>CM064337.1:32817500-34067500 GCA_032595735.1 Pelochelys cantorii | reverse complement strand
GTGCTTTGCTGAATCAGGGCCTTAGCGAGAAACAAGATTAATGCTACCATTAAAACGAGACAAAAACTACAAAGAAAAACAGCACGTTGTATTTAATTCACAAGGTCTTAAACACATGAATAAAAAAAAGAGTTTGAGATGGGGGCTATTTCAGGAAGAGCCCTGACTATGAAAAGGAACATAGTGTTGTGTTATCAATCTAGAAGTAAAGCAAGCCTTTCTTCCCACTTCCCCAGAAAAACTAAGTAAACCTATTAAAAATACTAGGAATATCCTTGTTGAAATAATCTTTATAATAACTCCAGAAACTTCATTCAGAAAAGCATCCAGGACATGTGTAACTGGAAACATTTTAAACATTCCGTTTCTTGAAATGGCACCTTTATGAAATGCATATTTACAAAGATGTGCACAATTAATAAAGAGCCTAAATCATGACTATGTAAACAGTAAAATGTTTAGAGATTAGATTCAAAACTCTTGTAATACTTTTGTTGGAATAATAAAAATTGAAATATTGTTAATTTCCTGTTAATCACCAAATGATTAGCACATGTATTCCTGGAGAGGAGATGGAAGTTAAATATTGGTAAATTAATTTGTTTAAAAATTCTTAATATTGGTTAACTGGCCTGTTTTAATATAGATCATTGAATGCAAACGGCTTCTTCAAAGTTACTTTAAACTGGTTCGTTGGGGAACGGTGACCAAAGCACTGAGGTAACTGAGATAAGTGAGGAAGTTGGATACTGGGAAGGAACACAAGGAGGAACAAACAACAAAGGAGGACCCCTGACTTGGATGGAGAAGGTAGGGTGATCAAGTGGTTATCGAAGGTTTTTGTACACAAATGCAAGAAGCCTGGGAAACAGGAAGAATTAGAAGCCCTGGCCCAGTCGAAGAACTATGATTTGATTGGAATAACAGAGACTTGGTGGGATGACTCGCATGACTGGAGCGCTGTCATGGAAGGGTATAAACTGTTCAAGAAGAACAGGCCGGGGAGAACAGGAGGAGGGGTTGCATTGTATGTAAGAGAGCAGTATGATCGCTCTGAGCTTCAGTATTTAGAGGGAGAAAAGACTGTTGAGAGTCTATGGGTTAAGTTTAGAGGTGGAAGCAACAGAGGTGATGTTGTAGTTGGTGTCTGCTACAGACCGCCGGATCAGGTGAATGAGGTAGATGAGGCTTTCTTCGGACAACTGAGAGAAGCTTCCAGATCACCGGCCCTGGTTCTCATGGGCGACTTTAATTACCCTGACATCTGTTGGGAGACCAATACAGCAATACACAGACAATCCAGGAAGTTTTTGGAGAATGTTGGGGATAACTTCTTGGTACAAGTGCTGAAGGAACCTACCAGGGGCCATGGGGAGCTTGACCTGCTCCTCACAAACAGGGAGGAACTAGTAGGGGAAGTAGAGGTGGGTGACAACCTGGGAAGCAGTGATCATGAAATGGTAGATTTCAGGATCCTGACAAAAGGAAGAAAGGAAAGTAGCAAAATATACACCCTGGACTTCAGAAAAGCAGACTTTGACTCCCTCAGAGAACTGATGGGTGGGATTCTCTGGAATGCTTACATGAAGGGGAAAGGAGTCCAGGAGAGCTGGCAGTATTTTAAAGAAGCCTTATTAAAGGCACAGGAAGAAACCATCCCGCTGCACAGCAAGAAAAGCAAATATGGTAAGCGACCAGATTGGCTTACCGGGGACATCCATGGTGAGCTTAAACACAAAAAGGAAGCTTCCAAGAAGTGGAAACTTGGACAGAAGACTAGGGAGGAGTATAAATATATTGTTCAAGAATGCAGGGGAGTTATCAGAAAGGCGAAAGCACATTTGGAATTGCAGCTAGCAAGGGATGTGAAGGATAACAAGAAAGGTTTCTACAGGCATATAAGCAATAAGAAGGTGATCAGACAGGGTGTGGGGCCCTTACTGGATGAGGGAGGTAACCTAGTGACAGAAGATGTGGGAAAAGCTGAAGTACTCAATGCTTTCTTTGCTTCTGTCTTCACAGACAAGGTCAACTCCAAGACCAATGCACTAGGCAACACAGTATGGGATGGAAGTAGACAGCCCTTGGTGGGGAAAGAACAAGTTAGGAACTATTTAGAAAAGCTAAACATACACAAATCCATGGGCCCGGATTTAATGCATCCGAGGGTACTGAGGGAGCTGGCAAATGTCATTGCGGAGCCTTTGGCCATTATCTTTGAAAACTCATGGAGATCAGAAGAGATCCCAGATGATTGGAAAAAGGCAAATATAGTGCCCATCTTTAAAAAAGGGAAGAAAGACAATCCAGAGAACTACAGACCAGTCAGCCTTACCTCAGTTCCTGAAAAAATCATGGAGGGTATCCTCAAGGAATCCATTTTGAAGCACTTGGAAGAGGGGAAAGTGATAGGAATAGTCAACATGGATTCATGAAGGGCAAGTCGTGCCTGATGAATCTGATTAACTTCTATGATGAGGTAACTGGCTGTGTGGATATGGGAAAGTCAGTGGATGTGATATACCTTGACTTTAGCAAAGCTTTTGATACGGTCTCCCACAATATTCTTGCCAGCAAATTAAGGGAATATGGATTGGATAAATGGACTGTAAGATGGATAGAAAGCTGGCTAGACTGTTGGGCCCAACGGGTAGTGATCAACGGCTGATGTCAGGTTGATGATCGGTTTCTAGAAGAGTGCCCCAAGGAACTGGTTTTGTTCAACATCTTTATTAATGACCTGGATGAGGGGATGGATTGCACCCTCAGCAAGTTCGCAGACACTAAGCTAGGGGGAGAGATAGATACGCTGGAGGGCAGGGATATGTTCCAGAGTGACCTAGACAGAGTAGAGGATTGGGCCAAACAAATATGATGAGGTTCAACAAGGACAAGTGTAGAGTCCTGCACTTGGGAAGGAAGAATCCCAAGCATTGTTACAGGCTGGGAACTGAATGTCTAAGTAGCAGTTCTGCAGAAAAGGACCTGGGGATTACAGTGGATGAGAAGCTAGATATGAGTCAACAGTGTGCCCTTGTAGCCAAGAAGGCCTATGGCATATTAGGGTGCATTAGGAGGAGCATTGCCAGCAGATCGAGGGAAGTAATTATTCCCCTTTATTTGGCTCTGGCGAGGCCACATCTGGAGTATTGTGTCCAGTTCTGGGCCCCCCACTATAGAAAGGATGTGGACACATTGGCGAGGGTCCAGCGGAGGGCAACCAAAATGATTAGGGGGCTAGAGCGCATGACCTATGAGGAGAGACTGAGGGATTTGGGTTTGTTTAGTCTGCAAAAGAGAAGAGTGAGGGGGGATTTGATAGCAGCCTTCAACTTCCTGAAGGGAGGTTCCAAAGAGGATGGAGAAAGGCTGTTCACAGTAGTGATGGATGGCAGAACAAGGAGCATTGGTCTCAAGTTACAGTGGGAGAGGTCTAGGTTGGATATTAGGAAAAATATTTCACTAGGAGGGTGGTCAAGCTCTGGAATGGGTTACCTAGGGAGGTGGTGGAATCTCCATCCCTAGATCTTTTTAAGTTTCGGCTTGACAATGCCCTGGCTGAGTTGATTTAATTGGGATTGGTCCTGCCTTGGGCAGGGGGCTGGACTTGATGACCTCCTGAGGTCTCTTCCAGCTCTATGATTCTATGATTCTACTAATTTAGATATTTTCTTCAATTTCATAGATTTTATGTTTACTTTGTCCAATTATGAACCATCAGGTTGTTATAACTTACAACCAACAAAAGCCATGTTTCCTTAAACAAAAATTATTTTGCCCATTCATAATTTAGTTATCTAAGGTCAGAGTAAGGACATTTAAGGGAAGTGTATTTCATAAGGATGTGCCATACGGTGTTTCTTTTTTGGTTGTGGATATAAGAAAATGATTTAAATAGGAAGACAAATGAACTGACTTTCCAGCCTTTCACTTGTTTCACCATTATTTTGGAAAATAAGACCTTGGTCTCAATTTAACAAAAGAAAAATGCACCAGCAAATGCAGTCCTACTCTCAGAGGTCTAATCCCTATTAAAAGCTCTATGAAAGTAACGAGTTTGTCATTTGTGTTGTTTTGTTAAATATTTTCTTTTTAAAAAAAATATTCAAATAACCAGGGCTGTTAAACACAATTATTTTTCTTGGTCTCAATCATTCTACAATTTAAAATTGCCCCATTTTTTTCTACACTCTTTCTACCGTTGCATGTTTCAAGTGTTGACAATCATATGCTCTTGGACCTTAGCAAGAGTAATTGTATATAGCAGCTAAGAGTTCAGAAAATATGAAAATCCATAATTTACAAGAGTTTCACACACCAATGAAATCCCAATCCTTTCCCCCCGAGAAAGCTGGGAGTTGGGTCTAATGTCACTGAGAAATATAACAGGATCTCTCAGTAAAATTCTTGTGAACTAAACATACTAACTACAGCAGACATTGCATGATTTAAGTGGCATACTCAGCATATGGATTAAAAAAACCCTGCTTTTCATAGCCACTTATTCTGTGTAACTGCAGGGTATGGATGAACAAAAGGCATTTCTATTCATCAGTCAAGGGAATTACAGGCATGAACAAATATTATGGTTGTTATTTTTGAAAAAACACTTGATATAATTTTCAGGAGTGAAGAATAATCATTTAAGGAAAGTATATTTTATAAGGATGTGTCAGACAGTGTTACTTCCTTTCTTGGTTGTGAATGTAAAAAAATGATTTAAATAGGAAAACTAATGAACTGAAATCCCAGTCTTTCACACTTCCCCTCTGCAGCCACATGCACAGCTGGCTAACCATAGTTAAACACAAACCCAAACAGGGTATATTTATGGAAACCCGTTGTTAAAATATTGATAGCATCAGATAATCTAAAACACTTTATAGTATTATTTGATTAAGGTCACAACTCCTGGAGGGAGATTTATGTAAATATTTCTTTTTTTACTAATGTAGAATGGGAACTGAGGTACCTTATTCTGCCTCTGACATTGGGCAATAATTTATTCTGCGTAAGAAGTTGCTCAATGAGTTGGTAAGGGTGACAGAAAAAGGCAGTAATCTAATTTGCCCCCAACCTGCATACCAAGTTGATAAAGGACAGAATCCCATGATTTCTAGTTGTACTAACTACTGGAGCACCAGCCTTCCCACTTTCTGATTGGTGAGGCAAAATGTAGACAGGAATTATTTACCCAACTATTCCCAGTTTTTCTATCTTGTTATGTTAGGGGTTTCGGGGGAAAACTTGCTCAATTTGCAGCATATAATGGGCACCTGCCATTCAGGCAAACTAAAGAAATAACTAAATGACTCTTTGTTTGAAGATAGCTGAAACCATAAAAGCCCCCACCCAAAACACAGACTGTATGTAAGGCCACTCAGGGATCTAAACTCTATGGAAAGAAGGATTTGACTGAGGACTGAATGTAAAAGCGAGGGCAGAGGACTGATTTGACTGAAGCTGTAAGGATGACAGAGGAGGGGCAGAAACACCACAAGAACCCACAGACTGAAGCAAAGTCCGAGGCATAGCCAGAGAAGCTCTAACAAAATGCTAGAGAGACAGCTTTTGGGTACATCACTGTTTGAAAAGAGGCTTGCGACTAATAGCAAAGAATTTGTCTTCTGCTATTTGGTTCCTACTATGTTCAGGGAAATGAGATTTTATGTTCATTCTTATCAAATAAACAGGATTGTGTCAAATAAATACCCTGATTGCTTTATCAGTTTCTCCTCAGAATGTATGCTATCTGCTAAAATGGTGCCTCTCAACCTTTTCCAGCTACTGTACTCCTTTCAGAAGACTGATTTGTCTTTCATGCTCATATTTGTTTAGAAAAAACAGACAAAATTAGAAAAGTGCCATAACACATTATTACTGAACATATAAGAACATAAGAACGGCTGTACTGGGTCAGACCAAAGGTCCATCTAGCCCAGTAGCCTGTCTGCCGACAGCGGCCAACACCAGGTACCCCAGAGGGGATGGACCGAAGACAATGACCAAGCCATTTGTCTCATGCCATCCATCTCCAGCCTTCCACAAACAGAGGCCAGGGACACCGTTCCTACCCCCTGGCTAATAGCACTCCATGGACCCAACCTCCATGAATTTATCTAACTTCTCTTTAAACTCTGTTATAGTTCTAGCCTTCACAGCCTCCTGTGGCAAGGAGTTCCACAGGTTGACTATGTGCTGTGTGAAGAAGAACTTTCGCTTATTAGTTTTAAACCTGCTGTCCATTCCTTTCATTTGGTGTCCTCTAGTCCTTCTATTATGGGAACTAATGAAGAACTTTTCTTTATTCACCCTCTCCACACCACTCATGCTTTTATATACCTCTTTCATATCCCCCCTCAGTCTCCTCTTTTCTAAGCTGAAAAGTCCCAGTCTCTTTAGCCTCTCTTCATATGGGACCTGTTCCAAACCCCCTAATCATTGTAGTTGCCCTTTTCTGAACCCTTTCCAAGGCCAAAATATCTTTTTTGAGGTGAGGAGACCACATCTGTACACAGTACTGAAGATATGGCGTACCATAGTTTTATACTTCCCCTCCTCCTTCTTCCCCTGGCTTCCCCCTTCCAGCTCCCTCCTCCCAGGTTTCCCCCTCCCCTCTCCCACCCTCTCTCTTCCCCTCTCCCACCTCCTTTTCCCAATCTCCGCAGAGGTTAATCCCCCCCCCCCCGTTTTGTTAAATAAAGAGAGTTTCTATTTTTGAACACATGTCCTTTATTTTTTACATCAGGAAGGGGGGCTAGGGAGGGGTAAGTGGAAGGAGGTGAGGGAGGAATGGGGCACGAGCCCCCGATGGGGAGGACTGGAGTGGCTCTGCGGGCTCCTTGGGGTGGAAGCTCTCCTGCAGGGCCTCCTGGATCCTGACAGCCCCCCGATTGACACCCCCGGATGGCAGCCTGCGGCAAGTGCAGCCAGGCTGATGGCCGAGTGCTGTGATGTGCCGAGTGTGGGCACTCAGGGAACTCCAAGTCAGGACTGCTTTGCTGTCCCTCATCGAGGTAGACAAGCAAGAGGGGAACCCTGAGAACTGTCTGTCCAGGGTGGGGGTCAGGTCCCTTTAAGCACAGCCCTCGGCTAGCCTGGGGCAGCAGCTCCATGCTTTAAGTCCTAACCTGATGCCCTGCCGGCACTGGTTCCGGCCAGCCTTAACTTCGGTTCAGGGTCCACTCAATGTGGACATGCTAGTTCGAATTAGCAAAACGCTAATTCGAATTAGTTTTTAGGTCTAGATGCACTAATTCAAATTAGCTTAGTTCAAATTAACTAATTCAAACTAAGTTAGTTCGAATTAGTGCTGTAGTGTAGACATACCCTAAGACTTGCCCAGGGATATACAAAAATCAGTTGCAGAACTGAGAACAGAATCCAGAACTCCGGACTCCTAGTCTGGAATTCAAGCCGACAGATTCTCTATTGCTTCCCTTACAGTCATGCAAGCATTCAAATATTAAGTTCTTGGCAAAATGTGATAAAAACACTGCTATCTAAGAGTAACAACTGAAAAGTTGTTTACTTTCTCATTTTTACCACATAATTATGGAATAAGTCAATTTGAATATAAATTTGGTACTTACATTTCACTATGTACTATATGAAATTTTAGCTTGTACTGGCTTTGCAAATGTTTTTTAATGTAACTTAGTGTAAAACTAGGCAAATATCTAAATGAGATTAAGTGCCCTTTGGAAGACCTCTGTGGACCCCCAGGGGCATATATACTCATGGTTGAGGACCACTGTGCTAGACAGTGAATTTTGGCTAACTGGTCAAATAAAAAAGGGTAACAATATTATGTCTACTTACTGGGTCACTCGTAAGTGGTTTAATACTGCAGGTACAGTGTATTTCACCTCCATTTCTAGACCATAAAGTCCAATTGTTACATCCATAAGGAATAGGAGGAGTATGGGAAAGAGACAGAAATATTGTTCTCAATTTGTTAGAGTTCAATTAACATCAGCTGTAAAAGTTGATATTTGGCTGTTCCTTTCAGGTTCTTTTTCTGATTTTGAAAAAGCCAAGTTACTTATTCTCTTTTAAAATTAAATTGTGGCTATGGGGTCAATTATCCCTTCAAAAGGGATGATAAATCAATTTTCCAAAACAGTGGAAATAAAGGTCTTTGAAGTTGCTTTATTTCATAACACACTTTAGCAGAAACAAAGAAACAACTCTTAGTGGTGACCTATTTCCTTACACTAGCAGCACAGCCCATTGCAAGTTCAAAATTAGGCTCTAAAATATTTATGGTTTTTACTTGGGCTACTGATGATTTTGCTTTTCTTTTTAAAAGCCTCCCCCTTCCCTTTAATAAAGTATTTTTAAAAAAATCCAACTCCTGTTTCCTACTGTTAAAAGGAAATGTATATGTGATTTCTTCTGAATTCACTACAAAGTTAGTTGTGGAACACGAAAGATACTGTGCAGCAGATTCAGCCATCTATAGCATTTCACTAACAGGAAATGCTTTGAGAAGCCATCTTAGTGGTTCACAGCTTAAACACAAAAAGGTAGACTCTTAAATATCTGAGCCAATATTCACAAACCAAATACTAAGTCATAAAGAATAAAGAAACATAAAAGAGCAGAGTCACTGAGGAATTTTAACTAATGAGGGATTTTAAAAAAAATCAGTACAATACTGGACTAGAAGCCACTGATTTAAATGAGCATATTTGAAACAGTGAAATAATATGTACAGATGTACTAAATCAACTGAAAATAAATCAGAGAAAGGAACTTAATCACAGCAATGGGAAAATGTCAAATATCTTATGTGAATTAGGACATTTGCCACATTAGGAGTATACACTGTATAGGCTTTGGGCCAAATTACAGAAATGATAAGTCTGATGATTTCATCTCACTAGCACTAGGAGCTGTCCTATTTCTCCACTTACCCACCTTGACTGCATTGTGTGGTCTTACAAGTGCTAGCTCACAGATATGCATAGGCTGAAAATTCATCCATCATAGTAAGGGCTACACTGGGTTCAGGTGGCTGACTGGCAGGCTTGCCGGGAAAATCCACAGCCACTTTACATATTGAAATAGAGTTTCATTCCAGTTGCATTGGCCAGTGAGAAGAGCTATTTCATGGACATTCCATGAGGGGCTATTGGGAGCGTGGCTATGTATATCCCAATGTCCACTGATTCTCTGTACAGATAGCTCATGAGTATCACGGTCCCCATTTCATAACAGGGGATGCAGAAGTGACTGCAGAGAATTGCTGACTTACTCTGTTTACACATCGAGGTATGTATTATATCCCCCAAAATCTCATATAGTTCTCTTATGCAAAGTCTGTTTACTCTGCCTTTTGCATGATGAAAAGTAAATTGGGCCTGGGATAAGTTTAATGGTCTATATTATAGCCACAAAGTCCTATATAGCTTGTATTTGTTTTGATTTCAACATAATTCTTACATATTATTTGTATAACCATAGTGCCTATGAGCCCCACGCCTGGATCAAGGCCACATTGTGTGAGGTGCAACACAAGCACAGGACACAAAAACAATCCCTGTCCCAAAGAACTTGCTATTTGAGTGGATGACAAGAGACGAAGGATGGATACAGACAAACCAATGGGAGAAGTACAAGGGAACACTGAGAACTCTGGTCAGTATGTTAGGATCTGGCTTCTACACACCAGCAGCCCACCTGTTGTCAAGCATTTGGTAGGCCTCAAGATAAAGAAGAGTTTTAAAAATAGAATAATGAGTTAGTTTTGTGGATGATTATGGAGAACTTCTTCCCAATGTGAGGGCCAGCATGGGAGAAAACATGAAAGTGCTTGATTTAAAGTGAGTGATGGAGGCTGACACTGTAGGCTGATCAGAGGCGGGAACCAACATTGTGATATTGACATCAGCCTACTAATACCCGAATAGACCTGTTTTTGGCTATTTTCTTCATTGACACTAACATGTGCTTCTACCATGACTTCCTTTTCTTTCCCTCCCAATTCCTACTTCCCTTATTTTCCATCTACCTCACTTTCCTTCACTCCCTTCATGCCTTTCCCTCACTATCCTCACTCTATTTCTTCCCCATCCCTTACTTTTCCTCTATTCAACTCTGTCATGTTACTGGATTTTAAGGGGAGCAGCCAGATCACTGCTGCACCCGTTGTGGGGGGGGGGGGGGTTTGCCCCAAAGCGGATAGAAAGGGGGCCATGTGAAGTGTCACATGAAAGCTTGTGTCCTACTGATTCTATATATGCTATTCATGTACTTGTATAATATCTGTATGTAGCGTTATAAAAATGTACTCTGTAAGGATGCTGGAAAATTCTCTGTCTGTGTCTGAGCAATGGGCAAGGAATGCTCAGCCAATGGCTATGCTAATTAGCAAGGAGACAATGAAGTGCTAGGTGCCAGTACACACCTCAGGAATGTGACTGATACCTGCAAACCAGCCAGGGCCTAAGGGCTGCCAGCATGGGACACAGGGATAGGTCGTTGGACCATGTGACCTTCTCTGGCCAGGAAGATGCCAGGGGAGATATATAAGTGCCATGTGGCACCCTCCATCTGGTCTTCAGTTTTGCTCCTGATGCCAGATGCGGCCTTGCAGGGAACAACGAGCCGGAAAGAACTGTGGACCCATCCTGACATAGGATGTACACCAGAGACTTTTAAGATAGCAGTTTATAACACCTCTTCTAAGAGCCTGCATTGAGAACTGGATGATTTGATGTAGTAATGTATTATCCTTTAACAACCTTACTCTCATTCTTTTCTTTCTTGTAGTAATAAACCTTTAGATTTTAGATTCTAAAGGATTGGCCCAGCGTGATCTTGTGGGTAAAATCCAGAGTGTAAATGGATTGGGATCTGTGGCTGGATTCTTGGAACCGGAAGTTCGGGGTAGGTGAGATTGGGTTCTTAAACCCCTCACCTGTGTGTTAGGCCCAGGGCTGATTGGGGCACAGGAAGAACTGGGGTGTCAGAAGGGTTTTGCTCATGAGACTAGCCAGACCGGCGGCTGAAGCGCTCAGTGAGACTGGTTCGTGGCCTGTTTGGAAGGTCTCCAGTCTGGGGCTGTAAGGAGCCCCGAGTTTGAGCAATTCACCCTGAGCAGATGCCCTCAGCTGTGCCCAGACCTGACCTGGTCTGTCACAAACTCTTCCATCACACTGCTGGTCCATGGGCATGAAAGGATAATGGACATGTCCTCAAATGCCTCCTGTACTACCAGATAAAGCCCCATTAACCACTCTAGTTCACAATATTACATTATATTAAAAACAAAAGAAAACATTACTGTATTCATCATAGTATTACTCTTATGACCCTATCATGCTAACTCCTTCTGTGTCTCCATCAAAGCTGTGTGTCTTCTGTGAGTTCTCATCTGAACCACCCAGTTTCTGTATCCATCTTCTGTTCTTGCACACCAGTCTCTTTCCCCTTTTATGGACACACAGGAGTAAGCTAGACTTTAGAGAGGTAGGGAACAAAGGGAAGTGAGAAGCTCATGGGGCTAAGAGGAGAAAGAGAGGAAATCAGAATCTTTAGAGCAGTAGTTCTCAAACATTTTGGCCCACGGCCCACCTGGCTCAAAGCGCATTTTTCCGTGGGCCACCAGTTGCTAATGGAAACTCCCTGTTAATTACATAATTATGTCCAAACCATTTTGCTAGTGCTGCAGCTAGGGAGAATGGTTTAATTTAACCAGTAAAAAAGGAATTATTAAATTATTAAACAGATTTAACTTTCTCATGTTAGTTTATCAGACTTCACTTTAACTAAAGTACAATATTAATTTATGTCCAACACAAAAGGTTTTAATATTTTCTTTATTTATGGCAGGGGTGGGGAACCTATTTTGGATCAGGGATCACTGACCCACAAAAAAATTAGTTGGGGACCACACAAGTGAGAAGCAAAAAAAACCTCACCTCCAAAACCCCACAGGGAAGGGAGGACTGAGGTTCAGGCTGGATTTACTCTTCTGGGGCTTTAGGGTTAGTGGATTTTGTTGACACCACCCCCTAGGTTCTGTGGTAGGGACAAAAATGAGGGGTTCAGTGTGTAGGAAATCACTGCCAGCAAGTGGGACAGGGATGGGGATGCAGGATCTGAGTGGAAGGTGGGGTACAGGAAGGGGTGAGGGTGCAAGGTCTGGGTGGGAGGTAGGATGCAGAAGCAGGCTAGGAGTAGAGTATCTGGCTGGGGAAGGGGGCAGGAGCAAGGGAAGGTGCAGTGTGGCCAAGAGGGAGGGTGCAGGAGTGGGTTGGGATGTGAGGTCTGAGCTTGGGGGGGCAATTACTTGCTTTCGTGCCCCACATCACTCCCTGGAATCACCAATGGGAGCAGAGCGGAAAGCCTTCAGGCAGCACGTCTGTGTGCCTGCTGTTTCCCCAGCTGAGGGGGGAGGAGGGGTAGTGGCAGTGCACAGACCCACTTCTGGCTCCACTTCTTCCTTGTGAGCCGGATCCAGTGAGGAGGCTCAGCCCCCCCTCCTCCACACACACACATAGAGAGAAGCCAGCTCTGGCAATCCAACCTTGCAGGGGGAGGGCAGGGCCAGGCTGGAGTGCCAGTGTGGGCTCCCTTCTGTGGGGAGAGGGGCGGAGGGGAGTTGAGCTCGAGCTGTAGACTACCTGGACTGCAGTTTGAGAACCACTGCTTTAGAGGTTTGGAAAAGGGGATCATTCAGGGACAGAGAAAAGGAAAACTTTAGGGTCAGGGAAGAAGGACTTGTTCTAATTCAATCATAAGAATTCTTGTTCATCAAGCAAAATGAAAATAGCAAGCACAGAAAACTCGCACTCTAATTCCTCACTTAGCCTGCAATCCTAAGTACAACCAGAGAGGATCCCAAATTATATGAACTTTCAGCTTCTTACTTCATTGTTCAAAATATTATGAGTTATTTCAGTTTTTTACACCTCAAAAATCACCTTGCTGTAAATAAGTTTCCTCCCATAGATCGCTGACAGTTATATCGTTAAATATGTTTACTGGTATTAAAAAGATCATGTTGACCTTGTGTACAAAGAAGTACAGCTTTGTCATCTCTGCATAGGTAACTATACATGGTCCTCCTAAAACACTGAAAAATACTTCCTAAATGTTTTATGAACCAATCAAGGAAAACTGAAATTAGCCTGGTGCCATTAATTTCTTGACAATACAATGGGATGCACATTGTGTTCTTACATAATGTAGAGAAGCAACTGTTGTGAACTAGATACATTTCCAGTCAAAATGTCCCTTTTACGCACTGCATACACATTTTCCTTTCTTGGCTCTTGATCTGAAAGAGCAATTCTATACTGAAAAATAATGCCCTGAAAAATCTCCTTGTAGTATCAACATCTTCGTGTTCTTTTAAGTCTACCATCATCATCCTCATGGATTTGTCTCCTCAAACATTAAAAGCTAATGAAGAGAGTGATTATTGGCACCGCTTCACAAAAGCCTGCACCTGAAGCTGCAATTCCCAGAGAGACAAAAATGTGTTTTGCACAAAGGTTAGTTTGCTCCTAAGCTTCTCTTTCTTAAAGGATGTGTCTTACTTGAAGATGAAGCATATCAGATATTTTCTCCCATCATTTTGGACTTGCATGGTAAGCATTAGATAATTTACCAAGATACTTCACAACCTACAGCTCAGGTTGCTATATGTATTGGTTTCTTCTACAGTATTAGTTAATAAATACAATTTTGATGCATACATCTACTTAGGTGAATATAGATGATATGCCGGCATAGTGACGGATTTTAGCATATCAAGTTTAATCAGAGGTAAATTCTATGAAAAGTTCCAAACAAAATGTTTCTTACAACTCAGTACAAAAGACTGAAATGAATGTAGCAGTTTAATGGCTATATTTATGAAAAAATAGTTTTTTTACAAATGGTGAAGGGGTATACAACATATTCCAACCCTTAGGAAAAGACACATCATCATGGTTTACTGGGTGTTTCTTTTTTATGAAGAAGTTGAAACCTCAATTAAAGAGGCAGATCCAGTAAAGAGAGAGAAACCTGCCCTCCAAAAAAGCAGTTGCAGAAATATTTTTTAAAAGGGGGGAGAGAAAGGTAGATAATCTACCCCATAATCTGGATGAGTTTACTACTATATTTGGTCTGTTATTTGAAGACTGATGTCTACAGTAATATTTGAAGAATGATACAAACATAGCCAAATCTTCTTCACTATCCATCCGTAATCTAGATGGAACCTCACCATAACACCTAAGCAGCTCCACTTGGCATATACAGAGATTTTGACCCTGAATTTTCAGTGAGCTTTGTGTAGGTAAAGATGACTGTCTGGGGAGATCTCCTAACAGGATTAAGGTTTTAAACAGCACATATGGACATACACCACAATATATATCTGGAGACTTAAACTACTCACAAAATATAGTATTTAAAAAACTAACCTGTAATAGTCTAATCAGAACACATGCAACTGAAAAGAAGAAGTTTTGTCTCTCCGATTTCTTGGAAGCCAGAGCTACAACCCACTGAGAAAAGGAAGAAAAGCACTAGCTGATGTAGTAACCTCTAAATAAGTTATCAAAGCTGTCTTGAACATTTAAGTAGAATCCTAGAATCCTAGGACTGGAAGAGACCTCAGAAGGTCACCCAGTCCAACACCCTACCCAAAGCAGGACAAAGCCCAACTAAACTATTCCAGCCAGGACTTTGTCAAGCCGGGACTTAAAAACCTCTAGGGATGGAGATTCCACCACCTCCCTAGATAATCCATTCCAGGGCTTCATCACCCTCCTAGAGAAATAGTTTTTCCTAATATCCAACCTAGACCTCCCCCACTGTAACTTGAGACCATTGCTCTTTGTTCTGCCATCCATCACTACTGAGAACAGCCTCTCTCCATCCTCTCTGGAACCTCCTTTCAGGAAGTTGAATGCTACTATCAATTCCCCCCCACCTTCTCTTCTGAAGACTAAATAAGGCCAAATCCCTCAGCATCTCTTCATAAGTCATGTGCTTCAGCCCCCTAATCATAAGAACATAAGAACATAAGAATGGCCATACTGAGTCAGACCAAAGGTCCATCTAGCCCAGTATCCTGTCTGCCGACAGTGGCCAGCACCAGGTGCCCCAGAGAGGGTGGACCGAAGACAATGATCAAGCGATTTGTCTCCTGCCATCCCTCTCCAGCCTCTGACAAACAGAGGCCAAGGACACCATTTTATCCCCTGGCTAATAGCCTTTTATGGACCTAATCTCCATGAAATTATCTAGCTTCTCTTTAAATCATTTTGGTTGCCCTCCGCTGGACCCTTTCCAATGCGTTTACAGGATCTACAGGCCTAATGAAGCAGCAAAATATGAAGTAATTTCTCACCTATGCTTCAGAGTAATTAGAATTCAGATGAGAAGACAGACTTAGCCAGATAGAGGAAATACCCGTATGCCTTCAGAACTACCTATTAATCAATCCATATAATTCTCTCTCTTTCAACTCCTTCAGGCTTTTTATCCCACTCCCCACTCCCCAGCCCATAAGTGATGTGCTGCCAGTTAGAGTAACTGGGCATCCTTCCATATAGCTCTTGATGATATAGCTATTCATTAGTTAGTGGCTCACAGGCACTCAGTTTTTTCCCCTCCCCAAAAAATCCCAGGTGTTTTGTAGATTCATCTGGTTCTTTGAAACAGGTTTACCTTCCCTTTCTAATTAAATCTTACATGGTATACATTCACTCTCACTTTTCCACCTAAAGGAAAACTAGCGGGGATGGCAGGAAACCAGGACTCTGCAACATTAAGTCTTAAGAATAATGAGAGAATACTTTACATTCATCTCTGTTCCCTTAGTGTTTGAATACAACTGCCTGTGTTTGTGAACACCTTAGCATGTGGTTTTCATTCAATATGAATTCTCATGACAGAAGGCTTTGTATGTATGTCATTTAGACTGACCTTGTAAGAAATATGGGACCTTCTCAAGATACTACAGCAAGGGTGGGCAAAAGCTACTCAGCGGCCTGGATCTGGCCGACCCAGGACTTTGATCCAGCCTGCCCAGGGCTGTTCAGGCCCTGCCTCCTAGTGCATTGCCTGGGAGCCATGGGGAAGGTGCGAACCTTTAAAAAGAAGCAATTGAAAGGGCTCGCGTGGCTCCGGTTCCCAGGCAATGTGCTAGTGGCACCAGAGCTGCGAGCCTTTTTAACTGTTTCTCACTCAAGCCCTTTAAATAGAAGCAGTTAAAAGGGTTTGCTCACACTTCTGGGGCAGCTGCATTGCCTGGCAGCCACCTGGCAGGTGCAAGCCCTTTAAATAGAAGAAATTGAAAGGGCTCGTGGCTCCAGCACCATGCTAGCACATTGCCTGAGAGCACGGGACATGCGAGCCCTTTCAACGGCTTCTATTTAAAGGGCTCTCACCTTCCCTGTGGTTGGCAGGCAACAGCCCCAGGGAAGGTGCAAGCCCTTTAAATAGAAGCAGTTGAAAGGGCTCGTGTGTCCCTGGCTCCCGGGCAATGCGCTAGCAGCAAGGCTGGAGTAGCAAGCCCTTTAAACAGCAGGAATTAAAAGGGCTTGCAGCTCCCGTCTCTGGCTAACATGATGCCTGGGAGCCAAAGGGGAGGTGCGAGCCCTTTCAACTCCTGCTATTTAAAGGCTCCGCCCCTTCCGCCCAAGGCCCCACCCCTTCCGGGATGGCCCATGACCACTTCAAAAATTTTTGAAGTGGTCCCCACTCAAAAATTATTACCCACCCTTGATCTACATGCACCGGCTATTGTGTGGACCTCAGGCCAAGCAGGCCAAGTGAGGAGTGTGCAGCCCCTTGCAGTCCGTCACCTGCCCCCTAATGTATATAAGGAAAGTTATAGAACTCACCTGACGTGCCTTCCCTGGGTTAGTCCTAAGCCTGGGAGACATCTGGGGCGGGAGGGGACAGGCTCCAGAGTGAGGAGCAAGTCCTGGCTGGTGGGCATGGTCACCTGACTGGCCTCTTCCTCCTGGTCCACCACCCCACCCTCCTGGATGCTGATGCTGGGCGTGTCCTGGCCAGACTCCATGACAATGGGGGGGGGGGAGGTGACTGGCTCCCCTCCCAGGATGACATCCAGCTGGCCAAAGTAGCGGCAGCTTGGTGGTGCCACCTGGGAGCATCTGCTCTGCTCCCTGGCTTTGGGGTAGACCTGTGGACCTGGTCCAGCATCCGCTTATGGACTTCGTCAACCACACTGGCAGCAATCCAGCAATAGACCTCTGCATTCCTGTTCCTGGTGTGGAGATCGTGGACATTGGTCTCCTCCCCCAGACCTCGATGAGGTCTAGGATCTCTCCACCAGTCCAGACCAGCAGTCTCCTGTATCCCTAGCCAGTGGCAGCCGAGGGAGCAGAAGGAATGCTGTCAGCCGTGGGAGCCTCTGAGGGAACATTGAGGTCCATCATGGCTCCCTCACTGCCTTCTCTCTCACACACAGCTCTCAGTGCTCTCCAACGTGCAAGAAGCCCGTCTCCTGCTGCCTGAAGTTTTAAGCCCCGTAGGAGAAGGGTAGCAGTGGAGATGCCATGTGTGGCCAGAGCGGTCAGAACTACAACTACGAGAGGCCTCTGGAGGCCAATTATTTTGAATTAGGAGCAGCAGAGCATCCACACTAATGCTATTTCAAAACAACTATTTCAAAATTAGCGTTATTCCCTGAGGAAAGCAGGAATACAGATTTTGAAATAACTAGCCTGTTATTTCAAAATAATGGGCTTAGTAGTGTGGATGCTCTGCTTATTAATTCATTCTAAGGGGAGTTATTTTGAAATAACTCCCTAGTGTAGGCCAAGGCAGAAAGATGGTTCCCCACCATTAGTCATAATCATCAGTAATAATTCAAAAGGTCTATCATATTCATTAAGGTTTCATGGTTTAAAGCATGTGCCTTTCTGAAACCTTTAATTATAAATTATAAGTTAAGCAAGAGGCAGGAATTTGGAAGCTATATATTTTTCTTATTTCATCTTAATTATTAAGTGCCAGATTGTCATCCTCAGTCACATTCAATAGTACCTCATTCAATGATTAGTTCCACTGACTTACACTGATGCATTTTTCAAAAGCATTAAGCTACACCTCTATGTAGCTTTATCTGAATGTGTCTAGTATTTGTGAGAATACAGTAAGATGAAATGTAATTAATTCATTACAACATGCCCTTTCGTCCTCCCATATCTTTACAGCAGTTGACGGGGAAAGGAAGAATACAATGGTGCCTATCTGAGAGCAAGTTTAACTTCATCTTCACCTAATCCAATTTAATCAGAAATTGTTTAATTCACAGTTTACTGCAGGTAAAATTTTCTTGGCAACTTTCTGTAAGCAATTATACAACAGTCTTCTTCACCCATAAAATTTGTCATCTCATCACAGCTTTTTCCATGAGAGAGGTGAGGGATTTATTTCCTTCATTCAATACAGAATCATCCAACTTTGTTATTTCCTGCAGCTGTTCTCAAATAGTTCCACTACTATCTTTCACTCTTTCTCAGTCTTCAGTGGTGACTCTATAAATTGTGTAAGATTTTTGGAGTCCCATGAATTTCAGTTTTCACATGTCTGCTCTTCTCACTCTACCTTCTCCATAAACCACCTTATCATGATCTTCAAACTTGAATTACCTTGAGTAACTGGATAGCTTTTAATTTACATATCTTTAAATGCCTTTAATAATTCATTCTTATATAGGTTGAAACTCTCTAAACCAGGACTTTCTAGTCTGACAATATCTGTGGTCTGGGAGGACTATGGTTGTTCCAGGACCAGAGAGTCCCAGTGGAGAGCTAGTACATGGGAGCCCTGCAGGCTGGCAAGGAAGCAGGAGCCCAATATGTGGTAGTGAGTCTGCAAAGTAGGACAGCCAAAAGCCTGGCACACGGTGGCAGCGGGATTGCCCGGCATGGCAGCTGGAGCTGGATGCAGCAGCAAGAGCTCAGTGCGCGGAAATGGCAGAACTGTCCACATGGCATTAGGATGCTGCTGTGCAGAGGTGGTGTGGCTGCCCAATGGGGCAGCATGTGGGCCTGGCAGAGGGGAGCCAGCTGGGAGCCTGGTGGTAGAAGGGGGAGCAGAAATGACCTTCCCTGGTCTGGCAAAATCCTTCGTCCAGGACCGATCAGGTCCTGAGGGTGCTAAACCTGGAAGGTCCAACATGTACACTCTTTCTGTATGTCTATGGCAAGGAAACTATGGCTTCATCTTAACTGCCTTGAATTGTATTTTTCAAAAACAGAAATACTTCTCTCAGGAATAAGGAACAAAACAAATTGCATCTACCTTCTCTACCTATGTTCCACACAGACACAATTTAAGTAATGGTATAAAATGACACCAAGTCTTGCCCTTTTTATACTTTACCAACCCTAATCTAAACATCAACCAGTTTAATATTCTATTTTACCCTGAAGCCTTCTCCTCTATCAGTAAATATGTATCAGTACTTTCACAGCACTGCTTGTGTCCAAAACAGACCTGATTCCCTCCCTGCTGCAATTACAATTCATGCCTTCATTTTCCTTTTTCCTTGATAAGATAACATACTCCTCAATGCCCTCAGCTCTTCAAATTGCAGAATGCACAGAATTCTGCAGGTCACTTTCTCATATGTACCAAAAAGTGGATTCTCATCTCCATCCTCAAACAACTGTACTATTGCTGTATTGAGTTCAAAATTGCCTTCTCTTGTTTTTATTTTTCCCAAATATTTTTGTCTTCTAATTCCTTTCCAATTCTCCTCTCTCACATAGTCCCTATTTCAATTTGCCCTTTACCACAAGCTCTCCACTGTTAGCATGATAGTTTTCCCTTAGCAGTGCCTCCCACTTCAGACCTTCTCTTAGTAGGTATGTATCATTGACTACTTTTCAAATTTCTTCTTGAATCTTATCTTCCACTATCCACTAATGCCTATGCCTGTCAAATTTTCCTCTGGCCATATCCCTGTTTACATCAGTTTATTCTCTTATTCTAACAGGGTATGTCTACACTACTGCGTTATTTCGAAATATCTTATTTAGAAATAGTTATTTCAAAATAGCTTATTTTGAAATAATGCGTCTACACACAAAATGCATTTCGAAATAGCTTTTTGCTAGTTCAAAATAGCACGTCCACACTGAGTGGATGCTGAATCGCATTTAAGGCCAATCGGAACCAGGTCCGGCAGGGCATCAGGTCAGGAGTTACTTTGTGTGGCTGCTTCCTGAGGCTATCTGAGGCCTGTGCTTAAAGGCACCCCCCCCCCGGACAGCTGGTTCTAAGGTTTCCCTGCTTGCTTGCCTACCTCGATGAGGGACAGCAAAGCATTTTGTCTCTGCATACTCTGGTTGCCCTCACTCGGGACACCACAGCACTCTGCAACATGGAGCCAGAGCTGCCCCTGGGCACTCTGGTGCTTCTCTTGGACGCTGTGGTGCTGTCAGGATCCAGGAGGCCCTGTGGGAGAGCTTCCACCCTGAGGAGCACTAGGAGTCTCCCTGGTCTGCCCCACTGGGGGGCTTGTGCCTCATTCCTCCCTCTCGTCCTTCCACTAACCCCTTTCCTAACCGCCCTTCTTGATGTCAAATAAAATACATGTATTTTCATGAACACAAACTCTCTTCATTTAACAAAACTAGGGGGTGGGGTGGAATGAAACTCTGGTGAGACTGGGGAAAGGAGGCGGGAGAGGGGAGAAGAGAGGGTGGAAGAGGGGAGGGGGAAACCTGGGAGGAGGGAGCTGGAGGGAGGAAGCAAGGAGAGAAAGGGGGAGGGAAAGCTCAGGGCTCAGGGTTGGGGGTCTCACTGGACCAACTTGATTTTCATGCAAACCTGCTCCTGGGTTCGCATGTGTCCTTTGGTGGTCAGGCTGGCAGCTATCCTGACATAGATGGCTGCGTTCCTCTGTCTAGTGCAAAGATCATGGACGTTGGGGGCATCCCCCCCTAAACCTGAATAAGGTCCATGATCTCCACCCTGGACCAGGAAAGTGCCTGCCTTCTCCAGGCCCTGTCAGGCTCCTGGGAGCTGGCAGACTGCTCCTGGGGAGTGGTGGAGCGCTAGCTGCCAGTGGCTTGCTGGCTTATGTTTTGGGGCCACTGGGTCAGGGGCAGTGACTGCTGGCTCTGGGCTGGCAGGCTTGGAGCTGGCACAGGCACTCTGGCCAGAGTCAACCCCTTTAAGGGCTCCGGAGAGGGGGTGAGGGAGAGGAGTGTTCTTGGTTGAGGCTGGAGTGGCCGGGCACCCTGGGAAGGCTGGAGGCCCCCTATTTCGATATAAGTGTCTACACAGCACTTATTTCGAAATAGCTATTTCGAATTTGGCGTTATTCCTCATGGAATGAGGTTTACCAAATTCGAAATAAGTGCTCCGCTATTTTGAATTAATTTTCAAATAGTGGTTTGGCTGTGTAGACACTAGTAAAGTTATTTCGAAATAACGGCTGTTATTTCGAAATAACTTTGCTGTGTAGACATACTCTAAGACTTAAAATGTATAGGTGTACACACACACACACACACACACACACACACACAATTTTACTCTTTTATTATCTAATTATTTAAAGAGTCTGAGGTACAGTTTAAGGATGTAAGCGACTAGTCAAGTGACTACTTGAATACTCACTTCCACCTGCCCTGTTGCCTCTCTATCAGAGGCAGCAAGGTGGGGGAGGCAGGAGCTGGTGCTGGGGGGAGCTGGCTTAAAAGCTGGTTCCTCATGGCTCCATCTCTATGGTACAGGGGATAGAGGAGGCAGATCCTCAGCAGTTCTGGAACCGGTGCAAGCCAGGGCTGCTCAGTCCCAGATTGCACCACCCCGAGGAGCTAGCCACACTGTGGCTCTGCACTTTAAATGTAGTAAGAGCCCAGTGGCTCTTATTACATTAAAATGCAAAGCCGCAGCAGCAGTAGTGAGCACCCCCCCCGATCAACTAATCGAGTTGTCGATGGAAATTCCATTGACGACTTGATTAGTTAATTAACCATTACTTAACATCCTTAGTACAGTTTCTGAGTCAATCCTAGCAAATGTAGCATGACATAAAGAGTGAAAGGTGTACTCATTTGCCTGACAACAACACATCCAAAAGTCTATAATGCTGATTTTTCTGCCATTGTTAATAAAGCCTGTTAACCTTTACAGATTAGGCTAGGTTGGCTAAGTTCAGTTCTGGCACTTTTTTATGATTCATTCTGATTACACAAGGAAGCAAGAGAGTATTTAACAGAAAATTATTCAGAATTGCATAACACCACTGCAGAATGAGGTCTGACAAACAGCAACTGCTCTCATCTTTGATTCTATCCAATTCATGTAATTGAAGGTGTTTGGTACTTTTCAGCATCCTTCATGGAAAATGTAAGCTAAACCTTTCTGTTGAGTCTGAGCCTGCACAACTATTATGAGCTGGACCCAGGACCTCCAATGGTGGTGGTGAAATAGGGCAATTGCCCTAGGGCCCAAAGATTCAAAGGGGACCAGAGCTCCCAGTCACTACCACCACTACTGGAGTCCCAGGCCCCTTTGAATTGCCACCTGAGTGCCACTCCGCACAGCTCTGAGAGGTTCGGGAGGGTGTGCTGCGGTCTGGATGGTGCCAAGGGTTGACTGCCCTTAGCCCCGCCCCTTCTGCCCAAGGTCCTGCCCCTTTGGGGCACGGATCCAGCCTTCCTCCTTACCTTACCTTGGGGCCCATGGCGGCTGTCATGTTGGGTAGATCAGAGCATACTTAATAGTGTATGCTCACAGACAAACTGCCTGTAACAGGGCAGGGCTTCTCCCCAGCTATCAAAGGAGCCACTGCCATGCCCATAGTTTCTTCTGGGGAGTTTTATTCTTAAACAAAGGAAAAGCAAACAAAAATAGTTTTTCAACTCATCCTGAGCTACAGTCCCCTGGCAACCTTTTTCCCTTTATCTCTCAGGCTATCACCCCCTCCCCTCTCCATGGACTCTGCTTCTGTGCCTTGTTCCCTGAACACCATCACTCAAGGTTTTTCTTCTGTAATGCTATTTTATGAACAGTTGCTCTCAAGTTCTCACTGGCTCAGCTCCTAGGGGACTCCAGCAATCTGCTGCTCCTGCTTTCTGCAGTACCTCCCAGGCACTCACTGAATGCTCTCCCAGAAAATCTAGAGTTCCTGCTGCTTCTACACCCTGCGGCAGCTTCCTAGTAGATCAGTGATAGTCAATCTCTTTCTTTCTCACTGAGTCTTTCTCTTCCTTAGGCCCACATCCCCTTTTTTAAAATCTAACTAGGATCAGCTGAGTAGGCACAGTGCACAAACCCTGCTCCCTCTTAAAGGGCCAGTGTCGACGAGTGACACTTGTTACATTTTAAATTTGACCTACTTAAAGTCCAGAAAAAGATATATTTTTGCCTGATCTTCGTTACTAAGAAAGAGACTCATTTATCTTTTCTGAGTAGTTTTAAGAAATAACAGTCTATCATTTATCATTAATAAGTGCAAAAGTAATTATGATATAATATAATGAATATAATACATTACTACTAAATACACAGCAAAACACATATATCAAGTTCTTAGCATTAAATGTCTGTATAAAATTAACATGAGCATAACTTTGACAGGAGAGATCCAATGGAGAAATTAACTAACGGATAATGTAAAAAACGTACTAAATATTAATATGAAAAGTTTGTGACCCACTCCACTCTGTTGTAGCTAACTCTCTGGATACAGTAAAGAGGCATAAGGATCTTGCGCAAAAGGGGTTTTCTGCACAAAATGGAAGCAGCTACACTGCTTTTTGTGCAAAAACCCCTTGCGCAAAAATTATCGGCAGAAAATATGCTGATGACATCACGACTCATGCTAATGAGTCCCTCATTAGCATATTGTCTGCCATAAAAACTTGCCATGTAGACAGCCATAGAAAGTGACAGTCCCTGCCTCAAAAGAGCTTACAGTCCAAACGACAACCCATAATAGGTGGAACAGACAACAGTGGGTCAGGTTATAAAGCAGGAGAGAAAGGGTTAATAAGCAGGATGCACACAATGATTCTCAGATATAATCAGCAGTGATAATTATAACTCTCCACCTGCCAAGCCATTCCTGATGCACTATAGAAGAAGTAGGTTTTGAGGAGAGCCCTGAAGGAGGCTTAGGTTCTGGCTTTAGGAAGCTGATTGGGAATTTCTCTCATTTGTAAAGGACAGCATGAGAGAAAACCTGAAGGAGCTTGTAAAAGAAAGGAAGAATCAGATAATTGAAGCTGACATCATTAATGAAATGAAGCCGGTTGTCAATCTTATGCTAATAGAAAGGATAGGATAAGAGAAGGAAAGCTAAATTATGGAGGGCATTGTAAGTTGGAGCAAAAAATTGTGTTTGATGTAGTGAAAGACAGAGAGGAGGTGGCAGAATGATGACTAGGAAAACGATCTTAGCTGTCTGGTAAATGGACTTGAAGGGGGAAAGAATGTAGGCATTGAACCAGAGAAGGAGATTACAATAGTCCAGATATGTGATAAGCAGAGCTTCAATAGTCTCTCTCTCTCTCTCTCTCGGAATGCATCTGTCTTTGTATCTGTCTGTGAATCTGTTTGTTCAAGAATTCCTCCTAAACAGTAAGAGCTAGGACCACCAAATTTGGCATGCAGCTTCCTCTTACCATAACTTAAAGCAAGGCCAGGGTCTGGTTGTGCCAAAATAACCAGAAGCCCCAGAAAAAGGACTGTTTTCCACAACATGCAGAGGGAGGGGCTGCTGTTCTGAGGGCTGTGATATGTGAGTGGCCACTGGGCAGCAAGCCACAGGGGAGTGCTATCTTGCAGAGTGTCCACTGGGGGCAGCTGAGGGAGTGGCTAGCAGGGGTGGGGCTCTGTCATGTTGCCTGCTAGCACACTAGTAAATAGTTTGCCTGCCCCAAACCCTTCCCTCACCCCCTTGGCTGTAGTGGCAGGGGGGGAGAAAAGTCACCGTTGGCAGCTGAGAGGGTGGCCTCAGGTGGGGGCAGGAGAGGAGTTAACAGGGCCTGGGAGAGGTATCCTGGGAGGGGAGAGAACAGGCCCTAGGCAGGCTGGAGGGGTGGCCAGTGGGGGTGGAGGAGAACAGGACTGGGGTGAGCTGGAGCAGTGGCCTGCAGAGGAGGAGAACAGGCCCTGGGTGGGCAGGGGAGCTGGGTGGGGGTGAGAACATGCCCCTGGCCCCCAGCTTCCTGCACACTCCTCCCCCAATTGCCAAGGCCCTGCCCTGAAGGACCCAGGCAACTCTGGGTTAGTCTGCTAGTTATCAAGGGTAGGAATGGTGTCCCTAGTCTGTGTGTGTCAGAAGCTGGGAATGGGCAACATGGGAAGGATCACTTGATAATTGCTTGTTCTGGTCATTCTTTCTGGTCATTCCTGGCATCAGCCACTGTTGGAACTGGGCTGGATGGACCATTGATCTGACCCAGTATGGCCATTTTTATGTTCTTAATATATTAAAACTCTATATTTTGTGTTCTTAATATATTAAAACTCTATATTGAAGAAAGAATGCAGGTTAGTATTTGGACACATTTAGAAATGACCTAATAGACATTTCTAGACAGGCTTGATACAATCCATAAAATATAGAATCAGAAGTTACAGAGTCAAAATTATATGTACTACGTGATTTTCTGTCAACACACTGAATAACAAATGGATAAAAAAAATTCCTTTGATTATGCATGGAGACTGATCCAGAACAGATGGAAAATCTCTTCAGTCAAGACATAGAAGACAGACATTTTGACATGACAGATACTATGTAAGATTAATGACAACAATGAACAAAGTCACGTGGGAGAAATGTATTTCCTATGAACGCAGACAGGTACTAGTGGGAAATCATGTGCAGAAGCTCATTAAGGAAATGTGGTAGGATTTTAGTTATTTAAAGTCTTTGTTGCTTCTTCATATTTTTTATTTCTATCTGTCTGATGTTAATAGTTTTAAAATCAGCAACTAGACACTATTAATATGGTTCACATCTTCTATTGAAAAAATACAGTAGATTTTGCTTATTAATAGACTGTTGATTCTCAGCAAACAGTTGCTATTATTTGACACGCCTTCCCAGGCTGCGGTGCTCCAAACCTGCATACAGCTGGTGCTCAGCACATCCTAGCATTTCCTACCCTGGTTGCACTACCAGAATAGTGCAGCTTTGTGGCGTTTAGGGATATGAATGTTTAACCGGTTAAGGGTGAAGCTTACTGCTTAGGGTAAACCACTGAGGGCTGGAGCAACTTCCTGCCTGTGACAGGCAGGGGATGGGTGTGGGGGAGGGTGCAATTAAATGTGTTTTTATATCCCTAGTGGGGCTGCAGCCAAGAAAGGAAGGACTGAGATGCACTAAGTCTAGGCCTTGGTGATAAGACCCGGAACAACCCAGCATCCCTGCTTTCTGTGGAAAATGTTGGCAGCCAGGCTGTAATCTCCTCTCTGGTGCTGCTCTCTCCCAGCAGCACATGGGTTTGTGGTGCTACAGATAGGGAAGACATGTCAAGAAGCTGTCAGTAAGTAGCAAGCTTGTTGCCAATATCCAAATCCCATTAACGTTAACATGGAATGGGACTGGCTCCCAGCAAAACATTGTTATTAATTATAAGTTGCTAATATCAGGATTGCTATTAAGCAGCAATCACTATATGTATATATATATTATGCAATAATGAAGATACTCACAAAATGAAAGCATTAATAAACAGTGGCATGATTTAAAGCAACTTTAGTAATATGAAATATACTGTGGACATACTGTGGACATAACTACAAATGTCATAAACTGGTCTCATTGGAATAAAGCAGCTTACATTTTCAGTAGTCCCGGTGATTACATGCAGCCCATCGTATGTTGACTTGATATACATCCCCTAAAGAAAAGGGAAGAGAAGGAATAATTAGTATCTGTGGGTGGTTACTGCTACAAAAATCATAGCTCATTTTAATACTACAATAAAACAATTAAAGATGTTTGCACAATAATGTTGTAAGAACGCTTATTCTGAATTAAAGTCAATGGTATTTCAGCAGATTAAAACAAATTGTGGTTCAATCCAATTTTCAAAACAAAATTAAAATAAAAATGTACTTAGAGCCAATATAAAAATACATGTTTCCTTTTAATGCACCATCATTAAGTCCAACATCTACAGGTAACAAATCTTTTGGACAGCACTTAACAACTAATATGAAGCTGGACTTATTTTGGCATCTGAAGAGGTTTGTTACTTTACTAATCTCAGAAAAGAACTAAAGTTGTCAAAGGCCAAATAAAGAATAGAAACAGAGGTTTTAAACATAAATACCCTATACTCCAGATGTGTATTGATTTAGTAAAAAATAAACTAGCTAAGATGGGCTAGATGGACCTCTAATCTTACCTAATATTGCCATTCTTATGTTCTCACATTCTTAGATAAATTCTTAGATAAATCAGTAACATTCAGCAATAAGCAGTCTTGCCTCTTAATAAAAGGGCCAAAGTTCCACATACCACCCAAAGACATTATCCTTCATCTAATGCTGACAAGGTAGCAGTGCACTGTTAAATCATCATCTTTTGAAGATTTCTGAAGTCCCTTCTGCTGTCCAAGCAGCAGCTAAAAGCCTCACAACCAAAGGAGGTAAAAAATGCCACCCTAAGTAAATAAATAAAGTATAATAGTAAATAAAAATCTGTGATACGTTAGCAAAACTTTTTATGTTACAATGTTGTTATGATGCCTCATAAGAGTTGTAAAACTGGGTGCTCCCAGACACCCTTGTTCTTCTGTATAAAGGAGGCTCCCTATTGGGACTATATCTCTCAAGGGGTATGTCTAGATTACATGCCTCTGCCGACAGAGGCATGTAAAATAGGCTAACCGACATAGTCAATGAAGCCGGGATTTAAATATCCCCAGCTTCATTAAAATAAAAATGGCCACCGCGCTGTGCCAGCTCAGCTGATCATCGGCACAGTGCGGCAGTCAAGACGCGGATCGGTCGACAAAGGAAGCCTTTGTCGACCGCTCCGTTATGCCTTGTGAAACAAAGTTTACAGGAGCGGTCGTCAAAGGCTTCCCTTGTCAACCAATCCGCGTCTTGACTGCCGCGCTGTGCCAATGATCAGCTGAGCCGGCACAGCGCGGTGGCCATTTTTATTTTAATGAAGCTGGGGATATTTAAATCCCGGCTTCATTGAATATATTGGGTAGCCTATTTTACATGCCTCTGTCTGCAGAGGCATGTAATCTAGACATACCCAATATCAGGGCTCGCCAAGCCACAGCGAGCCCCGCTCGCCAGCTGTGCGGTTCGGCACGCTGCGCATGCGCCATGCCAGGCTATAATCTACTCACACGTGGTGAGTAGATTACCTAAATTGTTGAGCCCTGCCCAAGATGAATACTGGTCTTTTCTCTTGTTGAGGGGAAGCAGTGCACCATGGGAATCATAGGGCCAATGTACATCATAGAAAATTATGTCTGTCTTGGAAACCTGGCCCACAGAGAATATGAGACACAACTGAAGGACAAGTCCCATGAGGCACTGCAGCAATATATGCAAATCAAAATATTTTGGTTTGTTGGGTTATAGAATCATAGAATCATAGAATTCTAGAGTTGGAAGAAACCTCAGGAAATCATCAAGTCCAACCCCCTGCCCAAAGCAGGACCAATCGCAACTAACTGATCCCAGTCAGGGCTCTGTCAAGCTGGGACTTAAAAACCTCTAGGGATGGAGATTCTACCATCTCCTGAAGGTAATCCATTCCAGTGCTTCACCACCCTCCTAGTGAGATAGTTTTTCCTAATATCCAACCTAGACCTCCTCCACTGCAACTTGAGATCATTGCTCCTTGTTGTGTCATTTGTGACCACTTAGAACAGCCTCTCTCCATCCTTCAGGTAATTAATTGATGGCTGCTATCAAATCCTCCCTCACTCTTGTCTTCTGTAGACTAAATAAACCCAAATCCCTCAGCTTTTCCTCATAAAACATGTGCTCCAGCTCCTTAATCATTTTGGTTGCCCTCCACTGGACTTCCTCCAATGCGTCCACATCCTTTCTGTAATGGGGGGCCCAGAACTGGACACAATACTCCAGATATGACTTCACCAGTGCTGAATAAAGGGAAATAATAACTTCTCTAGATCTGTTGGCAATGTTCCACTTAATGCAACCTAATATGCCGTTAGGCTTCTTGGCTACCGGGGCACACTGTTGACTTAGTCAAACCCCAAATTTCCATTGATGAATAGCTTAGATCAGGGGTCTCAAAGTCAATTTACCATAGGGCCAGTGCCAACTGCAAATTCTCTTAGTTGGCCTGCAGGCAACCCCTCTGGTAGGGCTCTGGGAAGGTGTCTCTGCACATTCTCCCACACTCGTCACTCGGCTATGCCTGCCGCTCCCGGGTATTTAACCCCCACCCCACCACAGGAGCCTTCAGAGACACCATCAGTAGCTCAGCAATGCTAGAGTGACTACTGGCTGCTAGCTCTGTGCCACTGCTGGCAAGTCCCTGTGGACCGGGAGGTGTGTGCAGAGCCATCCAATCCATAGGACAGGTCCCCATGCTTTGGGAGACTCTGACGGTGGCTGCCCCAACTGTTCTTTGGATGGGATGGTCCTCCATGCTCAGGTTAATGTGAGGGAGGGTTTGGGGAGGGCTGGGGCTGGCAGCAGGGATCACCACTTCCCCCTCCCCCTGGCACTTACTGTGAGAAACCACACGAACCTGCACTGGGGCTGGGGCACTTTGCTTTCTGACACTGCGGTTCAGTGCAGAGACTGGGTTGGCTTGCGTGATGGTGGATGAGCACTCCAATTCCCTGCACCTCCCATCACTTAATGTGGGGGGAAGGGCAAGTCTGGCTGATACCCTGCGCCAGACCCCCTGAAGCCACCCTTGCGGGAATGAGGGAAAGGATGCAATGGGGGAAAAGAGGACAGAAGAAGAGTGGGAAGAGGTGGGACAGGGGTGTAGCAGGGTCTGGACTTAGGGGAAGTGTACAGACATCCCTCCCCATGGACAAAGGGATGCATGTGTCAGCAGCTGTGCATGGGACAGATTGTTGAACTGTACAGGCTGCAGAGTCTGGGCTATGAGTTTGAGACCCCTTGCTTAGATGGATAATTTTCAACTATCTCTATTCACATTTTTTGAAAAGGGATAACTTGTCTGTCCTTCTAGGCAATATTCCTTCTTGTCAGTCTCAATAAACAGGTTCCAGTTTTCAAGATGTTTTTAAACAATGAGAAGTCCTGTGGCACCTTATAGACTTACAGTTTTATTGGAGCATAAGCTTTCATGGACAAAGACCCACTTCGTCAGATGCATGTAGTGGAAATTCCAGAGGCAGGTATTTCCACTACATGCATCTGTGGAAGTGGGTCTTTGCCCACGAAAGCTTATGCTCCAATAAATCTGTTAGTCTGTAAGGTGCCACAGGACTTCTTGTTGTTTATGCAGATTCAGACTAACACGGCTACCCCTCTGAAAGATGTTTTTAAGTTATTGCTGAATACATAATCTATAGCTGTCATAGTGGCTATCTAACATTACTGTAGCATTACCATTAACAAAATTACTGCTTTATAATATAATTTTAGAGTTTTAAATTAACCTACAAACCATTCAATTCCACTTTATACAATACCAGCACTAGCAGGAGACTGTTGACAAGAGAAGGAAAAAACAATTTTCTCCATATATATTGCAAAATCATTCCAAAGTACCTAGGTTATATTACCTGCTTTTTTTAAAAAAAACAGTTCATAGTTGACAGATATATAGCTCATGAATTTGATACTTTTGTTGAAGAAGATTTGGCTGAATAAAATATTTATTAATCACAAATTAAAGGGTTAGTGAAGGAAGAGGTACTGACAACAGCTGAACTGTTGCCAACTGCTGCGATTTGCAAACTTCTTGACATGCCCAGTGCCCAAGGCAGGGCAGGGGAGAGTCCAGAGCCATAATCAAGGGTGCATGAGTAGTTGAGTAGCCATCAGGTCAATCTATATTGGAGGCAGTCTGGGGCAATTGTCATAGTTCTTGCAAGGGTAAACAGACAGAACATCCAATCAAAAGATCTGGGTGAGTGCATTGGGGAGTCAAGGTCAGGCCACAAGGCAAGATAAGATCTGATGAGGCAGCAATGCAACAAGGTAGATTTAGGCAGGGTAGCACGGCAAAGTGGTCTAGGCCGCAACCAGCAGGCATACACTGTTACTCGGATAGCTTCCTCTTCCTATTGAGGCATTTATATGCTTCAAACATGCAATGAGAGTGGCCATCCAGTCAGGGGCCTGACTGCTGGGGGCCTGTAGGCTTTTAGCATTAAGGTTGTTTCAGGGGCAGCAGTTTGATTCATCACTATGGCACGGTGATTAAAGATGCCACGTGAGAGACCTGATTCAATGCTAGATTCTTAACTTTCACTGAATGTCCGTGTTTGGAAGACCAAAAATTATAGCTGCTTTACTATCTAGGATTCATTATCGCAAGCCCTTACTCTTGCGAGTAGTCCTTACTCTCTTGTTTAGCTCTGTTGGCGTCACTAGGACTACTCTCGCTAGTAAGCATTACTCAGTATAGTAAAGATTACTGGAACAAGCAGTGGGGATTCACTTTCAAATTACAAATGGGCACCACAAAAAGGATGATTTTCTGTTGTATTAAACTTTATTTTTTATTTAGATTTACTGACGATGCCCCTTAACATAATAATTGCACAGTTAATACAATTCAATGAAACCAATTCCACAGGAATACAGCCAGACAGCCATCTATTTTGTCAACTAGAAAACATATCCTTGGCCATTTCCGAGCAAACGGTGAGTTAGTTCCAGAGTCTCAGAGCTCTCACAGATAGTTCCCTACCTTCTGCCCTTTCTCTTTGATAATTAAGGAGATCCAGCTCAAGTGTCCTTCCTGACCATGGCTGAGGAGCAAGGCAGTCAATCAGCAGGCCAGTTAAATGCCATTAAGGATTTATAGGTCATAAGCAACATCTTAAACTCTATCCAGATACCAGAAAGGACCCATGCCTGCTGACAGTGGTGGCTTGTCCACCTTGGAAGACTATGCCTGGGAAAGTCCTTTGGAAAGAGTCAGTGCTGAGAGGGTCCCTTCTTTGGCACCAGTCCCGGGACTTAAGGAGGTGCGCTGATGGACACCAAAGCACTCGGCACCGGATCCTGCATCTGAGGCCAAAGAGCAGATTCCATAAGGAGCAAAATCCCCGCTCCTTTCTGGTACAAGGTTTGAAGGTCATGCAGGTCATGCCCTTGTCAAGAGGCAAATCCTGCAGGGTTTGCAGCCCTGGGACTTTGGCATGCCCCAAGCCCTGAAAAGAACATGGACAAGAAAGGGGAAATCCCTTCTCCTCTCACTGCTAACTCTGAATGCTAATTAACAACTACTAAGTTAAATTATTTGCAAAACAAAGAAGTGCATGTGCAAAGTAAGAGACCCACTGTTCCAACAGTCATCACTAGGGTTAAGAAGGAAGTAAGGAACAGTTGGTTCAGAAGGGTCATATACAGCCCTGCACTGATGCCACTCCAAGGGGTTCCACAGAGGAACCAATGGGTAGCAGCTAGGGTAAAACTTTCCAGCAGCCATGCATGCAGTGGAATGGTATAGCATACCTAAATGGAATAGATATGAACAAGCACTCGAAGAAGTTTTGTTATTGATTTTAATGCAAGCAGCAGCACACCCTCACAGTGTGCAAGATGATTCACAGTAGTAACAAGGAGGGAATATTTATATGACACTAGTGGAAATCCCCACTCTTTCAATATGCATCATGGTTTCATTAATGTCCACAAAGAGGAGACAGTACTTCGTAGTTGAGATTTTGCCTGAAAAATGTACTTTAAACATCCTGGAGCTCAGTTTATTAACCTTTGAGGAATACAGAACTGAGCAAGCTCTCCGTAGCTTTGAACCTGTGCTCCAGGAAAACAAAATATCCTTAATCTGGCATTTAGATCGGTAAGGCATTCCCTCCAACAGAACCTAAAATCCCACAGAATATGTTGCTGCTAGGCTTTTTTTTTTCTTAGCTCTATAGGAATTATTATGTCTGATGTTCCCTGACTTTCCTGAATGGCTTGTTGGGGACTTCTGAGTGTACTGAGAGATTTCACAGCCAATAAAAATGAAGAAGCAGGTTTGATGAATCTTTTGGAAAATCTGGTTTTCTCCCAGCTATTCATTTGGGGCTTGAGATAGATATAAACAAAACCAAAATGAAATATAAACTGTAATGATGCCCTTATTCATACTGTTCTTACACTCCTCTGGAAACCATAGGCTATGTCTACACTATAGCCTCTTGCGCAAAAACCATCTCATTTGCATAATTACTGATGCTCAGTTTTTGTGCAAGAGGCTTTTGTGCAAGAGCCGTTCTCCCGCATTTTTTCAGGAAGAATTGCTCTTGTGCAAGAGGGGGTTTTGCGCAAAAAGGAGCCGTGTAGACGGCTCCTTTTTGCACAAAAGCATCTTTTTGCGCAAAAGCTCCTTTTCATGCAAAAATGGAGCCTCATTCATTATGCAAATGAGATGTGGTGATATTCTATGGTTCGCCTCATTTGCATATGTTTTTGCGCAAGAGGCTATAGTATAGACATAGCCATAATGTATATGTACAAGGGTGACAAATTAAGGTGGCATAGTTAAGCTTAATTCATGGCCCAGGAAATAGGAGGCAGTAGAGGGGCATGAAGGAAGGCAGCCCAAGGCTTTCACCACAAGTTCTCCAGGCTGGGACCCAGAATAGGGGGTGAGTTGGGTTTACCCCCTTGCACCACACCTAGCCTCTATGGAGAATAGCCTCTACAGACTACGGCTTGAACTGGTAATATGCTGCGTTGTTAAGATTATTGTGCAGTGTATATATGCAGATATGTATGAAAAGTTATAAAGATGTGCTGGAAATATGGTTTTCAAATGTGTTTGGGCAGGTAGAATGTAAGTATCTATGCCCTAGACAAAGGAATATGGTCCTGCCTGCTTGAGTGTGTCCCTAGTGTAAATTGAGCAGACACAATAGAAATACATTTGCATACAAGTTAAAGCCATCAAAGTAGTGAGCGGGGAAGGTAGCCACCTACCCATTAGGGGAGGAGTCTGCAAAAAATAAACCTGGCATCAGCTCTCTTGTGAACATAGAAAAGCTGAGGCCTCTGGAGGATTTCTTGTCTTTGAGAATAAAGATACAACTTTGAGGATATAAGCAGAGAGAAAAAGCCATTTGGGCATTGTTTCCTGAAGAGACAGAGGAACCAAGCACTTTGAGGTCTGTATTGGATTCTGACTAAGTAATGGCTAGCCATGCTGGAAGAACAAATGTGTTGAGAAATCTACACTGAACAAAATGCTCTGATTTTTATGCTAGGTTATAGTTTTAGAATGATAAGTTTACTTTGGATGATGGGTAACCATTTATATTTGAATTCCTTCTACTTGGTATCACTTAAATATTCTTTATTAATAAACTTAACCTTGTTTTGTTATACAGCCACCACAATACAGTGTTACTTGATGTGGATACATGATGCACAAATGGATAATTAAAAACTCTCCAGATTGTGGAGCATATAACAACTCAATGGCTGGTTCACAAATATGAAGGAGGAATCACAACATTATGCTCCACTACTCCTGAAACAATTATCTGGCTTAAGCATGCAAATATAGAATTACAGTTGTTGCTCTACATCTGCATCAGCCATAAAAAGGAAAAAATGCAGCTTTTCAACGGAAGAATATCCTCACTCAAACGAAGAGGCTGGTGCCAGGTACAAACTCTTTAAAGAGCAGCAAAATCGATAAGGAGCTACAGCAAGAGGGACTGAGCACTCCAGGGGAAACAGTTCTGGGTGATACTCAAGGCTGGAAGGGCTGTTGGTGTCACCCTGTAAAGAGTAACAAGGCTGGTGAGAGCCAGGGTGAGGGCACTGCACTGTAAGCAAGTTGCTGGTGGCAGGGATCTGAACCAAAGCTGCACAGCACAGAAACACTAAGGCTAGGTCTAGACTACAGACCTTTGTCGGAAAAAGCTATGCAAATTCTGCTCTGGAATTTGCGTAGCTTTTTCCTATCGCTTTTCTGGAAGAGGCTTTTCTGCCATTTGGCCCAGTCTAGATGGGGCCAAATGGCAGAAAAGCCTCTTCTTTCAGAGGAGCCCTTATTCCTCATAGAACAAGGTATACAGGGTTCCCCAAAAGAGGAAAAGCAAACACAAAAAAAAGCGGAAGAGCAAACACATTCTCTGGACGCAGCAGAGTTTTTCCGGGATACCTCTGGTATCCCGGAAAAACATGCCAGTCTAGACATACCCAAAGAGTAAAAGGGCTGGCGATGACACCATCCCTTTGTGGTCTGGGTGATTCACCATAGTTTCACAGTCACCTTGAAGAAATGGATAGTATTCGTACCTCAGTCACAGAGTCTAAAGAAAGGCTAAGGAAGTCACTTAAACCATAGTTTTCCTAGACGACCACTAATTTTCTGGATGCCCAACCAGAGATGCGTGGAGTCAGATGTGCAGAAGTGCTAAACACTCATAGCTGCAACTGAAGTCAATAAATCTATGAAAATGTGAAGTACTCTGCAAAATCAAGCCCTTGGCATCTCAAGCCAGACATTCAAAATTAATGGACACTTTTGACAATTTTAGTCTTAATCAATCTGTGCCTAAGTTCCCTTCCTGTAAAATTGGGATAACAACACCTTAGCATACAAGGGTATTGTGAAAATAAACTTATTAATGTCTGTGAAGAATACAGATACTACAGTGAAGAGGCCCATAAACATGCCCATGAAGAAATCAATAATTCACTGCAGAGCAGAACTTGATTAGTATGTAGTAAATATGCATGTGGGCTCCCAGGCACTGACTGAGGCAAGAATCCTGTGGAAAATATGTAAATGTGTAATTAAAAGATTGTAATAACAATTTATAATCCATACTCTACTCTGTTTTTCATCTTATATTACCTTTCTGCCTTTTTATTGTCCCTTTCCCTCCCCACCCCTTAGTTTTTTTTAAGAACATGGAATGTTGAAGTTTGGCAAGGAAAATTCACACATGTCATAATCCAGTGCCTTCAGAATTAGGCAAAATAAGATCACCCATCTGTGGTAATTATATTTTACCTATCTATATTCTCACTAGCCTTTTTTATTACAAGGTTGAACCTCTCTGGTCTGGCACCCTTGGAACCTGACTGGTGCTGAACCAGAGAATTTGCCCAACTACAGGAGGTCATTATTGTCTACCAGCATTATCAACACTTGTACGGCTTACTGAGCTCTTAGAAGATATTCAGAGGTAAATTAGAGCTAAATAACAGCACAGAACACTGAGCCCTAGTCTACACTAGGGAGTAATTTTGAAATAGCCCCCTCTTATTTTGAAATAACAAGCAGAGCGTCCACACTGCCAAGCCCATTATTTTAAAATAACAGAATGGCTATTTGAAATACAACTCCAGCTTTTCATGAGGAATACCGCTTATTTCAAAATTGTTATTTCAAAATAGCAGTAGTTTGGATGCTCAGCTGCTGCTATTTCAAAATAATTGGCCTCCAGAGGTGTCTCACAGTTTCACTTCTGGCTGCTCTGGCCACACCTGACAACCCCAATGCTTCCCTTCTCTTGCAGAACTTAAAGCAGCATGCAGAAGGGAAAGGGCTTGTGGCACAAGAGGAGCTTTTCCAGCCCCATGCCGCACAGCATCCATCGCTGGAGCCATGAGTGACCCCAGTGCTCTCTCTGTGCCCCCCATGGTTGCCAGCACTCCCGCAGCACCCTCAGATGCCCCTGTCAAGGGATGAAAAAGGGCACTGGCCTGGTCTCATGTGAAGATCCTGGACATCACTGAGGTCTGGCGGGGGGGAGGCCAACTTCCACGATCTCTGCACCAAGAGGAGGAATGTGGACGTCTACAGATGTAAGGCTGCCAGCCTGGCTGAAAAAAGGGCACATGCAGACCCTTGGCCAGGTCCTTATGAAGATCAGAGACCTCTGCAGGCTTACAACAAGGCCAGGGAGCAAAGTGCATGCTCTGGGATGGCTCCTCACACCTGCCGCTAATTCAAGTAGCTGGATGCCATCCTGGGAGGGGGGCTGATCACCTACCCCCATCATAAAATTTGGCCCGGACACGCCCGGTGGGTGGGGTTGTGGAGGATGAGGAAGGAGGAGGAAGAGCAGGCCAGCCAAGACACTATGCCCACCAGCCAGGAGCTGCTGCTTCTCACTGTCAAGCAGTCCCCTCCTCCCAGGATGTCTCCCTGGTCTCGAACAATCCCGGTGAAGGCAATTCAGGTGAGTTTCATAACTTTCCCTATACACATGTGGAAGCAGGCAATGGGCTGCGAGGGGCTTTGTGCTACTTGCTCAGCATTCTTGGTCTGCGAGTCGCACGACAGCCTGTGCACACGGGTGCACATGGAGTGCCAGTCTGGAGCTCTCAGCCCCATGACACTCTCACTCAGGAACCCCTCGTTCCTTCTCACAAGGTTCCTGGAGAGGCCTGTCTTACTCTGGGCTCCGTGGTGGGACACCTTCCCATGACAAGGCACCACTAAGGACGCTGGGGTCATGGAAACAAAGCAGTGCCGCATATGGCACACAGTTATGCCTGCACTTGGGCAGCATCCACTCCCAGTCAAGCATGGTGATGCAGAGGAGACTGATTCCCTGCATGGGAACCTTCTGGGGGCAGGAAAAGGAGGGGACCCCAGTATCCTGGCACGCAGCCTCTGCCACTCACACAGACCTCTCCCAACAGGTCCCCAAGCAGGCAGGGATAGAAGTTCTCTCTCTGCGGGACGCTGCCAATGCTAGACCTGGCATGTACGGGACACAGAAGGAAGCTGAGCTGCCTCGTCCCCCTGCAGACTCCTGGCCTGGCTGGAACCTGCCCATCCCTGCTTGTCCCCAGGCCGTGGGTGTAGCAATGCTCCCCTGGGATGTCTGTGCCCCTTGTGGAAAGTGCCCACTGTCTAGGCAACAGATGGCCTTGCTCAAAGCACATCACCATCATCTGAACTGAGACCATAGGTGTCAGCTCAGAGATTAGGGCTAGGCTTCATACAGTGTCTCCTGGGATAACTGCCCATGTAACTTTTCTTCACAGCTGGGCCAGCTGAGGGTTTGCCACATCCATCACCTTCCACACCATCTTCCAACTTCACCTAATCCACCAGAGGAATTGAATTCAGGAAGACCTGCTGCAGGACCAGATGATCTGTCCCCGTCCCTCATCTGAGGGTTCAATGAGGAGCACCAGGCGAGCACTGCTGACTGGGAGGATAAGCAGCAGAAGGCCATGTGGAATCAGCTGGCATGCCAGCACAAGGCAGAGTGCTCCTCCATAATCTCTGTGATGGAGTGAATGGCCACATGCATGGTGGAGGCCAGCAGTCACCTCCCCACCTGCTTCTACCCCCTGGCTTCTCCTTCTACCCCCCAGGGTCAACTGAGGCCCCTGAACATGTGGCGATGGGACCGCTTGGGCAGCCAAAGCCTCCCTAGCTACATAAAAACGGCCATACTGGGTCAGACCAAAGGTCCATCTAGCCCAGTATCCTGTCTGCCGACAGTGGCCAATGCCAGATGCCCAGAGGGAGTGAACACAACAGGTAATCATCACGTGATCCCTCTCCTGTCATCCATTTCCAAACAGAGGCTAGGGACACCATTCCTACCCATCCTGGCTAATAGCCTTGATGGACTGAACCTACAAGAATTTATCTAGCTCTTAATTTATTTAGCTTAGTAGACAAGGAATAAGCTACACATGAGGCAGACACCAGTCCCAGCCCCCTCTCTGAGCCCCCATCTCCTCTTTTCCCCTCCCTCTTTCCACAGTCCCTCCACTGTTGTATATCCCCCAAATAAAGAAAGAGTTGTGTTTTCCAAACAAAAAGCCTTTTTTATTTGCTCTGGAGGGCAGGGGGGAAGTTGGGAAGGGAGGGATGGGGGAGGAAAGCCACACAGGGGCAATGCTTGGGCCTCTTGTGGAGAGGCCCAGGGGAGAGTCTCATGGGTGGCCTTAGACAAAACTCTCCCTCAAGGCCTCCTGGATGAGTACAGCCCCCTAATCTACTCTCCATAAATGACACTGGTGTCTGGCTGCTCGTAAGGCCTGGCCAGCCAATCAGCCTCTGCTCCCCACCCTAACCTGAAATCTCCCCCTTGTCTCACAGAGGTTATGTATCACACAACATGCCACTACCATGTAGGGGATGTTATGCTCATTGAGGTCTGAGGGGGAGGAGACACCTGAACCTCCCCTTTAGGTGGCCAAAGGCTCACACCACCATCATGTGGCACCTGCTCAGCCTGGCACTGAAGTGCTCTTTGGTGGGGTCCATGCTAGCCATGTAGGGTTTCATCAGCCAGGGGAGCAAGGGGTAGGCTGCATCACCCAGGATGCAGATGGGCATGTCCATGTCCCCTGAAGGTGATGTCAGGGAAAAAAGTGCCAGTGTGCATCTTTTGTAAGAGACAGGAGCTCCAGAAGATGCAGGTATTGTGTGCCTTCCCTGACCAGCTGACATTAATGTTCGTGACTGTCCCTTCTGGTCCATGAGAGCCTGCAGCACCATCAAGAAGTACCCCTTGATATAGTCTGAGGCACGGTGGTCGGAGGCCAGGATGGGGGTGTGAGTGCTGTCCATGGCCCCCCCGCAGTTGGGGAAGCCCATGATGGCAGTGCCATCCATGATGGGGGTCGATGTTCCCCAGGGTGACAACCCTCCACAGCAAGATGTGATTGATGGCTTTGACTGCCTGCAGGAGCGCAGCCCTGAACGTGGATTTCCCCACACCGAACTGGTTCTCAATGGAGCAGTAGCTGTGTAGTGTGGCGAGTTCCATAGGGTGAGGGTGACACACTTCTGCAGGGGAGTGGCGGGTCTCAGCCATGTATCCTGTTGTCTGAGGGCAGGGGCGAATCACACACAGAGCTCCAGGAAGGTGGCCTTCCACATGTGGAAGTTCTGGAGCCACTGCTGGTTGTCCCATCGCTGTAGGATGATGTGGTCCCATCAGCTGGAACTGGTCTCGCTCTGCCAGAAGTGGTGTTCCACTGTGTGTAGGGGATTGAGGATCATTTGCTGCAGCAGCTCTGGCTCCATGTTGGAAATGCTGTGGCATCCGCAAGGGCTACCAGAGCGCACAGCATGAGTTTGGTATCCTGAGAGGGGGTAGGCAGTGGAGGAGTGGCATGTGAGACATGGCTGTAAAGAGGAACCCCTGTAAGCACGTGTCTCAGCTAGCCTCAGCAAGCAGCCACAGGAAGTGTCCGCACTCATGGGGCCCTCTCTGGAGGGCTTCTGGGGGCTTTAAATCTGATGTAGGCTCCAATCAGCGTGGACGCGCTATTTTGAAATAATTCTGAGCTATTTCCATGCTGCCTTGTAGTGTGGACACACTATTTCAAAATTATTATTTTGGAAGTTATTATTTCAAAATAAGTTATTTCAAAATAATTTCCTAATGTAGACATGCCCCGAGAGCCAGGACTGGTGGCTGTAAACAAACTTTATGGAAGGGTGGGAAACTTGGCCACATCCACAATAAATGGACATCCAGCTAACTAAAATCATGCTGGATCATGGATGTTGCCGGACCAGAGAGTGCTGAACTAGAGAGGTTCAACCTGTACAGCATTCTTCACTTTCTCACCTAAAAGTATATATTGTATCAGTGTGCCAAATAATTTCAACCTATGGATGATTGCATTTCTGTGATGGGTGAAGTGTTTGTTACTTATAACATTTGTTAAAAAAAATCTTTACTTAAATATGCTATTTGTTAATTCATACTTTCACTGTTCTTCACTAGAAATTACCACCCTATAATAATGTGAGGTGGCTGTGTAATTTAGGTAAATTACTGTTAGGGGAGATAATGAAATTGCACAACCAGGATTTGAATTCAGGTTTGAAGAAATGAAAATTTTTGTTAGTCTACACTGACCTCTATAAAATCACTAGTAAGAACAATCCTGCTTATTGAAAATAGCTTTTTATTTAACTTCAACTGGAAAAGAACCTACTCGTGACACCAGCAGCAATTCACAGAAGCAAATTTCTTATATAATATAGTTTTCAAATGAAAATGAAATAGTGTTTTGTGATATTTTAAAACACGAATACAATTCCCTATGATGTACCATATGAAGAATTGCTTTTTATTTTTAAATTTAAAACACTGAGTTCTTCCAAATAGCGTGGAAATACAGTTATTTATTTTATTTGGAAAGATACACATATCTGTCAGTCTGATCATCAGTGCATCCAAAAAGCACTTCCATCTAAAATTATTACTTGGCAGTTTGGAAAATTTCCCCTAGGTAAAGGTATGACCTGAAATACACAGAGATGTTGCTTTATCTAGGAGGTTAACAGTAAGTGCTTGATTAGAAGATAACGTTTTGTTCCTGAATTAGGCTACACAGAATATGGGGGCATGACAGGCCACTTACACTGAGACAAATACAATTTAAAAACTTTTATTGGGGGTACATGTAATAGTAGTTACATAGTAATGAAATGCAGTACTATTATTTTAAAGATACCTATGGTTTGCATTTATAAAGCTTTGATTAATATACTTGCACCTTTTCTTGATAACATTGCACCTTTTCTCGATAACAGAGTTCAGGTTTGGGTTTCTTAATTCTTAAGTGGGAGGTGCAGAATTTAGAAAGAGATAAAGCTAATAGCTATTAATGCTAACTTAGTTCATTTAACTGTCTTAAAACATAAAATTAAGACTAACAGACTACAAAGCTTAGAGACTTCGAAACTATATTAGAAAAACAAGCTTACCACTTCCTAATTAAAACAAACGCCTGGTGACCCTTTTTTATGGGGTTTAGGTGTTTGGGCCCTTCTACGTTCCAACTTGTTTTTCTTACTCACAAAAATGTTATGGCACACTTATTTCATAGGCTCATAAGTTTGTATGTATTGATGACATATACATACATATTAATGACATTAGATCATTTTCACGTGTGGTGGTTTTTCTGGTTATTTCAGTTCTTTCCTTTTGGTGTACCTGTTAAGTTTGAGGATGCAGACTTGGAAGTGCCTTATGCCATCCTCCCTATTTATCTATTTAGGTGGAAGGTCCCAGATTATGTTGACTTTATTGTCTGGGAGAAAAGTTCCAAACATAAATATGCTAATTTTGCTTTAGCTCAACATACAGGATGTGTCCTGTAGGTTCCTTGTGTTACAGCCAAACTGCTTTAATAGAAACCTATGAAATAATTAAAAGATTATATATAATGTACATACACTAGATAGATTGGTTAGCCCTATAGGCTACAGAAAAGATCTGTTCCAAGCATAAATATCTTGATACAGAAAGCTAGTTGTTCACAGTGGAGCCACAGCCGTAGAGTATTTCAGTGACTATTTTGTAGCATTAACAGATCTACATGAAATAAGTATTTAACAAAAAAGGTAATGGCAGCTTAGCCTGCAAATTGGTAGCCAACTACTGGAGTGGTCTAAACAAACGAGCAGAATCACCTGCCTTGAGACTGTATGGGTCTCTCCTGATCACTCCTGTAGATAGGCCATGAACTTGGACCCATGTGGTATATGAGCAGCCTTCTCATGCAAGCGATGCAATCAGACAAGCTATCTGATCCTTAAGTCAGCCAATATGAGGTCTACTGAGTGGTCTCATATTGCTGTCAGTGTTTCTTTATCTAGTATGATCCCCTTCCCAATAATTCACTATTGCAATATAAAGTATCTTCTATATAGAGACTTCGCAATTTTTTGACATTGTAATTGTTGTGATCTAGCTGCACTTTTGACCCCTTTCCAGTCTCTGAGTGCATGCCCCTCAAGTGTTAGGCCTCTAGCCTTCACCTGTCCTGAGGGCGGAGGGCTCAGCATCTACTCAACAGGTCTGACTAGGCTTGGCACATGTAAATCTTCCCTTAGGAAACTGAATTAACTAGAGGTCACAGTAACCAGGCAGCTTTCTGAAAGAAAAGTATTGTTTAGAGTAAAAGTATTGTTTAATCTTAACAGTAGAAACAGAAAGGATTTTCAAACAATTAAACAATCTGTAGGAATGTGTATCTTCCTAAAGCATATCCATCTGCTTCAAATGCCCTTCCAGAGGATGAGAGTTTCGGTGTAGCCCAAGGCTGGGCAAAATATGCAGGCCGGATCCAGTCCGCAAGAGCCTCAGCCTGATCCCTACCTGCCCCACTCCTGCTTGGTGCTCAGGAAAGCTGGCTGCAGGGCCATGTATTTCTGTGAATGCTGAGAATCCGGGGGAAGGGGCAGAGGCTTCTCACACTGCTCCCACCCCCAATAATTCCCATTGGATAGTTTCCGGCCAATAGCAGCTGCTTGTTTGCAGGACAGATAGCATGTGAATTGCCCCTCCCCACTTATATCCTGGGCTTACAGTGTTTGCATGAGCAAACATGGCCCTTGTAGCTGCTGTGAGCAGTACGGGGCATAGAAGGCAGGGATCTTGGTTAAGGAATTTGCTGGGCTGCTGGCTAGGAGCCACCCAGGTAAGGTCTCCCAGCCAAAGCCTGCCTCTAGCACCCCAGCCCTTCCCTTCCCTTCTCCAACCCTCTGCCCCCCTCCTGCAGCCCTACCCCATGTAATCCAAACCTTCTGCAACCCTGCTCCAGCCCCCATACATCTTCCCAGAGAGAGCATCTCCTCCTACACTCCTCTTCAAGTCATAACCCCCTCCCAGACCTTGCACCCCAATCCACTATCCCTGGTCACAGCCCAAATCCCTGCCCCCCTCCTGCATTCGTGCCCCAGGTTACAGTCCCCTCCAAGACCTACACCCCCTCCTGTATTCCAGTTTGCTGCCCCACATCACAATCCCCTCCTTTACCTAATCTCCCTCCCAGATCCCACACCCTAATCCCTTACCCCAAGCTCCCTTCTGCACCCAACCTCCACCCCAGACCCTTCACCTCCTCTATTAATATAGTGGAAGAATATGGCCCTTGATCACTTACGAAATTCTTGAAGTGCTCCCCCCCCCATCAAAAATTATTGCCAGCGTCTGGTGTCTTAAATACTGTAGATTTTTACTTACCAAGCCCTCACTGGGCAGAATACTAGTCAGGTGAACTACTTCAAGATGTGCTGACTGAGACACCAGAGAGTCAGATGAGAGAGAGATAATGTGGTCACAGATTCCAGACAGAGTTTTACACTAGAAAAAGCAAACAAAGACAATCATAAGCACTTATGTTAAAGTAATAAACTGTTGATATTAAAAAACACTTCAAGTGCAATATTGTTTATCTTGCACCTATTTACATATATTTGATCAGCAGTATCTTTTAGTTCTTACTCTTATGAGAATGCAGAGCTGAAGGTCTATATTTATCACAAGGCCAACTACAAGAGGGGCAAGGAAAATAAAAATACTATCAATGCCATAACTAGTGTTCATGAATCTATAGCACAGCAACCCAAAGCAAACTTCTTCTGAGGTAATAACCTAAGAGTGTGCTTTTGAACTACATTATTCATTCAAGCTACCACCCCTAGCAAACATGTCTGATAAACTTGATTTTATGTGTTGCCGTACATGGCATTATTAAACACTCTGAATTAAAGCAAAATATGCAAATATTTGCAAAATATGCAAGTAGCAGTTATTTTACTATTTTTTATTATAATTATTTTTGGCCAACAATTAAGTGTAATTTATCAAGCCATATATTTATTTAAGGTATAATTCTACAATACAAAAAATATAGTGAAGTCTTTTCTTTCCTAAAAACTACACTGACAGGTAAAATTCATGGGTCCTGCATTCTTTTCTCTAGTCTCATGAATCTCTAATGAAGATTTCGTTCTAAATCATGTAAACAAAATAAGAATGATATACTGCCTTCCAACAAAGGATATGAAAGCACTTTTCAAATAGGAAATAATCATCACAACACTCCAGTGAGGTGGGAAAGATGAGGGAAATGAGATAGAGAGATGAAGTTGTCTCGGACCAAACAAAATGTCATCAGGAAACAGAACCCAAGGGCAGTTTCCCAAATAAGGGATTTCTTCTAATGCTTTTTTCATGTTCTCTAAATTTTTCTTTCAGGATACACTGCAGGGTTTTTCCGGGATACTGGAGGTATCCCGGAAAAACTCCACCGTGTCCAAGGAACGTGTTTACTCCCCTTCTGCTTTTTTTTGTGGAAGAGCAAACACACTCTTTCAGGGAGCACTGTATACCTTGTTCTATGAGGGATAAGGGCTCCGCCGAAAGAGGAGGCTTTTCCGCCATTTGGACCCGTCTAGACTCGGCCAAATGGCAGAAAAGCCTCTTCTGGAAAAGCAATTGGAAAAAGCTATAGTGTAAACCTAGCCTCAGACATAATATGTCTAAAAATGTGTACCTAATTTGCAGTCATTCATTTAGATGCAATTCAGAATGTTCCTCTGGTAGGAATTCTATTGTATGCTTATATTTTCTTTCAAGGACCACACTGTCATTTACATTAAATGGTGGTGAAATCCCTAAAGGAAAGTTATACGTAATGTGTTTTCAAATACAGGTTGAATTCTACTATCCTGTTTGATGATGCATATTTAAGTAGAAGACGCAAAGTTGTTGCAGTGGACAACTCCATTTTCTAAATATATAAGCAATGTTCAAAATCCCTTAATATGTATTAATTTAGAAACCAGGGTAAAGCTCTGGAGTACTGGATGTTGCATTTGGATCTCTGTAACATCTGAAATATGTGCAAAATCACATATATGCATGAAGTTCCCTATTGACCATGCATTTGAGCCTCTAGCAAATTGTCACTGAAGAAGAAGCATTTTTCAGTCGGCTTTGAGTCAGGGCCTCAAAGAGGGAATATAGGCATTATTTACTCAACCAAACATTTGTAATATACTCTACACAATAAATGTGTTCAGATAATTTTACATTTGCATATGTGGCTTGTTTATAGAATAAAAAATAATCAAATCACATCCCTTTCTTGAGATCTAAAAGTATGGCCATATGAGCTATGTGTCTACGTGACACCCTGACTTTTCATTGCTGCAGTACTCCCGTTTGGAACTGAGGCCACTACTAGCCCTTAAAATTTCCTTTTATGCCACATATGTAGACTGGATATTGGATGTAATTTTCATGAAATCTCTTGCATTGTTTTGAGATATACATAAGATTTCCTCTTGACCACTACTTACTAGATTTTTTTCGCTAAACAAATGTTAGAACTGAATACATGCTAGAAAAATGAGCTCAGGGTATGTCTACACTACAAAGTTAATTCGAGCTAACAGCTGTTAGTTCGAATTAACTTTCATAGGGGCTATACATGCAAACCGCTAGTTCGAACTTAATTCGAACTAGCGGAGCGCTTAATTCGAACTAGGTAAACCTCATTCTACGAGGACTAATGCCTAGTTCGAATTAAGTAGTTTGAATTAAGGGCTGTGTAGCCACTTAATTTGAACTAGTTGGAGGCTAGCTCTTCCCAGCTTGCCCTGGTGGCCACTCTGGGCCAAGCCAGGGAAAACTCTTCTGCCCCCCTCCCGACCCCGGAGCCCTTAAAGGGGCTCGGTCTGGCTACAGTGCCCATGCCAGGTGCAAGCCTGCCAGCACCCAGCCAGCAGACCCTGCACCTGGCACGGCATGAGCCAGCCACCCGTTGCCACCCAGCCCTCCGCCTTTTCCCAGGACCAGGCTGGCGGCTCCCAGGAGCCTGCCCAGGGCCACAAGAGGCGGGCGCCCGCCTGGTCTAGTGTGGAGATTGTGGACATCATCGAGGTTTGGGGGGAGACCTCCAACGTCCACGACCTCCGCACGAGGCACAGGAATGAGGCCGTCTAGGGCAGGATAGCTGCCAGCCTGGCCACCAAAGGCCACATGCGAACCCAGGAGCAGGTTTGCATGAAAATCAAGTTGGTCCAGTGAGACCCCCGACCCTGAGCCCTGAGCTTAGAACATAAGAACATAAGAACGGCCGTACTGGGTCAGACCAAAGGTCCATCTAGCCCAGTAGCCTGTCTGCCGACAGCGGCCAACACCAGGTACCCCGGAGGGGATGGACCGAAGACAATGACCAAGCCATTTGTCTCGTGCCATCCATCTCCAGCCTTCCACAAACAGAGGCCAGAGACACCATTCCTACCCCCTGGCTAATAGCACTCCATGGACCCAACCTCCATGACTTTTTCTAACTTCTCTTTAAACTCTGTTATAGTTCTAGCCTTCACAGCCTCCTGTGGCAAGGAGTTCCACAGGTTGACTATTTGCTTTGTGAAGAAGAACTTTCTTTTATTAGTCTGAAGTCTGCTACCCATTCATTTCATTTGGTGTCCTCTAGTCCTTCTATTATGGGAACTAATGAAGAACTTTTCTTTATTCACCCTCTCCACACCACTCATGATTTTATATACCTCTTTCATATCCCCCCTCAGTCTCCTCTTTTCTAAGCTGAAAAGTCCCAGTCTCTTTAGCCTCTCTTCATATGGGACCTGTTCCAAACCCCTAATCATTGTAGTTGCCCTTTTCTGAACCCTTTCCGAGGCCAAAATATCTTTTTTGAGGTGAGGAGACCACATCTCTACACAATACTGAAGATATGGCATACCATAGTTTTATACTTCCCCTCCTCCTTCTTCCCCTGGCTTCCCCCTTCCAGCTCCCTCCTCCCAGGTTTCCCCCTCCCCTCTCCCACCCTCTCTCTTCCCCTCTCCCACCTCCTTTTCCCAGTCTCCCCAGAGGTTAATCCTCCCCCACCCCCCGTTTTGTTAAATAAAGAAAGTTTCTATTTTTGAACACGTGTCCTTTATTTTTTACATCAGGAAGGGGGGCTAGGGAGGGGTAAGTGGAAGGAGGTGAGGGAGGAATGGGGCACGAGCCCCCGATAGGGAGGACTGGGGTGGCTCTGCGGGCTCCTCAGGATTGAAGCTCTCCTGCAGGGCCTCCTGGATCCTGACAGCCCCCCGATTGACCCCCCCGGATGGCAGCCTGCGGCAAGTGCAGCCGGGCTGATGGCCGAGTGCTGTGATGTGCCGAGTGTGGGCACTCAGGGCACTCCAAGACAGGACTGCTTTGCTGTCCCTCATCGAGGTAGACAAGCAAGCGGGGAACCCTGAGAACTGTCTGTCCGGGGTGGAGGCACGGGTCCCTTTAAGCACAGCCCTCAGCTAGCCTGAGGCAGCAGCTCCACACTCTAAGTCCTGGCTCTGGCCAGCCTTAACTTTGGTTCAGAGTCCACTCAATGTGGACATGCTAGTTCAAATTAGCAAAATGCTAATTTGAATTAGTTTTTAGGTCTAGATGCACTAGTTCGAATTAGCTTAGTTCGAATTAACTAATTCGAATTAAGTTAGTTCGAATTAGTGCTGTAGTGTAGACATACCCTCTGCGAACAAGAATCAATCAATGGAGAATTTAAACATTGGGGAAAATGTTAAAGAGCAATAAATAAAACAAGAAATACCTAGCCACTCTAACGTAGCTCACCAGACATCAAAGAGGCCAGATGCCCATAATAAATGATGCAAAAGATGGGACTGCAAAGGATGGGACTTGTCATGTGAGAATGCCCAGGAGATCACGAGAGAGCAAACAGTGCTCTGTCAGGCACTATCCATAATACAAACTGTACACACATCTGTTATGGCATCTTTTAGATATAACAAGTAGAGATTACAGGCAAATAGAGAGGAACAAGATTTCTCAAGTTTGCTCCAATATTGTCATTTCTAAAGAGTCACCTTTCAAAACTATCTTACAAATAATATGTAAAATTAAAAAAGCAGTTATGTAGCACTTTAAAGACTAACAAGTTTATTATCCTGGGCCCCACAAAAGCTAATAAACTATCTTGTTAGTCTTTAAAGTGCTACATGACAGCTTTTTTTTGTTTTACCAAGATCAGACTAACATGGCTACCTCTCTGTTACTATTACAAATAACAATAACCAATGATTCTATGTTCTTGTATCACATTATATCCAAGCATCACAAAACATCCATGAATGAGCCATTGTGATTGTGGAAAGTACTAACCCCATTTCAGAAAAAAACAACAAATGGTCTGGTAGTGTAACCCACACACCTGGTGTGGTTACTGAGCAATGCAAGTGGTACCTAGACCACAGCAACAGTTAAGATCAGGAGACCACTACAGGATGGGCTGGGAATCAGCTGACTTTTAGCTCACAGGGTAGAGGCTCCTATACTCAGCTCCAGAGGTCCGAGGTTCAAATCCGCCCGGTGGCAGTTATAAGTGGGGGCTCATCCGGGATCTCAACTGAGTCTTTGAAGCTCCGGATGCGCTTCCTCACCTAGGGGAAGTATCTAATCCACACTCCTAGGCTATGTCTACACTCACAGCTTCTTGCGCAATAAAAATTAGCAAATGAGGTTAAGTGTGGAATATTGCTGAGCCTCATTTGCATACCTAATGAGCTGCCATTTTTGCAGAAGAGGCTCTTGCACCAGAAGGAGCTGTCTACACTGCCCCTTCTTGCACAAGAAAACCCCTCTTGCACAATGCCGTTATTCCTGAAAATAATCGGCATAGTGGGTTACTGAGCAATGCAAGCGGTACCGAGACCACAACAACAGTTGAGATCAAGAGACCTCTACAGCACAGGCTGGGAGCCAGCTGGCTTTTAGCTCAGAGGGTATACTCCTATACTCAGCTCTAAAGAGCCCAGGTTCAAATCCACCCAGTGGCAGTTACAGTAACACTTTATAGACTAACAAAACATGTAGATGGTATCATGAGCTTTTGTGGGCACAGCCCACTTCTTCAGATGACCGGAGATGACACTATAGACCGAGAAACAGAATTTCGAGTGGCTTGAACGTGGTCACCCGTTGAATCCACCATGTTAGCCATCACTAGCAGTAGTAACTAGTATTCCTGTGCTTTAGTCATGTTATTATATTAAAGCAATAGACAAGTTTTCCAGATGAAGCAATGCCATCACACAAAACTAGACTGAACAACCTCACAAACTTGGCTGAAAAAACTGGTTCTTCAGGCAGTTCAGGATCTGCTGGAAACTACACGTATTTAAACACACTGTCCAAGACTTAGGCTATGGCTACGCGGTAGCCTTCTTGTGGAAAAGCTTATGCAAATGAAGCATGGTGTGGAATATCGCCACACTTCATTTGCATAATTAATTAGCAGCCGCTTTTGTGCAAGAGGCTTTGTGCAAAAAGGAGCTGTGTAGACAGCTCCTTTTTGCACAAAAACCCCCTCTTGCGCAAGAGCTGTTCTTCCTCATTTTTTCAGGATTTTTGCGCAAAAAGGAGCCATCTACACAGCTCTTGCACAAAAGCAACTGTTAATTAATTATGCAAATGAAGCACGGTGATATTGCACGTCACGCTTCATTTGCATAAGCTTTTCTGCAAGAAGGCTGCAGGGTAGCCGTAGCCCTAGTTTTCTTACAAACATTTTATTGACTATCACTGAGTCTTGATAAGAACAGCACTTCCTCCAGACCACTTTAAATCCTGGATATACAATTCAGTATGGGTATGTCTACACTTGCACCCTCTTTTGAGAGAGGGATGCAAATGCAGCTGAGTGAAATTGCAAATGAAGTGCTGATTTGAATTTCCCTCACTTCATTTGCAATTTCGCATTATGGCACTATTTTGAAATAGCGCTATTTTGAAAAAAGAAACGCTGTCTAGACACAGTTATTTTGAAAGAAAACCCTTCTTCTGAAATAACCTTTATTCCTCCTACAATGAGGTTTACCAGTTATTTTGGAGGAAGGTTTTTCTTTCAAAATAACCATGTGTAGACAGCGTTTCTTTTTTCAAAATAGCGCTATTTCAAAATAGTGCCATAATGCGAAATTGCAAATGAAGCACAGGAAATTCAAATCCGCACTTCATTTGCAATTTTGCTAAGCTGCATTTGCATCCCTCTCTCGAAAGAGGGTGCAAGTGTAGACATACCCTATTTGACACATACGGGCTATGTCTACACTACCCCCATTTTGTGCAAAAAATATGCAAATGAGGCAAAGTGTGGAATATTGCCACACCTCATTTGCATAATTAATGAGTCTCCATTTTTGCGCAAGAGGTTTTTGCGCAAAAAGGAGCTTTCTACATGGCTCCTTTTTGCACAAACCCCCCCTCTTGCGCAAAAGCCATTCTTCCTCATTTTTTCAGGAAGCCTCTTGCACAAAAATGGAGACTCATTAATTATGCAAATGAGGTGCGGCGATATTACACGCTTTGCCTCATTTGCATATTTTTTGCACAAAACGGGGCAGTGTAGACATAGCCAAGGTGTTTTTATTTTTAAACTAATAGCCACTTCCCGATAGTTATCTACAATTATTGAGCATAGGGAAAGGGGTTCCTTGCTGTTGGTGTTTTTGAGTTTGGTATCAGTATGTGTCTTGATCTGGTATTAAAAATTGATACCCTGGCTTCTGTCCAGGTAATAGCATTTCCTTGAGCATTTACCTAAAGATGAGAAAACTTGGCCTTCAGGGTTATTCTATGAATGCAGGTCTCCAAGATGCTGCTCCAAAGTTCATCTTCTGTAATCTTTCTTTTTCCATTATGCACTCACAACCAGCCACTGAACTGATCAAGCCTCAGCATTTTAAAAGTTTCTCCCTCTCTTCTGTTTGTAAATATACCTCTCTTCCTCTCTGGGCTGCTTTCCAAAAATAAAAATAAAAGCACTTACACAACTTTGAAGTGCTGTTTTGAGGTTATTCCCTTTCCTTTTTCATGTGTACATTTTTATTTTTAAAGCACTTTCAAGTGAGCTTTTGGATTCCAAGTTCCCTTCTCTCTTGTCTTCATTTTCTGTTTTTCTTTGTATGAACAAGACAGAAGTGTAGGAAAGATGAAACAGAGCCACGACCCTCATTCCCACACACTCCCTCCACCGTATTGAGCCATGCAACAAACACAACATGTAAAAAAATAGCATGTGGACAGGTTAAAAATCTGTAACCAAGTAAATAAATTGAGTTTATCAAAACACAATCTGAATACGGTTGACTCAGTCCTCTTCCCTAATTCAGAGCACCCATGATTTTATGATTAGTGTCTATACATAATGAGCTATACATTCAGTTCATGTGCGACTGATTTCATTGTTAGTTTATTTTGGTTTTGTTAGGGTGGGTTTCCAGCCCAAACTTTGCTTTGTGTTTCAGTTTCAAGTGAAGCAGAAAACTCCAAGAATTTCAGCTGACACCTGTGAGTTTTACTAAACTTCAACACCATTAGTAAAGAATGAAGTTTGCTTACTTCTCAGTCTGCTGGAGGCATGTCTTTAAAACATAGTATTTTGGGGGCTATACTTTCATCCAAGAAATCTAGTTCAGTAATAAAGTACAGAGATGAAGTTCAAATGGTCTGCAATCAACAGAAAACAGAATCTGAATATTTGACTATTTATGTGTATGTCACTATTTTATATGTATGATAATTCTGAGATATGGATCATGTCTTGTTTAAATACTAGAGAACTCCCATTTCATGTTTGTCCCAACTTCTCAAAAATTCCACATCAACTTTAGACACAATCAACTCCTTTTTTACATTAATCAAATTAAAGAAAGCAAATGTCTGCATATAGAGACACAAATCCTCTGCTATGGTACGCTGCTTCTGTGCATGAATTATTGTATGATTTTACTCTAAAGAGTAATTGGGTAAGAATGTTATTCTCTTTCAAATGGGCCTACTCCCTATGTGTGAAATCTTAACCATTGACTTCATAAGGCCTGGATTACACCTGGGTGTATTAATTGGATTAATATGAAATATACTGATTTTAGTTTTTACTGGTTTTCAGGTCTGTTAGCCCAAGCCAACACAAACAGTATAGCCTGAGTTGGTTAAATTCCTTTTCACCTGAAATCAATAGAATTATTTAAAGTTCCAGGAAATTATGCCGAAACAAACCCACTGATGGGTGGAGATGAACAGATATTACCAAAGACATAATTTGGTATGCAGAACCTTCATTACTAGTAATATGCTAAAAAGGAAAGACCCAGATCAGGGTGGGCAAAAGGTGGCTAGCGGGTCAGATGTGGCCTGCCAAGCCACTGGATCTGGCCCACAGCCGGTTCGACAGCGTGCTTACTAGAGAGCAGCTGCAGCCACTTTAAACAGCAGACTGCTAGTTGCTATACAGTCTGGGCAGGGAGGAGAAAGCTTCACATGCTGTCCCCACTCCCTAGCAAAATCCCTCAATTCCCTTTGGCCAGTTTCTAGCCAATAGGAGCTGAGAAATTTTGCTGAAGGCAGGGGAAGCAAATGAAGTCTCCTCCCTCCCTCCTTGTGCTGGAGCAGAGGCATGTGGAGCAGCCCGTCCAGCATACAGACAGGGAGTCTGTCTGAGGTTCCTCTGGCACCCCACCTCCTCTCTCCCTCCACCTACCTGCCCCAGGCTACCACCCAAACCCTGGGAATACATACGTTTCTTCTCGTTCACCTTAAAAGTGGTTACTGTCTCTTAACCCTTGCACACAGAATGGAATATTGTGTTGCTGAGGTCCAAGCAGGTGAGGAGACTCCTGAGCCTCCCCTTTAAAAGGCCGAATGCGCACTTGCCGACCACGCGGCTCTTACTCAGTCTGGCATTGAAGTGCTCCTTGCTGGGGTCCAGGCTGCCCGTGTAGGGTTTTATGAGCCAGGGGAGTAAGGGGTAAAGAGTTTTGCCCAGGATGCAAATGGGCGTGTCCACCTCCTTCACTCTGATAGTGTAGTCGGGGGAAAAAGTTCAGGTGTACATCATTTGGAACAGGCAGCAGTTCCGGAAAATGCAGGCATCATGCACCTTTCCAACCAGCCAATGCTGATGTCAGTGAAGTATCCCTTGTGACCCACAGAGGCCTGCAGCACCATCAAGAAGTGCCTCTTTCTGTTGAAGAAATCTAAAGCATAGTGGTTAAGGGCCAGGATGGGGATGTGCATATCGTCTATGGTCCCCCCACAGGTGAGAAGGCCATGGTGGCAAAGCTGTCCATGATGCTGTCCACGTTACCCACAGTGACGACCCTCTGTACCAGCACCTGGTTAATGCCTGCACTACTTGTATGAGTATTGCCCTGACTGTGGATTTCCCCACGCTGAACAGGTTCCTGACGTAGCAGTAGCTGTTTGGTGTGGTGAGCTTGCACAGGGTGATGTCCACACACTTCTACAGGGGGATGGTAGGTCTCAGCTGGGGGCAGGGGTGAGGCACTCGCAGAGCTTGAGGAAGGTGGCCTTCTGCATGCAGAAGTTTTTCAACCACTGCTGGTCATCCCATACTTGCAGTATGATGCAGTCCTACCAGTCCGAGCTCACCTCCCACCACCAGAACATTCTGCAGTGTCCAGGGGATTGAGGGGCATGCACAGCAGCAGGAGTGCCAGTATCTGGGTGAGCAGGACCAGCGGTCCACACTGGGGTTTGTTCTGCAGGTCCTGGTCCTCGTCCTGCTGGAGCAACATGCGGGCAGTCTAGAAGTACTGCACCACAAGACGCAGCACGAGACTGATGAGCCTAGCACTGCTTTGCAGCAGCTCTGGCTCCATGCTGTAAAGTGCTGTGGCATTCGCAAGGGCAAGCAGAGCATGAGAAGGTACATGTCCACTGCATCCATTTTCTGTTCCATGAGGGAGGAGGCAGAGGAGAAGTGGCTTGTAAGACGCGGACATAGAGAGGATCCCCTGAAAGCACGCATCACTGCTTGCCTGACCAAGCAGCTAGAGGCAGTAACTGCCCTCCTGTTGCCCTCCCCAAAGTGCTTCTGGAGGCTCTAAGTCTGAGACAGGCTCCAGTCAATGCGGACGTGCTATTTTGGAATAATCTAATTTTGATGCTTTCCCGTAGTGGGGACACACTGTTTCAATTTTGTTAAATTGGGAGTTATTAAATTGGTTTTAGTAATTTCAAAATAATTTCCTAGTGTAGATACGCTCTAAGGTGCTACAGGACTACTAGTTACATTTAGAGTCACAATGAAACATGACTCTACATGGGCAGTTGGCGAAGCTTCCACTTAGGGAGGCAGTAGCTTCCCAGCCTAGGCCCCACCCCCTTCCCAGCCCAGGCCCTGCCCCCTTCCCACTGTCTCCCTCTTCTCATTTCTGAGCATCCTGTGTCCCTGCTCACTGCATGCTTAGTCCTTTTCAGCCAAATCCCTGAACCCCAGCAAATTATTTTTGAAAAAAAAAAAACCCACCCTCACTTTCCTGCAATTTCTTTCTCAACAAAATGGAGAAATGTTTTGTACTATGTGCCAGACATGCAGAAGGTACCTAATTAACAGCACTAAATCTGGGCAAATTGCTCCAGTATCACACATTGAGAGGAGGAGTCATCCCATAAAGTCCCAAATTGAAATTCTCCTGTAATCCAGGAGCAGTGGCTACTGCATGAATAACGCAGAAAGATTATGAAATTGTAAAAAACACTTTGCAAAACTGCACTTCTCAGCACTTTCCATCTGATGGCATCACAACACCTAACTAAAAACCAATGAATTTACACAGACTCCTGTGAGGCAGGCAAGTATTATTATGATCCTTTTTTTCAGATGGAGAAACTGAGGTATGGGATAATTAAGCTCCTTATACATTGTTTTTTTTTAAATCAGTGGAAAAACTCCCCTTGAGACCAAGCCTAAAAATAAGGAGTTCAATGTCATACTGGAAGGCTGTTACAAGAAGGCCATTAAGAAAACCCCAGATCTTCACATTTCTAGCAGAGTGGAGCATAGGCCACTGGCTGCATTGAGGTGGGGAGATCACCCTGATACCCTAGCTTCCCCAGTACAAGAACTTGGCAGTGAGGCTGCACCTGAGCCTAACACAGTGTAAGGGCTGTCCCTGCCCCCCTGTGCCAGGCATACCTCATTCCCCTCACTCCTCATCCCTCCCCCCAGGCTTTTTCCCCCTACATCCTTACCCCCCCACACATTTCCTCATTCCCCATTCCTTCCCTACGGCCGCTTCCCCCTACCTCCTCACCCCCTCCCTCATTCCCCTCCCTCACTCCTCATCCCTCCCCCCAGCCTTTCCCCCTACCCCCTCATGCCCCCTCATTCCCCTCACTCCCCATCCCTCCCACCAGCCTTTTCCACCTACATCCTCACCCCCCACCATTCCCCTCACTCCCCATTCCTTCCCTATGGCCTCTTCCCCCTCCCTCCTCACCCCCTCCCTCCTTCCCCTCACTCCCCATTTCTTCCCTGGGCCTCTTCCCCCACCACCTCACCCCCCTCTCCTCATTCCCCACACTCCCCATTCCTTCCCGTGACCTCTTCCCCTTACCCACTTCCGCCTTCCTTTTCCCCATTTCCCTCACTCCCCATTCCTTCCCCACTGCTTCTTCCGCCCCACCTCCTCATCCACACCCAACTCCAGTGCAGGGCACACAAAACAAGAAGCTTGTGGGGAGAGGACAAGAAGGGGAGGGGACTAGGCAGCTATCTCTACAGGGCTCATTGGGCCAGGCAACCCCCCCCCCCCCACCACTCCACACTCTAGCAAGAGGGAGGGGGACTAGGGGAGAGCATGTGGGGAGAGGGCAAGGGGAGTTCCCAGCAGCAGGCTCAATGGCAACTAGACTGAGAAAGTGACACCAAACCCACCACCACTCCACACACTAGCAAAGGGGGGAGCCAACTGACAGGAGAGTGCAAAGGAAAAGGGGGGGGGCAGCAAGGAGGAAGCCCACTTTGCCCACCCTGGGCCAAGGTGCAGGGAAAGGCGGCTGGATGGGGTAAGGGGCCGAGCAGGGATGTGGCTGAGCAGAAGAAAACGGCAGAGCAGGGCTAGAAATCCCCCTGGAGCCAGTGACATGAATGGAATTGCAGGCTGCCTTGTGACCACAGCTCCACAGGTGATTCATCAACCCTGCCCTGCCAGGCAGCTCGGTGCATGGACCCCTGAGCCTCTCACTGGGCAGGGCTGATGAATCACCTGTGAAGCTGGGCTGCCAGGCAGCTGAGAGGGAACACTGCTTGTGGCTGTAATTAGAGCCTTGTGTCTGTGCCAGGCAGGCTCAGGGGCAGGCTGCTGAAGAGGCTTCCTGCTGCTCTGCCTTCCCAGCTGCCCTGGAACCTGCCTGAGCCCCACTAACATTCCACAGCAACCCCATGTGGCCATTGGAGTTAGGGAGGGGTGGGGTGGGGCCTGCACAGCCCCAGCTTTAGATAGGCTGTGCCTAGTTTTGCCTTACAGACAAGACACCCATGACTCTATGCTTGGCAGGACTAGATCTTTATTAGTAAATGCTGATTTCATGACACACACAAATCGAGAAAAATATTTCCAGTGATAACTGAAATTTACAGATAGGCAAAGTAAGACAAATGCTGCTTGAGAACTTACAAATACATGAATTAAGGATATATCTTTTGTATATTTTGATATAATGCAGCCCAGGCACAAGGAGTACAGGAGGGAGGTCTCTGTACCCTGCCCTCACCCTGGTAAGTCTTCTAGTGTATTAATAAACTAATAAAGTATATGGCTTTCAGTACCTCGACTATTTTGCTTGGAGGGATGTAAGAGGGGGTGCAGAGTCTGAGAGGGAGTTGTGACCTGGGAGAAGGGGGGAAAGAGAGTGCAGTGGTTATATCATTACCCCATCTCTCTTATTGGTATGATGACATTATAAATAATGATTGCAACCATAATCCATCTTGTGCAATGAATGAGGCAGGGGTTCTGTGAGAAAAATACTGTGGACATAATAATGTAAAATGGCAATATTTGGTCCATCTAGCCCAGTATCCTGTCTCTGACAGTGGCCAGTGCCAGATGCTTCTGAGAATTGGAAATTTAGGGACACTGGGAGCATATGGTTATGTCCTGGATCACCTTGGCTATTAACCTCTAATGGATCTATGAACTTACCTAATTATTTTCTGAACTCATTAGTATACATTTCATGTGATCATACACTCATAATGCACATGCACAGAGGGATCAAATTAAAGTTGTACAGGCAATCTTAATTGGTTCTGTGTAGTCTGGACATTTTGTCAATAGATGTCAAAGTATTTGCAAACCACAGAGTAATGAATGTTGATATTCAGGAATCCTAGATTCAGTTTCAGGGCAGTAGTAAAGTAGGCTCCAGTGGTTATGATTCTTCTGCCACAGCATCCCCCTACCTTCTTTCTGTCCCCCCTTTCCTACCTAGGACTTCGGCCTCCATCCCCTTCTGATCTAATCTATCCCCACAGACCTTATCAATGGCATCCTTCACTCCTGCTGCCACACTTTGGGTTTGTGACCTACTCCCTAGTCTTATTCATTACCACCTTGCTCCCACCTCAGTTTCAGTTCTCCCTTTTCTGCCCCTTCCTGTCTTCCTGTTTGTCCTACCCTCTAATTCCTGAAATCTATTCCCCTGCTAGTGATTCCTATCTAGGGTTGCCAGGTATCTGGTTTTGAACAAGACAGTCTGGTACTTGAGGTTTCCATCTGGGAAATAAATTGAGAAAATACCGGACATATAAATGTCCAATATTTTCTAATTAAGTATGTTTTATTATTATGAGTATCATTACATAGTTGCGTACTGCCTGGCTGGTAGACGCGCTCACACTGCGTGAGCATGTCTACCAGCCAGGCAGTACGCAACTACACAGCAGAGAGGTGGGGGATGGAATTCTCGGGGCCGGACTCGCTCGTGTTTTGCTGGGACCATGAGCGGGACAGGCAGCACCCCGGGTTCTGCATGTGCCTGGGCCAGCCCCACTCCCCGCTGGCCAGTTTTCCCCCAGACAGCCCCCGCTCCCCCCAACCCCCTCCCAGACAGCCCTGCTTCCCACCGGCTGGCTCCCCCCCGATCTCCCTTGGCCAGCCCCGCTCAACCCAACCCCCTCCCAGCCAGTCCTGCTTCCCGCTGGCTGGTTCTCTCCCTCCCACCTCTGATCTCCCACGGCCAGCCAAGCTCCCCTCCCGGCCGGTCCCCCCCTCCCCTCTGAGATCAAGTGTGTCCGGTATTTTTTTTTAAGTCATCTGGTAACCCTGTTCCTATCTCTGTCCCCTTCATCCCTTGCATTTCAATAAAGTGGCTTCCTTCTTTTCCTTCACATTGATTTGGCAGCAGCACGAGGAGCACTGAGGGCACATGAGAGACTGATTCCCTGCCTTCAGTTCTTGTGCCTAATGCCACAACGGCCTCTGACAGCCAGGAAAAGCAATTTTATGCAGGGAAAGGCCTTCTCAGACCCTGGAGCTCCAGGCTGACAGATGGTCCCTTTAGAGAATTTTGTTGCTAAGCTCTAACAAGCCTCTGTTGATCATGTGCCAACTGTGATTTTTTTTCCATAGACCTATAACTTGGCTACATTTGGGAAGATTTTAAAAGAACAATAAAAGGCCCATCTCTGAAAGTAGGATGATCTCACAACAAAATTGCAACTCTCATGCAGAGGATATGTGCTATAGCTTCTCAAATAGAGGTAAGGATTTTTTTAAATGGACAAAACATAACCTGGATCTGTTCTCAAAAACAGTTGAAGCAAATCAGTGTGAGCCAAGCTCCTGGTATGGGGAATGTGGCTAAAGTTTGGAAAATTGGCAAGCTCTTACAACAGAAAGTGTTAGGTAACCCTTAACTACCAACTCCACCAACAGTAAATAAAATACAATGAAATAAAAGAAAAGAGTTCCTGTTTTAGCACTTTCAAAGAAACATGCCTGTCATATGAGTGGAAAAGGTACTCACAGATTAAAGTGGTTAGTATTTTTTTAGTTAAGATCCCAATAAAGTATAGCCAGAGAAATTGCTCTTGAAATTCTGAAAGTGATGAACAAAACAATACATATTTATTGTTTATATCTTAATTTTGTTTTCCCCCAGGAGAACAGTTTTGAGTTTCCCCACGCCGCATGTGAGATAGTGGATGGGGCCATGGTCAAGTGAAGGTGGAGCCTCGGGGCAGAGCTGAACCTCGATCCAGATGCCAGGCCCACAAAAAGTTAAACTAAACTAAGAAAAAAATACTGTAAAACCCTTAAGCTAGGTCTACACTATGGACCTTACAACAGCACAGCTGCACCATTGTAATGGCTTCTATGTGGTCACTCTACGCTGGTAGGAAAGAGTTGTCCCGCCAGCATAATTAAATCATTGGTAAGAGACACTTACACACTTGCAAGTTGCTGTCCACACCTATTCTCTTATTGGTGAAACTTATGTTCATAAGGGATATTTTTTCACTTCCCTGAAAAAAAGCTTTCCCAACTAAGTCTTAGTTTATCCGAATAATTTTTCAGTTCTCATGCACTGCAATAACCTCATGCTGATAGTCCATTGTAATTTTGACTTTGACTTAAAAGCAGTGGGCTTTTTGTTGAATGTTTTTTCATTGACAAAACAAATATTCATTGAATATAATATAATTTATTTTTTATTTCATTGAAATATTTTTCTTTGTAGTTATAGGTCAATTTTATAATTTTTTTAAAAGGAAAAATATAGCTAGAGAAATATAGTTATTAAATAATTTAATTTTTATTTAATTTATTGAAATACAAAATCAATTATAACTTATTTAAAACCTTAAAGGCTTTCAGTTTTTTAAATACACTTACACTTATAGATAATTAAAGAATTTATTTATATTTGCAGCCCAGACAGAGCAGTGGGTTGTTTGATAAACTGGTTGGTTTGGCAAGGACATTTTGGATTGACCTACCTCTTCATTCAGACATACTTACATCCATTTAAAATGGATATTCCAAAGGACTTTCCTTTACAACTCTCTCTGCCTAATCCATAACAAAGGAAGGAGAAAATCTGTCTGACTGGATATTTTCATTCTGGATAGTTGGATGGGTCCATAAATTCAGTAGTGATCAGTTGTTCAGTTTCCATACAGACTGCTAAAGAGGCAAAATCAGATATTTTGACTGACTGAGCTAACTCTCCACTGAAGAGCCCCTCCACAAAGTTGTTTCCACAACTGCTGTTGTATCTGAATGAAACACTCTTTCATATATTAACAATAGCAGAAAATCTGCCCAACAACTAAAAAGCAGAATTTCCCAACCAGACAAAAACTGAAATAACCTCGAAGGTCATCCATAAACTGTAAGAATATGGTTATCCACTACCTCTTCCTTAAAAACCCGAACAATATTATTGAGCAGCCACCACACAGGAGAAAACAACACGGTGGGATGAATTTATGGACCCATTTTTCTATCCATAACAAATTTTGCTGGTGAAACACATTTTCTAATTCTCACTTCAGAGAATGGGTCCATAAATGTATTAGTGATGGGATTTTTGTAGCAGTAACCCTGCCATAAAATCTCAATTGTTGGATGGGCTGATGGTGAGCTGCAGCTTGCAGAACTGACCTGCTGAAGTCTGCTTCACCCAGCTGAAGACCGTCATTGTTGTAGAATTCTGTGAGCATGTGCAGCAGTGTTAAGATTGCCACCCTGCAAAACTGTTCAATGATGTACTGGACCCTTTGGCCCATGAGGCTGCTTTTGCATTAGTGGAATGGGCTGTAAGCTTGAATGGGGGAGATTACTCCTTAGCTTTATACACCTTGGAAATTCCTTCTTGCACTGCCAACTTCTGCCCTCCCCCACAGTATAGCTTTATATAAGAGCACAGGGAAGTTTTCTGTCCCCTAACCCAACTGTGTATTAGAACAAATAAAGCAGAAGTTTTACTGAAGGATTGTTCTCTAAAGCAGATCGTAATTGCCCTCCGCAAGCCTGAAATATGCCAAACTATTTCTTTCGGATGGGCTAGATAAGAGCAAAAAGCAGGGAGTGACATCTCCTGGGATTAGTGGTAGAAGGAAATTATTTCAGGAGTGGATGAAGGGTGTGTCTATAGTACCTCCATTTCATTATGGTTGGGGGAACCCACAATTCTGAGGGAAGACAGAGAAAGTGCGTCTACACTGCACTATTATTTTGAGATAACTAGTGTTATTTTGAAATAACAATGCAAGCGTCTACACAGCCATTCTGTTATTTTGAAATAATTTCTCAATAATGGATGGCTTATTCCGAAATCTGTAAACCTCATTCTATGAAGAATAATGCCTCTTCCGAAATAGCTATTTCAAAATAAGGCATGCGTAGACACTCCACTGCTGCTATTTTGAAATCGCCCCTCACCAGGGCCATTCTAAGCTATACCTTCCCAATGGCTCCTGGGGCTCTAAATCAAGATAGCATTAGGGAAGCCTGCCTCAGAGTAATTTTGAGGCTTCCCTGCAGTGTAGATGTGCTATTTTGAAATACGATATTTTGGAATAACTATTTTGGAATAGCTTATTTCAAAATAGCCGTGCAGTGTAGACGTACCCAGAGAGGGCTCCCAACTCTGACACTTTTCACACAGGTGTTATGGTCACTAGAAACCTTATTTACCAGGAAATGTACTGATATTCTGGAAAAGGATTAGAAAGGAGAACCTGAGCGTACACATAATATCAGAAAAGATCCCATATAGCTATGTTGTGAATGGAAGGAGGGAATTGGCAAATGTCATTCCAGAGCCTTTGGCCATTATCTCTGAAAACCCGTGGAGATCAGGAGAGATCCTGGATGATTGGAAAAAGGCAAATGTAGTGCCCATCTTTAAAAAAGGGAAGAAGGACAATCCAGGAAACTACAGACCAGTCAGCCTCACCTCAGTCCTCAGAAAAAAAATGGAGGGGATCCTCAAGGAATCTATTTTGAAGCACTTGGAAGTGGGGAAAGTGATCAGGAATAGTCAGCATGGATTCACCAGGGGCAAGTCATGCCTGACCAATCTGATTAGCTTCTATGATGCGGTAATTAGTTCTGTTGACATGGGAAAGTCAATGGATATGATATACCTTGACTTTATGGGCTGGATAAGGGCAAAAAGCAGGGAGCAAAGCTTTTGATACGGTCTCCCACAATATTCTTGCCAGCAAGTTAAGGGAGTATGGATTGGATAAATGGACTGTAAGATGGATAGAAACCTGGCTAGACTGCTGGGCTCAACGGGTAGTGCTCAACAGCTCGATGTCAGGATGGCGGTCGGTTTCTAGCGGAGTGCCCCAAGGATCAGTTCTAGGACCAGAAACTTCCGGATGCGGAAGGCCACCTTCCGGGAGCTCTGTACCTGGCTCACCCCTGCCCTGCAACACCAGGACACCCACTTGCAGCCTGCCATCCCCCTGGAGAAGAGCGTCGCCATTGCGCTGTGGAAGCTGGCCATCCCCGACAGCTACTGCTCCGTGGGGCATCAGTTTGGCGTGGGGAAGTCTACCGTCAGGGCTGTCTTGATAGAGGTAAGTCACTGTCTTGATGGAGGTAAGTCCAGGGGGGCAGTCAGGACCAGGCACAGGGAATTGGGGATGGGGTGGCAGAGGTAGAAGCCCTCTTAGCCTCACCCTGCTATGGTGTGGGGGGCAGGGAAGGGATTGTCTGGTGGGGGGCTGTTGGGGTCTGTGGGGAAAGGGGGGAGCACTTCTCATCTGGTGAGCCAACCCCTCTAATGTCCTGTTCTGTGTGTTTCTATTTGTCCCGTTCTGCAGGTGGTGACAGCCATCAATGCGGAGCTGCTCCACAGAACCATCCACCTCGGAGACCTGCAGACCATCCTGGCCGGATTTGCAGGGTTGGGGTTCCCAAACTGCAGTGGAGCACTGGATGGGACCTACATCCCCATCCGCGCCCCGCCCCATCGAGCAGCACAGTACATCAATAGGAAGGGCTACTTCTCTATGGTGCTGCAGGCCCTGGTCAACCACAGGGGACAGTTCACTGATGTTTGTGTCGGGTGGTCAGGCCGGGCACACGATGCCCGCGTGTTCAGGAACTCCTACCTGTACCACAGGCTGCAGGCTCGGGCATTCTTCCCAGAGAGGAACTTGGCAGTCGGGGATGTGCAGATGCCTACGTGCATCGTGGCCGATGAGGCCTACCCTCTCATGCCCTGGCTCATGAAGCCCTATACCGTCCACCTGGATGCGAGCAGGGAACTGTTCAACTCCCGCCTCAATAAGGCTTGCTTCCAGGTGGAGTGCACCTTTGGCCATCTGAAGGGCAGGTTTAGGTGCCTGCTGACGCGGCTGGACATGGGGGAACACAACATCCCCGATGTGGTTGCAGCATGCTGCGTGCTGCACAACCTCATAGACAGGAAAGAGGAGGCCTTCCTCCCTGCGTGGAGGACACAGACGGAGATGGAGGGGAGGCAGTTTGGGCAGCCCCGGACAGCTGCCACCCGGCAAGCCCACCAGCTGGGCCTGCCCATTCGGGAAGCCCAGAGGGAGCAATTCTCACAGGGAGGCCCCTGATTGTCCCCAGGGCTTCCACATGTGGGAGTGCCCCATGCTCCCGGTGCCTTCCTCCCTGCAATGCCTCCCAGCCCCACATTCACCCATTCTACTCAGTCCCCACTCACTGAGAACGGAGACAGGTGATGCTGAAAACTCTTTACACTTTATTTAACTGTTGGTTTTTGAACAAATGAAAATAAATAACTCTTTGCTTCAGAGAAAAATAAAAATGTCTGTCTTAGAAAATAAACTGCTTTGAAAAAAAAAGTGCATCCCTCAGTTTGTGTCACTGGTGGGAAGGGGGAATGTGAACTTGGAAGGGGGGAGGGAGGCTCAGAGCTGAGGGGGCTGCCTGGAGGCAGAGTTCCTGGTGGTTTGGCTCTGGAGGCCTTGTCGCACCTGGCTGCGTGTGCGGGATGCCACAGCAGGGGGCTGGGCAGGAGGTGGGGCTGGGACTTGGGCTGGGATGGCAGGGGCAGAGGAGGGGGCAGAGGAGGGGGCAGGGGCTGAGCGGGGGGCAGGCTGAGGAGGAGGAGCAGGACCAGGCAAAGGACCAGGGAAGGCCATGGCCTCCCGGATGGCAGCGCAGATGTCCCTGAGCTGCTGGGCGAATTCATGCAGCAGCTGCCAGCACCACTCGGCCTCTGCCTCCAGTCTCCTTTCCATCGAGTCCTGCATCCCTTGCAGGACCGTGATGTGCTGGTGCACCAGCTCTAAGTAGCTGCGCCAGTGCCTACGGGTGCCCTGCGGCTATTTGGGTGGTGGGGCAGGTGGGGCACCACCCTCCTGGTCAGCTGGTCCGGCTGTGGAGGACAAGAGGGAAAAGTCGTCAGTCATGCATGCTTACCCTGTCCCTGAGAGGGCATGCCCTCCTTCTTCTCATCAGGCAGTGCCTGTCCTAGGGTCAGAGGCTGCTCATGTGCGTCTCAGTAAGGCATGGTGTGGCCTGGCCCACAGCCACGGCCTCCCTGGAGCCCAGGCGGTGTGCAGGCCACCGTTGTGCCCCCCATCACGCATCCCCCATGAGTACTGAGTACTGAGTACTCCCCATCCCACAGAGTACTGAGAGGCCTCCAGCTGTGCGGCAATCCCAGCGTCTCCAGCCCATGCCTGCATGTGGCATCCCTGCCTGCAGGAACAGGCGGTGCCTAGCAGCCGTGGGTGCAGGGGGGTAGCACGGCCCTCCCTGAGGACGGCCATGGGTGTGCCCCTCCCTCCCCCCAGGCCATGCTCAGCATGACATGTCACAGCACTGCACCGGCCCCTTTGCTCCCGCCTGCCCTGCCCTGCCCTGTGTGTGTTGGACCCTCACAGCACTCACCTGATGTTCCCTCCCCAGTGTCCGAGGTGGTCTGGGAGGCCTCCTGTGTCTGGGTGCCTGGCTCCTGGGTGCTCTGGGTGCCATCTTCCTCCTCGTCTTCCTGCTCCTGGTCCCTCAGCAGCTGTTCCGGCCGCTGTAGGATGGGGGGTCTCCAGCCCGGACTCCACGAGCCTCTCAGGAGGCAAGGGTTCCCCTGCCCCCAGGATCCTATCCAGGTCCTCAAAGTATTCGCAAGAGTGTGGCCTTTCCTCGGAGCGGGAGCTGCGCTCATGGGCCCGGACGTACCCCTGCCTCAGCTCCTTGACCTTGGCTCAGACCTGTGGTGCTGTGCAGGGGTGGTGGCCTTTCCTGGCCAGGCCATCTGCCAATCTATTGTAGATGTCCACATTCTTATGCCTGGTCTGTGGGAGCTGCAGTGCCTCCTCCTCAGCCCACAGCTCCAAAAGGGCTTTAATCTCTGGCCGTGACCAGGAAGGTGCCCAGCGCTTCGTGCCCTGGGATTCCCAGGGGGATGAGTCCTGGATGGGCCAGATGGGTCTTGGGGGGCTTCTCCCTGAGACATGGCTCACCCAAAACCGAGCTGCACAGTCCTGGTCTGCTCTGGAGCTCGCTTGCTGCCGGAGTGCTGATCCCGGGTGCCTGTGCCTTTTAAAGATGGCTACGGGCAGGAACAATAGAGTAGCAAGCTGTGGCAGGAGTGTCCACCAGGGGTTCTTCCTGGAGGCCTTTTATGTCGACATAATTTTTCCCCTGCGTCCACACTGCTCTTTTGTTGACAGAACTATGTCAACAAAGGAGTTATTCCTCATAGAATGAGGTTTACATATGTCGACAAAACTGCTGAGTTATGTCGACATTATGTCAACATAACTGGACGGCAGTGTGGATGCAGGTATAGTTTTGTCGACAAAAGTCCACTTTTGTTGACAAAACTCTGTAGTCTAGACAAACCCTTTGACAGCAGCACTACCTTCTGCACAGCAATGGTGAGGGTGCTTGGAGTAGCTGCTGTGGCCTGACCCAACTCCCAGGCTGCAGGCCTTATACAGGGCCTGAGCGACACTAGGGCTGCAAGGAGGCAGCCAAGGCAGGAGAAGATAGCAGGTCCACACATCCTTGCCAATGATGAGTGGCCATTTCAGACTGAAGCAGGGGCTACATGACAATGGCAATGGGTCACAGAGACAAGGTGGTTATAGGGGGTTGGGATGCCCTAGGAGAGGAGGACCCCAGATTATGGGTGTACTGTCCTGGGGCAGTACCACAGGGGAAGTGGCATCATGGACTGGGAGGAACATGGGGCCTGAAGTAGAGCAGAAGAAGACAGGTAACTGGAGGTGAGACACCAGCAAACAGGGGATGCTCCAGGGCTGAAAGAGCTAATTCCCAGATAGACCAACAGGAGTGATGTAGTGGTGAGTCTTGACCTGTAACAAGTACTAAGAAGGGGCTTTGCCTTGATTGTCTCTATAGGTTTGTAGTCTGATGTCATTATTACTAGCTAATCATGGGTGAACCAATGGAATCAACCCACTCCAAACTCCACAGCCAGAAGCCATTTTACTATTTGGGCATACCCCTGTTCATTCTGTGACAGAGCTCTGACTACTGCAATACGCTACCCCCTGCTCCTGCAGAAGAGCTACATCGAAGGTTTTCTCTGATGCACCACACTGGAATGTCAGTGGCTCTCCTGGGTGGTAATACTTCAGAACAATGGCATCCATTAGCATTTGCTTCAGCATGTCAAATGCTTGCAGTTGGGGATTTGACTAGACCCTCTTAACAACTGGCCTTTTGAGTGGACAAATGAATTCCACTTCTGCAGCCTGGTGTTACAGAACTTTGACAGAAAATTTACCAGTCCTGTGAAGGACTGTACCACTTTTGCATCCACTGGAGTTGGCATGTCTCTGACTGCCTTTGTCTGGTTGGGATCTGGTTGCAGTTCCATAGCTGTGAGACATCCAATGTACAGTCACCTCACAGTGATTGAATTTTCTGAGTTGAGTTTCATGTTCCTGTCCCTGCATTGCTGTAGAAGACCTTTTAGTTTTCAGTTGTAGTTACACTTGGCTTCTGTACCACTGCTCCCTTCACCTACAAAAATAATATCATCTGTAATTATTTTAATCCCTTGCAGCCCTTGGGTGGTCTACTTTGGAACAGCTCCTACACTGGATTTATGCCCACTGGCAAGTGCAACCATGTGTAGCAACCAAAGGGTGTTACAAAGATTGCCAGCATGCTGGACTCTCTCTCCAGGGTTATGTGCCAAAACCCATTTTTCATATCACAGGCTGCAAAGAGTCTTACTTTGGCAAGTTCTTTCAAGATGGGTTCAACAGTGGGAAGTGCAAAGTGGCATCTTTTCAATGCCTGGTTCAGTGGCATTGGGGCTATGCAAGTGCACAGTTTGCCCGGTGGCTTCTTTATCATTATTGTGCTGCTTACCCATGTTGTACAAGTGCTTTGTCACCCCTTAAGTGCTGGATTGCACAGTGCCACTGGAATTTTCCTTCATGGCAAGCACACAGATTGCACTGTGAAGTCTACTTCCAGGTGCAGTTTTCCCTTGTGACAATGGCCAACTTTGAAAACAACCCAATGTACTTATTTCCATTGTCTGTGGGAACTCCCTCTTTTGCTTCTTGCACAGCAACCAGCATATTCTGATGCTGCGCCCTCATGAAATCTTAGACTGCTACGGCCACATTTCCCAAGTAGGCTCTGTCATGCTTACCATCCACCACCCCAAATTTCAATTGGTACTTACTGTTTTTTATTTAAACACTGTGCATGGCTGTATGTAGTTAGTTGCTTCCAGACTAACTTCACTCATTCCCTGTTCCCCTGTTGTCCCCTCAAGAATAACCCATTCAGGGCATATGACCCAAGCTTCATTGATCATGACTGTAGCGGGGCAGAGTGGCTGCCCACTGACCCAGAGGGTGGGCAAAGGCTGACCCCACCCTCTCTCTGGACTGGAAATCAGGAGGCATGGCTAGGACTATCAAAAGCCAGCCCAGGAGCTCAGTCAGGCCCCAGCCATCAGAGGAAGCAGATGCCTGCCCGGTGCTCCCAGGCTGGGAGCCTGAGGACTGGCCCAGACCCCCACACATTCCAGAGGCTGAGGACTGGCCTGGACCCCTGCTCCTGCTGGAGGCTGATGACTGGTCTGGACTAGCAGACCTGCCAGAGACCCAGGTACCCACGAAGAGGGGAAATAGAAGTAGCCCAGGGATAGCCGACCACAGTTTGGCTGAACCAGAGCTGGGATCAGTGTGTTGTAGTTTGGATCCCTGCTGACCCAGTAGCAGACCACTTTGCCACTGTTAGGGCCCTGAGCTGGGACACATTGGGTAGGTGGGCCTGTGTCCCCCCTGCAGCCCAACCCTTGGGTGGCAGTCTCCCCCCTCAGCCACTTCAGGCCAACTGTCTGAGTATCCTGGCTCTCCACCAGAACAAGGAGACCTGGCTGTTTGCTTTGCTGCCCCACCCGGAACCATGGCCTGGGCTATTGAACTCTGAGACTGTTTGCTTTGCTACTCCACCCTAAACGAGGGCCTGGGCTCCTGATGTCTGGAACTGTTTATTTGCCATCCCATCCTGAACCAGGGCTTGGGCTACTGAACCTTGGGACTGTTTGTTTGCTGCCCCATCCTGAACCAGGGCCTAGGCTACTGAACCTTGGGACGATTTGTTTGCTACCCTGTCCTGAACTAGAACCTGGGCTTCTGTAACTGTTTGTTTGCTGTCCCACCCTGCACCAGGGCTCCGGGCATTCTTTTGCTGGGACTGTTTGGTTGTCTTACTGCCCCACCCTGAACCAGGGCCTGGGCCATTGACTGTCAGTTTATTGTCCTGCCCTGAACCAAGGCCTGGGCCCCAACTATATTGAGCATTTGTTTACTGCCCCGCCCTGCATCCAGGCTTGTGACTGTTTGTCGTATTGCCTGCCCTGCCCCAGGGACAAGGCCTCTCATTATATAGATTGGCTTATGGACTGCTGATCTGCCCTGACCATAGGCCCAAGAACCAGAACCCCAGTGACTAGGGGGTCATAGGCAGAGTGGCTGCCCACTGACCTGGATGGGGAAGATCCCCTCTATGAGCCCCAATGGGCTACTACAATGATATACCATCCTCCACATAGCTTTATTTTTGACAAACACAGTTACACACACAGTACTGAATCATGTGTCATAACAATGGCACTCCACTTGAACTTCATTCACCAAACTGTATGAGATTTATGTGACCCTTTACATCCTGCAATGCCTGATGGTCATGACACTTCACATTAATTCCACTATGTAATCCATGAGCCTTAATTGATTGATGCACCATGTCATCTGTCCTCAATACCATGATGCTCCTCACACATCCTTCACCAAAAATGTTCAGCCTCATTTTACCACAAGTTGGTACACATGGCCTGGGCCAGTTATCCCCACACAATTCAGGTGCATAATGCCTTCTTCAGCGATACACTCCCTGAACCCCATCTGCTCATTTTGCCCCATGGCCTGGTGTGTCCCCATGCCATCAGTCTCCTTTATGCCATGATGAACCACCATCCCCATTATGTTCCCCTCTGATATATCAGCACAATCCCTATGATGCACTCCCATGGCTGCCTGCCCAATTTATCACATGATGCACCCTGCAATGCATCTACCAAGCAATAATCCACCAACCCCATATCACTCATAATCCCATGATTCTCCCCCGATTTCTGTGCACAGTCTACAGAATAATCCTTGTCCAGCTATCATGAGAGTTAGTTTGCCGTTCCCAAGTGGTGACAAAGGAGTCAATGCATCCTTTCCAGGGGAGGGAAGGTTGAGCTCCCTTTGAGAGATTCCTTCCCATCCCAGTAGACTACTCAGTGCAATCTCCTCTTTAGAAAAAGTCAATCACAGCCCCACTTTTGAATTATCACATTACATCTTAATTTCCAGGTGGAGTGGTTTATTTCTGGTTATGTTACTGTGTCATTATTATTAGGTTTGTAATGCAAACCTAATGGGTAGCAGGTTTAAAACTAATAAAAGAAAGTTCTTCTTCACACAGCGTGTAGTCAGCCTGTGGAACTCCTTGCCAGAGGAGGCTGTGAAGGCTAGGACTATAATAGAGTTTAAAGAGAAGCTAGATAATTTCATGGAGGTTAGGTCCATAAAAGGCTATTAGCCAGGGGATAAAATGGTGTCCTTGGCCTCTGTTTGTCAGAGGCTGGAGAGGGATGGCAGGAGACAAATCGCTTGATCATTGTCTTCGGTCCACCCTCTCTGGGGCACCTGTCGGCAGACAGGATACTGGGCTAGATGGACCTTTGGTCTGACCCAGTATGGCCATTCTTATGTTCTTATGTTATGTTATGTTCAAAGCTAGCTTCACATTTAATTTAGGTGAGACTAGTGTCTTTACTCTGGTACAATATCATTCAGATTTAGGTCAGGCAAATGAAGAGTATCAAAACACTTTGTTGCAGCAGAGAATTGAGATAATTATTTAGCACAACTTTCACTAAGAACAGGGCAAACTTGAGCATTATCATTTAAAAAGGAATACAAAAATGTAGGCACTGGTTTCGGGGGGAGGGGGGGGGGCATTTAACAATGTGCTCATTCCCCAGAGTTCAACAGAAGGGCAATGCTCACTGAAATTAATGTTTGTACTTCAGCTCCTTCTCTATGTATAACTATTCACCTGGAACAGATGATTAGAATTATGTACCATGTTCCTGTCTTATTTCTGAACAAAGTAATAAGCATGAAGATTATAATTTGGTTTCATTTCATGGCTCACTCTTGCCACACTGCTTGACTCATTCTATGTACATATGCCTTTGCTTTTTTTTTTCTATGAAAGCTAGCTTAAAGGGAAAAAAATCTTATTTAATTAAAAACCTCTAAGCACACTTTATGGAAGTGTTCTGTAGAACTTCACAGAGATCAGAACAATTGGGGTTCACAGAAATTTAATATGAAATTACTTTTTAAAACTCATTGAATTTAACATGAGAATACATCTTTTCTATAAGAGATTTTAAACCTCCCTATAGAATTTAAATAAGAATTATAGCTCTAGTATAGAGAATGTTATAAGTATATTTTTCCATGTTTTAAAAAAGTATTACGATACTAAATCTTATAGGAGTTTTCCATACTGCATATCCAGCTATTTATACACTCCATACTTTTCAAGGAGCTACATACAGCAGGGGTATGGACATCTGCAGGCTAATAATTTACTCAAGAATGGACATTGTTCATAACTCTTAAATGTTTGTAACTCTGAACAAAATCTGATGGCTCTTCTTTTAAAAATTTGCAGCTGAGCATTGAGTTAATACAGCATTAAAACTTTACTATGGAGAAGAAAAATGCTCTTTTTTGTTGTAGTTTACATTTGACATGGCACTGCACAGTATTTTTTTTTTTTTTTTTTGGTCTTTGCTGCTGCCTGACTGCGTACTTCTGATTTCAAATGCAATATGTAGTTCACTGGTCAGTTCGTAATTCTGGTGTTTGTAACTCTGAGGCTCTACTATACACCATTCTATAACCTGTGCACTAGAATAATTATTCGCCAAAATGATTTACCAGAGTTAAGGTTGCCCAGTGCTGCCTTGTGATCTTCCAGAATGTCAAGTGAACCTACACATAAGCCTCTGAAATCAGGAAAGTTACAGTTAATGACAAAAATGTAAACTTCTGAAAATCAGAAAATACAAAGTTAAAGTACACATCAGTCCCACAAGGTAAACCTAACTTTGCCCTCTGGAGCTGGAAATAACCACTGAGAACAGTTCAGTAAGGGTGGTACCATGTTAAGAAGACACGAGGCACAACTAAGAGAATGTGCCATTATTTGTACTGTGTTGTTTTCCACACATTTGAATTCCAGCATGTATCTGCAAGCACTCTAATTGCCATTGATGATATTAGGTGCAGCTGTACTGAATAATATAGTTACTAGCTGGAGCAGGTTGGCAGAACTGTCATTATGATATGAGGAGACATGTTTGTATGCCTTAAAAGATCAAGTATGCCTCATTTCAGCACTGAGTTCTGTATTTTGTGAAAGCAGAAGATTATATGTTTTCTTGCCAACAGGGTTTGTCAGCTTTAATTTAACTATTATGGATAGCAATAGTTGTGAGGATACAGCAGAGGCTAACAACCTAAAGTTCCCAGAAGGCTTGCACTGAGTGGCCAGCCAAGGCTGAAGTCTGTGTTACCATATCTCCACTCCTGTTGTTGCCCATGCTAGCTAGATTAAAGCTAGCATGCGTATGCCTATACATACAGGTGTACATGTATGCCTATACATGCTACAATTACTCCTTCATTTCTGGTGTAGATGTACCTGTGAGTTGTAAACATAGTTCAAACCTGTATGTTGCCACCCTTACTGAACCATTTTCAGTGGTTATGTAGCAGCTGTATGTGAGGTAGTCAAAGGCTGGGCCTAACCATTGGGTGCTTGGGAATTGTTGAAACTGAGTTAGTGTGTGTGAATGATATTTTTACTGTCTTTATTGTGTACTTGCCACTGAGTGGTTGTTTGGTTTCATATGCTCACATCAAGAAAAGGCATTCCCCACTAGTATTCTTTGCCCAAACATACCTGCAGTTGTATTATGTTGCCTGGAGGCATTTGGCTTCTCCCTGGTAGAATAGGGTCCTCCCATTCCCTGTCAGATTTGAATCCTCCAAATTTCTTACCTCCCTGCACAATAAGTTCAGTGTCTATATATGCTCTCTACTAGCTTACAAATTGTATCTTGGCTCCACACATTGTTCCTCCCCTTTGGCTCATAAGCCTCCCTCCTTCCCTCTCACCTGAGTCACATTCTGTCATAACACCCACCCCAGTTATACTGGCCAAAATGGACTTCTATCACATGCTCTTCCACTTACAGGTTCTATTCTGTCCCCTCATGCTGTCCTTTTCTGGCAATAGCCAAGTGGTTCAGTACGAATGCTGACAATAAATAGACAAGAGGAAAAATAAGTCTATGCTCAAACTGCAGTATAAGCTCAGAGTTTGAACTCAGACTAGCCCCACTTTCATCTACAAACAAATTGTGCTGAGCCAGGGTTTCAGAACCCTATGGTGGTGGAGGGTCCGAGTCTGAGACAAGCCAGAACCCACAGTTCAAGCCCTATTGTTTTGCAGTGTAGGCACTGCCCCATAACTTGAGCTATGGTAATACACTGGTGTGCAACTTCCCCAGCTAGGATTCTGGATGTTACAGAGACAGACACCCCACTATCAAGCAAACTTGCTAAGAACCACCTCCTATAACTGATGATAAATTGGGGTATCCCCACTCATCCTAGGTAATCCTGGATTTGTGGAAAGAGGCTCACTATCTGTTGGGGAAAGGAGGAAGTGGTTCTAGCCATTGGACCGCTCCCCATCCCTCAGATCAGTTCCTGAAGCCTCTGAAACCTCCTTCTCCAGTTCCTCATTACACCTCTGTACTTCACAAAGAGAATCTGTGGGTGCTCACAGTTTCCTCCTCACCCTTGGTCACAACCTCTGTGAGATACACAGGGGTTCCTGCACTACCCTCAGAATTGGGTTCCTGATCACTTTCAACCTTGAATGCTTTCACCTCATCCACTGGTTTGTCACAGACAACCCCTTGGGGTGATCTCCAGGGTGCTGACAAGGCCACTGCCATCTCCTTTTTGCTCTCTGGGGGTTCTTGCTGCCCTGTCCTGCTGGGCCAGCTCCCTGGTCTCCCCCAGCCAAGGGCACAGAGCTGAGAATAAGGGCCTCCCTGCCCCCGAGAAGCAATGCAGACACTGAATCTCTTCAGGTCCAAGGAAAATGCAGTTTGGGGCCCAGCTTCATGGGATACCACTCCACAAATGGGATCAGAACCCCAAATGAATTATTTAGGTAAGCCCCCTTTGGCAATGAAAGAGGGAATGTACATACTGATTGCTCCCTCAGGTAATAATTATTTACATTGGGTTTGATAGAAAATAAAAGTGATTTTATTAAGTACAAGCAGTAGGATTTAAGTAGTAATAAGTAAGAACAGGCAGAGCAAAGTAGATTACAAACTCAAAATAACAGAAAACGCCTAGCTACTTCTACACTAAAACTTCAGTACAAAGTTATTACAAATTTACTACAAACTCACCCTAAAACTTTCTTTCCCCACCAAGCCTTCCAAACCAGGGAACTCTCCTTTTCCCTGGGGTCTCTGGTTCCCTCCCTTGGGTAAGCCAGCCAAAAGACAAAAACTCCTATTTCCCTATTGTTTTTAAAGATTCCCTTATTGCATGGTGTACAAAGGTGCCCTTCCACCCACCCCTGTGCCGGTTCCTCCGTTCAGTGGCGTCAGCTGCACACACTGGTTCAATGTCCGCCTCACCCCTAGTTCAGTGGGAGGGGGAAGGTCTCGACTGACACTTTCCTTTGTCCCTCAGCCAGGGAGTGTGGGGTAGGGGGGCCCGGGCCTACCCTCTCTCACGGGCCCCAGCCCAGGGCCCTAAGGACAAGCTCTCACAGTGTTCTGTCCAGCTGGTGGGGGATGGTCCCGAAACTCACCAGCCCTGCCCTGGGCTGCTTCCTACCCCGCTGACCCCAGCGGAGCTTCCCGCCTCTGCGCACCTTCGCCGCCCTTCATTACCCCTCCCGAGTCCCTTCCTTCCTTCAGATCCCCCCCTCCTTCTCTCTCTCTCTCTCTCTCTCTCCCCCAGCCTCCTCCCGTGCTCTCCTGGTCCCCTTTTATTCCCCGTCCCCCCGTCGCTCCCCCTGACGTCACCCGCTGTCCTCGGGGCGGGGTGCCCTGACGTCACCCGCTGACCTCAGGGCGGGGCACCCTGAAGTCACGGGCGTGACCTGGCGCTCGGCGTCACACCGGCTTCCAGCTCCCGCACCCATCAGCTGTGCTGCTGCCGCCGAGCAGCGTGCACGAGGTTCCGGCATCTCCCAGCCCGCCCCAAGGAGTGCAAGTGCTACCGCGGGGTTAGTGTGGGGCGGCTCAGTCTTGGCTGAGCGGGCTGACTCACCCTGTCACACATAGGAATCACCTGGCCAATCCCTACCAACCACTGCTAAGACTTATGGACAAAAGGCTATTTGCATATGATTGCCTCCCAGCGTGGAACTACCCTTGATGACTTTCATTCACACATTTAAAATCCATGAAGCATTCCCTACTCCATATGTCTAATTTTACACACAAGAATGATACCTACTCCAAAATGAAATAAACAGATCAAGCAGATTAAAACATGAAGGTTATGTCTAGACTGCATCCCTCTGTTGACAGAGAGGTGTAGATTAAGCATGTCGAAATTGCTAATGAAGCAGGGATTTAAATATCCAGCACTTCATTAGCATAAACATGGCTGTCACTTTTTTTTGAAACAGAGCTTTTTAAAAAAAAACCCAGCAGTCTAGAGGTGGATCTGTCGAAAATAAAGCCTTTTTCGACAGATCCTGTATTCCTCAAAAAATGAGGTTTACAGGATCTGTCGAAAAAGGCTTTATTTTCGACAGATCGGTGTCTAGACTGCTGTGGGGTTTTTTTCGAAAAAGCTCCATTTAGAAAAAAAGCGGTGGCCATGTTTATGCTAATGAAGCATGGGATATTTAAATCCGTGCTTCATTAGCAATTTCGACATGCCTAAGCTACACCTCTCTGTCGACAGAGAGGTGTAGTCTAGACACAGCGAAAGATTGATAGGTTACACGAGGCAATTTGTCCCAAGCACCTTTCAGTTGTGCATATTTGTGTCCATAACTCCATTTCTGTCACAGTATGGGTGCTCACAGCCTCTTCCTTACCCTTGGTCACACCCTCTGCCAGATACATAGGGGTTCCTGCACTACCCTCAGAATTGGGTTCCTGGTCACTTTCCACCTTGAATGCTTTTAGCCTAATCCACTGGTTTGTTATTCTTATCCTCCAGGGCATGATGAAAATCACATTCTGCTTTTTCAACCACAGTCTGAACATTAGTACGACCCCCATCAAACACCTTTTAACTGTCTCTCTCTCCTTTGGAAGTAGCCCATCTATAATAAGCTCTAGGTATCCTTGATCATCACGGGCTGGATTATTTGTGACCAGAAAATAATTAAAAACAAGTCACTGCATATTCTTCGAGGGATCCTTATGCTTAACAGCACTGATATTGGTGATTGCTCTGTCAGGCCCAAATAAAACTCAGATAATCTCTAATACAGGGACGGCCACCGTCCCTGACCCATGTAACTTTATGGAATACACAGCTAAATCCCAGAGGCAATTCCCTTCTGCAAAATTATTTCAAAATCCCCTCTAGTCAATTCACAAAACACAGTGCTTTACCTTCCCTTAATGATTGTCCAGTCCTGCCCTCACACAGCCCTGCTGTTGGGGTGGGCTACATAGGGGGTGGCTCCTGATGTGGTTGTGAGGGGAAGGGGGAGGCTCAGGGACTTCCCAAGGGCTCTGACACCCCTGTGATTCTCAGTTTGTTTATTTGTTTGTTTGTCTCCTACAGATGGTAAGGGCCATCAACACTATCCTGCTGTGCAGGGTCGTCAGCTTCGGCGACATGGACCCCATTGATACCAGCTTTGCTGCCATGGGCTTCCCCAACTGCAGGGGGGCTATTGATGGCAACCATATCCCCATCCGGGTCCCTGGCCACCAGGCATCTCTCTACATAAACAAAAAGGGCTACTTTTCGATAATCCTGCAGGCCCTGGTCAGGCAGTTTACCAACATCTATGCTGGGTGGTCGGGGAAGGCGCACGACACCCACGTGTTCCACAATTCCTGCCTATTCCAGAAGATGGAGGCTGACACTTTCTTCCCTGAGTGCATCATCAGGGTTGGGGACATGGATATGCCACTGTGCATTGTGGGGGATGCAGCCTACCCTCTCATGCCATGGCTCGTGAAGCCCTACATCGGACACCTTGACCTCAACAAGGACCGCTTTAATGCCAGGCTGGGCAGGGCCTACATGCAGGTAGAGTGTGCCTTCAGGCATCTCGAGGCCCATTTCTGATATCTCCTGGCCAGGCTGGATGTTGGGGAGGGGAACATCCTCCAGGTGGTGGCCATGTGTTGCAAACTCCACAACCAGTGTGAGAGGAAGGGGGAGGTATTCCTCCCTGGGTGGGGGGCAGAGGCCGGACAGGAGGGCAGGGCCTTTGAACAGCCACACACAGCTGCCATCCTGCAGGCCCATCAGGCAGGGGTGCGCATCTGGGAGGCCCTGAGGGAGAGTTTCTCACAAGGACCCCAGTGATACTCTCCCCAGGGCCTTCCCACTAGGGGCCTGTGCATCGCCCCTCTCTGCCTTTCCTCCAACACCCCTCTCTTCCCCCTTCCACCTCTCTCCCCTGCAGAGACAATAAAACAAACTGTTTGTTTTTGAAAAAAAATGAACTCTTTGGTTATTTATTTGGGGCAGAAGTAACTGGGGAGGGATCAGGGAAAGAACCTGGGAGAGGGGAAGGAGAGGGGATGAGAACCTTGGAGGGGTGTGGAGAGAGCTGAAAGGGGCAGGAAGGGTGAGGAAAGGCTCAGGGCTGGGGCTGGGATTGGCGCCTGGCTTGGAGGGTTCCTCCGCCTCATGTGCGGGGACCTTGGTGACCATGGGGGGGAGTGGGGAGGCTAAGGGGATAAGCAGGAGAGGGGGCTAGAGTCGGGTCAGGCATGGAAAGAGGGCAGGGGCTAGCATGGGAGGAGGGGCAGGACCAGGAGCTGGGACTGGGACAGGAGTGGCAGCAGGAGTGGGAGCTGGTTCTGGGTGGGCAAGGAAAGACTGCACAGTCATGCACATGGTGCGGCGCTGCTGCAGCAACTCTGTCCAGTCGTCCTGGGGTCTCTGGTCCAGTGTCTCGTGCAGGGCCCAGAGCACGGAGATGTGTTCCCACAGCAGTTCTTCCTGCATTCCCCTGTGCCTGCGGGTTCCCCGGTGTTGGGCGGCTTCCTCGGGTAGTGTCGACCGCCCCCCTCTCGGTCCAGCTGTGGAGAATAAAGAGACAGGGTCAGTCATCCCTGGAGACACTGTCCCTGAAGCCGTGCCCTCATCTGTGAGCCAAGACCGACAGGTCTCAGGTCAGATGAAGGTGATGTCCTGGGCGCAAGACCATGTATGGCCTAGACCAGTGTTTCCCAACCAGGGTTCAGTGGAACCCTGGGGTTCCACAGACCATCATCAGGGGTTCCGCGAGAAATCGTGGAATAAATAAATAAAAAATTTTTTCTTACAATGTAAGCTGACATATATATATATATATATATATATATAACAGCTCTTTACAAATAAATTTTCTTGAATTTTCTTGACAATAATTTATCAGTAATTGAATTGCGCTCCTTGCTGTCAACTTTTTCTGGCCAAGCAAACGTTTTCACAGGTAGGGGTTCCTCAGGATATGAAAAATTATTTTAGGAGTTCCTCCATGGGAAAAAGGTTAGGAATCACTGGCCTAGACAGTAGGCCCTTTCTTACAGAGGACCAGATGTCCCCAGGGTAGCAGCCTCACCACTTCCATGTCCTGGGGACAAGTAGGCATGGGAAATTGTCGGTCACACTGGAATCCTGTGGGTGGGAGTGGGGCCTCAGGCTGGCTGGGCTGGGCTAGGCTGGACTTGGTGCCGCGCACATGCTGGGTCTCGCAGTGGTGGCATCCCAAGGGGAGAGAACTTGTATCCCTGGCCACAGGGGTAGAGGGGGTTATTGTGTAGGGGGAGAGGAGGATGTGAGCAGCAGATGCACCCACACCTGGCAGCGCTGTCCACAGGAGTGAGTGCTGCCTGGGGCATGCAGGCATCCTCATGTGCCATGTGTGGCACTCCAGAGTCTGTGTGTGTGTGTGTGTGTGTGTGTGTGTGTGTCCTTGTCCCCAGCCTCCTTCTAGTGGTGGCTTGTGGTGGGAGGGTGTCTAAAGTGTGGTTGACCTCCCCAGACCTTGTGAGCAGGAACCCATCGGTGCTGTGAGTGTGTGTGGCCCATATACACAGACTGCAGTGTGATTCCCCAGGCCAAGAAGGCTGAGTGAAGAGCGCGCCCCAACCCCTCGCCACCTGTCACCTCCACCCTGTCTGTGTGAGGCAACTAAGGTCACTCACCTGATGTTCCCTCCCTGGCCTCGGAGGATGCCTGGGACACATCCAAGCTGTGGGGTACTGGCTCCAGTGTCACCGAGGTGGGGTACTGGCTCCAGTGTCACCGACCTGCCTCCCGGGATGCTGTGCAGGTCTTGGAGATAGGGGCAGGAGTGTGGTTGTGCTGTGGAGTAGGAGCTATGCTCCCTTGCTCTGGCATAGGCCTGGGGGAGCTCCTTTACTTTCATTTAGACTTGCTCCTGGGTCCTTTGTGGCCAGGCTATCAGCCATGTGGCTGTAGATACCGTTGTTCAGCCATCTGTAGTGGAGATCCAGGAGGTTTTCCTCCTTGCATCATACATCAATGAGGGCCAGCACCTCTGCCCCAGACCAGGATGGTGCACGCCTCTTTTCCCGCCTACCAAGCTCCTAGGAGACATCAGACTGCTGCCCGGGAACAGGGGAGGGCTCTTGGGGGGTCGAGGGTCAGCCATGTTGGCCAGAAGACATACTGTGGCAGTAGCAGTGTGGCTGGAGGCTGTCAGGGCCATCTTCCTGCCACAAACCCTTTCCCCTGTGGCTGCAGCTTTAAGGACTGTAGGGGAAGAGGAACTATAGATTCTTGATGACTGTGGATGGAGTGGCCAGCAGGGCACCAATGGGATTTCCTGGAGGCCCCTTATTTCGAAATAACTCCCTTTGCCACGTCCACACATGCCCTATTCTGACATAGCCATTTTTAAATGGGTGTTATTCCTTGTGTAACAAGGTTTACATATTTCAGAATAAGACGTCCATTATTTCAAAATAATTTCAAAATAACAGAATTGCTGTGTAGACGCTCGATTTGTTATTTCAAAATAACACTAGTTATCTTGAAATAATGGTGCTGTGTAGACACACCCTCACTCAGCAGACAGGCCTAAAATATTTTTTGAAGCAAAACACTTATTGAGTGATCAATTACTCCCAAGTAGGAAGTTTATCAGGACAATCTTATCATATTCACGTCCAGCACTGTACAAAACAGCTTCAACCTCCCTTTGTTATGCAAACTTATTTATAACTTTTTGTTATCTTTTCTTACACACATTCTGATTTACATGTTAACTCTCCTTCTGTTAGTATAGGTTTAATATTCGTTCAAATCAGTCTTTGATATCTTTTAGTTACTTTATCTTTTCTTGTTCTCTCAGACATGGTTACTGTACAATTTCTTACATATGGGCAATATTAAAAATGATTATTTTGCAATTTTACACATACACAGTTCTATGATTACACTATTAAATGTTATCATAACAGACTCCTAAAATCCTCAGCAGGCTAAATGTGTCTTGACTCCTAATATTCTGAGAGTCCATCAAAAGTTTTCCATGGTCTGACTTTCTTTGTCCTCTGGGCAGACAAGTTTGATGGACTGTCAAGTTTTCCCACACTGGACCATGAACAAAGGCTACAGCGACCATGTTTTAGGAGGCTGGTAGGAAGTCCGTGATATGGGTGGCTGGACTAAGGCCCACATCATGCAGTGTAGATGTTGGACCTTCTAGGAACCAAGGATCAACAATTCGTAACCTGGATTTACAAATAAGTGTAGATGCTCTACCCTACTTGCCCTGGGCTTACCTTACAGTGTAGACATACCCTAGGAGGCTGTGCCATTGTCTGTGTTGTGTTCCACAGATTTGCATTCTAACATTTATCTCAGGTGATTCTGAGGGTATGGGAGAACACCATGTATCTTAGGAACACCATGATCAAACAACCCCAAATTTGGATCACTAATCTTACTCCATACACTCTAGAATGCACTGCAATTTCCAGGACAACATAAGGAAGCACATTAATTTAGAATACTCAGAAACTCTTATATCAGGTACAAGCCACTGCTAGAAGACAAAATAATGGATTTAAACATGAGTGAGCAAATGCTAAACAAGAAAAATAAAATCTCTTGTAATTTAGGCATAGGTGGTGGAAATGCAGTAGACATCATATAACCTATTTAAACACAGACTATGGGCTTCTCTGCATTTTTTTCTACTTGCTCAAGCATCCATCTGAGAAGAGACAAAAGCAGCAAGTGCAGTAATTTCTGCTGAGTAAGTATATTTGGAAGGCACCTGCAGCTAGAATTGCAAATTGCAGGCAAAGAGAAACACATTTCAAACCTAGAAGATTTCAGGTCATTTTAAAATTCCGTCTTCAGAAACGGGCTTGCAACAGTAAGCTCATTTCTAAGAAGTCTTTGCAAATTTCTGTTTCTAACTGCACATTAATGGTTTACTACATATTTAAATTCTGGCTGAAAGCAGCATATGTGAAAGAGGTTAAAAAAATCAGGCCCTTTGGTAGACCATGTTAAAAAATATCAGAACCTGTAAATCCTCCGAAAATGTTCCCTAACACATAGGATGGAACTCTATCTCTGTGCCAGTACAATTTCTCTTTCCCTATATCTTGAGGAAAGACAGCACGTGCATCCTTGCCTCCAATGCTCAAAGCATCATGCATCTTTAAGGGAGATGTACCCTCTTTAATCAGCAGACTGCCACATTGGTTGGGTAGCTCTTTCCCCAACCCCCTTCAGCCATTAAACTTGTTTGGATAGAATCTTTGGGGCATTCTACCTGCCCACAGGCATGGTAACTGCAGGTAGAGAGCCAGCTTTGACAGATTGTTTGCTGTACCTCCATGATGTCATATTTAAATCTCCCATGCTCAGAAAACCTAGAGAGTGTTATCCTGCAGTGCAGTGTGAGACTTCTAAATGGATTTAATACCAAAAATGAAGTATTGCTAATTAGTTCCAGGATCAAACTTTTTGAAACATTTAAAGGTTTGGATCTGCTTTTCTTCAAAGAATAGGAAATGGTTCAGTCTGTTTCTTATCTACTCCTAACTAATCCAGCCAGTCCTAATTAATTTTAATTTGTTTCTATGTATACTTTTGCATGAAAAAGCATAAAATTAATGAGAAAAATTACATTTGCAAGCTAAGGTCATTATGTTATATAAAAATGTCCTGAGAGTACCCATTACCAAAAATGTTATATAAATGCTATTACCTTGTTATTTGCTAGGCAGTTTTTACAAAAATCAAGTTAACACTGTTGATTATTTCCAACCCTTTAAAATAGAAAATATAAAATAGAACATTTAAACCATTCAGCATGACTGGAAAGGAAAAAAAGAATGGGCAGACTATGTATGACAACTAGAGAGAAAAGGATCAGGAAGAATTCCAATGACAGAAATTTCCAATCCTTATTATGTCTTCCGTGTGGAAACTACAGAAGATATCTCTGATGATCCAGCTCTTTTGAACAGAGAGATGTGCAATACACACCTGTGGATGAGTAGTCAATCCAACCTATAAGAAAAAATCAATCATGTCCACAAAGAAATACAGACAATATTTGTCGGAGATTCTGTATCAAGAAGAAAGGGAAAACATTCTGCAAAAGGTGCAGACAACAGAACAATGTGCTGCCTTCCTGGAGCCAAGGCATAAGGCATGACTAAGACTGGACAGCCTTCTGAAGGTGGGTGGTGTGGGGGGAAGACAAGAATCTGCTGGTGATGGTGAATATGGATACTGCTTCACAGGATACCTCACAGATTATAGATGAGTTCAGGGAACTTGGAAAGGAGCTGAAGGAGAACACCCAAGTGACCTTCCTCGAGATAATTGCTGTCCTGTGAGTGAAGGAAGACAGAAAATTGTGAAAGTGAACATCTGGTGAGGTAGCCAGTGTCATGTGGAGGATTTTGGTTTTGTGAAACATTAGTCCACCTTCTGTGGGAACAGAAAAGCTTGAATGGCTTCCATCTCTGTAGCAAGTAATCCATTCTTCATGGAGACAAGCAAGGTAGACTAGTTAGGAAGACATAAAATTAACAACAAAAGGGAAAGAGTGAAAAAAGAGTGGGCAAAATAGAAAGGGAATAGCATTCTATACCAAAAATGGCATTCCCTGTTTCCAAATTCCTGACAACTTGGAAACAGATGATGTTGAATGCTGATGGAACAATGTTTTGACAGATACAGAACAAGATGGAGCATTAGGTGGTGTCTGCTACACAGCACTAAATCGCACAAGAGAATAAGATGACCTATCTACAAAGCACCTACCTAGTATGTAGATAAAAAAAAATGTCAATTTCCTAACTCAAAAAGTGTTGTATCCCACTTAGAGGAATTTTATATTAGATCTGATCTTGACAGATAAAGAGGACACAAAACTAAAAATTAGTGGCAGCTTAGGTACCAGTGATCTGATTTCTCCTGTATCGTGCAAACAGAATATAGTCAAAACCATGATATATATGCTTGGTTCTTTAAAATGACCAATTTCACAAAGCTGAAAAAAATTCTAAGCTAATCAATTGAGAGAAGGGATATTACACAAGTGTGAATGACAATTGAAAATTGTCTCAGAACATGTTACTAGAGGCCTAAACGGGCAAGATCCAATAACTGAGAAAGAAAGACAAACTGGTTAAAAAACAAAACAAAACAACAATAAACCTGGCTTACAGGGGAAGTGAAAGAAGCTCATTTTTTTTTAATGGAAGAAAGAAGAAGTTGATGGTAATGAATATAAATCAGAAGCTAGGAATAGTAGCAAGTTGATAATGCAAGCAAAACGACCCAAAAAGAAATCTATGGCCAGCAGAGTGAAGAATCATGGGAATGCTACTGTTTCATTACTAAATGAAATCATAGAACTGTCAGTAATAATGCAGAAAATAAATAAAGTGTTCAATAAATATTTCTGTTCTGTAATTGGGAAAAGTCAGATGATACATTCATATATATTGAGGATGAAATACTTTCCTTTTCAACACTTGCTAAAAAGGATGATGCATAGCACTCACTGAAAGAGACATTTTAAAATCAGCAGATCTAAATATCTTGCATCTGAGAATGTTAAAAGAACTACCCACAAAATTATGGGGACAATCAATGTTGCTTTTCAATAAGTTTTGGAATGCTGGGGAAGTTCCAGAGGACTGGGGAAAAACCTAATTTGTGCCAATATTTAAAAAGTAAAAGTGGAAGAAGCTATATAATTATCAGCCTGACATAGGTCCCAGGCAAAAATATGTGAATGACAGTTACAGGACTCAATAAAGAATGAAAAGAAGATAATATTATTAATGTCAATCAACACAGATTTATGGAAAACAGGCCTTGCCAATTGATTTTTTTTCATAAGGGTACAAATTTAGCTGATAAATTTAATACTGTTGATATTATAAACTTAGACTTTTGTAAGGCATTTGATTTATTAGCATGATATTTTGATGAAGAAAACAAAATGACACAAAGGTAGGAGTGACATTAAATTGATTAACTAGCAGCTAACTATTAAGTCTCAAAATGTAACTGTTAATAGCAAATCATCATTGACTGTTTCTAGTAGGTACCACAGGGATCAGTTCTTGGCCCTATTTGATAAAATTTGTATCAATTATCTGGAAAAAAACATTAAATCATTACTGATAAAATGAGCAGATGACAGACAAGGCTTGATGGAGTGGTAAATACTGAAGATGACAGGTCACTGTTACAGAGTGATCTAGATGCGGGGTGCAAACAAACAATACACATTTTAATGCTCAAATGTAAAATCATATTTCTTGAAACAAAAAATGACAGCCATATTATTGGAAAGGGCAGTCTACACTGGGAAATAGTGCCAGAAAAGGATTTCAGGATCCTCATGAATCATCAGCTGAACATGAGCTGTGGCCACAAAGACTAATTTTATCCTTATGTGCATAAATAACGGAATATCAAGTAGAAGGAGAGAGGTTAGATTACCACTGTACTTGGCACAGATGCAACTGCTACTGGAATACTGTGTCCACAGTTTTAGTGCCCACAATTCAAGAAATATGTTCATAAATTTGAAATTCGCAGACTTTTGATGGTAGTGATGATCCCTTCTGACTTTAGTTTGACCTCCTGCACATTGCAGGCCACTGAACCTTGTCTGACAACTCCTGTAAATAGACCCTTAACCTCTGGTTAAGTAAGTGAACACCTCACATCATGACTTAAAGACATTTAAATCTTCAAGTAACTCCTGGCTCATGCTGCAGAAAAAGGTGAAAAAGATGGTTCAGACAAGAGTCACAAGAATAATTAGCAAGTGCTTGAAAGCACATCTTTCAGTGATAGTCTTAAAGAGTTCAATCTGTCTAGTTTAACAAAAAGAAGATGAAGGGGTGAGATGGCCACTGTCTTTAAGGATCTATTTGTGGAATATAAATTTGATAATAGAGGGCTCTTCAATCTAACAGACAAAAATATAACAAGCTCCAAAGTCTGCAAGCTGAAGCTAGACAAATGCAGACAAGAATTAAGGTGTACATTTTAACAGTGAAGGTAACTATTGAAACAAATTTACCAAGGGTTGTGGAAGATTTTCCATTGATAGAAATTTTTAAATCAGTATTGCATGTTTTTCTGAAAGATATGGTCTAGTTCAGGGAAGTCCTATGGCCTGGGTTATACAGGACATCAGATTAGATCCTTATAATGATTCCTTTCAGTATACATCTAGAAATCACTTAGCTCCCAGTGACTAGTGTCATATGTTGCCATTTGCCACTGCCAAATTCTAAGGAAACTTATTTTCCTACACTAGATAAAATATGTACTGTAAGTCTTGAAAATGAAGACGTATGCAGCAGGAACATTAGGATTACTTACCACATGAAGAATTTTATTTTCTGTTTCATATACCGTGCAATCCTATAGTAAAGAAAGAAAGAACAGTGTGAGATTTAAAATCTTAGCCCTCCACAGATGAAAGACATTATTTTTTTTAAAAAGGAAAAAACCAATACTTTACATTGTTAGAATATGTCTCTTTCATTCACACACATGTATATAGTGAAGCCATTTCTCCAGGTTTTATGCGAATGTCTGGGAAACTTCACTTCAGTAATCTTGTTAATCTTAGGGATCTATTCTATTTATATGAATATAGTTCTCATTCTTTGTAATAGGGACTATGCACCTGTATTGGGGAGAATAGACCATTAGTATAAACAGAGATATGTATGTAGATATTCACTATTGTGTAAATGTTAGTAGTCAGAGAGACCTAGACACGCATGGCCTAGTCCTAAATTTCTCAATCTGGCAAAAAAGCTTTAATATGATATTTTTTGGGTGAAGACTATAGTGTTAGGTCCATAGGGAGTGAGTACCCATTGTGTTTTTTATTACTGATGTACTGGATAGCATCACTGAATGATGAGAAGACAAGGTGTATCAGGGATCAGACATATTTTAATGTCTTTTTTAAAAGTCTTGCTTTACCTTCACCAGATTACAGGTATCATAACTGACAACCAACGGTCTTCTGCTTTGAGCTCAAAAGCATTATATATCACAATGCAATATATCATAGCAAGTTGATATATTTTTGGACATTTGCATATGAAATGGCAGATATCACATTGTGAGTTATATTTACAGATTTCTGTGAAACAAAGCAGATGTTCATTATTTATATTAACATAGCACTTAGGAGCCCTGGCCTCATCACAGTCTAGGACCATATTGTACGAGGCACTGTTTTAAACACCTCACCCCCCAAAAAAGATGACCCTGGCCCACAGGAACTTATAACCTAATTATACCAAAGAAACTCATACCACTGATACTATAGTAACTATATTTAAAAAAAACACATTACTTATAAGGTCAGTTTTTCAAAAAAAATCCATACCTTTTTTGCCCATGGTTTTGCGTACACAAGGGTTGCTCAATATTTTTTCTTAGCAAGAACTATCCTTTAACAGAGCGATTGTCTCACGGATAGCTCTTCAGGATTTCAACTCAGGCTCAAACTAGCCCCACTTTCATCTGTAAACAAATTGTACACCCTCACACCCACCTGAAACTACCCCAGCCTCAAGCCTCCCACCCCCCACATCCACTTTATGGAGGATGGAGGGGCTGAAGCTCTCCACCCCCTCTCCCTCCAATTCATACGGAGACATTGCTGGCTGTTTCCCTTCATCAGAGTGAGGGGAAAGTGCACAATTTACTGCATTCCTCACTATGGCAGGGTAACACAGGGGGCAGATGAGCCATGCACTTTGCTCTTTCTCCCTGATAGGGACAGGAAAAGGAAGAGCAAGCAGTCCTGATATGAATCTCAGGGGAGTGGGCTTTGGCCCCATCCACCTTCTCCACCCCCCCTACACAAACACATACGCATACACATGCACACACATACACCTACCTAGAGCTTCTCTTCATCTGCAATCCTGACTCCTGCACTCCTAGCCCCACTGCCCTGAGCCCCTCCTTAAGTACCCCAGCAATGCCAGGTAAATGTGCTAATAGGTAGATTGAATAGATTACTTTTAGGGAGTCTTTTTAAGGGCCTCTAATTTTATATTTACAATTCGATCACTTGCTCCAGGAAAAGACAAACCTAATGGTTCTTCCAAATCTAGCCTTCAATCCTCTCTGGGGTTTGGGCACACATTTAGATGACACACTTATTCTACTTAGAAAATGTTGCTCTTGCAAGCCAAAAAAGTAGCACAACCATACTATTTTATGATAGGTAACATCCATTTTATTTTTTTTTTAAAAGAAAATCCTTAATGCAAGCAACAATACACATGCACTTACATACACCTGGATTTGCGATGCTCTTCATTTAGAAGAGAGTTCTATTTCTCTGTCATTTGCCGGCCAGCAGAGACATTATGGTTTACAAAGCGAGCAGGATTTGCCTCTAAAATAGTGACAACAGGGACAAATTTTCATATTTCTCATTGACAGATTTATTTTCTAATAGAATCCATGAATTCTCCATCATCTTATTTTAAGGTAAGTGAAATGCTGACCCTAACAAACTATTTGGCATTGCCTCTTAAATAGGAAGTGGATAGGTAAGATGGGGACTGTTAGCTCTTTTCAGTGCAAAGGCAGCATAACAGCAAGTGCCCGCAAATACATGGGTACATTTTTTGGATGGATGGAATATGCTTACAGAAAGAGAATAGATTATTTTAGCTATGAAAACAAAATAAAGGTCCAAAATGTTCCTGGTCCTTGTGCAGTTATATAGGAAGGGCTTGTTGTGCCTCTTCTCTGTGTGTCCTCTTCAAGGATCAGAAACAATTGTAGCCCCATCACTTGGGGCTCACAGAAAGGAGCAGGGTTCTCCATCCTAAAACCTAGTGCAGCATGTGGCTCCACATTACTCACACAAAGGGCTGAATAGCACAATCTGGATCTAAATCTACATTGGCAGTAGATTTTTAAACATAAAAATGCATTCAGACTTCTTAGCTCATTTATCATAGCAAGGATAATGAAACTTGTCACACTTGGTCAAAGGGTACTGCTCCCTCAGCTCATACTTTGATTGAATTCCATTACAGGTGGTTGCTCTGTTAAGTGTTTTTCACTAGATCAAGTACATGCTTTGATTTCTAAGAAAAGACTTTGGGGAGAACATAAGCCCTAATTATAAAAAATTAAAACATTGAATATTTGCAGATCAGATCAAATTATCCATCACCACAACAATGAAACAGTCCTGTCTTCATCTCTCTTTTCATGACAATATGCTTCAGAGTGACCAGATTTCTGCTCAACAGAGTTACATACAATATTAATAGCAGGCAGTTATGTGTTCAGCTTGTGAAGCTGCAGACGTTGCTTTTAGATACTAATGTTGAACAGCATGGCACAAAGATAAATGGACACATGTACAAGACATAGCATACCATTTTATTGCCTCCTGATAAAACAAGCAAAACATTTGGGGTCAGATAAGAATATGCAAGTTTCAAAACCAGTTTTTTCCCCTATGGTGTAATCAGACTAGTTCTGAAAATCTCACTTCATTAAGGTTCCCCCAAAGGAGACACAAGCAATTGTGGAATGAAGATGGCATAGGTAACATTTAATTAATGCTTTCCTAGCCAGAAATTACAACAGATTCTTTTAGAGTATGGGTACATCTAGACTGCAGGCTTCTTTCGGAAGAAGCTTTTTCCGAAGAGATCTTCTGAAAAAACTTCTTCCAAAAGAGCATCCAAAAGTGATCTGCTTTTTTGAAAGATAGCGTCCACACCAAGGCTATGTCTAGACTACAAGCCTCTTTTGAAAGAGGCTTTTTCGAAAGAATCTTTCGAAAAAACCTCTTTCGAAAGACAGTGTCTAGACTACAAGCAGATTTTTCGAAAAACCGAGCCGCTTTTTCAAAAGAGAGTCTAGACATTATCTTTCGAAAAAGCACAGTTTGCATTCAATAGTGCCTTTTTTTGAAAGAGTACTTTCGAAAAAAAGCATTATTCCTTGTAAAATGAGGTTTACTGTGATTGAAAAAACTGCTGCGTTCTTTCGATTTACTTTTGAAAGAATGTGGCTGCAGTCTAGATGCAGGTGAAGTTTTTTCGAAAAAAGGCTGTAGTCTAGACACAACCTGAATGGATGCTATCTTGCATTTAAGCTGTGATGCATATGCCTAGATAGTTAGACTGAGTTTATGGCTGCTTTGCTTTGCTAGAGCAGCACAAAGCAGCTGGAATTCACTGGTGAATCAATAGCATTTTTCCAAATGTATATTACCTATATTTGCTTTAATAAATATTTAGTATGCGTGATGGAGTACACAGCCACATACATGCTCATATCATACCACATCTCTGACTGCTGGTTATAACAAGAGAAGTTACATTCTTATTTATGCCACTTATAAATTATTTTAAAAGTTTGAGACCAAATATATATTTTTCAATATCAAATGTGCCTGGGGAAAATGCTTCCACTTGTCAGCAAAGTCATAAGCATTTTTATGCACAGTAAAAGTAAAGTAAGGATGTATTCACTGGCTCTTTGAACTTACTAACTAAACACATTATGACATCCTTTCAATACAGGAAAGGCTTTGTGTGACTTTTGTGTGACAGTTATTCTGAGTCTATTTCAACCGCCACATAAAGACTTATTCCAAATAGTTACACCTGCCAAGAGCCCTGCCTCAAACACAATATTACCCATTAACATTCCCTTTTTTCCTTACACTTTAGATGATACATTCTTCAGGTTGAAACATCTGCACATTTTTTACAAACAAACCACCAGCGTGACACACACACATGCTGTTAGTTTTGTATATGAGAGAAGACAGTTGAATGTATGTTTTGAACATGGCTTTATGGGACTGCAGAAACTGTAGATAACATGGAAAATAAAAATGCTGTCCATTTATAAGTGCAATAGCAAATACATATTTTTAGAAGAAAGCTACCATTTTGCTTTGCATCTCAAACAGCATTTATGTAATTAACAATACCCTGTGAGAACTGTTTTGAATTGTGTGATTTGCACTTTTCAAAAAATGGCCTATTTCTCATTCTGTCCCAAATCTATGCCTTACAATATGAATCCTATAAAATATGTTATTGCTACATTGCTTATATATCTTATATAAGGCTATCAAAATTTTTATATTTATTGAAAATTTGGTGTGATTTACTTAACAGCGATGCTTTTTCCTGCTTCAGTTCTGCAAATGAAAGAAACCCTCTGAGAATCATTGATTTTGTATACTTGTGCATATCATGAAGAATTACATAGTGGGAGACTCAGGCATGCTTCTTAAGCCTAAGAAACTGGACTATAAAGACTATGAAAACACTAAAATTTCACCTCTGCCCATATTTGGGCAGAGTATAAATATTGCAAGAATCGCCATCCTGTCGTGGTCTGTGCTTTACTAAATGTGCTTCTGGCTCTAACCTGAACCAGGAATTGTGAACATAGAAGAAAGTGATTATTTTTTAATTTCAACCAAATTGTTGAAAACGACAAAAAAAGCTCACTCTGAATTCTGAGCACAAGTTTAAGAGGCTCTTACTTTCAATTGAGCCATGCATTTAAACCCAACCATTGCATAGATGCATTTGGTTTGCACCTTTTCACTGATATTTCCTTTTGTGGGCCTCTTTTGCTGGAAGGAATCCCAGTACTGTTTGATAATTGAAAAGAGTTCAGTAGGACAATACCTATTATCCAAGTATAACCACCACCAAGACAGATTTGAACCTGGGACCTTGGCAGCTGACTATAAGAGCCTCTACCCTCTGAGCTAAAAGCCAGCTGGCTCCAAGCCCATACCGTAGAGGTCTCTTGAACTTAACTGTTGCAGTGGTCTAAGTGCCACTTGCACTACTCAGTAACCACACAATGGCTGTGTCTATACTGGCGCGATCTTGCGCCAGAGCTATGCAAATGAGCTCAGTGTGGAATATCACCAAGCCTCATTTGCATAACTAATGAGCCACCATTTTTGCAGAAGAGGCTCTTGCGCAAGACGGAGCTGTCTACACTGCCCCTTCTTGCGCAAGAAAAACCCCCTTGCGCAAAGCCGTTATGCTGATTACAGTGGTCTACAATTTTTTAGAAGTCATCTGCTTCCGAGATAAAATGTACTATTTATTATGTATTTTGATGTGCTGAATTCAAATATGACAATTAAAACAACTGATTGGCTACTGTTTCCAAGATATTTAAGTTTTTACATTTTACGTCTATGTATATTGTGTAGATAGTAGAGTTTTAATCATAAATTGTAAACCTAGGTCTTTTCATGTGTTTATGGTTGCTTTACATGATAATATTTCACCTGTCCTGTTTATGTAACACTTTAAAAATCAGCAAAAGGGTTATATAAATAAAATTTATGATGAAACAAAAGGCAAAAAACTATTATGTACATAGTTTAGTCCTATTCAGTGTCTACTCGGCGCTTCTTGGCTTGTCTCTTGTATTCATTAAATGGATCATCTCTTGTCACTGTCCAGCAATAGTCTGCAAGCATTGATGGGCTCCATTTGCCCTGATAGCATTTCTCCATTGTTGCAATGTCCTGGTGAAATCGCTCGCCGTGCTCGTCACTCACTGCTCCGCAGTTCGGTGGGAAAAAATCTAGATGAGAGTGCAAAAAATGTATCTTTAGTGACATGTTGCAACCAAGGCTTTTGTATGCCTTGAGGAGGTTTTCCACCAACAACCTGTAGTTGTCTGCCTTGTTGTTTCCGAGAAAATTTATTGCCACTAACTGGAAGGCTTTCCGTGCCGTCTTTTCCTTGCCACGCAGTGCATGGTCAAATGCATCATCTCGAAGAAGTTCACGAATCTGAGGACCAACAAAGACACCTTCCTTTATCTTAGCTTCACTTAACCTTGGAAATTTTCCACGGAGGTACTTGAAAGCTGCTTGTGTTTTGTCCATGGCCTTGACAAAGTTCTTCATCAGACCCAGCTTGATGTGTAAGGGTGGTAACAAAATCTTCCTTGAGTCAACAAGTGGTGGATGCTGAACACTTTTCCTCCCAGGCTCCAATGACTGTCGGAGTGGCCAATCTATTTTGATGTAGTGGGAATCTCTTGCACGACTATCCCATTCGCAGAGAAAACAGCAGTACTTTGTGTATCCAGTCTGCAGACCAAGCAAGAGAGCAACAACCTTCAAATCGCCACAAAGCTGCCACTGATGTTGGTCATAGTTTATGCACCTCAAAAGTTGTTTCATGTTGTCATAGGTTTCCTTCATATGGACTGCATGACCAACTGGAATTGATGGCAAAACATTGCCATTATGCAGCAAAACAGCTTTAAGACTCGTCTTCGATGAATCAATGAACAGTCTCCACTCATCTGGATCGTGAATGATGTTGAGGGCTGCCATCACACCATCGATGTTGTTGCAGGCTACAATATCACCTTCCATGAAGAAGAATGGGACAAGATCCTTTTGACGGTCACGGAACATGGAAACCCTAACATCACCTGCCAGGAGATTCCACTGCTGTAGTCTGGAGCCCAACAGCTCTGCCTTACTCTTGGGTAGTTCCAAATCCCTGACAAGGTCATTGTGTTATGAAGTGTGGTTCAGAGGAGGAGGATGGGAGAAAATGTGGGTCCTGTGACATTGGTGGTTCAGGACCAGAAATTTCATCCTCTTCCTCTTCCTCGTCTGACTCAAGTGAGAATGATTCTGGTGCATCAGGAACCGGCAGTTCTTCTCCGTGGGGTACTGGGCGTATAGCTGATGGAATGTTTGGATAATGCACAGTCCGCTTTTTCTTCTTTGACACACCTTTCCCAACTGGAGGCACCATGCAGAAGTAACAATTGCTGGTATGATCTGCTGGCTCTCTCCAAATCATTGGCATTGCAAAAGGCATAGATTTCCTTTTCCTGTTCAACCACTGGCGAAGATTTGTTGCACAAGTGTTGCAGCATATGTGTGGGGCCCACCTCTTGTCCCGATCTCCAATTTTGCAGCCAAAATAAAGGTGATAGGCTTTCTTAACCATAGTGGTTATACTGCGCTTTTGTGATTCAAAAGTCACTTCACCACAAACATAGCAGAAGTTATCTGCACTGTTCACACAAGTACGAGGCATCTCTGCTCACTTTGGCTGAACAGAAATGTGTCCCTTTGCAAAATCAAACACTGACAAATAAGAGAGCACGACACTGTGTGATTTCTAGAGCTGATATAGGGCAATTTGTCCAGCAGAGTGATGTAAGCTTCATTATGATTGCATCATCCATGACTTCTAGGAATAACATGATGCAATTCATATCATGTATGACGCAATACCAGCTTCAGATTTCATCATTCATTGTTTTGCCTAAAAAGCAAGTACTGTCCAAACCCAGTCATAGATTTATTCATAGATCCAATCAAAGATGTATTTTAGTCATTTCTGGTTTAAATTGAGATCCCTTCCCTTTATAACTCACTTATCCTCCGCCATTCCCAAGTCAAGGGTCGTATATACTGACCCAATAGCATATCTTGAAAACTAGAGCCAATCAACAATTTTAAGCATCATTTTTGTTCTCAGTGATCCAGAATTAGTAAAGTTTGACTACATTTATTACAGAAGCATTTTGGCTGTAGAGCAGTGTTATTTTCAGGCATAATGGCTTTGCGCAAGAGGGTTTTTCTTGCGCAAGAAGGGGCAGTGTAGACAGCTCTGTCTTGTGCAAGAGCCTCTTCTGCAAAAATGGCGGCTCATTAGTTATGCAAATGAGGCTCGGCGATATTCCATGCTGAGCCTCATTTGCATAGCTCTGGCGCAAGATCGTGCCAGTATAGACACAGCCTAGGTGTGTGGGTTACACAAGATGCAAGGAACAGAAACTTTATAAATATAATTGCAATATTGCCAAGAATTATTAAATTCAAAATGAATTCTCCTTCACCACCTAGAACAAGCCGAAAACTGCTGATGTGTGGGTCTCCTTGGCTCAGTATTATCTCATAATTTGCTCCAATATAATGTCTGGTCTGTAAACCCTATCACATCACTCTCCATGTACCCACCTAAATGCCTTATTATAAGAACATCAGCTATTTTGGGAACAACAAAATGTTATTATGGACTTACACTTATAGTTTTTGGTTTTTTGTTTGGTTGTTTCATTTCTGGGTTGCTCTCAGCCTTCCATGTCTCTGTCTTCTCAAGAAACTAACCTAGATGCCTCTGAAATTTACTTATTCTGAAACTGATTTACATAGTATTAGAGCTGTCTGTGAGGGTAAATGTTCATTTAATAGGAAACTTGGCAATTTTGATTTGAAACAAAGTTAAAGAATTTCAATATTTCACACAAAATACAAATTTTAAAAAGTTGTTTTGGGTTAATCAAATTTTTTGTACAGGTTGCACCTCTAAAATCCGGGAATCTCTGGTCTGGCAACATCTGTGATCCGGCATGACCACAGATGTTCCAGGATCAGAGTCCCGGCAGGCTTCGGGGAGTATGGGCCTGGGAGCTGGCGCACAGCTCAGTTGGGCTGTGGGGGGGAGGCTGAGAGCTGATGCATGGCTTATCTAGGCTGTGAGGAGGTGTGCAGCTCAGCTGGGCTGCAGGAGGGGCAGGGAGCTGGTGCATGGCTTCAGCTACACTGCAAGGGGAGCAAGGAAATTGGGAAGCAGCAGAGGGCCTGAAATGACCTCCCCTGGTCTGTAAAATATCTCATCTGGGACCAGTCAGGTCCAAGGCTGTCAGACCAGGGAAGTCCAAGCTGTAATATAAAAAGAATATGAAACAAAAAAACCATTTTAAATGAAAAAAGTCAACAAGTCAACATTTAATATTTCAATTTAATTTAAATGTGATTTAAAAAAAATCTGAAATAAAATGTTGTCAAAAATCAGTATGTTCCCAGAGGAAGTTTGTTTTTGACAACCCCCGCCGCCCCATCATTTTCTAACTAAAAATATTCCATGAAAATTTGTTGACCAGCTTGAATAAGAAATAATTTGTCCTAAATTCCTTAACAAGACCTAATATCTAGATAATATCCTGTCACATAATAATATTCCACTTTTTATTATCAGAAACTTCCTTCCTCATCAGTGCCTTCCCAAATTTTGAAATCTTCTATTGAGTTAGTTTGAAGTCTCCTCTTTTCCAATAACAAATAGCTTGACCCTCTTACCTTCTCTTACTTACTGAGAATCTTGAGGCTTACGAAGCAGAGCAAAGAAATTATAGCACAAACATGTAAGGTGAATATAAGCTACCTAGGCACCTGCTCAATTCTGGGCTGCTCCAGGGACCATAGCAGCCCCCAGCCATGTTTAGAGACAGCTAAGGAAGCCTGTCTAAGATTTGATTACTTTGGTACATCCACATTGCTCAGAGGTATGAAAAATCTATGTCCCTGAGCAATATAGTCATACCAATCCTAGCCCATCCCCACTCCCAACATAGACATCATTGTCAATGGGAATGCTTCTCCTGATGAAATAGATAACCACCTCTCACAGGTGTAATTATTAACTCAAGAAGAAAGCTCTCTCCTGTTGGCTTAGAGTGCATTCACTAGATACAGTACATCAGTACAGCTGCATCAATGTACATTTGTAGTGCAGATGTGCCTAAGTTACAACAGCCCCCCTGGACTTCCAAAAATTTCACCAATGCAGTATGCTGTGCCCAGAGCCGTCCGACAACATTTTGGCACCTGAGGCGGGGAGCTTAAATGATGCCCCCATGCCACCTTTTCTCCTGCCTGCCTGTTATGTCTCTTGTGCCCTCCTTCCTACAGCATAGCACTCCACCATCTCTGTGCATCTAGAGCAGAGAGAATACATATGCACCAGCAGCAGACACAATTTTCTACACTCTGGGTCCTAGTGGCACCCCCGCCACACACAGTCTGGCACCTGAGGTGGCCGCCTCAGTTCGCCTCATGGTAAGGCCAGCCCTGGCTGTGCCCCCTCTGTCCCCACCAAACATCTCTTGTATGGCCCTTACATCTGAGCTTGAAAAGGGAATCTCAGGAGGCAGTCTATTGCTGTCTTCCTCATTTCCTGTGGTGGGAATATCTTTTCTTGGCTAGATCTGGGGCTTTTAGAGTCTCTTTACTCAGTTGCAGGACTTTTAGCCAGTGTACAGCAAATTGAGTGAAAGTAAGAATCTCACCATTTATGCTTAAAGATATTGCATTATGGAGTTTGTTTTAGTGTATCAGCATTTGTTTTACAAAAATTGATTTCTCTATGGACACAGTCTTGAGGAGAAATTAGTTTCAGTACAAGAAAAAAGGTTAAAAGCAGAATCTTTGATAAGAACCAAAGAACTTAGGGACATAGAAGAATTTCTATTTGCACTTCATGGTTAAGTATCCCTTTGATGTTTTTTCTGTATTCATACTGGCTTTTTTTCCCCACAGCACAAAAAGTACTCAATTAGTGTGGCTGGCAATGTCTAAAGCATTTTTTCTTACTAGTTTAATATACTTCAAACAGAATACCCATTTTATTAAATAGTGGCTCCCTTTAACTCACCAAGCACCAAGACAACAAAATGATCAGAGCAAGGTTTATAGTTGTACTCTATAGCTAATGTTCCCATATAAACTATTCCTTTAATTTAGGTGTCTAATACAATGTAAGCATTATTCTGAGTAAACTTAATTATTTCAGGTCAAAGAATAAAGGACTCATATGTTTAGTAAATCTGAAATTTCTCTGTTTTGTAGAGTGGAATGAATTAATTTTAGATAAGAGTCTATGCTTATGTTGCTTACTGAAATGTATGTTAACATCTTTAACTTTTCTTTTTAATAGTTATTAAGATACATTTCAGAAGATATATGTATAAGGATTTTTTTTTCGATATCTGCCTGGTTTAAATAGTTATTTAAGAAAAAAACAACAAATGGTCTGGTAGCACTTTATAGACTAACAAAACATGTAGACTCAATCGAGATATTGGCTGGCTAGGACACTACCTACTTCATAACCACTGAAGGTGCTAACAGCTCTGTGAGTGGTATCCTTTCTGTCTTAGCATCTATCTATTTACTTTGATCTGCTTAGGTCTAAGTACCCATTCTCCAGATACTTAATGATGCCCTGTCTCACACATCCCTTCCTTTTTCCTTTTTTTCTTTTTCTCCCCCCTCCCCTTCCCCTCTCCTATTTATTTTGAGTTTTCATATCCCCTACTCATAACTCCGGTCATCTGAAGAAGTGGGCTGTGCCCACGAAAGCTCATGATACCATCTACATGTTTTGTTAGTCTATAAAGTGCTACCAGACCATTTGTTGTTTTTTTTCTGTAACAGACTAACTCGGCTATCCCCTGAAACTCCTAATTATTTAAGAGAATTTGGAGAATCACACCTTAGACCTTATTTCAAAATAACAAGCAGAGCGTCCATACTACCAAGCCTGTTATTCTGAAATAAGACACTGGTTATTTCAAAATAATAACTCCTGCTTTCTTTGGGGAATAAGCTTAATTCAGAATAGTTGTTTCGAGAGCTATTATTTTGAAATAAGTTATTTTGAAATAATTTCCTAGTGTAGACATGCCTTAGAATACTGTGCTCAATTATTTTCTTTTTGACATGTAGTATGCATTAGGGAAACTCAGTAAGCAAACTATAAGGTTTAACACACATACTCTATTTATTTAGGAAATAAATCATTGCAAACTTGACATATTTATCCCTCCCCAAAAAACTGACTAGTGACACGTTTAAAGGTGGGTTTTAATTTAGGGCTTTTATACCATAGAATACCCATCATTTAACTCTGTTCTATAAAATGGTAAAAATAATGAGAACTACAAAGTGGTAGTAGCAGTGTTACATATCCACATTTACACAAGATATCACCCACCTCTTGCATCATCCAGAATGTCCTTGACAGAGTACCCTAAACCATCACCATTCTAATTGAGTAAAATACTGAAGAACTTGATTTAGTCTTGAATCTATAAATAGATGTGCTTAGAACAATTTTTTTAATCTCACAAAGTGATTATTAATGGGGATTTTTGAGCAAGTGGTGGGGTTTCTCACAGAGCACCACAAGGACTGATGCTCAGCCAAATACTATTCAGTTTTTTTCAATAACCTTGAAGAAATGTGTAATTATGGTGACAGAGTGTGTAGATGACATAACAATTGGATGAGTGATAAATAATGATAAGAACAGACAGCTGATAGAGTGCTCCAGAATAGACCCTTCACACGCTTGAAACAATCAAGTAGCATCCATTAAGAGAGCCAAAGGCAAGGTCATGCATCTCAGAACAAAGAATGTGGGCTTTTAAAAAACAGGATAGAGGGCTATATCCTGGAAAACAGTGATTCTAAAAAAGACCGTATGGCTTATTGATACGACTCCACCAAATTAACGGTAATGAAAAAATAAGTTGAGAACCAACCAATCTGGTCTCCCCCAGGCTATGTCTACACTACAGAGTTTTTCCAGGAAACCTCTGGTATCCTGGAAAAACTCTGCTGAATCCAGGGAACATGTCCACTTTTTCAGATAAGTTTCCAAAAAAGCAGATGCATTCTTTCAAAAGCCCTGCATTCCTCATTTTATGAGGAATAAGGGCTTTTCCGAAAGAGGAGGTTTTTCCACATTTGGCCCCACGTAGATGAGCTAAATGTTGGAAAAGCCTCTTCCGAAAAAAGAATCAGAAAAAGGTAAGCAAATTGAGGTTCCCAATCTGCTTACCTTTCTCCAAAAGAAATACAGTGTAGTCATAGCCCCAGTGAAATGTGGTCTTTTGCGTGCTTTTATCCTATACAGATTTCATGGAACAGACCATTGTTTCTCAAATTGAGGATCCTACCGAAAAAGGGAATTGTAAGGTTACTTGAGGGGGACTGTGATATTGCTGCTCTTACTTCTATACTGCCTTCAGAGCTGATCGGCTGGGAGGCCATGGCAAATGGCTAGGTGCCCAGCTCTGAAAGCAGCACCCTGCCAGCAGTAGCAGAGAAATAAGGCATAGTGTGCCACAATACTTCTGTCTTCGAAGCTGAGCAGCCACAGAGCGACAGTACCATATTATCACATCTTCATTTCTGCGCTGTTGGTAGTGGAGGTGGCTCTGCCTTCAGAGCTGGGGTCCCAGCCAGCAACCACTCCTCTCCAGCTACTCATCTCTGAAGGCAGCACTGCCATTAGCAGCAGAGCAGAAGTAAGGATAGGCATACCGCAACAACCCCCACAATAACTTTGTGACAACCTCCCAACTCCTTTTTAGGTCAAAACCCCAACAATTAACACCATGAAATTTCAGATTTAAATAGCTGAAATCATGAAATTTATGTTTTTTTAAATCCTCTGAGAAATGAACCAAAATTGGCTATTAATTTGCTCAGGCGCTACTGATTGTTAGTCAACTGAACATGAATTCCCATTATGATGTTGTGTCTAAGAGAGTTAACACAATTTTTCCATGTATAAAGTAGGAGTATATTAAGTAGGTGTACAAAAGTGGTATTACCTGTGAATACAGCATTAGTGAGACCACAACTAGAATACTTGTCCAATTTTGGTATTCATCTTTTTTTTTAAAAATGTTGCAACATGGACAGGGCTCCACAATAAGCTAAATGAATGGTTTATGACATGGAATATACACACAAGTTTCTAAAGTAGCTCAATCTGCTTAGCTTATCTAGGTGCTTGTCTACAGAGTGGGGTAATGCATACCATGGGAAGGAGAATTCTAAAGCTTGCTAGCATGTTGCACATTAATTGTTCTTTATAGACTCTCCTGATGTATACTGAAAGCCCCTCATCTGATGAAGTGGGTTTTACCCACAAAAACTCATGATCCTATATATATATAGTCTCTAAGGTGCCATAAAAAGTCCCTCGGTATTTAACAGTATTATGTTAAAATTAAATAAGATAGTTTATTTTCATTAAAACAAATATAAAAAACACTTATCACAGGCTTTAAGCATCTTTAAAATGAATGATAACTGCACACAAAATAACAAAACTATACCAGATGAGGCTACATCTACATGTATTTTTGCGAAGAGGAAAGCAAATGGAGTGCTCATTTGCACATCTCACGCTCTCATTTGCATATCTTCTTCCGATCCTTTTTGCGGAACAGGTTTTTGCGGTAAAAAGCCCTCTGCAGACAGGGCCATTAGTCAGAAAAAAACCCTATTGCGCAAGAGCCTGTAAACCTCATTTTTTGAGGAATAAGGGCTCTTGTGCAAAAGGGGTTTTTCCGACAAATGGCCCCATGTAGACGTAGCCTCAGTGACCTCAACTCACCACAAAACCCAAAGGAAAATTAACTAGTCAGAACATGAAAATAATATAAACATCCTCCTTTCCCTAAGAATTTGAACCGTTATTTCCCTGTACCTCACCAGTGTTAGAGAACGCAGACGGGCCTTGTAGTATGCCTTCCCATTCAACAGGTTTGCAATAACTTGGGGAACTCATTTTTCTAGAGCAGTGATGCTCAAGATGTTGGTTGGGACCCAGGCCAAAGCCCAAGGGCTTTAACCCTGGTTTGTGGGGTCAAGTTGCAGGATCTTCACCTCTGGCTGCAACCCTGGAGATTTGGCTTTAGCATCTCTCCACCCAGAGCAGCGGGACTCTGGCTGGCTCAGGGTTCATTCCCCCACTCTTGCAGACTTGTAATAGTTTTTGTTGTCAGGAGGGGGTTGTGGTGCAATGAAGTTTGAGAACTCCTATTCTAGAGCAGTGGCAGTCTGCCTTGTAAAGGTAGAGTACCATTTTATCATCTAACTGGGTCACTGGAGAGCCAGAAAATATTACCACCATTGTGTCCTAATAGTGTCTTCTGATATTTATACAAGACTGTGTTTTTCTGATGCACCATGGGATCCCAATATCAAGATATTTGGCTATGATTATTTGGTGGCTCTATGCAATGCCATTTCCACTATCTCCTTCCTCCTCAGTGCTAGGAAATAGGAACAGGAAATTAGGGAGACTGTAGTGGGGCGGAGTGGCCACCCACTGAACCGGAGGAGGAGGAAGCCCTCCGGCCACCATGTTGGGCTGAGGCTAACCCCGCCCTGTCACCTGACCGGAAGCCAAGGGGTGGGCCCAGGACTATAAAAGCCCAGGCAGCAGCCTCAGTCAGGGCTGAGCCTGCCAAGAGACTAGAGGTCTTCCCGGGACTCCCAGCCTGGGGAGTGGGGACTGAGGCCTGGCCAGGGTCTCCTACCTGCCGGGGCCCAGAGGCAGACTACCGGCTCCCTGCCTGGGAGGCGGAGGCCCAGCTTAGCCGGCCTACTTTCACGGAAGCGGTGGAGGACCCAAAAGGCCAGCCTGATCCCGTGCCCCAGTGCCTGCCCCAGAATTGGGAGAAGCAGCCCCAGCCCGGGATTCCCATGGACCCTGACCCTGAGGCCTGGCCGAACCGCCCGACACTGCCTGCACCAGAAGCCCAGCTGAGACCCACTGACCTGCAAGCGGCGAAGGACTGGACCGGACTGCCCCGGTGGGATGAGACCCTCCTGGACTCCCTGCCTCCGCCACCCGACACCCAGGTACCGGCCGAGGGGGAGAACGGAAGTGGCCCACGGGTAGTGGGGGCTGTTAAAGGCCCCAAGGCTGGCACGTTTCGGGCTGGAGCCCCCGTTGAGCCATAGCAGCCTGCATTGCTGCCCCTAGGGCCCTGGGCCGGGGTGCAGTGGAGTGGGTGGGCCTGCGCCCCCCCTGCCACCTATTGGGTGGCAGTCTCCCCCCTCACCACTGCCACAGGTGATCCGCCTGCACCCCTCCTGAACAAGGAGCTCCCAACCTGCTTTTGGTTGTTGCCCGCCTGGACTGAGGGCCAGGGCCTTCCTAGACTGACTGTGTTTGTTTATTGCCACGCTCTGAACTGAGGGCCTGGCCACTCCTTATAAACTGACTGTGTTTGTTTATTGCCACACCCTGAACCGAGGGCCTGGCCACTCCCTATGAACTAAGTGGGTTTGCTTGCTGCCGCGCCCTGAACCAGGGCTTGGCCTGTCCTTAAACTTACTTTGTGTGTGCGCTGCCACTCCCTGAACCAGGGGTTGGCTGAGCCATAAGCGGCCTCGGTGGGCTTGCCACCACCCTGAACCAGGGCCGGGACGGTATATAGATAAGCCGACATTGTTGGTGTGCCGCCCGCCTGAAGAAAGGCCGGACGTGGACTATGGCTTGGGGCTTGCCTTAAAGGGGCAGTGTAGTGGGGTGGAGTGGCTGCCCACTGAGCCGGAGGAGGAGGAACCCCCTCCGAGCTGGCAAAACAACTACAGAGACCAAGAATGAGATGAGCTTTAAATCAGACTTATACACTTAGACCAGGGGTGGGCAAAAGGGGCTCCTCAGGCTGAATGCGGCCTGCCAATCAAGTTGATCCAGCCCATGGAGGCCCTGCCACTCCTCCCGCCCCCAGGCCATTCGGGACCTGGGGGTGGGGGAAAGCGCATGAAGTCTCCTCCCACCCAGCTCCCACCCTGCAAGGAGTGCTTGGGGCTTAGAAGTGCTGCATGCTCCTGTCAGGGCGGGAGGAGACTTCACACTCTTTCCACTGCTCCCAGGCCCTGATTGGCCTGGGGGCGGGAGGAACGCACAAGGTCTCCTCCTGCCCTGCGAGAGGTGGGGTGCTTCTAAGTGCCGCACGCTTCTTGCAGACGGGGGCAGGGTGGGAGGAGACTTTGCACGCTCCCTCCGCCCCCAGGCCAATCAGGGTTTGGGGGAGGGGAAAGTGCGCAAAGTCTCCTCCTGCCCTTCAAGGGGCTCAGCACTTAAAGTCAACTTCCAGCTGCTACTCAGCTGGCGGTTGACTCTAAGCATGGCACTCCCTTGCAGGATAGGAGCAGGGAGTGAGAGACTTCACATGCTCCCCTCTCCCCAGGCCCTGATTGACCTGGGGGCAGCATAGGGGAGCACATGAAGTCTCCTGCCACTGCCAGAGGCACTGGTACCTAGAGGGAACTGTTAACTGTTCTGAATAGCTGGCGATTCTCGGAGCGGGGGGACACTTTACATGCTCCTCCCACCCCCACACCAATCAGGGTCTGTGGGTGGGGAAGCATGGGTGTTCTAGTCCCGTCCCATCTGCCTGAAGCCCCCCCCCTTCCACGGTGGCCCGGGGCCACTTCAAAAATTTCTCAAAAATTATTGCCCACCTGTGACTTAGACTTTACTCTAGAGCAGGGGTCTTCAGTCTAGGGGTTCAGAGGAACATTTGGGACAGCACAGCTGAGGTCTGGACCAGAAGGGGTTGGGAGAGAGCACTGCCCCAGCTCCACTCCTGGCCCAATCTGCTCGCTCCCTGCCTGGGAACCCGTTCCTGGCTCCACTCCTGGCCCCAGTTGTAGCTCTAGCCTCAGCCCCATTACCTCCATCCACATCCCCCTCTCCTGGAACCATGTTCCCACTCCTGGCTCTGGAGGAGGAGGGCTGCCAACAGGGATAAGGAGAGGTGTGAGGTAAAAAGTGTGGGGACAACTGATCTAGAGCTTCAGTGTTTCTTGCTGCACTTGTATATCAAAAGAGTACCACTTATTTTCATATCAAAATACAATCTTTGAATTGCAAACGTGATTGTCATGGAATGAAGCACTGGAATGGGTTACCTAGAGAGGTGATGGAATCTCCATCCCTAGAGGTGTTTAAGTCTCGGCTTGACAAAGCCCTGGCTGGGTTGATTTAGTTGGGATTGGTCCTGCCTTGGGCAGGGGGCTGGACTTGATGACCTTCTGAGGTCTCTTCCAGCTCTATGATTCTATGAAACAAGGCACAAAAATCACAATCCACATGTTTTCTAAGCTTAAATAATGACTGCTGCTCTCCATTTCCAGAATGACTGTGGAACTCACCTTGTATACAAATAAGCTATCTTGTCTGTATCTATCTGTGACATTCTAGGTTATATCAACCAGGTACCAATAAATTTTATCTGTGTTTCTGAAAAGCTATTATATTACCCAGCCAGATATCACCTTCCTTGGTTTTATTTTAAAAAAATCTCTGAATCTGTTCTTGCTTATTTAATAGATTTTAATGTTAAGGAAAGCCAATAGTGCATTTTTATTAAATAAATCTCAAAGATTAAGATTACATGAGGCCCTTTCTAAAATCTCTAGATTTCCATCAGAAATATACCCGTTCTGCAGATATTATTCAGTTTAGATTACACACTTCTGAACTGCTAGGCTCCAAGTGACAATCTCTTGCATTTGCCAGATCAGGACATTCATTTTCTAGCTATATACAATTTTCTGCAGCTGCTTTGTCCTGTCCAATCAAGTATGGACAAGGCAAAGTCTCCATCCTCCTTTGTTATCCATGCTCTCTGCTTGCTCTTGTGATGCTGCATTAGTAATTATGAAGCTTTCACTTTCTATGAACATTCTTGGACATTTAGTCTTGTTCACAGTAATACTTCAAATTGCAAATGAAAGGGCCATGAATATCAATGAAGTAAATTGGCAGATTTTATTTACAATGACTTATAACACTAGAAGATTTACCCGGCTTTGCTCAGATACTTAACTCAATTAAGGGGTTGGGGAATTTTTGGAAAATAAAAGGAAAATATGCCTGCTTTATTTAAATTACTGTATTTTTTTCAAAAATAGGATATAGTGTTATTTTTATTAAGTTAATTTTTATTTTGGATTTCTTAAACAAGGGATTGTTAAAATTTGTCAGTTTAACTTTTTTAGTAATTATTTTTAAATGGGAATTCCATTAAGTGTATTTTTTCTTCATTCTTATAAACACTTATTATTCACTATGATGTAACAAAAAAGGGCTAAAGTCAATTTGGTTTCCAGTAACTTTTTCTTCTAGTTACTTTAAGTATTGATTTAGCTGCGCCAAAACATACTACTACACTAATTTCCTCCATTTTATCTCTTTTATGTTAAGTTTATAGAGAAAAAATCCTATTCCAGGTTCATCCTATTTTTCTGGCTATCTTGGTTCAGCCTCTTTCAACATTTGATTAATTATGTCAATTTTGAGGACTGTCCTTGTTTGGTGATTCTATCTCCTTTCTGTTTGGTTTTATGAGAAGCAATCCCATTCCAGATACATTCTGTTTTCCTAGCACAACTAAACCCTTCCTTTGCTTTAAGTTATGATAAGAGGAAGCTATATACTAAATTTGGTGGTCCTAGCTCTTACAGTTTAGGAAGAGTTCCTGGTGAAACAGACAAATGGGCAAACTCTCTAAAATATATAGTAGATATATTTCTACTTTATTTGTTCAATTCTCCTATGCATCCACATTCAGTTCATCTTTGGCAACAATTAGCAGTGAACCAGGGAATATTTTGTGTTAAATTCTAGGCACTTTCTTATCAGAAATATATTGACTAATTTCAGGGACTTTGGAGAACAACAACAAAATTATTAGGGACTGGGTGGCCATCAGACTGATTTATGATAAAAAACTTCATGTCTAATATGCATCACTTTGGTAAGCAAGAACTAAATGCCAGGCAATGGTTGTGGGAAAAGGAAAGCACACAACGAAGAATCATATGCTGGAAATTGGGGAAGGTGGGAAATAGAATATGGTAGGGGAGGAAAGGGGTAAAATAAAGTGAGTAAGGATCAACTGTAGATATTGCAATAATTATCTTTTTAAAACTTTTTGGAAAGAAAACCCATTAATATCTTTGAAAACAATTAAAAATATTTTAAGAAATTCATAATATTACTAATAAATAATTACTGTGTTTGCAGCTGAGATATTACACATGCAGATCTCCTCCCATCAGCCTCCAAAAGGCACACAAATTCTCCTTATGAGGTGACAAATTTCTAACAGTTGTTTGGAATATTTTACAATTTCTTCACTTCCCCATTGCTGATTCAGGCATGGTACACAATAAACCCATTCTTACCTGTTGCACAATGGTTGTTAATTCCAGGCACAGTTGAACAATATTGTTTTTCAGCAGTGAATATTCTGTCACACTAACAAATGGAGACCTGCCAGAGAGGGACAACAAGTTTGTTGGAGACCTTATAAATCTGTGTATTACTGGACTGTACCTATTTTAATGTATATCTACAGTCAACAACACATTAAATAATGCATTTGAGAAGTTGCAATATTAATAATTTGAAATGGTACAACAGATGGAAACTCCAAAAGTCAGTCAGATTTACACAGTCATTATAGCATATTAAAGAGAATTAAGACTTTTGTTCTATGTGAGCAAACTTGTACTGCAGCTGCCATATTGAACAGTACTGTCATCAACCTGTTTATTTTAGAGATAATTACAGCTTCAGAAATTGCTATTCTTACCTACTGGAACTGATGTTATACCAAAGAGGGTATAATGCAAAAATGATAATAAACATATACACACATGAAACTATAACGATCTTATTGTCACATAGTAACTGACCAATAGTAGCAATATTTTTTAACATTTCATCTAACGGAAACGTCACACCTAAAAGCTTCAATGCAAAGCTCTCAGCATTCTTGCTGTGCATTTTAAAACACGGTAACATCAGGTCATTATAGTATTTTCTCTAATTATTTAAATTAAAAATATTTGACAATATGTGACTTCATGCTGAACTTTTGCTAACAGAACAAACAGCTTTTAAAACAGACTGTTAGGGTTGATAACTTTACTTTGATTAAACTAGACTGAATCAGGTCAGCTAATTTTTTGTGGGTTTTTTTTTGTATTGTACGTAAAACAAAGCATCTGACAAAACACCTCCTTTTTCTTTCTGATGGGTCTCAGAGCCCTTTAGAAGATATCTATGGTAGAGGTAAACGCATCTCACAGTAATCATGCCATTCCGCTTCTGCAACACTGAACAACTTTTAGGAAGGGAGGTTAATAATGTATGTATTTGAAATAATTGTAGGTAGTTAAAACAAATTATCTGAAGTTGGATTTTGGGCAGGACACTAGAGTTAACATCCCTGTTTTTGAAGAAACCGCAATATCAAAGTGATGAATCAACTAAGCAGGAGACTAGGGTTCTGCTCAACCCCCTTTCCACTTCAAATTCCTTTCCTTCTGGCCAGATAAGAGAAGGGGCTAGAAACTCCACAAAAAGACAGGGAACCATGAAGAACTGGGCACTTTGGGAAGCAGCAGGGACATGGTTAGCCAGGAGATGCAGAAAAGCGAGATACAGAGTGAAACACTCGGGATTTGTGGACACGGCAGGCTGCGCAAAAAGAGGAACTTATGTAGTAGAAAAGTGCATGACTGCAGGATGATCCTGACATGCTTCTAGAACCTAAGATGTTTGGTATGTCCCAACAGTGAGCAGATATAATAATTATAGCAATCAAGTCTTCATTTTTATAGATTATCTGAAAAATGGTACATACAGCTCTTTAAGGGCAAACTACAGCCTCAGCTCAGTATTAAGTAAGATGGATAAGGGCTGTTTACTGAGCCACTAACACAGCTTTTGGCAGGACATGGAGCCTGAAGGACTCCAACTCTCCTTGGAGTATCCAGGTTCTGTCCAGCTCTAATCCCTTTGGCTTATAAAGATTGATGCGATTACATTCCAAGAGAGCCTGATTCCTGGCATTCTGTCAGAGAATGTCATCAGGGTCATAAATTTTGTGAAGAATGCTCATGTTGTTCCTCTATATGCATAAGAGTTTCAGATTTCAAATGAAGCTTTCAGTTTTATAGATCACTTGTATAGATTTTATTTTCATAGGTCAAGAGAAATGCAACTATATACATAAAAGTGTCCCACACATAAATCAATATTGTAACATAGTTCACGCAGAGAGTTACATTGTAAACTGATTCCTAATTCATCATAAGAAATCATAGCATTCTTTCACCAAGCAGTAACTGACACAACAAGAGTGACTAATGTATAAACTTGTCCCTTACTGTTAACAACAAATCAATGAGTAAGCGCTGACTTTCCAGAGATAAGTGAGTGGTATAATTTCTTGTGTAAAGTATCCAAGATCACAGATAACAGCAATTCAAACTTCCCTGCACTACTCTCTTAACTTGCTTCCACCCTGAATGGTCAGAACCACTCTTTGCTCTGGATATAGGGCAGTTCAGTTTCCTTTTTAATGTATATCACTGCCTCCCTTCTGAAATTTAAATGATCCTGCCATCTGTAGTGGCAATTTTTGTGGCATGTATGTTTTTTCACTAGGAACAAAACTGAAATTGCTAATTTCACAGAAGTCATCATCAAGCTTAGGTGACCCAAAAGAGACTCCAATATCCAATAGCCAGCCCCAGGCCAAGGGCTTTTCAACTTAGAATTCAAGTATATACTAAAATTTACAGGGTAAAACCTATAATTATAATATTAGAAAAAGAGAAAAAGAAACAGGGCAAAAGAATTACTCCTCCTGATAAGAATTAAAAAGCTCTAAATTACCTGTCCAGCCAGGCCAGCAAGTTCTTGGCAGCACCAATCAGGTCAACAACAGAGGTAAGAAAATCATTTGGCAGTCTTCTGGAGGCCCTGCCATCATAATGGCCACTCCTCCTTCTACCCGTTATAAAGTTCTGAAGATTTTTGGCTGAGGCATTCAACTTGTGAGAGAGCGTTCTCAGGTTTTCAGTCTCCAGACCATAATTCTGAAAGAAAAAAAGAATAGATCACACAACATAATTTAAACAAATAGCTAAGATACAGAATACTGAGCCAAAACATTTGCAACCTGCTTTGATTCATTCAATTCTTGAACACAGCAAAGTCAGGGCAGGTTGGGAATTGATGAACTATCCCAATAGATCGTGAGTATTTAATAGCTGACCTTTCAGAGCCCTTCCCTTCCAACCACTTCAGCAATAAGAATGATGAAAGCCCACAGCCTCTCTGCAAGGTAGGTAAGTAAAAAACACATTATTCCCATTTAAAGAGGTGGAAATAGAGGGTCAAAGGTGTTAAATGATTTACTCTGGATTGCATAAGAAGTGACACTATAGCTGGTTAAACTGCTCAAGGCAAATAATCTGATGAATTCAGCTCTTTTTTGTTGTAACTCAGTCATATTTGTATTCTTATAAGTTAATTTACTATTCAGAACTGTTAAACTGTTTATGTAAACAAATTTCAGAAGTGCTCACATCAACTACTCATCATTTATAGTTTATGGTTTTTAAGCACAGGTTTGACAAACACCTGTCAGAGATGATCTACATCAGGGGTCAGCAATCTATGGCTCTTTTGCAGCTTGAACTCAGCATCCCTTGCTCCCTGCCCCTCTCTCCAGCGACTGATTTTTCTGTGGTCAGTGACTCCCAAGCCAAAAAGCTTCCCCGCCCCTGCCATTAATAAAGACAATGTTGAAAGCTTGTGTGTTCATGAAAAGGAAGCCTGGCCAACAAACCCCCAGTTGGGGCCCAGCCCCCAACTGGCCACAGCATCATAATATTCCTGCACCCCCCTACACCCCAAACCTCAGCCCATCATACACCTGAACCCCCTGCCCTGACCTCCTCATACTTGTACATCCCCAAACTCTTGCACCCCCACATCCCCAATCCCCCGCTGTAACATTCCTGCATCCCCACACACCCCAACCCTGTGCCCTGAGTCCACTATACACCCAAACTCCCTGACCTGAGCTCTTCATACACCCCAACCCAGAATCCTGTACCTGCACATCCCCAGCCCCATCATAAGATTGACAGAAGACAGCCTGAATGTGCACATGAAGCTGGATTTGACCAGTTATGGACGTAAACGTCAAAGAAATGTGCAAAAAGATGTAGCAGCAGAAGTCCCATTAAATAAAATATGTGAGTACAATGTTTCATTTATGCTATTATTAATCATGTCAATTATCAATAATATAGAATTATAGAATCATAGAACCATAGAGCTGGAAGAGACCTCAGAAGGTCATCAAGTCCAGCCCCCTGCTCTAGGCAGGACCAATCCCAACTAAATCAACCCAGCCAGGGCTTTGTCAAGTCGAGACTTAAAAACCTCTAGGGATGGAGACTCCACTACTTCCCTAGGTAACCCGTTCCAGTAGTTCACCACTCTCCTAGTGAAATAGTTTTTCCTAATATCCAACCTGGACCTCTCCCACCACAACTTGAGACCATTGCTCCTTGTTCTGCCATCTGTCACTACTGAGAACAGCCTTTCTCCGTCCTCTTTGGAACCTCCCTTCAGGAAGTTGAAGGCTGCTATCAAATCCCCCCTCACTCTTTGCTTCTGCAGACTAAACAGACCCAACTCCCTCAGCCTCTCCTCATAGGTCATATGCTCCAGCCCCCTAATCATTTTGGTTGCCCTCCGCTGGACCCTCTCCAATGCGTCCACATCCTTTTTGTAGTGGGGGGCCCAGAACTGGACACAATACTCCAGATGTGGCCTCACCAGAGCCGAATAAAGGGGAATAATGACATCTCTGGATCTGCTGGCAATGCTCCTCCTAATGCACCCTAATATGCCATTAGCCTTCTTGGCTACAAGAGCACACTGTTGACTCATATCCAGCTTCTCATCCACTGTAACCCCCAGGTCTTTTTCTGCAGAACTTCTACTTAGCTGGTTGGTCCCCAGCCTGTAACAATGCTTGGGATTCTTCCGTCCCAAGTGCAGGACTCTGCACTTGTCCTTGTTGAACCTCATCAGATTTCTTGTGGCGCAATCCTCCAATTTGTCTAAGTCACTCTGGATCCTATCTCTGCCCTCAAGCGTATCTACCTCTCCCCCAGCTTAGTGTCATCTGCAAACTTGCTGAGGGTGCAATCCATCCCCTCATCCAGGTCTTTAATAAGGATATTGAACAAAGCCGGTCCTAGAACCGAACCTTGGGGCACTCCGCTAGAAACCGACCGCCATCCTGACATCAAGCCGTTGATCACTACTTGCTGGGCCCGGCCTTCTAGCCAGCTTTCTATCCATCTTACCGTCCATTTATTCAATCCATATTCCCTTAACTTGCCAGCAAGAATATTGTGGGAGACCGTATCAAAAGCCTTGCTAAAGTCAAGGTATATCACATCCACTGAATTTCCCATGTCCATAGAGGCAGTTACCTCATCATAGAAACTAATCAGATTGGTCAGGAACGACTTGCCCTCTGTGAATCCATGCTGACTATTCCTGATCACTTTCCTCTCCTCCAAGTGCCTCAAAACGGATTCCTTAAGGATCCCTTCCATGATTTTTCCAGGAACCGAGGTAAGACTGACTGGCCTATAGTTCCCTGGATCGTCCTTCTTGCCTTTTTTGAAGATGGGCACTATATTTGCCTTTTTCCAATCATCCAGGATCTCTCCCGATCTCCACGACTTTTCAAAGATAATGGCCAAAGGCTCCTCAATGACATTTGCCAACTGCCTCAGTACCCTCGGATGCATGAAGTCTGGACCCATGGATTTGTGTACGTTTAGCTTTTCTAAATAGTTCCTAACCTGTTTTTTACCCACCAAGGGCTGTCCATCTTCATCCCATCTTGCATTAATTAGCGCATTATTCCGGGAGCCGACCTTGTCCGTGAATACAGAGGCAAAGAAAGCATTGAGTACTTCAACTTTCCCCACATCATCTGTCACTAGGTTACCTCCTTCATCCATTAGGGGCTGCACACCCTCTCTGATCACCTTCTTCTTGTTAACATGCCTGTAGAAACCTTTCTTGTTATCCTTCACATCCTTTGCCTTTGCCAGTATATATTAAGTTGTGTATTTTCAGTCATGCAAATGTGCATTCTTTTATGGCTTCGTTGCCCACGTGTTCTGAATTTTGATGTAGTTTGGCTCTTTGTCTTGAAAAGATTACTGACCCCTGATCTAGATGGTGGTTGATCCTGCCATGAGTTCGGGGGACTGGACTTGAGGACTTCCTGAGGTTCTTTCCAGTTCTGATTCTATGACGGGTCCTATGATTCTATGTGGCATTGTCATTCACTCAAAGGGAAGAGACTAACTTTTTAACCAGGAACATAGATGTTAATGAACAAATGGCCTTGATTGCATGAGACTAGAGACAAATGTACAAAAACGGCTATTTCTCAAATATTAGTAAGAACAGAAGCCTGTTTGTATGAATATTCATAGCTAAGTTAAAACCACAAAGAAGTCTAAACTGATCAGCCATGTGAAATTTGAACAAATGTTTGTGAATGCTATTTTCTAAGATTCAACTAGGTCTACTTGATGTCCAGGCCTTGATGTCCTAAGCCTTCCTCAGAAAGTTTGACTGTTAGAACATGGATTTGAACTGCTGGGTAGATTACAATCTAAATTAAGATGACATACTTGATCTTAGTAGTCAGCTTTCTGCAATATGCTATGATTTAAAAAAAAAAAAGGAAAACTGAAAAGTTTGGGGATAAAGTTAATTCTTTACATTCAGATTTACCCTGAAAGAATGTCAAAATATACAACAACAGGATATGGATAAAAATTAAAAACTGAATAGCAAAATAGAAAATATTTGCAGTGTTAGTATAGCTGTGTTAGTTCCAGGATACGAGACATGAAGCAGGTGAAATATCTTGTATTGAACCATTTTCTGTTGGTGGAAGGCGCAAGTTCCTGAGTTACACAGAGTTCTACTTCATGTCTGGGAAAGAATATCAGAGTGTTTGAACTAACTATAAGTTGAGATACATTATTAAGCATCGGGGCAATGCATAATGTAGTCACTTGAAGTGGGTGTTGTTATGCATAATGGGTTTGAAGTTCATAGTAGAAAATATACATAAATATGAGGTACTAGTTCTATGCTGTAATAAAAGAGCTTCAAGCACTGAGTCTCAGAGCCCAGGTCAAGTGACTCGAGATTGTGGAGCTGGGCTCTTGTGGCTAAAAATAGCAATACTTCATCTCACATCCCATACTCCAAAAATCAATCAACCTGGGGTCAGACTCTCTGTTTTGTTTTGTTTTTTAATTGAAGCTTAAGACATACCCCTGGTGTTTGACATGGAAATACAGTTCTTTTCAGTCCCTTACAAATAAGCATTAAACAGTAAATTTTTGACAATATTATTTGCCTAATACATTTGGTGTGCCAAAATCCTTGTTAAAAGCAGGTTGTTTTATATTAGCTTGTCATCTGCTTAACATTTATAGCTACTCATTCATTCACTGAAATACAAAGGAGATATGAGTTCCTCCCTTTTTCTAATGCAGGTACAATAAGCAAGTGGCCCCACTGAAATGCTTATACAACAGTTAGTTAGGAAGACCACTGTGGTTCTCTCTTTCACAAGGAGCTTGATTTTGCCTATTCAGTAAACCAAATAAAGGTGCATAAACCAGTTCCTCCTGTTTTTATTTCAGAGTCCATATCGTCCTGTCCTTGAACTATCAGACGAAACACCATGCCGGACCGTAACTCACTATATAGAATGTCTGGGAGGCTGCCAACTTTCTCTCAAGAAAAGCCATTATTGCCATGGGATAAGAAAAGGAAACTGAAACAGGAAATTGAGACAGAAATGTATTGGCTTCTTTAAGTCAGTAAATTCCCAAGTGCTGAAAAATGTAGGCTTGATACTTGCAGCACATTCACATTTTAAATCCTCATTTATTACAGAAACAGATGCAAAGCTTTGGGTGAGGACTTGATTAAGAACCTTGTTTTTCATTTGCATGCAGAAGACATCAGAAATACCATGTGCCCTCACTATAATTAAGTTATATATTTGCATGGTAAAATAAACAATCCCCTTATAATTGATTGGTTTAATTTGGGAAAAAATCCTGCATTTTCTACTCGTCTTTTCTTATCCCCCAAATGGTGCATGAGGAAGGTGAAAGCAAAACACAATTATGTTTCTTCTCTTGACATTTGAGTACGGAGCAGGATCATTTATAAAGAAAGGACACAGGCAAGCTGAAAATATCACATCCCTCCACAAAACACAAAATCAGAGAGCTGTATGAGTGCAAGGAGTTTGATCTAAAAAAGAAAACTATAATGAAAACAACTGGTTTAAAATTTTGGCTTGTAAGACTCAAAGCACAAAATACAGGGTACAATGTCAAATATTGGTGCTCTTCTTACTGAGGATTTTAAATTTGAAGAGAGCAGTACCTTTGATTAATAGATACACTGTAGAAATAATAACTTTCTATTGCAAGAAGTAGAGAAGAAAAATCAGAAAAAGAAAATCTGGAAAAGGATTTTGCCTTAATGGATGGGAATGTCTAAGGAGGTGATATGGTCAGTAATATTAATATTAAACACTTGTATAGTTCTTTATATGAAAGCATCATATAAACAGTAACATCTGTTAATCTTCCCAATACCCCCCGAGTTAGGAAAATCAGTATTACTATCCCTGCTTAAGAAATGGGGAAAGAGATACTGAAATGTTCTTGAGCAATTCACGGGTAACAACACAGTGACTCAGGGTAGAATTAGGATGAGAGCTCAGGAATTCCCAGTTTCAAGTCCCACTGTTAGTTTAAAGAGAAGAAATGGCAGCAATGGTGAAGATAGTTTCATGTGGTGGAGATTAAATTAAATACAAGAGTAACGTCAATGACTAAGGGGTTTAATCACAGAAGAGTTCTAGTAATGATAAGACATGGTAATGCTTGTATTGTCTAGAGTTTATCAAAACTCAGAATTTCTGTTTAATGGAGAAAGCTGACATTTTGAATTTTTTGTCCCAAATCAATAAAAAATCTATATTTCCTTTTAAACAAATTGGCTAAAAAATTTGTTTTGGTGAAAATTTTGTTTTGAAATTTTAAAAATTCATTGTGAATTTTTTAATGTCATTTTGAATAGTATTTTTGGGATTTTCATGTTTATAATTTTGTTATTTCATGACATGTCGGTAGTAGTAGGAATAGTTTAATGCACAAAGTGGGTGAAATGCATTAACATGTTTCATTTTTCAATGAAAAATTTCCTAAGAGGTCTAGTAATGATACTTGTCCAATGAACTACTCTGACTGAGAATTCTATTAATTACAGAAAGCATATGTAAAACTTTGGGGTTTAGTACTGGGTTTATCCTTCACAGTTTATTATTTTAGGTGCATGTGAGTATCATGCTACAATTCATTTTGAGATGTCCATTTCAAAGTTTCTTCATGCTCTCCAGTGGCTAGCGCTATTGGAAGTGGCTGTGGCAGTGAAGTGACAGGACTGAGTGATTCCAGGGTTTGTGCAGTTGTTAGGTTTTTCAAAGTATAGAAATAACAGGTGGCTGTTGTTAGATGTGTGACAACAGCTGTGCAGGGTAGACATACCCTGAGTGTCTTAAAGACAACAATAAATTTATTCTTAAAGCATTACCATTTTACTGTGAACTTTTAAAAAATCCTTTCTTCAATACACAAATATTGTCAAGATTGACTTCTGGTCCCATTTTGAGATGGTAAAAATCTTCAAACTCTTGCAAATCTGTGCAGTATAGGAAAACAATTTCCTCCTTTTCTCAGAAACTGATCCTTTGTAAACAGCCCTACAGTTATCATTATGTGTCTTAATTAGGCGAATCAGCTCTTAACATTTTTCAGAGTGTCTGATAATGATTGTACTACAGCTAAACACTAAAGTTAGCATGTCACTCCTTACATCAAGCAATTGACCATTAGCATCAAACATAACCAACAGACTGTGCATAAAATGCTGAATGATCTAGGGTAGGTATTCTGCATGAGCAAAGCTGACGTAAATTGGGCTGAACACAAGAATAATTTATAAGGCTTTGAATTACTGTTACATGCCTGCCATTTTTATGTAAAGGTATATCAGTTCTGGATGAAGTTAGACATTCTGTCTACCGAGTCACGACAGCAGAATAATTATACTACAGGCTGAACATCTCAAATCTGGGACTCTCTGGTCTGACAAAATCTGTGGTCTGGCAGGACCATTCATGTTAATGGACCAAAGAGCCCTGGAGGCCAGGAGCGGGAGCCAGCTGTGAGGCTGGAGGCTGGGGACCTCTGGTTGGGCTGGTGGCATTCAGGAAATCCCAACCCCAGGGAGCCCAGGGGACAGTGGGGCTGGCAACAGGGCAAGGAGCCCCAGCCCCAGGGAGCCCTGGTGGTAGCAGCACTTGCAGCAGGATGGGGAGCCCCACCCTCTGAAGAAAGCGGGGCCAGCAGCATGGCCTGGAGCCCCAGCCCCAGGGAGGCCCAGAGGCAGCTGAGCTGGTGGCAGCTGGGGTCCAGGGCTTCCCAGCAGGGCTGGTGGCAGCTGGGCCAGTGGCAGCCAGGCCAGTAGCAGGGCAGGGAGCCCAAGCCCCAGAGGGCCAGCAGCAGTGAGGTCAGCAGCAGGGCAGGGAGCCCATGGCAGGGGAGCCCCATGACCCAGAGAGGAGCCCAGGAATGGGGCCAGTGGCTAGCAGTGAAGCACTGACCTCCCCTGGTCTGGCAAACTCTCTCATTCAGGACTGTTTAGGTCCCCAGGGTGCTAGCCCACAAAGATCTAACCTGCATGCTCTTTTCTTAATATACCTACCTTCCAGTCATTGGGTGCAGAACTGATTTAAAGGATAGGTTACAAACCACAGTTAATAGTTCCGCAATTTCACATTTGAGTTCTTTGAGAACTCTTGGGTGAATGCCATCTGGTCCCAGAGACTTGTTACTGTTAAGTTTATCAATTTGTTCCAAAACCTTCTCTAATGACACCTCAATCTGGGACAATTCCTCAGCTTTGTCACCTAAAAACAATGGCTCACATTTGGGAATCTCCCTAACATCCTCAGGCATGAAGACCGAAGCAAAGAATTCATTTAGTTTCTCTGCAATGACCTTAACGTCGCTGAGTGCTCCTTTTGCATCTCTATCGTCCAGTGTCCCCACTGGTTGTTTAGCAGGCTTCCTGATTCTGATATCCTTAAAAAATATTTTGCTTTTACTTTTAGAGTTTTTGGCTAGCTGTTCTTCATATTTCTTTTTCATAGAATCATAGAATACTAGAACTGGAAGGGACTAAGCACCATCTAGATCATCCCTGACATATCTATCCGGCCTAATCTTAAATATCTCCAATGATGGAGATTCCATAACCTCCTTAGGCAATTTATTCCAGAGTTTAACCACCCTGACAGTTAGCAAGTTTTTCCTAGTGTCCTACCCTTTTTGGATTTCCTTATTATATTTTTACACTTAATTTGACAAAGTTTATGTTCCTTTCTATTTTCCTCACTAGGATTTAATTTCCACTTTTTATCTCACATGGCTTCTTTTACTTGGTTGTTAAGCCATGGTGGTCACTTTTTTGGTTCTCTTTCTGTGTTTTTTAATTCGGGGTATACACTTAAATTGGGCCTCTTTTATGGTGTATTTGAAAATCTCCATGCAGCTTGCATGGATTTTACTTTTGGCACAGAACCTTTTCATTTCTGCTTAACTAACTGCCCCATTTTTGTGTAGTTTTCCTTTCTGAAATTAAATGCCAGCGTTGGGCTGCTGAGGTGTTTTTTCCACCATAGGGATGTTAAATTGTATTACATTATGGACAGTATTTCCAAGTAGTCCCATTATATTTACCTCTTGGACCAAATCCTGTGCTCCACTTAAGACTAAATCAAGAATTACCTCTCCCTTTGTGGGTTCCCGAACCAGCTGTTCCAAGAAGCAGTTATTTAAGGTGTCAAGAACTTCATCTCTGCATCCGGCCTTGAGGTGACATGTGTTCAGTCAACATGGGGATACTGAAATCCACCACTATTATTATTTTATTTTTATAGCCTCTCTAATTTCCCTTAACATTTCATAGTCACTATCACTATCTTGGTCAAGTGGTTGGTAATAGCCCTACTGCTATATTCTTATTAATTGTTTTAATTGACTAATGATTCTAATTACATATTCTGTGGTAACAGGAATGAAATGAGTCAATTGAACCCAACATGACCTAATTTTCAGATGGCTTGATCACGTAAACCTGCCTCCACACAAGTTACCTTATTTTGAAGCAACTGTCTGGTTGAATTACAATTATAATGACTTACAGTATCATGAGAAATTATTGTGTTGTTAAAATCTCAATATACCAACTCATACAATTCAATTTATTCTAATCTTAAAATGGGATCACTGTGCAAGAATACACCAAATCCTCAGCCACATCCGTTAATAAATTCATTAAATATAACTCATAGGCTTGGCTCTTCATTAAAGAAAGAACAAGTGTAGTTAGGACCCATCTCTATGTACATTGGTAAACCAAATTATGCTGTCTTGCTTTCTGTTCTATCTTAAAGAACCTGGCAGTTAGTGTTCTGTAAACAGCTAACCATTCCCACTAATTAAAAGGCTTCTAAGTAAGACTAATAGCACAGGTTCAATTTCTCTGGTCTGGCATCCTCAGAACCTGACCAGTGCTGAACCAGAGAATTTCCTGAACCAGGGGAGGTCAATATTGTCTAGCACAGGGATGGGCAATAATTTTTGAAAGGAGGCCATTTCACAAATTTCAGAAGTGTCCACAGGCCGACCTGGAAGGGGTGGAGCCTCAGGAGGAAGGGCAGGACCTCAGGTGGAAGGGGTGGGCCACATGCTGTGAAAAGATGCAAATATGTTTTTATACGACCAAGTAATTAAAATGTAATAATAATTAACTGCATACAACATTACCCAAAGATTATCATAGAAGGCAACACTTGTAAAATTTGTAACAACACTACCATTTTGAGATCACTTGTAACATTTGTAATAACTACAACATGAACACTAAACATAGGGCACTGAAAATTAATACTTAGTCCTGCCATAAGTGTAGGGGACTAAACTAAATGATTTGAGGCCCCTTCTAGATCTATGATTCCATTAAATAGTATCAAACTCTCTGTTTTTCTTCCCACCCACTCTAAGTATACTCAGAAGCTTCAGGGGGTAGCCGACTTAGTCTGTACAGGAAAAAACAACAAATGGTCTGGTAGCACTTTAGGGTATGTCTACACTGCCACCCTAGTTCGAACTAGGGTGGCTAATGTAGGCATTCGAACTTGCAAATGAAGCCCAGGATTTAAATATCCTGCAATACTCCTGCAATGAGGAGTAACGGTAGTTCGAATGAGGAGCTTTAATTCGAACTACCTAGTCCGTGCCGCGTGTAGCCGCGGGCAGGGAGTTCGAGCTACGGGGCATTTAAAAATGGCGGCGCCCGGGAACATGCAAATGAAGCCCAGGATATTTAAATCCCGGGCTTCATTTGCAAGTTCGAATGCCTACATTAGCCACCCTAGTTCGAACTAGGGTGGCAGTGTAGACATACCCTTAGAGACTAACAAAACATGTAGTTGGTATCATGAGCTTTCATGGGCACAGCCCACTTCTTCAGATGACCGGAGTTTTGAGTTTAGGATGTGCAGACCCAAAAGAAATAGGAGAGACAGGGGCAGGGCTGGGGGGAGGGGGAAGGAGTGGGGGGAGACAGGGAGCAGAGGGTATGGAAAATCAAAGGGAAAAACAGGAAGGTAGAGCTGGGAGTCAGTAAGTATCTGAAAATTGGGTAGGTAAAACGAAGCAGATAAGAATCAAAGTCAATAAAGAGTATCCTTCCTAACATATGAATCTACACAAAGATCTGTTTGCACCTTCATTGAATGTTAGGTTGATAGTGTCCGAACCATCCTTCATCACGATTGAGAATTGAATTTGCAGATGAATTCTAATTCCAATGCTTCTCTGTGTATCTGGCTAGTAGAATTGGTTTGTGACAAGACAGCCACTTGAAGATCTTTTAAACAGTGATTAGGAAGATTAAAGTGTTCCCTGACAGGTTTCTGTATGTTCCCTTTACGTATATCTGATTTGTGTCCATTGATTCTTTTCTGCAGAGACTGTCCAGTTTGTCCAATATATATAGCAGTGGGGTATTGCTGGCATTTGATGGCATAGATCAAATTACTGGATGTGCAGTCAAATGAAGGGCCAGTCCTTTAACTAGAAACAGCTGAAAGAGCTCCCCATGCCTCTGCCAGCCCTTTGCACTGTTTCTATTTAAAAGACTTGAGCCTTCCCTGCTGCTACTAGGCAATGCGTTTCCTCACAGCCCCAGGGAACAGGAGAGCTCTTGAAATAGAAACAGCTGAGAGGGCTAGCAGCTCCCGCGCCTCTAGTGCCTTGCTAGGGAGCCAGAGACGTCAGCCTTTTCAACTGTTTCTATTTGAAGGGCTTGGGCCTTTCCCTCCCCTGCTACCCAAGGCTGGGGAAGAAGCGAGCCCTTTCAATAGAAGCAGTTAGAAGGGCTCTCACCCCTCTCTCACTCTGAGGCAATGAGCTGGGGGGCAGAGCCTGAAACTGCCTCGCGGGTCAGATCAAAGTCCTAGGGGGACCAGATCTGGCCCCCTGAGAGGCTTTTGCCTACCCCTGGTCTAGCAGCATTACCCACACTTCCACTGCTTACTGGGCACTTAGAAGACATTTAGGGTAAGTTAGAGCTAAATAACAGCACAGAACACTGAGCACCAGGCCTGGTGGCTGTAAACAAACGTTATGGGACCATGAGAAATTTGGCCACACCCATGATAAGAGGACATCCAGCTAACTGAAATCATGCTGGACACAAATGTAGCTGGATGAGAGAGTGCCAAACTAGAGGTTTATAATATACCGAATATACTAATTTTTCCATGAACATTAAGTCACTTATGGCTATATTGGCACTGCTGAGATTGATGCCCCACTAAGCCCCATTGTTTTTCATCAACTCCTGTACTTAAGCTCCTTGAGAAGAGTAAGGTAGAATTGGCAGGACAGCATCTCTCATGGTTGCTGCGAGGTGTAGGCACTCCTGTAGGCTGACCTAAGTTATGTCAACTTCCGTTACATTAGCTACATAATTTAGGTGGATTTACAGCTGTAGTGTAGACCAGACAAGACCTTACTTGATTCTAAAATCTAAAATAAGTATCAGGCATGTACAGCCTGTACTATTAGCCTCATATAGCACAGACACTTTAAATGACATGGGTTTTTTCCTCCTTCCCCTCTCTTCTCTTTTTCTGCTTTATAATTCAACCTTTATGCCTCTTGCTCCATATTTGTCATCTGAAGAAGTGGGTTGTGCCCACTAAAGCTTATGATATTATCTACATATTTTTATTAGTCTCTAAAGGTGCATCTCCAGTGCACCATAACTTGAAATAAGACACAATTTGAGCTACGCAGCACCAAATTTCAAAATAAAGCGCTATTCCAAAACATACCTTACTCCTCGTAGAATGAGGTTTCCAGGGTTATAGGAATAGCAAGCCTGAAATAACGAGCTTGCTATGAAAACAGAGGGTAGCTATTTCAGGATAATCCAGTATCCCAAAATAGCATTGCAGTGTAGACGTACCCTTAGGTGCTACAGGACCATTCGTTTTTTTCAAGTTTTTTGGGGAAATATGACTACCCTAAGCAAGCACTACAAATTATATCAAATCTGAGGACTTCAGAATTAGAACCACCTCTACAAAAGCGTGATTGCTTCATTGCTCCATTTTCTTTCTCTTCTCTTCACAAAGTTGGAGAGTTAACCCCCTCTTCATGGAAAGGCAGAACATTTAGAAAAAAATGTACTTTCATACTTCATTGCATGCAGCACTGAGCTTTTAGGTGCTACCAGCTTCCAAGCAAATTTGTTGTGATGAATTCAATAATATGGTTTACAATCTGCATTAATTGTATATTATTTCATATTGACTGAACAACCATAAGGCTGCAATACTCTATCTGCCAATCAAGCATTCAATTGGCTAATATCAGAGGATTGTGTTAATCTGCATCTGCAAAAATAATGAGGAGGCCTATGGCACCTTGAAGGCTAACTGATTTATTTGGGAATAATCTTTTGCAGGCAAAAACCTACTTCGTCAAATGCAACAAAGTGGGTTTTTACCCCGAAAGCTTGTTTCAACTGGACAGTAGTTACTACAGGTTGCACCTCTAAAATCAGGGGTGATCACAGATGTGCCAGATCAGAGAGTCCTGGGTAGAGGCTGGGGAGCCGGAGCATAACTCAATTGGGCTGGGAGGTGGGGCAGAAGCCAGCACATGGCTCAGTTAGGCTGGGGAGGAGCCAGGAGCTGGCACGCAACTCAGCTGGGCTGCGGGGGAAGCCAAGAAGGTTGGGGGGCCGGCAGCAGGGGTCTGAAATGATCTCCCCCGGTCAGGAAAAATCCCTCATCTGGGACCAGTTAGGTCCCGAGGGTGTCAGACCAGGGAGGTCCAACCTGTAACACTGAAAGTTCATTTTAATAATTTTTCACTGTTGCTACTTTACTTTCTCTTTATATTTACAGGTATCCAACAAAAAGGAGCAGTACCAAAGAAGAAAGAATATCTAAAGCATTGACATAATACTTCTTAGTTATATATGAATGAGTGAATCTGGACAGGAATCAACAGACACTAATCAAGTTTTAAGTCAACAGCAAAGAAAAATACAATGGAAGGCTTACAGTACCAAGCTGCATTACATTGATCTGCTAAAGTAATGTCAGCTATGGAACTCAATTCACTATTCATGAGTGCACATACACTTCAAACAGATCACCATCATACCTCAGAAATGGACACCTTTTTAACTGTAATTATAGCTCTGTACCGTGAGTGATGTTTCTGTCCTTTCTGGGCTTAATGATATTTTTGTATCGCACAGATGAATAACCACTCACATAAAATTTCATTTGCCAAAATGCAATTATCTAAACTAGTTGCCGTAAAAAGTTTCACTATATTTGATATATTTCTGGCATATTCTTTTACATTCACAGAGTAGTTAGCTGCAAGGTCCTGGAAACACAAAGTGGATAAATGATTCACGACTGGTCCTCTTTTAAACAAAAATAAGAAAAATAAGAAAAAAAAGTAGCACAATGAGAACATTATTGGCCTCTGTTTAATTGTAACATATTGAAGAAAGAAAAATGAATATGCCATTTTAAATATTATATGTTGCAAAACTATGGCATCAAGCATATTTATACAAAGGGTTAGATGCTATAACCTCAGATATCAATGAGGTCTTATGTCACAGTAAGAGCTCATAACAATGGCTGCTGCATCTGACCTGTTAGGTAAATGTGCTTTTCATTATAGAATAGCAACTCATACTATAATACACTCAAAGCCATAGCAAAAGCCAGGATGATCTAAACAAGGTCAGTTGACTTGTCTGGAATCATACCCCACAATTCAGATTAGAACCCAGGCATTTCAGAACAAACAACATTTTGTTAGACTCTCTTGAAAACACATCCAGTGAGTTTTTGTTTTCATGTCTTTCAAAGAGTAAACAAAATTACAATTCCCCTCTGAACCTGATAATGTTAATACTTCTACTAATTTAAAAACATTGAAATATATGGCATGGGAATCTAAACATGGAAAACAAAGCACTGCTGTGCTCCAAGTTGACCAGTATTTTTTCAAGCACTGACTACAATCTTTCACAGTCTTGTTTATGGAAAGCCTTTTGCAAATATCTTACTTCACTATTAATATGACCATAGAAAGCAAAGCAAACCACTGCAGCAGTATATCATCTCCCAGTAATGACACAGGACACCAAAACACCACAGGCATTTTTCCCTTTCAGTCAGAGGGAAATAACAGAAAAGGGAAAGATGTGCATTCCTTCCCCAGAACATACACATTCTAGTTAACACAGTAATTCCCAGACTTAATTACAGGTGTTAGCCCAGATTGGCCCACCAAACTCAGAGAAATTTCCTTAGGATATTACAAGATACTTCCAAAATAGCAGCAAATAAAGCAGAGCATCTTTGATCCAGGGGATGTGGGGCACAGCATAGATTTGCCCACTTGGCTCTTCTCTTCTCCACTCAGTGGCTCCTTTTTTCCAACAACAGCCTGAATACTATGACCCATGATAACCTATGCACACCCTCTCCCAAGAGCCTCAGACCTCCAGGGGGCCCCACCAACATCTCCTCTGAAGACACCAACCACCCCCCATCCCTCTTCTTATCTTCCCCCTTCCAGCTGGTAAGCCTCACACTTTTAGGTCTTGAGTTCACGTCACTTCCGAGTCAGTCCCCAGCACTGAGAGAAGCCATTACAGTTCAGACAGCCAGTAGGTGAGGGCCTGCCCTGCAGCACACTCAGATTGGGACTCAGGTGTCAACCACAACATGCTCCCAGCTGTCACATGTGCAGCTGTTTGTTACAAGTTCGCTGCATGTATGGCCACGCATGTACACTGTGAAAGAAGTGGGTAGGCCATGCCCCCATCAGCTCAGTGGCCTATGTTTTGATCTGTGGATCCAGGCCCAGCCTAGCATCTATCCCAGGGCTCAAGAGCATTTATGAGAAAAGAAATTTGAAAATCCACCAATGGAGAAGATTGAGGCAGGGGAGGATTTGGGTAGGAGCAGGAGCTGGCCTTGATTGCCTTCTGTAGCTTCTTTTTTTAAATACTGCACACATCCCTGTCACACTGTATGAGGTATGACCTGAAACAGTATATTACATTTAAGAACAAAAGATAGCAAAGAGTAGGATGAGGGTGCATGTGGTAGCATTGAGGCTGTTGATCCCATTAGACATTTATAATATTAAGTAAAGGTAGTGGTGCTTCCATACAATCCTTGTCAGGGTCTGTGAAGGACTGGTATTAGTGAATGGGACATTGACAATCTGGCCTGGAGATCTGCGCTGTATTCAGAAGCCAGAGTCTAATGCACAGCTCTGGGGTCAGGAGCCAGGTATGGAAGCTAAAATCAGAGCCCGGGTCAGAGAGGAAACAGGAGCTGAAGGTCAGTGCTGAAGTAATCTAAGGTTGAACCTGGAGTAGTCAGACACCAAGGCAACAGGGTTTACAGACCAAAATGAGGCTCAGAGGAGGATTTAGCAACAGAGTAGAGTTGAAGTCAGGAACTGGAGACAAAGCTGAGAACTGAGAGGTAGCAGGTGGCACGGTTTGTATCATAACCAATCCAGAATCCACTTTGTTGCACATACAACTTCCTGTGTCTCTTTCTGGATTAAATGGTGTAACTGGTCCAATCAGAGGTTTGAGGTCCTTATTTAGGTCCCTGTGGTAGATACCTTTAACGGAGAGTAAGGCCTTAAAACTCCCAAATCTCCAACCATTTGTAGAGCCTTTGACTATTGCTGTGGATAAAACAGCAGACTATGAGCCGGAGTTCACAGCCTGAGGATCCTCACAGTTCCCTCCCTTATCCGAGGAAGAAGAGACCACCTCCATCCCCTGAAACCTAGCAGTGGTTGTGAAAAGACTCAGGACAAGCCATCAGTGCTCAGATCACTGTCACTCCAGAGGCCATGGTTTCCTGAATCCAAGACTGCAGAGATGGAACCTACTGCATCAGCAATTTCAGGTGAAATAGCTGAAATTCCTAAGAAAAAAGAAGTCCTTCCACAAAGGTCTGAAAAATCATAATTCAGATATTAAAACAGTTTTTTCAAGAATTCCTCCCCCCCAAATATATGCAAAAGCATATGCAGAAGCTATAACATATACAGTCATTGCCTATGGATTAAATACATTCCACCTTTTAACTCCTGCTCTAGACACTGGTCTTGGATCAGCCTATGTGGAGTTTTCAGTAGGGCTTTATCACATGGTCCTTCCCTACTCATTTATATACATTTCTGCTACAGCGTTGCTTTAAAGCAGAAACACAGGACAAACATTTGCTATGATCTGCTATTCCCTATCAATGAGTGCAGGTAACACATATTAGTAATGGGAGTAACACCCATACTGAGATCCCACTGAGCTGACCAGGCTACATAACAGTTTGAAGTGATGGATTGTGTTAGTCCACTTTATCTGTTCTTTTTAAAAGTCACTACTCTTCTTTGAGGTGACTTATCACTTTCATAACCTGTAAGTAGTGTAGGTTCTTCATGTTCACAATAACTTAAATGCATCAGTTTCATTTGGAAAAACTGTCAATCTCTGCTAATAGAATAACACTTGAAAAAACTGTGTCTTAAAGAAGGACTATGAGACATTGGAAATCTTTAAATCTTTAAATTTTGTCACATATAATACAAAACAGAAATCCATTTGCCTTTCACTAGTTTGTCTGCAATGTTCTTATCACATAACAATTTGCATTCAACAATTAAAGGAATTAAAACAGACTCACACCATTACTGTCTTTGTATGTGGATGATATGTTAATGTTATCTGACCTGCAAAAGTGACAGTATTAAAAATAAAAAAAATTGAAGAATTTGGAAATGTTTCTTCTTTGAAAGCAAATTATTGTAAAACTGAAACTGTGGCAGTTGATATTATGCAGGAAAAGTAAAATCATATAGACTAAAATTTTCAAAAGCATACAGCTTAGGCATGTAGGAGGAGTTGTATTAATTTAGATGAAATATATAAGCCCAAAGGTGTTAGCATAACAAAATACTGTCCAACTTTAAACAGTGTTAAAGTTTGGAGTTCAATCTACCAAATCCTCAGCATGCTTAGTACCGTGGCAATCATCATTAAACATCCTTTTTAAATGCTTTTATTAAAAACAAAATACTATAAAAATAAGTAAAATATTTAGCATGTCTTTCATATTAGCAATATCCATTGTTCCCTTTTCCTTTAGCTGAAAAAGGTAAACACTTTGTATAATAGTCTTAAATAGTATCAAAATAAAAATTGTACTTTTAAATAGTCAAAATGAGGTAGAGCTGTTGCTACTGAATGGAGAGAAGTATCAGAGGGGTAGCCGTGTTAGTCTGGATCTGCATAAACAAGGAGAAGTCCTGTGGCACCATATAGACTAACAGATTTATTGGAGCATAAGCTTTCTTGGGCAAAGACCCACTTCATCAGATGCATGTCATGTCATGCATCTGACGAAGTGGGTCTTTGCCCAAGAAAGCTTATGCTCCAATAAATCTGTTAGTCTATAAGGTGCCACAGGACTTCTCGTTCTGAATGGAGAGAGGTAACTAGTGGTGGTCCCCCAAGGGTCTGTACTGGGACCAGTCCCTTCAACCTATTTATGAATGATCTGGAGAAAGGGATAAACAATGAGGTGGCAAAATTTTCTGATGATACTAAACTGCTTAAGAGAGAGATCTTGTTGTGGATAGTTCTCTGAAAACCTCCAATCATTGTGGATAGGTCTCTGAAAACCTCCACTCAATGTGCAGAGGCAGTCAAAAAAGTAAACAGAATGTTAGGAATCATTAAAAAGGGATGGAGAATAAGACAGAGAACATCTTACTGCCGGCATATAAAAGCACTGTACGCACACATTTTGAATACTGCGTACAGATGTGGTCTCCACATTTCAGAAAAGATATATTGGTATTAGAAAAGGTTCAGAAAAGGGCAACAAAAGGGTTTGGAACAGGTCCCATATGAAGAGAGATTAAAAAGACTGGGACTTTTCTTCTTAGAAAAGAGGCGATTAAGGGGGGATATAATAGAGGTCTATAAAATCATGATTGGTGTGGAAAAAGTGAATAAGGAAAAATTATTTACTGGTTCCCATAATATAAGAACAAGGGATTTACCAAATGAAATTAAGAGGTAGCAGGTTTAAAACAAACCAAAGGAAGTTTTTCTTCACACTGCGCATAGTCAGCCTGTGGAACTCCTTGCCAGAGGAGGTTGTGAAGACCAAGACTTTAATAGGATTCAAGAAAGAACTAGATAAATTCATGGAGGTTAGGTCCATCAGTAGCTATTAGCCAGGATTGGTAAGAATGGTGTTCCTTGCCTCTGCTTGTCAGAGGCTTGGAATGGGTGACCAGAGAGGGATCGTTTGATGACTCCCTGTTCTGTTCACTCCCTCTGGGGCATCTGGCATTGGCCACTGTTGGAAGACAGGATACTGGGCTAGAGGGACCTTTGGTCTGACCCGGTATGGCCGTTCTCAGGTTATTTTGTTCTTATGCTGCTGTCTATCCTGCTTCATCTCACATGATGTTTGGAATTCAGCTGAAGCTCGTAAAAATAATGTCATTTAAATGTCCCAGTCTTATCAAAATATTTCTTAGAATTAAAATTTTCCAAAAAGATGGTGGGAGTGATGGCCAGGATCAGTAAGCCTTCGTTTGTTCTTCTCGCTCTCTACCCAAAGTCTTTCTTCAAAGATCCCAAAAGTAGTGATGGGTAAGTTAGCTTCCAATTCGGCTTAATATCAAACTCACCAATTTTAATTAATTAATTTCTGGTTGATCATCATTTGTTTTTGTCAAACACAATTCAAACATAATCCTTATATTTTATTAATATGGCCTTTTTGGCCCATTTTGGCACCTGTTTATATTATCAAAAGCAATATGTACTACTGTTATTATACATTTTTGCAACAACTTATACATTGTTGTATGTCTCCAATTCATAGAATCATAGAATCATAGAGCTGGAAGAGACCTCAGGAGGTCATCAAGTCCAGCCTCCTGCCCAAGGCAGGACCAATCCCAACTTAATCAACCCAGCCAGGGCTTTGTCAAGCCGATACTTAAAAACCTCTAGGGATGGAGACTCCACTACTTCCCTAGGTAACCTATTCCAGTACTTCACCACCCTCCTAGTGAAATAGTTTTTCCTAATTTCCAACCTAGACATCCCCCACTGTAACTTGCGACCATTGCTCCTTGTTCTGCCATCCATCACTACTGTGAACAGCCTTTTTCCATCCTCTTTGGAACCTCCCTTCAGGAAGTTGAAGGCTGCTATCAAATCCCCCCTCATTCTTCTCTTCTGCAAACTAAATGAACCCAAATGCATCAGTCTCTCCTCATAGGTCATGTGCTTCATCTGATGAAGTTGGTTTTACCCACAAAAGTTCGTGATTCTGGATTGCACTCTCAGCAAGTTTGCGGATGACACTAAGCTAGGGGGATAGGTAGATACATTGGATGATAGGGATGGGGTCCAGAGTGACCTAGACAAATTGGAGGATTGGGCCAAAAGAAATCTGATGAGATTCAGCAAGGACAAGTGCAGAGTTCTGCACTTGGGATGGAAGAATCCCCAGCACTGTTACAGGCTGGGGACTGACTGGCTAAGTAGCAGTTCAGCAGAATAGGACTTGGGATGAGAAGCTGGATATGAGTCAACTGTGTGCCCTTGCAGCCAAGAAGGCTAATGGTATATTAGGGTGTATTTCCAGCAGATCTAGAGAAGTTATTATTCCCCTTTATTTGGCACTGGTGAGGCCACATCTTGACTATCGCATCCAGTTCTGGGCCCTCCAGTATAGAAAGGATATGGAAGCATTGGAGAGGGTCCAGTGGAGGGAAATCAAAATGATTAGGGGGCTGGAGCACATGACCTACAAGGAGAAGCTGAGGGATTTGGGTTTGTTTAGTCTGCAAAAGAGAAGAGTGAGGGGGGATTTGATAGCAACCTTCAACTTCCTGAAGGGAGCTTCCAAAGAGGATGGGGAAAGGCTGTTCACAGTAGTGATGGATGGCAGAAGAAGGAGCAATGGACTCAAGTTACAGTGGGGGAGGTCTAGATTGGATATTAGGAAAAACTATTTCACTAGGGCTATGTTTATGCTGCACCCATTTTGCACAAGAAATATGCAAATGAGGTTAAGCGTGGAATATCACTGAGCCTCATTTGCATAATTAATGAGTGCCCGTTTTTTGCGCAAAAACCCCCTCTTGCGCAAGAGCCATTCTTCCAGAAAGAAATGCGGAAGAACGGCTCTTGCTCAAGAGGGGTTTTTTTTGCGCAAAAAGGAGCTGTGTAGACATCTCCTTTTTGCAAAAAAGCCTCTTGTGCAAAAAGCGGGAGCTCATTAATTATGCAAATGAGGCTCTGCGATATTCCATGTTTAGCCTCATTTGCATATTTCTTGCGCAAAATGAGTGCAGTATAGACATAGCCTAGGAGGGTGGTGAAGTACTGGCATGGGTTCCCTAGGGAGGTGGTGGAATCTCCATCCCTAGAGGTTTTTAAGTCCTGGCTTGACAAAGCCCTGACTGGGATGATTTAGTTAGGATTGGTCCTGCTTTGGGCAGGGGGGTTGGACTCGATGACCTCCTGAGGGGTCTTCCAGCCCTATGATTCTATGATTCTATATATTATTGTTAGTCTCTAAGGTGCCACAGTACTACTCATTTTTAAAGTTGCAGACTAACATGGTACCCCTCTGAGACTGTCACATGCTTTTTATAGTTGAGCTTAAAAATGAAATAAATGTGTGGGTCAAGTTATCACAATAGAGCCTAACTCTCCCTGGCTGTGTCGAGATTACATCCCTTTTTCTTGAAAAAGGGATGTAAGTTAGATACTTCAAAATTGCAGATGAAGCCGGGACTTAAATTTCCCATGCTTCATTTGCATAATGGCAGCCGCGGTTTTTTTTTGAAACAGGGCTTTGCGAAAGAAAAATGGCTGTTTAGATGGGGATCGATTGAAAATAAACCCCCCATTTTTCAAGGAGTACAGGATCTTTTGAAAAAGGGTTTTATTTATTAATTAGATTTAAGATGGGGTGGGCAATAAAATGGCAGCAGTTTGCCAGAGTTAGCCACTGATAGGCCATCACCACTATATTTGCCTGTACCTTGGCAAGTATGGGCGATTACAGTGCCTATTGGCCACTGACCACCATTCCCAGTGGTCCGAGATATCGCTTCCAGCAGCTCCCATTGGCCGGGAATGGTGATCCATGGCCATTGGTTGCTGCAATCACCTGTACCAGCAGAGGCATAGGCATATATAGCGGCGGCAGCCCACCAAGGCAAACTGGATCTCGCCTGCAAGCTGGTATTTGCCCATTCCTGTTTTAAATTAAGAAAGAAATATCTTTCCCAAGATTTTCAATGTTCACAATATTTACAAATCAAAGAATATGTCAGCAAAGAAATGAAGAGGCTTTAAGGATATTTAGAAAATAAAAAAATACATTACTTCATATATTAGTATAAATGAGTAAACTTGGTTTATATAAAGCTTTTAAGAGTTTAATGCAAAAGAATAGACTTTCATGAAGAAGAAATTGTGTACAGGATTGGAAACTGATATGGAGAACAAGTGCCTCATGTTCAATACGTACTACTGCAAAAGTAATTATTGCAAATCACTACATCAATGTCACTTTACACTGGTCAGATTAGAAAACGATTTATGGTAAAGAAAGAGATAGCTGTTAGAAAATGCTGGGTGCAAAGGGATTTCATTTAATTTGGCAGCCTTGTCTTAAAAATAGAAAAAAACCTGAAAGCAACTGTACAAAGAAATTAAAGATCTATTACTAACTTGTGGTCTATGTGAACTTTTTATAGGGTCTTCCATTGTAAAAAAACCCCCACCATGCTCAGAATTAAGAACATTTATAACCCACTCATTAAGTGCAGCTAGCTGTATTGCTGATATTTTTTAATCTTTTGTGTCCTTCACTTAGTTTACTTTTTCACTTACTTCCAATTCTCCTAATCCTCCTCCTTGGTAGACTGCTTATATTTTTTCTTGTAGGCTGTCCTTAATGTCATAAAAATAGCAGCCTCCAATATCTTTTCACTTTCTTAGACTTTACATGCATAAATTTTAATTTCAGCCTATTCCAGATGCTAAAATAAAACCTGTTTTCCCTGTGCCGATTTTCTGTACACCATAGAATCCTATTCCCCAAGACACTGTGTATTCCTTTCATCTGCTTTTTAAAGTCAAATATTTTTATGTAACTGTCCCCACCAGGAGATAGGTTCATTAGCAATTTGCATCTAACAAAGATTACAAGCCGTGCCCCAGATGCTCTCGACTTTCAAGCCTATGGATCATATTTGGCTCATTTCCAGTGATTAGGTCCAGAGCAGGCCCTGACTATGAAGTTTTCTTAGCCAGCTGTGATAAGGAAGCAATCCTATACCATCTGTAGGAACTGTCAGATTCCCTTAATTTGGAATGATAGCATGAAAAAAACTGAGTAATTAAAATAGCTCTTGGGTTTTTCCAGCTCTATAAAATCTTCTTGTGATCTGTCTTTTCAGAATGGAGAAAGCACCAAAGCTGAGGCAATGGATCACCTCATCACCTCTCACTGTATTTAATTTCAGCCAAAATGGTCTTAGCTATCCATGACAAAGTGCCACTATTATTTCTCCCTGCACAACTAAGCTCCCGCAGGCAATCTGTCTTTCACTTGTGCATTATTCCCCCTAACCACTGTAACCCTAGTATTTTAAATGTTCTCATTTTCTTACATACAGAGTCTATACTTAGCATATGATCCCATGGGCTATTTATAACAGTATCAAACAGATTTCCTCCTGCCTCTTCCCTCCATTTAATTTCTTCCAATGTTCCTTCTTTCCCTTATTTTCACCTTTCACCTTTACATGTGGGATTCTCACAAGTAGTCAGTGCCTATGTTACTGGATATTTTTAATTCAGATTTCTTTTAAAAGGAGAAATGTATTCCTTGATTGTATATATTAGTGATGCTTTTCAGTTTTAAATCAGACATAATTTAGGGTTTGGAAATGATATGCTATTATATTAAACAAGAAACAGATGACACAGAGAAGACCACCCAGAGCTTGATTTTCCCACTATCTCTCAGCTATTGTGATAATTTTTAACTGTGTAAAGTGGATGTAAAATTCTACCAGAATGAGTATACAGAATTAGTGTAACAGACACTGCAAGATACAAGACGGTGGAGAAACAGTTAAACTGCTTCCCTTTAAGTTACCTAAAACTTAGAGGCCAAACTTTAGTTGTCTCTGTGCAGGTGGACAAGTGTAGCATTCCTCGTGGTTCTGCACAAGGACCAGCCATGGAGCAGATGAGAGAGAAGCCAACGTTCCCTATTAATTCCAGCCATTCAAAAGGAAGAATGGTGGGGTGCTGCCCAAGCACCAGGGTGGGTGCATGCAGAGCATATAACTTTGCACTGTGAATTTCCAGGGAACTGCAAAAGTTCTGGCTGGGTGACTCATGTTGCCAAAGCTGAGCTGAATCTATGAGGCATAATTTAGCCCTAAATAAGTCTCAGATAATTTTAGGTATTTTTTAATCTTTTCTGTTTAGTGTATTGAACAACCTGCCTGAATAGAGGGAGAATGGAGTAGCTCATTAATACACACTGCAGGCTATGGATCACATCACATAGCATGGGGACCACCACCTTTTAAGTAGACAGCCCGACTGAAATCAATGAAGAATTCCATCTTTAAAAAAAATCAATGGTTTACAATACAGCCAATGAACAGATGATATGCAGAGCATAAATTGGAACTGATGTTTATTGATAGATGGAATTTTAAGGCCACATTGTACTCTGCTACATTGCTATAAATTTGAAATAGCTATGGTGAAGTCAGTGTATGTAGTGTTGTAGCAGTATCGGTCCCTGGATATTAGAGAGACAAGGTAGGTGAGGTAATATTTTTTATCGGACCAACTTCTAAACATGTTACCTCACCCACCTTGTCTCATTCAAGTCAGTGTAGTAATTCAAAATATGCATAGATGTAACTGAGATCAGAGTCTGTCCTTCAGTGATTACATGAATAATAAATGAAATAGCAAGAATGTACGAGTGCTCATAATTGATAAAGACAGTTTAATATAAAAATGTGTATGTACAAAATTGTATGGGTATTTTAGGTTTGATTAGTTTTTCTCATTCTGTTTTTCTCTTTTCCAAAAGATTATGTATATTATGTTCTTAGTATTAAAACATTGTAAGATCCAATTATTAAAAAACCAATGGTAGTATTTAACTGTAAGTACAGTTCAATTTATAAATGACAGGAGTTAACAATTGTAAGTATTTGAGCTTTATTTTCACTCTCCATAGCCATGCAATGTAGCATATTTAGAAAAATCATGTAATGCATTTGTGCATGTGTCATAGGGGAGTTTTATTTTTTTAAAGATATATTGAAAGGTATACCTAGACATTTCAGATTAGGCTAGAACCATAAGAATGCAAATTTCCCATAGTCCTCCAGCCATTATTGACATAGCTGTAGCTTTTAGCAGTTTGCCTTGACTTTAAATCCTAAACAGATGACTGAAGTGGAAAATGTCATCCTATCCCTTTGCCAGCATGCTTCTCTGGAAGATTTAAAATCCTTGCCTATCTACATAAATATTTAGTTCAATCCCCAAATATCGGGCCAGATTATCGGCATGACAAAACAGCATAGTTCCCTATACTTCAATGGAACTCATTTTATTTACATCTGCTGATTATATGATCCAACCTTTCTAATTCCATTACTTTCTCCTGCTCACCTTATTATTTTATAAAGTACTATACAATAGTCTTCACTTCACATTCCTTCATTTTCTTCTCTGTACCTTTTTGTTTGACCTACTTCTTATTTATATAGTGCTAAACTCAAGTTGCAAAATGTAGTACCTGAAAATTTCCATCTAGCCCAGTATCCTGTCTTCCCACAGTGGCCAATGCCAGATGCCCCAGAGGGAGTGAACAGAACAGGTAATCATCACGTGATCCCTCTCCTGTCATCCATTTCCAGCCTCTGACAAACAGAGGCTAGGAACACTATTCCTACCCATCCTGGCTAATAGCCATGAAGAACCTAACCTCCATGAATGTTAATTCATAAAAATAAATGAGTGCACAGCTGTTCTACTGAAATAAACTGGAACCACAGAACAAAGAAGTGTGCATCTCCCACTGTAATGCTCTTTTAAGGCAAAAACATGTGACAATGTACATGTATTGTGTAACCATTAAGGCCCAAATCCTTGTATAGGGTTCCAGTAATGCAGACTGCTATTATCCAGGCCTTATATGAATCATGGACTCATAGAACACTAGAACTGGAAGGGCCCTTGAGAGGTCATCGAGTCCAATCCCCTGCCCTCACGGCAGGACCTAGTACTGTCTAGACCATCCCTGATAGATGTCTATCTAACCTGCTCTTAAATATCGCCAGAGATAGAGATTCCACAGCCTCCCTAGGCAACTTATTCCAGTGTTTAACCACTCTGACAGGAAGTTTTTCCTCATGTCAAACCTAAACCTCCCTTGCTGCAGTTTAAGTCCATTGCTTCTTGTCCTATCCTCAGAGGTCAAGGAGAACAAATTTTCACCCTCCTCCTTGCGACACCCTTTTAGATACCTGAAAACTGCTATCATGTTCTCTCTCAGTCTTCTCCTTTCCAAACTAAACAAGCCCAATTCTTTCAATCTTCCTTCGTAGGTCATGTTCTCTAGACCTTTAATCATTCTTGTTGCTCTTCTCTGGACCTTCTCCAATTTCTCCACATCTTTCTTGAAATGTGGTGCCCAGAACTGGACACAATACTGCAACTGAGGCCTAGTCAGTGCACAGTAGAATGGAAGATTGACTTCTCGTGTCTTGCTCACAACACTCCTGTTAATGGATCCCAGAATCATGTTTGCTTTTTTTGCAACAGTATCACACTGTTGACTCATAGGGCACGTCTAAATTACAGTTTTTTGGGGAAGGGGATATGCAAATTCCCATGGAATTTGCGTATCTTCTTCCGATCTCACTTTTGAAAGATCTTGTGAAAGTGAAAGTAGTCTGGACGCAGTTTTTTGGGGGAAAAAAGCCTTTTTTGAAAAAAACGTGTAAACCTCCTCTTTTAAGGAAAATTCTTCATAGTCCAGACATAGCCATATTTAGCTTGTGGTCCACTATGATTCCTAGATCCCTTTCTGCAGTACTCCTTCCTAGACAGTCGCTTCCCATTCTGTATGTGTGAAACTGATTGTTCCTTCCTAAGTGGAATACTTTGCATTTGTCCTTATTAAACTTCATCCTATTTACTTCAGACCATTTCTCCAATTTGTCCAGATCATTTTGAAATATGACCCTATCCTCCAAAGCAGTTGCACTGCTTCCCAGCTTGGTATCATCTGCAAACTTAATAAGCGTACTCTCTATGCCAATATCTAAATCGCTGATGAAGATATTGAACAGAATTGGTCCGAAAACAGAGCCCTGTGGAACCCCACTTGTTATGCTCTTCCAGCAGGATTGTGAACCATTAATAACTACTCTTTGAGAATAGTTATCCAGCCAGTTATGCACCCACCTTATAGTAGTCCCATCTAAGTTGGATTTGCCTAGTTTATTGATAAGAAGATCATGCAGGACCGTATCAAATGCCTTACTAAAGTCTATGTATACCACATCCATCACTTTTCCCTTATCCACAAGACTCGTTATCCTATCAAAGAAAGCTATCAGATTGGTTTGACATGATTTGTTCTTTACAAATCCATGCTGTCTGTTACCTATCACATTATTATCTTCCAGGTGTTTGCAGATGAATTCTTTAATTACTTATTCCATTATCTTCCCTGGCACAGAAGCTAAACTGACTGGTCTGTAGTTTCCTAGATTTTTCTTGTTTCCCTTTTTATAGAAGGGCACTATCTTTGCCCTTTTCCAGTCTTCTGGAACCTCTCCTGTCTTCCATGATTTTTCAAAGATGATAGCTAAAGGCTCAGGGTATGTCTACACTAGCCCCCTAGTTCGAACTAGGGAGGCTAATGAGGGCGACCGAAACTGCAAATGAAGTGCGGGATTTAAATATCCCACGCTTCATTAGCATGTTCCCGGGTGGTCGCCATTTTGAAAACTGACGAGCCTGGAATAACTGCCCGCGTCTACACACGGCAGTGAAACGGGAGTTTGAAGTAAACCTCTTAACTCAAATTAGCTGTTAAACCTCATTCCATGAGGAGTAACAGCTAATTTGAGTTAGGGAGTAGAAGAACACATTTAGCCAATGTGTTACATATTAATATTTTGTTAGGAGCCCTGTAATTACCAGTTTTCCAAGTCCACAGGCAAGGGACATTAATATTCCAAAAGATCCAATTAGGATATGTAGCTGAGATTTAACTCTCCCTCACAATTTCATGTGGTATAGCAGGTGGCCTTTCATTTTTCCTATTGTTCCTTGAAACTACTTGTCTGGTTCAGAAGTACTTCCCAAATAGGTGATAATGGAACAGGCCCAAACTCCTTCTGGTCCCAAAGGAGTTGTAAGATTTGGTCACTAAAAGAGTTTAATGTAATACAGTACACGCTAATTTGCTTTATGTATAACTCTGAACACATGATGGGGTACGTCTAGACTGCAAGGCTTTTTTGGGATGCTAGAGGTATTGAGAAATAGCTACCCCTCGTCCAAGGAATGCGTCCGCTAATTCAAAATAATTTTTGAAATAACGGACATGCTATTTTGGCATCTCTGTAAACCTTGTTCCATGAGGAATAAGGGATGTCTCAAAATAGTGTTTTATTTAGAAATTTGGTGCCATGTAGATACACCAAATTTCGAAATAGCCTATTTCAAAATAAAATCAAAATAAGATATGTAGCGCAAATTGTGTATCTTATTTCAATTTTAGAGCGCAGTCTAGACGTACCCCTAAATGCTACCTATTTGTTACCGTGTACTCACATGCTTCATATAACAGTTGTACAATACTTTTAACTTTAAATCCATACCACACCTATGTCACAGTGCTAATATGGGAATAACATGGGAGAGTATTGCCACACTATGCAGTTTGATCTTTATATGAAGGTGCCATATTGCTTTTACATAAGTTCATAAAGCAGATGCATAATAGCTAAAAAGCTAGCTTTATATTAAAGAAATGTTTGTACAGACATTCCCATGGTGTTAACTTTTGTTGAGCACTGTACTATTAATTCTGATAGATGGTTTCACATAAGATTTGATGCTAGTTAATACAGAACTTTAGTCTTTAAAATATTAATTTTCAAGTCAAATTTTACAGAGATGACAGCAAAATGAGATGCACCTTATCTTACTCTAAGAGGGCTAAAGTTCACCATCGTCTGCAAAGAGCAATTCTTCAATAAAAGATTCCAGTGCTTTCATTGATTAACGTCTTTTGTCTGCATGAAAGAGTCTGTATGAGAAACATCTAAGCTTTACTCCCAAGGGCAGGTTACAAGTTCCTGAATATATCTGCAAAGAAAATGTCAAATACAGCTTGGAGGGTGATGGCTCCCTTGTTTAATACAATTTGCAATACAGAAAAAATCATTGTTTTCAGTTTGCACACTCTTGCCTAACTGTATGTTAATGGAGTTGTCAGACAATGCTGTCTATCTGAACCGACCATTCACAATTTCTGAAAAGTGCCGATAACAAGAAAGGCATTTGGCAAGACAACAGAGACTATGTAAGCATTTTCTATCATTCCCATAATATTCTTGAATGGCAAAATTCATATCAGTAGTTATTCATTATAATCAAAGATTGCCCCATAGCTCTGGAAGTACACTGTTTCTGATTTTTCCAGGGGTTGACTAAGACTATTTGTCAATATTTTGTTTGCAACAGAGAGAAATCAGATTTCTGGAAATTGCCTGTTAACTTTTGGTCCTTTTTGCTTGAGAATGGCACCTTTAATGTTGTATTACTGTTTATTGATCCCAAAACTTGTAGAATAATTAGGTTAGATAGTTTAATCATCATGCCACATTGATATTTTTAGCTCACAGCAGGTATTCTCTAAGACCAAGGAACCTTACAATTTTTAATGCTGCCATGCCTTATAACTTTAGGCATTTATACAGTACCTTTCCTTGCAGCATCTTGCATCAGGTATGTCATCTTTGAAGTGCAACATATAGTCACTTTTGATAAAAATAGAGAGATCATTGAAGAATCCTACTTTTTAGATGCTCCTATCATAATTTTTTCCATTTTTCTAGGTGCTTAGTTTGAACTGGAAAAGTAAACCATCCATAATATACACATGGTCTTCTAAACACTTATTTTATAAACTTGGGTATCTGAACTTGGGAACAGTTTTTACTATTTCCTTGAGTTACTAATAATTTAGATTCCTGATGCTATTACTTGGTTGAAAAGGTCACATATGGAGTAGGACTACAAGAGTATATGCCTTACTCACGGACCAATATTATTAAATAAACAAAAGTGCTTCCTGGAGAAGTCTGAGAGGGGTAGCCGTATTAGTCCATAACTTTAAAAACAAGTAGTCCTGTGGTACTTTAGAGACTAACAAATATATATAGTTTTATGAGCTTTCATGGGCAAAACCTACTTCTTCAGATGAGTTTGAGCGAAGTGCTTAAGATGGAGAATTTTTCAAAAGTCAGCAAAAATTGCCCTTCTCTAACAATACATGTACATCTTGTAATTTTTAATATTCATCCTTCATGCACCAAATGTTTTGAATATATTTTATACAGAAACCACATTGATTTGCATGCATTTTCAAAGCATTGGATTAGTGATTCTGCTTATCTAAATTAAAATTCCTTTCAGATCATAAAGAGATTTTTGACTGTAAAAAAGAATGAGAGTATCAGATTATATGAATTTACCTTTCCATGGGATTATTATCTATAAAGTAATCCACACTAATTAAAACAAGTAATGTACATAGTAATAATTCTTTGCTGTCCTCCACAGCGGTGGTGAAAATATTCCATGCAACAACATACAGTACACATCCACTGTGACTGATAAAAAGTTAATTTATTTAATAATTTGAAGATCTTAGGCCACATCTTGTCCAGTACAAATAAATCTCTGTAAGTATATGGGGCCAAATTCTGTCCTAATCTATACACTGCTGTGCAGACCCATTGACAGTGATGGGAGGGAGAATAGTGAAGAAAGCCAGAGCATTATATTCTTGTATCTGCCCCACCCCCAAATCCTGACCTCCACCTCGGGTTTCCTGGATCTAAACATTCATTTAAATCCTCGCCAGACAATATATTTGTTCCTTTCTCTGATGAAGCCCATACCTCCTCCAACTTTCATCCCCTCCTCATCCATTGTGTCTGCCCACTGCAGTCTGATGGCAACAAACTCACAGTGAATGGATTCCCCTGTCCATGCCTATTGACCGAGACAAGAGGAGAGTGTAGTTTACAGAAACCCTCTACCTTGCAGCATCTCTGTGTAGCAGTTAAAGAGTTTTATTTTCTTTGGCAACCTCTCCATGAAATTACATACAATATAATCATATTAACTGGAATGTATTAAAAACAGAAAGAAGATGGAAATGAGAAGTGATTTGGAGCCAATTTCTGGCATGGGGCTTATTGGCTGGGGACAAGGTTGGGCTCACATAGCCTAGTGGGACCTTTAGTCTATTCCTGGACCCAAGAGTCAGAAAAAAAACTATTCCTTAGCTACTAAATCCACCAAGAAGTTGTGAGGGGAAGCCAGGCCATCCACGCCACTAGATTCCAGCTCAGGGCACTTGAACTAGCTACACAGAGTCATGATTCAATTCTAACAATGCCCTGAAATTTCTTCATAACTTCCCCTAGATATCCACAGGACTGAAAAGATTTAAAAAATATTTTAAATATTTTAAAAGTTTCAGAGGGGTAGTCTTGTTAGTCTGTAATTAGAAAAAAAAACTTTAAAAAAGGCGAATAGTCCTGCGACACATTAGAGACAAACAAAAAACTGGTATCATGAGCTTTCATTGGCAGGGTGTGCCCACAAAAGCTCATGATACCATTTACATTTTTGTTAGTCTTTAGGGTGCTGCAGGACTATTCACTGTTTTTTATGTTTTAAACATTTTCATTTCTGTGGTTGAGGTAGGGATTGGCTCTTTCCTGAAATGTATGTCATGGCTGCCATTAAAGGACATTCATAATCTTAAGGTTAAAGAGTGATCCTCTCTGATCCTGAAAGTCTAGTATTCAGCTTTATTCATTTTAAAATGTTTTCTGGTGACTGTGCATGTATACTGACAAATCCCCAGATGAGGCAATGTCACTTTGTTTCTTCACATCATGTTTCATAAGGAGATGTTTGACTAGATAGGTCACACAAAGATGCAACAGATTTTCCCCCATTTGTCAGAAAAGAGTCAACAATACCCTTGAATTCAGTTAACAGAAAGCAACATTTCTGATCCCTCTTTACAGAGAAAATAGCTTTTAAAGGATTTAATGAATATTCTTACTGAAACTCATCCATGCAGCCATATTGTACTGTGGAAATATTAAAAGATTGATGCTTAACACTACACAAGCTTTGGAAGCCAAGTCTCCATTATACACACAGAAATTAATACAAAACTTGAGCTTTGGGGAGCAGATCCCCAGTGAGAGCAGACTGTCATAGCTGCAGCCTCTAGAAGTTTGATCACCCAAATACCTAATACCATCAACCTGTCTCCAGCAAGAATTTGTAGTATTACCAAAGATTTAATATTCAGAACTTCAGTTTTCAATTGTGCATTTTGTTTTCCTTCATAACCCAAATATCATTTTGATTTTGATAAAGCAGATTTTATTGAATGGAACACACCCTCCCTTTGTAACTCTAGAATTTCACAGCGAGAGAGTGTTGTAGTATTTTTTAAGTGGACAAACCTCAAAAGATGTAGTCAGATGAATATTCAAAGTTTGGTGGCTTCCCCATTATTTATCAATCTTGTCTGAACTCCTTTTAGTTGAGAAGTCAGGTAAAATCTATGCTGAGAAATAACCTCTTGTGACTCCTTTTACTATCTCTGCTTAAAGCCAATGCTAGGAACCAGGTAGAAGAAAAATGAAAGTGCAGTAAGCTGCCTCAAACTGCAGGAATATATTTTTGAAGCAGGAGTGGGAAAGCTAAAAGTATACTGGACCTCAAACAACTAAAATGTCTCTCCTATCTCCCAGACTCAGAGGTGGGATGTCTAGGCCAGCTGGCAAAAGAAATCACTTGTCTTTTGTAAGGTGTACACACCACTCCCCACCGTGTGGGCATTCAGTGCTCTAGTGGTCTTGTAGAGCTGGGTCTCTGGCCTCTCCAGTGGGCCACAAGGATGTAGCAAATCCTGTTGACCCCTTCACACTTAATGGGATTATTTATCAGCCTTTTCTCCAGCTCTGAGCACCATTTTACACAGGAAGAAAAGCTTCCCACTAAGAATTAGGGATGGGCCAGGTCTTTTGGGTTTAGCTCTGGGCATCATGCTTATTGCCTTTGGGACCAGGAAAGAATTTTTCCTCACTACCCAATTGGCCTAGGCACTATGGCATTTCTGCCTTACTCTTACTCTTCAGGTTCCAATATGTAAGTTAGACAGTTAAATTAACTTCCATCACAACTTGGCTGGTGCACAGTGCAGATAATCCATCTGTATCTGTCCAGTTACCTGATACTGGAATTAGAAACATTAGAGGATTACATTTCATGAAGAAGGTGGGCATGTGGCTGGAGCCCCTAATGACTAGTGCACCAGAGAGAGAACTTTCTCTCTGATGAGGCAGGGTGGCAGGATCTCAGAAATGGTGCTGGAATGAGGCAGAACATAGTACAATAAGATGACCTGCAATGTACAAGTTATTGGCAAATAGTTCTCTGATATGTTGCTTAATGAAACTGCTGCCTAATTAAACCACGCTCTTGATGTCTTGTCTTTCTTTTTCTGCAGTCTCAAGGACAATTTCAAATCCCTTTATTAGAAGAGTTGGCAGTATATGCTATGCATGTCACCACATCACAGTCACATAGTTTTTGTTTAATAAATTATCTGTACCTACCAGATTTCACTGCTTGTAGTATTGTTTCCAAGTATTTTATATCAAGTGGTCTGATGTGCATTCTATACCCCATATATAAAAGGTACTACATGTGAACAAGAAGCTTGTACTGTAATTGTTGGAAGGTTAACATATGAAGCCTGACATAGCAAGAGAGGTACTGGAAATTAAATCCGTTCACTTATGAGATCATGATTTAAAATGTAGCTCTATCAAGACTGATTGACTCTTTCTATGCATACAGCTAAAAGAAACCCAGCAAAGAGAACTTGGAAGCTTCAGATTTTGTAACTCAATACAGTCCAAAAGAAATATGGATACATGGTGAGAAGTTCACATTTGTTGGTCCTATCTTAAACCCCTAAAATTATACACTGGAAGCAAATTACTAAAATTAAATTCATGCATCTTTTTATTCAACAATGAGAATGGAGGCCAATAATGTATAAAAGCCAGTGGGAGGGAAAAGTTAACATGGATTTGCTGAGAAAGCATTCCCCTCCAAAGGGGTAGCGTCCTATACATTTTCCAGTTCTCCCAATTTTTCAAGGAAATAAGCAGATTTCAGACGATGCATGCAGAGTGCCAGCCCTCCATTGCACTCCCTACTACTCCATACTCCTAATATAAGAGCATTACTGTCATGATCTCCACAGTCTCCAAGGAGGATATCAGCTGAGCATATGATGTTGATGCTTGTGATTAGCAATCAGCTTCCAAGGGAAAATCTTCTGAACATAGCATGGATTTCCTAAAATATAATTCAGTTTACAGTAGCTGCTGTGCAGCTAACTACCCCCTTCCCAGACCTGAAACTCTACAGAGCTCTTACTGCACAGTGTTTAAAATGATAGACCTTCTGTCTTTCTGAGGAGGTGAAGACAAAGTTGCTCCAAGCCATCTCCCCTTCCAGCTTTCTGATGAAGTTTCCATTTTTAATTCCCTTTCTACATTAAACTAAAAAAAGTCTAGCAGTGGATACAAAAATTCAGAAAAAATTGAAGTATGTTGTATTAAGACTAGAAATATAATGAGAGCACACACTATTCAAACTAATACCCAGATCCCTGAATGCTACTTCCTCCTTTCATCATCACCTCTCAAACAGCCCTGTATTTTCAACAGGCAGCCTTATTACAGTTTGCACAAAGATGATGTCTTGTCCAAATGAATTCAGGAACAAGATGCATGCATTCAATATCTGAGTTGTGTGATTGGACACCTATCTCATGGACTAGTATTACTGTTCTTTGGATCACATAATATCTAAATACTACACCAGTCTCTGCCCCTAACGTTTTCTTTTGTGCTAAAACTGATCTCAGATACAGGTCCAAAATGGTTTTTCCATACAAATAAACTTTAATTTCCTAAAAAGTTCCCAAAAAAATTAATAAAAAGGACTATGGACCTCAATCAAAGTAAAATACTGCATGTTATGTTCATTAATGTTTTTCTTAGAGCTACTCCCAGTATGCTCAACTTATTCCCAATATAATTAATATTAATAATTTTAAAACCAGAAGGGACAATTATGACAGTCTCATCAGAAATGCTATATAACAGAAGCAAGCAATTTTTGCATCAGCCCATAACTTCTATTTTAGTCATTGCATATCTTTTAGAAAGATGTCATTTTGGACTTAAAGACTTCAGAAGTGATGGAGAATCCACCATCTCATTAGGTAAATTGTTCTAATGATTAATTACTCAGAAAGTTAAAAATTCACATGTTATTTCTAGTCTGAATTTGACATCTTGCACTCATTGAATCTCATTATGATTTTACCTGTAGAATAAAGATCCAGCTATTATCAAATATCTTTTCTAAGTGGCCTATGTAATTAAGTCATTGCTTCACTCTCTTTTGGTTAAACTAAATAGACTGAGCTTCATAATCTCTCACTCCTATGCATGTTTGTCAGACATCAAGTCACTCTTGTAATGATTTTCTCTGTGAGAGATGATAGGCTAATCAGTCTATAGTTATCCTGATTCAGTATTCCTTCATATATATTAGCACAACATTAGGTTTTTTCCAGTTCATTTGAATTTTCCCACTGTTCCAAAGTTTGTTAAACAACAACAAATATAAATAAAATCCTTAACTTCTAAAACAGCAAAAAGTCTTGTGGCACCTTAGGGTATGTCTACACTGCCACCCTAGTTCGAACTAGGGTGGCTAACGTAGGCATTCGAACTTGCAAATGAAGCCCGGGATTTAAATATCCTGGGCTTTATTTGCATGTTCCCGGGTGCCGCCATTTTTAAATGCCCCGTAGTTCGAACTCCCTGCCCGCGGCTACACGCAGCGCGGACTAGGTAGTTCGAATTAAAGCTCCTCATTCGAACTACCGTTACTCCTAGTTCGAACTACGGGGCATTTAAAAATGGCGGCGCCCGGGAACATGCAAATAAAGCCCGGGATATTTAAATCCCGGGCTTCATTTGCAAGTTCGAATGCCTACGTTAGCCACCCTAGTTCGAAGTAGGGTGGCAGTGTAGACATACCCTGAGAGACTAACATGAATGCATAGCATCATGAACTTTCATGGATAAGACCCACTTCATCAGATGAGGTCTTACCCATGAAAGCTCATGATACTATATATTTATGTAGTCTCTAATGTGCCAGTGGACTAAACTGTTGTTTTTAAAGTTACAGACTAATACAGCTGCCCCTCTTAGACGTTTTAACTTCGAAAGTTACTGCTTCTAGGCCATTGTTAGCTAAGCATGATGTTAAAGTATATATTATAAAACAATATATCAGATTGTTTCTTTCCAGACACAGACACAAGTATTTACTGAATATGGAGCCTTTCTTCATAATGCAAACATTAGACTTATATCATTATTAGAAATGATATATTATAATATATATCAATATATATTGATATATTTAAAGGCTATTTTCTTGTTGCCCTTAATCCTGCTGACCACTTATATTTTTATGGATACTTTTAGCTTCCCTTATCAGTTGTCTGCATTTTATAATTGCTGGTTTGTACACATTACTCTCAACTTCTGAATGTTTCCATTCGTTATATGTGGAGGGGCATTGTTTAAAAAAACAAGTTAACAGAAAAGGCTTTCTTATACAGCAGAAGAATTAAGAGATTTTGTATATCTAAAGAAAGCACTCAAACAAGTCAATTGTCATTCATAGTTTTATGTTTAATTTTTTTTCTCACACTCAGTTTTATTTATAGTTCCATTATAGCTTGGGAAATTAGCCATTTTAAAATATCCTGTATCTATAAGATTAACATTACCGGTTGGAATTATATTATGCTTGCATGTAATTCTACTAGACAGTAATCGCATGGACTTAGATATCTAGCCATCAATCACCTGTTCGTCCATTCAAATGAGATCTAAGATGGCAATAAAATGGAGAAAATGCAGAGCAAGTGTACCTGCCAAGTATGCTCTGCTTTTCTATGGCTTCTGCTGCTGTGGGGAGTGCAGGGGTCCTGACTGCTGCTGCTACCCTGTACCAGGCCCACCCAGTAATCCCTGAAGCTGCATCCTTGCACTATGGGGTGCTATGGGAGGCAGAGGAAGGGATGATGGGGGGAAGTGGCCGGGCTTAGCCAATGGCCAGGACCCCACAGTTCTTTGGGACTACCAGGCTGGATTATGCAATTGATCTGAGTGTGCGTAGCCCACAGGCTAGGACTTTGAGACCCCTGATCTAAAGTTTTACATTGCTTTGGTTTTTAGTATAATTATGTAAAAAAGAAGCCTATATTTGTAAATATATCACTTTCATGATAAAGAAATTACAGTATAGAACTTGTTTGAGGTGAATTGAAAAATACTATTTCTTTAGTTTCTTTCATACAGTGCAAATATTTGTAATAAAATAATAATATGAAGTGGGCACTGTACATTTTGGATTGTGTTGTGGTTGAAATCAGTATTTTGAAAATGTAGAAAACATCCACAAATATTTATGAATGGTATTCCATTATTTATTAACAGTGCAATTAAAACTGCTATTAATCCTAAATCATTTTTAAAACCATTTGACAGCCCAAATGAAAATATTTTACCCAATATCTGACCCAATGCTGCCAGAATCACCTACTGAATGGAGTGCAGTCTTTACTGTCACAAAAAATGTCAGTAAGATTTCTAGATGATTGTCCAAGATGACAGCGATTTTTCACGAGGCTATACATATTGAAAAAAATTGCATTGGCATACCTTGCTCCAGCTTTACACCACCACCTCCATCCTTGATAAATACCTAAGTGGCACATCTATCAAAAAAGCTGTTGCTGCTTTCTGTACATGAGGTGCAACATACCTAAAAATTTGCGGTCTGAGCTACCAGACTATTCATCACATAAGAAACATCCCCCTCTTTTTAATTACTATTTATACTCTTTTGTGTCCAAGTTCCTCTGCCTATAACCTCTTACCTGGACAACTTCAGATAACCTTTGATTTTTTTTTAAGATCGGTGCCAGCACATTTAATTTTATGAGCTTGTAGGATGCATTTTAACAGCAAAAAATATAGTATATTCTTGGCACCCAGACACCTCGTATAGGATATATGTAACAGTAACTTTTCACCACCCAGCAAACAAATTTGCTTCCAAGGTTGAGTTTTCTGGGCAATACAGTTGTGCTACTACAAAGCTAGTAAGCTGATCACAAGGTGTCAGTATTTAATGTTTAGGTAAAGTCTATGGTGATTTGTGCAAAAATGGTTTAAAAATAATTGTAAATAATCTTGCAGCTTAAATAACACTACATCTGAAATTTCTGTATTAGCTCCTTGAGTATTGGCAGGCATGTCTTACATGCAGGAAATACATGGTTTACTGCACTAGTGTAAAGTTCAGTGGAACTTGAGGACATATGGCATACAATCATAGGGCCATAAGGATGCCAGTACTGATCATGCATGGCATATGAATACAGCACTCCAGAAGTTAAAGGAAAAAGACTAAAAGACAATTAATGGGAAAAAAACTAAAAATAATTTTAAAATTTTCAGAAAATACATGGTTAATTCATTTCTACTTACAAAAGCTTCTGCAAATACATCCTGTTCTGAAGCACTAAGACAATATTTAAGTAAGGCAGTAATTGGAGGAGGTGCTGTATGTGATGCAGCCTTCATGACCTTTGGTTAGGAGATGAGATGCATACACCTATATTATTAATATGAATGTCCCCAAAAACAGTCTACTTACCAATGCACAAAGCAGATCAACTGCTTCTAAGATCAATTCTTGGTGTCCAATGCGAGTGACTCCCAGTTCTTCAAGTTCTTGATGAGTGATGTGCAGCAGCTGTTCTCCATTGATTTTTTCCTTTTCAAAATTTTTAATGTATTGCTGGAGGCAGTCATCAAGGCCTAGTTAAAAAAAATGCATGTTCAGAGAATAATGGCCAAGAATATCAAAACTGTAATTCAATGTACTATTTCCCTTTGGAGCTGAGACACACAACACTTTTGTGATTCTTAAGGATGAATGTGCTTTATGCCAATATGGTTTCTGTCAGCCAGTCATGCTTCCACCATTTAAATTTTTTTTATTTTGATTTAGATACAATTGAAAAATATCTATCATGGGCTAATCAAAGGCACCATAACCAAAAATTAAAATTACAACCAAATTAAAAATTAAAGCCAGCAGCTACTCCTAACCAGAAAATGACTGACTAAAAAAAATTAATCTCAGAAAGTATTCCTTTCCTTAATTAAACATTAGCTTTTATAATATCCTTGTGACTTAGGAAGAAGATGAGCTATACAGCATGGCCTGAAGGTCAAATTATTATTTCTTTTCCAAATGGTGGGGAAACATGCCAAGCCTGCAGGCCCCTTATGAAGGACATTTTGCCAGAAGTTCCTTCTCTTATGAACAGACCTCTATTCCAGTGCCACAGCTCACTGCTTCTCTCTCAGAATCACAGAGAGAGTCACAGTCTCATCCAAAGGCACTGAGGAGATATGGATAAAAATCAACAATTTAAATTCTAATGGAAACCAATAATGACATCATAGTATTCAAAAATAGTGTTTGCCATTTCTATTACATTACTCCCAGAAGCATAATTTTCAAGTGTGATAATTCTATTAGAGACAACATTTCACATTTGGAGGCAATGCTATTTGAAAGTAAGCTTTCATAGATATTAAGAGGCTTAGCCAAAAGCAAAGCCAAATCAAAGGCATAGCCTGGGATCTCTTTTCTAAAGCTCTTTAGGAGACCTTGCACTTGATTTGTCTTTCTGTTCCTATGCATACTCAGCCTATATTACTGTGTTCAGATATGCTTTCAAGTTCAACAGATTGATTTACCAGGACTTGAGAAGCAACTCTTAAATGTTAAGGTCTCTACCAAAGACGTAGAATCTTTAATTAGACAAATAGTTAAGAAAATATACGTGCCTAGAATTGTATTTCCATTCCGAATTCAGAGTTCATCTAGCAAGAGGAATAGTACCCACTGTAAAGTAGTACCCATACTACTTAGGCCTAGATCAGCAAAAGCATAAATCCCTCTAAAAACTGTTTCACATCAACATATGCTTTAAATTTCAGGCAAGGATATATGTACTGCATATGTAAAATGTTCAGAATATAAACCATGAAACCTATTTCTTATCTAGTGAAAGTTCAAGTATCAAAGTCGTCTCAAGAACTGAACTTAAAATATGGCCAGATAGAATGGTACATGGACATTGGCCTACATTGCCTTTCGGTCATACAAATCTTTTCCCCCTGCTAAAGTTCATGAAACTGAATTTCAACCAGCAGAGTTTACCATAGATCTTTCCATTAAACTGAGTGCTTGTCTTCTTCTGATGCCTTCCTCCTGTAGTGGAAGAAGCAGTCAATATAAAAACTCCAGAAGGTCCAGGACACCCAAGGAAGATAAAGCATCTCTCTGTATTAACCTCTAGATCCCATAGAATCTACAGAAGCATGGTGTTACCACCATAGGTGAACTAAGTAAATGATGGAAAAGCACTGACAAATCTGGGAGGACTATATGAAGGCAAGAAAATAAACATACATAAGGAATGTCTGAAAAAGCAAAGTAATGAATATGAATCATTATCTTGCATTGTAGAAATGCTTTAAACTAAGGGTATATTTATACTGCAACACTATTCCAAAATAACTTAGTCCACATCTAGACAGCAAGCAGTTATTTCAAAATAGTGTCAAAATACTGTTAAGCTGGAGGACTTCTTATTCCGACTCTTGTAACCCTCATTATATGAGGAATAAGGGAAGTCGGAGGAAGAGTGCTCTATTTTGAAATAAGTCTGTGTAGACACTTCCTATTTCGAAATAAGCTATGCAATTGACAGAGCTCAATTTGCGTAGCTTATTTTGAGTTAAGCCCTGCAGTGTGGATGCACACTAACAACATAAAAGAAGCTACAGGAGGCTTCAGTTGCACAATATACTCACGTAAAGGGATGCAAAACTAGAACTACCGTGATATTGGTTATCTTTTTTTAGATGCTACTTTTTTCCATAAACAACAAACTAATCTTTTAAGCAATTCAGGTTATTATAGAAATGAGAAAATGCAGCTTGGCATAACTTGAGACACACTTTCCTCTGGGGCAACATAGGCATGCTGAATAGGATGATGAATACAGTACTTTATGAACTTCCTAGAAGACTTCCAGCAATTGATCATGTCCATTAGTGAGCATACCCCTTCCAAACAACAGCTCTAATTAAATGTAGTAAACTCAAGCTTATATTTCCAGATTTTTACCATGCACCATATGTATTTTAAGAGATAATATTAGCATAAAACATTATTGCAAGGTGTGATATGATAGTAAGAGATGGCCAAATAGCAGGATAAAATTGACTTACGAAGAGGTGATTCCACGGGAAATCAATCACCATTTGGTCAGAATTTATAAACAAATTTCAGTTTAGAGGGATCGTCTGTTAAAAATTTTAGCAGAAATTTGAAGTTTAAATCTGCATCTCCGTGTCTCCTTTCAGCAAAAAGTAACTCATGTTCTCCATTGTTTCCCCATCTACAGTGTCATACCAGATCATGGTATAGTATTTTATTAACAAAACTGTGACTTTATACAGACATGTTATAGCAAGAGAAATGTGCAAAGTCAACATGCAAGATTCTAGTTACACCCCAGGCTTTCTAAATTAATTTTAAAAAACAGGCAAGAAATCTATATGTGCGTGCAGACAATTGCAGAATTAGTTGCACAGCCTGAACCATGGGTGCAAAACACCTGTATGGTTTAGATGTTGAAGTTGTACCTGGAGAGCCTTCCATAAATAATAGAAAGAACTACTGCTCTTCCTAAAATGAAAAACCTTAATCCAAGCTATGGAGATGTGCAGATACTACTCAAAATCCTTACATTTATTGAATTACCCAGAGAGACAGATGCTACCACTTCCACTAAAAGTTATCTTCAAAGCAACATGACTATTTGTCACATTCTGAGGTGCAATCCAAACTAGTAAGGTGTTATGGCACCTCCTGCCCTATAAACGTGGGTGCCTTAAATATTCTGCTGCTGTGGCTCACACCCTGGACACCAGCTGACAGCAAAAAGCATAGAGTCACTGAGCAACTGCATGCTCTGCAACTCTGATTCAGTGCTCAGACCCCAGCAACTGCCTACAACACAACAGACCCATTCCAGTCTCCATCACTCAGTTAGCTTATGCAGGGGTCATCCCAAACACATTCCCAGTCCCATATTTCCTCTTTCCTGGTACACTTAGTGAAATTAAATTTGTTATTTCCTTTAAGAAACAGTGTATCAGAAGCTTATCACCTCATTGGAATTAACTAACACTTCTTTGTAATCAAAACAGTGGATTGGTTTATAGTAAGAAGTAATTCAAGTTTATTAAACAAAAGATAAGGGTTAAGTGATACCAAGCAGAAGTCAAGGTAGGTGGGAGGTGCAGGACTCAGGGCAGGGGGCTGGCCTCATCCCTCTCCTCTCTGCCCCTTTCCTTTCCATGTTATGGAAAACAGACCCATTCTTGGCACTTTCCATTTTCCAGTCACAACCAAACCCTGACCTAGATTTAAGTTAGGGTAAGAGGAAACTGCATACCAAATTTGGTGGTCCTAGCTCTTATGATTTAGGAGGCATTCTTGAACAAACGCACTCACAGATGCACTGACAGACAGATGAATTCAATAGATAGATAGATAGATAGATTATAAAGAATGTTTAACTGAAAGTTGGAAATGTTATCAATTATAGACTATAAATATGAAAACCTTTTGATCAAAGGATAGGCAACCAGTATGATTGCCTTATCAAGACTGAAGACACACTTGTCTGGTGTAAAAGATCATTTGGTACACATAAATTCTCTTAAGTGACAGACTTCATAAAATATTTATGTTTTAGAATGGAGCTCTGACTTGAAAGAATTGTAAGGATGTTCTTTTTAGGACACAGAGACATGCAGCAATGTTATCTGAAGTAATAAAACTATGTTGTAAAAATGTTTTTATCCCTCTTTTGCAAGAAAAGAGTCTTTGGTAAACGTACTCAAAAGGTGCTAATGAATGTATGTATTGAAAGCAATATTTATACATGTTTTTAAAGTCTTCATTGAACAAAAATACATATAAATTAACAATATTTTTGAAAAAATCTATTTCTAAGTGTTTAAGAGTGGCACTAACTTCTTTTGTGATGTAAATTTGCAAATATTATCTAAATGGAAACCTTCTAATGTAATAACTTCATAATATCACTACTATATAAACAAAAATATGCTTTATGTACTATCTATCTTGCTAGATAATTTCCAATACCAGAAGCCATTTGTGTGTAAATTATAGACATTTAATGAGGGAATGAATTAATTATCTGGAAATACATAAGCAGCTTCTTTTACCAAATACGGGTTGAATCTCTCTAATCCAGCACCCTTGGGACCTGACTGGTGCTGAACTAGAAAATTTGCCAGAACGGGAGCTCAGTATTCTCTAGCAGCATTACCAACACTTCCACTGCTTACTGGGCTCTTAGAAGACATTTAGGAGTAAATTAGAGCTAAATAAGAGCACAGAACACTGAGAGCCAGGGCTGGTAAACAAACTTTATGGGACCATTGGAAACTTGGCCACAACCTTGATAATTGGACTTCCAGATAACTTAAATCATGTCGGACCATGGATGTTGCTAGACCAGAGAGTGTCAGACTAGAGAAGTTCAACCTGTACAAAAAGAAAAAAAATTAGCTTTCCAAATAATTGTTAAATATAAACCAATTTATTTGAGGATTCTTTAGATTTCAAAATTCTAGGAACTATTTAACTTTTAAAAGGCTGGGAAGAAGGACCCAAGAATTCGGAGCGCAAGTGGTGTTCTCATCCATCCTCCCTGTTGAAGGGAAAGGACTGGGCAGGGATCATCGAATTGAGGAAGTAAATGCGTGGTTGCGCAGGTGGTGTTGCAGAGAGGGCTTCGGTTTCTTTGACCGTGGGACTCTGTTCCGGGCACAAGGATTGTTAGGAAGAGATGGGATCCACCTAATGAAGAGAGGAAAGAGCATCTTCGCGGGCAGGCTTGCAAACCTAGTGAGGAGGGCTTTAAACTAGGTTCGTTGGGGGACGGTGACCAACACCCTGAGGGGAGTGGGAAAGTCGGATACCAGGAAGGAATGCAAAGAGGAATGAGCAAGAAAGGAGGACCCCGATTTGAATGGAGAATATGGGGCGATCAACTGGTTATCTGAGGTGTTTGTACACTAATGCAAGAGGCCTGGGCAACAAACAGGAAGAACTGGAGGCCCTGGCCCAGTCCAAGAAATATGATTTAATTGGGATAACAGAGACTTGGTGGGATGACTCGCATGACTGGAGCGCTGTCATGGAAAGGTATAGACTGTTCAGGAAAAACAGGCAGGGGAGAAAAGGAGGAGGAGTTGCACTATACGTAAGAGAGCACTATGATTGCTCTGAACTCCAGTATATAGAGGGAGAAAAGCCTCTTGAGAGTCTATGGGTTAAGTTTAGAGGTGCAAACAACAGCAGTGATGTTGTGGTTGGTGTCTACTATAGGCCACCGAATCAGGTGGATGAGGTAGATGAGGCTTTCTTCGGACAACTGAGAGAAGCTTCCAGTTCGCAGGCCCTGGTTCTCGTAGGGGACTTTAATCACCCTGACATCTGTTGGGAAACCAATACGGCAGTACACAGGTAATCCAGGAAGCTTTTGGAGAATGTTGGGGATAACTTCTTGGTACAAGTGCTGAAGGATCCGACCAGGGGCCGTGCGCAGCTTGACCTTCTGCTCACAAACAGGGAGGAACTAATAGGGGAAGTAGAGGTAGGTGACAACCTGGGAAACAGTGATCATGAGATGGTAGATTTCAGGATCCTGACCAAAGGAAGAAAAGGGAGTAGTAAAATACACACCTTGGACTTCAGAAAAGCAGATTTTGACTCCCTCAGAGACCTGATGGGCAGAATCCCCTGGGATGCTAACATGAAGGGGAAAGGAGTCCAGGACAACTGGCAGTATTTTAAAGAAGCCTTATTGAAGGCACAGAAGGAAACCATCCCGATGCATAGCAAGAGAGGCAAACATGGTAGGAGACCGGATTGGCTTACAGGGGAAATCCTTGGTGAACAAAAAGGAAGCTTACAAAAAGTGGAAACTAGGACAAATGACCAGGGAGGGGTTTAAATGTACAGCTTGAGAATGCCAGGGGGTTATCAGGAAGGCAAAAGCGCAAATGGAATTGCGACTGGCTAAGGATGTGAAGGATAACAAGAAAGGTTTCTACAGGCATGTTAACAAGAAGAAGGTGATCAGAGAGGGTGTGCAGCCCCTACTGGATGAAGGAGGTAACCTAGTGACAGATGATGTGGGGAAAGCTGAAGTACTCAATGCTTTCTTTGCCTCTGTATTCACGGACAAGGTGGGCTCCCGGACTAATGCGCTAAGTGATGCAAGATGGGATGAAGATCGACAGCCCTTAGTGGGTAAAGAACAGGTTAGGAACTATTTAGAAAAGCTAAACGTACACAAATCCATGGGTCCGGACTTAATGCATCCGAGGGTACTGAGGGAGTTGGCAAATGTCATTGAGGAGCCTTTGGCCATTATCTTTGAAAAGTCGTGGAGATCGGGAGAGATCCCGGATGATTGGAAAAAGGCAAATGTAGTGCCCATCTTCAAAAAAGGCAAGAAGGACGATCCAGGGAACTATAGGCCAGTCAGTCTTACCTCGGTTCCTGGAAAAATCATGGCACTTGGAGGAGGGGAAAGTGATTAGGAATATTCAGCATGGATTCACAGAGGGCAAGTCGTGCCTGACCAATCTGACTAGCTTCTATGATGAGGTAACTGGCTCTGTGGATATGGGAAAGTCAGTGGATGTGATATACCTGGACTTTAGCAAGGCTTTTGATACGGTCTCCCACAATATTCTTGCCAGCAAGTTAAGGGAATATGGGTTGGATAAATGGACAGTAAGATGGATAGAAAACTGGCTAGAAGGCCGGGCCCAGCGGGTAGTGATCAACGGCTCGATGTCAGGATGGTGGTCGGTTCCTAGCGGAGTGCCCCAAGGTTCGGTTCTGGGACCGGTTTTGTTCAATATCTTTATTAATGACCTGGATGAGGGGATGGATTGCACCCTCAGCAAGTTTGCAGATGACACTAAGCTAGAGGGAGAGGTAGATACACTGGAGGGCAGGGATAGAGTCCAGAGTGACTTAGACAAATTGAAGGATTGGGCCACAAGAAATCTGATGAGGTTCAACAAGGACAAGTGCAGAGTCCTGCACTTGGGACGGAAGAATCCCAAGCATTGTTACAGGCTGGGGACCAACCAGCTAAGTAGTAGTTCTGCAGAAAAGGACCTGGGGGTTAGAGTGGATGAGAAGCTGGATATGAGTCAACAGTGTGCCCTTGTAACCAAGAAGGCCTATGGCATATTAGGTTGCATTAAGAGGAGCATTGCCAGCAGATCCAGAGATGTCATTATTCCCCTTTATTCGGCTCTGGTGAGGCCACATCTGGAGTATTGTTTCTAGTTCTGGGCCCCCCACTACAAAAAGGATGTGGACACATTGGAGAGGGTCCAGCGGAGGGCAACCAAAATGATTAGGGGGCTGGAGCATATGACCTATGAGGAGAGGCTGAGGGAGTTGGGTCTGTTTAGTCTGCAGAAGCGAAGAGTGAGGGGGGATTTGATAGCAGCCTTCAACTTCCTGAAGGGAGGTTCCAAAGAGGATGCAGAGAGGCTGTTCTCAGTAGTGACGGATGGCAGAACAAGGAACAATGGTCTCAAGTTGTGGTGGGAGAGGTCCAGGTTGGATATTAGGAAAAACTATTTCACTAGGAGAGTGGTGAAGCACTGGAATGGGTTACCTAGGGAAGTAGTGGAGTCTCCATCCCTAGAGGTGTTTAAGTCTCAGCTTGACAAAGCCCTGACTGGGTTGATCTAATTGGGATTGGTCCTGCCTAGAGCAGGGGGCTGGACTTCATGACCTCCTGAGGTCTCTTTCAGCTCTATGATTCTATGATTGGAAAATCTTTATATAAGAAAATATGATATAAAGGATGGTTAGACTTACTGGAAACAGATTTTCAACTCCTATTAAACAGTGATTAAACTAATCAAATGTGTCAGAAAATGGACTGAATAGAAGAAAAATTAAAATCCCATCTTTAAAAATGCTCTGAAAATTTGCCTGATGTACTCCAAGTTAGGTCAATGTATGCCACTTTGTGTCAGCTTATTTATGTATGTGTCTGTAGTCAAATGTGTCTCCTGCCATCATGAGCACCCTGTGGCAGTGACACAGTAACACCATTGCCCCACATGGTACTAAGCCACAGTTGATGTTCTAAGGTTGACACAGTGCAACTGTACATACTGTGTGTCCTGTATTGATGCACAGTCCTTCAATAGCTAGTTGTCCAAAAGTATCTGACAATGACTGCTCCAGTCACAATTCTGAACTTCACCACCAATTCTGGTTTTATAGCCCAGAAGAGCTCTCCTGGAAAGCAAACTTTTCTGGTGTCTTTTCCTGATTGCCTAGCTTGGCAAGCATATTGAGTAACGTTCCCTTATTGTGTGCAGCTGTCCAACCAACCATGACAACTACAAGCTTTAGACACTCTTCTGCCTGGAATAGACAGGAGATGTTGGATCTTCTGGGCCTGTGGGGAGAAGCGGCTGTGTAGGCGTGGCTATGGACCAACATAGAAGCAGGGCCCTTTCCAAAAAGATTGTGGAGGGGAGTAGGTATGACAGGCAGTGTGCAAAGTGAAGGAACTGGAGCCAGGATGGAGGTCAGGGTCCAACAGTTGATCTGACCTGCTACTTTTACAAGGAGAGGTATGTTGGCAGAGAGTCTTCCAATACCCCATAGACCATGGATACTTTCATAGAGCCCAAGATGAAGACCCTTGCTGTGAACAATGAGGAAGAGGGACATGTGGTGGAACAAGGGAAGGTCCAAGCTATTCCAGAAGCCAGGATCTGTGTGACACTCCAATGCAATCTACAGGACCGCCCCTGGACAGAACCTGGGCAGGGGCTGGATTGCTCCATGCCACCCTGCCACTTGCCCGCCCCCCAGACATAGCCCCTCGACTCCTGGCCAGAGCAAGTTCCCCACAGCTTCTGTGGAAAGAGAGCAAGGCCAGGTGAGCAGAGTGAACCCATCTCACCCTGACTCATGGCCACACTCCCCTTCCTTCTGGCCCAGCTTGGCTCCTCCACTTACCCCAATCTACCTGCTGCCAGCTGATTTTCGCAGGGACAGTGCTGCTCACACTGGGCTTGGGCCAGTGGGGAGCAGGGAAGGAACAGGCAGCTGGTAGCACCCACACTGACAGGCCTGTTCCCCCTCCTGCATCTATAATCACTGCACCTCTTCACTGCTAACTCTTGCATCCCCCTCCTGCACCCACATGGGGAAACTGACCTGGTTGCATAAAGCAGCTAACATTGCTGCTCACTCCCCCAGTATTGCTGTTCCTCTGCCCCGTACACCCCTAGAGGGTTGTGAGGGGGGGAAGGAACAACATCAGGGTCCCCTGCATCCAGGTCACTTTCTCTTCCTGGGCTGCGTGAGGGGGTGAAGTCACAGACGACCCCTTAGGGGGACTTCCCGGAGTTCTGACAAGGCCACTGACATGCCCCTTCATGCTCTCTGGGACTCAATGCTCTGTCCTGCTGGTCCTGCTCCCAGGTCTCCCCCAGCCAAGGCACTGAGCTGAGATCACTGCCCCGCCACATGCACACTGATAAGCATTACAAGCACTGAACCCCTTCAGGTCCAAGGAAAATACTGTTTTGGGCCCAGCTTCCTGGGATCCTGTTTCCCAAATGGGATCAGAACCTTCAAAGGAATTATTTAGGTAAGCCCCCTTTAGCAATGAAAGGGGGAATGTACACACCGATTGCCCCCGCAGGTAACAATTATTTACACTGGGCTTGATAGAAAATAAAAGTGATTTTATTAAGTATAAGCAGTAGGATTTAAGTGGTTATAAGCGAGAACAGGCAAAGTAGATTACAAACTTAAGATAACAGGAAACGGTTAGCTACTTCTACGCTAAAATCTCAGTGCAAACTTATTACAAACTCACCCTAAAACTGTTTTTTTTTCCAGCTAAGCCTTCAAGACCAGGGAAATCTCCTCTTCCCTGGGGTCTTTGGTTCATTCCCTTGGATGTGCCATGCCAGCCAGACAAACCCAAGCTTCCTATTGTTTTTAAAGATTCCCTTTGGGCGAGAATTCTGTTTCTATATTCCATCCTTCCAGTTAGGGTGGACATGTGACTTCCTCAGCCCAACCATTGTTAAGACTTAAGGACAAAAGGCTATTAGCATATGATTGCCAAGACATTGGAAACACTCTTGATGGCCTTCCATTTACACATTTAACATCTTAAAGCATTCCATACACTATGGCTGTGTCTAGACTGGCATGAATTTGCGCAAATGCTTTTAACGGAAAAGTTTTCCGTTAAAAGTATTTGTGCAAGAGAGTGTCTAGATTGGCACGGACGCTTTTGCGCAAAAGCACTTTTTGCGCAAAAGCATCCGTGGCCAATCTAGACGCGCTTTTGCGCAAGAAAGCCCCGATCGCCATTTTAGCCATCGGGGCTTTTTTGCGCAAAACAAAACTGAGCTGTCTACACTGGCCCTTTTGCGCAAAAGGTTTTGCGCAAAAGGACTTTTGCCCGAATGGGAGCGTCAAAGTATTTGCGCAAGAAGCACTGATTTCTTACATTAGAACGTCAGTGCTCTTACGCAAATTCAAGCGGCCAGTGTAGACAGCTGGCAAGTTTTTGCGCAAAAGCGACCGCTTTTGCAGAAAAACTGGCCAGTCTAGACACGGCCGTGTTGTGCACAGTAATTCCATACACCACATGTCTAATTTTACACCCAAGAATGATACCTACACCAAAATAAGATAAACAGATCCAGCGGATTAAGACATTAAGATTGAGAGGTTACATGAAGCAATTTGTCAAAAACATCTTTGAGTGATGTATATTTGTGTCCATAAATCCATTTAATAAAGCATGGAGGGGTGGGAACCATCACAGACTGCACAGGGAGAGGGCAGGAGAGAAGCAGCTCCTGATGCTTCACAGAACAGTCCAGGTGGCGAAAGCGACCTGAGTGCAGGGAGTCTGGGGGGGGAGGGAGGGGGAGAGGGTGAGGGAGACTCGTGGGGGTGGGGTGCAAAAACATCTAATAAAATCCAAAGCTGACCAAACAGCAGCCAAATGCTGCCCCCACTGAAAGGGACCCATCGCTCTATCGCAACCTTCACATTTCTCATAGGTACCACCAAGGCTTGAATTAAATATTTGTATAAAATTGGGGCAAAAGTAAAAATTGTGTAAAATGTTTTAAAATTAAATATGAAAAGCTTGTTACCATTTTAGTTACAGGGTCTTAATTCATGCTTGCCTTGCTAGTCCTTCTCCCCTCCCCCACCCCTCCACCCCGCAAGCAGAGAGGCAGAGAATCTAGGATCAGGACCAGCTGTGCCCCCAAAAGACCAGGCCAAACCTCTAAACTGGACCTGAACCACATCCCTCCCCAGACCAGGGGCACTGGTGATGTGGGGGGATGGGGCAGAGGGAGTTGGGGGAGGTCCCTCTCCCATGGTTACTGATGAGAGGGATGGGGTATGGGGAATTGGAGGTTTCCCCCCAGGGGTACTGCTGATGAGGGAGGGATAGGATGGCAGGGGGAACAAGAGGTCTCCCTCCAGGGGTGCTGCTGATGGGCAGAGGGAACTGGGAGGGGATGGGGGGGATGGGTAAGGAGGATCTGGGAGTCTCTCCCAAAGGTTTTGCTGAAAGAGGAGAGATGGGACAGCAGGGACAACTCCCCCCAGGGTTGCTACTGACAAGGGAGGGATGGGGCAGCAGGGGGAAGTAGGGGCCTCCCTCATGAGTGCTGCTGATGTGGGAGGGATGGGGCAGCAGCAGGAGGTGGAGCCCAGGGAGCTGGTGGGGATGGGATAGGGGAAACTGGGTCTCCAGTTTCTGTGTAAGGCCTGGGCTGAGGTGTAAGGCCTGCTCGGGGTGCTCCCCCACTGGCCCCAGGCTCCAAGCAGTGCTGATGCTTTGAAACGCCACAAGGAGCCTGATGCTGGGCTCCCCACAGCATTTCAAAGTGGCAGTTCCATGTGAAGCCCGGGGTCAGCGGGGAGTCCCGAGCTGATCCTGGGCTTCCCACAGCATTTCAAAGTGGCAGTTCCATGTGAAGCCCGGGGTCAGCGGGGAGTCCCGAGCTGATCCTGGGCTTCCCACAGCATTTCAAAGTGGCAGTGCTACACAGAGCCTGGGGTCAGCTGGGGCGTCCCCAGCTGATCCTGGGCTTCACATGGTGCTGCCGCTTTGAAACGCTTCAAGGAGCCTGATGCAGGGCTCCCTGTGGTGTTTCAAAGCAGCAGTGCCACATGGAGCCCAGGTCAGAGGGGGAGTCCCCAGCTAACCCCAGGCTCCACGTGGCACTTTCGCCTCAGGGCTGTTGCTACACTTTAAAGGCAGAGGCACCCTATCAACTAATTGAATAGTCGATGCAAAAATGGATCAACTATTTGATTAGTCAATTACTCGATATTTAACCTCCCTAACACAAAGAGGAGTCACTATTATTCAGTTCAGTTTGGCTAAAACCCCTACAAAGGGATTTAGGCGTTGCAATGCTTCAGAGGATTTCCAAAACTATTAGTGGGCTAAAGGTTTAAGGGAGGCCACCTCCACTCCCATGCCACCATACCCTCCCTCTTCTCTGTGAAATTAGATATGCTTTGAAAATGATTATAAGATTGGTCCTAGCACATAAGTGGGGTAATGCCTATTATCACCTGATCTAAGATCATGTTGGAGTTTGGTACGCACTAGGCTGCCAGGTGTCTACATTGAGGTAGCTGTGCCAACTGCTAGCAGCAGAAACTCAGATACCTTGGGGAGTTCAGCTGTGGAAATGTAGGTGCTGATGGATTTTAGACACTCCAGAGTAAACTGGAAGTTTAACGGGGGTTGGGAAGACATCAGTGGTGCCCAGATTTTGGACAGGGGTATCTAATTCCCACTTTAGGTGCCACTTCCTTTTGTTGGTCTGAGCCTCTGGTCTTCCATTTACCAAGAATAGAGTGTGTCACAAGAAGCAAGCCCACTCTCAAGAGTGTAATCTCTGTTAAATGTCTCCTTGGAGAAGCAGTGAAAAGAGACTGTGACTGTTGTAACCATTATTGTTTATTTTTTGCTTTATTTAATATTGCCTTTTCCTTTCTTTAACCAAGTAGTCATGGTTTACCACTGATTTTCTTTTCAATTGCAGTGTCCCTGTGGCAAAGATTCTCATGTGACTAAAATAGTGAGAGTCATGTTCCTAAACTGACACTAAGGGTATGTCTAGACTACATGCCTCTGGTGACAGAGGCATGTAGATTAGGCTACCCGGCATAGGCATAATTTTAAACATTTCAATATTTTTTTAAATTTTAGCTACAATGGTAAGCTGTCACTAATCAAGAAATGCACATAGAATTACAGTCTCTGTGTGTGTATACACGGGTAAATGGATGGGAACACTTAGTCAATCGAATGGTAGCTTTCTTTAAAGCAGTTTTAGAAAAGTGATTATTCAGTTGAAGCTAGGTAGAAGAAAAGATGAGGGACTCAGATTACAGAGCAATCTGTCATAAAAGCTGCCTTATTATTGGTTTATGTTGTAGATTATGAAAAAACATTTTTTCCCATGAGCTCAGGAACACAGTGAACCATTTGTTTGATTGTTCAGGACAGTGATTTTGCCTCCTGTGGAGTAAGCTGTAAGAGAAAACTAAGTCTAATTTGTTTGAAGGCAAAATCCACATATTTTCACATTTCTATCTCTGCCTATAATCCTGCTTGCTGACATGTGTTCTCGGGCCTTAAGATCACAAGGAGGAAATGTAGGGAAATGAGAGGGAAAGAAGATGTATATTTCTTTCAGTATAACAATGAAAAAAATATTAAAATGGGCTATGATGGCATATTATCTAAGGCTAGTTTAAGGAAGTAATATGCTTTCATATTATTTGTGTGTTTTCTGTAAATACTTCCTACTTTAGATTTTTGTGAAGATCTCTTATGTGTTGTTATGCTCATTAATGTTGTGATTTTATAGGGAAAATAAATTCAGTGTGATGTTACAACTGACCTGGCCTCTCTTGCTACTTTGTTCCATTACTTAAAGATAGTGTTTGCCTAGGGAAAAAATGGGAAGGTCAGCAAAGTTTCTTGTTTTTTATTGTGGATATAAATAATATTCCATACAAAAAACTAGTTTAAGAGAATATTCAGTTGCTCTCAAAAGTTAGGAAATGCCAGACGTCAAGGTGGCTGGTGGCTTAAAAACAAGTTGGTTGGATATACACAGAAAAAGGGAAAGGCTCTTTATTGGCCCTAGCAATATCTTCATTGCAAATTGCAAGTGCCTGCTCCATACCTGAAAGATGTAAGGGCCCAGCTTCAGTGAACAATTTCAACATAAGCATAACTTTAATACGTTAGTCCCATTCTGTTCAAATGGACTACTTCTATGCAGAAGTTAGGAGAAGCATGCCCAAATAGTTTGCTGAATCAGGGCCTAGATGTGTTAAAATATTGACAGAGCCACCTGTTTTCCCATTAACTCCATCACAGAAATGGCTGAACTGTCTGTGGGGGGGGATTCGTTGTTTGTTTTTTGCAAACGGTATTTGCTCTGTCCTATTGAACAAATGTGACACAGCATGATAAGGAAACTGTGTAACTAGTTGCACTAAATATGCCTTTATGTCAGGTACGATCTTCTGTTTTTATGACTCATAGTGCTCTGTAATAGCTCCCCAGGGCATGGTTTGGAAGACATTTACTTAATGGTGCAAACAGTATGGCAGCTGACAATGGAAGAATACCGAAATTCACTGTCAAAGGACCAGGCTGTCTCATAACACGGCAGTATGTAGTAAACACACACACAGAAGAATTCCATCTGGGTGGATCTCTGCTTTAACCGTTCACATGGGGATTAAAATTTGAGTTCCTTTTTTTTCTATGCTGGAGTGATATGAGTTTTCCTTAGCATGGCATCTTAAAATATATTAAGAATTCACTTATCAGTAATCTACTGCTTTATTACTGTGGTAATCACTAGTTCCTCCAAATAATTATGTATTACTAGGGAGGCAGTACTGAGAATAATAAAATAATAATGACAGGCTTGCACAGTGTATATTGAGAAAATAATTTGGTCTAAAGGGAGCCAAGCTGAAACAAAAAGGGGTTTTGTATGCTCACTGACTGCTGCATTAGGCACCTATAGTGCTTTCATGTAATGATCAATGAATCTTCTGAACATTTTTTGTTAATACTCTTAACACCCTCTTTGAAGGGAGTAATAACCCTATTTTACATAGGAGTAAGCAATCATAAATTATTATCTTAAAGTCACATAGGAAGTCAGGTGCAGAGTTAAAAAGCCCGCACATGCAATTCCTGACTCCTTGTACTCTGACTCCAGACTGTGATCAGGGTACGTCTACACTGCATGTTTATTTCGGAATAAACTATTTCTGAAGAAAAACTCCAAAATAGCTTATTTTGAAATAGTGTATCTGCACATCAAATGCCCATCGAAGTAGCACAGAGCTATTTTGAAATGGAGCGTTCACACTCATTGGACGCTGAATTGCATTTAAGGCCACCCAGAAGCACTTCAGGGAGGGCAGCAGGATGCAGTTACTTCCTGGAGCTGTTGCCTGAGGCTATCTGAGACTCGTGCTTAAAGGGACCCACCTTGAGGGACAGCAAAGCCTTTACTCTGACTGCTGTGGTTGCCCTTGTGGACACCTCAGCACTCCTGCCGTGGAGCTGGAGCTGCCTCTGGGTGGTTGACGGCTCTTATATTGTATATTGCACCTCCTGCTGCAGGTACTGCAGGCTGCCCTCATGGCTCTGCAGGAGAAGGACCCCTAGCTCATTGCAGGGCACCTCCTCACCTCTCTCCAGGCACTGCTCATGTAGCTCAATGCCACCTTCCCTCCCATGCACACTGTGCACTGCCACGTCTGGTGAATGGACACCAGTTCCGGCGGGTGGGACCACATCATCATGGAGCAGTGGGGCGACCAGCAGTGGCTCCAGAATTTCCACAGGAGAAAGGATACCTTTCTGGGAGCTGTGCGAGTGGCTCACCCCTGCCCTAAAGCAACAGGACACCCACATGAGACCTGCCACCCCCTCCAGAAGCAAGTAGCTATCGTCCTCTGGAAGCTCGCCACACAGGACAGCTACCGCTCCATCGGGGGATTGTCTCTCTCGTGTTATTGTCCCAGAAGGGTGGTGAGCTGCTGGAATGGGGTTCCCTAGGGACAGGGAGGTAGTAATGGAAACCCCCTCCCAGAGAGGTTTTTCAATCCTGCCTTCCCAAAGCCCTGCTGGGGGATGGGGCAAGTCAGAGTTGCTCCTGGTGTGTGTGGAGAAGGGAAAAGGGGTTGGGCTTGGGGAACTCCTGAGGGCCCTGGCAACCCTCTGATTCTCTGTGTGTCTCCTTCTATAGGTAGTGAGGCCCATCAATACTTTCCTGCTGTACAGAGTCATCAACCTGGGTAACACGGACTCCCTCATAGCCAAGGGAAGGGGCTAGGGGGAAAAGGCAGGGGGCAGGAGCAGGAGCAGGAGCAGCCACCAAGCAGTTGAGGATGGCAGTGCACATCCTCCTGCAGTCTCTGGTCCTAGGAGCACTTCAGGGCTTGCAGTGTGGTGAGATGCTCTCTCTGGAGGTCCACATGGTACGCTCCTCACAGCTGGTCCAGCTGTGTAGAGCAAAGGGAAGGTCAGTCATCCCGGTAGATATTGTGCATGAAGTCTGGCCCTCATCTCTGAGCTGAGACCGAAAGGTCTCAGGTCAGACAAAGGTGATGTGCTTGGAGCAAGGCCATCTGTGGCCTAGACAGATGGCCCCTTCCTGCAGGCACACAGATGTCCGGGGAGGAGTCTCACAACCTCCATATCCTGGGGACAAGCAGGCATGGGAAGGTGCCGGCCAGACCAGGAGCCTGCGGGCAGGAGGGGGGCCAAGAGGCATCTGGGCTTCCCTCCGTGCTGTACACACGCTGGGTCCGGCAGTGGCAGTGTCCCACGGTGAGAGGACAATATCCCTGCCTGATGGAGGAGAGGTGGGGAGGATATTGGGAGGTTGTTGGAGGGAGGTGTGTGTGAACCGCTGACGCTCCTCTGCCTCACCACACTTTGCCCAGGAGTGGATGCTGCACTGCTCTGTGTGTGTGTCTCCATGTCCCTAGCCTCCTTCTAGTGGTGGCTTGTGGTGGGAGGGTGTCCCTCGGTGTCTGGAGTAAGGCAGGCCTCTCCAGACACCCTGTGAGCAACAGCACAAAGGTCCTCTGGTGCAGCCTCCTGGGGCTGCGTGCCCCGGACTGGTGCTCCATGTGCATCCACGTGCACAGGCTGTGGTGTGATCCCCAGGCCGAGAAGGCTGCTTGAGGATCGTACAGATGCCTGTTGCCACTTTCCACCTCCACCCGTGTGTGTCTGGGGAAAGTAATGGCACTCACCTGATGGGCTTTCTCCGGCTTTGGACGATGCCTAGGAGATATCCTGGATGGGGGTACCGGTCCTAGGGTGAGCATGACCTCCTGTCTGGTAGGCATCAAAATGCTGCTGGCCTTGTTCAGCTCCTCCTCCTCCTCTGTCTCCACACTGGCTCTGCCCCCCAGGAGGGCAACCATGGGCATCTCCAGCCCTGAGTCCACAAGAAGGGACTCACCTGCCCTGTAGGATGTGGTGGAGCTGGGCATAATATGGGCAGGCCTGTGGTGCCACCCCAGCACAGGAGCTGCGCTCCCTGGCCTTGGCATTGGCCTGCCTTTGTTCTTTAACTTCCATGCACACATGCTCCTGGGTGCGCATGTGGCTCTTGTTGCCCAGGTTGTCAGCCATCCAGCTCTAGATATCTGCATTCCTGTACCTGGTGCAGAGATCACAGAGGTTTGCCTTCTCTCCCCAGACCTTAATGAGGTCCAGGATCTCTGCACCAGACCAGGAAAGCGCACACATCTCCCATCCTCAGGCAGAGTCCTGGGAGCTGGCTGCTGGTTCCCTTGCAGCCGTGGACGGCTCAGTGGGAGCAACAGGGTCACTTTGGTGGCTGCCAAGGCTGTGCAGGCTGCGGCTCTGTGGCTTATGGCTGTCAGGGCCTGCTGTGAACCACAAGCCCTTGCCCCTGTGGCTGCACCTTTAAAGCCTGCTGGGGAAGGGGGACTATAGAGATCTGATGAGTGTGGACAGAGTGGCCATCAAGGCACCTGTGGGATTTCCTGGAGGCTGCTTATTTCGAAATAACTCCAGCTGCCCTGTCTACACAGCTATTTCAGACTAGCATTATTCCTCATAAAATGAGGGTTACAGAATCCAGAATAAGATGCCCGTTATTTCGATATTATTTTGAAATAATAGACTTGCTGTGTAGATGCTCACACAGTTATTTTGGAATAACATCCATTATTCCAAAATAATGCAGCTGTGTAGATGTACCCTGATAGGCTTGTATGTTTCCTAGAAGCAGGTCAAAATCAGTGAAGGGCATGGAATGGTTTAACTTTGCACATGTCATCTTAAAGATTGGCTCAGTGCCCATGCTGAGATATAGCACCATGTGCTGAAATCTGCTGTACTGTCTTCCTCTCTATTTTTAACTGAACAAAAAATAAGTTATTTATCTCCCTTGCACTTGGGCTACATGGTGTCCTTGACACAAAGAAGTGGAATCTGAGGGAAAAGAATTCTAGCTCAGCCATTTTCACTACTAATGGTGGGTATGACAGTTGTATGACAGATGGATGAATGCCCCAGGAATAGATATTGGAGGCTGAAAGGGGAAGGAGAGAAAGAAGCTAGTTCCAGCTCAGGCAACTGTGAATGCCTGAATCATACACAAGTGATCAGGAAGAAAACTATTTAAAAAAAAAGGCCTGTTGTGATAATTGGGCCTCAGCTGTGTGAAAGTGTCACAATAACCTACCACAATAAGTTTGATGGGAAAACCAACAAAAGAGATAGAAAGTTTATTTAGGAAAAGCAAAATCTTTTGGGGGAAAATTAACAACAGACAAGGCTGTCTGTCAACAACTGCTACAGCGAGTTTCATCATTACAGCCTGACCAAATGCTGCAATCAGACTGGTGGGTCAGCACCCTGATCACTGTTGCCTCAGTTTCCCCCAGTGATGACTGATTGAATAATTAGCTAAATCAGAAGGAGAGGCTGGGGAGGTAAGCAACTGATGAGCCCTCAGCTGAACAACCTGGTGGAAGTCAGGAAAGTTAAGATTAAAGAACTCCCTAGAGATGTAAGGGCTGAAAGATGTGGGAATTTGAAACTGTGATGTAGCATTGTTCTGGTGTAGATGGAAGGGTTAAAATAAAATGCAGTCTGAACATTAAAAAAGTGGGTCTGAGTAGTTTCTGGGGCATCAGGCTATGTCTGCACCACAGGGGGTTTTCTGGGATACCAGAGTGTAGCCAGACATGAACCCCGTCTTGTTTTTCCCCCCCCCCAGAGAGCAAGAGAAAGGCAGTCAGCCTTTGATGCCCTGGGAATGCAGGTGTGCTGCTTGTCCCTGACTCTAATAAACAGAAACCAGACAGTAAATGGGCTAGCTGATAACCGGAGGGGCCCCCCTCCTGCTGCCCTGATGGCTAGCACCAGTAATTGACACGCCTGCACTGTCCCAGGAGAGGAATCTTCGCCCATCACATACTAGAGTGCCCATTGTCTGCAGTTTCCCAGGTGTGAATTATGCTTTGCACCCTTCCGTGGGAAACTTGGCATTCAAAGCCATTTTTCCTAATTGGCCACTTGAGACCAGGAAGAAGCCTACGTGACCCAAGGGGTATAAAGAGGGGTTTAGTAGCCCACCCCATTTGAGCTCCAATCTATACCTGCTGGCAGGTATATGTTGTCTCCCGAGGTCTGTGGGACGCCCAGCCTCGCCCTACTTCTTCCCGAGGGATTGAGAGAAAGACGCTGGCCACGCCAAGTCTGGAACGCAGGGGTGAGAATTATACCTGCAATGTGTTTCTTATGTGTACACTTTAATTTAGTTACTCTATTATAAGTTTCTCTAATCAACCTGTTTCACTTCTATTGTAAACAAGAAAAATAAGATTGTGCCCTCATTCACTTTATAAGTTTAAATATATATATTGAACCAAGTTTTCTTTCTTCTTTCTTTTCTTTCTCCTACAAATAAGCAAGTGTGGTTTGAGTTTCTGACTTGAACCCGTGCTGCTGTACCCGAACCGAACACAAACAAAAGAACTCCAGCTGGTCATAAGGGACAGATATAGGGAGAGCTTGAGCGTTGGATCGTGTCGCTTCCAGGGGACAGATCCGTTGGGGCACCTCTCAGCCTCCCCAGGCTGCCCACTGCGACGGGACTTTGTGTCCTAGCAGTCAAAGTCTGAGGTGTAAAGCTCTCCCTGTTAAACTCTGGGGCGTCTGTCAGCCTGTTGGCTGCCCACTGCAAAGGATCCCGATCCTAGCAGTAAAGACATGGACGTTAAACTCTTTGGGGCACCCGTCAACCTCCTCCAGGTTGCCCACTGCTAAGGGACCCCACTCCTAGCAGTTAAAGTCTCGGGTGTATAGCTCACACACACCACTCACTGCCCTGACCACCGGCTGACACAGAGGTATCCCGGAAAAACTCTGCCGCGTCTAGGGAACGCATCTGCTCTTCCACTTTTTTTTGCGGAAGAGCAGACACGCTCTTTCAGAAGCCCTGTCTTCCTCCTGCCATGAGGAAAAAGGGCTCTTCCAAAAGAGGAGGCTTTTCCAAAATTGGCCCAGTGTAGATGGGCCAAATTTCAGAAAAGCCTCTTCCAAAAAAACTAACGGAAAAAGGTACGCAAATTGCAGAGCACAGTTTGTGTACCTTTTTCTGATAGATCATTGTAGTGTAGACATAGCCTCAGAGATCTGGAGCACAGCATGACTGCCATACCCATTATTTCCTGTGACCTTATACTTGCATCTTCTTAATCCTTAGACCTGTCCTGCCCCAATAAAGCCAGAGGGAACTAGGTGACATTGCCACTTCACTGGCTCCAGCTAAGTCTCAGACACCACCTGGAATGTCAGAGACAGGCATGGATGATTTTGTCTTTTTTCCTTCCCCACATTATTGCTTCTCTTTCCTGGACCACTCCTTTTGCCTTCTGTCTAAATAAAAGCCTGGTGTAACCAGCAAAGATGATATTTTTTGACACTGCTGTAAGCCTGTGACTAGAGAGACAGCTAAAAGCAATGCTTTAAGCAGTTTGATGCTAGTATAAGTTTACCGGGTCTTGGAGTGATACAACCACGTGCTTTTGTAAGCCACACACCTAGTAGGTTTGGTTCACTATCCTATGTAGTGACACTTAGGCCACTTACAGAGAGAATTAATGTGCTCTCCAGTGTTAGCTGGGAATCAGTTGGCTTTATAGTTCAGGCTGTAGAAGCTCAGGCACTAAGCTCCAGGGGTCCCAGGGTCAGTTCTGACTGTTGGTGCTACACTTTGCCTATATTTTTCCAGCAGTAATTCTGCAAGTAAGCATCAATATGAGAGACAGATGCTACATTTCCTATTTTTGCTATTCTTCTCCTTCTCATTTTGTATGGGTTTGTCTTGTTTTGCTGTCTAAGCAATGGGACTGGACTTCAACAGCAACAGCAGTAGCCCCGGCGCATCTCAATGAATTTCAGCAAGGACAGCTCTTACCATCAAAGCCCTGGTCTCCACTAGGGAGTTATTTCAAACTACTAGGAGCTGTACCCACTTCTTGCTACACTCGCCAACCCCCCTCTCAGCTGGGGAGGGCCCAGGACTGAGGCCTCAGCTCTTCCCCTCCCCCACCAATGGGGAGAGTCCCCTTATTTTGAAATAACAAGCAGAGCTTCCACACTACCAAGCCCGTGATTTCAAAATAAGGGGTTGGTTATTTCAAAATAATAACTCCTGCTTTTCCTGAGGAATAACACTTGTTTTGAAATAGTTATTTCAGGAGTTATTATTTTGAAATACGTTATTTTGAAATAATTTCCTAGTGTAGACATGCCCGAGATTATCAAATGCCCTACTTTCCTTCTAAAAACTCTCCAACTAATGGGAAAGAGAACAAGGCATGTTAAAATGAAAGTCATAGATAACACTGCATTTAAAATATTTTAAGTGTTTTTCCTTCTTTTCTGTATTTTTTAAAAAGGTTAAAAAGTATTTAGCATGTGTTTGCCACTGTACTATGCAGGCTGAGGTGTCTGCATACCAAACCTGGAACCTTGTTTAATGCTGGACATCTACAGGGTTGTGAACCTTTGATTCTTTGGGTCCTTTATTCTATCTGAGGATATGCCTACACTATAAGCACTAGGACAGCAAAGCTGTGCCACTGTAGTTATGTTGTTGTGGTGTAGATGTTTCAGGCCAGGTCTACACAAGGGGGCAAAGTCTAACTAAGGTGCACAAGTCCAGCTATGTGAATAGTGCAGCATCCCCAGGGTGGGGAGTCGATGAGAGAAACTCTCTCATCAACTTCCCTTACTCCTTGGTGGAGTAGTGGAGTCAACGGAAGTGTAATATCCAGTCAAATTAATGGGTCTTTACTAGACCTGTTAAATCAGCCCCGGGAGATCAATCTACTGGTAAGTGGAGACAAGACCACAGTAACATAGGCCACAGGTTTTCCATTGCACTGGTAAATCCACTTCCTCAAAAGGCAGTACGTCATTCTCTACAATGGGAGTTACATCAAGCTACCTATGTTGCAATTTTTTTTAATGGCCCTGAATGATATAGTTAAGTCAACTTAAGTTCTATGTATAAACCAGGCCTATGTACAGTTGTCAGGTCACACAAATCAGTAAGGAAAGAACAATTCCTTAAGATGGGGATACTGAAAAAAGTTACTTCAATTAAAAGCATAAGCTTTTGATGTCTCTAAGGGATGACTTCCAACAGATGGTAGAACTAAAGCAAAATTAGAGAGGGCCTCAGAGGGAAATATGCATTGTAATGTGATGGCAATAACTCAGACTAGTATAAGCATGATGCCAGGTTTACAGAATAGTCATTTTGACACATACGGAATATTTAAAAAAAAATGTAAGTGATTTAGGAAGTGATTTTCAAACATGACTTAGGCACTTAGACACCCAAGGACCTTTTACTTTCGTCTACATTTACTTTACTTTTGAAAACAGGACTCACTCCCCTAAATCAATTACGTGCTTTGAAAATTCTGTGCAGTATCTAGCAAATCTGGTTCATCTGCACTGAAGAGGCAAGTCAGAGACTGAGATTAGTTGTAATGAAGCTGATATGCTCCATTATATAGAGCGCTGTGCAGATACAAAGTTTGTATCCACATCCACATCTGAAAAAATCCAGATGTTCATATCCATGGATGCAAATACCTGCAAATATCAAGTAGACATCCACAAATTTGCAGGGTTTTAGATACAAAATTTGTATCTGTAGCCATAACTGCAAAAATGAGCCTGGATATCTGTATCCACATCTGCAGATGTGGATACTTGCTGATATTAAGTGAATATTTTCAGTTTTGCAGGGATCTACCAATGAAAGAGAGAGAGGGATATTCTGGCCCAATAAATAATGCATTTAGAAATTTGATTGTACAGGATGCAGTACGTGAACTGTGCCAAACATAAGCCCATGCTCTGAAGACCTTGTAATCTAACAGCATATGTGGTATAATAAAAACAAACAGAACAATCACGGAATGTGTGTTTCAGCTGGAACACTTTAAATAGACACATTTATAAAGATTTTTTGAAAGCAGAAGGGGAAGGCACTTCACTTATGTGAATAGGGAGCACATTCCCAGGCTATGGGGAAGCATGAAAATAGGTATGAACCAGGAATATGCATAGGAGATGATGTGAGAAAAAAATGGAATGAAAACAGGGAGCAGAACAGATTGCAGGAATTATGGGCAAAAATATTAATGGGGATGGCATTAAAAATTTTTGAAAATGAAACTAGCCAATTAAAATGAACATTTTAAAAAATTATTTCTGCTTGCATTAAACAAAGGAGATGAAGGGACCAAATTTCCAAATCCTTCAAGGAAAAGCAAATTAATAACAAAAGAAATTAGGAATTGTCTAAATAGGAACACTCTGAAACATTAACTGAAGGTATGAATTTAAAGTGGATTAATTAAATAACATTAAACCCCGGTGTGGATGCTCTTATTCAGAATTATAGTTGCCTTAAATCAGATTTATTTTAATGTAAACCAAAATCAAATTAAGGCCACTTTAATACTGAATAAAAATATCCACAGGGGCTTAATGTGATTTAACTAATCCACTTTAAATTCATACCTTTAACTAATTTGGATTAGCTTTCCTGAGGTGTCCTCTTGTTGACCAAAAGCCCTCAGGTTGTCTGCTAGGACACCAATGGAGATGGACTAAGAAGTAATGGGTGGCGGTGGAAATGGACTGTAGAAAACAAAGTCCTAAGTAAAAGTATGACAACACAGGAGGTGATTCTGCTGACAGAAAAGTGTCTATAAAATATGTTCTGTTATTAAAATGCGTCTGTTCAGCATCTGTGCTTAAAGAAAGGGGCAGCTGCTTAATGGAATTGTGTTTACAGCTTCTGGGTTACCCAAGTCAGAATTGATGCAAGGAAATATCTAAGTCCAGTCAGAGCAACCAAACAAAATGCAGCACTGGGAGGAGAAAGCACCTCAATAATAAACACAATTTGCAGAACACAAAAGTCTACACAGCCATAAGTTTTATTTAACTAAAATACCAAACCGCCTAAATATTCAACCAATGCCACCTTTCTGCTGCAGTGAAAGGCTGACTTGCTCAATGGAACATTAAATATAGTGTCTATCTTTATTAAATCACCATACTTTTTGTGATTACAGTGTAAAATAAACCATCCTTTGTAACATGGAAACAGAGAAGATGGTTGCATTGTTATGTTCATTCTAAATCAGGGCGTTGTTTTAAAACCTTAAAGCTACATCTACACTGCAGGCTGTTCTTGTGCAAAAACTTGTGGAGTGTCTACACTGCACGTGCATTCTTGTGCAAGTAAATTTACAGTAAGGCGTCGGAACAGAGGGTTTCTTGCACAAGAGTTATTCTTCTCCCCACGACGAATAAGCCCTCTTGCACAAGAGGGCTTGCACAAGAAGGCAATGTGTACGGGCAACAGGGATTTCTTGCGCAAGAAACCCCTATAGCTAAAATGGCCATCAGAGCTTTCTTGTGCAAGAAAGCATGCACAGTGCCATGGTCGCTCTTGCGCAAAAGCACATCTCTTGCACAAAAGCACATGGCAGTGTGGATGCCCTCTTGTGCAAAATCTTTTGCTCAAAAACTCTTGTGCAAAATAGTTCTTGTGCAAGAAGCCTGCAGTGTAGATGTAGCCAAACTTTTTTCTGAATGTATATGTTAAGATTATGCAGCACCACTAATCTACCAAGGTGTGGAAGAAGTCAGAAGCATACAGAATAAGCATCAAGGGGAGCAGTGAAAAGGATGTTCAGCAACCATAAAAAATGACTTTTTCGATTGTTCGTTTGTTTTAATTTTAGGGCGAAATGTTATGCTAGTCTGAAAACTAAGGATTCAATCATGCAAACCTATTACTATCAAAGTCAATAGAAAAAGTTTCCATTGACTCAAGAGAACCACAGTATGATTAGAAATTTATCCTCAAAATACATACCAAATATCCCTTTTAATGTAGCTTCTCATAGAATAATAGAATCATAGAATACTAGGACTGGAAGGGACCTCGAGAGGTCATCGAGTCCAGTCCCCTGCCCTCATGGCAGGACCAAATACTGTCTAGACCATCCCTGATAGACATCTATCTAACCTACTCTTAAATATCTCCAGAGATGGAGATTCCACAACCTCCCTGGGCAATTTATTCCAGTGTTTGACTACGCTTACAGTTAGGAACTTTTTCCTAATGTCCAGCCTAAACCTCCCTTGTTGCAGTTTAAGCCCATTGCTTCTTGTTCTATCCTCAGAGGCCAAGATGTACAAGTTTTCTCCCTCCTCCTTATGACACCCTTTTAGATACCTGAAAATTACTATCATGTCCCCCCTCAATCTTCTCTTTTCTAAACTAAACAAACCCAATTCTTTCAGCCTTCCTTCATAGGTCATGTTCTCTAGACCTTTAATCATTCTTGTTGCTCTTCTCTGGACCCTCTCCAATTTCTCCACATCCTTCTTGAAATGCGGTGCCCAGACCTGGACACAATACTCCAACTGTGGCCTAACTAGCGCAGAGTAGAGCAGAAGAATGACTTCTCATGTCTTGCTCACAACACACCTGTTAATAGATCCCAGAATCATGTTTGCTTTTTTTGCAACAGCATCACACTGCTGACTCATATTCAGCCTTTAGTCTACTATAACCCCTAGATCCCTTTCTGCCATACTCCTTTCTAGATGCTTCCCATTCTGTATGTGTGAAACTGATTGTTCCTTCCTAAGTGGAGCACTTTGCATTTGTCTTTATTAAACTTCATCCTGTGTACCTCAGACCATTTCTCCAATTTGTCCAGATCATTTTGAATTATGACCCTATCCTCCAGATTAGTCGCAACCCCTCCCAGCTTGGTATCATCTGCAAACTTAATAAGTGTACTTTCTATGCCAATATCTAAATTCGTTGATGAAGATATTGAAGAGAGCCGGTCCCAAAACAGACCCCTGTGGAACCCCACTTGTTATACCTTTCCAGCAGGATTGTGAACCATTAATAACTACTCTGAGTACGGTTATCCAGCCAGTTATGTACCCACCTTATAGTAGTCCCATCTAAGTTGTATTTGCCTAGTTTATTGATAAGAATATCATGCGAGACCATATCAAATGCCTTACTAAAGTCTAGGTATACTACATCCACAGCTTCTCCCTTATCCACAAGACTTGTTATCCTATCAAAGAAAGCTATCAGATTGGTTTGACACGATTTGTTCTTTACAAATCCATGCTGGCTGTTCCCTATCACCTTGCCACCTTCCAGGTGTTTACAGATGATTTCCTTAATTACCTGCTCCATTATCTTCCCTGGCACAGAAGTTAAACTAACTGGTCTTTAGTTTCCTGGGTTGTTCCTATTTCCCTTTTTATAAATGGGCACTATATTTGCCCTTTTCCAGTCTTCTGAAATCTCTCCTCTCTCCCATGATTTTCCAAAGATGATAGCTAGAGGCTCAGATACCTCCTCTATCAGCTCCTTGAGTATTCTAGGATGCATTTTGTCAGGCCTTGGTGACTTGCAGGCATCTAACTTTTCTAGGTGATTTTTAACTTGTTCTTTTTTTATTTTATCTTCTAAACCTAACCCTTTCCCACTAGCATTCACTATGTTAGGCATTCCTTCAGACTTCTCGGTGAAGACCGAAAAAAAGAAGTCATTAAGCATCTCTGCCATTTCCAAGTTTCCTGTTACTGCTTCTCCCTCCTCATTGACCAGTGGGCCTACCCTGTCCTTGGTCTTCCTCTTGCTTCTAATGTATTTATAAAAAGTCTTCTTGTTTCCCTTTATTCCCGTAGCTAGTTTGAGCTCATTTTGTGCCTTTGCCTTTCTAATCTTGCCCCTGCATTCCTGTGTTGTTTGCCTATATTCTTCCTTTGTAATTTGTCCTAGTTTCCATTTTTATAGGACTCCTTTTTTATTTTTAGATCATGCAAGATCTCGTGGTTAAGCCAAGGCGGTCTTTTGCCATATTTTCTATCTTTCCGACACAGTGGAATATTCTCAGACCAATAGTAAGTTATGTGGCAATGTTAACACAGTATGGTGAATTCTGTGATGGCTTCAACAATCCAAGAAGATTTAAAAGAGGAAAAAACTAAATTGCAACATATTTTAATTTGTTCCATGAAGGCAGTCCATTGTCTGTTTATTGGGGGAATTCAGTACATATTTCTGATTTTGTCTAAACTTTCATTTTGTTCTTGCACCCAGACTTAAACTTGACCAGTGCCTAATTATGTCTGGCAACAGTGTTCAATGACTGAGAGTTAAATAAAGTGAAAACTGTTTTCCAATGAGAAGATATTTTCAATACATTTCAGGAAAGTGTACTAGGGAACAATTGAATGTTCACATCCTTTTTTAAATATTCATGGTTCTCCCCTATTTAAATTTATAATTTAGATCAATCTTAAACTGACATATGGGTTTAAATGTGATCAATTTTTTTAAAAAAATCTAAAATATAGTTACCGTGTGGAAAAAGGAGATACTAATTGGCTAATATTTTAGTAGAAAGCAATAGGTTAGAAAATACTTTTTTAAAATACATTGTTATTAAGTGCATGCTTACAAAATTACTAATGCATGAACATTTGGCCTGATGTAAAGTCCACTGAGGTTGATGGAAAGACTTCCAATGGGCCTTAGATAAGATCCACTGTGACAGTCTGTAAGTACTTATCTCCCAACAATAAAAACACTGAGGCTGTGTCTACATTGGCAAGATTTTGCGCAAAAGCGACTGCTTTTGCGCAAAATCTTGCCGCCTGGCTACACTGGCCGCGAGTATTTGCGCAAGAACACTGACGTTGTACTGTACAAAATCAGTGCTTCTTGCGCAAATACTCTGACGGTCCCGCTCAGGGATAAGCCCTCTTGCGCAAGTATTCTTGTGCAAGAGGGCCAGTGTAGACAGCAACGTTAATTTCTTGCACAAGAAAGACCGATGGCTAAAATGGCCAACGGAGCTTTCTTGCGCAAGAGAGCGTCTACACTGGCATGGATGCTTTTGCGCAAAAGCAAATCTTTTGTGCAAAGGCAGATGCCAGTGTAGACGCTCTCTTGCGCAAATACTTTTAACGGAAAAACTTTTCCGTTAAAAGTATTTGCGCAAAATCATGCCAGTCTAGACACAGCCGGAAAGTGTATTATTAAGCTACAATATTAAATGGTTTTAAGATTAATCAAATCAAAATAAGTTTTTCTCAAACCAAGAAAGGTCAAAAACAAATCTTCAATGAGGATTACGTCCATGCTAAACTTCATCTTTCAAACTTCTGATTTTTGGGCTTCAGTCCTCTTTGAAAACAAGTCTGGCTTTTCAGCCCAGTCCTAGTCCCACCATAGAAAGTCCAAGTCTCCCCCACATTCTCAATCTCCCTTTCCAGCCAATCCCATTTCCCTCTCCAATCCTTAATCTGATCTATTTCCTCCTTCCCAGCCTTCTGTTTCCCCCACATGTTCCTCATCCCAGCTGACAACTAGAACCAGTACCCTCTCCACTCTCTTTGTCCAATCTCAGCCCTGGTCTTCCCTTATTTGGAAATAACAAGTGTAGTATTCACACTACCAAGCCCATTATTTCAAAATAAGGGGCTGCGTATTTTGAAATAATAGTTCCTGCTTTCCATGAGGAATAACACTTATTTTGAAATAGTTATTTAGACATAGTGACGATGTGGACACTCCACTGCTGCTATTTTGAAATAACTATTCCCCAGAGTCATTCAAAATAATTATTCCCCAGTGCTTCCTGAGACTCTAAGTCAAGGTAGTGCATCCACATTAAGGGAGCCTGTGTTAGACTAATTTTGAAGCTCCCCTGTAATGTGGACACGCAATTTCAAAATAGTTATTTCTGGAGTTATTATTTCATTTCAAAATAATTTCCTAGTGTAGACATGCCCTCGGTGTCCTCTCCATCCTGGCTCCTTATCCCAGTTTCTTTGCCAGCCTCAGGTCTCCCTCTGGACCCTAGTTCTCCAAGAGCTCAATATCCTCCTCCATCCCAGTCCACAGGTTCCTAATCCCTTGCACTACCAACCCCAATCTTCACTGCCCATATCCCAGTTTCCTTCCCACTGCCTGTCGCTAATCCCACCCCCAGGCTCCCTGTCCCAATCTACTTCCTCCATTCTCCCTCTATCCAGATCTTGTCTTTTCTGCATTTGAATTAGCTTCTCCATCCATACTATCCATGCCCAGAAGAGGCATGGTTGGAACACACTGAAACACAAACTCACTATTCTGAGTTCCAGTGCCCTGTCCTGGCTGTGTCTGGCAAGGCCATGAGCAATTGAAAGCAGGGTTATAATGGAAAGTTTTGAGCAACTTTAATAAGAGGAAGTGTAACAGACCCCACCTGCAGTCTAACATTTGCTTTCAATTGTCTGATGTCAACTTCAGATTGACCTTTGTACATGTGTAAGAAATAGCTTTGTACAATTTCCTGTCACTTGTTAATAGGTAAGTGATTTACCTGGCTTTATGTACGTGAAAAACGAAAGAGGGAAATAAATGAATCCTACCTTTTTTTATAATCAAAATTACAAGAGGAAGAAATTATAGATATTTTGAATTGTTGAGTCATAATCAGTATTCCCTCTACGTTGTGGGGGCATCACAGCTTCACAGGTGATTAATCAGCCCCGCCCTGTCAGAGGCTCAGGGTTCCTGTGAAGCTGTGCTGCTGCACAACACAGAGGGGAAACTGATCATGATGTATCATGAGATTAATGAATAGCATTTTAAGAAACTAGAGCCAGATCCAAAAGCTGGTTCTGGTGACACTTACAAGATGCATCCCATTTTCAGATACAAGTCCATATCCTTTGCTGAATCCCATTTCAGAGCAATCTTAAGCTGTAGTTTTGTGAGCAATGCTGCTATGGTTGTACCAGCTGCATTTTCCATACAAGTGATGAAGTACAAAAGGGGCTGCACTTCCCTTAGTGATAATAAAGGTCTTTAAATCTTTCATAAGCCACATTTGTTTCTCTTTGATAGAGATATAACAGCAGCCTGCAGCCAACATTTGTAACAAGTGAGGCTGAGGCATGAGTCAGCAGTGCTAGCTGATTTTAAAAGTAAGCACGTATCTAGCTCCCATTTACTTGATTGTGTGCTTTCAAGTTCCAGGAGATACTGTGGCAGAGTTGAGGCTGCTTTGGCACCGTGTCTGTGTCATTATGATATTTATTTTAAAGGGGCAAGGTTTCTGCCAACTGTGAGGCAAGTACTTGTATCCTCACGCTGCGCCTGACTCACAACACACACTGCTCTGTCTCTTCAGTGAGCCACATTGGGGAGCCCTTTAGCCCAGGACCCTGGGATGCAGCCTCTAAAGCCCCTGCATGCTGCATTCTAGGCCGACTCTGCCTGACTGGGACGGGGAGGCAGCTCTGTGCACTACCATATCTCCCTCTCAGGCTGGAGCCATGTGCATTACCAATAGAAGGACCTGTTTCCCCCCCAGCAAACAGTAGCTGTGACAGTTAAGTGCCCAAATCCCCTCCCCCTCTCACTTCCAGACCCTGCTCCCTCACTCCCAGCCTGCTTCTGCACTCTACCTCCTTGCTGAGACCCAGCACCCCCACCCCAATCCACTCAGTTGCAGCCCTCTCCCATACTCTGAACCCTTCATTTTTAGTCCCACCCCAGAGCCTAGGGGCCCCCACAAAATCTACTAGCTCCAGGTCCCCAGAAGAGTTAATCTGGCCCTGCACTACTCTTCCATTGAACTGCCATTTCAAGATAACACTCCAAACACTGTTTCAGAAAGTAGAGATTGAAATCTTTCAAAAATTAAAAAAAGAAATCAGAAAGGTAAATGAAATGGAAATTGGACCACATCACAGAACTTGGATTCCAATTTTCCCAGAATTAATGGGTGTTTTTAATTCACTGTTTTAATTCAGGTTCAACACAAAATGTAGGCTTGCTAAAGAAAATCATGGGCCCTGTTTACACTGTTATAAAAAGAGCAGGTATCCCATATGATAATGTAAACAAAATTGACCAGTTCAGACGATGGTTGCACCTAGTTCCTGAGGATAGCAGAAGTGAGGTGTGGATTTCCGTGACAATGGTGAGCTCAGGTAAATGGGCTTTTTTCTCTTCTCTGAGCTGATCACCACAGACCTTGATCCCTCTACCACCTGCGGCCCAGGATGCGGCAGTACCCATGGCATTACTGCCTCAGGTGAGAGAAGAACTACCAAAGCATTTTAAAACGTCATATCTGAGTGTGAGGAAGAATTGTGAACTCTAAGTTGTGTCATGTCCCTCTCATCACTCCAAAACTGAGGGGAGGATTCTAGCTCACAACAGGCCTTGGGTCTACACCCAAATGACAGCTCCATTTCAGAAGTGGAAGGCAGGAGATCCCTACTGGTCTATTCTTTCTTCTTAGCTGCCTGGTAGATATGGAGGGGGAGAATTCATTTGCTATAGGAGGTGGGAAGCATTTCACGTGTCCTTATAAATAAGAGTTATCTGAGATGAAAGGTGACTAGTTTATTAACACAAACCACCACCCTCTCTTCCCCTTGCTCTTCCCCCTAAACAACTGAAGAATTCCATGGCTGTTTTTATTAAAATAGAAAAATTACATTAAAACATTTTTCTAAGGCACAAGATAGGTCTGATGGCTGCTTCTTCTCTCCTGACCTCAGCCTGTCTCTCTGCATCACAATTCCAAAAGAAGCTTGCACCTCACTATGTCAAGCCTTGACTCAAGAAATTGCATTTTGGTTAGGTGCCTTCCAAGAATTAGGCCACTTACAAGTGATTCGGCACCAGCCTTCCCAGAAATATGCAGTGAAATATAGGTGAGATGCAAATCATCTGTCTATACTTCAGTTCCAAGAAAAATGGCACCATGCCCTCTGGAAAGTAGGCAGTGGGTTTACAGATTTTTCTGAGTCTTCCTGGGCTGCTTGCACCAAGACTCCGTGTTAAATTTAGATGGGATTCAGCTGCTGAGGTGTTCAGTCTTAATGTCACAGATGGTAGATTCCGCTCACCCCAGATCCACCCCAGGCAAGAACATACAGATGTCAGAACCTGCAGTTCCCCTTGTGCTGAACAGGATTTACTATTGCAACAACAGTCATCCCTGGGAGAAAATAAACCAGTACAGGATGGTCTAAACCCACATTACATTTTCTGTTAGCAGGTGAACAATCCAATAGTTGGCAAATTCTGCTGTATGATAGTAGGAACTGCTGACAGAGATATCCAACAGCAACATCACTATAAATGCTTTGATGCCACCAGCTACTTATCTTTGTGTTGATTTTGCTGACAATTCCTACCCAAAATCCAAAAAGTCAGAAGGAGACTAAAAACCCACCCTATGTTCTTACAAAAAGTGAGGGTAATTTGCCCTTCTCTTATGTTTTACCACCCGCCACTCTGTCTAGGAGCTCATGTTAGGACATCTGTATGTCAACCTAACTGCCCAAGAAGGTCAGAAATTGCGAGTTTCTTCTCAGAAAGGGAAAGCAACAGGAATCTACACAATTCCTTAGATTTGCTTATACAGCTTCTGAGGCTATTAGTAATGTAATCTACTTATAACACTGACAATATAGATGACACAAACTGCAGCTGTCAATTGACTGGTGAGTTAACTCAATTTATCTATCCTCGAGTTACTTACCTTGAGTTTACTTACCTAAAGTGAAAGTGGCCATGCTATGAAACAATACTTGAGCTGCTGTGTCAATATTGGCACAGCACTGACTTATGTCTAACTCAGCAGTTCTCAAACTTTTTGGGCTCCGGAGCCCTTTACATGTGTAAAAATTTACGCAGAGCCCTAACAGTCCACTGATTGTATGTGTTGTACTTATGCGGAGCCCCAGCGGTCCACTGATTGTATCTGTTGTACCTATCGATGTTTCCAGTTTGTCAACCTCGTGGAGCCTCTGGAGATGACTCGTGGAACCCTGGGGCTCTGCGGAGCACAGTTTGAGAAACACTGGTCTAACTCTAAGGGCATGTCTACACTTGGAAATTATTTCAAAATAACTAAATTTGACATAATAACTCCTGATTTAACAGCATTGAAATAGTGTGTCCCCACTACGGTGAAGCATCGAAATTAGTCAGAATTATTTTGAAATGGCTTGCCCACACTGATTGGAGCCTGCCTCAGACTTAGAGATGCTGGAAGCACTCAGGGGAGGGCAGAGACTTTCTATGGCTGCTTGGTCAGGCAAGCTGCAATGCGTGCTTTCAGGGGCTCCTCTTTACAGCCGCATCTCACGTGCCACTCCTCCTCTGCCTCCCCCTCGCAGGACACAAAAGGGATGCAGTGTGTTCTGGTTGCCCTTGCGGATGTCACAGCACTCACACCATGGAGCCAGAACTGCTGCAAAGCAGCGCTAGGCTTATGGGCATCATGTTGCACATCATGGCACAGTTCATCCAGACTGTCCGCATGCTGCTCCAGCAGGATGAGGACCAGCATGGACCGCAGGCCCTGATTACTCCAGTCCTGGCGCTCCTGCTGCTGCACATACCCCTCAGTCCTCTGGACACTGTGGAATGCCACTTCTGAAGGCAGGAGATGAGTTTGAACTTGTGGGACTGCATCATCCTGCAGGTATGGGACAATCAGCAGTGGTTGCAGAACTTCCACATGCAGAAGGCCACCTTCCTCGAGCTGTGTGAGTGACCTGCCCCTGCCCTTGGCAACAGGATACCCACATGTGACCTGCCATCCCCATGCAGAAGAATGTTGCCATTGCCCTGTGTAAGCTCACCACCTCAGACAGCTACCACTCCATAAGGAACCAGTTCAGCATGGGGAAATCCACAGTCAGGTCTGTGCTCCCACAGGTAGCCAAGGCCATCAACCATGTGCTGCTACGACCCTATGAAGGGTAGTCACTCTGGGGAATGTGGACAGCATTTGCCGACATGGGCTTCCCCATCTGCGGGGGGGAACATAGATGACACGCACAACCCCATCTTGGCCCCTGTCCACCAGGCCTCGGACCACATAACAGGAAGGGGTCCTTCTCCATGGTGCTGTAGATCCTTGTGGATCACAAGGGACACTTCATCACCATCAACATCGGCTGGTAGAGAAGGTGCACTATGCCCGCATCTTCTGGAACTCCTGCCTCTTCTGAAAGATGCACGCCAGCACTTTTTTTCCCAACTACACCATCAGAGTCGGGGAGGTGGACATGCCCATAGTGAACCTGGGTGACACAGCCTACCCTTTGCTCCCATTGCTCCTGAAGCCCTACACAGGAAGCCTGGACCCCACCAAGGAGCACTTCAGTGCCAGGCTGAGCATGTGCCGCATGGTGGTGGAGTGTGCATTTGGCCACTTAACGGGGGAGGTTCAGGAGTCTCCTCACCCATTTTGACCTCACCCATCTTGACCATCTTCACCTTTGTGGTTATGGCTTGCCTTATTGTATGCTGCACAATCTTTGCAAGAATAAGGGGGAGACTTTTCTGCCAGGGTAGAGGGCAGAGGCTGAATGGCTAGCCAGAGCATTTGAGCAGCTGAACATCAGCACCATCAGGAGAGCACATAAAGGGACTGTGCACATCAGGAAGGCCTTGAGTGAGAGTTTCATTCAAGGCCAGTTGTGAGATTCTCCCCTGTGCCTTTCCACAAAGGGCCCCTGCATTTCCTCTGTGTGTGTGCCTTTCTTCCACTGTCTCTCCCTTCCCCTTCCCCTCCCCTACAAAGTAAATAATAAAGCCTTCTTTTCTGGAACAACAGGACTGTTTATTGAGAGGATATATAAAAGGGAAGGGACTGAGTAAATCCCAGCTGCAATAGGGGAGCATGGAGGAGAGCTCAGGGCTGGGGCTGGGATTGACACCTGCCTCCAGGTGGTCGGGAGACTTCAGCTGCCCAAGAGATCCCACCACCTTGTCTTCTGGGGCCTTCGTGGCCCCTGGAGGACTAGGAAGGGAAGCCATTGCAGGGGGGTGGGTGGCTGGTGGCCCTGTTCCATGTATGATACCATGCACTCCATCATCATGCTGCTGTGCCAGCTGGTCCCAGGTGGCCTTCAATGTTCCTGGTCAGCCCAGTTGGTGGACTGCTCCTGGTGCTCCTCCTCAAGCCCATGGATGAGGGATTGCAGGCAGGCCATCTGCTCCTGCATCAAGTACTTGTGGGTTCTTTTCCTCCTGCAGATCCCACAGAGTCAGGAAGGTGGCATGGGAGGTGGGAGATGCACCAAGCTTGCAGCTGGCCCAGCTGTGAAGAAAAGTTCCAAGGGCAGTCATCCCAGGAGATACTGTGTATAAAGCCTAGCCCTAATCTCTGAGCCAACACTGAAGGCCTTGGTTCAGACAATGGTTATGCGCTTTGAGCAAGGCCATATGTTGCCTAGACAGTGGGCACTTTCCAGCAGGGGCACAGATGTCCCAAAGGAGCATTGTTACACCCACGGCCTGGGGCAAGCAGGCATGGGAAGGTACCAGCCATGCCAGGAGCCTGAGGAAGGCAGGGGGGAATGGGGCAGCTCGGCTCCTTCTTTGTCCTGCAGAGAGAGAACTTCTATCTCTGCCCGCTGGAGGATGGGGAGGATTTTGAGAGAGGTGTGTGTGAGTGGCAGAGGCTGCTAGCCAGAGAGAGTGCTACTGGGTTTCCCTCCTGTTTCTCCTCCCAGCAGGTTCCCAGGCAGGGGATCAGTCTCCTCCACATTGCCGTGCTTGACAGGGAGCAGATGCTGCCTGAGAGTGGGCATGACCCTGTGCTGTGTGTGGCACTGCTGTTTGGTTCCATGACCCCAGACTCTTTAGTGGGATCTGGCTTCAGGGTGAGGAGCAGCTCCTGGCTGGCAGGCATGGTTGCCTGGCTGGCCTCTTCCTCCTGCTCCTCCTCCTTGTAGTCATTGGCATGTCCTAACCAGACTCTATAACGACTGGGTGGTGGGAGGGAGGTGACCAGCCCCCTCCCAGGATTACATCCAGCTGGTTGAAGTAATAGCAACTGTGAGGTGACACCTCAGAGCATCCACTCTCCTCCTTGGTCTTTTGGTAGGCCTGCTGGAGCTCCTTAATCTTCACGTGGACCTGATTGAGGGTACAATGTGGCCTTTTTTGACAAGGCTAGAGGTGATCTGACTGTAGACCTCCACAGTCCTCTTTCTGGTGCAGAGATCCTGGAGGTTGGTCTCCTCCCCCAGACCTCGATGAGGTCCAGGATCTCTGCATCAGTCCAGGTTGGAGCTTTCCTGCATCTCTGGTCAGTGGCAGCTGAGGGAGCAGCAGGAGTGCTATCAGCCGTGGGAGGCTTGGAGGCAGTGTTGGGGTCTGTAAAGACTCTTTCGCTGGCTGATGTCTCACATGTGTCTCTCAGTGCTTTCCAACATTTGAGAAGACCTTCTCCTGCTGCCTGGAGTTTTAAGCTCCACAGGAGAAGGGGAGATGCCAGGTGTGGCCAGAGCATTCAGAATTGCAGCTGCGACAGGTCTCTGGAGGCCAATTATTTTGAATTAGCAGAAATGGAGCATCCACACTAACTCTATTTGGAAATAACTATTTTGAAATTAGCATTATTCCCCAAAGAAAGATTTTTAAATAACCAGCCCATTATTTTGAAATAACGGGGCTTTGGTAGTGTGGATGCTCCTCTTATTAATTCAATGAGTGCATTATGGGACACTGATGTCATATACCCAGAACCACCTGCTGCACTGTTTTGGTCCCATTGGGCATTGGGAGCATAACCCAGAATGCAAAGGAGCAGCAGGACCTATGGGATAGCTACCCACAATGTATCACTGTCAAAGTCAAAGGTCACCACCCTACTGTGGATGCACTACATCAAACTCTTGCTCTCAGTGGGGACATTAACCTTTTACTTTACAAAATCAGAAGCTAAAAAGTCGAACTTAAGTACATTTGACCTTATCTCATAGCGTGGGGAAGGCCAAAGTCTAGGAACACTACACCTTCCCAGACTAGCTACAACCAGGCAGTGGATATTCCTCAATCAAAAACTTCCTCATTCTTTCCTCAAAAATCACTGGCATTCTCTGGATTCTTCCTTATCTTTGCCATTGTTTCGCTTTTTGTTAGTTTCCCCCTTCTAGCCTCCTTTGAGAAAGCACGTATCAAGGGAAGTTACGAGCACATTGCAGTAGGATGCGGTTTGGTGTGGCTAATTTGATTATGCAGGGTCCCATGCTGGTATAAAATCTGTTCACTTATTTTTAACTTCCAGTCAGGGCCAAACAGTTGAGAACCACAATCATGAGAACTAGAACCACAATCCTAACTGATACAGACAAAAGATTGGATGCAATTAATAAAAATAACTAATGCTATTTGGGGATGAAAAAAAATCTAAGGCATTTTATAAAAAGAAAAAAATACATTGCAAGCAAAATTTTTGCAGAACTATTTTATGCAAAGGGTGATACACATGTAGTCCCCTTACTACAGGGGCCTCTGACTTTTTCTGGGAGGATCGTTTGTGCTGCAATCTAGCCCTAGAGACTACAACTCCCATGAGCCCTTGAGGAAGAACGGGGGAACGGTGCCTTTTCCAGGCTATGCAGGTTGAGAGTTAGGCTAGGCTCCACTTTTTTTTTTGAGAGCGAGAGAGGAGCCAGGCTGTTGGTGTGGGACCTTTTCCAGGCCAGGAGCTGTTGTGTTGCACCTACAGCCTGTTACTGTTACTGCTGGGGCTTGGATCTAGCAAGCTGCTTTGGTGGCTGCTGTTGTTTGTCCCTGGAGGGGAGAGACTCTGGCTGTGCCTGTGTCTGGGAAGAGCTTACATAAACCAACACAGGAGGTGACTATGAGAAACTGGGCTGTTTGGAAAAGTGCTGCCTGGGAAGGAGCACAAAAGACAAACTGATTCTTGGGTCTAGCAAGAGCCAGAGTGATCTGCCCAGTGAACCAGAACTGTTGGCATTTGGTGGGGCCTGCTCCAGTAGCAGAGGGATTTTGCAGCTGGCCACTTAGCTTGGACTAACACACACAGGACCTGCACAGTGCTGTCTCCACTCCAGCTGCAGACCTGCAGGAGTGCCCAAGCAAGTGTCTGGGACCCTGACTCCAGAGAAGTGCACGCTCTGGGGTGGGATAAATGCTGGCAGTGTAAATGCCAGATAGATACGTTTCTATTATTTCTGTGTACTTTGTTAATTGATTTTATTCACTGTTAACCTGTTAAACCCTGTTTCTTTAAGTTGTTAAGTAAAGGTGTGTTCATTCTATGTAATCAATTAGATGTATGTTATTTATAATTGCTGTCCTGGGGTTAGATCCAGATTACTGCTGGAATAATTTCTTGGAGGCTCCCAAGTGACACCATTAAGTGTGTACAGGGCCAGCCAGGCGGAGGCACCGCCATTGTCTATTCTTAGGGAGCAAGGGACTGCAGTAAGGCGGTGGACAGGGAATTCCCAACTAAACAACATCACCCCTGGGGTACTCAGGATCTTCTTTTATGTTAAAAACATCAGGCGCCCAGGCACACATGTGAGTATGACCTGCTCCTAAGTAACCTGGGGAGGAAAAAGGGGGTTGCACACAAAATAAGTTACAGCCGGTCCCCAAGTTACAAACAGTCGATTTACGACTGTTCGCATTTACAACCAAACCTCCCATTAAGCGGTCGTAAAGGCAGTCCCCGGGTTATGAACGCGACCCGTGCTTACGAACAGCACGGTCGCAATGTAACTCAATGGGGTCCGACTTACGAACATGTCGAGTTACGGCCAAGTGTTTGGTCCGTAACCCATTCGTAATTTGGGGACCGGCTATATAAGAGGAGTAAGCAAAGAAAATGACAAATATAGTCAAACTCAACAGTTTTCTTTCTAGAGGAGGAGAAAAGTTGGATCAATATATTTAAAGGAGGACCAGGCATGGTCAACTAAATGGCTCTTCCTATTCTTATCAATTGTTTCATGTTGTCAGTTTTGCAAGTATTACCTCTAAACGAGCTGCTTCCATATTTGCTAAACATTTGTAGTTTTAGTTGCTGCATGTTTGTAGCAATTTTGTAATTTTTAGTAGCTCAAAATAGGGATAACTTGAAAGTAAATACATTTAGCAAAATTAAGTAAGATGTTATTGACTGGCTGAGGCTTGATGAAAATGTGTAGTGCCATTTGTGATTGGAACTACAGTAGACTTCCGATAATCCGGAACCTTTGGGACCTAGGTGCTGCCGGATTATTGGATATGCTGGACTATCAGGAGGTACTATAAACTGGTTATATATATATACAGTATATACTGTATATAAAGTGTTTTTAACCCTTTTTATTGTAGCACAAGCACTGTCCAGTGTCACATATTGTCAGTGGCAGACTGACTCAGTCCCATCCGGTTTCGCTCGGTTCAGCTGCTGCCACTGCTGCCTTGTAACTAGTTTTTTGCTGAAGCTCACTCACTAGGCTCTTGCCATTTTGATGCCGGATTATCGGGAGTGACATACAATTGGATGCCAGACTATTGGAGTTTTACTGTATTTCCTCCCAATGATGGTTTGCACAGAATTAGAATGTAAACATGGCTTCTTCAACCTCTCTAAAATTTAATCGAATAACTACTCCATCTTTGGCCAGAAGTCAGTCATAAATGTCCTCTTTCCTTCATAGCCATATATATTGTCGTAGACATTGAAAACACCAACAGCTTTTAGGCACGTATCATGGTGACAAAGCTGTGAAGGAAATGTTTTCTGTAACAGAAGCTTCTAGTCCACAAATTAATATCCTCATGAACTGAAGTGAGTGTGAAATGGATTAGGTGGTTACTAAGATCTCCTATTAGTGGACACTGCAGACTTGAGATGTGCTAAATGACCAGGACTGCTTGGAGCAATTAATTACACAGCAGGCCCATGGCAAATTCAAGCAAAAGCAAGACAACAGCATATGTAGCATATAGTAGTTAATTCTACAAACCACAGCAAAATTTCACACGCTGCTTCTTCACTAAGAGGATTTAATGATGAGTGAGTTACAACTTGTCTCTTAATTATTATTAGTATTATTCAGAAATGGAAGCCCAGCACTTCTATGCTAAGAGGATTGTATAGGCAGAGTAGGTGGCAATTTGCATCTTCATTTTAGCCAGGACCCTTTTTTTTTTTTTTTTTTGGGTGGGATAAGAGGATTTGTCAGGTAGTTTTAGTTACAGTCTGCACTTTAATTATGGATCATTTGGAAAAGTATCCCATACTTCACAGCTTGGCTCCGTATGGATATAAAAACTTGTTGATCTAAAAATTGCACCTTAATTGATTCTGAAAAAGAAACCTAGCCCTTGAAAGTCAGGATAATTAATCCAGCAGCATTTCATTTATTTTGCACCATAATTTTAAATGGTCACAATTGCAGATCTTTATTACTATGAAGATATTTATTACTATGTAGTCTGTACATATTTTTACTAGTAGTAAACATAACAAGCTACCATCATATACATTTTAAAGATCATGTAGGTGATTAAATAAACATAAATTAAGACACAACTGAATTACAGAAAGTGACTTATGCATGTTTTAGTCTCTTCTTTATGAAAATGAGTTAAAAGAATCTACCTAAGACTGGTTATGTCTATAGATAACAAATCCCTGCCTCTGTATCTACCAGCTGAAGAAGTTTTAACTAATTTACAACATATAAAAGCACAGAGTTGCTGAGAATCAACTAACCATCAGGAGACTTCAGAATCAAAGTAGGGCGCTTCAGGTCTCACAGATAGCATCCGTACCAAAAGACTGACATTGAGTCATTTTTCTGGCCAGACCCTCTAAGAAATGAGCTGGGTTTTTGTCAGCTAAAGGATGTTCATTACATCCTACCCTATGACTTTTTTAAAGCTAGTTTATAATGTAACTGGATAGGCGGTATTATTCATGTTCTCCTTTTGCGCTCACAATATATAAAGGACTGAGAATTTAATTATGTTATTTGCTTCTTAATATCAACTCCCAAATATAAATCAAGCCAGCTATCAGAAATTAGATTAAAAAGCAGATTATTGGTACAGTGAGTTTTTTAAATTAAAGTCTTAATAAATTTGGACTTGATCCTTGATCTTTTCACTCATGATAATAGGCCTTACTCAGTTTAGAAGCTTCATTGACTTCAATAAGGCTGAACTCTTCACATGGGGCTTGAGGCTGCTTAGTGGTAAGCACTCTGGCCCCGATTCAGAAAAATTCTTAAGTACCTGTGCAATGTTAAGCATGTAAATAACCTCACTGATTTCAACAGGACTACTCACATAAAAAAAGTTAAGCACATATTTAAGTGCTTTGATGGATCGGGGCAGAGTGCTTTGCAGCTTGCAAGATGGAGCCCACAATGAGTGAGATTTTGTAAACTGAACCCTTGAGGTTTAAGGACTGAAATTCAGGGCTCATCTAGACTATGAGGAAGATTCAAAAACGCAGGGTTTTTTCCACAACCCTCCCTTTTTTCGAAAAGCCACTTTTCCTCAAAAAATGAGGTTTAGGCGGCTTTTCAAAAAAGGCAGGGGTTGCCAAAAAACCCATGTCTTGATTACTTTTACTTTTGAAAGCTCAGCTTTTGAAAGTGAGATTGGAAGAAGATATGCAAATTCCTGCAGAATTTGCATATCCTCTTTCGAATCTTCCGCGTAGTCTAGATGAGACCTCAGACCTACTCAAAGGGACAGAAGAATGTCTACATGTCACTTCATTCCCATTTACACTCCATTTTGAAGTTTTAAGAGGCATAAAAGCTTTTTGAGCTGGTGTAATTTCACCTATGACAATTATAGTGAAGGTACAGGAATTATCTGTGCTGCTTTAATCAAATTAGGAAGATGGTTTGTTGATATTATCACAGCTTCTATCCATTCCTGTGATAAAATCACAGCGTAGGCAGCAATTTCTTTGACTCAAACAATACAGCCAGTCATTATTTTTTGCACACTATATATCGCTGATCAGACTGCAGCTGCTAAGCAAGTAATAATTAATCATTTTAGGGTGATTCTCATTCAAAGTGCCTCATTGCTTGTATGTAGCTCTCTTTGTTCCTGACAATTGTTCAGTCCTGGGTTTTATTGTTTGTGTAAAGTATCAGAGGGGTAGCCGTGTTAGTCTGGATCTGCAAAAGTGACAAAGAGTCCTGTAGCACCTTATAGACTAACAGATGTATTGGAGCATAAGCTTTCGTGGGCAAAGACCCACTTCGTCAGATGCATGTAGTGGAAATTTCCAGAGGCAGGTATAAATATGCAGGCAAAAATCAGGCTAGAGATAATGAGGTAAATTAAATCAGGGAGGATGAGGCCCACTTCTAGCAGCTGATGTGGAGGTGTGAACACCAAGGGTATGTCTAGACTACATGGCTCCATCGACGGAGCCATGTAGATGAGTTTACTAGACATAGGAAAATGAAGCGGCGATTTAGATAATTGCTGCTTCATTTACATCAAAATGGCCACTGCGCTGTGCCGATCAGCTGTTTGGCGGCACAGTGGGGCAGTCTGGACGCGCCGCGGTCGACAAGGGATGCCTTTGTCGACTGCTCCGGTAAACCTCATTTCACAAGGCATAACGGAGCGGTCGACAAAGGAAAACATATTTCAGTGTGGATAGGAGAGGGTGGGCAAAAAATTGTTATGATTTATGGGGAAAAACTTTTAATAAAAATTTTAATAAATTTAAATAAGGGATAGAAAGATTTTACCTCTACTATAACAAGAGTTAAAATTGTATGTTTTTTCAAGATTTGTTTTATTCTTTTAGTGGTAAAAACTGTATCTGAAATCCTTTTATACATCTACTAGGGTATGTCTACACTAGCCCCCTAGTTCGAACTAGGGAGGCTAATGTAGGCATTCGAACTTGCAAACGAAGCCCGGGATTTAAATATCCCGGGCTTCATTTGCATGTTCCCGGGTGGGCGCCATTTTTAAATCCCCCTAGTCCGAACTAACTGCCCGCGGCTACACGCAGCAGTTAAAAGTTAATTCAAACTAAGGACTTAGGACTTAGTTCGAATTAACTTTTAACTGCCGCGTGTAGCCGCGGGCAGTTAGTTCGGACTAGGGGGATTTAAAAATGGCGCCCGCCCGGGAACATGCAAATGAAGCCCGGGATATTTAAATCCCGGGCTTCGTTTGCAAGTTCGAATGCCTACATTAGCCTCCCTAGTTCGAACTAGGGGGCTAGTGTAGACATACCCCTAGATATCAGAGAGCGATTGTCTGTGAGCGAGTCTATTTGTCTGTGAGTCCATTTATTCAAGAACTCCTTCCAAACGGTAAAAGCTTAGGACCACCAAATCTGGTATGCAACTTTCATTTATCGTAACTGAAAGCAAGGTAAGGCTTTGGTTGTGCAGGAGGAGGGGGGAATGTATAGAACAAAACAGAAAAGAGACAGAATCAGCAGGCAGGTCCCTTGTCTGGGACTACCCCAACCTGGAGCTTCCCACCTCCCTGGCACACTTTAGGGAGGGCTGCAGCTCCCCTCCCCAATTAATATGGGAGCATTGCTGGCTGTTCCACTTTGTCAGGGAGCAAGGGGAAAGTGCACAGTTTGCTGCATTCCTTACTCTAGCACAGGGACAGATGAACCTGAGCCTGCCCCAGCTGGGAAACATCCACCTCTCCCCCAGCTGTGCCCACTGGAGCTGCAGCAGCCACGGACAGGCACTTCTTACCTGTCCCCAAGCTGCTGCAGTGAGAGAGGGCTGGAGTAGTCCTCTCTCCCCAGGGAAGCCTGCATACTGAATCCCTCATTTCCAACCTCACCCCAGAACAGTGACTCAGATGAAGAAAAACACATATTAATTAAGTTAAAGACCTAAGCAACACTAGTTAAATCTTCTAGTTTATAAATCTACATATATAAACTAAATGTAGTTGATTTTTTTTAATTTTAAAATATCAGGGGGAATTTGTCTTTTTTTGTGGGATTTGCATGAAACAATGTGGGAGTGGATACTATGTGGTGGAATGGGAGTGGGATTAAAAAAAATAGTTCTAGTGTGGACCTATTTTTTTCTGGCCCAGAAGCTCCACAGTAATCAAGTCTCAGAAATTCATTTGCAATCAGCCAGTAAAGCAAGAAAAATAAATTGTGTTTTCCATTTTGGCAGAACTATTAACATCCATTCTACACCTCCTCCCCCCCCCCCCACCTGGCATATAGAAACAATCAATAGAAGTAGCACACCACGAACCTAAATAATGCAATCACAGCATATTCAAGGAGACAAATATATCCATCTCCCTTGTCAAAGAAGCCAATCCAAATCCTAATATTTGTCCAAAGAGACGTATACTCAATGATAAGTGGGGCCCTACCAAACTCACAGTCATGAAAAACACATTATGAACCATGAAATCTGGTCTCCCACCATGAAATCTGGTATTTTATGAGTGTTTATTCTCTACTGTTCATATTTCACAGCAGAAACCAGCACTTCTCCGATTGGGGCTCCTGACCCAAAAGGGAATTGGGGGGAGGGGTTTTACAGATTTATTTTAGGGGTTTTCCCTTACTTCTGCTCTGCCTGCAGGGTGACTGGAGAGTGGCAGTTGCTGATCAGGGGTTTGGCTCTGAAGGCAGCAGAGCAAAAGTAAGATACTTATGTCCCAAAAAAGGAGGTATACCAATCTTGCAGGAAAAGGGGGTTTTGCACAAAAAGAAAATGTACACACTGCTTGTTTTTGTGCAAAAACCCCAGCACAAAAACGGATCGGCAGAAAATATGCAAATGAGATCACTACTCATGCAAATGAGTCCCTCATTAGCATATTTTTGCTCAGAAAACTCATAGTATAGACGTAGCCACAGATTTTCAGAACTATTGATGAATTTAGACATAGGCAAATTGTACCATTTTCAGCAACACATATAGTTTTCACAGAATAAATAGTTAAAAAAACATTTTCAGGCCATTTTTCAGAGTGAAAAAAACCCTGGTGTATGTGTGCATAAACTGCCTTATTTTAAATATGAACAGGTTTAGTGCTGGTGAGAAAATTCCAGACCATCATCCCTGAAGTCTTAAGTCTTCTCTTTATTCACAAAATAGGCATGGCATGGCAGTAGGATCACAAGATCTTCTTCACTGCACTGCCAATGCAGTAATTCTGGTATGGAGATGCCATTATGGGCATGATAGGTTAGTGTCGATCTCCATACAGCTCTTGGCCTCTGCTGAGACTACCTGTTTTTGTTAATTTTTTTAGAAAATGTTTGAAAACAAAAAGTTCAGATTTTATGTGGACATTTGTTTTTTTCCACAGATGATGCTGGGGCACAACCAGAATTTTCCTAGGAAGGGGACTTAGAGCTCTGCCCCTCCTTTCACCCCTATACACACTTCTTGTTGCCCCCATGCCCAGACCCCCGCTCGACTCAGCTCCATACCCCTCCCAGAAAGAGAGAGAGAGAGAGTATCTGTGTGTGTGTGTCTGCGTCTGTGTCTGGGGGTGGGGGGCGGTCTGCATGTCAAAAGCCAAGAGGCCAACTTTCTGGTTTGAGTTCCATCCTAAAGAATTGTAATTGTGTCTTCTGAACACTGAGAGTAATTTAGCATTCTACCAATTTCAGCAGGAGACTGGGGATCAGGACTTCTGGGTTCATTTCTGTCTCTGACATTGATTTGCTGTGTAACCTTCCACAAAACACTCCTTCTGCCCTAACATTTTCCCACCCCATTTCCTAAACCATAACATTTGTATAATGATACTCACCTGTCTCACAGGAGTATTGTGAGGATTCAAGTGTTTAAAACGCTCTGAGTTCCTAGAATAAAAATATAGTATCCAGTATCCACCATAATTATTATGGTTATACAAGCAGATGCATTTTCAAAACAGAAGCAGGTCCTAGAATAAAAATATAGTATCCAGTATCCACCATAATTATTATGGTTATACAAGCAGATGCATTTTCAAAACAGAAGCAGAACATTAATAATGTTCAGTACGATGGTTTACAGTATGTTTCAAACCATTTATTTGAAAAAAATCCAAAATGGGGTTAATGAAGGTCAGTATTTATTCCAGATGCTTTATTTTCCAAGTTTTGCTTAGCTGGCTGGCACAGGAAGTAGCCTGTGATTCATTACTTAATTGCTGCCCCCAAAAGGGGCTACAGTTGCGTTTCATTTAAGTGAGCTGCTTTGGAGGTCAATTCTTGAAAAAATAAGAACAATGGAAGGAAACAGACTTTCCAGCTGCCCCTTTTAGTTGAATTCCATAAGACAACTTTCCTCCTGCACACCATAGGCCAGATTTTTGCAATGCTCTGATGCAAAACTGGCCTAAGTACCTCTGTGGGGATTCCCCTAGTACTGGGTAATGTTTCAGTGGTATAGAACCAGCCATGCACCTTTCTCCCCTCTCTCATAGGGGCACGAGTAGACAAGGGGACATGGATAGGCCTGGAACATGTGGTGCTTTGCCAAGCCCCAACTGCTGCAGCAGCACCATGCAGGCTGTTGTAGGCAGTCAAAAGTTACAGAAGACAGGAAGCTGCTCAGATATACATTGGAAACCAAGTCAGGAATTGAGTGATCACAAACACTCCAGCCTTTAGTCCCTATCAGATCATGTGTCTCAAAATCTGACTCCAAGGATCAGGGCATGTATATTCTGCCTGGTCATTTGATACATACTACTTACGTATGCCTACTTATTGATTTTCCAGAATATCTCATCACCCTCTGTGTTGAACCTAGTGGTAAACTGAGGCAGATAATGCTAGTTGCAAAGTTCACTCTTGTGTTATAAACTGGATGCTTCACACTCAGAGACAAAGGCTGCCTAGAAGTGAGAAATGGATCTCCACCCAGGAGAGGTGATGGCAGAGGACCTGAACAACCTTTAAGTGGGTGCCTCAAGAGACAATGGAAGGGGATACAGGTGCAGTTACCCTGAAAGTGTGACAATGTAATTTTAATCAATCCATCATGTGAATCCACTTGTTAATTTTTATGTTAAAATGCTTACAAGACAAGCTGAAATAAGCACTATTTTTTTTCAAATAAAGTCTTCTAGAACCTGACATCTTTTTAATTTGCATATGTTTGTGATGAACATCAATGTAAGTAAGATGTGGAAAATTGCATTAATTAAATCATTTCTTTAATCTACATAGCATCTTTCATGCCAAAAATCCCAAAGTACTTTATTCATTGTATATTCACACTTCTTAGTACTCACAAGCTCTCTCAACACTGCTCATTTTCCCATTCTCTTCTCTCCTCTTATTCATTCTGTGCTCTTCATTCTACCAGCCTCTCTCACTGCTGCCGCTGCTTTCTGCCTTTGCTCTCTTTTGTCAACTCCACCGTCTCTGTTTTCAAGTCTACCCTCTTCTGTCTGACTCCTTTATTCCACTCTCATACCATGCTGTCCATCATTCTGCTCCCAACTACCAGTTGCTACCACCATTCTTATTGCTGTACTACTGAGTGCATGTAGAGAGCCTCATAATAAAACAAACTTGTTCAAATTTCCACTAATCCTCTTTTTTTCAAGGCTGCTTTATTCCCTTTTAAGCAATTTTAATTCCACTCTGAACGCATATGGTGTTTCTCCAAACAGTTAATATGCTGGGTTAGTTCAAAATGCACCCTCTTCCCACTGTTTGGCTTTGTTAACAAGTTAATGGAACACAAACCTACTCTAGCCTAGGCGTGGTCAATAATTTTTAATAGGGGGCCACTTCAAGATTTTGGTAAGTGGTCAAGGACTGCACTTCTATGGAGGGGGTGTGGGATGGAGGTTGGGTGCAGAAAGGAGCTTGTGGAAGGAGACTGGGGTGCAGAAGAGGGTGTGGGGTCTGAGAGGAAGTATGGGTGAAGGAGGGGGTTGTGATCTGGGGCAGCGGCTTGAGGGGCAGGGTGGGAGCACGGGTGCAGGAGAGGATTCTGGCCTGGGGGTAGGATATAGGAGGGAGTGCAGGGTTTTGGAGCGGGTTGTGACCTGGAAGAGGTGTTGCGGAGAGAGACAAGGAGGGGTGCTAGAGGCAGGCTCTGGCTGGGAGGTGTTTAGCTAGGCAGCTCCCAACTAGTAGCCCTGTCTCTGCCCCCAAGAGGCCCCTCACCCCCACTCCTACCCTTCCCTCCCTGAGCATGAATGATGCAAATGAGCTATTTGCAGTGCTACGGAAGTCCTGGGAGGGCACAGGAGGAGTTGCTGAGCACAGGGCCCAGGCTTTTCCCCATGAGTGCTCCAGCTCTGGAGCACCGACAGATGTCAGATCACGGATGTTGCCGGAGGAGGGAAGTCCAGATTACAGAGGTCCAAACAATATCACATGTGCATATCCACCATCATTTATACTTAGCATAAAACTATAAATTTGAGTGGCAACATCACTAGTGTATGTTTATTGTTGACATGTTCACTGTAGGTTAACACCAGTTATATGATTTTGCTAAAGGATGTGGAACACTTAATTTTTTTATTTGACCTGTTAGATCTTTGAGATCAAAATCAAATCAGTAAAATACTTTTGTTACAATGCCATTTAGAAAAATGATGAGTGCTGATTTTAGGTTTCTTACCCCCTGGATCACTCAATCACCTTTATTCAGTTTCTCATTTTACAAAGAAAATAATGACTTAGATAATTACATTTGAGAGCTCTCTCATTTTCTGCTCACCAAACTGCAATTCTGCTTCAAGACTGTCAGAAAGCTGCTGCCTGTTTTAACAACTAAGAGGTTTCTAAATACCACCAAATAAGTGCTGCATTTTGTGTCAATCTTCAGTACTGTTGATTAGCAGGTTATTCTTTAAGATTTTCTTACCTATAGTTATATCATAAAGTGGAGTGGCATTATTTAGAAAGGTGCTCTGTGCGAGTAGCATGACTTTCTGACTGCAGTATTTGCTTCCCCAATTTCCATAATGACTATCTGGTTTCAGTTGTTTAGGCCAGATTTAACAGGCTTCTATTGACTTTGGTATTTTAACTGTTAGTATGAGTTATGTACTGACTAAAGAGATGTTAGTACACATTACTAGTACAACATGGTGCCATAAACTATAGGAAATGGACTATTCAATTTTCAGTGTCATCACCTTGTACTAATGAATCATAATGCTTCCAGTATAACATAATTAATCACATGTTGTGCAATGAAAATTTGGAAGTAAAAACTTCACTACTAAAACTTTAACTCTGATTAGGTAAAATAGCACAAAAATCTCTATTTTCCAGGACTGGGTCTCAGAATCTAGGTGTCTCCCCCTCCCCCAGATCTGAGGTCCTAGCATTCTTTTCCTTTCAATCTGCACTTATTGTTGAGCAGTGAGATTATTAGAGCTGGTAGACAAATGGAAGGGGTTCCCTCACAGAACATTCCAACAAAAAATTAGCTGAAAATTGCTCAACAAAACCAAACATTTTTGTTTTCAGCCCCCACATTTTCAGTTTTTCTGATGAAAAAATATCTCTGTTTTAGCTTAACACAGACAATTTCCACTAAAATTCCATCCAAAACCAGCTAAAAGAGAAAAATTTGGGCCATCCCTAGAGATGGAGCACATGAATAGATATTACCTAGAAAGCTGGTCCATGAAGTGTGAGTATGTCTATACCCCTGCTATACTTAGCAGCTTGGAGTTACTGAACTTGCAGAAGAGAGAGCACATCAGTCCTTTAGCCAAAGGAAGCAGCTTGTTAGATCAGCAGCACAACCCATGCTTGAATACCTAGATAATGTTGCATATCTGCAGCACCCTAGGTACTCCCAACACTTACATAAAAACACACAGGATGGTAAAAAGACATTGCTAAGTCAAGCACTCAAAAGTTAAAAAATGCCAGAATTAAGGCTATTCATGCAAATATAATTCTTCTCTCTCAGAAGTATGCTTCATAATAGTGTTTAATTACATGTTCCAAAAATAAACAAAAATAATCAGTCTGAAGCACACACTCCACATGCAAAATTTAAGCTGTAATGGTTAAAGTTTAGCACTGATGCAAGAAACTGAAAATCGGGTTTCATAATGGGAAGTGTCGGGCAACCTTAATTATAGGCAGCCCAATCATCTTTGTCTACACTAGACATTCCACCCCTATGTAAAGTATAGGGAACACCTAGGAATACTAGCAATTGTTACAAACTCTGGGGTAACGTTATTCAAATATCTAAGGCATTTTGAATGGTTTTAAAAAGGAAACACTGTACATAAATACTACATAATAATAATTATAACCTTAAGCTTCATCCAAGTGGCATCTGATATCAAACTAATTGAATAGGTTAAGATCCAGTTACTAGAATACAAGTTCTCCACAAATTGAGAGCCATTTCAAACACATTACACACAAGTTTCATCAAGACAACACTCCTTTTCTTGAACTGTCCATAGAATGCACTGCCAAGAAGACCATCTGCTGTTGCCAAATATTCTTTTATTTAACTTTGATTTACTCTTCTTCATATCTGTGACGATTTGTGTACACACCCTGACCAAAGTGAGTAATGCGGTGGCTATGGTTTTGCATTAGTATGAGTGGGATCTTGCAAACTCAAAGGCAAAAGCTGTTGAGTTTGCAATTAACTGTGACTATAGTGTTTAGTGTTTGCATGGAAGCAAAGTGCTCAAGAATTTATGACTTGCAATTTGTATGCATAGTGGAACAACTCCAATGTTTGCAGAGTGCTATAAAACAAGAATCAGAGGGAATTACCAAGTGTTTTATATATAATTAGCTTTAATCATTTGAAGAAGAGGAAAGAAAAAGATGTCCTTTTACCAATGTGAGTTAAATATTAAATACATCTGGTGCAGTTTTGGAAAAAGCCAAACAATTCAAAGTTGTAGATCTCTAAGCATTACACATGAAGAGGAAAATACAATATTCTCCACAAAACCATTATCGATCTGAATGTTGATTTATTTAAGTGGTATTGTTGGTGGTTTTTTTCTCTACAAACAGAATTAGAGGTATGGTTAAGATTTATAACTGCAGTGTAAAGAGATAACACACAGAGGAACTTTAGAAAGAATATTTTAATCTTCTTACTGTATATTTTAGAAATGAGCGTCTGTCTGTCCGTCAGTGAGTCTGTTTGTTCAAGAACTCCTCCAAAACAGTAAGAGCTAGGACCACCAAGTTTGGTATGCAGCTTCCTCTTATCACAAATTAAAGCAAGGTCAGGGTTTGGTTGTACCAGCATAATGGGATGTGCATGGAATTCAATTGTTTCTCATAACATTGAAAGGAAAGAGTCTGACAAGCGAGTTATACTGCAGAATGACCACAGGGGAGGGGGCAGCAAGGGGCCAGAGATGGGGACTGGGACAGCTATAACTCCATTGGGCCAGCTGGAGAAAGAGACAGCTATCTACTAGATATTTCAGGGAGTTTGTCTGTTTGTGTGTCTGTTTTTCTGCATGTCTGTCTGCCCCAGTTGGGGCATGTCATGAACAGGGGGAGTGCTGACCAGCACCCAGTGACTAAGGGATTAATTTAGGTACCTAGCAAAGGTGTCAGCCATAGGGGTTAGGGCAGCCAGTCAATAAAAATGCAGGTAGGAATTTCAGACTGGGAAAGAGGGGGGTTTCTCTCTCTCTTCTTTGTTTGAGATCAGAGCAGTTTCTCCCAGTATTGAGGGAGATGGGAGATGCCTTCTCTCTCCAAGAACGGACTTCTTGAATTGTGTAAGTAGGGAAAAGTTTAGATAGTCCCTCGGGGTTTATTGTTTTCCTTTTTTGGGGATTTGGAAATCATGTCCAAGCTGGCTAATTGTTTTTCTCTTGTGTAACTAAGGATTACAGCCCAGGAACTTTCCCTGAGTCTATGTTATTTCATGGCTATTTACCACCTAGTCAATTTACTATGCTTGCAACAATAGTTTTGTTTTGATAATAAACAAATTTTACTTTTGTTTTGATTAACTGGTATTGGTTGATGGTTGTGTCCTTAGGGTTATGTGCCTAGTTACCTGGGCAGAGTCCATTGTTCTCTGCAGATTCTCTCTGTTTGTTTTCCCAACTTGAAGCAAAATGGACGTTGGGGCAGGGAAGAGAGTTTTGCCTTAGGGAGGGGATTCCCAAGTGATCTCTTCCCTGGAAAAGGATTTATTTTATATCTTTGTAAGTACACTTTTGGGTGGTGGCAGCAAATTTTTATTTGTTATCTTTTTTTTCTTGGATCTCAGAGAGACTGAGACCAGATAAGCTTGTCTCTGGGAGTGCCAGAGACAAGTTTTACAGAGTTTATTCTGCTAGCCATCCTCCACTCCTTCCCCTCATATCTGCACGCAGAGTGTCAGGTTGGGGGATTGAGCTGTGAGAAGGGACACGCACCCCTCCTCTGACTATGGCTGCTGCAGCTGCAGTGAGAGAGGGCTGAGGTAGTCTTCTGTCCCCGGGGCAGCCTGCACACTGAATAGCTCTTCCCCAGCTTCACCACAGAAAAATTGTTTAACTGAAAAAAAAAGACTTATTTGAGATAAGGAACCAAGCAACACGAGATAAATCGTCTCATGGACAATATAAATTGTTGAGAAACTCAATGAACTATGAAACAAACTAATGATGAACCCATGCCTTTGCAATTCAGGTTTATGATAAGCACCAGCAGTGGTGGGCTAATATGTATGTTGAGTTGGGACATTTGTGTTGTGCTGGGAGGTTTGTGTTAATTAATGCAAACACCGAATGAGGTGTGTGCACTGACTAAGGTGAATAGCTGTATGTCTGTAGTTATGTGTCTGCCAGTTATGTTGCTGTGTAGATGGTTTTGGAGAACATTGGCAGTTGAAGCAAGTAATTCACCACTTGTAAAATTGTTGCTAGCAAAATACTTGTAGAATGGTGACATCACAATGGTGCAGGCATCTTGGCGTGGCATATATACATGCCTTGCTATCACAGACAGTGGCAACTGCTGGGGAGGGACACAAGTGGGACACCAGCCAAGTGACCGCTTTCCATGTGTGACTCCTCCCTGCACCACCCCTAGCCCGGGAAAGGGCCCTGCCTCTTCCCACCCCCACTCTATCCCTTCCTCCAAGCCTCCTCCTCCCAAGCGACGCAAGCTGGGGGACTAGCTAGCAGGGACCTGGCACTGGGAGAAGTGGCGGGAAGCAAAGTGACATGGTTAGAAGCCATGGAGGCAGAGTGGGCTAGGGCCGAGTCACTCTGTTTCCCCCCATTAGTCCCCTGGTCTGTGTTGCTTGGGGGGAGACGGAGAATATAGAAGGGTTGACCCATCCCCACACTCACTGGCAGTGGAAAGAGGAGCAATGTAGCTGGTAGCCAGGGGACTGGAGTGGTCTGGGGCCAGGTCTCTCCACTTCCCACTGCAAGCTCCCATTCTTATTAATGCCAAATCATAGCCACCACATTACTCACTCCAGCAAGCGTGTGCACACAGATTGCCACAGATATGAAGAAGAGTAAATCAAAGTAAAATAAAATAACATTTGGCAACAGCAGATGGTCTTCTCTGCAGTGCATTTTAGGGACATTGCAAGAAAAGGAGTGTTGTCTTGTGTGTGTGTTGGGGGTGGTGCTGACCCTCACCATGTCCCACAGATTGTCCTGAGCCCAAAGCTCAGGGCCTGGGATGGCTCTGCCCACTGCCTGCTGGCCCCTTGCTCCTCTCGCTAAGGGTATGTCTACACTAGCCCCCTAGTTCGAACTAGGGAGGCTAATGTAGGCATTCGAACTTGCAAATGAAGCCCGGGATTTAAATATCCAGGGCTTCATTTGCATGTTCCCGGGCGGGTGCCATTTTTAAATCCCCCTAGTCCGAACTAACTGCCCGTGGCTACACGCGGCAGTTAAAAGTTAATTCGTCCTTAGTTCGAATTAACTTTTAACTGCTGCGTGTAGCCGCGGGTAGTTAGTTCGGACTAGGGGGATTTAAAAATGGCGCCCGCCCGGGAACATGCAAATGAAGCCCGGGATATTTAAATCCCGGGCTTCATTTGCAAGTTCGAATGCCTACATTAGCCTCCCTAGTTCGAACTAGGGGGTTAGTGTAGACATACCCTAAGAGTGTTGGTGGGCATGTGACCTTCCACACCCCGCCCCCCCCCCCATTGTCCCTGGTTACAAGAGTATACCTTGTAAAGGCAAAATGACTGAGAAATTGAAAATTGGATGGCAACGACTGGTAAAACCTGGTATCAATTCAGCCTGGAATAGTCTGAGCCAAAAGAGCATTCAGCCATGCTTGTAGCTGCTCCATCATTTCACACTGATTCCGACATTTGAGGCTTCATAGTGACCCACAGGGACATTCATCATCATGTTCCTATTAAGCCTCTGGTGTTAAGGGCAGCAGCAAAGCTCCCCAGCTCCTGTCTCTTTCTGGCAAGTCTCCCAATGGTTTCCCAGCTGTGCCCCAGGTTTTTCGTCTGGGCTTCCACAGCTCTTAGCTACGTTGTCATCAGGTGGCCTCATTCTCGCTTGACTTTAGGGAGCCCTCTGATTGCTACTCTGGCGATGGAATCCGTTTCCATCTGCAGCACATGGCTACTCCCTCCCCAGTGCCTTCTGGCAATGATGCTATTCATATACTCCTGGATGCGCTGTGCCAACAGATCTTGGTTTTAGACTGTTCGGGGCCAAAAGACATGAAGGATTTTTCTGAGACAAGTTGTATGGAATGAAGACGGGTTGGACATGCTGTACTTCATCATTCCCCAGCATTCGGCACTATATCGCAATATTGAAAGTACACTGCTCTGATAAATATTGAATTTGGTTGTGATCTTTTATTTTGATGATTACTGGGCTGTATTTAAGCTCCTGAAAGTGTTTCTGACTATTGATTTTGTTCCAGATATCCTGGCTTGTTCTACTGTCCTGGCTTATGGTTCAGTATGGTATGCAAATGTTTCTACATTGGTGAGTGACATTGCTAAACCTTATTATTAGGGTCCTACCAAATTCAGCAAATTTGATCCTACCAAATTTGATCAATACATTTTGTAATTTCAGATATTTAAATCTGAAATTTCACAGTGTTGTAATTGTAAGAATCCTGACAGAAAAAGGAGTTGTGGGGGTCACACGGTTATTTTAGGGGGAGTTGCCATGCTGCTACCCTTACTTCTGTGCTGCTGCTGGCAGCACTGCCTACAGAGCTGCTGGCTCAGTCATGCTGCCCATTCAGCTCAGAAAGCAGAAGCACAGAAGTCAGGTATGGTATTGCCATCCTTACTTCTGCACTGCTGCTGGCAAGGCAGTACCTTCAGACCTGGATGCCTGACCAACAACTGCTGCTCTCTAGCTGCCTAGTTCTGAAGGCAACATGGAAGTTTGAGAGACACTGGTCTCCTCTGTGAAATCTGAGTAGTACAGGCAAAAGCACAAAAGGCCAGATTTCATGGTCCCTGACACATTTTTCATGGCCATGAATTTGGTGGGGCCCTACTTATTATATAATCATTCTGCAGCTCATAGATTGACTGTGCCTCCCCATACTAGAGAGGCACAAGCTAAAGGGGAGGACACGACTGCCCCACGTCTCCCTTACCCAGTGACCCCACGCTGTGCCTAGCCTGGGCCGCAGTCCTCTCCCCAACTTGTGTTACCTGTCCTCCTCTCCCTGAGCTCCCGCACCCTGCATATTTAGCTGCTCTCCCTGGCAGCTGGCCAGGGGAAGGGATGGAGCTGTTTCTGCCTGAGAAAGCCTGGTCAGGAGCTCGCTCTCACAAACCCACACACACTCACATCCAGGGACAGCAGCTGGATGTGCTGCAAGAGAGGCGCAGGGAGAGAAGGTGAGAACACTTTTCCCTCCCTGCCCCCGCTAAGCCAGTCAGGGAGCACTTAACCCCCCTCCCCCCGCCAAATCCCTGATACATGTCACCTCTGGCAGCTTGAACTGTAGAGACCAGACTGCACTAAATGTTTCAAAGCAGGACGCCATGTTTTGCTGCCACAAACTCTGAATCGGTATTAGTCTGCATCTATTATTATGGGAGCAAAGGAATTGCCATACCATGCATACTAGTGATCAGGCCCTCCAACGGGAGGTGAAGGGGGCAAGTGCCCCCAGGACTGGTGATTCAAAGGGACCCTGGGGCTCCTGGCTGCTGCTGCTTCTATTGTGGCATCGGTGGAGGCCAGAGCTCTGGGTCCTTTAAATCGCCACTGAAGCCCCACAGGGCAGACTGCAGAGCCCCAGACAGCGCACTCTGGGTGGCACTGGGGAGGAGAGAGCATGGCTCACATGGTACTGAGTCAGCTGCCCCACCCTTGCCCCTTCCTCCCAGGGCCCCGCCCATTCTGGGAACACAGACGTGCCCCCCCCTACCTTGCCGTGGGGCTTGGAAAGACTGTCAGCTTGCCTGCCAGTGATTCATCTAGTCCAGAATACTGTCTCTCTACAGTGGCCATTACTGGATTCTTCAGGGAAGCTGAAGGAAAAAGCCCATCCATAGCAGTGGCTTCTTTCTCACTTGCATCTATTAATGGCTGGCTTACACATTCTAAATGGGACATACTACTTTTTATCCTACCAGTACCATTGCATTACTGTTCCCCTTCATTTTAGATTCAATGAGTGCAAGGGGTACTTACCCAGAACCTTACGGTCAGTGGAAGCTGAGCTAGCAACAACCCCAATCATTTATCTCTCTCTTTCTCTCTCTCTCTCTCTCTCTCTCTCTCTCTCTCTTACACACACACACACACACACACACACTAAAGCAGCAGCTCTCATGAGGAAAGGCACATCTGGCCAGCACCATCAGCATCTCTTAGCAACTCTAAATAAGCATTTTCACTTTGCTAAGAACTGCTAATCTATGCCCTAGTGGCCTTTGGGTTCCTTTGACTGCCTAGGCACCACGTATCTAGCATTTAGCTGCCACTGGAACATGTCTTATTTAGTCTCAACTATCATACAATATTATGGGGAAACGGTAATCATAGCTGCTTTTTTTGGCATTATTGACTATTTACTTCATTGAAATAATCTAACATTTTATGAAGGGGCAGGATGAATAGGATCATTTGGGATACTAGTAAAGAATGGGAAATTTGTATTCTGTGTAACCAACTCAAATCCAGTGACCAGTTAAGAGATAAGTGGTTATGGAGACTCTTACTACTAGAGGCAGTCCAATTCCATGAGGTTTAACTGTTAATTCGAAGTAAGGGGTTTATTTCGGAATCGCCCTTCTCTGCCGCTTGTAGACGCGGGCAGTTCTTCCGGGCTAGTCAATTTCCAAAATGGCGACTGCCCGGGAACATGCTAATGAAGCACGGGATATTTAAATCCCACGCTTCATTTGCAATTTCGGTCGCCCTCATTAGCCTCCCTAGTTCGAACTAGGGGGCTAGTGTAGACATACCCTAATAGTATAGCTGGTAAAGATCATATAACTGCTATCATTAATGATGCATACATAGTTGTAAAGACATAGCATATACATTCAGAGAAGGATAGATAACAAGCAAATGAATGACAAACAGAAGATTCTGATTAAACAAACCTAATTTTTTTGAATATGTATGTTAGGCTAGGAACAGAAATACCTTAAAGAGCATTTCCTTTTCTCAACTTCTCATCTTCTCTTGGTGATATGTTATAAAAATATTTTGTGGTTATTCACACCACTTAGGGGGAAAATGCTAGTCATGCACTAGCTCCCCAAATGCATCTCTCCTGAGATAAATTTAGCACTCATCTCTTTGAGAAGTTCAAAAGCCTTAGTTTGGCACAAAATACAGTTTTGTTCAGCATACCTTAAGATTTTAAGTGTGCCAGTTGCACATAGATGCTTTCAAACTGCTACCGCACTTTAGAAAATCTTTTTATGATCAATATTTAATGTATCTGGACTCTTTTGGTTGCATATGTGACTTAGTACTCTACCACACCAGAGTGGTTTTATTTTTCAAAATAAAAATAAATATTTCACATTAATTTTCTTCATAACTGATTTCTTGGTCATGCACTTCATAATAAACCCCCAAATAAAAACCAAAGCAAAAAAATACACACACAAGGAAAATAAGGTAATAGTAGTTAGTTACTAATGCAACATTTTATTGCTACAGCTGTGATTCTGTACTAGAGCTACTTTAGTAAAATCTCCATGCTGATTCAATCTGTAAGCAAACAAGGCATGTTTAGAAATCCGTTTCTAAGATTACATTTGAAGCAGCTCCACTAAAACAAGTAAAACAGTTAAAATTCTACAGTGCCATTAAAACACAAGCAAAGTAGCTAAAAAAAATCATGAAATTATCACATCCTCCCACATGCTGGAAAGTGTGTGGGAGGAACCTATTTAGAGATTATTCTGGAAAACCAAAACAAAGAGAAAAACCTAAACAAACCCAACACTGATGACAGCCATCCAGCACAAAAAAATGTGGAATCAAATCATGGGCAGTCAGTGATGGTAGGTCCGCCCCTTCTGCTGAGGCCCCGCCCACTATGGGAGCCAAGCTGCCTCCTGCCCCCTTACCACAGGGAGGAGGCACGGTGTGCTGCACACAGCTCCCCACCGCCCCCCAGCCTCCGTGGCCCCTGACCACAGGGACGGAAGCAGGGTGCGAGGGTGGACACATGCTTCCTCCAACCTCCAGAGGAACACTCCACCCCCAGAATGCCTACAGGAGGTGTTCTGGTGGTGGAGTGTCAGTGAGGGTAGGTTGGCGGTTTGGGAGGCAATGCCTTCCCCTGACTATAGTACCAGATGCCCATGAATCAGATTTAAAAATGCCACAAAACACCGGACACCAGCACCCACCGTAAGGAAGTTCCATGGCACTCTATCTTTGTCCTATAAAGGACACCTCTAAATGGAGCACAATTATCTGTGCCCTCCAAAGGACTTAACGTCTGTCCTACCACAGAAACCAATGCTGTACTAACATGTTTAGAACTAAAATTTATTTTGCAAAATCTGCAATAAAGATGACACCGCCTCCAAACACCATGTCCCCACTGACAGTCATAAGAAAAAAAAACTGACTGGACACACCCTTGGTGGATGAAACCACACCTTGATTGCTTCAGGGAGGGAGGGGGGAAAACAGTTGTGAAATCCTTACCAAATATCACATCAGCCACAATCATGCCACTGTGGAGAGACTAGTTATACACCCCCTGAAATCCACCAGCCAGATAACAACCAAGCCAGCAGACAAAGGGGGCATCATGATAGTCCTCGACTGTGATGACTGTCAACAAGGCCAATGAACAACTGAAACCACCTACTATAAACAACTCAGAGAAGACCCCAAACCACAGCTCACACAGGAATCTAAGGGTATGTCTACACTAGCTCGTTAGTTCGAGCTAGGTAGGCAAATGAGGGCAACTCCGGTTGCCCTCATTTGCCTACCTAGCTCGAACTAACGAGCTAGTGTAGACATACCCTCTGGAGGTCATCAAATCCTTCCCCAAGCAATTCCTAAAAGAATCCTAAACTTATCCCCACTAAACCCACCCCCAGAACTACTATAAAGAATCATAAACCTGAAAGGAACATTGAGAAGTCATCAAGACCAGGGCCCTACATTCATGGCAGGATCGAGCATCATCTAGATCATCCCTGACACGTGTTTGTCTAACCTGCTCTAAAAACCTCCAGTGATGGAGATTCTACAGCCTCCCTAGTCAATTTATTACAGTGCTTAACCAGGCTGGGGGGGAGGGACTCTGTCACAGGAGGACATACTAAGCAGCTGGCTACTTCTGCAAGCAGGCAGTGCTCCACCCCTGCTCCTAACCCACCCACCATCGTGCTGAAGAACTATTATGCTGTTCTGGTACTGAGAGATGTGGAATCAGACCCCTCAGGTGGAGAAGGAGAAGCCATGTACCCCCAAGGCTGGGAGGTCTTCAGCCGCCACTCCCAAGAGCTGTGTGGAACTATGATTACTGGGGCTTGTGACTTTGTTTTGGGAATAAGCAGGGTGATCACTCTATAGGAGTTTGCTGAGATCAGCAGAAGAGGGCATTGGAGGTATTTTCTGGGGAAAGTTTACTGGCGCTGAAGATGACTGGGAGCTCTTGAAACCTACTGTTGAGCTAGAATTCTGATGAGGATTTCTGAACTCTGAGGAAGGTTACACAGCTTGGAATCTACCCTTCAATATTGTGAAACCATTATGGCTCCTCATGTTGGATGTAGTCCTGTTTTACTTCTCCCTCTGTGTCCATCCATTGTTTTTCTTCATCCTTCTATAAATACAAACTTTCATTTCCTATATTCGTTGTACCATTTTCAGAAAGCTATTGCTCCATATCTGCAGTATTAGTCCTCAATCTCACAGGAAATCTGCTCAACAACTTCCAAAGATGGGTATGGGATCTTAAATTCATGGTTCTGCTACACAATAAAACCCATGGACTAAACAAAGACATTAGCTTTATGGCTTATTACAACAATTTGTAACCTACTAACTGTCCTTTGTCCTATAATTGCAGAGGTTTTAATTGCCAATTTCATTGTAAGTGGTTTCTTACAACATGTATTAACTCACAATGCTTAACAATCCTTCCCACCTTACATTTAGATTTGATTTCCTTATATAGAACTGAAAAGGAGCTCTGAAGTTTCAAAGCTTGTCTCTTCCACTAAGAATATGTTTACACTGTCCACGTAATAGTGTTGTGACTATGTGCACTGTAGTCACTCTTAATCGCTGGAATGAGCACTCTTTCAGCCCTGGTCTATGCTTGGGAGTTATTTCAAAATAACCTCCCTTACTTTGAAATAATAAGCAGAGTGTCCACGTTACCAAGACTGTTATTTCAAAATAACGGGCTGGTTATTTTGAAATCTGTACTTCTGCTTTTCTCGGGGAATAATGCTTACTTGGAAATAGTGTTGGTGTGGAAGCTCTGCTGCTGCTATTTCAAAATAACTACTCCACAGAGTAAATCAAGGAAATACTCTCCAGTGCTTCCTGGGGCTCTAAGCCAAGGTAGCGCGTCCACAACAACAGAGCCTGTCTTCGACTAATTTCAAGACTCTCCTGTAGTTTTGATTTTGACACACTATTTTGATTTTGTTATTTTGGAAGTTGTTATTTCTAAAGTAGTTGGAATACTTGGAAGATCCATGACTTCATCGATGCTGATAGTCTCGCTACCAATGAAGATCGCAACCTTTCCACGCTGTCCTATCTTGCACGGTTCTCATCCATGTCTTTTTGTGAATCCTCCATAAAGGATCCACCCAACATGCCGGAGGCCTTCCTCTTCTTCTTTTTACATCTTGTGGATACCAATGGAGTATACGCATTGTCCATCAGGTGTCTCTCAGGGTATGTCTACACAGCAAAGTTATTATGAAATAACAGCCATTATTTCGAAATAACTTTACTAGCGTCTACACAGCCAAACCGCTATTTCAAAATTAATTCGAAATAGCAGAGCGCTTATTTCGAATTTGGTAAACCTCATTCCACGAGGAATAATGCTAAATTCGAAATAGCTATTTCGAAATAAGTGCTGTGTAGACACTTATTTTAAAATAGAGGGCCTCCAGCCTTCCCAGGGTGCCCTGGTAGCCAGTCCAGCTTCAAACAAGAACACTCCTCTCCCTCCCCCACTCCCTGGAGCCCTTAAAGGGATTGACTCTAGCCACAGTGCCTGTGACAGCTCCAAGCCTGCCAGCCCAGAGCCAGAAGTCACTGCCCCTGACCCAGTGGCCCCAAAACATGAGCCAGCAAGCCACTGGCAGCTCGCCCTCCACCGCTCCCCAGGAGCAGTCTGCCAGCTCCCAGGAGCCTGACAGGGCCCAGAGAAGGTGGGCACCTTCCTGGTCCAGGGTGGAGATCATGGACCTTATTCAGGTTTGGGGGGGATGCCCCCAATGTCCATGATCTCCGCAGTAGATGGAGGAATGCAGCCATCTATGGCAGAATAGCTTCCAGCCTGGCCACCAAAGGCCACATGCGAAACCAGGAGCAGATTCGCATGAAAATCAAGTTGGTCCAGCGAGACCCCCAACCCTGAGCCCTGAGCTTTCCCTCCCGCTTCTTCCCCTTGCTTCCCCCTTCCAGCTCCCTCCTCCCAGGTTTCCCCCTCCCCTCTCCCACCCTCTCTTCTCCCCTCTCCTGCCTCCTTTCCCCAGTCTCACCAGAGTTTCATCTCCCCTCCCCCCAGTTTTGTTAAATAAAGAGAGTTTGTGTTCATGAAAATGCGTGTATTTTATTTGACATCAGGAAGGGGGGTTAGGGAGGGGTAAGTGGAAGGATGTGAGGGAGGAATGAGGCACAAGCCCCCAGTGGGGCAGACCAGGGAGGCTCTTAGTGCTCCTCAGGGTGGAAGCTCTCCAACACAGCCTCCTGGATACTGACAGCCCCCCAATGGACCTCCCGGATGGCAGCCTGCAGAAAGTGCAGCCAGGCTTGCAGCAACGCGTCCACGAGAAGCACCAGAGTGCCCAGGGGCAGCTCTGGCTCCATGTTGCAGAGTGCTATGGTGTCCCGAGTGAGGGCAACCAGAGCACGCAGAGACAAAATGCTTTGCTGTCCCTCATTGAGGTAGACAAGCAAACAGGGAAACCTGAGAACCGGCTGTCTGGGGGGTCCCTTTAAGCACAGGCCTCAGATAGCCTCAGGCAGCAGCCACACAAAGTAACTCCTGACCTGATGCCCTGCCGGACCTGGTTCTGGCCGGCCTTAAATGCGATTCAGCATCCACTCAGTGTGGACACGCTATTTTGAAATAGCAAAACACTATTCTGAAATGCATTTTGTGTGTAGACATGTTATTTCAAAATAACTGATTTCAAATTAACTATTTTGAAATAAGATATTTTGAAATAACGCTGTAGTGTAGACATACCCTCAGTCTCGCTACATGGCCAGCCCATCTCTTTTTTTCTGATCGTACATAACTTGGATGATATTGTTGGCACTGCTTCCTGCACTCAAATTGTTAATAATAACATGCTGAAGCCTACTTACACCCACCATCCATCTTTCCATTGCTCTTTGGGTAGGTTGCAGCTTTAATTCTTCTGTAAGCATCATGTTCCAGGTTTCACAGCCATACATCCCCTACCGGAAGGACACTGATATTAGAGATGGGCTTTCACTTTGGTAGAAAGTTTGGCATCAACAAAAACACTGCACAGACTCCCAAAGGCAATCCAACCCGACCTCCTCCTCCTGCTCAACTCCAGGCCCAACTCACTGTCCATCTGTAACACTTGTCCAAGATATACAGATTGATCCACTAACTCGATGAACTGGCCATCCGGCTGCATGATGTACTCCAGTGTGGATGGAGCTAATATCCTTCACGTTCTTACCGATGTCATTGAGGAGGGTTTGCAATGTTTTGGGTTTTGATGCAATTAGTATGATGTCATCTGTGACAAGGAGCTTCTGAAGAACCTCGCCATCAACCAGAAATCCAGCTTTCACTTTGATCTTCCACAGGATGTTTTCCAGAATGCTGGCAAACAACTTCGGTGAACAAATGTCCCCTGCTTTACTCCTCATTTAACTTCAATAATCAAGGGATCATCAAAAAGCATGATTTCCGTAATTGCATCCATCATGGAATCTTGTATGATTCTAACATACACAGGGGAGACACCCAGCAAAAGGAGAGCACTGAAAGCTTCATTTTGTTCCGACTCAAGGGTTGTTTTAAAGACAATGAACAAGAAGCATAGTGGGATCTTGTATACCTTTCACTCATCTGTGTGACCACAAAAATATGGTCCACTCTGGAGAAACCTCTACGAAAGCCTGCCTGTTCCCTTCTCAGGTTTTCCTCAAGGACACCCTTACTACAGGCATAGATCATTCTGATAAAGATAAGAAAGCAGGCAAATGGGTTGGTAGTTGTGAATGTCTTCTCGATTTGCCTTTTTTCAGCAGAACAGTTCACAATCTCTTCCAGTCTTTTGGAATTCTCCCCTCTTTCACATATCTTGAGAATCTCTCACTAAGTGCTTTTAAGAGTGTATCACCTCCCACACAAAGTTCTTCTACGTGTACTTTGTCTAAACCTGTCTCTCTTCACAACTTCATCTGCTGAAGGGCTGCTGCCACTTCTTCACGTAGCATATCAAGTTTGGGAATTACGGAGCCCAGGTACAATGACTCTGCTGCTGTTGCTGATGAAAACAGTTCACTATAAAAGCACCAGCAAATTTGCTCCATTTCAAGTCTGTTTGTTGTTTTGCTATCTTCTTCACCAACAAATGTGCTTGGAAGAGTTTGGCTTAGCTGTATTTCACACTGAGCTCTTCGCAAACTCGTTTTCTCCAACTGCCTTTTGCTGTTTTGCAAGGTGATACTGCTCATAATCTATCATCTTTTCTCCTCAACGTTTTGCAGACGAGCTTATACTCCAGGCTGGTATCTCCCTGGGCTGCCATGTCTCTCTATTTAGCAAGAAGATCAAGCATTTGCTGGGTAAGACGGTTTCTGGACTCCTTAGGTTTCTTCACAGTGGCAGCAGTTTTACATTTATCAGAGTGATGGTAGTCAGAATCAATAGCTTCGGTTTCATCCATTTCCCATGACTCAGAGTTGACAGAATACTTAAATAGCAGAACTGTTGTACCCGTACGCAGTGCCTAACTTGCACCTTTATCCTTTCATCCCGTATGATGATTATTTTGACTCTTTTTTGCTATAACCAGTCTATGATCTGACTGTATACAGATGGCCAATTCCTAAATGATTGTTATAGCTGTAACCAGTTGCCTCTTGTCCATCAGGACATAATTGATTTCATTTCTTATATCATTTCTTATTACATCATTCGGTGCTCCCCAAGGCCATTGCCTTCCAACCCTCTTCTTGAAGAAGGAGTTTATGATATAGAGAGATGAGGCTTCTGTGTGGTCAGCTAGCCTTTGACCTCTTTCATTTCTCATACTTAAGCCATATCGTCCAATGTAATTTTCTTGATCTTCCCCTATACTTATCTTAGCACTGAAGCCATCAAGCTCCATCGTGTATGAGGTTCATCTGAAGAATCTTATCCAGTTCTTCATAGAACCTTTCCACTTCTTCATCTTCCACAGTGGATGTTGGTGCATAGGCTACAATTATTTTCATGGTGGCCTGTTTGCCTGCACTCATTGGGACCACTCTGGAATGAGATGATAAAATTATCCAACTCCCCTGACTTTTCCTTCTGTTGCTCCCAGAAGAATTTATGATATATCCTTCCATTTTGCCATGACTTCCTTTTTTTTTTCCTGATTTCAGTTATGGCAAGAAGGTCAATGTGAATGCGATGCAATTCTTCCAGAAATGTATCAACCTGTTCATCACTTAAGGGATCGCACATTAAGTGTGCCAACATATAAATGAATACAAATGGACGGTCTAAATACAATGAGACTCTTGGCGTCCTCTGCCCCCATATCCACCACTCCACCACCATCTTTATCACTGCAGAAGCGAGGAGAAACTGCACAGGACTGAAGGCCATGCTGTATTATCATAGTGTTAATAGTTGCTGTGACCAAATCGTCACCTGGTGGCCAATCTTCTGGTAACTAACCTCTCTGTACTTTTCTAGGCTGGTCCTTGGATGGTGGACACAAAGCCTGCCGTAAGAGCCATACTTGAAACTTCTCCAGCTTGGTAGAACCTGCCAGAGCTTATGCTCCGGTGGCATAGCCTTCGAGAGCCAACGGTCACCTCCACGCCATGATGAGGCAATGGAATAGGATTTTGTGGAGGTCGAATTTAGGAAATTATGTTGAAATAACTAGTGTTGACATGCCCCCAGTGATTTAAAAAAACTCACCCTGAATGAGCAATGGTAGCTTAATTGGTGGAAACCCAGTCCAGTAAAAGATATCTTACTCACTTTGTCTCTCTCAAAAATTCTCACCTCAATTGTATTTTACATTCCACTGATAAGGAGGAGTAGGCAATCGAACCAAATGTTGAACCTAGCAGAGAATGGAATTGGCACTTACTGCCATAGTAATTGGCTGCATTGAAAGACAGAGAGAGATGAAGCTATGACAGTGACTGTGCCTTTCAGAGTAAGATAATTTGTTTAACTGTATGTACACTTCAGATAGTTGCACAGGCATCTCCAAGGGAAGCATTTTTTGTAGCAATAATAATATTGAGCCTTTCTGTGATTTATGTCCTTAAGAAAAGGAGAGGGTGCAACAAGCACTAGTGATCTGAGTCAAAGAAAAGTAAATTCCTAATAAAAGGAAAGCACAATACAAGTACAGCATCATCAGAAACTTACAAGTCCCACTTCAACAAAAAAGTAACTACATGGACAGAAAGAAGGGCCACTAGAGATATAATTCTAGGAGATACTGAGATATGGGTTCCTCAAATTGGGGAACAAAGCTTTAAGTTTAGTGCAAGGGGGGGAAATAACTGTTTTGTGTTCTGTATCAGATTTATATCTATTCTGTATCAATTCCCTATGAAACCTATGCTATCTAACTTTATAACTGACCAATGAACCCTACCAAATGCTCAAAGGACTAAAATAAACTATCTATCTTAAGTACTTTCCATATTTTAGTCCTTTCGTCTTCATGGAAGACAACAGAACACAATTATGAGTCTCTGGCAGTATATAATTGTTGGGAAGAGCTCAACTGCTATTGGCACAGTCCCCCAACAGCTAATCATTAACTGCACTTGCTGTGATCCATCTGCAAATATACATCAAAAGCCTTCCTACAGAATGGCTTCCATGAGGGAATTCAGTTATTTCCAAGCCAAGGCTGTGCAGCTTTTTTAATATCCCATGGCAGACACATGCTTAAATGGTTGGTGCTGTCAATAGCTCACAGTTGTCTGAAGCTGTTCTTTTATTGCATATGCCTTTCAGTATTTATCTGTTGCTTTCCTTTTGAATTGCTGCCAAAATCATTCATTGGCAGTATGTAACAATCCAATAATATGATAGCAACAGTGAGCCAAACTGGAGATTCAGTTTGAAGATTTGTAGAAAGCAAGCACGTCTTTTTTGCAATGTGTAATATTTCATTTTCAAGATTTTAGTGCCAATTCATCGTTAGGGAAAAGTAGTTTAAAGTACAACTGTTGAAAATGCCTAGAGATTCATCAATGCTGTCAAGTCTTATACTAACCGCATCTCATGTTTACTCCCACTTGCTGCTACCCAAACCTTGTTAACATATACAAACATATCAGATATCAGAAGGTAAAGTTAAACATAAGAATCTCCCACACAGATGCATACAGCTGGGGGAAATGAAATTTTAAGACAGTCTTCCAATTTACAGGCCTTCCATTCAAAAATAGTAAAAGACGTAACATTCAAAACTAGCTCTGAAGATTTAGTTTTGTAGATCTCAAAATGTCTCTGGAGTCAGTTATCACAGTCATCCCTCTCCCTCTGGCTCAGAGAAGCATGCACTGATTTCCTACATCACCAGGATCATGGATTACAGTAGGGGGAATTAGCAGAGTAAACATGGAGTCCTGGCCTTTGTATCAGGGCTCACTTCCATGGACAAACGGCCCTGAACCCTTAGCAGGCTGTCCATCATGCAGCCCCTCGGGCAGGGGGGCAGTTCATCGCACAGCCACACAGAAAGCACCAGTAGGTGCTGGCCACGTTGCCTATGGTGGGGAGATATAAGGTTGCAGGGGTAGGGAAAAGCAGGCCAACCTGATTCCACTGTGTTCCAGCCCAGCACCCTAATAATGGAGAGTTGTCCCTCTACCTGGTCAGCGGGGATCCTCCCACAACATGCTGAGCAGCTGTTAAGCCACAACACCATCAACTAAATACCCATGACTCTTTCCTATCTGAGTTTCAGATCAGTTTTGTCTGGGAATTCGGTCACTGGGAGTCCTACCAGCTTCAGCTCCTCAGGTTCATCTGGGTATCTGGCTGACAGCAGTCCTGGCAGATCCAATTCCTCCTTGGCTATGGACCTTTCCAGGTCCAGGGCACTGCCTGGCTCAGTATAAGGTTGGCAAGACACAGAGAACAGGGCCCATCTGTCTGCTTCTGTGGATCAGCCCCAAGTGAGTTAGAGTCCCTGCCTTTTTGTTCTTCCTGTCCCACTCCTCAACTTCTGGTGGGAGGGCCAGGCCCAGGTGGACTCTGCCCATGCTGGTCACAGAGAGTGGTTATACCCCTTCTGGCTCAAAATGAAGCCAGACCATCTCTCTATCGTTTCCTTTGGCATTCCTGAAGAATGAGGGTGGGAAGCAGCTTCTCATATAGCTGCTCATTAAACCAAAGTGTAGTAAAACTCAATTTACTCTTTGACAATGCTACTAAAGATTTTTTTTTCTTGTGCTGAATAGTTATTTGCTTCAAAATTGTTTTCAGAAGACAATACAAATGAAAAAGTGTCAAAACGCAGTTTAAAAGAATACATAATCCTGATATTAGCTAATTATTGCATGAAACAATTCTGATGCTCTTTGCCACCATGGTTTCTCCTTCAGATTCTCCATGCCAGAACTTCCTAAATAGATGTAGATGCCCAAATGCTGAATTGATTTATCAGCAGATTAAATAAACTGGTTAGCAAAGTACAACTCTCAGCTACTCATTTTTCATCTGTTGATAACAACTGATTGCTGCAAGGCAAATCCAATAATAATTAATCTAGATGGCCTGCCATCTTTCCTTTGCATAATATTTAACAATGACCTCTACTGACAAATTTATTCTGTAATTAGATTCTTTTACATTACTCAGGTTACTCCCAGGTTCATCATTATACTATATCATCTTCTAAATGTTAATTTTAGTATTAAGAGTCATATCCCTGATCATAGTATATTCATGTACCACATCAAGTAATACTTCTCTGAAGGACAGAACAGCTCCTTGAAAAGCTTTATTTCCTGTCTAAATATGTGTCATTTCAAAAGAGTAGCTCAAATTATTTTACTAAGTCACAAACCTGTATAGTCCTCTTATTTTACTAAGTCACAAGCCTGTATAGTCCTCTCACCTAAAACAGAGCAAGAAGTATGTCAGTATGAAAAACAAACATCCATACCACTAACATGAGTTCTGATCAGTCACTTTTAGTGACACTAATGGGTACTCATAGAGTAATGGCTCACAAGTCTTCTGCTGCTAGTGCTACTCGCAGCAGTTTTCTACTATCTGTCATTAGAGCACAGAGACTGCCACGCTGTGCACCTGCATTTTGGGAGAAGTTCTATTTTTCATTACTTCTCTTTTTATGTTGTGGTGGCTTAAGTTACTGACCTTAATTAGTATTTCTCACCTTCTTTTCTCTCACTAATCTTCAGTCCAGCATAGTCCACATTTGCATTACACAAGTACTATGGCTAATAATCAAGAGACCATAACTTACCTTGACCGGAAGTATCTATCTTTGTCCCAAATTAATGCCAAAGCAATTTTTCAAATTGCACCAAAGCACCACAGTATTTTTAAAATGTAAGCTTTCATTCTACTAGATTTGGGAGGGGCAGCATGAGATCGTGTGGGGAGGAGAATTCTCTCTCCAGGAGGAATTTACTAACAATAAAATGATGCATTAAATGGTTTAAATAGAAATTTTGCCTGAATAGGAACTCCAGGACTGGGCCCATAAAAAGTGTCTGGGTCCAAGAGGCAAATCATCAAGGAGATTTAAAACAAGATATTTCACTGTGCAGTAGAACTTTGTCAAACATTTATTGTGAGCAATTTTCCTTGAAAATGCTGGCATTTTCCCATCAAATAATTATTCACAAAGAAGCTTCTATCACCCAACCAGCTCTAATGTCCAAATATCCAGTTGGAAAATATTAGGATATGTATATACACACAATTATAAAAGATTAGATAGGATTTTTGAAAGAATATACAAGTTTGTCAAGTAAGATCTTTTTGTGATTCCTATGTGAGAGAAGCAACTTGCATAAATGCAAGACAATTAAATATGTCCATCATTCAGATGGACTACTACTCTCAATGTTTGAGAGTGTCAATGAAGACAAGTTATGTGGAAAGCAATAATCCAGGTCCTGGAACTTGATGCCATAAAATGACATGATCTTTGCATGTTTAAAATTTCTCCATATCATTCTTGGACCAAAAGCTCTAAGTCTCCCTCTACTCCACAAGACATCAGAGCACTTATTCTCTGTACAGTCATTGCTCTGAGCATTAAGAACCCAACATAACAGGGAGAAATTAATTACAAATGGACATATTCAATTGTCTGTATTATTGGTAAAACTGGTTTGAAAGGATTAGGCTGTCTCAGGATATTACTAACACTTTTTTGCTTTCTGTCAGGCTCAACACCTTGCAAGAACAAGCGTGTTTGGGGTTCACTCTCACTGCCTGAAGGTCCCAAGAAGTTCATGGACAGGCTGAAGATGAAATATGTATAATATTACTTTTTTATTTTTATACTATGCCCTACAAAAATACTTTAAAGGAATGGTAAGTTTTCAGAGTCATACTGCAGGAATTCACAACTGGAGAGACTGTAATAAAATTGTAAGTTATGTTAAAATATTTGAAACAATGTCCATCAGGTTTGCAGCTGCAGGCAAATGATCAGTGCCGTCTTTGTAACAATTAGAATGTGCTATCCATTTATGGGACAACACAGTACCACTGGAGCAACTAACATGAGCAAATATCCCATGTTCTCCCTGGAGCCCAACCCCATTTTTGGTGGTCTGTTAGTAGCTTTCTATAGGAGATCATAGGTGCTTTTGAAAATTTTATCTACGCCTCACTGACTTTCTTAAATGCTTAAATCATGTCTGAAATGGCATTTAAGGTCCTAAATCAGTTGTGCGCTTTTGAATATGGCACCCCCTGACATGTGTGAATATTTCCCAATGGAAGAATTTACATGATTGTATGTTGAGAGAGAGAGAGAGAGAGAGAGAGAGAACAAACTTAGACCATATCCTTTAAATAAATTAGTCAAAAAATATCCCTTTGATACACAGAGTATAGAGTAAGGATTGAGCAAGGATTCTGCGATTACATTAATCAGAAGTTTGGCCATGACAATTATTGATGATGAAGTTTTAAATAAGCCTTTTAAAAAACAGCAACATCTGTTTTTATTTTATAGCATATGGGAATGTTACATGTATCCCAGTTTACTCCAGTGGCATCCAAGCAACTTGTTCTAACTGGAAATAGAGACAGTGTCAAGTACAGAATGAATAGACAGTATAAAAGTATTTAATTTGCTCATTTTACATATGCATTAGAATACTCTGCAAATTTTTCAAGTTAGGTTAGGATATTTAAAAAGTATTGATTTTCCACACGACCCCAGTCATGCAGCGTATGTCTAGACTACATGCCTCTGTGGGCAGAGGCATGTAAAATAGTCTACCCGACATAGTCAGTGAAGCCGGGATTTAAATATCCCTGGCTTCATTAAAATAAAAATGGCTGTCGCGCTGAGCCAACTCAGCCGATTGCTGGCACAGCACGGCAGTCAAGACGCGGATCGGTCGACAGGGCAAGCCTTTGTCGACTGCTCCTGTAAACCTCGTTTCACGAGGCATAAGGGAGGGATCGACAAAGGCTTCCCCTGTCGACCGATCCACGTCTTGACTGCCGCGCTGTGCCGACAATCGGCTGAGCCGGCACAGCATGGCAGCCATTTTTATTTTAATGAAGCAGGGGATATTTAAATTCTGGCTTCATTGACTATGTCAGGTAACCTATTTTACATGCCTCTGCCGACAGAGGCATGTAGTCTAGACATACCTGCAAATACTTATGTATATGAATAACTTTATGCATGTAAGTTCATTATGGAGGAGTTTGGGTAAAGTAACTCGTGGGTAAGGATTTGTAGGATTCGGGCCTAAATATTTCAAGTTACATGTTAATGAGAAACTTTCAGTGTGTAAAAAGGAAGTTCCATAATTACTGGTATGGAAACATTTGAGTAATATGCATATTAATGGTATCACATAATGAGATGGTCAGCTTTCTAGAGAACAAATAACAATGTCTTGGGCACGTGTTGTGTATTAAAATCCATTCTAATGTATTTGTACACAAAAAAAATCTTTGTAATTAGAATCACAGCTGGCGGCTGGCATAAATACAAGGGAGAAAATGACAAATTCAAAAAAGAAATGCTACACAATGGAAAGTAAAAATGTCTGAAACTATCAGAAGACTAATAAATCTTCAGTTAATAAATAAGCCAGTCTTTCAGTTGTCTCAGTTATGGAAACCATTATTAATGTGAGTAAAATCTTCCTAAGAGGATTGTCTGTATTTTGCTATAAACTAAAACTAACTTGCATGTTGTGAGGAAACTTCCAAAGTGTTCCATGCTCTACTTTCAGGCAGCAGCCTCCTGCTGACAGTTTTTACAAGTTGAAGGCATCCACTACAGTAAAAGAGACTTCTGCTGGGCTTTTTTCACAAGGGGAGAAAATAAATCACAAAAGCATACTCTCTTTATTTATGATTCACTCTGTTATCCCATTTGCACAATCTTCAGATCCATGGTTCAAAGCACAATGCTTGTCCCCACTAGTTTGAGCACTGAAGATTTTTAATATAAGTATCTTTAAAAGATTTCTTCCTATTAGCTGCAAAATATTTTGATCCAAATTCAATAATCTTCAGCAAACTCTCCCCAACATCACCATTTCACATTATGACCATTTAGGAAGTATAATCACTTTTCCACCTTCGCAAAGACTACACTCCAGTGCAGGCATTGAAGTAACCGTCTGCACAACATGGACAGTTTTAATACATAACAGCCTGTAGGCAATGATTTCTTTGTATAGATTTCTTTTCTTTTAATAGTGCTCCTAGGGGGCTATGCTGAGGCTGCTGCAGTGGCACGGGAACCCCCCCCATCTCTCTGCCCGACTGCTGAGATGGGGGGACAGGCTGAGGCCATGGTGCACCAGCCCTGGCTCTCTCCCACTGGCCACTGCGGGGGGCGGGAGGAGACAGGCCGAGGCCACACCAGCCCCGGCTTACTCTTCCCAAGCACTGGGGAGGAAGGGAGGAGACAGGCAGAGTGATGTGATGATGTCACTCTGTTGTCCCACAGGAAAAAAAATTATATATATAGCGAGAGAGAGAAAGAGAGAGAGAGATTTTATTAAATATTAAGTTCAAACTTCACTGCTTTAATTTTATGATTAAAAGAATAAATGTTGATTGTTTTCATTGCAAGACTAAGAGAAACCACTATCATGATTTTAAATTGTATAATCAGCACATGCACTCAGTCCTACAGTTCAGTCTGAATCATTCCCTATACTGATTACTTAATTTCCAAAACAAAGCCAGGGGATTCCTATTGGAGTGATAACGCTTTAGAGACATTATGAAAACTTCACCTCAAGGAAACTCTCTTATTAACAATGAAGAAAACTTTCCTATTTTGTTGCAAATAGAATGTAATTACTGAATGAGATTATCAGTAAGGGTAAGTCTACACAGCAACATTATTTCAAAATAACTAGCGTTATTTCGAAATAACTTAGTCCGTATCTACAGAGCAGGCAGTAATTTTGAAATAATGTTGAAATACTGTCAAGCTGGAGGACTTCTTACTCAGAGTCCTGTAACCCTCATTGTAAAAGGAGTAAGGGAAAAGTGTTCTATTTCAAAATAAGTGCTGCGTAGACACTCCCAGTTTCAAAATAAGCTACGCAAGTGACGTAGCACAATTTGTGTAGCTTAGTTCGAGTTAAGCCCTGTTGTGTAGACGTACCCTAGGAAAATAAGTTACAGCTGTATGTTAGTTTAAATATGTTTTGAATCTATGTACTGCAATATATGATTCAACACCAGAGATGAAAAGGCTACCTCTTCACCACCTTCCAAACTCCTGAAGGCAAATAATAAGTTGATAAAACCCTCAACAGGAGATGATATTCCTTCACTATTGGAAGCACCCTGCCAAATTTATTGTCATGAAAAATGTCACAAATCGTAAAATCTGGTCCCCCTATGAAATCTGGGGGTTTTGTGTGTGTGTGCTTTTACCATATGCAGATTTCACAGACAGAACCAGTGTTTCTCAAATTGGGGATCCTGACCAATGTTCCCTCTAATTTTTTTTCCATCCATGTGCAGAATAAATGTTGTTACATGCACTGAGCCATGGGAAGATGTGTACCACCATTATAAACACATGTTTCCGGCTGTGGATACTCTGCTAATCAGTTGGGTGACATTTGATTCTGTCTTGGATGGCCGCCCAAGCACTCAGCTTACAGGGAACGCTGGTCTTGACCCAAAAAGGAATTGTAGGGGAGTCACGATACTACCACCCTTGCTTCTGCACTGCCTTCAGAGCTGGGTGACCAAAGTGTGGCAGCTTATGGCCAGATGCAGTATTCCCTGTAAGCTGAGCTCTTGGACAGCCACTCAGAAGAGATTCAAAGGCTGAGCACCCACACAGGGCAGCACATCTGCACATGCCTTGGTGCACATAACATTAATTCCTCACATAGAATCATAAGAATACTAGAACAAGAAGGGACCTCAAGAGGTCAACAAGTCCAGTCCCCTGCCCTCATGACAGGACCAAGCACTATCTAGATCATCCCTGAGAGATGTCTATCTAGCCCAGGGGTGGGCAAAAGCCTCTCAGGGCCAGATCCGGCCCACACAAGGCTTTGATCTGGCCCGCAAGGCAGTTCCAGGCCCCACCCCCAGCGCGTTGCCTGAGACACGTGAGCCCTTTGAACTGCTTCTATATAGCAGCCTCAGCTAGACAAAGCTGTACGGACTTGGGAAGATTATGTTCAAGCTGGACAGCTCTGATGTATCAGTACACACCCAGCCCTACCTTTTTATGATTTGTAAATGTGCATAATTGACTTGAAAGTATTTTATTAGCCCATCCCCACAAAACATACAAAAAAATCCTGAGAAGTTAAAGACACAAATGTAAGATAACAGTAAGCAGATAAGCTTCCAGAAGTCTTATTTTTGTAACCACTACAGCCATCAAGTTCTGTTAGACTGTAAGTACAGTGTTCATTTTCATTTGGGGTAAAAGAAAAAGAGAAGTGCCAGATCATAGATTTTTGCTTCTTCAGTATTCCTAAGTCTGCTGTACTTCTCAATCCTTCTCAACAACAATTCACTTATTGCTTGCACTTAGTAAATAATATCCCCATTACTGGTCCCTAGAGATTAGTAAGCAAGCTAAATTACTGGTAAGTACCCCCTTTGCCCAAACAAGAAACCCACTCTGCAATTTGTTTATTCAGTCATGGCTACAATTTCCAGTGAATATATTTGCATGTACTTTGCTGAGATTAGGGCCCAAGTGCAGATCCAAAACTTGGCTGAAAATGGGATGGAATGGAGTTGGAATTAGATTTTTCTGGATCCCATCTTGCTGCAATTATTTTGCTTGAGTAGATGCCGTAACATTGGTGATGCCAAAAATATGTGAATATTCTATAAACCATTTATTCTTCCAATACCTGGAATTATTGTGTAATGTACAGTAAAACTCCAATTGTCCGGCATCCAGTGGTCCAGCACTCCCGATAGTCCGGCACCAACTGGAACCCGGAAGTGCTCTGGCCAGCCAGACAATTGGAGCTGTGCAGCGCCGTCCCTCACCCCCCCTGCTTGGTGCCCGGCAGCACCCCAGCTGCTCTGCTCCGCACTGCTTCCCCAAGTCTGCCACTGCTGCTGCTGAAACTGACGAGCGGCGGACTTGGGTAAGCTGCAGAGCAGAGCAGCTGCGGTGCTGCCTGGTTGGTCCCGCAGCGCCGCCCTTCACCCCCCCTGCTTTGGTGCCCGGCAGCACCCCAGCTGACTGCTCCGCAGCTTCCCCAAGTCCGCTGCTCGTCAGTTTCAGCAGCGGCAGCCGAGTACTTGGGGAAGCGGCGCAGAGCAGAGCAGCTGGGGTGCTGCTGGGCACCGAGCAGGGGGGTGAGGGGTGGTGCTGTGGGACCTACCCAGCAGCACCCCAGCTGCTCTGCTCCACGCCGCTTCCCCAAGTCTGCCACTGCCGCTGCTGAAACTGATGAGCGGCGGACTTGGGGAAGCTGCAGAGCAGAGGAGCTGGGGTGCTGCCGGGTTGGTCCCGCAGCGCTGCCCCTCACCCCCCTGCTCGGGGATAACTACTGCAGTCTGGGGGGTGGGGAGCCTGCTCCCCTCCCCTCCCGGAAACTCTCAGCGGCAGCACGGGGCTTCCCCCGCCTTCCTGAAAAACGGCGGAGGGTTCGCCCCTCGCCGTGCCGTTCCCCACCCACCCCCTGGATGCAGTGCGGGTCCGGCAGACCCATCACAGCCCCTCCACCGGAGTACCTCCCAATACTCCGGCATATCCGATAATCCGGCACCACCTAGGTCCCAAAGGTGCCGGATTATTGGAAGTCTACTATACCAGATTTGCTCCTTGAAATGCAATACTAGTTTATGAGAACATATCTGTAATCAATTGAAAATATTAGTGACCCAGTGTAACTTGCTGACCTCTGTAAAGGAAGGGATTTGGTGGAGTTCATATCATCTGCATATGGGATTTACCTATGTGACTAAAATGAATTTTTCTTTTTTAAAAAAAGCGCAGGATGGAACTAGAGCTTTTAGGATTCTGTGTGATGCTACTACAGGAGCTAATTTAATTGAGCTTTGGTGAACACCAAAAGGCAGCAGAATGTAACACAGTTGTAATCTCCCTTTCACTCCCACCCAAGCCAAACCCTGCTCCAAAACTATTTGAAGTTTCAGTAAAACTTTTTTCAATGAAAATCAAAACCATAAAGATGGGTGCCAAAAAGATGTGCAATAGTTGAATGGTTTATGATTCTATCATGATGTACTGACCCCATTTATTGCTAATAATTGCTATATAAACCACAGCACTTACACAGTGTATCATCAGATTAGCAATAAGAAGAATGCACATGTTTTGAAGTAGTTGTCTATTGGGTTACTGAAGTAGAAAGGTCATTTTGATGCAAGTGATGTATTGCTTAGAGTAAAATGAAGACTCCGTTTCTAATTTAATCAGCAAAATCAGCAGTGACTCTGGTTTGAAAAGGGACATTTACAACAGTGATCAAATAGAATTCTTAGATGTTATTTTAAGTTTCAGTTTTAGGAGATTCTTCTTTACAAGCTTAAATAAGTATCCATCAAAAGGAGCTACTGTATGTGTGGTCATCAAAAGAACAGAATGATTTTCCATTTAGCAGGATGATTGGAAGTTCATTAAAATGATGAACCGTCTCTCTGAGCCACAAGCCAACTAAGATAGCATTATTCAGAATACTACCTGTTTGGTATTTTAATGGTTCCAAATTTCAACACTTGAATGACTCTGAGTAGAATTAATTCTAGTTGATAATGGAGAGGTACATACTGGTCCATAGAACTATAGTACTTGACACATGGTGAATTTTTAAGTGGTCATGAAATGTTCACATTTTACATCAAGAAATTATGCAACAGATTTTTGTAAAGTAGGCATCTGTTGTGATAGGTTTGTGTAAAACTGTCAACCATGCACAGCGCTATTTAGTAACATTAACATGTCACAGATTAGTCACCAAGACAGGAGCAAAGTCAGGGGAACCGACAGACACACCGGGCCCCTGGGCAAGGTGTGGGGGGAGCTCTATGCTCCTAGAAGAGGCAGGGCCACAGGCAGAAGAGACAGGGCTGGGGCAACCAGCCTCCAGCACGGCCTGCAGTGCGCTGAACCCCCACCCCAATACCAGCTCTCCACACCACCCAGAGCCCCTCCCCCAGGCCTAAGTGCCTCCCCGAGTGTACTGCCTGGGGCTCTGCCACCAATTGAAAGGACCCAAGGCTCCAGCTGCTGCTGCTGCCACAGTAACTGTGGCAGTGACTGGGAGCCCCAGGCCCTTTTGAATCACCGGCCCCAGGGCAGTTGCCCCTTTTTTCTTCCCCTCTTCCTCCCCTTCCCATCGGCGGCTCTGGACAAAATGGAGACTAGCAATAGCAACTTAATTTTAAAAAATACAAAAAAGCCGGTCTCCAGCACTCCCAAAAGATGCACAGCAGGACTGTGTTCTTCACACAGTGCCACCTAGTGGCCAACTATTATATTGCTCTTTAAACTTTCCATTATCGCATATGATTTAAAACAACAAAAAATACTAGTAACGCATTTATTGGTTAAAATACTCAAAATCAGTTACTGTGATAAATAAAATGGTTTCTGAAAGTAGTCTATACTAATTTCTTCTCTTAGTAGGACTCTTGGAAGTAATTGCAAGCCTTTTACAGGCATAAATATAATTAGTACCCCCCACATAAGCATAAGGTAAAGTAATTTGTGGCATTAGAAAAAAGAGAGTAAGAGCTACATAGTTTTGTCCCAGGAACACAAATCTCCTATTTAAGAACACATCTGTGTAAACAAACAGGACAGCAGAAACTAATCCAATGCTTCTCTACCTAAAATTCCAGATTACCTAAAAAAAATAGCTAGCTGCACATATTTGATATACATAAAACATATTTGATGTTATATTTTATTTGACCATTGGTTTAAAAGTACTTTAGCTATTCTAGAGCTTGTATTTATATAATACAGCCCTGAGTAGCATCAAAAATATGAGGTGATTTCACTGATTTGAAAATTTACTGCATGACAAATTATTATATGGAAATGCTTTTCAAAATTTTACTTGAAACAACTTAATTTCTGTCAACTTTTAGAGCAAATACTTCAAACTGTTTAGCATTGTAGCTCCAGTCCAGCTAAGCATATTTGCTGTAGGTGAGTAATCACCAATTCCTGCTAGACAAAGATCAGAACATTTTGCTGGTAGGCGCCCTTAATTCACTGAGCTAGATGTCATTTGTGTGTGATCCAGCAATGCAGAAGGAGTGCACAGGTGGCCTAAACCCATATTAGGTAATTAATATATAACCATGCAATGGAGAAAAAGAAAAAAACATTTAAACAAGTCAATCCTTCTTGATCATTTCTATTGTTTATTGGAGATCCATCTAGCAGAGCAGATGAAGGATTTCACTGTTACCATACTAACTCGCACAAAATGTATGAAGTATCAGGTCTTCTAAAAATATCCTTCCCATACTTTTAATAGAAAGGGTATATATATGAACTTGACAAGCAGTCTCTCTTTCCTACTGTTAGCAAACAATGTCTGTTTACACTTCATTAACATATTTTTCTTTTCTTAGTGGCAGACTGATCAATAATGGACCACTGCATTCTGCAGCTGCAGTATTTATGGCTGCATCCTTGTAGCTAACTGTGTGCAAAGACAACTTCACAATTTTTTCTAGGATAAACAACCAAAAGATCAGTGGGAAGATGAAAGAGTGGTTATTATATTCAAAACAAATCAAGGATCAGTTCTGTATTTAAAAAAGCACAGAAAGGAGTAATATATAATATAATGAGGCACTTGGTAAATTATATATGATCTTCTTAATTATGGAGGAAAACATTGTATATACATAATTGTATATAATTCTCTGAAGTATAATGCTTTATAGCTCATGAGTTAAAAGTAACGTCCAGCAAAACTCTACAGATTTGGGACATAAATGTCAGCAGATTTTGCCAAAATTGTCTGCATATTTCTGTTGGCCCTGCAACCATTTAGTAAAATGGCATATAAGGCTGCCATGAAAAATCAATTACACTGAAATCCTGTTTTGTGCCATTAAAAAAATTGCAAAATTACACATGCTCTGCTGTCTGCTCCCCACCCCAATTTCTCAGTAGCATTGCAGAAAACTGAATTTCCAACTATAATTTCTCATTATTTCATTAGATCTGATCAGAATTCTTTACTTACAGCTATTCAGATTACAACTGTAGATTCTACAGTAAATGGACAATTTTTGTTAGTACAATTATAAAACTGTCCATGGCCTTTATATCAGTCAGTATATTTTGTACTCAATGTACATATTTACATTTAGTCTCATAAGCAAACATTATAATTACATTTCAGGAAGGATATTTTGTTCTTAGTCATTCAGCTTTGTTGTTCTCAAGTCTAACTGTAAAAGGTGGAGACAAACAGTAATCCGATTGTACATATTAATTTATAATAATTTTACTTTCTGAAAAATACAGTATTGCTGTGCTAACATTGCTGCATGAAACCAAGAAAGCTTTTCACAAAATCCAAGTTTCATAATTGTTCTAGCTTGTTTTGATTTTTAAACAACTACTTGATACCAGCAAAATTAAATTTTCTTCAACGCCCTATGGAAATTTAGTGCAGTGTGATATATGTTCATAAAAACAAACAGTATATTTTTACATTTTGTGAAAATTAAGAGCTACAGTAAATGAGTCTGTAACTAGGCATTCAAAGATTAGTATGAAATATTTAAACTGATAAAAATATTGGATATCTTATTTCCAGAGCTATTAAGGTGATGAACTCCAAGTATTATCTTGTGAAGAGCAATTAGCATACTGTGGTATGCTAGCAATGTTTTCCGGATTGGTATAATTGATTTATCTGAGACTGACGTTCCCTTGTGTTACAAATTTTACAATAACGGAAATGTAATACTGTTCTCACTAGCAAAAAAAATAAAATAAAAATTCCTACATTACGTCCTAATAAATATAGATCCATGCTATAGGCTCTGGAGTGGAGCACTGATAATGTTGCTGTAACAGTCAGTCTTCAACCATAGTAACAGCAGTCAAGTGAAATAACTGGTGCATAGGAGGCCTGCAGCATATTTGTATGCTTGGGTTAGAAAAGCAGTTGCATGGGGGCAGAAATGAGTTTAGCTCAGGAATAAACAACCTTTCAGTACACGTACACAATATGGCTACTGAGGCTTTTTTCACTTTTCATCTTCCAGGAATTTAGAGCAAAGCCTAACATTTCTAGACTGTAGCACTGAAGAATACAGTGAAAAAAAATTTTGAAAAAATCTTTTCTGAAAAAATACTGACATTCAAGTTCAGACAACATACTGCTGGGTTCAGCAAGCCATCTGCTCTGTGCTTCTAATTTGTACTGGGTAATTAAAAGGGCAGACATCACCGTAAAATAATTTTAATATTAGTTTTTCAGCAAGAACCCTTAATATTCCAGAAGTCCTGTTTTCATTATTGAAAGCCATCAATTTCCTCGGGATTTCTCTGGAAGTGACTTGACTGAGAGCAAGGAGGGTGGAGGGAGAACTTTAGTGTTGGTGGCCCAGAAGGAAGGTTTTAATATGAGTATTATTCCTAGGCTGACAGATCTTCATATATTTTTTCATAAAATTTTATTTTGTGCCTTAAATTTTAGGTTGAAGTAACTACATATTCATAAAGGTATTATCCCAGAACCTCTGAGACCTGAAGTTCAAGCAAAAATACACAGAGTCACTTTTAAGAGTCACCTCCTTAATGAATGGAGATAAGTGAAATGTTGAATTCATATGGTTTCTTATTCCATTACAAATCCTATATTCAGACCTTGTTTGTCAAAGGGAGCAGGGTACTGGACTTGATGACCTCCTGAGGTCTCTTCCAGCTCTATGATTCTATGAAAAGGTCCACTAAGATTTATAAATATTTCAACTTCAACATATGTAGCAATCAATTTATGGGGTTATATTAAAGTCATGTGAAGTCTGCATTTTTACAACATTCATAAGAAAACATGGAACTCAACTGAGATTTTCAGTTTGTTCAAACCTCACATTCAAAGTAAAAATCAGGGGGAAAATCCAAAGAAACCAATGAAAGATTTGCCTAGATGGGGTCATCGTGAAACTACCCACTTTTTTGCCTTGCAGTGTAAAAAAAAAATCATAATATTTTTTCTTGCTTAAAACAGACACAAATTTTACTTACAGTGGACACTGTCCTGGTATTGTACTGACATTAGAAAAAGTGCATAAACCAAAGAAAGAAGTACGTAATGACTTTGTTTAGCATTGCAAAGTCAGTGTAAATACCCAGGGCCCTACATGCTGAAAAGGTAAATACAAGGCAAATGCATGCAGCTCTAGATAATCTAAAGATATATTAATCACCAGATATCTTAAGGGTTTTTTCCTTTCTTAAAAAATACAAACATGACCCTTCAACAATTGGGAAACTTGTGAAAACTTATTGAAAATACTTTTTCAAAAAAAATACTTGAATTCAATTTATTATAGAAAAATATTTCTAAAAGAAAAAAAGGTATATGGCCAATAAAAATGATGTTAGGAACTGCTTCACTGTCCAATCCCCTTCAAAAAATTTAAAAAATTCCAATCATTTCCCCATGTTACCTTCACTGATAAAAATGCTGTTTAAATACACTATGCCATACTACTTAAAATTAGGGGTGGGGAACCTCAGGCCCAGGGGCGACATCCAGCCCTCAGTTTGCCTGGACCTGGCCCCCAAGGCTCAGGGCCCCCCTTCATCCCCAGAGCATTGGAAAGCCCGCAGAACTGGTGCAAATAAAATCTACTAGCTTGGGCCCCCTAGGCTCTAGACTGGGAGGGGAATGTGTGGAGTGTCTTTCTCCTCCACAGTCAGGGGCCATGTTAATGGGGATTTGGGTAGTTTATTTTTGTCTTGCTTCTCCCTAGTGTGTAGCCACCAACTGATTTTTCGGTGGGTCAGCAGCCTCCGACACACAAAAGGTTCCCCATCCCTGCTTAAAATCTCAATTTGAAATCATTCTAGGTACATTTATAGCTGTCTATAAATATTTTAAAAACCACAGATAAAACAACAGTTATGCCATCTCTTGCAATACCGTCCTGCTCCAGACACACCTATGTTTAATCAAATACTTCTGTTTGCTTTGACATCCGCTGCTCCCAGAATACTAATGCTACACTGCCTGGTACAAACAGAGGGAAAAAAATTGGAGCATGAATAACTCTTTTAGAATCAAAAAGCCATTAAGACATCTCCATCATATAACCATGGGCAAATTTCGGAATACATATAGGTCAGCATCTGTCCTTCAGACATTCAATTCCTTATTTCACAAAGCTCCTCCGGGTACCAGTTAAAATATTTTAAAGTGAGTCTGTCAAATATGAACTGTTGCTGTATGCATCAAGCAGCAGAGATACAGTTCTTCATACTCTGCTAAACTATCTGTCACTTGATTGTTCTGAGAGATCATTCAAAAGCAAAAGCAAATTTACACACAGACTGCAAGATTAGGACCCAAATTATTACTATGCAGGAATAAACTGATAACACTTTTCTGGTTATGTATTGATAACTGGATGCACTCTGTCCTTGATGTATAAATGTGAGGTTTATGCTTCTGAACATAACAGGATTAAATATTTTTAGCATCTGGAACCTAGTGAATAATTAAAATGTTGTTCTGCTCTTAAAAGTGACTCTGCAACGATAACATCATGGGGTTTCATGTTTGCTGATTCCATACAAGTAAATGTGTGTGTTTTTTCTTAATGTTAGGCCTGCAAACTCTGATTTGACACTATAACATATAATATACTGATATACACTTGCAGGTACAACCTTCTGCCAAATCCAGCGCCAGCAGACTACAAAAGTGCTTTTTTCCCATTAATTGTCTTTAGGCTGAGCTGGTAAGTATGGTAGGGATGATCAATATTTGTCACCTCTGATCCTATGAAGGCTAATCTGTCATTGCTAATATCTGTGGGTATGTCTACACTTGCCCCCTAGTTCGAACTAGGGACGCAAATGAAGCATACCGAAGTTGCAAATCAAGCGCAGGATATTTAAATATCCCGTGCTTGATTAGCATATTCGTGGCCAGTCACCATTTTAAAATGCTGGTCGCCCGATTTAACTTGCTGCGTGTAGATGCGGTAGTTCGATCAGAAACTCTTCCCTCGAATTAACTGTTACTCCTCATGCAATGATATTTAAATCCCGTGCTTGATTTGCAACTTCGGTATGCTTCATTTGCCTCCCTAGTTCGAACTAGGGGGCAAGTGTAGACATACCCTGTGGAGCTAATATTATCCATGCTTATGGATTCTCAATTTGTGAATGTTTTGATTCCTCCATTTCGTGTTTTATCTTTACTACCGCAGTTCCTACTTCATTGAAGTGATGATGAAGTGAAGTGTGTGAGACACAAGAATTATGGATTTTATTGAGGAGGGGAAGATATGGCCCTTAAGATTTACTCACCTTTTTACGATATGAAAAAGTCCTATTTTGTATTAAAATATTTAAAGGAACATACAGAATTTTATAGCAGGTATGAAAATACCCAATTCTATATGTTTGTTCAAATGTTCTCCACAAAGAATATAATTCCCTATTAAATTACACGGAATTGAAAAGTAATTTCTAAAGGATCCTACTGGTTTCTTCCATGTTAAATTCAACAGGATTTTTCTATAAAAGAACGAGTACTTTTCTTACCTTCCATTCTCTTTCACTTTCTCTCAATATGTAGGGCTCAGTTCTCATTCAGATATGTCAGTATGTATCTTTGAGACAGGATCTGATTTCATAAGCCCACCAGAGTCAATAGGAGTCTTTCCATTGATTTCGTTGTGCATCAGACCCTCAGCTACACTACTTGCTTTTATACACCTTTAGAGTTATTAATTTAAAAACAGTTATTAATGTTTCTTTATAAAAGTGCCCAGTTACAGGACACAAAGCTGTCCTGTCCATAGGATGGTTTGAGGCAACTGCCCCAGGCCCTGCACTTTGGGGGGACCCTGCACTTTAGGGGATCTATTGGTGGCCGCTTCAATTATCCTATAGACAGATCCCAAGGTGGCCTGGGGCATTATGGGGTGGCCTGTCACACTGTGACATCACCTGTTCTCTTGCCTATCCCCATTCATCATGGTGGCAGGAGCCGGAGCAACCTGACAGTCAGCTCCACTCCTCTCTGCCCCTGCTTTTCCTCCTATTGCACTGCAGCAGTGAAAGCAGAGTGCTCCCATCCCAGGGTGCTCTGCTTCCCGCTACTGCAGAGAAGTAGAGCACAGAGGGCAGGCAGAGGGCAGTGGGATGGAGCAGAGCAGGTTGCTAGGTCTCTGATCCATATGTGTCTCCATGCAAGTCACTAAGCAGTTTTCTGTTCTACCTGTACTTCTTCCTGACTGCTTTCTTCTTGTCACATATAGAAAGTTTACTCTCTTTTTTTTTAACTACAGGATATCATTTACAGATACTGGTGAATTATGTATCAGATTAAGCATTGAATAAACAGTTTAAATATATTGCAGAAAATAAGTTGCCAAACGCACATCCCAATTAAGAGCGTATATTAAACAGTATCAACGGCACAATTTTATTTGAATTAAAATAAAACTAATATACTTTATACATTTTCCCCCCAGCATGTAAAAAGCAAACACAAATCTAGAGACAAAAGCTGGGTTATGATTCCAACCAACAAAAGGGATTTAAACATACTAAGAGGTGAAAAACATCCAAACCCCACAGAGATATAAATTATTTTCCTTCCAGGAAATCATATAATTTATATTGTAATTACAAATGTTGCAGTATGTTAAATATGTAAATTTTATTCCGTAATTGACACAAAACTTGCCTTGGGTCAATTCCAAAAGATCTTTCTATTCTTTATCTAGCTCTCAGAGAATATTTGTAATATTCATTTTTAAATATGACTGTAAACATCTATTATGTAGTGATGTACATGAAAGAAGCACCATGAGAAGCATAACAAGTGGGGTTCCACAGGGATCAGTTTTGGGACCGGTTCTGTTCAATATCTTCATCAACGATTTAGATTATGGCATAGAGAGTACGCTTATAAAGTCTATGGATAATACCAACCTGCAAGGGTTTGCAAGTGCTTTGGAGGATAGGGTCATAATTCAATATGATCTGGACAAACTGGAGAAATGGTCTGAGGTAAATAGGATGAAGTTTAATAAGGACAAATACAAAGTACTCCACTTAGGAAGGAACAATCCATTTTACACACACAGAATGGGAAGTGACTGTCTAGGAAGGAGTACTGCAGAAAGGGATCTAGGGGTCATAGTGGACCATAAGCTAAATATGAGTCAGGTGTTGCAAAAAAGGAAGCATAATTTTGGGATGCATTATTAGGAGTGTCATGAGCAAGACGTGAAAAGTCATTCTTCCATTCTACTCTGCACTGATTAGACTTCTGCTGGAGTATTGTGTCCAGTTCTGGGCACCACATTTCAAGAAAGAAGTGGAGAAATTGGAGAGGGTCCAGAGAAGATCAACAAAAATGATTAAAGCTCTAGAAAACATGACCTATGAGGGAAGACTGCAAGAACTGGATTTTTTTAGTTTGGAAAAGAGAAGACTGAGAGGGGACATGACAGCTGTTTTCAAATACCTAAAAGAATGTTACAAGAAAGGGGGAGAAAAATTGTTCTCCTTGACCTCTGATGATAGGACAAGAAGGAATGGGCTTAAACTGCAGTAAGGGAGATTGTGGAATCTCCATAATTGGAGATATTTAAGAACAGGCTAGATAGACATCTATCAGGGATGATCTAGATCAGTGTTCACCAACCAGTAGATCGGGATCTACTGGTAGATCTTGGAGCCTCTGACAGGTGATCCTGTCTGGTATGTCTATCAAACTATCAAGTACTGTCACTTCACTTGCCCCTCCACCCACTGTCATGCTGCTCCTGCCCTCTGCCTTGGAGCTGCCCCCTTGGGAGGCTCCTGTTGTCTATGCTGGGTGTGGGAGGAAAAGAGAGGGGGCACTGATGTTAGGGTGTCCCTCCTTCCCCCGCTTCTGTACCCAATCTCCACACAAAGAGAAGGGGATGGAAAGAGCTTAACAACGCACATCTGTCACTCTCACTCATTGTGTGTGTCTCTGCCATTCTCACAAATACACACTGTCCTTCACTCTCACCTCCTGACCCAACACATACATGAGGGGTTGTTGTTACTCCTTTTACTGCTTGCAAATTGTGTTATTTTGGGGTTTTGACTGGTCTGTGCATTTCATAATTTTCATTTATCTCTTATGCTTAAATTTAATTCTTTTATAGTGAGTTCTAAAATGCCGAACCTGTCATGGCTGGAGTCATTATCCCTGTGGTAATTGCTGCTCCTGGAAGTGGCTGGCATGTCCCTACAGCCCCTGAGAAAGGCAGAGCAGGGGGTCTCCGCATGCTGTCCTTGCCTGCAGATGCCACTCCTGCAGCTCCCATTAATCAGTATTGGGGAAATGTAGCCAGTAGAAGCTGGTGCCATGGAGCAATTGCTGTACATGCCAGCTGCTTTGAGGAGTGGTGCAGGGCCAGGGCGGGAGTAAGCCTGCCATATTTCTACTGCTCCACCACCCGGAAGTGGTCTCTGTTAAATGATGCCCAACCAGAGCCTCTTCCTGACCTTTGTCTGAGTCCTGAATCCCCTCCTGCACCCAACCTCCTGCCCAGACATGATATCCCTTGCTCCCAAATTCTTTCCCAGACCTTGCACCCTGACACCCCTCCTGGACCCCAATCCTGCTAAGCCCGGAGCCCTTCCCTCACTCCAAACCCCTTGGGTCAAGACCTAAGCCTGTACCCCAACCACCTACCCCAGTCTGGTGAAAGTGAGTGAGGATGGGAGAGGAAGGGGGATGGAGTGAGCAGGCCTTGGAGAAGGGGTAGAGCAGTGGCAGGGCCTCAGAGAAGAGGCAGGAAGGAAATGGGGCAAGGGTATTTGGGCTTGAGGTGGATCTTACATTGCACTTAAATTGAAAAAGTGATCTTGCGGTTAAAAAGGTTGGAGGCCACTAATCTAGACAGTGCTTGGTCCTGCCATGAGGGCAGGGGACTGGACTTTGTGACCACAGGAGGTGTCTTCCAGTTCTAGTATTCTATGATTTTATGATTCTCTGATTTTTCACCTCCATCACAATGAGCCTTAACCAATACTAAAAAGATAGCACAAGGTGCATGATGCAAAGTTGATACTACACAACGTTTCTGACATTGTACTACCTGATGGAAAAGAAGGAAGACAGAGAAAGTATTCCCATCTTTTAACTTACAGGAGGCTTTGAGGACCATGAGTGTTTAGATCAGGGGTAGTGTGACGGGCCGATCCCGGCCCACACTGGGGGGGGAGCCACGGCTTCAACCCCCCTGGAAAACTTGGGCGGCGCACCACGGCAGAGCCCCCTCAGGGACGCCGCATTCCCCGCGACCGGCGCAGGGCAGGGGCAGGCAGCATTTCCCGTCCGCGTCGGCGAGTCCGGGCGCGCCGGGGGTGGGGCCAGCCGACGTGTAGCCCCGCCTCCTACGTTGCCACGTAGGAAGGCCGGCCACACCGAGGGCAGGGCGGATGCCGGAGGCGCCGGCCCCGGCGGGATGTTTAAACCCAGGACCGGGGCCAGAGCGAGGGGGCAGACGCCAGGCAGGCGATCCCTCCCACTGCGGCTGAGGAGCAAGCCCCGGACGCCGGAGAAGGACGGAGACAGACAGATGCAGGTCATCGCCGGGGAGGTAAGAGCCCCGAGGTCGCGACCTCGCCAGACCGGCGAGGGGGGGGTTAGGAAGCAGCCCGGGGCAGGGCCATTCTGGCGCCCGTGGGCTGACGCGTTACGGGGTGGGACCCCGTCAGCCGGGTGAGGGCCAATAGTCCCGAACCCTTAGGGCCCCGGACTGGGACCCGGTGGAGAGGGAGGGCCTGGGTCCCCCTAGGCCCCATTCACCTCCCTCACTTCCTGGATTTAACCGAGCGATACACGCCCCGAACTAACTCGCAGGCAGCGGGCTCGCAGGGCCGTGACCCCGACGTGGGGGGGTTATGTGCTCGCGCCCGAACAGAACCGCCACACCTCGAACTAACCCACAGACGGCGGGCTTGCAGGGCCGTGACCCCGACGTGGGGGAGGTTACGTGCTCGTGTCCAAACTGGGAGCCGTCACAGGTAGGGAACCTCTTTTGGGTCGGGGGGCCGCTGACCCACAGATAAATCAGTAGGGGGCCACACACAAGTGAGAAGCCAAAAAAAAAATCCCTCACTGACGCAGCCCCTGACCGAGAAGGGGAAAGACAATCTCCACATTCCCCTCACACACCAGAGCTTAATGGGGCCCACACGAGTAGATTTTGTGTGCTCTGGTACCACAGTAGGCACAGGCTCCCCAATGCTGAAGGGGGAGCCCTGACCTTGGGGGCCGGATCCAGGCAAGCCAGGGGCCACATCTGGCCCCCAGGCCTGAGGTTCCCCACCCCTCGTTTAGATGAAATAAAGATAGTACTGATCTAAGGATGCTATTCAAGCTAATTTTCCAGTCTACATAAGAGCATGAACATTATTTTTACATTAATGAGATCCCATGCCAAATGTTTTTGTATGAGTGGAGAAAGCATAAGTCACTTGGGGGCTGGTAGTGGTGGTACTTAAATGTATTGGCTCTGTGTGACCATGATTGAGTGGAATTGCCCTCTAGAGATTAGCTCATGGGAAAGTGAAACCTACTAGTATGTTAAGGGAGTTCTTTAATTCAGGTGAAGACCTGTGGTTTAACAACTAATGAATCAGGCATCTAGTCCTAATTCCCTATATAGAAGCACACATGGATGATTGATATCATGATTTGTATCACATGGATTGATTGCAGTATGCTACCTATTCCTTGTTTACAATCTCTAACTTTACTCACAATTCCAGAATAGCTGGATATTTTTAACTAAAATGATCCCTAGCAGTGTTTCCTGTAAGCTGTGCCTTTGTGCGGCAGCTCAGGCGAGATTCAAATGCTGCCTACCTGATTACCAGCATGCCCATGGCTAGATTTTGTTTTTCCTGGTGATGCACATTTGCATATGCTTTGGTGCACATACAAATTATTCTATGCATAGCTGGAAAGAATCCATACAAAGATGGAAAAGATTAGAGGAGAACTGTGATTGCTAAATATAGTTAACATTGAGCTTTAACTTGGTTTCATAATGCTTCAGAGTTAGTACTTTATTGAGCCAAACAGGGCAGTTTCCACCTTTCTAAGGCTATTATTTCAAGCTGGATGGTTGCAAACTTAGTATGATAGCACTGTATTGGGTCACATTTTGGAGATATTAATCGCAAAAGTTTTTATTAAAAAATAATGCTTAAATTCTGCATAATTATTCTTATTTCAGCCTAATCCCTAACTGAAAGGGATATTTCAAAACAAATGGTGACCATTCCTGAATATAACCCTTTGCAGAAACTATAGCCTAAGGCCTGGTTTGCCCAAAGCTTTTGAACTGGTATGACTATTTTGGTTAAGAGAGTGATTTATTTTTAATGGAACAGTTATGTAACCTATACACCAACTGGGTGTGGGTCACTGTTTTATGTAGTGGCACTTAGACCACTTCCAGGAGAAAGAATGAGAGAGAGAAAGCTTTTAGCTCAGGTTGCAGAGGCTCGTGCACTGAATCATAGAATCATAGGGCTGGAAGAGATCTCAGGAGGTCATCAAGTCCAGCCCTCTGCCCAAGGCAGGACCAATCCCAACTAAATCAACCCAGCCAGGGCTCTGTCAAGCCGAGACTTAAAAACCTCTAGGGATGGAGATTCCACCACCTCCCTAGGTTACCCATTCCAGTACTTCTCCACCCTCCTGGTGAAATAGTTTTTCCTAATATCCAACCTAGACCTCCCCCACTGAGCTCCAGAGGTCCCAGGTTCGGTTTTGCCTGTCAGTGTTTCAGTCACACTGGTCCAATTCTTAATGTAGGCAAAATAAAAGTGAACAGGCAGAAGTTTATTCTCCTTCTCATAGTGGAATATGCTGTACCAGTAAAAGCATTTTATACCACTATAAACTATACTAGTACAAGATTCTTGATACCACACTTCACTGGTTATGTTGCCTTAGTTATACAAGAATAGTTAAAGAGATACAAGTTTTGTGTGTTATAGATGATGCCTTAGTGGAGCTGAATTCGCTATTAAATCAGCAATCTATGTGCACTGAAAACTGCTATTTAGTCAATATGTAAATTAGAGTTTCTGTTTGATCTTATTTTTCTCTTTTTTCCACTCAAGTCTCCTTTCAAGTGTTAGAGAAATCTCCTCCAGTCTAACATTAAAACACACTGACATCAATAAGACTGCAAGACTGCTAGCTTCTCTCAAGCAATGCCACCCCTTGATCTGTGAATAAATGTTCCAGTTTCAAGGCACATCACTGCTGTAAAACTATCCTTTTGAGTTTCAAAGAAGAGCTCCATGTCTCGTGCCCTCAGATCCAAAAACCTGTGTAGTTAGCGTGGGAGTCAGAAACTGAAACCATGGTTTGCAGGAAGACTTACAACCTCCCTATTTTTCCCCCTTTACTTATAAATTAATTGCAAAAAGCATAGCATTTTTAGAAGCTTATAAGTGTTGTTCATGCATTTTTATCCTAAGCTTTTAAAATTCTATTGCAGTCAGGAGCTCTTGAAAATATGCATTAGGAATACAATCCTAAGTGGGCAGTAATTCATAGATTTTGTTACCTCTATTTTATATCATCTGCTTTTGATTTTTGTTTTGTTTGATGACCCTACTGATAATTACTAACAGCACTGATGATTTCCTGCAGAATGCTCCAGTATTTTCTTTTCTTGACCTCACTATGCACTTTTAGACTAGAAGTTTAATGTTCTACAAATTTCTTTATTAGTGTTCCTCTCTAAGGGTGTGTCTACACAGCAAAGTTATTTCGGAATAACATCCGTTATTCCAAAATAAATATGATGCGTCTACACAGTAATTCCGTTATTTCAAAATAATTTCAAAGTAACGGATGGCTTATTCCGACTTCTGTAAACCCCATTCTATGAACAATAACACCTACTCCAAAATAGTTATTTCGGAATAGAGGCTGTGTAGATGCTCCACTTCTGCTATTTCGAAATAGTCCCTCACCAGGGCCATTCTAAGTTATTCTTCCTGGGGCTCTAAATCGAGATAGCATGCTTACATTAGGGAAGCCTGCCTCAGATTAATTTTGAGGTTTCCCTGCAGTGTAAATGTGCTATTTCGAAATAAGCTATTTTGGAATAACTATTCTGGAATAGCCTATTCCAAAATAACTGTGCAGCGTAGATGTAGCCTTAATGATTAAACTTTCCAAACAACATACACTTTGCTTTTTTAAGTGTTCAATCAGTAGATCTTAAACAATATGGCTACATCTAGACTGGCATGATTTTCCGCAAATGCTTTTAACGGAAAAGTTTTTCCGTTAAAAGCATTTGCGGAAAAGAGCATCTAGATTGGCACGGACGCTTTTGCGCAAAAGCACTTTTCGCAGAAAAGAGTCCGTGCCAATCTAGACGCGGTTTTGCGCAAGAAAGCCCCGATCACCATTTTCGCCATCGGGGCTTTTTTGCGCAAAACGGTTCTCAGTTGTCTACACTGGCCCTCTTGCACAAAAGCATTTGCGCAAGAGGGCTTTTTCCCAAACGGGAGAATCATTGTATTTGCGCAAGAACACTCACGATCATACATTAGATCGTCAGTGTTCTTGCGCAAATTCAAGTGGCCAGTGTAGACAGCTGGCAAGTTTTTCTGCAAAAGCAGCTGCTTTTGCGGAAAAACTTGCCAGTCTAGACGCAGCCTAAATGTTTTATATTCTCCCCTTTAATAATTCCAGAACAGGGCTGCAAAAAAAACCTCTCACAGCTTGCTAGTTCATATGGTTTCACAGTCACCCACATACACTGAGTAACTTGTTGCCTTTTCGCTACGTATATATTTATACTGTGACATGTGGTTCAAAAACATAATGCAGACTTACAACAAAGGGGACCTTCCCTTTGCCTAAACTCACTCTGGGCATATCTACACAGCAGGGCTAAAGCACAATTTGAGCTACGTCAATCACATAGCTTAAGTCGAAATAGCTTATTTCAACTTTTGGCGCAGTCTACACTGCAGGAAGTCCGAGTTAGAGTGTTCTTCCTCCAACTTCCCTTACTCCCCGTAAAATGAGGGTTATAGGAGTCAGAGTAAGAAGTCCTCCAGCTCGACATTATTCGAACAATATGTCGAAATAACTGCTTGCTGTGTAGATGTGGACTATGTTATTTCAGAATGTCAGTTATTGCAAAATAACACTGTTGTGTAGACATAGCCCCTGGGAGCTCCCTACTGAATTACTGTTGCTGCTGGTTCCTCCCACTTATATATTCCCAATTACTTCATCAATAATCCTGAGATTACCCCCAGGTGCTCACAACCTTCACCTCCCTCTCCCGCAAAAAAAAATATGTAATTAGCTTCAATTTGCTCTTCCCAGTGTTGCAGCAAATCCAGTGACCAATCATTGTCTTTTCTTAGGCTTAAAGCAAACAAAAAGTAGTATTTCTTCACACAACACATGACTAACCTGTGGAACTCTTTGCCAGAGGATATTGTGAAGGCCAACACTATAAGGGTATGTCTACACTAGCCCCCTAGTTCGAACTAGGGAGGCTAATGTAGGCATTCGAAGTTGCAAATGAAGCCCGGGATTTAAATATCCCGGGCTTTATTTGCATCTTCCCGTCCGGGCGCCATTTTTAAATCCCCCTCGTTCGAACTAACTGCCCGCGGCTACACGCGGCAGTCAAAAGTTAACTCGAACTAAGGACTTAGTTCGAGTTAACTTTTGACTGCCGCGTGTAGCCGAGGGCAGTTAGGTCAGACGAGGGGGATTTAAAAATGGCACCCGGACGGGAAGATGCAAATAAAGCCCGGGATATTTAAATCCCGGGCTTCATTTGCAAGTTTGGATGCCTACATTAGCCTCCCTAGTTCGAACTAGGGGGCTAGCGTAGACATACCCTAACAAGGTTAAAAAAAGAAGTAGACTAGATCCATTAATAGCTAGTAGCATGGATGGGCAGGGAAGCTGAGAATGGGGGACAGGTGATGGATCACTTGATGACCTGTTGTATTCATTGTCAGTGGGGCACCCAGCATTGATCACTGTCAGAACACAGGATATTGGGCTAGATGGACTTTTGATGTTACCCAATGTGGCTATTCTTATGCTCTTAGATCAGTTGCTGGCAATTGAGTACCTCCAGTTTCAGAAGATAAATGTTGCTTATAATATTCCTTATAATTTTGCTCATGAAAATGCCCCATGAATTAACCCTGACTGCACCTCTGTGAATTTCAAACCCTCTTAAAACTGACTACTGCAGAGAACACGTAGGCCAAAATGTCATAAGATGGGAGAAAGCATTAACACTCACACCTACATTTTGATAGGTAGCATATAAACATCTTTCATCCTATATTTTCCCAATTCTCAGGAAAAGCTCTTCTCTTACCCTATTCTGAGCAATCCAGTTTGTAAACAAATTCAAAAGGTAACGGAAGTTATTCAATCAAAAAACAGGATTGATAATTGAAGTCCTGACTCAGTCTTATCTAAAAAGTCCTGACCAATGCCCCTGTAACAAATAGATAACAAATAACCACAGTGTGCCACAGACAGGTTAGCTTGGGGGCATATTTCCTCTTGAGTCATTCCTGGCATATGTACAATGTCTGATTCAGCCCAGGAATATCCCTGTCACTTGCTGCAGTCACAGTAATGCGCACTGCTGTCTATTGATAGCTCACCTACTTTAAACAAACATGTTTTTGCAGAACATTGTTTTCTTTTATTCTGATAGCGGAATTAAAAAATAAAAAATTAAAGGGAAGAGAACAATTTGTAAACATCACTGGCTTTAAAACAAGAGCCCTTTTCCCACCATTGTGTCCTGGTAAGTGGCAACATGCTGTGGCTCAACATCTTTCATATTTATCCAAGGTAGAGGTTTTAAGTGAATTCTTAACAAGCTATTGTCATAGATTTAGTTTCTAATGAACAGTCTCCATTCTCTCAAACCTTCAGTGCAAACCCTCCTACATTTACCAACACTCACATGAGCTTGTCAGTGAAAAGTGATCATGAAATTTGGTCCAGCCTGCCAGAAATCCAACTGGCTGGCAGCAAGGGAGCCAAAAAAGCTTCTACCTCTCTGCAGAGACATTCATCACAAAAGTCTTAATTGAATTCAATGCACCTTAGATTTAAGAGACTATCGAAAGAGATGGGGGGGTGGGGAATAGATGGGTATACCCCTGGTTGAGGACCGTTGCTCTACTCTACTACACACTGGCGGTTTCTAGACTTTACCAACCAAGACCACAGAGTCCTCCACCCCCTCCTGGAAGTGACTGGTGCCAGGACCCCACAACACTTGCTTCCCTTCGTGACCCTCTGAATATTCTCCTTCAATGTCCCATGCCAACTCTTTAATCACCCAGTAACAAGCACCCTAACTCTGCCCCTTCCCTGAGGCCATGCTCCCTGCTCTACCCCTTCCCCGAGACCCTGCCCCCCACTCACGATATCCTCACTCCCCTAGTGGCTGGCTCTCCCCACCCTCACTCAGGGTACATCTAAACTGCATCCCTTTTTCAATAAAGGGATGTAAATTAGATGTATCAAAATTGTAAATGAAGCTGGGATTTGAATTTCCCATGCTTCATTTACATAATGGCGGCCGTAGCTTTTTTTCGCGGTCAAGACGGGGCTCATTCAACAGAAATGTCCCCTTTCGAAAGATCCTGTAACCCTCAAAAAAGAGATGTAGTTTAGATGTACCCTCACTTGTAGTGTGATCACAGGATTCCCTGCTTAATAGTAGGTTCAACATTTTATTTACCCTGCTAGGAGTCTAACCCTGATTTGAGTGTCTATGAGCCTGTATAGCAGCTGCAGGTGACTCTCCAGAGGGTGGGTGAATGGGAAGGGATAGCTAATCAGAAAGGATTTTCCTCAGATTACTCTGGGGAAATCTTAGCCTCGGCAGGGGTATTATTTAACTAAACTACTACACTCATTTATAGGTACCTTCTCTCCATTTTATGGAGACAAATTATAAATTGTCCTTTTCTCTAAGTGCTGTGGTGAACTGTGCCTTCAATATGCTTGCAAGTGGTTAGCAGCAGGAGGTACTGTCTCCCTGGATTCAATTGTGGTCCATGCAACCTATGTTGTGACTATACTGAAATAAAGGCCTATTGTTTGGGAAATCCTACCAGGGGTTCTGTGTTAGTTACCTCGCTCTGTGAGGTACTGCACCAAATGAGACACACACACCACTTTTGCTAGTCTTATTAGTGATAGGTCTATTTATAGCCATATTAAAAGGAAATGTGTTCATGTATCATTCTTTTAACCTTACAAAGCACAATATTTAGGAAGGGCTTTAAAAATATGGTAAAATTTTGCCAGAAATGGGTTTATAATGATGTTTTAAAATGTTGTTAGAATGAAGGTATTTTTAACATTGTCACTCGCTTTGCATTAATGATCCCGATAGCTTTGAAGTGACTGTTCATCAGACCAGTCGTATGTGTGGAACATTTCATAAGTAAGGCTACAATATATCTCTTTATTATATATTCTGCTGTGTACAAAACATTTATGGAGAAGATTATATTTACAATAAGTGAAGGTAACCAGAAGTGGCATAGCAAAATTTGCAAATGTTTCAATTTTATTTTTTTTTAATAAAAGTTGTGTTACATTATTACAATTGATATTGAGTTATTTAGCAAGGGAATTATGAAGAAAAATCATGCTCTCACCCTGAGGAAGAATGAAAGTCATAACTTTGTAGAAAACATATATAAATGTCATAAATGTCATGCTATTTTTAAGCCTTATTTTACAGTCAAAACGTTTTAAATGAGTTAATAATTTTGAACATACTTTAAAACCATTTGAAAGGACTCGTAACTATATGCCTGATATAAGTGTGTTTTCTATGTATAGTTGGGATTATTTTTTCAAATGTGCGTTCCTTTAATTTTATCAGCATTAAATTTAATTTGCCATTTTGTTCCCCAATCACTTAGTTTTCTGAGATCCTTTTGAAGCTCTTCTTAAGTATCTTCATCAGTTTAGTATCATCTGCAAATGTTGCTACCTCACTGTTTACCCCTTTCTCCAGATCATTTATAAATAGGTTGAATAGGATTGGACTCTTGGGAGACACCACTAGTTACCTCTCTCCATTCCAACAACTTACCATTTATTCCTATCGTTTGTTTCCTCTCTTTTAACCAGTTATCAATCCATGAGAGGACCTTCCCTCTTATCCTCTGACAACTTACTTTACTTAAGAGTCTTTGGTAAGGGACCTTGTCAAAGACTTTCTGGAAAACTAAACACACTGGCTGTGTCTAGACTGGCAAGTTTTTCCGCAAAAGCAGCTGCTTTTGCGGAAAAACTTGCCAGCTGTCTACACTGGCCGCTTGAATTTCCGCAAGAACACTGACGGTCTTATGTAAGATTGGAAGTGTTCTTGCGGAAATACTATGCTGCTCCCGTTCGGGCAAAAGCCCTCCTGCGCAAATGCTTTTGCGCAAGAGGGCCAGTGTAGACAACGCGGTATTGTTTTGCGCAAAAAAGCCCCGATGGTTAAAATAGCGATCGTGGCTTTCTTGTGCAAAACCGCGTCTAGAGTGGACGCTTTTCTGCAAAAAGTGCTTTTAACGGAAAAACTTTTCCGTTAAAAGCATTTGCGGAAAATCATGCCAGTCTAGACGCAGCCACTATGTCCACTGGAATCCCCTTGTCCACATGTTTGTTGACCCCCTCAAAGAACTCTAGTAGATTAGTAAGACATGATTTTCCTCCATAGAAACCATGTTTACTTTTCCCTAATAAATTATGTTCATCTATGTGTCTAACAATTTTATTCTTTACTATAGTTTCAAATAATTTGCCCAGCACTGATGTTAGACTTACTGGTCTTAATTGCCAGGATCACCTCTAGAGCCCTTTTTAAATATTGGCAACACATTAGCTATCTTCCAGTCATGAGGTACAGAGTCTGATTTAAAGGATGGATTACAATCCACAGTTAATAGTTTCACAATTTCACATTTGAGTTCTTTCAGAACTCTTGGGTGAATGCCATCTGATCCCGGTGACTTGTTACTGTTAAGTTCATCAGTTTGTTCCAAAACCTCCTCTAATGACACCTCAATCTGGAACAATTCCTCAGACAGCCCCTGTGCTGATAAGGAGGGTGAAAGAATGGCTCATGTTTGGGAATCTCCCCAATATCCTCAGCAGTGAAGACCAAACCAAATACTGTAATTCATTTATTTTCTCTGCAATGACCTTATCATCTTTAAGTGCTCCTTTAGCATCTCAATCATCTAGTGGCCCCACTAGTTGTTTAGCAGGCTTCCTGCTTGTAATGGTGTTTTTGAAAAGTTTCCATGCAGCTTGCAGGGATTTTATATTTGGCACTGTACCTTTTCATTTCTGTTTAACTAACCCTCCTCATTTTTGTGTAGTTCCCCTTTCTGAAATTAAGTGCCACAGCCCTTAGTTTAAAAACTGCTCTACAACCTTCTCAATGTTAAGTGCCAACAATCTGGTTCCATTTTGGTTTAGGTGGAGCCAAAGTCCTGTGTAGGCTCCTCCTTTCCCAGAAGTTTTCCCAGTTCCTAATAAATCTAAATCCCTCCCCTCTACACCATCATCTCATCCACACATTGAGACTCTGAAGTTCTGCCTGCCTATCTGGCCCTGCACATGGAATTGGAAGCATTTCAGAGAACGCTACCAGAGAGGTCCTGGATTTCAATCTCTTTCCTAGCTGCCTAAATTTGGCCTTGAGAACCTCTCTCCTACCTTTCCCTATGCCATTGGTACCTACATGTACCACAACCAGCGGCTCTTCCCCGGCACTACACATAAGTCTATCTAGATGTCTCAAGAGATTCACAGCCTTCACCCCAAGCAGGCAAGTCACCTAACACCTGCCTTTTCCTAATGACTGGGGTTCCCTCTCCCAGAGATGTATCCTCTGTATGAGAGGATACCACAATGTCATCGGAAGGAGGGTCTCAACTATGGGATAGTTTCCCTCTGCTCCAGATGAATGTTCTCCTTCCCTGAGCCTTTCACCCTCCTTATCAGCACAGGGGCTGTCTGACTGGAGGTGGGACAGTTCTACAAAGTCCTGGAAAGCCTCATCTGCGTATCTCTCTGCCTCCCTTAGCCCCTCCAATTCAGCCACCCTGACCTCCAAAGCCTATATGCGGTCTCTGAGGGCTAGGAGCTCTTTGCATGAAATGCACATATATGCCACCTGTCCATAGGGAAGGTAATTGTACATGCTACATTGGGTGCAATAAACAGGATAGCCCCGACACTGCTCTGGGCTGCTACCTGTATTCTCTTTTACAGAGAATAAGATTATTGATAGGGTTTTTATTTCAATCAGGTAGTTTTGGTTTTAGTTTAGTTTCAAAGTATACCGAGTGTATCTAGCCCCCTTCCGACTCCCCCTCTAAACTCTCTCATGAAACTCCCTGTTAGCTCCTTCTGGTCGCTAAGCTCCCTGATCACTTACTAGTGGGCTTACTAGTCCTGACCTTCCTGATAGCCCTACTACCTGGCTAAGGCTTGACCAAAGAACAGAGGGTTCTAGATTTTAAATCCTCATTAAGAATCTCACAGCTTCCAACTGCCAGCCTCAGCACACAGTCCTTCAAACAAAGAGCTCAGCACATGGGTCTCCAAACCAACAGACAAACACAAGCTCAGCACACAGTATCTTTCAGGCAACCAGCAAGAAACCCACAAACACACACACTACAGAGTCTCTTACCCCAAGAGTCCCGTAATCACTCCTCCTTCACACTGGAGAACTCCCTCACAAAACTCCCTGTTCAGGCAACCAGCAAGTAACCCCCAAACACAAACACACACACTCCAGGCAGCCACTTATCCCAACAGTCCCATAATTGCTCCACCTTCACCTGGACAACTCCCTCACGAAACTCCCTGTTAGCTGAAGTAGAAAACAATGAAGACTGCCATTTATTTACTTCACTAACATTGTTTCATTTGCTTTCACATAAACTGGAGAAAAACAGATGCTGCACAAGCGAGCTGTCAGAAAACATACAGAAAAGAAAGAAAGAAAGAAAGAAACTGGAATGTCAATGTCATCCTCCTTGCAATTAGAGCAGGGTCTTTGAAGCAGCATTAGAGATGCTTGCGAACAGGGGCTGTTAACAGGAAGTTTGGAGAGGAAGTTCTCCAGATAAAGGAAGAAGCTAATACAGGACCCTTGAGGGAAGTGGCTGTCTGTAGTGTGTCTGTGTGTGTGTTTTTGTTTGGGGTTTTCTTGCTGTGTGCTGAGCTTGTGTTTGGCTGCTTGGCTGTTTGGGTTTTTTTTTTCTTCCCCTTTCCTTGTTAGGAAGAGATGGGATCCACCTAACCAAGAGAGGAAAGAGCATCTTTGTGGGCAGGCTTGCAAACCTACTGAGGAGGACTTTAAACTAGGTTCATTGGGGGATGGTGACCAGAGTCCTGAGGTAAGTGAGGAAGTCGGACACCGGGAAGAATCACAAGGCGGAACGAGCAACAACAGAGGACCCCTGATTTGGATGGAGAAGGCAGAGTGATCAACTCATTAACTAAGGTGTTTGTACACCAATGCGAGAAGCCTGGGAAACAAACAGGAAGAATTAGAAGCCCTGGCCCAGGTGAAGAACTATGATTTGATTGGAATAATGGAGACTTGGTGGGATGACTCGCGTGACTGGAGCACTGTCATGGAAGGGTATAAACTGTTCAGGAAGAACAGGCGGGGAGAAAAGGAGGAGGAGTTGCACTGTATGCAAGAGAACAGTATGATTGCTTGGAGCTCCAGTATGTAGAGGGAGAAAAGCCTATTGAGAGTCTATGGGTTAAATTTAGAGGTGAAAGCAACAGGGGTGATGTTGTGGTTGGTGTCTGCTATAGACCACCGGATGAGGTGGATGAGGTAGATGAAGCTTTCTTTGGACAACTGAGAGAAGCTTACAGATCACAGGCCCTGGTTCTAATGGGCGACTTTAATCACCCTGACATCTGTTGGAAGACCAATACAGCAGTACACAGACAATCCAGGAAATTTTTGGAGAATGTTGGGGATAACTTCTTGGTACATGAAGGGGAAAGGAGTCCAGGATAGCTGGCAGTATTTTAAAGAAGCCTTATTAAAGGCACAGGAAGAAACCATCCTGCTGCGCAGCAAGAAAAGCAAATATGGTAGGCGACCAGATTGGCTTACTGAGGACATCCATGGTGAGCTTAAACACAAAAAGGAAGCTTACAAGAAGTGGAAACTTGGCCAGATGACTAGGGAGGAGTATAAATATATTGCTCAAGAATGCAGGGGAGTTATCAGGAAGGCAAAAGCGCAATTGGAATTACAGCTGGCAAGGGATGTGAAGAGTAACAAGAAAGGTTTCTACAGGCATGTTAGCAATAAGAGGGTGATCAGAGAAGGTGTGGGGCCCTTACTGGATGAGGGAGGTAACCTAGTGACAGATGATGTGGGAAAAGCTGAAGTATTCAATGCTTTCTTTGCTTCTGTCTTCACGGACAAGGTCAGCTCCCGGACAAATGCACCAGGCAATGCAGTATGGGAAGGAGGTGGACAGCCCTTGGTGGGGAAAGAACAAATTAGGAACTATTTAGAAAAGCTAAACATACACAAATCCATGGGCCCGGATTTAATGCATCCGAGGGTACTGAGGGAGTTGGCAAATGTCATTGCAGAGCCTTTGACCATTATCTTTGACAAGTCATTGGAGATCGGGAGAGATTCTGGATGATTGGAAAAAGGCAAATGTAGTGCCCATCTTTAAAAAAGGGAAGAAAGACAATCCAGGGAATTACAAATCAGTCAGCCTTACCTCAGTCCCTAGAAAAATCATGGAGGGGATCCTCAAGGAATCCATTTTGAAGCACTTGGAAGAGGGGAAAGTGATCAGGAATAGTCAACATGGATTCATGAAGGGCAAGTCGTGCCTGACCAATCTGATTAGCTTCTATGATGAGGTAACCAGCTCTGTGGATATGGGCAAGTCAGTGGATGTGATATACCTTGACTTTAGCAAAGCTTTTCATACGATCTCCCACAATATTCTTGCCCGCAAGGTAAGGGAGTATGGATAGAATAAATGGACTGTAAGATGGATAGAAAGCTGGCTGGAAGGTCAGGCCCAGCAGGTAGTGATCAACTGCTCGATGTCAGGATGGCGGTCGGTTTCTAGTGGAGTGCCCCAAGGTTTGGTTCTGGGACCAGTTTTGTTCAGCATCTTTATTGATGACCTGGATGAGGGAATGGATTGCACCCTCAGCAAGTTTGCAGATGATACTATGGGCATGTCTACACTACAGAGTTAATTTGAAATAACAGACATTATTTCGAATTAACTGTAATAGCTGTCTACACATACAAACCGCTATTTTGAAATAAATTCGAAATAGCGGAGCCCTTATTTCGAATTAGGTAAACCTCATTCTACGAGGAATAACGCCTAATTCGAAATAGCTAATTCGAAATAAGTGCTGTGTAGACACTTATTTCGAATTAGGGGGCCTCCAGCCCTTCCCAGTTCCCCCTGGTGGCCACTCTGGGCCAAACCAGGAAAACTCCTCTCCTCTCCCACAGCCCCGGGGCCCTTAAAGGGGTAGACTGTGGCCAGATGGCACTTGCCAGAGCCAGGCCTGCCAGCAGTCTCTGCCCCGACCCAGTGGCCCCAGGATGAGCCAGGCAGCCAGTGCCAGCCAGCTCTCCCCCGCCCAGTCCCCCAGCACCCAGGGGCCAGCCAGGGGCCGTAGACGGCGCGCACCCTCGTGGACTAGTGCGGAGATCATGGGCCTCATTGAGGTTTGGGGGGAGGCACCCAATGCCCATGATCTCCGCACTAGGTGGAAGAACGCGGCCGTCTATGGCCGCATAGTGGCCACCATGGCCAGAAAGGGACACAGGCGCACCCAGGAGCAGGTGCGCCTGAAAGTTAAGGAGCTCAGGCAGGCATACGCCAGGGCCACCAGGGGCGGCGCCGCAGCAGGGGCTGCCACCTGCCCCTACTTCCCCGCCCTTGACCGGTCCACGCCACCCCGGGAGGCAGCGAGCTGGGACCGGAGGGCCCTGACCCGGGCACACCAGAGGGGCCACCACCAGCTGTTCCGGCACCGGAGTCGACAGGGTCGTCCAGGGAGGCCATACTGGGTAAGTGCCAGCACTGTCCCCTACCCGGGGGGGAGACAGGGAGGGAGACCAGGGACCGTGCGCATGGGCCATGCCTCCCACGGATCATGCAGCCACCTGTGCACGTGTGAGCACGTTCCATGCCACCCTTGGGCAGGTGGCTCCAGCTGCGTGACACCCAGGGGACGTGGCCCAATAAGCACATGTGTGTGTGAAGAGACCTGACACGCTCCCGACCCCGGGGCGGGACCCAGCAGGATGCCCTCCCTTCACACACCCCCTCTACACAGAGGCAGGGGACATCTCCTGCCCCCCTTCCCCCGGCCACACTATACACGGCACAGGGGCATGGGTGCGGTCTTGGGGCAGCTCCCAGTCCCGGGGAGAGCCAGACATCCTGACCATGGCCTCTGTGCAAGCACATCGGCTCTGACGGTGCAGGGCACGGTCGCCCTCACGTCGTGGGGGGGGGTGGAGTTGGGCATCATCCACTGTGTCCCCAGGGAGAACTGACCACTTCTCTTCTTTCTCTACAGCTGCACCAGCTGCTCGTGCAGGGCGCACCACCCCGCCCGGGACATGCTCCTGCACCTGCGGCCTGCTCCGGACCACCAGCATGTGGCAGGAGTACTGGGACCAGCACCTGGGGGCCCTGCGAGCCCTGCACCACACCATCCAGGCCTGGATGCTGGAGGACCTGCAGCTCCGCCGGGAGCAGCTTGCTCAGGACTGAGCGCTGAACTCTAACCTGCAGGCCCTGCTGCAGAACATGGTGCCCCGGGCCGGTCCTGCGCCTGCTGCCCCCCCTCCCACTGCTTCCTCCTCAACCTCCACACCCTCCTCCTCAATGTCCACACCCCCCACCTCATCCTCTGCACCCTCCTCCCCATCCCCCCGGGGATGCTGAGGCCCCCTCCCCCACCGTGCTGGGAGGTGGTTGGCCCGGTGAGACCCCCACCCCTAAGCCCTGAGCTTCCCCTCCCCCTTCTTTCCCTTGCTTCCCCCTTCCAGCTCCCTCCTCCCAGTTTTCCCCCTCCCCTCTCCCACCCTCTCTCCTGCCCTCTCCCGCCTCCTTTCCCCCATCTCCCCAGAGATTCATTCCCCCTCCCCAGTTGTGTTAAATAAACCCAGTTTCTATTTTTGAAAATACATGTCTTTTATTTGACATCAGGAAGGGGGGGCTAGGGAAGGGTAAGTGGAAGGACGAGAGGGAGGAATGGGGCACAAGCCCCCGGTGGGGAGGAGCGGTGTGGCTCTGAGGGCTCCTCGGGGTGGACACTCTCCCGCAGGGCCCCCTGGATCCTGACAGCCCCCCGATGGACCTCCCGGATGGCAGCCTGCAGCAAGTGCAGCCAGGCTGATGGCAACGACCCCACGAGATACACCGGCATGCCCAGGGACAGGTCTGGTTCCATGTTGCAGAGTGCCGTGGTGTCCCGAGTGAGGGCAAGCAGAGCACTCTGAGACACAAATGCTTTGCTGTCCCTCAGCGAGGTGGACCAGCAAGCAGAGAAACCTGAGAACTGTCTGTCCGGGATGGGGGGTCGGGTCCCTTTAAGCACAGACCTCGGCTAGCCTGAGACAGCAGCCCCACACACTAAGTCCGACCCTGATGCCCTTTTGGCACTGGTTCCAGCCAGCCTTACGTTTGATTCAGGGTCCGCTCAATGTGGACGCACTATTTCGAATTAGAAAAATGCTATTTCAAATTAGTTTTTGTGTGTAGGTGTGTTATTTCGAATTAGCTTATTTCGAATTAACTAATTTGAAATAAGTTAATTCGAAATAACACTGTAGTGTAGACATACCCGATGCTAGGGGGAGAGGTAGACACCCTGGAGGGCAGAGATAGAGTCCAGAGTGACTTAGAGAAATCGGAGGATTGGGCCACAAGTAATCTGATAAGGTTCAACAAGGACAGGATCCCAAGCATTGTTACAGGCTGGGGACTGAATGGCTAAGTAGCAGTTCAGCAGAAAAGGACCTTGGGATTATAGTGGATGACAAGCTGGATATGAGTCAACAGTGTGCCCTTGTAGCCAAGAAGGCTAATGGCATATTAGGGTGCATTAAGAGGAGCATTGCCAACAGATCCAGAGAAGTGATTATTTCCCTTTATTTGGCTCTGGTGAGGCCACATCTGGAATATTGTGTCCAGTTCTGAGTCCCCCACTATAGAAAGGAGTGGATGCATTGGAGAGGGTCCAGCGGAGGGTGACCAAAATGATTAGGGAGCTGGAGCATATGACCTATGAGGAGAGACTGAGGGATTTTGGTTTGTTTAGTCTGCAGAAGAGAAGAGTGAGGGGGGATTTGATAGCAGCCTTCAGCTTCCTGAAGGGAGGTTCCAAAGAGGACGGAGAAAGGCTGTTCTCAGTGGTGATGGATGGCAGAACAAGGAGCAATGGTCTCAAGTTGTGGTGGGAGAGGTCCAGGTTGGATATTAGGAAAAACTATTTCAGTAGGAGGGTGGTGAAGTACTGTAATGGGTTACCTAGGGAGGTGATGGAATCTCCATCCCTAGAGGTTTTTAAGTCTCCGCTTGACAAAGCCCCGGCTGGGTTGATTTAATTGGGATTGGTCCTGCCTTGGGCAGGGGGCTGGACTTGATGACCTCCTGAGGTCTCTTCCAGCTCTATGATTCTATGATAAGTAAAAAAAATGGGAAGGTAAAATATTACAGCACATATGTGTACTGAAGATGGGTGGACAGCATGGAGCAAATACAAACACACATACAGCAGGCCTATTTGTAATAACAGAATGAACATCTAGCTTCTTGGTCTTTCGTTCGGTATATTTGTAAGCCGGGGAATGGTCCCGCTATTGTGGGGAACTTTCCTGGCTTCTATACTACCCCGGTGAAATGGACCAGCGAAAGGATCTGAGTCCCCACTCCCACTTCTTTTACCCAAAGTCTTCCCTGATCCTGAGGGCTCCCCTTCCACTCTCCTGAGTAGCAGAGTCCTCAAAATCCCAGCAAGGCTGGGCCCAGGTTTTCTGGGGCTTAATCCCCGACCTTGTAGTCAGTTGTGGTTGGGGCTAGGGTGTCCCCACTCCAGGGTGCTCTCTTCACATTAGATGCTTTCTTGACCCAGTGATCATTACATACAGTTCAAAGCAAATATAATTTATTAAACACCAATTGATTAAAAAGAAAAGAATAAGGAATAAATGAGAAAAGTTAAATGAGAACACATAGTCCTGCTCTGTAGCACGGGGACATCACAAACAGCAGTCTGCAGAGTATAAGGACAGTTCACAGTCTGTTCCTTATAGGTCCCAGGGCTCTCTCTCAGGCCCTGGCTGTGCTGCAGAGGGGGCTGCAGGTTAGACACACTTGCTCTGGCAGTGACCACACGACTTCAGGCTCTAGGTGGCAGGACCCTGCTCCCAGTTGGAGTTACAATCCCTCTCCAAGTCTGGCCTGCAGGGCCTCTTGGCTGGTGGTGTCTCCCTGCCCAGAGCTTCTTTTCCCCTTTTGCTGGTCCCAGCTGCTCACCACACCCAGCTGCAGACTGTGCTGCTTTGCCAGCCTCCAGCTCCTTGTGTTGCTTCTCTGACCCCTTTGGCTCTCTGGTCACTGCAGGTCTGCTTCTCACCACAGGATCTGCGCTCCTTGGGCTGTGTGTGTGACTCTGTCACTGCAGGACTGCCCCTCAGCACAGCTTGCACTCCTTAGGCTGTGTGTGTCTGGCTCTGACACTGCAGGTCTGCTTCTTAGCATGGGGTCTGTGCTCTGTGGGCTGTATGGGCCTCTGGCTCTGACACTGCAGGTCTGTCTCTCAACACAGCTTGCTCTTCTTGCTGCTCTTCTTAGCTCTCTCTCCTTTTCTCAGAGAGACCCAGAAAATCCCAGCTCACACGGAGGACGCGACCTGGCCTCCTAATTCCCTCATCGGCCTGTCCAACCTTTCAATCAGGCTGAGCTGGAGTGTTGGCCTCTTTCCATTGTCCCTGGGGTCTGTCAGTCTCAGGGCCCTGATTTCTCATGGACCCTTCCCCTTTTGGTACTGGGAGCTGGCCAACCAAAAACTCCCACTGAGTTTTAGTAAGGGGCTAACAGTCCCCTTACATATTCAAATAGTGTGGCAGCATTACAAACACATTTTGCTGGGATAGTGGTCAAGACGGGGGGCCATCTCTATGCTCTTGGAAGGGACAAGGCCTCAGGCTGGGGGCAGCCAACCCTTAGTGCTGCCCGGAGTGTGCCATGCTACACCCCCAAACCTCCGCAAGCAGTAGTTGCAGCGGCAGCTGGGAACCCTGGGTGCTTTTGAATCTCCAGACCCCAGGGCAGTTACCGCTTTGTCCTCCAACCTGTCAGCAGGCCTAGGTGTATATATCTTAGTATCAACTCAAAAACTTACTGCTTTGGGAACACAAAATTCTAAGGCTATCTAGCAAGTTATTGATACAGGCATTATTATGAAATGAAGTGTTATCACTCCCATGTTATTATAATTGGACTATTATCTGTGTTAAGCCTCTGAGCATGCCCAGTGTAAATTGGATTTGGAATTTTATAGGAGACTGAATAGCCACAGACTGATCTGAGTGCATACATTTAGTAAGTGTTCAGACTGCCTGTCTCCTGAGTGCCTATTCAACATTTCTACTGAGTCAGCAGTTACATCAAACCAATGATGAAGTAGTTATTACTTCAAGTCCACTAGCTTTGTAAGGAAACTTTGGAGAAAAAAATAATATAAATTTAAACAGCCAGTTTGACATTTTTCCCGTTGCCAAGAAAACTGCAGAGAAAGAACTTTACGTTCAAGGTATGTGTGTATGTGTGTTTCAAATTTTCTATTTTACTTGTATAGAAATAGAAAGAAATCTGAGCCAAAATAGTTCATGAGTAAACAGCCAACTTGTAGAGATGCAAGATTTTCTAAAAAGTCATGTTAGAAAAGAATATGCTATTTAAAAGGTCACATTAAATAAGACACTTTTAGGACTAAATTTGCTTCCTCTCCTCGGGTTCATAAATCCATCTCATAGCTGTGAATTATGGAACATATAACTTGGCCAATATTTTCAGCATGGCAGTAGCTGGGTCTTATCTTTGTGGTCACAAATAATTATAGGTGTAATTTTATGCCCTCAATTACTTGCAACTGAATGAAGAGAACAAATGTGAACTTCCTTGTCTTCTCCAAAACAAAAAGAAATAGTTTAATATTATAATCAACCTGAGTTAATGAAAATATCTGCACAGTGTATCAAGGCCAAAGTACCAGTCTGTTCATAAAACACTTTTTTCACATTAGCAGAAACAAGCAAAGTTGTTCACTATTCTTTATTGAGAATAAAGAATTAGATTAGTAATTTTCTCTCTTCATCATTATCTCAGCCTTGCTGCACAAAGCTGTTGTAACCCAGATGGAATGATTCTTGTCACAATATTATGCCAGAGAGTTGCTCTCATTTAGTCATAAATTTAAAGTCATTATTGAGCAAATGAGATTGGTCTGTCTGTATGACGAATACCAATCTGTAGATAATTGCTCTTTTCATCAAAACAAATATAAAAAGCTTTCCATAGATCCACTTCTTTCAAGTAGATTTTTAATAGTGAAATCCAGACTCTAATTTACAAAACAAATATATTTTAAAAAATGGAAAGCAGCATTCAGATTACTTCAATATTTTATATTGCATTAATCTTCTTTTCCAATTCCATCCATTTTTTCTAATGCTATCTCACATTATGTCCCACTTAGCTTGTTACATCTTCCTTAAATCTTTACCCTACTATTCATGAAGGAATGAGACAATGTATTTTTGTTATTAACTCTATTTTTGTACTTCACTAAAGCTCTGATTCTGCAAGATGTGTCACCTTGAGCCCCTCTGACTATAGGCATCTACTTGTGTGGTACACAGTACAGGATTGGGGAGTTAGACTCCAATCCAGCAAAGCACTTAAGCATGTGCTGACAGCAAAATGACAGTTGCCTCATTGACATCAGTAGGATTACCAACAAGCTTAATATTATACATGCGCCAAAGTGCACTGCTGGATAGCTTAGATATGAAAATAGCAGGTGCCTTAAAAATACACTAGCTCGGGATCTGGTCAACAGTCTCTTATTTGGGTCGATAGAGCTGTATATATTATTTTATTTACTTGTTTGTTTGTTTGTTTATTCATTTAAAGTGCCCAGAGGCAGTCTAAATTAATAGTGATAATGTGTTTAATAGCTATGGTCCAGCTTCTGCCATACTTTTGAGCAAGTTGAGATAATCAGGCCATCAGTTAATACTATTTTTCTACATTCTTACACCCAGCCATATGTGCAAAATGAGCAGAAATTGGCTCTCAGAGGTAGAACAGTCTAATTCTAAAACATAGGATTGGCAAGATTCTTAAGAAGCTTTGCCTCAAAGTAACTTGGCTTTAGAAACATGTTTCCAATGGCTTTGTGCACCCCCAGTACACAAATGGTACATTAATAATTCATTTGAATGCTCTAGCAAATTTAATTTTTTTAGGCTTTCTATTTACTTCATAGAACTAAATGGCTCCATCCGACACTTTTTAGTCCTACAATTTTCCTTCAAATTTATTGGCTGTATTTTTCATTAATATTTCTATTAACTCTTTTATCAATATAAGTACAGATTAAACATTACCATTTTTAAAGCCCAGAAATCTCTAACTCATGCATGCAAAAAAGCTGAATTAGCAAAGTAGTAGATCAGCCACATCAAGACCGGGTGCTTAGAAAAATGGCCACATGTCTTGGGGGTATTCATATCTATATTTAGAACTGCTAGTTGTTAGAAGTTTGTAAATAGAAATATGTATTTGTTTTTTAATGTTAAATAACAGGGTGTTCAGAGCTTACGTATGGGCCCTCACTATTATTCCAAATGGAAAATAAAGAAATAGATTGATTAACTTAATGTACCTCACTAATTCAGCATTCCCATGTCTGTGTTCATGCCCCTTATTATTTTGAGTTTATGCATAAGCATCTCTATGGATTTCATAGCTTTAGAATAAGTTGATCATTTAAACTGAACAGACTTTTCTGACTTATTAGCATTTACTGGCTTTACATCATTATAAGACCAAATATTTATTTTGTTAAGTCGGGCCCCAATCCTGCAGAAACTTACATGGGTGAATATTCCCATTGAAGTCCAAGAAACTATTCCCCAGCATAAAATTACAATGAGTATTTGCAAGGTCACTTATGTCAATTCTGTTACACTGGTGCAAATGAGAGGAGAATCAGGCAATTTATTTTTGTGTATAAGAATAATCTTCGCTCATAAAATTACAAATCAGCAATTCTTTAAAAATGTACAGTACTGGAATATCAGATTTATTTTGAATTGGTTCACCAGTCTGCTTTTATTCTGTAGTGCTTCCATAATGCTGCACTTTTCCAGGTGCAATCTTCTAGCCCTAGTGTCCTGCATATGACTCTACTTGGGTTCCAGTTCAACAAAATAGTTAAGCACGCGCTTAAGGACTTCGTTGAATTTGGGCCTTGTGAAGCATATTGTTTGATATCTTTTGTTATACCACATCTGCTTCATAGTCTGTCTCTAAGTACGTCTACACTAGCCCCCTAGTTCGAACTAGGGAGGCTAATGAGGGCGACCGAAATTGCTAATGAAGCGCGGGATTTATGAGGTTTAACTGTTAATTCGAACTAAGGGGTTTATCTCAGAATCGCACTTCTCTGCCGTGTGTAGACGCGGGCAGTTACTTCGGGCTAGTCAGTTTCCAAAATGGTGACCAGCCGGGAATATGCTAATCAAGCGCAGGATATTTAAATCCCGCGCTTCATTAGCAATTTCGGTCGCCCTCATTAGCCTCCCTAGTTCGAACTAGGGGGCTAGTGTAGACGTACCCTAACAAATGTAATAGTTTTGTTCCACTATATGTAGTAGAAGGTGATCCAGGAATACACAATTAAAATAATAAAATGTAATTCTTTAGAGGTATATTTCTTGTGCAAGTCTACCACAAATTGTTTATCTTTCTCACGTTTTGTTTCTGAGACATTAGTGGAAGTTAGATGAGACGAGATACCCATCTCTATGTTCACCAGCCAAGCTTCTCTTAAAAAAACCCCAAACCCTAAATACAAAATGGCATGGAAGTGCATTGCAATTCACTGTTAATTGCCCATGTTTTTCATCTTTCATTTGGTGAGAAAATCCCCATGCAAATAGCTTTCACCAAATGTTTCACTGATGCTATTTTAATTAAGAATATTTTGTCCCTAATTTGTTTTCTTCTAGGTTATGTAGCTGCTGGAAAACAGGTGCAAGACAAGTTATCACTTGCCAGCTCTTGTTTGTTTGTGTAGGTTTGGGATTTTTTTAAGGTTTGGAAGCAAAACTGCATTTGTTTACAAGTTTGCTTAATGAAAGCATTATAATATTTAGAGTTCTTAGCATAAAAAGCTTCAAGATGTCTTTTTTAAAACAGCTGCAAAAACATATTTTTTGCTTTCCCACATTTACAGAAGGTAATTTGGGATACAATGCTTAGCTTCATTATAAATCTGTATTACACCTGCAAACAAGTAGATCCTACCTATTAGCTTTAATTCATGAGTGGTCAGAACATAGATATACTAACATCTCCATTCAGTTGTGGAGTTTCCTAATCCCTTATTTGACTTCTCCATTAACTTAGTCTCTGACTTTTTGACACGTTAAGGCCACTGCATCTAACCAATCTTTGTTGTTAAGTTCCAGAGCCTAATCATCAATTTCATGTGTGGTTGTCTGAGAGCAAAATTAAGTATCTACAAACACCAGTTCACTAAGGAGCACTGCTAGAATGGGGTTCCCTAGCGAAAGGAGGGGGGTTAGGTGGTGGGATTGGGGGTGGTGCAAGCTCCTTCCCTGGGAGGTTTTTCAGTCCTGTCCTCACAAAGCCCTGCTGGGAGATGGGGTAAGTGGGGGGGGGCGTTGCTTTAGGTGTGTGTGTGGGGGGGAAAGGTGGGGGGGCTCGAGGACCTCCCTGTGATTCTCTGTTTGTTTGTCTTCTTCTACAAGTGGTGCGGACCATCAACACCATCTTGATGTGCAGGGTCATCAACCTCGGCAACATGGACACTGGCTTTGCCGACATGGACTTCCCCAACTGCGAGCGGGGGAAGGGGCTATTGATGGCACAAACGTCCCCATCCTGGCCCCCAACCACAGGCAGGCTCTGGCCAAGAAACTTACTAGTGAGACTCCCAGCCAGCAGCTCAGCACATTTCTCAGGAGCCTGCCCTGCCCCTGCACAAGCTGCAGAGCCATGTGGTCTGTGAATAAGAGCCTGAGTGAAGAGGGGACTGGTGCTTCACACGCTGCCTGTTATTGAAACAGGCTGCTTTCATTGGCCAGAAACCAGCCAATGGGATTGTGCTGAGGGCAAGAGTAGCCCTGAAGCACCACTCCTTCCTCCCCTCAGGCTCTTATGTGAAAAAGAAATGGCCCCGCAGACACTTTTCTAGGTGGTGTGGGGGGGAGGGGCAAACAGGGGAGTCTGTCTGGGGGCTCCCTGCTGTGTCTGTGGCTGGATTGTTTTGCCCCGGCCTGGTGTAGTGCCAGTGTGGTCTCCCAGCTGCGAGGAAACGGGGGGTAGGGGCTGGGTTTGAGCTTCAAAAGAGCCGTATCTGGCTCCCGAGTGAGCCATATTTGGCTCGCGAGACATAGGTTGCTGACCCCTGAACTAGAGGATCTTAAGCTCAAGAATGAGCAGCTGAGTGAAGAGCTCCAGTTCAGCAAGCAGGAAAAAGAGCATTTGCTCCATACAGTGTATGACTGTGAGGCATAGTTAGAGACTCTGTATTTCTGTAGAGAGTCTGAGAGAAAAGAACCCTGGTATATCATGGCACAGAAACAATATAAGGAATGACTTCCAAAAAGAGGAATTTGGGAGAGGAAAGACTTTGCTGACATGAGGCAAATATGGGGTACAACGGAAGAGTGTCTTATAGAACTTCTACCCCGCTCCCATCAGGAAAGGCAGGAGTGTGACGAGGTGGACTAAGCCCCTGGCGGGAGGCCTTGGGATCCTGCCATACCCTGCCCAGAAAAGTCAGTAGAGGTCCTCCAAAGGGGCTAGAGTGGCCACAGAGGAAGCAGCCAATCAGGGCCCAGCAAGCCAGTGAAGAGCTGCTGGTCCAGAGTGAGGCAGTTCGTCTTGGGAGCTGAAGAAGCCAAGATTCAGCTGGGTCACAAGAAGGTCACCATAGCAGTGAGTGCAGGCACATGCACTCAGCCAAGGGGGGATGTTCGCAAGAGGTGAGTGCCACCCCATCACACCCTGTCTGTGTCAACCTACATCTCTTTTCCCTTCTTGTACAAATATCCTATTTAGGCCTCTCTCCAGTTTGTTGAATTATTTACAGAGTGATGTGATAAAAGCAACATAATTATTACATTATAAATAGCATCTCAAATCATTGGGCAAAGTAGTAAAAAAGCAATTAAAAAATAAGGTGACTATGGCACTTTCATTTAAATCAAGCTAAACTGACCTTTAAATGTTTGACTAAAAAACCAAAATTTGAGAATTAAAAGAGGGTTTATTCTGAGTAGGAAGTTTTGACACACAAGCTCGGTCAGGTATTTGATGACTAGCATAAATACGCACTTAAATAAAGTTAATATAATATAGGTATAGATTCCAAGGCCAGAAGGGACCACTGCAATCATCTAGTCTGATCTCCAGTACAACACAGGACAAAGTAATTCCTAGAACATTTCTTTTAGAAAACTATCCAGTCTTGATTTAAAAACTATCAATGATGGAGAATCATAGACAAAGGTGTAGGGCAGGGGTGGGCAATAATCTTTGAAGTGGCCCCGGGCAGCCCCGGAAGGGGTGGGGCCAGAATGCTTCAGGGCTTCCCTACCCCCAGACCATAATTGGTCTGGGGATGGGGGAGCCCCTTTGCCCCCCCCTTCCCACTAGGCACCCATGCCCCTGGCAGGGCAGGAAGAGGCTTCACACACTCCTCTGCCCCCAGGCTCTGATTGGCCTGGGGGCAGAGGGAGAGCGGGAAGCATCCTCCTGCCCTATCCCTGCCCTGCCACTTCAAAGTGCCACACGCTGCTGGCAGGGCGGGAGGAGACATCATGCTCTCCCCCACCCCCAAGTCCTGATTGGCCAGGTGGCGGGGAAGCTGTGCAAAGCTTCCCTCGCCCTGCTTCTGCCCTGCACGAGCGTACGGCACATTGAAGTGCTGTGCGCTCCTCACAGGGTGGGGGGAAGGCGGAGGAAACTTGGGGCTTGGGGGAAGGGCGGCACGTGATGTCTCCTCCTGCCTGCCAGCAGCACGCGGAGCTTCGAAGTGCTGCGTGCTACTCACGGGGCGGGAGGAAGCTTCGCATACTCTCCTACCTCCAAGGCCCTAATTGGTCTGAGGGCGGGGGAGTGGCAGGGCCTCCGTGGGCCAGATCAACCCGCTTGGCAGGCTGAATCCAGCCTGTGGAGGCCCTTTTGCCCACTCAGTACCCCAGAGTAGCACCCAGGATCCCGGCCCCCAACCCTGTTTTCTGGGGGTTTTGCTGCTGGCTCTCCCAGATGCTGGCCTTGCATACTAGGGGTTCTGCTGCTGCCTCCTTGTGCCGGGTTCCCAGCTGCCACACCGCGTGCCAGAGAGCTCTGCTGCTGTTCCCATGTGCTGGGGCTTTGCTCTCAGCCTCAGCTGGGAGTATGCAGAGGTCAGGGGGCTCAGCACTTGCATATTTAAAAATCTTTTTGTGCCACTGTGGAGAATCCACTATGATCCATGGCATACCGTTCCAGTGCTTAATTACCCTAATTGCTAAAAAATGTATGCCTTATTTCCATTGTTAATTTGTCTAGATTCAATTTTCAGCCACTGGAACATGTTACACCTTTCTTAGGTAGACTGAAGAGCTTCTTATTAGATACTTTTAGGCTGTAATCAAGTTGGCCCTTAACCTTTTCCTTGTTAAGTTAAATAAATTGAACTCTCTGAGTCTGTCACTCTAATGCATGTTTTTAAATCCTTTATTCATTCTTGTGGCTCTTTCTGAACTTTCTCCAAATTATCAACATCCTTCTGGAGTTGTCCACACCAGAGGAAGTCACAACATTCCAGCAGTGCTTGTACCAGCACCAGATACAGACACCTCTATGCATCCACAGATTGTGTTAGTGCTTTTGGCCACCGTGTCATATTGGGAGCTCATGTTCAGCTCATGATCCACAATGACCCCAACTCTTTCAGAGTCACTGTTTTCCAAGATTCAGCCTCCCATCCCCATTGCATACGTATGGCCTACATTCTTTGCTCTTAGATGCAGTCATTTACATTTAACCCCATTAACATTTTTTTCATATTGTTTTGCTTGTTCCCCAGCTTATTAAATGATCTAAAATGCTCTGTTTCAGGGAGTTACCACTCCCTGAACTTGAATGATCAGATAATGTGTTATGTTATTAACAACTGATATAGTATGAATACATGACACTGCTAGTATGACATTTATAAAATGCACTTCATGCACAGAGCACTGATCAAATTACTGATTGCTCCTCATTACCTATGTTCTGAAACTAACAGCTGAGCCATTATGATGTGCCATCGCTGTTGCAAGCTGTAGCAATACGGAACTTAGTGGGGTGAATTTTAATAACCTGTGAAAGCTACCTTAAAGGATGAAAGGCTGATTGAAGGGTCCAAATGAGGTTTAGTAGCTGAATTTTGCTAAAATATGTGCAGAGCATTTATGGTAAGAAATGTTTCAAAACCCAGTATGGAATTTTTATTTTATTTTATTTATTTTTTGGTATCCTCCAAAGTGAATACAGCACAATGGGTCAGTTTTCTATTGAGCTTAAGACTTTTCATCAGTATGTTAACTGACTCCACCTAGAATGCTGACAGAAAAGACTAATGTAGATTCTGTCAGCTTTACATTCTCCCTTGCTGCAGGTTTCCACACTGACCACTGATACTTTATATAACTATAGTTGCTGCCGGTAATAACTTTCACTTCTTAGGCAGTGGTTGAAGTAAATCTTTATGAGGGTAGATAAAAACTGACAATTACCCTTTAATATCTGTTTAATTTTTAAATTAAATATTTTTCTTTTTATAAAATCTATTTTAAACACAAATTGTGAAGCCAAATTAAGCCTTAAACGTATTATAATTATTTACATGAAAATAACGAATTAAATTAAATGAAAATAATATTGAAGTGGCACTTACTGCTGTCATGGTTTTTAAAATGTCACCTCCACTGAACTGCTAAATCATTGGTTAAGTACCAGTGCTCCCTCTCATTTTTTACATCCATGCGTGAAATGAATTTTGTTATGTGTACTAATATGGAGGTGATGAGTGGACAGATGGGAATTAGGGGTTTGGAGTGCAGGAGGAGGCTCAGGTCTGGGACAGAGGGGCTACATCTACACTGCAGGCTTTTTGCGCAGGAAGCTTTTTGCGGAAGAGATCTTCCACAAAAACTTCTTGCGCAAAAGCGCGTCCACACTACAAAAGCGCATCTCAAAAGCGAAGCGCTTTTGAGCAAGAGAGCATCCACACTTCATGGATGCTCTTGCTCAAGAAAGCTCTGATGGCCATTAACAGAATGGCCATCAGAGCACCTGTGCTTTTTCTGATAGGCTCTTTTTGGGCAAGAAATCTCTGTTGAGCGTCCACACATGCCTTTTTGCTCAAGAGCTGTAGCATGAAAAGGAGTTATTCCTTATATAAAGAGGTATACCTACACCACAAAAAGCCCTCTGTTCTGCCATTCTACTGTAAATTTTCTTGTGCAAAAACTCACTTGAGGTTTGGACATAGACATAACCTTATAGTCTTGGCTTTTATCATCTGGCAAGGAGTTCCTTGCCAGGAACTCAGGTTGACTGCACATTGTGTGGAAAAATTATTTCTTTTTCTTTGTTTTAAACCTGCTGCTTGTTAATTTCATTTGGTGATTCATTTGTATTATAAGGAGTAAGTAAAAATTTCTAATCTACTTTCTGTACACCAGTCATGATTTTATAAATCACTATTATAGCCTCCCTTAGTCATCTCTTTTCTAAGATGAAAAGTTCCAGTCTTATTAATATCTCCTCATATGTCAGCTGTTCCAACCCCTAATCATTTTTGTTGCCTTTTATGATCTTTTTCCAATTTCAATCAATCTTTTTTGAGATGACCACATCTGCACACACTATTCAAGATGTGGGAGTACTATGGATTTATATAGCGACAATATGACATTTTCTGTCTTATCTGTCCCTTAATGATTCCCAACATTCTGTTTAGGTTTTTTTTATTGCCACTTTGGAAGCTTTCAAAGAACTATTCTTAATAACACTCAATAAAGAGATCTTGGAGTCAACAGCTAACTTATATTTAATTAATTTTATACTTATAGCTGGAATTATGTTTTCCAATATGCATTACTTTGCATTTATCAGAATTGAATTTAATCTGCCTTTTTGATTTTTTGTTTTGTTTTGTTTTGTTTTGTTTTGTTTGTTTTGGTAGCATGTGGGGTTTGTTTGATTTTTTTGTTTTTGTTTTTTTTGGTAGCCTCCAAGGTGAAGACAACCTAAGTCTTTATATCAGAATGTTGACTGAGTCCACATGGAATGCTGACAGAAAAAAAACAATGAAGATTCTGTCAGCTTTACATTCTCCCTTGCTGCAGGTTTCCACACTGACCTCTGATACTTTTTATAAATATAACTTCTTAGTCAGTGGTTGAAGTAAATCTTTATGAGGGTAGATAACGAAACCTGCTGCAGACTATGTTCAATTCTTCCCCATAGTGAGAACACGGAGCTTTGAATTTGTAAAATCAGATGACCAGAAGTCGAACTTAGTAACTTCAGAATAATCTCCTAGTGTAGACATGGCCTTAGATGCTTTTGGAAATTTTACCCCAGACGCTTACCTCCATGTAAATTAGTGTAGTTATATTGGACTTTCAATGAGATTTAAGGCCCCTAAAATATTTACCTTTCCCGGGAGAGCCTGCAGGTGGGAGCGGCGCATCCCTCCCTCCCGCTCTCCTGCACTGCTAGCACCAAGCCCAGCCTCACCCGCTTCCCGGAGCCGGCACTGGGCTGCAGGAGAGCGGGAGGGAGGGATGCGCCGCTCCCACCTGCAGGCTCTCCCGGGAAAGGCGTGTGCAGCCCAGGGAGCTGGCGGCAGAGTTTAAAACCTGCCCCCCACGCCCCCGGACAGCTGCCCCCGCGCCGCGCTGAGCTTGCGCCTGCCGCGGGGGCCCCGGGCACAGCCTGAAGGAGCACTGGGCAGGCAGCAAGCCAGGGTGCTGCAGCCTGGCAGTGCCGCCGGCTCCTTGCCTTGTCCCGGAGCCTGGCAGAGTGGCAGCCCCCGCGCCCGGCTGCAGCAGGAAAGTTTCTGTGCGGAGGAGAGGGGGAGTTCCCCGACCCTGGGCTACTTACAGGTTCGTTGACTTCTGAATAAACTGCCAAAATAAAACGTAAAAAAAATAACTGCTATGTATAATGTGCACCCCGACTTTGACCCCCCAAAAATCGGGAACAAAGTGCACATTATACTCGAGATTTTACGGTAGGTGTTTTTAAAATGTGAGCTCTGGTTTTTAGTTTTCTGGATGATTAGTCAGATGACACTTTTGAAATAAATTATACAGCAAATACTTGTATTTAGTGGATCAATTATAGTTCTTAAATTAATTCCTGAATGCTACTTAGGACTAAGCTGGGAGTAGCCTCTCACTCTGTGTGCTCTAGAAATTGGCATTTCTAAGAAGCAATAGTTTAAAGTGCTGAAAAAAATATTTTTCTAAATCACACCCTGATGAGACACTTAACCAGTCTCTATGCGGGCAGTTGTATCCTCCATTACTGCTTTATTAGATCTAGTGTCCTCTTTGATCTCCTTTAATATTGTGCACTTTATTACTTTTGCAATCCAGAGACCAGTAATATGTAACATTACTGACATAATTGTAGCTTTTGACTGTGCAGCCATATGTGCTCTTTTCCAGTAGAAATTTTCTCTCTTTTAATACTATAAAATATTTTAGGTATATTGCTGCAATCCCAACACTGTGGTGTGATCTGGCCTTATATTATTTACAGCAAAGTCTGACAGTATCTCATAATTACATTTCTGAAACACAGGAGATTGGCACAGTAGATTCCACTGCCCGACATTCTGGTTTACCTGTTTTTGTTGTTAAGATTCTCATATAGGTACATATTACTTGCAGAGATGGTGTTGCAGCCATGTTGGTCCCAGGATACTAGAGAGAGAATATGGGCGAAGTAACCTCTTTTATTGGACCAACATGTGTAGCTTGAAAACTTATCTTTCACCAACAGAAGTTTGTCAAAGAAAAGAAACTACATCACCCACCTTGTCTTTCTGATGCTGGCATATTGATATTAATTGTTTTTAAGTTTAGATGTGGCTTTTAGTATCACTGCTATCCCTAACAGAGGTATTTGTTTGAACTGAGTGTTCTTAATAACCCTACTTATCCCAGTTTCTAGTTTAAGTACTTCCTCACAACTCTATTTAGTTTGTGTGACATGTGTATACTTTAGTTGAGTTGGAGTTCATCCCTTGGACTAGAAGCCTTTCAGAGAAAACTAAAATAAAAGCCCTGGACTGAAGTATTTTTCCTACTAATCTAAATTTAGGATTGGAGACCTCTTTTACATTTCCCTTTTCTGTTGGTTTCAGTATGTACAAAACCATGGGGGCATCCCTAGCACACACTAGAAGTCTGTAAGTGTCTTATGACAGAGCATATAGAGCAACTCAGAAAGACATTCTGTCGAGTCAGACTGGAACACAAATCTTTATCTACGTCAGACATGTAGAGAACTGTGTTGCCCCCAACAGGTGCTTGGAAAACGGCCTATGCCTGGGGATTGTGGAGAAGCTCCATTATTGCTTGTTGAATCTTCCTGTACATGAAGAGGTAAAGGTGTCTGAGGTAACATTGCTCTGCATAGTACTTGCTTGTGTGTGCTTGCTCTTCTGAGGGGAACATTCCATCTTCTGGATGTGGGAGTGACAGATGTAAATGTAAGAGTAATAGCAAATGATGATGATACCATGTTCAAAGAGAGTGAGTAGTGATAGGTGTTCAGCATGAAAAATCTAGCTCACCTGGACTGAAAACAAGATTCTTGGGCCTTGAAGAGATTTGTATTCATTGTGTTTTGCTGTTTAGTATTTTAGATATTTTTGAAACAGTGAATGAGTTTTAAAATAAACAGTTTAGTTATAAATGTGAACTGCAAGTCAAAGTACTTCTGGCTGACCAAGACTTTAACAGAGTTCAAAGAAGAACTGGATAAATTCATGGAGGTTAGGTCCATCAAGGGCTATTAGTCAGGAATGATAGGAAGCTGTCCCTAGCTTCTGTTTGTCAGAGGCTAGAAATGGATGACTGGAGAGGGATCACTTGATGATTGCCTGTTCTGTTCACTCCCTCCGGTGCATCTGGTATTGGCCACTGTCAGAAGACAGGATACTGGACTAGACAGAGCTTTGGTCTGACCCAGTATTGCTGTTCTTATGTTATGTGTTTTTCACGTTTTCCACCTATTTTTTTCTCTCTCGCTACAGGCTGCTAGATTCACATTTTACTAATTTTAGAGCTAAGTAGAGTTTGTTTTAAAACATGAAGAATTAACAGCTATGCTATGTGGTTATGTTTTTCTCTTTGAAAAGAGGATCTGAAGACTAGGACAATATATGTGGCTTTTTTTTAACCTGGCATGGTACATTCTGCCTGCATGAGCTTGAATTAGATTGTGATAATCATTTAGTACTAGTTTATGTGAATATTCATTTGTCTTCTGCCTCTCTCTGGAGGAAAAGTATGTTGTTTGAAGAATCACAGAAAAAGCCCAGATGCAGACTCTGACAACCATAATATATCTATTCCTGTGAATATTCTTTGGCGTGAACGTAAAGCAAGGAAGGCACCTCTAGTTTTTAAGACTGCAGGAAGAATGTCAGAACTGTCAGATGTTTTTATTCTCAGTGATTCCTCTCTGTCCATCAGGTGATCTTTCAGTCAGCCCTCCAGGGAAGAACAAACATTTTATTCTAGACTATTCTTATTACACTAGTTTTGATGTTATTCACATGATTATGGAAACCAGGGGTTAGTAGACAAAACAAATATAATCTCTTTTGCCACAGAATAATGCATCTGTGGGGATAAACTAAACATGACCCCAGGAGCTGTCAAGACAAATTGATTGCTCAAGCACTATTGAAGTTTTTCAAGACCTAGTTCTCTAAGCTGGGGTTTTTAAAAGTGTTTCATCACTTTATACTTTAAATTTTAGATCTACATTATTTATGCTACTAGTGGTTCCTTTTAAAAGATTTTAACGGTACAAGATTATTTAAAAAATAAGGTCATCTTCTGTCTGACTTCTTGGCAGTGAAAAGACCATCTGAGAAAGAGGTTGCAGAAGTAGAAATAAGCTGTCTCCTTGTTGAGAGTGTCCTTCCCGGATGGCAGCAAACCTGGATGGGAATGTTGCAGACAAAATAATAATTCAGCTGCTCTTACCAATGTGGTGTCCTTGGTAGTCCCATTTGCAACCAAAAACTGCTTTTAATTTCCCCAGCAAATAGCCTCAAATACTACACGCTCGCCACCAGTGAGGTGATGCCCTCTGGTGAAAAGAAGAATTAGCTATTCTAGTAGGTACAGTTTACATACCCAGTGAACCTCATCTTGAGGTATTTCCAAAATCAAATGTAAAGCAAATGAGAAAAATTAGAAAAGCAGAAGAGATGGGGGAATAAAAATATGTAATAATTTCAAAGGTACTCAGTAGGTAAAATAGTGAAAGTTTTTATGATGATTGGTAAGTATTTGTACATATTGGACAGTTAAATTTAGTTTGGGAAGCAGAATATAACATATGTAGGTTGTTAGTCCTTCCAAATCTGAAGTCATTCTGTATCACATATTATATAATAAGGCTCTGATTGATAACAGAAAATCAAGAGCAATTCCTGGAAATGTACACTTGAACATCAATGAAACTCACCGGAAAAGAATTCTCTTTAAATAAGTCTTGTCCATTATAGACACTCTGAGGTCTGCCAATATGATGGCACATTCTACACAATTTCTTTTGATGATGAAAAGAGGCAGATGGCTCTTGTCACCAAAAGTAGTCAATAGTTAATCAGAACATTTCCTGCTTAGGGATCAGTTTTTATACAACTGATCTCCATATGGGTGTAAACCTGAAAGTTGCTGGTGACTTTTGGGCCTTATTACCCAATAAGACATGCAGGGGAAATGAAGCATATAATCGGTTCAAGTGAAAAAAGTGCAATAGACACAAGAAATGGAGCTCTGGTATGCTGCGTCTTCACTACCTTGTAAGCTCGAAATATAACCTGCATGTTCCCCTGAATTGCATTCACACATACAAATCTCTAGTTCAAATTGAGTGTGCTTTAAATTCAAGATGGCTATCCCATGAAGGGGTTGTTGGTTGATGTTCCAGTGTTGATGACTCTTGAGTTAGTAGTACAGTGGAAACGCAGATACTCTGTGCAGTGGAAGTCTAGTTTTCCATCATGAGAGCTCTCACTCGAGCTAAGTAATCCTGAGAGGAGTAAACTTTAGTATAAATAATTCAAGTTAACACAGCAGTGAATATAAGACTTTAGAATGTGTTGACATTATTGCATGATTGCTGTATGCAAGACTAGCACAACAAGCGTACAGGGGAAACGTCACAATGAAAGTGAGATGTGGCGAAAGGAGGCAGTAACATCTTATGTTCCCCCACCAGTGCTTGCTGAAAGAGTTTGTTTTTTGCCTAATGCTTACAAAAAGTGGAAACCTGGACAGATGACTAGGGAGGGGTATAAATGTATAGCTCGAGAATGCAGGGGAGTTAGCAAGAAGGCGAAAGCGCAATTGGAATTGTGACTCACAAGGGATGTGAAGGATAACAAGAAAGGTTTCTACAGGCATGTTAGGAAGAAAAAGGTGATCAGAGAGGGTGTGGAGCCCCTACTGGATGAGGGTGGTAACCTAGTGACAGATGATGTGGGGAAAGCTGAAGTACTTAATGCTTTCTTTACCTCTGTCTTCATGGACCAGGTCAGCTCCCAGACTAATGCGCTAAGTGATGCAATATGGGACGAAGGTGGACAGCCCTTGGTGGGGAAAGAACAGGTTAGGAACTATTTAAAAAATCTAAACATACACAAATCCATGGGCCCTGATTTAATACATCCGAGGGTACTGAGGGAGTTGGCAAATGTCACTGAGGAGCCTTTGGCCTTTATCTTTGAAAAGTCGTGGAGATTGGGAGAGATCCCGGATGACTGGAAAAAGGCAAATGTAGTGCCCATCTTTCAGAAGGGGAAGAAGGACGATCCAGGGAACTATTGGCCAGTCAGTCTTACCTCAGTCCCTGGAAAAATCATGGAGAGGATCCTCAAGGAATCCATTTTGAAGCACTTGGAAGAGGGAAGGTGATCAGGAATAGTCAGCATGGATTCATGAAGGGCAAGTCGTGCCTGACCAATCTGATTAGCTTCTATGATGAGAACATAAGAACATAAAAACATAAGAATGGCCGTACTGGGTCCATCTAGCCCAGTATCCTGTCTGCCGACAGTGGCCAGCACCAGGTACCCTAGAGAGGGTGGACCGAAGACAATGATCAAGCGATTTGTCTCCTGCCATCCCTCTCCAGCCTCTGACAAACAGAGGCCAAGGACACCATTTTATCCCCTGGCTAATAGCCTTTTATGGACCTAACCTCCATGAAATTATCTAGCTTCTCTTTAAACTCTATTATAGTCCTAGCCTTCACAGCCTCCTCTGGCAAGGAGTTCCACAGGCTGACTACACGCTGTGTGAAGAAGAACTTTCTTTTATTAGTTTTAAACCTGCTACCCATTAATTTCATTTGGTGTCCTCTAGTTCTTCTATTTAGGGAACTAATAAATAACTTCTCTTTATCGGCCCTCTCCACACCACTCATGACTTTATATACCTCTATCATATCCCCCCTCAGTCTCCTCTTTTCTAAACTGAAAAGTCCCAGTCTCTTTAACCTCTCCTCATATGGGACCCGTTCCAAACCCCTAATCATTTAGTTGCCCTTTTCTGAACCCTTTCCAAGGCCAAAATATCTTTTTTGAGGTGAGGAGACCACATCTGTACACAGTATTCAAGATGTGAGCGTACCATAGTTTTATACAGGGGCAGTAAGATATTCTGGGTCTTATTTTCTATCCCTTTCTTAATAATTCCGAGCATCCTATTTGCCTTTTTGACTGCTGCTGCACACTGTGTGGAAGTTTTCAGAGAACTGTCCACGATAACTCCAAGATCTCTTTCCTGATTTGTCATAGCCAAATTAGCCCCCATCATACTGTACGTATAGTTGGGGTTATTTTTCCCAATGTGAATTACTTTACACTTATCCACATTAAATTTCATTTGCCATTTTGTTGCCCAATCACTCAGTTTGGTGAGATCTTCTTGGAGTCCCTCACAGTCTGCTTCTGTCTTGACTATCCTAAACAGTTTGGTATCATCTGCAAACTTTACCACCTCACTGCTTACCCCTTTCTCCAGATCATTTATGAATAAGTTGAACAGGATTGGTCCGAGGACTGACCCTTGGGGGACACCACTAGTTACCCCTCTCCATTCTGAAAATTTACGGTTTATTCCTACCCTTTGTTTCCTGTCTTTTAACCAGTTCTCAATCCAAGAAAGGACCTTCCCTCTTATCCCATGGCCACGTAATTTACACAAGAGCCTTTGGTGAGGGACCTTGTCAAAGGCTTTCTGAAAATCTAAGTATACTATATCTACTGGATCCCCCTTGTCCGCATGTTTGTTAACCCCTTCAAAGAACTCTAATAGATTAGTAAGACAGGATTTCCCTTTACAGAAACCATGTTGACTTTTGTCCAACAAATTATGTTCTTCTACATGCTTCACAATTTTATTCTTTACTATTGTTTCAACTAATTTGCCCGGTACTGAAGTTAGACTTACCGGTCTGTAATTGCCCGGATCACCTCTAGAGCCCTTTTTAAATATTGGTGTCACATTGGCTACCTTCCAGTCATTAGGGACTGGCTCTGTGGATATGGGCAAGTCAGTGGATGTGATATACCTTGACTTTAGCATGGCTTTTGATACGGTCTCCCACAATATACTTGCCAGCAAGTTAAGGGAATGTGGATTGGATAAATGGATGGTAAGATGGATAGAAAGCTGGCTGGAAGGTCGGGCCCAGTGGGTAGCGATCATCAGCTCGATGTCAGGATGGTGGTAGGTTTCTAGCGGGGTGCCCCAAAGTTCGGTTCTGGGACCGGTTTTGTTCAACATCTTTATTAATGACCTGGATGAGGGGATGGATTGCACCCTCAGCAAGTTTGTGGCTGACACTAAGCTAGGGGGTGAGGTAGACACGCTGGAGGGCAGGGATAGAGTCCAGAGTGACTTAGACAAATTGGAGGATTGGGCCACAAGAAATATGATGAGGTTCAACAAGGACAAGTGTAGAGTCCTGCATTTGGGACGGAAGAATCCCAAGCATTGTTACAGGCTGGGGACCAACTGGCTAAGTAGCAGTTCTGCAGAAAAGGACCTGGAAATTACAGTGGATGAGAAGCTGGATATGAATTAACAGTCTGCCCTTGTAGCCAAGAAGGCTAATTGTATATTAGGTTGCATTAGGAGGAGCATTGCCAGGAGATCCAGAGATGTGATTATTCCTGTTTATTCGGTTCTGGTGAGGCCACATCTGGAGTATTGTGTCCAGTTCTGGGCCCCCAATTACAGGAAGTATGTGGATGCATTGGAGAGGGTCCAGCGGAGGGTGACCAAAATGTTTAGGGGGCTAGAGCATATGACCTACGAGGAGAGGCTGAGAGAGTTGGGTCTATTTAGTCTGCAGAAGAGAAGAGTTAGGGGGGATTTGATAGCAGCCTTCAACTTCCTTAAGGAAGGTTCCTAACAGGCTGGAGAAAGGCTGTTCACAGTAGTGATGGATGGCAGAACAAGGAACAATGGTCTTAAGTTGCGGTGCGAGAGGTTCAGGTTGGATATTAGGAAAAACTATTTCACTAGGAGGGTGGTGAAGCACTGGAATGTGTTTACCTAGGAAAGTAGTGGAGTCTCCATCCCTAGAGGTGTTTAAGTCTCGGCTTGACAAAGCCCTGGCTGGGTTGATTTAATTGGGATTGGTCCTGCCTTGGGCAGGGGGCTGGACTTGATGGCCTTCTGAGGTCTCTTCCAGCTCTGTGGTTCAATGATTCTATGATTCTCTAAAGGATATTATTCACTATCTCTAGGTGTGAGCATGGTGCAAGAAAGATACAAAGAGGGCAATGTGTACATCTGATCTTGACAAATGACAAGGCTGTTTGGTGAAGACGACCCTAACCACTTAGAAAAGAAGTTTCCTTCAATTATTTTTGCACAGACAAGCCAGAAGATAGAGTGCAATGAGGTTCACATGAAGTTCCCAGCTGTCAGCCTGAAACAAGCTATGCAAGGAGATAGCCACAACCAACAAGGACATTCAGATGACAGTTTCTGGCAAATAGGGATGGTATTATTCCTGAGCAGTTGTTCATAAAGTAAACAACTAAAGGATAATTTAGAAATACACATATACATTCTGAGCGTATATCTACACAGCAAGGCTAAAGTCGAATTAAGCTATGCAACTTCAGCTACATCTATTGCGTAGCATAATTCGAAATAGTTTACCTCAGCTTTAGGCGTTTTCTGTACAGCAGGATGTCAAAGGAAGAACACTCTTCCTTCAACTTCCCTCACGCCTTGTAAAATGAGGGTTATAGGCGTTGGAGTAAGAAGTCCTCCAGCTTGACATTATTTTGAAATAATAGCTTGTAGTGTAGACGCTCTCTTCGTTATTTCGGAATAACACTGCTGTGTAGACGTACCCTGAAAGTCGTCAAGGACAATAGTTGAAAAAATTGACCTTGTGTAAAATTAAGTAGTTTGGTGATACGTAGTTCTTTTAGTGTTTCCCTTTCTGTAGTATGCCAAAGTTTTAGGGATTGCATATACCTCTAGGCAACATTTAACACTAATGTCCCTTGGGTCAGACACTTTTTATGTAAGTGAAAGAGAGAAATCTTTAGAATGGCGAAGTCCTGTGAGATAATAGACAATGAGAGATGAAGGCCTTAGACGAGCATGTATGTAAAAATAGTATACTTAATAATAGAATCAACTTTGTGTTATAATTTACGTTTGAATGCAGTAAAAGGTGAAATGGTACAGCAGCAGAGTTATAATTAATACTTTCTGTGATATATATGCCAACCAGTATGATTTCATCCCATTTCTAATGTTTAAAAGACAATATAACTCTCTTTAGTAATTACCTGACAAAGAGTAATATCTGTTTTATGTTTTGGGGGGAAAGGTAATGCATTTGACAAGTCTCTCCACTGGCACTGTAGACCCAATTTTATCATGACCGTGCTGCGTATAATTTGAAGAGTACTAAATTATTACTGTCAACAGCAAATTTCACGTAGCTGTTATAAGTACTTTGTACAAGCAATATGCTTCTTTCATTCAAACACAATATTCCCATTAGAAGAAATGCACATGCACCAAACGGAGACTATGAAGTATTGATTCATTTCTGGGTATTGTCTGTCTGCTTACTCTTCCTTTTATGATGGAATTTTGAAAAACCTGTAAATTCTGGGTTGGAAATTCATACTATTTTTGCTATGTTTGTATTTGAATCATACACTCTGTATATTTGCCATATATATGAATTATTAGCATCAGGGAAGAAATGTAGCAGAAAACTCTCAAATAAAATACCCTTCCTTCCTGCCACTCGTGATTTTCTGTCAAGAATCTAGCTGCACAGGACAAAGAAGCCATATAGTACCACATAAGCCAGAAGAAACAGAAACAAGAGAGAGAGATGATGGAAATTCCCATAAAAGCTATTCTGTGATTAAAGGTGTCATAAAGAAAAAGGAGAAGACACGCAAAGGATTGCCTGGAGTTCTCCTATGACTCATGGAGGTAGTCACACAAAAAGGCCAGACTATTGTAATCTTTGTGAAATGGCAATATTTTTCTTTTCAGTTTTCTTGTCACAAACAGAGAGAAAAAGGGAGGAATAAGGAGTAAACAAAAACTGTACCTGCTTTCTTGGGGGTGAGTTCACAAAAATGACATCTAGATTTTTTTGGCAGCCGTTTAGATTAGAATTAGAAAAAGACCTGGCCTCACTAGATTTCATAGGTGAATTAAATACAAACTGTGTGAAAAGCAGAAACAAAGTATGCAGGGAATATATGGGAAGCAAACTATGTATCTGCAGTGTAAATACACAGTATGTAAATGTTCTATTTTGAGAGATTTGTACAGTACAGGACTAGAAGGAAATAAAGCAATGAATTTTACAATTAGAACATTAATATCCTAGAATCATAATAAATATCTTTGTACACAGAATAGTAATAGAGATGTAGCCGTGTTAGTCTGGTCTTGCTGAAACAAAAGACAGGACTATGCAGCACTTTAAATACTAACTAAATGGTTTATTAGGTGATGAGCTTTCGTGGGCCAGACCCACTTGATCTGAGGAAGTGGGTCTGGCCCACGAAAGCTCATCACCTAATAAGCCATCTTGTTAGTCTTTAAAGTGCTGCATAGTCCTGTCTTTTGTTTGTACACAGAGTTGTACTAAAGTTATGGCCCTTCATTCTCATAAGTTACATATAGAGCTAATATATGAATGGGAAAATAGAAAATATCCCTTTACACTATTTAATAATATACCACAAAAATATTCTACTAATTGTTACTACATGCACAGACACAGAGTTCTAGTTCTAAAAATGCTAATTCACTGTTTATGTACAACAGGCAATTATTTTCATCTCCTTGATGGAAATAGGTTATATTAACTTCCTGTTTAATTATATTTTCTGAGACCTCTGTTCTTTGACACTTGTTTTAACTTCATTATCTTAAAACCATTTTTGCAGTAAATTGTGAGATTCTCTTGAACTGTGTCGTGCAAGCCACATCCAACTCTCACACAGTTAAAAGTGTGGCTCACAGAGCACCCCTCCCCCGCATGCTTCCCATTCTCTGCCTACCAGACTGAAGAGTGGGGGGAGGGGTGGAGCTTGGGGCTTCTGCCCTGCGGGGAGGGGAGGTAATGGAGATGATAGGTGCCTACTGAAACGGGGACACAGCTGAAAAGTTCAGTACCCCCCACAGCTTGAGTCATGCCCCCAAGCATGTCCCACCTCTTGCATTCAGCCTCCCTGTAGCTCTCAGGTATTAGCTCTGTGTGGAGAGGCAACAGCAGACAGCTAAGAGCTACAGGGAGGGGCTGCTGCTTTAGCTCAGCAGGGAGAGGCATCAGCTACCCTGCAGCTCCAAGCTGGTTGTTGCTGCCTCTTCCCAGGGCCACAGCTCCTAACTTGCCTCTTCCAGCACCTTCAGAGCAGGGATGGGGCCCGGTGGCACCATGAGACTGAGCCAGCAAACCCTGGAAAAAATTGGGAAGAAAGGATGTAACCCCAAGTGCCTCCCCCCATACATTGTCTCTGGCAGTGCAAGGGGAGATGAGGTCTCAGGTCTTCAGCCATTGCTCTTGAATTTCTGAAGATTGTGATATGTAATGTAACTCAGAGTCAATACATTTGGCCACCCCTGTCCCAACACAGCTGTTCTTTGCTTCTCTGGCTAAGGAGTTATGTTGCTCATATATGAGGATTTTCTAGATGGAGAAGGTTCAACATGTTTCTGAGAATAAGTTTACCTTTAGAAGATGGAAGAATTAGCAGTCCTCTGGCTGGATTTGGTATCCTGTGATCCCTCATATTAATGTGTTACTTTGGAGAAATGGTGGGCAGCTGGTTCTTCATTGTGCTGTGATTCTTTATACTGTGGTGTCTATGCTTATTTGACCATTTCTCCATATGCTGTAACGTGCTAAGGCATGTTCCTTTTATTTTGTATCTGTTTGGGCTTTGCATGTTATTGGTGAAAATCATTGCCATTCTAAACAAATGCATTTTTCAGGGTTACAAAATAAATCAGAAAGACCCTTCCCTGCTCCATTTCACTGAAGGCTGTGGTCTGGGGATCCCTGTGGCAAAACCTCAACTTCTTGGAGGGGAGGAAGAAGAGTACTGACCCCCCCACACACACATTGGGGTGGCCTTTTGTTCCCTACCAGTATGTCAAGGGGAGCAGAACTTCCTCTCTGACCTGGCTTGGGGTCATTTACATTGGCATAGACCTTCAGGAAGAGGGGAGTGCATCAGAGGTGTTGAGGAAATCCCCCCTTCCTTACTGGCATCAGTTTCTTTGTTATTTGCAGAGTGAATCTAACCATTCCTTCTTTCTGAAAGCTACCTTGTTTGCAGAAATGAAAGTGACCCTCAGAGAGTTGCTTTGCACCTCCCATAGCCCCATTTTGTTTTGAGAACCCCAAAGTTATGACACTGACATTTAAGATGTAAACATCTGAAAACGTGAAATTGACCAATGTTAAATCTCTCGTCTGTGAAACTGACCACAATAGACCATGAATTTGGTAGGGCCCTAGCTATGAACAGTCATGTCAGCAGTCATAAACACAGCTTCTTCTAAGCAAGCACATTTATTATTGGGTAAAAGAATTACAGAGAAAAAAGGCACATTTATTGTTTGTATCTGTGCTACCAGCTTACCATAGTTCACCCAAAAGTGCTAAGGGCCCCATTAAGTGAAAGTCCTTCAAACCCTTCTGCAAAAATGGGAGGACCATTCCCCCTTCAAACAGCATGTCTTCTCCATTTCCTGGATCTGAAAGAAGGCCCTGAGTCAGTTTAAACTCAGACTATTTATCCAAAAGTCCTTCTTCCTCTGTTTGATCTATAGAGAATCCAATTTTAGCTAGTATATGCAAATCTCCCAGTAGTTAGTACCTGTCTTGGGAATAGGAGGGCTTATACTGTGAATGATTTGCCTTAATTGTTGCCCACTGTTTTTTAATTAGTGGAGGAGCTGTGGTCGTCCTTCCCCATGTAGGGCAAAACAGAATCATATATAAACTTAAAACAGTGCATCCGTTTGCAATATTTGTCACAGACTTAATGGTACCTTTCGAAATGAATAGGCTGTTCAGACACAATGTTCTGGGATTGTCTGTCAGTTTGGCATTTGGTATCCCCTTGGAAATCTTAGGCCGATGTGATTTAAGAAAAAAAGTGTAACATCAAAGATGGCTGCATGTATGTTGATCTCACAATGATACTTACACAGTGCTAGCATTTATGCTATGTAAATGTGGAAGAATCACTGTTCAAGACAAGCTGTTACAAAGCAGTTAGTGATTTAATGAAAAGCAAAAAGATTGAAAGGGGTTTGCTAGAGCCTTGTGTGATGTGAATGTTAACAAGCCCTCTTGCGTCATCAGCATCCCTACTCTCCATCCTGCTCTCCCTCCCCTTCTCCAGACAGCTTGAAGCCAGGCATTTGCATTCTAAGGAAAATCCTTTAACTAAATGTATAATTATTCAAAACAGAATCAACGCAGCACAGTTAATCAGATTACTAGCTGAATTAAGTTCTGTCCGCAGCTCCTGTGGTGTGGAGACTGGAGAAATGCAGCATATGCTGAAAATTCATTTGTATTTGGAAAATTGTTTCCATTTATAGACTTAACAGAAAAGCAGATTTTTGTGGTTTCTGTATACAGATATTTGTGTCACCCACACACCTAGTGTGGTTCACTGTCCCATGTAGTGGCATTTAGACCACTTACAGTGAGAGATAAGAAGGGCTCGATAAATCAGTGATTCGACTCACCCATGGTGAGTAGATTTCAGCCGGTCGCCTCGTTCACCGGCAGCGCGCGCATGAGCAATGCGGGTCTTGCACATGCGCAGTGTGGGGCTGGCGAGTAGATTTCGCCGCGGTTTGTCAAGCCCTGGAGATAAGAATGAGGGAGCTCTGCAACCTAAGTTGAATGCTAGTTGGCTTTATAGCTCAAGCTGTAGAGGCTCCTGCTCTAAGCTCTGCAGAGCCTAGGTTTGAATCTGTCTGTGGGTGGTTATGTTTGGTATGTGTTTTTTAAATGATTAAGTACAAAAAAAGTCCTTTTAGGTGGGTTATTCTTACAAAAGGGAGTGAAAACAGCAGGCTTGGACGCAAGGGGCTTGATTTTTCTTAGATGAGAGTAAATCATGAGTAAGGTTGATATAAAGTATATATAGTTGTGAAAAAAACAATATCAAGTGAAAGGAAATCAGGCTCAAGGAATCTCTCCCGGGTCATTTCCTGTGGGGCAGGCAGGCACTGGATTACAACCTTTGAAACCTACAGATAAGAACAGTGGTGTTTCACCAGCAGGGTTTCAGCAGAGGGTTTATTAGCTGTCTGGACGCAGCACAGAAACTCCTTAGTTCACATATAAGAACATAGGAACGGCCATACTGGGTCAGACCAAAGGTCCACCAGCTCAGTATCCTGAGTGCCGACAGTAGCCAATGCCAGGTGCCCCAGAGGGAGTGAACCAAATAGGTAATGATCAAGCGATCTCTCTCCTGCCATCCATCTCCACCCTCTGACAAACAGAGGCTAGGGACACCATTCCTTGCCCATCCTGGTTAATGGACTTAATAGCCATTAATGGACTCAGATATCCTGAGATACACAGGAAGACGGGCTGATGGCTCAGCAGTCTGTAGCTCAGCACAGCTTCCCAATTCTCCCATGGCAGCATAACTTCTGCCTCAGTAAGGGTACATCTACACAGCAGGGCTAAAGTTGAATTAAGCTGTGCCACTTCAGCTACGTCAATTGTGTAGCTTAAGTCTAAATAGCTTAACTCTGCTTTTGGCTCTGTCCACACAGCAGGAAGTCGAAGGAAAAACACTCTTCCTTTGACTTCCCTTCGTCCTCATGAAATGAGGGTTACAGAAGTCAGAGTCTGCGTCTACACTACAAAGAAACGTCGGGAAAAGATACGCAAATTGCGAACCACAATTTGTGTATCTTTTTCCACTTTTCTTCCGAAAGAGGATTTTCCGAGATTTGGCCCATCTACATGCGGCCAAATGTCAGGAAAAAAAACCCTCTTTCAGAACATCCCTTCTTCCTCGTAAAATGAGGTTTACAGGGATGCCAAAAAAAAGTCTGCTTTTCCAATTTTTTTTTTCGGAAAAGCAGACACGTTCTTTGGATGTGGCAGAGCTTTTCCGGGATACCAGAGGTTATTTCAAAATAAAGGCTTGCAGTGTAGATGCGCACTATGTTATTTCGAAATAATGCTGCGGTGTAGACGTATCCTAAGTGTGCAGAATTCACTTAACCTTTTCCCAGCAAGATGGAGGTTTTTTAACAGGATGCAAGAATTCAGGCACACTCTGTCAGCCTGCTACTAGTTTATTCACTGAGGACCAGATACTGTGAGCCTTACTAACATTGGGTAATATCTCACTATGCAAGTAGTTCCCATGATTCTGAATGGACTACTCAGAATATGATAGGGATTTGGGGACTGAATGATATAGTTATGCCATGGTGTGGGACTGAATGAGAATGACTTTGTTTAACTCTGAAGCACAAGGAATTAAAACTGCAATTTCCTTTCTCTAATGAGAGAGAAATTCTACTGTTTCAAAATAAGGTTATGGGTCAATTCTTCTCTTGACTACACAAGTGTACTGCAGAAAAATCTGTTGACATAAATGGAGTTTCTCTTGATTTACACTGATGGAAGTAGGAGAAGAATCAAGAGGTCTATATTATTAAAACTTTTTTCTGTATGGAGGCCCTGTTACGTAGATAAATATATATACAGAGAGAGAGAGATTCTAGTATATGTTTGTTTAATATGTATGAATATTAATGAACTGATGATTTAACTTTACTAGGAGACTTTAGAAGATGGTTTGGTATCCATTCTTTGTTGTCCCGTCCCTCACTTTTTGTCAGTAGCAATGTTGAGTAGTGACTACTGTCCTGAACCCCTAAAATATGAAGTTGCATCTATTCTAGTGTCTATATGAGGTTGAATTCATTAATATTTATAAAGGACATTGAGATCTTCAGTTGGAAGTTGCTATATAATGCAAGAACAGTCATTTATTATTCTGCAGACATCAATAGGCAATAACCATGTTCTTAAGAGCTTTGGCATATTAGACACATTTATTGTGAAAGGTTCGTACAGCTGATTAATGACCCTCAATCAGTCACATGCCCCTAGTCAAATGAAGATTTCAGAAGCAAAAATCTATTATTTCTACTATCATATTTAGTGTAATACCCAGAAGTTTAACTTGGCTTTTCTATTTTAGAAGCTAAGATCCATTTTAAACTGTTGGGTTATTATAAGGAGGATCTAGAAGGCCCCTTATTTAGTAGTAATGCATTGAAAAGTGCTGGAAGCAATTTTTCCCTCTAAACCTAATTTGTAATATGAATATGTGACTGTATCAGACTCTTAGGAATAATTTTCACACACCTCTATTTAGAGTAAGTAGATAAAAATGACAGACTAACATGGTCAGGCCACTTCTTTCTCCATATTTAGGGTTTATTAAAACAAGCTTATCAAAAGCGTAGGTGAACACAGATGTTTCCTTTTTCCTTAATGCTAATGGAAATAGTTAGTTTGCATGTAAGCATTTATCTGTAGTACTTCCAGGCCTAACATTGCAGTTAAGCCCATTTAACTAGAGAATTAAAACTGTTTAAGTGAAATGCAAAAACTAAACATGCACTATTGTTAGACTTAGGGTATGTCTACACTTCATTCCCCTCATTTTTTGAGGAGTAAGGGTTATTTTGAGGGAAGGGTTTTATCTCTCAAAATAGCACTATTTCGAAATAGCGCCATAACGTGATTATGCAAATGAAGCGCAGGATATTTAAATCCCCGCTTCATTTGCAATTTTGGGTGTCTGCATTTCCATTCCTCTCGAGAGAGAGGAATGAATTGTAGACATACCCTTATACAATTAGGATAATTAGGACATTGGGAGCTGCAGTTCCTGCTACAGTTTCCTTTCTTTTCATTTACTTTACTCTGAACATGTGAAGTTTATGCTTAAGCCTTCAAAATGCTCATGGGCCCCATGTAGGCCCTCTACATATGAATAAAATTTCAACCCATATGAGAAAAATGAACACCCTTGCACTTCACTCCACTTACAGAGTATGTGATTGTAATGCATGACATGTGAACCCCATTATCAAGATCACACAGAAATAGATGTTTTTTGAGTCCCCTGCAGCCAAGTGTACTGCCAAAGTGTAGATATGGTACATATTAAGAAAGGGATGCTGCATATGCACGAGCCATAATTTGGACGTGATTTCCCTATGGAGAATGTCTCTACAAATGCAGCAGATCATTCTCCAAAATTCTGTATTACTGGTTAACTCTCTATTTCAGTTTGTAGGTCTTTTTCATATGGGTGATATAAAAAAGTGTGTGTATATTTCTTATCTATTTTACTTAGTACAGACAGCTGACATTTTTAGGACAAGAAAAAAGACATTTATCTCAATATTTCCTTTTTGTTTTGTTTTCTGTTAATCCTACATTCTTGGTTTTTTATCATGCTCTTCAACCTCCTCTAGATACAAATGAAGTGTCTGTTGAACCCATTTATACATGGGACTATAATTTCATGTCTGACATGATAGCAATATTAAATATTGACAGAAATAATTTATCTTCACACATTCTTTCCCATCCACATACCTCTTCAGTGTGATATTTCAGTTTAAATCAATGAGCACTGGTGTCTTACTCATATTTAGCAATTTCAGATTTCTAACTTACTGAGTGACCTGCTTAGGATAATTAGCATCTTTCTTATGATGAACTGACAGCTACCTGAAAAACATCAGGCATTCCCAATGTCAATAATGCTATCCAGCCTAAGGCTTTTTTTCTATAAATTAATAGAATAAAAAAGGTCTGTAGCAAGTCAGATTTGTTGAATAAATTGTGAAAATGCTTTAGTTTTATAGAATCAAAGACCAAATCAGAACAGAAAAGAATGGATAATCTTTTGCCTTACCAAGAATGGCAGTGTTAGGCAAAAAGCCATCGACTGTATTATTATTAGTTATCTATTTATTAGTACACAGTTGTTCCTAAAGGCCCTGATCATGAGCACATGAGCACATAGACTGTGATGAGCACAATGAGACATTCCATAATTCAGTTCCATAAAGGGACTTAGATACTGGAATGCTCAACATTGCAATTCCTAGCTTGTAGGCACCGAGACACCTAGGAGAATCCACAAACCCTATGTTAGGTTTCCTATTCAATGCACAGAGAGAGAAAGAGAGAGAGAGAGAGCTGGGAATGGGACCCCTCAACGCCAGCACATTAGGTGGGGTCAACAAAGCTAGACCATACCAGATGCAAGGAGTGAGGAGTGTCCTAAGCCCTGCCATTCTCTGGCTGGCATCCACATCAGGGAACCCTCTCTTGGAGTCAAGCGCATTACACATCTAAGTTGTTTCTTGCAAGAAAGACAGTTGTGCATGCCTAAAACCACATACAACATCTGGGAAGGGATGGGAAGGTAGAGACAATGGCTTCCCATCTAACCTTTAGCCTAGTGGCTAGGTGGCTCACTGAAGAGGTGGGAGATCCTGGCTTCATTCCTGCCTGATGAGGAGGAGATATTTCAGAGGTTCCCCACATCTCTATTAAGTGCTCTAACAGCTGGGCTATAGAGCCATTCCCACTTTCTTCTGATCAATATATGTAATTATTTAATACAAGGTGTAGAATGGCTTCAATAAAACTGTCAGAAATTCTCATCAGAATGGCTTATAGTCCAATGGCTAGAGACTCGCTGGAGAAGTGGAAGACCCATTTGCAAATACCTTCTCATCAGGCAACAAAAGGATTTGAAGAAGGGTCTCCCACATCCTTGGTGTGCACTCCATCCAATAGACTAAATTTTATATGGGAAGCCTCCTCCGACCATGTTATGTGTAGTTAAGCATGATTGACTGGGGACACATATGAGATGGGTGGGCCAACAGCTATGTTCACCGGAGCTGAGGATTGTATTAAGGCTTAGGTTTCAGGTGTCCAAGCATCTGTCTGAAGCATCAGTGTGCATGCCCAGAGGCTGAAAATAGGTGTGCATAAAGTTAGGTGACAGCTGAGAAGGATTTAGTGGATCACAGTACTGTCTAAATCTAGGATTTGGCCACCAAATCTCCTTGATGGATTGGGGTCCCTTGTAAGATCTTTTGAAAAATCTAAACAGATAAGATAGAAGATGAGAAATGAAACAGGGGAACTGAGTTGCCCAAGCCCACACAACAGATTATTGAGAAAGCTAGGAATAGATACCAGAAGTCTGGATTTCTACTCCAGTATCCTACCAGATAGACTGTCCTTCCACTTAATTACAAAATTGTTTCATTCATTAGCTAACTGCTAGCAAGTGTGCCTCTGTCCATCCGGCAAATGTGCACATATCTGCTGTGGCTTGTGTGCCAACGGAAGCAGAGTCCAAAAGTATCAGTTCAGTGCTCACTAAATAGCACATAATCCTTCAAAGTAGGATTTGAAAGGCATTTGCCTCTCAGCAACTATGCCCCTACAGACTTTTTCCTAATTGACTATTTAAAAATATGTGCAATGCTAAATGTGACGAGCAATATAACAGCACTGGTCATACAGTTACAGTGAAATGTGACATATAACAGTGAAGGCTGGGAACTTTCAGTGTACAGGCAGCTAATGTGACTTCATTTCCTGAAGGACTTAAGTGCTGTCATAAAATGATGGTTTTGTTGTATTTTTGTAACAATTAACTAATGATCCCCAACCCATATGGTCATACCAGATGTCTCAACCTCTGTTAGCCTATTGAATTTGTCCCTTCATATGGACCATTTTATAGTACTCAATAATAATCGAGACCTTTATTTTAATTTTAGCAATCAAAATCCTGACATAGCAGAATCTGATGAATAAATATACTCCAGATTTCCTTTTTATTTAGTGAGCTGTGTGTATAGAAATGTTTCCTTTTATCCTGAAGACATTATTTCCCACAACGAAGCTACTGTCAGAGACAGCCCTTCTCAGTTCCTGAAGCATTCTCCATCTACTGTGAGATGCTGATGGTGATGCAGTTATTGTGCAAGTGCCAGAAATGAAATGCTGATAATTTTCATGTAGTGCCAATTGTAGTGGTGTTTCTGTTACCAGTAGACATTTCCCCTGCATTTTACTCTGATTGCCTGTTCCTCTTTTCTATTTATTGTTACTATCTATATAATCAGATCCCAAGAATGTCACTCCATGTCACTCTGGCTATGTCTACACTGCACGGTTATTTCAGAATAAGCTATTCCAGAATAGTCATTCCGAAATAACTTATTTTGAAATAGCACATCTACACTGCAGGGAAGCCTCAAAATTAGTCTGAGGCAGGCTTCCCTAATATAGATGTGCTATCTCGTTTTAGAGCCCGAGGAGGAATAATTTAGAATGGCCCTGGTGAAGGGCTATTTTGAAATAGCAGAAGTGGAGCATCTACACACACCTTATTTCAAAATAGCTATTTCAGAATAGGCATTATTCTTCGTAGAATGAGGTTTACAGAAGTCAGAATACACCATCCATTATTTCAAAATTATGTCAAAATAATGGAATTGCTGTGTAGATGCTCGGATAGTTATTTTGGAATAACGGATGTTATTCCGAAATAACTTTGCTGTGTAGACACACCCTCTGAAGCCTAAAATGTCTGTTGAGTCAGTGTGAAGTGAGGGCAACAGCTTCAAGCAGATCTGAGGGCTCTTTTTGTTCAGGGTATCACCCAGTTCTGTCATGGCTGGGCCTTGTGAGAGTTAGATGGAATGTTGGAGTGCAAAAGGTTCTGTGGTAGTTGGAATGGGACTGTTGATCAGAGAAAGTGGTAGTAACAGCTCCAGAGGGTAACAAAGAGGTGGTTGTGACTACAGCTGGGGGCAGATCTGTGCACAAACTTAGGAAGATGTACAAACACCAATGTTGCTCACTACAACACAGTGTCTGGAAACAAAAGCCCCCAAATACTACCTTCTTCCTGGTTTGACTGCCACTTTGTCCTGAGATACAAGAATGTATTTACAAAAGAAAATAACTTAGCAGCCATCAGAATCCTAATAACAGATGTGCATTTACACAGACCTTTTCATTTTCTAGGATCTCAACATATTTTAAAACCTTGTATAAAAAAATCTACACAAGAATACCTTTATCCTCAATTGAAAGGCAACCAACTCTGGGCTGAAATGTGACAGCTGTTTAACAGGAGACAACACCACAATGCAGACTCTAAGTACAGGAGAGCAAACTAATTTTTCCAGCTGAGTAAAAAGTGAAAATTTAGGCCAGCACAAAGTGTAGGAATCTGATGAAAGCACAGATGTTAACATCATTATCTATTAAGAGTTTTTGCAAGCTATTTATAGCACCGTAAGATTAGAATCATGATTTTAGGTCATTTAAATGAGACTGCCCTTTCAGCAACACAAACACTGAGCTGAGGAATTGGTTTAGTATGTATTCGGAGAGAAAACTGTTACCTACTGTATCATTAACACCACACTTTACAGAACCTACAGCAATCATCATTACATTGACCCAAAGTTACCACTACAAGCAGGACCTCCAGCACATTCAGGTCCGGAGAGGTCCAAAACCATGGAGTTTGCTGGATCAGCAGAGGTCAAGGCTCCCTTCCTGGCTGTTGGCCCTGCACTCCTGTCTGGGGACAGAACTGTGCTCCCCACCTCGCTGGGGTTCCAGGCACTGGTCCCACTCCCGACCACCAGCCCCAGCCGGGGGCTCTGCTCTCTACCACACTGACCCGCTGCTACCAGGGCTATGCTCCCCACCACCAGCTCAGCCCCTGAACCTGTCCTCCCAGACCATGGATGTTGCTGGACCAGAGAGTCCCAGATTTTAGAGGTTTAACCTGTACTTCAAGATTAATGCATTTCCTCTTTATTATATAAGACTTGAGCAAAACAGTGTTTACAGTTAAACATTTCCATCTGTATATAAATGACCAGCATCTATTTCGTATTTTTAAAACAAGGCCTTTTGCAATGATAGACCTTCCTGTTTAAATTTAATCAGCAATTACACCTGCATTTATCCCTAAGGGCGTGTCTAAACTACACCCCTCTGTCAGAAGAGGGATGTAAATTAGACACATCGAAAGTGCAAATGAAGCCGGGATTTAAATATCCCATGCTTCATTTGCATAATAGCAGCCGCCGCTTTTTTTTTAAACGGGGCTTTTCGAAAAAACCCCAGCAGTTTAGACGGGGCATTTTCGACAGAAATGCCCCATTTCGAAAGATCCTATACTCCTCATTTTGGGTACATCTAGACTACAAGCCTCTTTCGAAAGAGGCTTTTTCAAAAAAATCTTTCAAAAAAGCCTCTTTCGAAAGAGAGCATCTAGACTGCAACCCCTTCTTTTGAAAAAGCAAGCCGCTTTTTTGAAAGAGAGAACCCAGGCAGTCTGTATGCTCTCTTTCAAAAAAGCACAGTTTGCATCACATAGCGCCTTTTTTCGAAAGAGCACTTTTGAAAAAAGGCGTTCTTCCTCATAAAACGAGGTTTTCCGTGGTCAGAAAAACTGCTGCATTCTTTTGATTTACTTTCGAAAGAATGTGGCAGCAGTCTAGATGCAGGGGAAGTTTTTTCAAAAAAACCCTTTAGTCTAGACACACCCTTTTTGAGGAGTATAGGATCTTTCAAAACGGGGCATTTCTGTTGAAAATGCCCCATCTAACCTGCCATTTTTTTTTTTTTTTTTTTTTTCGAAAAAGCCCCATTTCAAAAAAAAGCAGCAGTCGCCATTATGCAAATGAAGCGCGGGATATTTAAATCCCGGCTTCATTTGCGCTTTCAATGTGTCTAATTTACATCCTGCTGCCGACAGAGGGGTGTAGTTTAGACACACCCTAAATATTTTTTATTACTGCTTCTTCCTAAACCAGAATTCCTAGATTAGTTTGCATTGCTCGTGTTAGTGTCCTGCCAATCTGAAACAGTTTATTGATTTTTAGAACTGAATCAACTAGGAAAGCAGAAATTGCATAGAGGCAAAACAGAAGATAAATTCTCCAAACAAGGATACCTTTCATCCAGTATGACACTTGTTTGGACATTCACTTGCTAGCAGGTTCCATAACAACAGCCATCATTAGATCACTTTATCATTCACATCAAAAGCAGAAAATCTATCACTGCACGGCTGCACTGCATTGTAAATTCTCTCATCTCAAAGGCAAGATAAGGCTTTATCCCTCCAGGTTTCTCCTAATTACAATGCTTAATCAGTTCTACCAGCTCATCTATGGCGCACAGTCTGTAATATACATTGTAACTTCTGAATAAAGGCTGGTATACTATATATATGCACTATTTTCACATATGCATAACTACCTACTCACTAGATTGATTAGCAGAGATTAAGTCCAGCTAATTGTATGCAAGCCTCAGTGTGGTGAGCTTGATCACAAGTGGCTCTAGAATTTTATATCACCATGGAAAATTTGATAACAGATTGTAGTAGTTTCCTGCTAGTTTATTGTACAAGTGCTACTGACTGTCATTCAGATTGCAGGCAAGATAGATGACATCGCACCTGTAATCTTTATAAGTACAATAGACGTCAGAATGTCAGATAATGTGCATCTTTCAGGAATGACACAGACACAGATTGTCAATGCCTAGTGCATACCAAATGCACCTCAAAGATGGCCAGATTCTGGTCTCAAATACAGACACACAACATTCATTGACTTCAACAGAAGTCAGATGAATTAGGGCAAAATTTGGTCTTATAAACTTGCAAATTAAGTTTACCAAATAAAATTACCTATAAGAAATAAACAGTGGTACGCTATTACCTTCAGGCTGAAACAAAATAAAGGAAGGTCACCTACAGCCTCCTCCTTATTTTTAGTATGTAACTTAGAAACCTGATTAGTTTGCAGCCTACAGAATTGGTATCTGCAGAGCTAGTTCTAATGTGTTTTTATAGAATCTACAGGATAACATAAGCCATTTATTATGCCATTGATCCTGGAAGAGATATGGCTCTCTCACCTCAGAGTGTGTTAAATAATGCAAGAAAGAGAACAATTGGTTACAACAAATACCCCGATAGAGGTAGGCTGGGCACATCCTCTGTTTCTTGGGGAGAAACAATAGAATTTGATTTCATCCTGTAGATTCTAACTTTAATTTTTTTCAACCATATATCAAGGGGAGTTTCTATTCTCACTTAACACCAGCAACTCTAGTAGAATAACTCCTGATTTACACAGGTCTAAGTGAAATCAAAATTGCACCTCAGATCTGGGATTTAAAACATTGATGCTGAAAAAGAATATTGACAGCAAGAACACTGATGCCAAAAGAGAGCAACACACATTTATTGCAGTCATTAATGACTAAAACCTGGGAAAATATAATGTATCAAACATGTCTTTTCATGGGGACTGTACCTTGATGTGGTGGTAATGTTCATATGCTCCAAAGATCCTGAGAACTATGTGTATCATCATTTTTAAAAAATGTATAGAAACACAGTAAGTTAGCCCTTCTGAAATATAGTGTGTCAAAGTAATGGACTCTGTCTCCACAGGAATGATGAATCTTGATGTAAGCAATTAGGTCAAGGCTGAGAAGATATTTGCTGAAGGTAAAACAAACTATAAAAGTAGGTTCCTAACACATTAGAACAATGACTGAAATGACAAACGCTTTGCAGGAGATGAAAGAGATGCCTTGAAATTTTTGGAATAAGCAGAAGTCAATGGGCCAGGACTTAATAAAAAGATATTCATAAATGAAAATAACGTCATAACCATTTTGCTTCCTCAAATACGTTACCACTGAGAGGGAGTAGCATTAATTATGATTTCCAATGCTGAAAAACTACTTCAACTGAGAGTCAATTAACAGCCAACTGCTCTAAGCTAAGTTTCAAACATAATACACGAAAATGATAATTATACAGTGTTATGCACCAACAGACAACTCTGGTGATGAGATCAAAGATCAGTTCTACAACTGCCTACAAACTTTAGTTGACAATATTCCCTAATATGATGTTTTCTTATGTGGATGTAATGGAAGGACTTAGGATGGGGATGGCAACAGCGAAGTGAAGAAAGCAATGGGCAAGTGTGGCACTGGTTCCCAAAATCAGAACTGTGAAAGACTGTATATTCATTGTGATTGGCTGGAACATCTTGAAGTGTTTTAGTATTCCAGTAAAAATAATTAACATTACCAAGACTTTAATTGTGGAAACTGCACCATTGATATAAAGTAAACACAGACCACACTAGCTTCAGAGGGGTAGCCTCGTTAGTCTGTAACAGAAAAAAACTTTAAAAACAAAAAATAGTCTAGTAGCACCTTAAAGACTAACAAAACATGTGGATGGTATCATGAGCTTTCGTGGGCAAAAACCCACTTCTTCAGATGACTGGAGTATTAGAAGTCCAGATCCAAGAATAAATAAGGGAAGGGGGGAAGGAGGGAAAAAAAGGAGAGAAAAGGAGGGGGGGAAGAGAGAGGCAGTGAGTAGATGGTTCAAGTAGTTACAAGAGGCTGATAAGAACAATTAGCACCTCCACTGTTTGGTTGGTTGGTTAAATTAAATTCAGCCACTTCATCAGAGGAATTGGAGTGGAAGTTACAGAGGCAGGGCTATATATATTGTGTTGATGAGACCAACCTAGTCAGGATAGAAGTGGTTCATTCACAGCATTTGGTGTGGATTTTAATATCAAAAGACGGGAAGTTGCCTTTGTTGTGCATTAACCAGTTTAGATCTGTATTCAGTCGTAACTTAATTGAACTGAACTAGCAAAGAACTCAAGTTCAGATGTCTCCCTTCCTGCAGCTCCCCTTGGCTGCAAACGGCAAACTGCTGCCAAGAAAACCGTGAGGCTCTGTGGCTGCAGAGCCAGTAAGTAAACAAACCAGAGCAGCCTGGTAGCAGCTTTCTCAGAGTGGGTCCACGGACTACTTTGAGAAACACTGCCCTACAGGTTTATGTGTGTTACCTTTCCTGATATCTGATTTGTATCCATTTATTCTTTGGTAAAGACTGTCTGGTTTGGTCAATACACGTGGCAGAGGGGCATTGCTGGAACTTGATAGCATATATAACTTTAGAGGGTGTGCGCCCACATGGCCCCACAATATGCCAACATTTTTATGCCTGGCCTAAAACAATGTTTCCTCACATCTCATCCCCTAGTACTCTTCCTCTATTTATGCTACATTGGTGACATCTTCATCATATAGACCCAAGGGAAGGGGACCCTTGAAGAATTCCACAGGGATTTCAACAATTTCCACCCCACTATCAAACTCAGCCTGGGCCAGTCCATGCAAGAGATCCACTTTCTTGACACTATAGTACAAATAAATGATGCTCACATAAACCCTACCCTATACCAGAAACCTATTGACTGCTATTCTTACCAACATACCTATAGCTTCCATCCAGAGCACATCACATGATCAATTGTCTACAGCCAAGCCCTATGATACAATTGGATTTACACCAATCCCACAGACAGAGAAAAACACCTAAAAGATCTTTATCAGGCATCCTTAAAACTTTAATACCAACCTGGGGAAGTGAGGAAACAGATTGACAGAACCAGACCTGTGCCCAGAAGACAACTACTTCAAGATAGGCCCAACAAAGAAATAACAGAATACCATTTTTACTAAGAACAACATAATGACATAAGAATGGCCATATTGAGTCAGAACAAAGGTCCATCTAACCCAGTATCCTGTCTGCTGACAGTGACCAATGCTAGATGCCCCAGAGGGAGTGAACAGAACAGGGAATCATCAAGTAATCCTCTCCTGTCAACCATGCCCAGCCTCTGACAGAGGCTAGGGACATCATTTCTATCCATCCTGGCTAATAGCCATTGATTGACTAGCTCTTCCTTGAATCCCATTAAAGTCCTGGTCTTCACAACCTTCTCTGGCAAAGAGTTGCATAGGCTGACAATGTACTGTGTGAAGAAAAAATGCCTTTTGTTTGTTTTAAACCTGCAACCTATTAATTTCATTTGGTGACCCCCTAGTTCTTATATTATGGGAATAAGTAAATAACTTTTCCTTATTCACTTTTTCCACACCAGTCATGATTTTATAGACCTCTATCATATCCCCGCTTAGTCTCCTCTTTTCTAAGCTGAAAAGTCCCAGTCTTTTTAATGTCTCTTCATATGGGACCCGTTCCAAACCCCTAATCATTTTTGTTACCCTTTTCTGAACCTTCTCCAATGCCAATATATCTTTTTTGAGATGAGGCAACCACATCTGTAATCAGTTGTCAATATGTGGGCATACCATGGTTTTATATAGAGGCAATAAGCTGTTCGCTGTCTTATTCTCTATCCCTTTTTTAATTCTTCCTAACATTCTGTTTCCTTTTTTGACTGCCTCTGCACATTGAGTGGATGTTTTCAGAGAATATTCCACAATGATTCCAAGGTCTCTTTCCTGAATAGTTGTATCTAAAGTAGTCTCCATCATATTGTATGTATACTTGGGATTATTTTTTTCCAATGTGCATGACTTTTCATTTATCAGCATTAAATTTAATTTGCCATTTTGTTGCCGAATCACTTAGGGTATGTCTGCACTACAAAGTTAATTCGAAATAACAGCAGTTATTTCGAATTAACTTCAATAGCATCTACACATGCAAACCGCTATTTTGAAATTAATTCAAAATAGCAGAGTGCTTAATTTGAATTTGGTAAACCTCATTCTACGAGGAGTAACGCCAAATTCGAAATAGCTAATTCGAATTAAGTGCTGTGGAGACACTTAATTCGAAATAGGGGGCCTCCAGCCCTCCCAGGGAGCCCTGGTGGCCACTCTGGGCCAAACCAGGAAAACTCCTCTCCTTTCCCCCAGCCCCGGGGCCCTTAAAGGGGTAGAGTCTGGCCACTGGGCACGTGCGAGCCAGAGGCCTGCATGCAGACAGCCAGCCCTGACAGCTCTGCACCCAGTGGCCAGATGATGAGCCAGGCAGCCAGCACCAGTCCAGTGTCCCCCGCCCAGTCTCCCAGTGCCCAGGGACCAGCCAGGGGCCATAGACAGCACACGCCCACCTGGACTGGTGCGGAGATCATGGACCTCGTTGAGGTGTGGGGGGAGGCTCCCAATGTCCATGATCTCCGCACCAGTCAGAGGAATGCCGCCGTCTATGGCCGCATAGCGGCCACCATGGCCCTCAAGGGACACAGGCGCACGCAGGAGCAGGTGCACCTGAAAATAAAGGAGCTCAGGCGGGCATATGCCAGGGCCACCAGGGGCAGCACTGCAGCAGGGGCTGCCACCTGCCCCTACTTCCTCGACCGAATCCTGGGGGGCGGGGCGGTCCACGCCAGCCTGGGGGGCAGCGAGCCGGGAGCTGAGGGCCCTGACCCAGGCACAGCAGAGGGGACACCACCAGCTGTCCTGGCACCGGAGTCGGCAGGGTCGTCCGGGGAGGCCATACCAGGTAAGTGCCAGCACTGTCCCCTACCTGGGGAGGAGGCGGGGAGGGAGACCAGGGACCGCGCGCGTGGGCCATGCCTCCCACAGGTCACGCAGCCACCTGTGCACGTGCGGGCATGTGTTCTGCCCCCCTTGGGCAGATGGCTTCAGCTGCATGCCACACAGGGGCCGTGGCCCGACCTTGGGGCAGGACACAGCAGGACGCCCTCCCTTCACACGCCCCCTCTACACAGGGGCAGAGGACATCTCCCCTCTGCCCTGGCCACACTATATACAGCACAGGGGCATGGGTGCGGTCTCAGGGCAGCTCCCACTCCCGGGCAGAGCCGGACATGCTGACCATGGCCTCTGTGCAAGCACATCAGCTCTGAGGGTGCAGGGCACAGTTGCCCTCACCTTGCAGGGGGGGCTGGGCATCATCCACTGTGTCCCCAGGGAGAAATGACCACTCCCCTTCTTTCTCTACAGCTGCACCAGCTGCTCATGCAGGGTGCACCACACCACCCGGGACATGCTCCAGCACCTGCGGCCTCAGCAGGAGCACCACCATGAGGCAGGGGTACTGAGAGCAGCACCCGCAGGCCCTGTGAGCCCAGACCCAGATCATGGAGCAGCAGACATAGGAAGAATGGCAGTTCCGGAGGGAGCTGCTTGCCCAGGGTCATGCCATCTGTCACCATCTGCAGGCCCTGGTGCAGACCGTGCTGCCCCGTGCCGGTCCCGCGCCTGATGCCCCCCCAGCTACTTTTCCTCCTCCCACTCCTGCCCCCCTTCCCACCTCTTCCTCCTCAACCTCCATACCCCCCACCTCAACCTCCACACACTCCCCCCCTCCCCCTGGGGATGCCGAGGCCCCCTCCCCCACAGTGCTGGGAGGCAGTTGGCTTGGTGAGACCCCCCACCCTGAGTGCTGAGCTTCCCCTCCCCCTTCTTCCCCTTGCTTCCCCCTTCCAGCTCCCTCGTCCAAGTTTCCCCCCTCCCCTCTCCCACCCTTTCTCCTCCCCTCTCCCGCCGCTCTTTCCAATCTCCCCAGAGTTTCATCCCCCCCAGTTTTGTTAAATAAACAGAGTTTGTATTTTTGAGATAAAAGTGCATTTTATTTGACATCAGGAAGGGGAGCTAGGGAAGGGTAAGTGGAAGGACAAGAGGGAGGAATGGGACACAAGTCCCCAGTGGGGCAGACCGGGGAGACTGTTAGCGCTCCTCAGGGTGGAAGCTCTCCCGCAGGGCCCCCTGGATCCTGACAGCCCCTCGATGGTCCTCCCGGATGGCAGCCTGCAGACAGTGCAGCCAGGCTACTGGCAACGTGTCCACGAGATGCAGCAGAGTCCCCATGGGCAGGTCTGGCTCCATGTTGCAGAGTGCCGTGGTGTCCAGAGCGAGGGCAAGCAGAGCACTCCGAGACACAAATGCTTTGTGAGGTAGACCAGTGAGGTAGACCAGCAAGCAGAGAAACCTGAGAACTGTCTGTCCAGGATGGGGGGGTAGGGTCCCTTTAAGCACAGAGCTCGGATAGCCTGAGGCAGCAGCCCCACACACTAAGTCCGACCCTGATGCCCTCCCGGCACTGGTTCTGGTCAGCCTTACCCTCGATTCAGGGTCCACTCAATGAGGACGTGCTATTTCAAATTAGAAAAATGCTATTTCGAATTAGTTTTTGTGTATAGCTGCGTTATATCGAATTAGCTTATTTCGAATTAACTAATTCGAAATAAGTTAATTCGAAATAGTGCTGTAGTGTAGACATACCCTAAGTTTGGTGAGATCCTTTTGAAGCTCTTCACAGTCTGCTTTGTTCTTAACTATCTTGAGCAGTTCAGTATTATCTACAAATTCTGCCAGCTCACCGTTTACCCCTTTCTCCAGATCATTTATAAATAGGTTGAAAAGGATTGATCTTAGTACAGACTCTTGGGGGACACTATTAGTTACCTCTCTCCATTCTGAAAACTCACCATTTATTCCTACCTTTTGTTTCCTGTCTTTTATTCAGTTATCAATCCATGAGAGGACCTTCCCTCTTATCTCATGACAACTTAATTTACTTAAGAACCTTTGGTGAGGGACCTTATCAAAAGCTTTCTGGAAATCTTAGTACATATATCCACTGAATCCCCTTTTCCACATGTTTGTTAAACAACCAGTGGGCCCCTGGATGATCTCTAGGGGTATGTCTACACTACAAAGTTAATTCGAACTAACAGCCGTTAGTTCGAATTAACTTTCATAGCGTCTATACATACAAACCTCTAGTTCGAACTTAATTCGAACTAGCGGAGCCCTTAATTCGAACTAGGTAAACCTCATTCTACGAGGACTAATGCCTAGTTCGAATTAAGTAGTTCGAATTAAGGGCTGTGTAGCCACTTAATTCGAACTAGTTGGAGGCTAGCCCTTCCCAGCTTGCCCTGGTGGCCACTGTGGGCCAAACCAGGGAAACTTTTCTGCCCCCCTCCCAGCCCCGGACCCCTTAAAGGGGCACAGTCTGGCTACAGTGCTCGTGCCAGTTGCAAGCCTGCCAGCACCCAGCCAGCAGACCCTGCACCTGGCACGGCATGAGCCAGCCACCCGCTGCCACCCAGCCCTCCGCCTCTTCCCAGGACCAGGCTGGTGGCTCCCAGGAGCCTGCCCGGGGCCTCAAGAGGCGGGCACCCACCTGGTCTAGTGTGGAGATCGTGGACCTCATCGAGGTTTGGGGGGAGGCCTCCAACGTCCACTACCTCCGCAGTAGGCACAGGAATGCGGCCATCTAGGGCAGGATAGCTGCCAGCCTGGCCACCAAAGGCCACATGCGAACCCAGGAGCAGGTTTGCATGAAAATCTAGTTGGTCCAGTGAGACCCCCGACCCTGAGCCCTGAGCTTAGAACATAAGAACATAAGAACGGCCGTACTGGGTCAGACCAAAGGTCCATCTAGCCCAGTAGCCTGTCTGCCGACAGCGGCCAACACCAGGTACCCCGGAGGGGATGGACCGAAGACAATGACCAAGCCATTTGTCTCGTGCCATCCATCTCCAGCCTTCCACAAACAGAGGCCAGGGATACCGTTCCTACCCCCTAGCTAATAGCACTCCATGGACCCAACCTCCATGAATTTATCTAACTTCTCTTTAAACTCTGTTATAGTTCTAGCCTTCACAGCTTCCTGTGGCAAGGAGTTCCACAGGTTGACTATGTGCTGTGTGAAGAAGAACTTTCGCTTATTAGTTTTAAACCTGCTGTCCATTCATGTCATTTGGTGTCCTCTAGTCCTTATATTATGGGAACTAATGAAGAACTTTTCTTTATTCACCCTCTCCACACCACTCATGCTTTTATAGACCTCTATCATATCCCCCCTCAGTCTCCTCTTTTCTAAGCTGAAAAGTCCCAGTCTCTTTAGCCTCTCTTCATATGGGAACTGTTCCAAACCCCTAATCATTGTAGTTGCCCTTTTCTGAACCCTTTCCAAGGCCAAAATATCTTTTTTGAGGTGAGGAGACCACATCTGTACACAGTACTGAAGATATGGCGTACCATAGTTTTAGACTTCCCCTCCTCCTTCTTCCCCTGGCTTCCCCCTTCCAGCTCCCTCCTCCCAGGTTTCCACCTCCCCTCTCCCACCCTCTCTCTTCCCTTCTCCCACCCTCCTTTTCCCAGTCTCCCCAGAGGTTAATCCCCCCACCCCCAGTTTTGTTAAATAAAGAGAGTTTCTATTTTTGAACATGTGTCCTTTATTTTTTACATCAGGAAGGGGGGCTGGGGAGGGGTAAGTGGAAGGAGGTGAGGGAGGAATGGGGCACGAGCCCCTGATGGGGAGGACTGGGGTGGCTCTGCGGGCTCCTCAAGATTGAAGCTCTCCTGCAGGGCCTCCTGGATCCTGACAGCCCCCCGATTGACCCCCCCCGGATGGCAGCCTGCGGCAAGTGTAGCCGGGCTGATGGCCGAGTGATGTGATGTGCCGAGTGTGGGCACTCAGGGCACTCCAAGACAGGACTGCTTTGCTGTCCCTCATCGAGGTAGACAAGCAAGCGGGGAACCCTGAGAACTGTCTGTCCGGGGTGGGGGTCGGGTCCCTTTAAGCACAGCCCTCAGCTAGCCTGAGGCAGCAGCTCCACGCTCTAAGTCCTAACCTGATGCCCTGCCGGCACTGGTTCCGGCCAGCCTTAACTTCGGTTCAGGGTCCACTCAATGTGGACATGCTCGTTCAAATTAGCAAAATGCTAATTCGAATTAGTTTTTAGGTCTAGATGCACTAATTCGAATTAGCTTAGTTCGAATTAACTAATTAGTTCGAATTAGTGCTGTAGTTCGAATTAGTGCTGTAGTGCGACCTAGTAGATTAGTAAGACATGATTTCCCTTTACAGAAACCATGCTGACTTTTCCCTAATAAATTACCTTCATCTATGTGTCTGACAATTTTATTCTTTACTATAGTTTCAACTAATTTGCCCAGTACTGACATTAGACTTATCGGTCTGTAATTGCCAGGATCACCTCTAGTGCCCTTTTTAAATATTGGCATCACATTAGCTATCTTCCAATCATTAGGTACAGAGTCTGACTTAAAGGATAGGTTACAATCCACAGTTAATAGTTTCACAATTTCACATTTGAGTTCTTTCAGAACTCTTGGGTGAATGCCATCTGGTCCCAGTGACTTGTTAAGTTTATCAGTTTGTTCCAAAACCTCCTCTAATGACACCTCAATCTGGGATAATTCCTCAGATTTGTCACCTAAAAAGAATGGCTTATGTTTGGGAATCTCCCTGATATCCTCAGCAGTGAAGACCAAACCAAATAATTCGTTTAGTTTCTCCACAATGACTTTATTGTCTTTGAGTGTTCCTTTGGCATCTCGATCATCCAGGGGCCCACTGGTTGTTTAGCAGGCTTACTGCTTCTGATGTACTTTTAAAACATTTTGCTATTACTTTGAATTTTTGGCTAGCTTTTCTTCAAACTCATTTTGGCTTTTCTTATTACACTAGCCAATTAGCCCGTCATAAGATGGGATTTTCAGGTCTTCTCTCCTGAGCTCTCTCGCTCTGTCTGTCTCTCTCTCTCTCTCCTCCTACTGCCTCCCCCCTCTCTCTCTCAGCTCTCCTCCGCCTCCTGCCTCTCTCTCCGTCTCTTTCTTTCTCTTCTCCCCCTCCTGCCTCTCACTCTCCCTTTCTCTTCTCCTCCTCCTCCTCCTCCTGCCTCTCTCTCCCCTCCATCTCTCCCCGCCCCCTTCCCCTTCCCCTTCCCTCCTGCCATGGTGCTTGGCTGAGTGCTGCCTGCTCAGCCGGGCTGCCGCGAGGGAGGGGGGTGGGGCAGTGACGTACACGTCACCGCCCTCCCTTCCCCTCCCACCCCGGGGGAGCCCAAACAGCAGCCCCTTGCACTGCTGGCTCCCCCGGCAACCCGGCTGAGGGGCGCAGCACTCAGCTGAGTGCCACAGTGGAAGGGGAAGGGGGCAGTGACGTACACAGCCCCGCCCCCTGGCCGTGTACATCACCACCCCGCCCCCTTCCTCTCCCTCTGTGGCGGCTCGACTGAGTGATGTGCGCTCAGCTGGGCTGCCGCGGGGGAGGAGGGGCGGGGCGGTGACATACATGGCCAGGGGGCAGGGCTGTCTATGTCACTGCCCCCCCCTCGTGGCAGCCCAGCTGAGGGGCGCACCACTTAACGTCACGGCGGGAGGAGGAAGGGGGGGCGGTGACGTACACGGCCCCACCCCCGGCCATGTACATCACCGCCCCACCCCCCTTCCTGTCCCACCGAGGCTCAGCTGAGCGGCACAGCGCCAGCGCCACTCAGTTGGGCCACGGCCGGGGAGCAAGCGGCGGCACGCGGCCGTTTGGGGTCCGGCTGTGGCCAGTGGCTGCACCCCCCCCCCCGCCAGGTCTGTTTCCCGCCCCCCTCCTCCCGTCCAGCCCCACAGCCCCAATCCCCCCCAGCTCTGCTTCCCGCCCCCTCTTCCTGCTGGCCAGCCCCACGGCCCCCCGGACACCCCACACCTCCCCCCTGCCAGCGCTGCTTCCCTCCCTGCTTCCTCCGGGCTTCCCCATCCTCCCCTCCAGCCCCACAGCCCCGATCCCCCCCAGCTCTGCTTCCCGCCCCCTTCTGGCCAGCTCTGCCCCCTTCCCCTCCCTGCGCCCCACCCCCCTTCCCTCCCTCCGTGGCACGCTGCGCTGCTCAGCTGGGCCCAGCTGAGCGGCGCTCCCGCCAGGCCCAGCTGAGCGGCGCTCCCGCTGGAGGAGCAAGCGGCGGCAAGCGGCCGTTTGGGGTCCGCGCTGCACCCCCCCCACCAGGTCTGCTGCCCCCCCCTCCTCCCATCCAGCCCCACAGCCCCCGATCCACCCCCAGCTATGCTTCCCACCCCCTCTTCCTGCTGACCAGCCCCACGGTGCCCCGGATACCCCCCCCAGCTCTGCTTCCCACCCCCCTTCCAGCCAGCCCCGCCCCCCTTCCCCTCCCTCCGTGGCACGCTTGCCACCACTTGCTCCCCCGCCGGGGCCCAGCTGAGCGGCGCAGCGCAGGGCTGAACCGCCAGGAAGGGAGGGGAAGGGGGGCGGGGCGCTGACGTACACGGCCAGGGGGCGTGGCTGTATACATCAGCGTTACAGACGCACAGACAATGGGCTACTATATATATGATGTTTACACTTAATTTGACAGAGTTTATGTTCCTTTCTATTTTCCTCACTAGGATTTGACTTCCACTTTTTAAACGATGCCTTTTTATCTCTCATTGCTTCTTTTACTTGGTTGTTAATCCACGGTGGCCACTTTTTTAGGTCTCTTACTTTGTGTTTTAATTTGGGATATACATTTAAGTTGGGCCTCTATTATGGTGTCTTTGAAAAGTTTCTAATGCAGCTTGCAGGGATTTTACTTTTGGCACTGTACCTTTTAATTTCTGTTTAATTAACCTCCTCATTTTTGTGTAGTTTCCCTTTCTGAAATTAAATGCCACATTGTTGGGCTACTAAAAAGACCCATGACTAAAACATAGCCTTACTTACAGAGTTGATGTATCTGCCCACTATGCCAAAATGTGCTTTGACAGCTTTACAGATTAAGTGTTGCTTGTGGTCATTCTTAGGTCAGCAGACCTTTTCTTTCCAATGAAAAAGTATTTTTCAGATTGCAGAATCATAGAAATATAGGGCCAGAAGAGACCTCAAGAAGTATCTAGTCCATCCCCTCCCATTGAGGTAGGATTAAATATAACTAGACCATTCCTGATAGGTGTTTGTCTAACCTGTCCTTACAATCCTCCAGAGATGAGGATACCACAACCTCTCTAGGTAACCTGTTCCAGCTTAATTATCCTTATAGTTAGAAAGTTTCCCCCAGTAGCTAACCTAAACCTCGCTTGCTGCAAACCAATTAACTCTTGATCTACATCTACTGAACATGGAGAACAATTGAACACTATCCTCTTTGTGACAGTCTGTGACATATATGAAGATTGTTATTATGTACTCCCTCAGTTTTTTTCTAAGCATGGCCAGCTCATTATAGATCATGTTTTCGTAAGCTCTTATTATTAATGTTGATCTCATCTAGATAGTCTCCAATTTGTTCACATCTTTCTTAATCATAGAATCATATAGTTGGAAGAAACCTCAGGAAGTCATCGAGTCCAATCCCATGTCCACGGCGGGACCAACACGAGCTAAATCATACCAGATATGGCTTTGTCAAGCTGGGATTTCTCCACCTCCCTACATAACCCATTCCAGTGCTTCAGCACCTTCCTAATAAAATTGTTTTTCCTAATATCCAACCTAAACTTCCCCTACTGTAACTTGAGACCATTGCTCCTCATTCTGTCATCTGTCATGACTGAGAACAGCCTCTCTCCATCCTCTTTGGAGTACCCTTCAGGTAGTTAAAGGCTGCTATCAGATCCCCCCTTATTCTTCTCTTCTGGAGACTAAATAATCCCAAATCCCTCAGCCTTTCCTCATGAGTCATGTGCTCCAGCCCCCTAATCATTTTTGTTGCCCTCTGTTGGACTTTATTCTATGCGTCCACATCCTTTTTGTAGTGGGGGGGGGGGCAGAATTGAACACAGTACTCCAGATGTGGCCTCACCAATGCCAAATAAAGGGGAATAATAACTTCTTTAGATCTGCTGGCAATGCTCCTCCTAATGTACCCTAATATGCCATTAGCCTTCTTGGCTACAAGGGCACACTGTTGACTCATATTCAGCTTCTCATCGACTGTAACCGCCAGGTCTTTTTCTGCCAAACTGCTGCTTAGCCAGTTGGTCCTCATCCTGTAATGGTGATTGGGAGTCTTCCATCCCAACTGTAGGACTCTGCACTTGTCTTTGTTGAAACTCATCAGATTTCTTTTGCCCCAATACTCCAATTTGTCTAAGTCACTCTGAACCCTATCTCTACCCTCCAACATATCTACCTCTCCCCCTAGCTTAATGTCATCTGTGAACTTACTGAGGGTTCAATCCATCCCCTCATCCAGGTCATTAATAAAGACGTTGAACAAAACTGGCCCTAGAACTGACACTTGGGATGCTCTGCTTGATACCAGCCACCAACCAGACATAGAGCCATTGATCACTACCCATTAAGCCCAACAATCTACCCAGCTTTCTAGCTACCTTACAGTTCATTTATCCAATCCATACTTCCTTATCTTGCCGGCAAAAATACTGTGGGAGACCATAACAAAAGCTTTGATAAAGTCAAGGTATATCACATCCACTGACTCCTCCATGCCCACAGAGCCAGTTACCTTGTCATAGAAGGCAATCAGATTGGTCAGGCATGATTTGCCCTTGGTGAATCCATGTTGACTATTCCTGATCACTTTTCTCTCTTCCAAGTGCTTCAAAATGGATTCCTTGAGGATCCCCTCCATGATTTTTTCTGGGGACTGACATGAGGCTGACCAGTCTTGTTTGGATTGTTCGTCTTCCTTTTTTTAAAGATGGGCACTACATTTGCCTTTTTCCAAACAAAACTGGACACAGTAATCCAGATCATTTTATTAATTAGTATGTAACTTTGGTATTTGTTGTTAATGTTACTAATTTCTCATAGTTCTTTTGTATTATTGTGATTAGTACATTTTTAATGTCTTCCCAGTGCATCTTACTCACTAGATTTTTTCATGTTCCAACAATTGCTCTTTTGAAATATAACACCTATGAATTTCTGTAGTCAGTGACCCCATTCCTTACTATACAGAATTCAAGTAGGTCATGGTTCCAGGTTTCCCATTATTCTCACTTTCCCTATTAGTTCTCCTGATTAGTGAATACAAAATCCAAGATGGTTTCTCCACTATGTGGATCATATATGTACTTTATCATAAAGTTGTCTTGTGAATAACTAAGGAGTTTTTCAATATAGCCCAACTGAAAGCTGAGCAGGTAAAATTTCCTGACAGTGGCCTGTGACTTAAGGTACCCTGAAAATTAGTTCAGGAATGTTCAATTCCCACTCTCCTATGCTGGATTGTCCATAGAAGATCATGTGGCAGGGTCTGCCCACCACCGTCACATGACTATGGTTGTTCCGATGTGTGGTTGCTGCACTTGATTGGTCATCGGGCTCCCAACCCACTCGCTAGTCCATAACTCCCTTGCCCCATGCAGAACTCTCAGTCCACCGGTAGTCTGCTCCACAGGACTAACGGCCTACTAGTCACAATCAATAGATGTTCTTGACCCCAGAGTACTATGGCCTGATGGCCAGAGTCAGAGACGGTCCTTTAATTCAGGGTTGTAGGGCCTGATAGCCCGAACCAGTAAGTGCCCCTGGTTGCAAGCCAGTATGGCCTAATGCCCAGAGTCGATAAGTGCCCCTGGTTGCAGGGCAGTACGGCCTAATGGCCAGAGTCAATGAGTGCCCCTGGTTGAAGGGCAGTAAGGACCCCTACTGCGGGCAATAAGTGCCCCTGGTTGCAGGGCAGTATGGCTGTGAGTCCAGGTTTTGCCCCTGGTAGGGGGATCCAGGCCCACCCTGCTCCACGGGTCCCAACCTAGAGCCCTATGAGCATAGGGGTTGCCTACTGCCCCCTCTCAGTGGGGACTCTGGCCGAAACGAGCCAAGGATACCTGGGTGGGAGGGGCAGCTCCTGCACCATCCCTGGGTCACTTCCTACTGGTCCCGTTGGGGCATCATCCCACGTAGCCATTGGGCCTCCCATTTCCCCAGCGGTGGTTTCTCCCTGGACCGCCGTAGGAGTTGAGCAGTCACTACCTCTCGGCCTTTCAGCTTCCTCTATCTGGACCATGGACTGTAACAGCGCTAGAGCTCCATCAAGGGAACCTTCCCCTTTGCTGGCCAGCCTAGACTGAGCTGTTCCATGGCCTTTTATACTGCCCCAGCATTTGGAGCATGCCAAGTCTGCTTGAAGGGGCAGGACTTTCTCTGCCCAGAGGGTTTTTACCCTTCCCATTCTAGTGCGGGGTCTGCCCACCCCATCACAGATGCCTATATATGTTTTTCCTGTTCTGTATTCTGTTGAGCCACATACCCACTGACACACATTCCCACAGGCAGCAAGTATTTATGACCCGGGCCTGGCTCTGCCAAAGTTCGAGGTTGGGTCTCCCCCCTGGCTCCGCTTGCTACCCTCATGTATTCCCTCTCCTGTGCCACCCAGGTCCCGCATGCCACCTCTCTCCACAGCCCTAGGCCCTACTGTCCAGCCCTGCATGTTCCCCCTCACGCAGTACAGCAGGGCTAGAGCGGCTGCTGACATATCTGTGCAGCCCTTGGTTGGCATGGGGGTGTCTCAATGCAGAGTCCTGGGAGCAGCACACAGACACAAACATACACCAAGGCCACAGAGATGCATGTTCCAGCAGCTGCTCTAGCCCTGCTGCACTGCCAATGATGGTGGCAGGGCCCCACAGTCTGTATTAAATTGCCCATGGACAATAGGGGGGCAGGTGAATGCATGGGACTGGGCGGTGCATGAGTGGCAGGCAGGCCACTTCCCCAGGAACCACTGCCAGATGGGCATGGCCCAGGTAAGCTTGGCACCTTCCCCCCCACCGTATCTCCTCTCACACTCCACTCTCTCTCAGATACTCTATTTCTCCTCCAGCCTCCCTTCTGCCCCCAAACTCTCATACTCCTTCCTGTCCCCAAATTGCCTCCTGGAATCTGCACTCCCACCCTATGCCCCAGACAAGAGCCTGCACACAAGCACCCAGACTCCATTCCAGAGCCTGCATCTCTCACCCTCATGTGCCCCCAGACTTCTTCCCAAAGTCCATTGCCTCACTCCTCCTGCACCTAACCTCCCTCCCAGAGCCTGTATCCCCTTCTGCATTCTAATCCCCTGATCCAGCCCACAGCATTCCTCCCAGAGCCTGCATCCCTCACCCACCCAAACTCCCCCCCAGTGCCTTAGGCAGGTGGGGGGGTGGAGGATTTGAAGGGAGGGGGCTCTGGGCATTCTGGGAACCACCAAAGTTTCTGCAAACCTGCCAGCCCTTCACATTCCTGCCTACTCCAAGGGTGCACAAGTAGACACCATGAGTGAATGCTTAGCTCTGATGAATTCAATGGCAAATGTCATATAGTTTTCAGTGGGGCCAGATTTAGACTCCATGGAGTAGACGTTAGACACGGTGATTTGTAGCAGTCACTTGGGCTATGCTACAAATATATTACAAAGTTGGCAAAGCTTCACAATGGGGGCTCTTGGAATTGAGAAGCAGGTGGTGGTTTCATCCCACTCTAATGAATTTTGATGCTGTAGAAATAACAGTCCAGATGCAAATTTACTCATATAAAAATAATTTTCATTTAATCAGTCATTTGTAAGATACAGAACCATCAATGGTTTGCCAAGCACTAGAGCAAATCTTGCTGATAATGTCATTTAAAATGAATGAGTTTTGCAGGCTGCTAATACTTAATATGAACGTCTTTTTTATTTTAAACAAAATGTTTTGTGACAGCTAAGATATTTGCATCTGAAAGACAGATAGCAGGGCACAGCAGATGAGCTTTGTGTTATTTAGATCGTATCCAATTAATTTCATACTCAAGTGAATGTAAAGTTTGTGGTGGTAATAATTGTGATGCAAGGCAAGAGCCTGGTTGGAGAAGACTAAAGAGAAAGAAAAGAATCGTGTTACTCCTACTTATGTCTTTCCCTCTTTTCTGGCTCAATCTCAATGAATTTGCTTGCTCATCTCTCCTCATTTCTTACTTCTCTTTAGTTCATTTGGCAGTAACGGAGTGCTGCACATCTGCAAACCACTAGAGCACTCCACTCACCTGGAAACACAAGACTAGAGTACTAAACAAAGCAATGACTAGCCTATAGATTCATGCTCAAATCCCATCGGATCATGAAATAAGGGCAAGAAACAGATTGTCTAAAAAAAATCTGAATAAGCAAGAGAGGACTAGGGAAGCAGAGGGGAGATATGGAGAGGATAATGAAGTGGGAGATAAGGGTATACTCCTACTTCAAGTGGTAATTGTGGCAGGTCAGCTAGCATAATAATGGAGGCTGCAGGCTGATGGCCACTATTGCCCATTGGAGTTCACTTTTTTTACCCAAATGGAAAATGATTTTCTGTAGAAACTAAAAAGCTAGAGGGACAAATTCATCACCAGTATAACTGCAGTAATTTCAGATGAGTTACAGGGGAAATAGATTCTGCCCATGATTTGTACGTAGGAAAAAATTAAATCTTTTTTAGTTGTACAAGTGTAGAGAATTCCACAGTGGATGCTACCTGCTTTTCTCTGTATCACTAGTATCACTAGCTTCTCTGTAATGGACACATACTACTACGTATGTCTGAATATATGTCTACACTAGTGACCGAAGCAGCAATTGATCCAGCAGGGGTTGATTTATCAAGTCTAGAATAGATGAGATAAATAGACCACCAATCACTCTCAGTGTCAGTTCTGGTACTTCACCTCAATGAGAAGCCCAAGGGAAAGAGTGTCTCCTGTCGACACACTGCAGTGAAGACATCACGATAAGTAGATCTAAGTATGGCAACTCCACCTACGTGAATGGGCACTTCTGGTGATTTCTCTAACTTCCTCTATCTACAAGTGAGGTCAGGTGAGGGGCTGTGAGAGTCTATGCACTCCTTTCTCAGCCTGCCCAGTGTGGAGGTCGCAGAACAGCTAGTTCACGTGTCTGCAGATGGAGTGCCAGTCTAGAGCACTTTGATCCATGAAGCTCTCACACAGGAACTCCCTGAACCTTCTCACAAGGTTCCTGGAGAGGCCTGCCTTATTCCAACCTCTGTGATCGGACACCTTCCCATCCCAAGCCATCAGTAAGTAGTCTGGGGTCATGGAATCACATAGCAGTGTAGCACATGGCCCAGGTTCATGCCTGCACTCAGTCAGCATTCACTCCCAATCAAGCATGATGATTCAGAGAAGATTGATACTGTGCATGGGAACCTGCTGGGAGGAGGAAAAGGAGGAGAACCCAGTAGCACTCTCTCTGGCAAGCAGCATCTGCTGCTCACACACACCTGCCCTCACCCCCACTTCTCCACTCCTCCAGCGGGGAGGGATAAAAGTTTTCTCTCTGTAGGATGCTGCAAGTGATAGACCTGGCATATGTGGGACACTGTAGGAAGCTGAGCTGACCTATCTCCACATCTCACCTGCAAGCTCCTGGCCAGGCTGGCACCTTACCATGCCTGCTTGTCTCCGGGCCATGTGCATCATGATGCTCCCTTGGGACGATTGTGCACCTGCTAGCCTGCTTTATAGGCAAAATATGGCCTTGCTCAAAACACATTGCCATTGTCTGAACTGAGACCATCGGTGTTGGCTCAGAGATTAGGGCTAGGCTTCATACAAAGTGTCTCCTGTGATGACTGCCCTTGTAACTTTTCTTCACAGATGGGCCAGCTGGAAGCTAGGCGCATCCCCCACCTCCCACTGCATCTGTCCACCTCACCAAGATCCACAGGTGAAAAGGAACCGGGATGAGCTCATGATGGAGCAAATGGTCTGCCTGCAGTCCCTCAAGTAGAAAGTTGAGGAGGAGCACCTGGAGCGAGTCTCCAAGAGAGAAGAGCGGCGGGCTGACTGGGAGGAGAGAAAGGCCGCATAGGAATCATTGGCACACCAGCAGGAGAACATGTTCTCCACCCTCACTGTGGTGAGGAAGCGCGTGGTGGCATGCATGGAGCGGGGCACCAGCCACATCCCTGCCTGACCAATGGCTTCCCCCATAAGGATCCCCAGGGGCCGCTGGGGTCCCAGAACATGGGGGGGGGGAGTGGGTCTAGAGCAACCAGAACCTCCAGGCCACTCAGAGCCAGATGTTAGTCCCAACCCCATTCCTGAGCCCCCTCCCCCATTCCAGGTTTTTTTCCATTCCCTCCCCTATTGTATGTCCCCTGAATAAACACTCCTGTTTGTTAAGAAACCATCTCTTTATTGTTTGCTCTGCAGGGAAGGGCAGGGGAAGGGAGGTGTGGGGGATGAAAGGCACACACAGGGAATGCCCCTTGTAGAGAGCCAAGGTTGGGGGGGGGAAGACTCAGAACTGTCCTTGCATAAAACTGTCATTTCAAGGCCTTTCTGATGATCACTGCCCTTTGCTGTGCTCTCTTTATGGCACTGGTGTCCAGCTGCTCAAACTCCCTGGCCAGACATTCTGTCTCAGCCACCTACCCTGGCAGAAAAGTCTCCCCCTTATTCTCATACAGGTTGTGGAGTACACAAAATCCATCATCACAAAGAGGGTATTGCACTCACTGAGGTCCAGGTGAGTGAGGAGGCTCCTGAACCTCCCCTTTAAAAGCCCGAACACACATTCCACACTGGTGTTCGTCCTCAATATCCTCATCTTGTTCCTAATGGAGCAACATGCGGGCACTGTCGATGTACTGCACCATGAGGTTCAGCACAAGTGCCATGAGCATGACACTGCTTTGCAGCAGCTCTGTCTCCATAGTCACAGTGCTATGGCATCCGCACGAGCAACCAGGGCACAACAAGGCGCGGGCCCACTGCATCCCTTTTCTGTCTCACAATGGGGGAGGGAGTGGAGGCGTGCCTTGTGGGATGTGGACGTGAAGAGGAGCTCCTGTAAGCACCCATCAGTGTTTTCTGGGCCAAGCAGACACTGGAAGTATCAGCCTTCCTGATGCACTTCCCCAACTGATTCCTGGGGCTTTCAGTCTGAGGCAGGCACCGTAAATGTGAACACGCTACTTTGGAACACATTTGATTCTTGCCTGCAGTGGGGTCATGGCCCTCAACTTCTCAACATTGGGTGCCCAGAACTCAAACTTAGTAGATTTGAACTAATTGCATAGTGAAGACAAGCCCTTAGGGAGTTGCTTAGTCAAGAATAATTTTATTTTGGTACATCACTGTAGCATTTCACAAATACAGCTTTACAATTTGTCACACTCCCTTTATCCTGTGCTTTTGCACACCTGGAACAAAAAACAGTCTAAGACTTAATTAAAAACCTGAAACTACAGAAGAGATATTTAGTAACTGTGAACAGAATTGCAAGTCCCACTCCTGGATACTCTGTAGGTCAAGTGTCATTAACAAGACTGGAGTTGCAAAGATTGTTAGTACTATTTTTTATCTTTGATTTTTTTTTCTTTTTGTTCGGGCATAAGTGGTGTGATACTTCCCACCAAGATACCTCAGGCCAATTTCTAAGAGTATTCTTCACTTTTACTCCCAAACTGGCATATATTGGTACTGAAAAGGAGGGTTCATTGTTCACAACCATATCTTACACACAAGCACCCAAGGTCTACTATCACTGCGGCTATGTCTAGACTACAGCGATCTATTGGAAAAATGTACACAAATTCCAATAGTTTTTTTGGAGGAGGCTTTTCCGAAATTTGGCCTGACTGCACAGGGCCAAATTTTGGAAAATCCTCCTCTTTCTGAAGAGCCCTTCTTCCTCATGGAAGGCGGAAGACAGGGCTTTTGAAAGAGTGTCTGCTCTTCCACAAAAAAAAGCAGATGAGCAGACGTGTTCCCTGGACATGGCAGAGTTTTTCCAGGGTGCCTCAGGTACCCTGGAAAAACCCCATAGTCTAGACGTAGCCTGCAATTGCAGATTGATTATTTCTGTCAGTAGTGCTTTAACTTATGTTAAGGCATTTGCATGCCAAGCCACATGGACCATACATTAAGAACCATAGTCTATGTATCTGAAAATGCTGTGAGGGTCCACTCCAGAATGGAGGCAGGTTCTCCAGGAGATCAAAGACAGTCAAAATTCCCTCACACTCCCCTATTTGACTATGGCTTTTCTGGCAAACACATTGGTACAAATGCCACTCAAAATGGAGTTCTGTAGAGCAACTTGTTTGTAATATTGACTTCCAACCCCAGTAACCAGAAATACTGTACTGTTTAACTATAAAAGCACCCACTTTCCCTTACACCTCCTCCTGTGAGAATCAGACTGTTATAAATCTATTCTAAAAATAAGTTAGGTGTTACATCTAGCTTCTGAATATTACTGTACTTGTGCCAATCTCATTCCTGCCAAAACAATCTCCCACCCAATTGTAAAGAAAGGAACAGAATCTGTAAGTGACTCAGAGTCATGGGTTAGAGGGGGAAGATAGTGTCTGCAACAGTATGCCTATGAAAGAATACAAGTGTGATACTCTCACTCTCTGCCACTCTATATGCCAGATAGTAGTGTATGCTACTGTGGATTCCTCTGTACTTCCTGGTCTATGAGCTGCCTTATTTATTGTGGTTTGCAAGGTCCAAGTTTGAATTCTGAACCCAATTACTTCACCTAAAGCAACAACAGGGAGAGGAGCAAAGGGATGGGCTTTTAGGACTCTGCTATACTATTCAAAGTGACCAAAACTGGAAGGGAGAAAATGAGTCATGTATAACATGAGTCAGGTGCAGAGTAAGATTACAGAGCAAAAAACAAGGTATTTTTGAGATGCATACTAATCGTGGATCTGGCTGCCTATTCAGATATCTGTCCAGATTCCAGATAGCTAGATAACCTACTAAAAGTGAGTAACATTTGGCAACTATTAATAGAGGCATATTTCATCAACCCATATGCCTCTCTGCAAAGAATCATATTTTAGTGTAAATAATTTGAATTAATGTTTTACAAAATGAGGAAATTTGAGAACTTAGTAAATCTACTGGTACTATTTAGGGAGCATTTAATTTGCTGATCTTCTCTGGAAAGGTATCAGTTTCTAGGTGCAAGTGCTACTTGCAAGGTCCTAAAAAAATGGTGGCAGTGATATAGGCACAGAAATACCTTAATAACATGGAAAATTGCTCTGAATTTAAACATGGATACAGCACAGAGAATGTACCAGTCACTCTTGAATGAACTGCTTGTCACAACTCAGAGGGACAGAGAGTGTAGAATGTGGCTGTGTATTCTTAAGAAGGGGGATAGGGGAGGAGGGGATTCAGCCGACCAGCTGTTTTGCTGTCTCACTGGCTGCCTGCTGTTTTATAGATTTGAATTCAAAGTGATGCTTTTAATATTTAAAGCCTTGAATGTACTAGGGCTTAATTATCTTGTCAGTCTTCTGACCTACTCTGTACCATCTTGCCCTCCTAGATTAAAAGGAACAGGGCTTTTGGTCGCAGGGTTGATAGGAGTAGAATCGGTATATTGTTGTTCAGTGTCTGCAGAGAATGCCCTACCTTCTGATCTTGGAAAAGCTGTCATTTTAGCTTGTTATAACAAGACATTAAAACTTTATTTCTTAAAGCATTTAGCACAGTGTATTGATTTTGCTTTTGAATACTTTCTCTATGGTTTTGCTAGGTTTTAACTGGTATTTTAAGTATTCTCAATGCTATGTAATATCTACCAATGATGAATAAGCATCATGCACATATATTTTATTAGTGCTTTAAATTCTATTTAATAGAGAATACCTATGTTTTCAATCTCCTTCGAATAACACATTACAAAACCTCTCTGATATTTGGCCAATGACTTTTAGATATGCTAATAACCAAGAATTAAACAGAAAAATGTAGAGGGAGAATTAAGACACTAATGTTCCTCAGACCATGCCATACATTTTTATTCATCCTGGAAGGATAACTCACTTAACTGCACATCAAAAATTCTCTGGGGAAAACATTTCAAGACTTCTTTTCCCGAGGAGCTGTGGGTTGAAGTCCTGAATTTCCAGATTATAGCCTCAAGCTTTTGTAAACCTAGAATGTTTTATATTTTCTCTTCCTCAGGCTGTTCCCACTATCATCCAACTATTTCAAAGTGGGTGACTTGCTGCAAAATGCCAATTCAATTTAAACTGCCACTGCAGTTGAGAATGTCCTTAGATACTTGTATTCTGGAAGGAAAGCCATGGATTCTCAAGCAGGAAACTAGATCTGGTTTGGGCCTGGCTTTGTATTTATCATGGATGAAGTCATTCATGTACGGACAGCCAGGGCAAGGCCTAATTTGATGGCTTAAGTGGTGCACAGTCTTGGCGCAGGCTCTTTGCCCAAGGTTGAATTTTACCTTAAACCCCACCTCCTTGTTACAATATAAAGTTCATAATTCTTTTTCCTTAATGGGTGAAAATTGAGTTCTCAGTAGTCTTTCCCATAGTCACTACCACTTTCTACTATGAACTTAACTTTGTCCTTCAGACTTCTGCATCTCCTTTTCACTTTCTACTATTCAGTCTCCTAGTTCTGTCAATAGGAGGGTGAAGGGATTTCCACTGGAGGATGAACCTAGTCCTCATAGAATCAGAGAATCATAAGGCTGGAAGAGACCTCAGGAGGTCATTGAGTCCAGCCCCCGGCCCAAAGCAGGACCAACCCTAACTAAATCATCCCAGGCAGGACTTTGTCAAGCTGGGACTTAAAAACCTCTACAGATGGAGATTCTACCACCTCCCTAAGTAACACATACCACTACCTCACCATCATCCTAGTGAAATAGTTTTCCCCTAGTATCCAACTTAGACCTCCCCCACTGTAACTTGAGACCATTGCTCCTTGTTCTGCCATCCGTCACTACTGAGAACAGCCTCTCTCTATCCTCTCTGGAACCTCCCTTCAGGAAGTTGAAGCCTGCTATAAAATCCCCCCTCACTCTTCTCTTCTGCAGACTAAATAAGGCCAAATCTCTCAGCCTCTCCTCATAGGTCATGTGCTCCAGCCCCCTAATCATTTTGGTTTCCCTCTACTGGATCCTCCCCAATGTGTCCACATCCTTTCTATAGCATGGGGCCCAGAATTGGATGCAATACTCCAGATGTGGCCTCACCAATGCTGAATAAAGGGAAATAATAACTTCTCTAGATCTGCTGGAAATGCTCCTCCTAATGCACTCTAATATGCCATTAGCCTTCTTGGCTACAGGGGCACACTGTTGACTCATATCCAACTTCTCATCCACTGTAATCCCCAGGTCCTTTTCTGCTGATCTGCTACTTAGCCAGTCAGTCCCCAGACTGTATCAGTGCTTTGGATTCTTCCGTCCCTAGTGCAGGACTCTGTTCTTGTCCTTGCTGAACCTCATCAGATTTCTTTTGGCCCAATCCTCCAATTTGTCTAGATCACTCTGGATCCTATCACAATAGATATTGCTTTTCTTTCATTAACTTACCTGCTTCTGAGGCTATGTCTAGACTACAGAGTTTTGTCAGAAAAACGGCCATTTTTCTGACAAAACTTGAGTTACGTCCACACTGCAAGCACATTCTTTCAACACTAAATTGAAAGAACAGAGGGCTTTTTGCACAATTGGTAATCCTCAATCTACAAGGAAGAAGCCTTTTTGTGAAAGAACTCTTTCACAAAAAGGCATGTGTGGATGGGAGGAGGGAGTTTTTTCGGAAGAAGAGGGAATAGGAAAAAGCACAGGTGCCTTGGTGGCCATTCTGTCCATAGCAATCACTGCTTACATGCAAGATAGCATCCAGGCAGTCTTAGACATTCTCTTTCACTTTTGCAGTGTGGACGCACTCTCTTTCACAAGAAGTTTTTTTGGAAGATCTCTTCTGAAAAAAGTTTCTTACGCAAGAAGCCTGTAGTCTAGACATAGCCTTATTTTCAGACAACCGTCAAAAACAGCTGTAAGTGTGTTGTAGGAAATAATCCTACACTTGTAAAGGTCAATTTAGGTGATCTGTCGGGTGCTTTATTACTATGATTATAATTCCATGAAAGTATTATCGTACCCAGGACAGGTAGTCCCAATTTATATCAATATTTACTGGATAGGTAGGAGAATAATCTGTACTTTTCTGATTTTTCCATTCAGTAAACCATTTTTTTAAAAAGAAAATATTTGTGCTTTGATTCTATACACTGATAATCAGAAACTCTAATTTAATTCTTCTACAAGGACCAAGGATTTAGAGAGGCGTTCCGATTACTCGTCATGTTCTTGTATTTATATTCACCAACTTATGATTTCAATATAATATTGATTTCTGTATAATATTGATTATATAATCAATATATAATATTATATATAATATTGATTTCTGATTGGTGTTTCTGATTGGCAAGAAAACATAGGTATCCTTAGCAACATTTAATGGATTGGTTATTTCAAAAAAATTATTTCCAAAAAAGCAATTTTTTGCAGTTTTAAACCGAGAAGAGTCTGAAAGGAATTTTGGACAGTTCTGGCTCAAATAGTGGAACCCCGTTATCCCAAAGGTTCTTTGGAAGCCAAAACAATGAGCTGATTGTTTGTTTCATTTTTGAAATTGGTAGGTCTGCAAAGGCAATGATGAGGCAATTACTTTAGTTTCTCCCTGAAAATCCAATACTAATTCTAAGAAAGTCTGCTTGTGGATGCGCTCTCTTCTTTTCCAGATCTGTTTGTCTACAGGATGAATGGGGAGAACCCCACATTTTTGTAAATAATATGTGCTCCAAGGTTATTCACTCAAGTTTCAGATTGTATTTCTTGAAGTAGAGTTCTTGAAATATGGGATGTAGGTGGAGTAAGCTAAGTATCATCCAGCTCAGTGCATGCAAGGCTGCTTTTCTGGCAGACGATAATATTTAGCAGAGAACCTCCAATATGTTTTAAGATTTTACATATTGCATTTGGTAAATGTGGGAGACTTGCTGTTTCTGACATGTTGCTACAAGCAGGTAGTGATTTAATGAAAAGCAAAAAGGCTGAAAAGGGGTTTGCCAGATCCCTGTGTGATGTGAATGTTAACAAGCTCAGTCACGTCATCAGCATCCCTGCTCTTCACCCTCCCTCCCATCCTTTCTCTCTCTTTTATGAGCCAGCTTGAAATCAGGGAATTACATGCTAAGGAAAACCCTTCAGCTAAACATATAATTATTCTGAACAGGATCAATGCAGCTCAGTTAATCAGTTTACCAACTGAATTAATTTTTATTTGTTTCATGTCTGCATCTCCTGTGGAGAATAGAGAAATTCAAGATTTAAGGGAAAAAACGGTTGCATTTGTGAAATAGTATTTATATCGAGCATTCATTATGAAAGGAACCTCTACTGCAGGGTATTTTTTCAGACAAACATTACTTTCAATCAGCAGGATTTTGAATAACTGACTCCATGTGAAGTTATTTTTCAAGGTACACTTAAGAAATAAGTGATTTCCTATTTTAATTTCCAGCTGTTTAATAACATTCCATTCTCCTCAGAGCCCAAATTATTTGTGTGTTTGTTTTATGAAAACAGGGGATTGTTGTATCGAAGCTTCAATTTATTTGCACAATATGGCAATTGGATACAAAAATGTTTTAAAGAAACCAAAAATGCAAACTTTTAACTCAGGAAGTCTCAAAGCTGTTATTTTAAAATCTAGATAATAAACTTTTGTATGATATGTAAAATTTTAAAAAATTAAACAGCCTAAATTTATAGTTGTAAGTGCAATAGAAACTCAGAAGTACAACTGGCAGACAGCAAAACTGATTTCTGTACAGGATTAGTCTTTCACTATGCTATTTACATACATGTGAAAATGGGGTTTTTTTAGTTTACAAATGCGCTTTCGGTAAAATGTGGACTTAAATGCAAAACTTCCTTGTGTTGCACAGTAAATAGAGGTGCTGATGGTTAATACAATGCACTAGAAGCCTCCAAGTAGTTGTATTACAAGAATAAACATTAAGGTACACTTTTCCACCAAGTACTCATTTTAATATACTCAGTCTTCACATAACTATTATCAAAAAAAAGAAAAAAAAAAGAGAACAATTATAAAAATAAGTTGTTGTTTGACATATTTTACATTCTACAATGCGTGTAGAACATATTTTCCCCAAATTGTAAACATGGAATTTAAATAAAATGAGGTAAAGGGCACCCTCTTATATTAATGTTTACATCCCACAAAGATATATTATTTCAATGAAAGTATTTACCTGTAGTAAGAAAAGGATAAACATCAGAATAAATAAAGCAATAGTAACTGTTAGAAAAAAGAAAATGAAATACATTTGAAATAAAGAAATAAGTGAATCAACAGTAAAAGAAAGAAATTTACTACAATTACCAGAAAATATTTTTTTCAAAATCTCATATATTAATCCTTTTAGAAAACACCTATTTTTTTAACGCTACTACTTTGCCAATCTATTTGTTAATCCTCAAAGAATATTTTTATGCATCCTTAAGACAAATTCAATAATACAAAGCTGTCCAGTGTCCTCATTGCCAGTTCCAGAACAAGATTCAAAAATCAATTTCTCAACTCCTTCACAGCCTTCCTTGGGAGTCCACAATGTGAAATCCAGAGAGTCTGTTATTGAATCTGTTCCTAAGGAAGAATCCATGTATAAATACAAGATGCCACCTTACTATAATGCTGTTCCTGAGAAACCATTAATTTATACCTTGTGGTAAGTAATGCTTTTTAAAGGGAAGGAAGAGAATGATTGCCCTTCTTGGGTTAGAATTCAGGATATGGATTATCTATTACAACAATATGACTTACAGTGAGATGCACTGTGGATGTACAAATGTCTTATACTATTACATTCAATTTTGTGGCTTCCTCCTATGACCTCTTACATTACTCTGATGTTGCTAATCACACAGATTAGTTTGCAAAAGAAATTATTAGATGATTTTTTTAAAAGTTCCATAGCGGCAATAAAAGTCTCTTTTTTTAAAAAGGCCTCTTACTGTGGTCACCTTACTGTGAAATGTGTTTGTGACTAACAGCTTTTAATATTTAACACTGTTGTATTCAGTGTTGTTGTAGTCACATTGATCCCAGAATATTAGCGAGATAAGGTGCGTAAGGTAAATACCTTTTATTGGAACAACTTCTGTTGATAAGAAAGACCAGCTTTTGAAGTTCCACAGATCCTAGACCTCAAGAGGAGCTCTGTGTAAGCTTGAAAGCTTTTCTTTATCACTAATAGTAGTTGGACCAATAAAAAAAGTATTGCTTTTCTTCTTGTCTCTTTAATATTAAAGTTAACTGAGAATGTATTTGAAGGGCAAATGGGGTACATTTTTACAGGGGCCGATTGCTGAACACTATGTTAAAATGCTTCAATTGTAATGTGTTTCTTTCAGTAGTTGAGGTTAAGATCCACCTTCAGAATACAGTAATTTTACTGCAAATATTAGAGGAAGGTGATTTTACAACAGGAGTAGTTATGATGTAGTTTCATGGAACTGGGAATCAGGCTGCATTGTCTTTTTCTCCATGAAATGCACAGTATGGGGTACTAGTAATAATTCAATTCCATATCTAAGTCCTTGCTGCAAATTATGACTTCTGATCCTTTTCAAATAAATATATTTAAGCAAGAAGTGCAGAATAAGTTACAATATAAATAGCTAGGTTGTCGTGTCAAGCTTTGTCATGTGAGTATTTTCAGAGGTAAATCATTCTGTATGGGTGATTTATATAGATAAGTTACAAAGCAAAAGGAATGCCACTAATAGTCTGCAGCTTCATCCTAACTTTGTGTATTAAAATCCATTTAGCAGAATAACTATCACTAGTTAAACTGCTCACAGCATACAAAACAATGTACAATGCAACAGTGACAATGATGAACTCAGTTGTAGTAAACTTAGGGATTTCCATCTGATTTTGAAGTAATTGTTACCATATTACATTGTCAGCTGTGATGCTTTATTCATTAGAACCATTTTTCTTTGACTACAAGGGGCATACACTAACAGCTTGAAGCACATATTTGCACAGGGCAAATATTAAGATAAAATATGGTAGCATTATATACGTTTGATAATAATAGCTTCCTTTGTCTTCATGCATGCAGCTAATATTACTAATGAAAAACCTTCAATTCTACACATATTTCAGTCATTGATACACTATTCTTATTTATATTTGAACTTAAAAACCAGGAAAATGTTACTTTATGTGATATGTGACGTGTAGTCTATATATAAAAATACTGGCAGACACAGCAGGTTTTAAAATATATAAAATGTCCCCCATCAAAAAGGCAATTTAATCCTGAGGGACTATACGGTAAATATCTGAATGACACATTCAAAAAAATCTCCTGTTTGTATGTACTAAAACTGTTTGCTCATTGTGGAAAAGTTGCTGATGTTACTGTCATAGCCTGTTACCCGAGATGTAGTCAGATTATATCAAAAGTCTGAAGAGCTGTTGGAATAGGCTGAAATGCAGTAACAAGTATTATTTAAATATTACCAGTTGCATTACATTACGGTCTAACTCATAATTTTAGATACTGTAACAGACTCTGCCACTTTTTAACCCTTTAAATACTGACAATGATATATATAATCAAATACTTCTTCTCCCCAGCAGTGTCATATGATTTTAATTAATGTAATTGGACACAGCTTTCAATCATATATCTGGTGCTTTCAAGATCCATCCTTGGTGACCGCTTAGGATAATTAGCTCTCAACTAGCTTGAGCTGAAGATGCTTGAGAAAAAAAACCCTACATGCATTCCCATAGATGCCTTCTGCCTTACGATACTGTATGGTTGTAGGAAAAGTAAGGTGTTTACAACTGTAAGATAAGTGAGCACTTAGCCCAGTTTCAGTTAGTTAATTGTGAACATATATTTCACCATCATTAAATCAAAGCCAGTCACACATTATAAATATAAAGGCTTTAAAGAAAACTACAGCCATCCAGTTTAACCCTATAATATATTTGAAATCCTAGTACAGAAAACATACCTTACCCATTAAAAATTGCACCTATTTCCCTCACATAATGGCAAAGCCTTTTACAACAGAAATTAGTTAGCTTTTTAAAGCAACACCACATTAGAAATTGTATAACTATGGTAATGTGTGTGCTCTATAAATAACACTTTTTCCTATTCAGGAGAAATTTGAAATACTTATCATGAACAATTTTTCACTTTTCCATCCCAATCAATCTGTTCTCAACAAAACAAAGCATCAACAAAGGAAAACAGCTTATTTCTGTGTTTGTGAAACTACAAATGTGCAGAGAAATCATAATCCCTGTCAAGTTATCTTGGTTGGGGAAACTCTTCTAAGCAGTGCACAGAGAAGCAGCTCTTCTCGTTTCCTCTTGCACTCTCCATATATGGTAAAGACTGCACTGTCCACGGTACTAGTGACTATCAGAGAAGCGTATGCTTTATACAAAATGTAGAGACACTAACAAGAGAAGCTGGGAAGCTTGCACAAACCAGGACATAATAAAAGAATCAGAATTCCATAGTCCAGCACCTTGTCTTCTCTGTGTATCACCATAAAACTACACTCGAGTGCTGCATACATGCATAATCACTGCATGAAATCACCTGATAGGAGCAAAACAAAGCTAATCAGGGCATATTTAAAGACAACAAACATAATATCGTTACATTGCAATGCATAATGGAGTCTTACGGCACAAATTCTTTATAGTTACGTCTGCATTTATCCACAAATTCATTAGATCACTACTCAGTTCTCAACAGAGATTCCAACAGCATGTTTTGCAGCTTATATCAGGTCTGTGTTCAGTCATAGCTCTGAGAACTACTGTATCAAGCAGCATATGGATTTTTAGAACTAAACTAACTCTTGACAAAATAAAAAATACAGAAGTAGAAATGTAAATCTCATAGAGTCAAAGCACAAATAATAATTGTATTAATGGTAATAAATTATCATACCTTTCATCCAATCCACTACTTGCTTGGGCGTCCACTTGCTAATAGGTTCCATAACGAGAGCCATCATCAGATCACTTTATCATTCACACCAAAATGAGAAAAAGAACGGGGAAAAATCTATCAGAGCATGGCTAGGATGAGAGAGCTGTAGGATTTTACAATGCAGTCCAAAGATGAGATGATGCTTTGTCCCTCCAGGTTTCTCCTGCACTGATTCAGTAATGTATAAAATTACACTGCTTGATCAGCTCTAGCACCTCCCCCACTGCACACAGCCTGCAACACAGAGGAGCACACTGAATCAGGAAATGGTGCAATATGTATATACTTACTTACAAAAGCCTGTATCCAATGATCTACTTATTAGACTGATATAAAATTATAGTGTTTTGCAAGCAACTGAGCCTTGTGTTATTCCAGATTTACAGCTTTCTGGAGTTTGATTGCTATCAGCTCTGGGATCTTCATTAGGGAAAATACTACTGGTGTAACTTGATAACAGATTTTCTTGGTTCTATTTTAAATATGCTGACTGTTGTTCAAATTAAAGAGAAGATAGAAATACCATAGTATCACTTGGCATCTGGCAAAATGCTGAGCATCTCCGTCTTTACAATACAAAATGTTGCTGGAATCTTATAGTATATAATCATGTAATTCAGAATGTCAAACACAGTAGAGGGAGTCTTACCAAGATAAAATTCACTATCTACAGAAACATCTTTTTTCTGGGAACATTCAGGGCCAGTACCCTTCCCTCTCTGAGTTTCTCCTTTCTATAGTGAAGGAATCCCAGCCCACTGTGATGGGATCCATTCTTTTTTTTTTTTTTAAGCAATAATCCATTCTGATAAAAACAGCCAAGAGGTAGCACTGGAACTATCTGTTCATTCTTCCTTTTTTTTTTTTTTTTTTAAGAGAGAGAGAGAGAAAGAGAAAGAATAATGGTAAATTGGTATCTTTTAAAATGGTAAAGTTAAAAGATTTCAGTCATGGACTCACCTCACTGAGGTGTGCCAAGTTGTGCTTCTCAGGCCCTTTGTATTTCATGTCCCTGGTTAAATGGGTGCATGTTCTTTTCGTACTCTATCCTTCATGTCTAAGAGCTACAGCCATACTGTCTTGGAGGGGACTAGCTTAGGCTCCAGGAAGAGTCAAAGAAAGGGACACCTCACCTCAGCTCTAAGCTCCAGCCCTTTTCTCAAGAAATCTTTCATTTCTGACACCTTCAGCCACATTCAATCATCAAATTTCTACACTGTGTTCTTCATATAGCCTATGGGGACACATTCATTAATTCCACACAGCTGGCTACTGCTGCAAGCCAGAAAATCCCTGTAGGTTAGGAAACTGCAGTCCTTGTTTTAGCTAAAAAGACAGAGTTAAGACCTTCCCTGCTGGGTTCAGTGTGTGTGTGTGGGGGGGGTGCCTTCCCTCATGGTTTGGAATCAGTCAAACAGGCCTATTGGGCAAAAGATTCCATCTCATCAGCATTTTTTATATCTCTTTATAAAGAAAGAACCAAAATAGGAACAGATGCAAAATGCTAGGACATCTTTAGCCCTTCTAAATTATTTTTTCTTTACCTGGAACAAGGAGCTTTATTAGCATGAGAAAAATGGTATTCTCACCCAAAATATTCCATCCCATTTACTTAAAAACAAAACCAGCCATATAGGGTCAGTTCATCTAGCCCAGTATCCTTTATCTGGTAGTGGCCAGTGCAAAATGCTTCTGTCAGGTGGAGAATTGGAGACACCGAGAGCATGTGATTGTATCCCTGACCATCTTGGCTAATAGCTGTTGATATACCTATCATTATAGCTATTTTTTTTAGCTCAGCTACAGTTTTGGCCTTCACAATATCCTATGGCACTGAGTTCCACAGATTGACTGTGACTACTTCATTTTTTTTTTGTTTGTTTTAAACCTGTTGCTTATTAATGTGAGCAGTTGATCCCAATTCCTATACTATGTGAAGGGATAAATAAGATTTTCTTTCTATTCATTTTCTCTACACAGTCCATGATTATACAATCCCCTATCATGCCCTCTTTAGTCATCTCTTTTCTGAGCTGAACTATCCCAAGCTTTTTAACCTCTCTCCATATGGAAAGCTGTTCCATCCCCCTAATCATTTTTGTTGCCCTTCTCTGCATCTTGTCCAATTTTACTCTATCTTTTTTGAGAGGGGGTGACCAGAACTGCATGCAATATTCAAGGTATTGGTGTACCATGGATTTATATTGCTGTGTTATAATATTTTTTGTTTTATTATCTATCCCTGTCCTAATGGTTCCTGACATTTCTAGCTTTATTGACTGGCCCCTGCAAGTTTAGATTTGTTCAGAGAAATAGTCATGATGACTGCAATATTACTTTGGGTATGTCTACACTGAAAGCTAAAGTCGAGTTAAGATAAGCAACTTCAGCTACATTAATTGCATAGCTTAAGTCGAAGTACTTTAACTTGGTTTTTGGCACTCTTCCTTCAACTTCCCTTACTCCTTGTGAAATGAGGGTTACATGAGTCGGAGTAAGAAGTCCTTCAGCTTGACATTATTTCAAAATAAAGGCTTGTAGTGGTACATCAGTTATTCCAAAATAACGCTGCTATGTAGATGTATCCTTCCTTGAGTAATAACAGCTAATTTAGACCTCATCATTTTCTATATATAGTTGGGATTATATTTTTCAGTGTGCATTGTTTTGAAGATAATGCCATTACCATTTTGTTGCCTAGTCACTGAGTTTAATGAGATTCTTTTCTAACTTTTGCAATTGGTTTTGGATATAACTATTAAATAAGTTTGTATAATCTGTGAATGTTGCCACCTATTCACCCTTTTCCAGATAATTTTTGAATATGTGTAACAACACTGGTCCCAGTATCTTTGGGGTACCCTACTGTTTATCTCTCTTCATTGTGAAAACTGACCATTTATTCCTACCCTTTGTTTCCTATCTTTTAACCAGTTACTGATCCATAAGAGGACCTTCCTGCTTATTCTATAATGGCTTGCTTTGCTTAAGAGTCTTTGATCAGGGATCTTGTCAAAAGTTTTCTGGAAGTCCAAGTAAACGGGGATTGACTAAATCACCTTTGTCCACATGTTTGTTGATTCCCTCAGAGAAATCTAACAGACTGATGAGGCATGATTTGAGGTTCTTGTTATCATGTTTAGCTAAATGTCTGATATATTTGCTTTTACAATAGTTTCACCCAATTTGCTTAGTCCTGAAGTCAGGCTTACCTACCTGAAGGTACTTCTGGTGCCTTTTTAAAAAATCGTGTGCATGCCAGTCATGTGATACATAGGCCAATTTAAATGATAGGTTCCATATCACAGTTAATAGGTCTGTAATTCCATATTTCAGTTCCTTCAGAACTCTTGAGTGAATATTATCTGGTCATGACTTATTACTATTTCATTTACTAGTTTGTTCTAAAAGCCTCCTGTACTAATACCTGAATCTTTAACTGTTGTTCTGATTTCTCAGTTTAAAAGAATGGCTCAGGTGTGCGGATCTCTCCCACATCTTCTGAGGTGAAGACCAATGTAAGGAATTCATTTAGCGTCTCTGTGATGGCCTTGTCATACTTGCGTGCTCCTTTGGCATCTCGATTGTCTAGAGGTTCCATTAACTGTTTGGCAGACTTGCTGCATCTGATGTACTTTAAAAAACTGCTGTTAGTTTTTGTGTTCTTAGGCTATGTCTACACTGGAAAGATTTGGCAATTAAAGTGCTGTTTAATACAAAAGTCACCAAAAGTGAAAACCAATCAAACCAGACATTTCATGGCTACATCGCTAGCACCCTGCCAACAGAAAGAGCAAGGCAATGTGGATAAGCGTGCCACCATGCACTGTTGTGGGAAGGCAAAGCTGTTCTGTGAACTCTCCAGGCTGAGGAAAGCCAAAGAAGAATGGCAGTTTTTCCAGTCCTCCCCCTGCAGCAGCAGTCTGCCTGCCACTGTGTTTCTATCAAGGCAGAACAGGAGCATTCCAATGATTTGCTCTTTGTTTGTTCCCCAAACAGAGCCGCTCACTCAGCTGTCAGATACTTCCCAGAGCTTTGACAGGGGAGGGGGTGTATGCCTGCAGGGCAGCAGAGATCACAAAACACTGAGCACAGCCATCAGAGCAGGCATTGTGTGATACTGGCAGAAGCCAGTTCTCTGGACAAAACAAACAGCAGAGTGCACACTGGCTCTTTCTCGACAATAAAGGGAGGGGGAAAGAAAAAGTCTTTCACAGGGGTGGAAGTTTTTTGTCAGCAAACTGGGTGTTTTCCCAACAAAAGTTGCATTGAAGTGTAAACGCTCTCACTGTTTTGTCACCAAAAGGCAGGTTTTGGTGACAAAACATGCCCATGTAGACAAAGGCCTTAGCTAGAGCTTTAAATTCTCTCCTGGCCTGCTTTACTATACTTTTACATTTGACTTGCCAGAATTTATGCTCCCTTCTAAAAGGGTGTCACAAGAAGGAGGGAGAAAAATTGTTCTCCTTGGCCTCTGAGGATAGGACAAGAAGCAATGGGCTTAAACTGCAGCAAGGGAGGTTTAGGTTGGATATTAGGAAAAACTTCCTAACTGCCAGGGTTGATAAACACTAGAATAAGTAGCCTAGGGAGGTTGTGGAATCTCCATCTCTGGAGATATTTTAAGATCAGGTTAGACAGACATCTATCAGGGATGGTCTAGATGGTACGGGACATACACGAGGGCAGGGGACTGGACTCAATGACCTCTTGAGCTCCCTTCCAGTTCTAGTGTTCTATGATTCTATTATTCTGTTTTCCTTATTAAGATTTGACTTCCATTTTTTAAAGGATGCATTTTTTCCCTCTAACTGCCTCTTTTACTTGCCTAACTGGCAATGGTGGCTTTTTTTTTTTTATATTACTCATTTTTTTAATTTGTGGGGGGTATACATTTAGTTGAGCATCTATTTTGGTGATTTTTAAATAGTCTCCAAGCAGTTTGAAGCCACTTAACTAGCTTCCTAATTTTTTGTATTTCTCCAGTTTTTTAAGTTAAATGCTTCTGGGTTGGGTTTCTTTTTCCCTTTACAAAGATGTAAAATTTAATTGCATTACGGTCTCTATAACTGTGCATTTTAGCTGTATTCACCTTCAAGACCCAGATCCCTTGCTCTACTTAGGACTAAATCAAGAATTGCTTCTTCCCTTGTGAATTCCAGGACAAGCTGCTCCAAGAAGCAGTCAATTAATGGTGTCTAGAAATTTTATCTTGCATCTCTTCCGGAGGTGACATACACTCAGTCAATGTGACGGTAATTGAAATCCCCCATTATTACTGTATTTTATGCCTTTGCAGCCTCTCTAATTTCCCTGAGCATTTCACAACCAGGGGGTCAGTAGTGTATTCCTATAGTTATACTTTTCTTATTCAAGCATGGGATTTCTCCCCATAGAGATTCTATAGAGCATTTAATTCATTCATTTAAGATTTTTACTTTATTTGCCTTGATTTTTTCACTCATACTAGTGCAACCTGCTCTGTCATTCCTACGTATTTTGTACCTTAGTCTTACCATGACCCACTGATTATATTTGTTTTACCAAGCTTTCTCTATGCCAATTATATCAATATCCTCATTCACTGCTAGGAATTCTAATTCACCTATATTAGTATTTTGACATCTATCATTTATATATAAGCATCACTACATTTTGTCAATATGCAGTTGCTTGCCTTCATGTATTATATGTAAGTGGGACTCTTTTACATTTGTTTATTCCTCACTAACTCCTATCCATACTTTACCTTTTTTCCTAATCTTTTCATTAGACTATGGAACACTCCCCTTGATAAAGTCATCCCTAAGGGATGCTTCCACCAAAACTGAGTGTTCCTCTGCACTAGTTAGCTTTCCCCCGTCCTTAGTTTAAAAATCAACCAACAGCCTTTTAAAATTTTACATGCCAACAAATTCCATTTTTGTTTAGATGGAGCCCATCCTTCTTATATATGCTTTTCCTTTCCTGAAAGGCTCACTAGTTCCTAATAAACCTAAACCACTACTCCCTGCACCATGTTCTCCATGAATTTACATCCTGAAGTTCTGCCTGTCTGACTGACACTTACATGGAAATGGAAGCATTTCAGAGAATATTACTATAGAGATCCAGAAATTTGTTATCTTGACTAGCACCCAAAATTTGGCCTCCTCACTTTGCCTATGTCACTGGTATTTACGTGTACCATGACCACCAGCTCCTCCCTTGCAATGCGCTTAAGTCTGTCTAGATATTTAGTGAGATCTGCAGGCTTCACACCCAGCAAGCAGAACCATGTGGTTCTCCTGGTTGTTACAAACCTAGATGTCTATATTTCTAATAATTGAACTCCTACTATTACTTGGTTCTTCCTAGTAACCTCAGTTCCATTCCTTGCGGGATAGCCTCAGTGCAACAGGATGCCATGACATTATCTGAAAGGAGGGCCCCAACTATATGATAGCTTCTCTGCTTCAGCCTAATGATCTCCTTCCCCAAGACTTTCATCCTCCTCAACAGCACCGAGACTGTCAGAATTCAAGTGGGACAACTCTATTGTGTTCCTGAAAGTCTTGTATATGTACCTCTGTCCCTTTATTCCCTCCAGTTAAGCCACTCTGGCTGCATGAGCCATACTGTGTCTCTGAGATGAAGAGCAGCTTGCACTGTGTGCATTCATACGCCACCTACTCATGAAGTATGTAATCATACATGCTGCATTCAGTGCCATAAACTGGATCGCTTCCACTCTGCTGCTGCACTCCTGCCTGCATTCTTTTTAAACTTGTAGGGGTTTGGTTTTGTTTGGGGGGGTGAGGATCCCACTGGAGCTATTTAAACAAATTGATGATCTAGCCCCTTTATTTTCCACCATGGAAAGAATATAGCTGTCCCTCCTTACTTTTCCAGGGAACTTCTTTAGGTCTATGGAATTGCCTATTTTTTTTTCACGAATGGTCACCAGAGGGGGCACACCATTCTTAGTCCACTAAAGTGTTTTATTAGATCATTCTTTGCCACCCGCATTCAATTCTTTCTTTGTTTTTGGAAGCAGTGGGATTGCTACTCTAGAATGTGTGCTGAGTGCATAGGATACATATGTCTCTTTCAATAGAATCCACCCTTCAAGCAGGACCATTTTCACTGAGCGCTATTTCAGCTTCCTCTATAAGTTTTGCATGTCTACTTTCAGTAGCACTGGTTCCATCTAGAAGGCTACTGACAGTGGGCAAAGATGTCAAACACATACTACTTGTCTGTGTACTACAGAATTAGAATAAGCCAGCACCATAAATGTTCCGTTGTTATCACAGACTGCTCCACTTTAAGGCTAGGGTTGACTCCCTTTAAAGATGGGGGGGTTGTTTGGTTGTTTGTTTGTTTGTTGTATGAATCAGTCACCGTGTCTTGAATCATTTTTCAGTTTAAAAGCACTGTTGCAAAATTTGAGTTAACAAGATCATGCTTGTGTGCAAATGGTGTCTTCAGAAATAAGCTTTACTCACGCTTTCTTGGAAATCTCCCTGATTTCTTTTATGAGACAGATATGCTCCCGATGTCCTTTTATCTTACATTTCCTACACATGCTTCCACTGTCTGTGAGACATTGCTTGCCCTGTGTTCTTTGCCACACCTGACATGTATTTCTTTCTAAGGACCTGCTGCTATTTTCCGGGGTGACTGACATTTCCATTAAGTCATATCGCTGTGCACCATCCGTTCCTGTGCTCACTCAGACATCCCTGTAATTTTTCTGAAAGTGCCTTCTGTGAAACCCTCACTGTTAGATAATCTCATATGCCATCTTCCTTACTGATACCAAAATCACAATGTTCTGCTTGCTCATATAGAGCCTTTCTAAAGTATTCCACTGTTTCTCTGGGTTTCTGCAATTATTGATACAAGCATGTCAATTTACTATATATTACAATTAAATGCTTAAAGACTTAAAGAGTAATGATATTGTTGTTGTTTGTGATAAGCTTCACTGTGGTTCAGAACCTGGTGAAGTGTTCCTTAAAGCTGCCTCCTGAGTTTATTTACACTGACATTCCTCTGGAAAGTGAACTTTGGCTTTTCTCTTACTGTGCTGGTTCCAAAAGTCTTTGACTTTTGACACCATAACCTATGAAAGTGAAAAATGAAAACAATCAAAACGCAGACTTGCTATATCACAAAAGTGACTCACCAGGCCTAACAGGTTTCAATAATGGATGCAGGTGAACATGGCTGAGCTACAAGTGTAACAAAGGCAAAGCCATTTCAGTAACCATGGTTAAAACTTGGTTGGCACATCTTTTAACACAGTTGTGACCTATTATATCAGATCAGTGGTCCAGTTAGTTAGGCCTCAGATGGAAGGGAGCCATCAGATGCATCAGGGGATGGTGCAAGAAGCCCTGAAAGGGGCAGTGATATGTACACAAGGTGGAAGAATCATTCACTTGTACCACTCAAGAAAGAACTTTATTAAAATGGGTGTAGCCCAAGGTCCAGTGTGCATCAGCAGCGGTCCTGGGAACTACAAGTTGTGGACTACAAACTGCGGCATGTTGGGAGAATTTCCTGCTTCCTGGCAGGATGTACTCTCTGCCCCCAGCAGGGTCTCAGCAGGGACTGAGCTGGAAGCAGATAGGCTGCGGCAGAGATGAGGGGCTGCTGAACTGTAATCCTATTTTGTGTTCTTTACAGAATAAAGCCTGTTCCTGGTGGTTTGTCTGACACACAACAAAGAGCACACAAAGGAGTCTTGGGCCTAGTCTCCCAGAATTGCGTAAAAAGTCACAAGGCTTCCCCTATGTTGAATAACCTCCTACTGGGCTCGTGAACAGGAGGGGCTACTTAAGGAAAGTGATATTATCCCGGAAGTTACTCTGCCTACTTCATTGCAAAGTTTCTTCCAAGAACCTTTCCCAAATCAATCTTGCACTGCTTCCTACTGCAGAGTTAAAAGAAATAATACACCCTCTATTATCACTTTCCACTTCAAGGTTTCTCATAGCAAACCAACAAAAAGAGATTAAGAAAATGTCTTTTTCACCTTAGTAATAGCTAGGTCATGTTCATGGGATATTTAACATAAGAACATAAGAATGGCCATACTGGGTCATATCAAAGGCCCATGTGGCCCAATATCCAGCCTTTTGACAGTGGCCAATGCCAGGTGTCCCAGAGGAAATGAACAGAACAGGTAATTATCAAGTGATCCATCCCCTATTGCAAATTCCCAGCTTCTGGCAAGCAGAGGCTATGGACAACAGCCCTGCCCATTTTGGCTAATAGCCATTACTGGAACTATCCTCCCTGAACTTTTCTAGTTCATTTTTGAATACTGTTATAGCCTTGGCCTTAACAACATCATCTGGCAAGGAGTTTCACAGGTTGACTGTACATTGTGCAAAAAAAATGCCTTTTTTTTTTGTTTTAAACCTACTGTCTGTTCATTTCATTTTGACTCCTATCTTTGTGTTGTGAAGAATAAATAACACTTTTACTTTCTGCATATCAGTCATGATTTTTATATACCTCATCATATCCACCCTTAGTCATCTCTTTTCTAAGATGAAAAATCCCAGTCTTATTAATCTCTCCTCATATGGCAGCCACTCCATACTCCCTATCATTTTTGTTGCCCTTTTCTAAACCTTTTCCAATTCCAATATATCTTTTTTAAGACTTTTCAAGTAATTCCTGCATTGCAGCTTGAGTGGATTAAGGGATTTGAAACAGGGGCTAAAAATATTGAGTGAATCACAAAGTTATTACTGATGACTAAGCAGAGGCCTATATGAAATGAGTTGATTTCAGATCACCATTGGCATCCTGATAGCAATCTCAGTGAAGAGGCCAAAGTGCACAGGCTAGGAGGACCAACAGACTTGCCGGACCTCTGAGCAAGATGCAGCGGGGGGGAGGGAGGGGGAGAGCGGCCCCATAGTCCTGGAAGGGGCGAGGCCTCAGATGGAAGGCAGCCAGCCTTCAGCACCACCCAAAAGCATGCTGTGCTAGTTCCCCCACCCCACATACAGCCCTGATAACTGCCTGAAGCATGCTCCAAGCCCTTTAAAATCACCTGGGGCAACTGCCCTCTTTCCCCCTTCCTCCACCCCCCATCAACAAGCCTAGCACTGGCCTGTCTAGAAGTTTCAGACCCTCTTATCTCTCCAGGGATGTTAGTAGATCCTTGGTTTGAGAACACTTGTATGTGTGATGTCATTAATGAAGTTCATATTTTTCTCAGTATCTTCATGATCACACCTATAAGTAGTCAAATGTTCTTGTAGATTTCATGGCAGGCAATAACATTCCAATTAAAGATTATGCTTGAATTCAGTTCAATAGTTAGTTAACATGACATCCATGCTATTCATTTATATTTCTCATGTATTTCAACAGGCAGTAACTCTTCAGATAATTACTCTTCAGGAATTACCCCATATTTTATAAAATCCTATAAATTTATTCTATGCAAATATTAAGCACTTTGTTCCAAAGCTGTTATGACAACTATACAATGTTTGTTTAAGGTTCCATGTAATCAAGAATGCAATGTTTTAGTTTTGAGAAGGGGTTATTGAATCATATACATCAAGACATTTTATAGTAAAGTATTTACTTAATCTACTAATGCAAATATAAAGCCAGGTGTTGTAAGAACATGACAGTGTTGGCCTCTCTGCTTTCTAATGTTTTCTTGTCATGTGCCAATGCTTTCTTGTCATGTGACTGTAGCATCTGCTCTATCTTATATGGTGGTTTTTTGGAAAATGTTCTTTAAAAAACTCCAAATTATAGCTGACTTATTCCTTTGGGTCAGTCCTGACCTATTTTGTTCTATTCCTTACTCTGTACTTTACTGCAGTCTTTTTTCTGCTCCCTCATAACTCTTAAGGAGTAGAATGTGTCAGATCTGGAAGGATGGAAAGCTTTCAAAGCCACAAAACCTGTGCTATGAGGAAAGAAAATTCATGTTGCATTTTTGTGGCTTACCAGAGAATAGAACCCTTTAAGGATTTATAGCAGTGTCTACCTTACAAGATCAAAAGTCTTAAGTCAGGTCCTCGAGAATCATGGGATTGACCCCCCTCCCAAGATTTTTAAGAAAGCAAATGTTTATTAGTCTGTCTTTTGTCTTTTTAAAGCCCTGTTTCTCTGCCAATGTGTTAGTTATAATTTGAGTTGAAAAGTCAACCATTAATGCACACAAAAATGCGCCTCTCTCCCTGGCTATTCACATGGAGACTTCACTTACCCTTTCCCCTCATCTAAGGAAGGGAAAGTGCCATCTACTTTTTATTATTCTCTTGACCTCACAGCAGCACTTCTCACTTCTCAGCTTCATTATCTTGGACCCAGCAACCCCATTCCTGATTCCTCACTCCTCTGCCTTCCGCTGCCCCTGGAATTCTCCTCTGCCCAGCCTTCAGATCAACTATTTCCCTGATTCCTCACTGCCTTGCCTCCTGCTGCCCCAGGAGCCTCTCTCTGCTCTAGGGCTGTACCTGAAGGCCAGGCTCTGTGTCAGGACAGGTTTGTGTCCTCAGTCCTGAAGCTCTTGCACAGAACTCTGTCCAGCCCTGGAAAACATGGGCTTGGAGGAGCTTCCTATATAATTGCAAGAGCTCCTCCTGCACACTCCAAGATCCCAGGACTCAAGCTCAGTTTGCAGTAGTTGCAATACAGAGACGCTGCCTTCCCCTGAGTGTTAGGAAGTTACTTCTTTTCTCCATCATTGCTTTCAGGCTGGGGAACAGCTGCAATTTTATCCCCTCCGTCTACCACCCCGATATGCTCCTGCACTCCATTCCTCTGCAACTCCTAAATCTGCCTACCTGCATCCTCTTGTTCTCACCATCTATCTTTAAGGGAGTCTATGCTGCTCCTCACAGTCCCTGAGTCCTTTCTAGCTCACTGAACCATACAGTGGCAGCCATTTTATTCGACTGCATGGCTACAGTCTCACTGAAAACAGTGGGAGGCAGCAGCCAGTTTTATTAAAGTCAGCCTCTCTTCTACATGCAGATAGACTGCAGGGAAACAGTAGTCATCTTGCTAGCTTCAGCCCCACTGACATTAATGGCAGCCATTTTGAATAAGGGAAAATTTGTGAATTGGTAGTCTTTCATAAGATGTGGTCAAAACTAGGGATGTTAAGGACTAGTCGATTAGTTGACTAGTTGACTAGTCGATTCCCCCTCCCCAGCTGACCCCAGGTTCTGGGGAAATGCCCCGCGGAGCCCGGAGTCAACGGGGGAGTCCCCAGCTGACCCTGGGCTCCACGGCTGCCCCTTTGAAATATGTGGAGGCAGCATTTCAAAGGGGCAGCCACCGCACAGCTGATCCCCGGCTCAGCTGTGCGGCGCTGCCCCTTTAAAATGCTGCCTTGGCATTTCAAAGGGGGAGCACCACACAGTTGATCTGGGCATCAGCTGTGTGGTGGCTGCCCCTTTGAAATGCCACCTCCGCACATTTCAAAGGGGCAGCTGTGGAGCCCGGGGCCAGCTGGGGACTTCCCAGCTGATCCTGGGCTCCGCGTGGCATTTCTCCAGAACCCGGGGTCAGCTAGCTGATCTTGGATTCTGGAGAAATGCCATGCAGAACTGGGTTCAGCTGGGGAGTCCCGCACTGACCCTGGGCACCATCACTTTGAAATGCACAAGAGCACCCACTGGGGACTCTTATACATTTCAAAGCAGGCAACAATGTGCAGCCCGGAGTCAGCGGGACTTCCTGGCAGAGTTCCGCAGTCGTCCTTTGAAATATACAAGAGTCCCAGCGGGGGCTCTTGTACATTTCAAAGGAGGAATGTGGAAGTGCCTATCAACTAGACAAGTAGTCGATGGAAATTCCATCAACGATTCAACTAGTCAATTAACCACGTTTTGACATCTCTAGTAAAAACACCTCAAAATCACTGGAGTTATGGGGAAATCATGTGAGCTGATGGAAGTGGGGTTAGCAGACATGCTTGTTTAATTTTTAAGCAAAATATTTTACCTTATGTCACCATGAATTTACAAACTAAAAGTTAAAGACTGGATTATTACTCCTGTTATGGAATCAGAGAAATGTAGGACTAGAATGGACCTTGGTAGGCCATCTAGATCAATCACCTGCATTGAGGCAAGACCGAGTACTATCTAGAACATTTCTGACAGGTCTTTGTCTAACCTGCTCTTTAAAAACTCTAAGGATGGAGATTCCACAGCCTCCTTAAATAACTTGTTCCAGTATTTAACTATCTTTATAATTAGAAGTTGTTAAATTTGTTTGAATTCTAATTCTGTCCTTCAAAATGCTTGCAACTCTTCCAAAATTGGTATCAGCCACAAAATTTGTAAGCATACTCTCTACTCCATTATTACAGTCATTAATACTCCATTATTAAAGTAATTGAATAATACCAGAGCCAGGGCAAACAAATAATCCCACTGGCTATATTCTCCTAGTCTGACAGTGAACCGTTGATAACAACTCTTTGAGCATGGTCTTCCAGCCCGTTGTGGACTCAGCTTAGTAATTCCAAGGAGAGCACATTTTCCTAATTTGCTTCAGAGACTATCATGTAAACTGTCTCAAAGTATGACTGTGACGGGGCAAGGCAGCCCCGCACTGAATCCGCAGAGCCCAGCCAGGGTTACCTGGCTGCAGAGGCCCCTCCCCTGCAGCCCTACTGAGCATGCCCAGGCTGCAGCTCAACTATAAAAGCCTGGGGAAGGACTCAGTCTGGCCTAGCAGCCAGAGGAAGAAGACCTATGGAGGGAGCTCCTGACCCGCAGTGACCAGCAACCTCAGTAGAAGCCTGCAGAGACACCGAGGCCAGTGGGGACATTGCAGAGGCCACCTGCCAAGGAGACGTCACCGCCGTGAAGGCAGAGAGCCGGGCAAGTATGGGGGACCCCAGCAAACCAGGTAGGAAGTGGCCCAGGGCAGGAGTGGGAGCCACCTCTCCCACCCCGTGAACCTCGGTGCGTTTTGGCAGGACTTCCCCACCGAGAGGGTGGCATGCCGTCTTGCCACTCACAGGGCCCTGGGCCAGGACCTGGTGGAGTAGGGTGGGCCCGTGTCCCCTTACCAGGGGTGCAGCCCCACTATAACCCTGACCTGTCAGGACAGGCCTTGCCTTGAAGGGCCATACTGAACTGTGTATATTGACTCGAGCCAGTGGGCCTAGTCTTAAAGGGCCATACGGTGAACTGTGTACATTGACTCAGGCCAGTGGGCCTGGCCTTAAAGGGCCATACTGAACGGTGCATAATGATGTAGGCCAGAGGGCCTGGCCTTGCAGGACTATATTGAACTGCGCATATTGAGGCTGCACTCATCAAGGCAGGGTCTCCCGCTGTCCGCCAGAGGGGCCAGGAGGGAGCGCCCTGCCACACATGGTGGAGAATGTGGGTATGATCCCTCCCCTGATACAAGGGGAAAAGTGAGGGGACAGACTTGCCCCAGAGAGAGGAAAAGGAGAAAAAAAAAAGGAGATAGAGATGAAGGGGTATCCCTGGGGCTGTTTGTAATAATTATACTGCCAGGGACTCTGGAGATGGGGCAGCTTTGAAGGGGACAGCCCTTTCAGAACTGTAACTATGGGCATGTGCTGGTGGCCAGCCAAAGGGCACGGAGATTGGATGGGACCAAGATAGTGATGCCCATGCAGGTGAAGGAACCCCCACCACTGCCTTGGTAGATTCGGGCTGCAGCCAAACCATTGTCTGGACTGGGGTGGCGGCTGGGTTTGACCAAACAGGACCTCCAGTACAGATGTTGTGCATTCACAGGGATGTAAGGTCCTACCCCACAGCCTGGGTGCGATTGGAAGACGGGCAGTGCGGAGCATGCTGGCTAGTGGTGATGGCCCCAAAATTACCCTACCCAGTGGTCCCCGGGCCTGGATTTGCTGAATTACTGCAGGAAAGGAGTGCTTTGATGGCAAAAACTGTCTTAGCTCGACAGCTCGCCGATCCCAGTTAGACAAGCCCCCTGAGGCTGATCCAGGGGAAGGGACCTCACAGGCCTCTACACCTATGAGACCAGCGTCGAATACGAGCGGTACCCGTACTAGCCCCCCGCCGATCAAATTAGAGCTAGACGGCGATTTCCTAGAGGAGCAACAGAATGACCCTACACTTAGCCGAGCTGGGAGCAAGCAGTAAGTTGCCCAGAAGGAGAGGAGTGGGTCTCCAGGTCATCCCCAAGGGCCCCGCTCTGAGGTGTGCCAAGACCTTCTCTACTGCCTAGTTTGGGACCCCCAGACCAAAGCCGAAATGTGTCAGCTGCTAGTCCTGCATCGGTTCCGCCGAGGCCTGTTGCATCTAGCCCACGCTGTCCCCTGGGCCGACCACCTGGGCAGGGAGAAGACTCTGCAGAGGGTGGCATGACGGTTCTTCTGGCTGGGCATCCATTACGAGGTACATGAATACTGAGCATCTTGCCCTGAGTGCCAGAAGATGAGCACCACAAGTATCCCCCAAACCCCTCTGGAGCCGTTACCTGTAGTGGGAACCCCATTTGAGTGAAATGGCCTGGCTTTGGTGGGCCCGCTAGAAAGAAGCCAGACAGGGCATAAATATATTCTAGTGGTAGTAGACTATGCCACAGGATACCCAGAGGCAGTCCCATTGCAGACGGCTACCTCCTGCGTCATCGCGGATGAATTATTAGAAATATTCTTCCGGGTTGGGCTGCCCTGGGAGATCCTTACCGATCAGGGAGAGAATTTGACATCATGACTTATGACTGAGCTGTGCCAGTTGCTGAACATTCGCGCCCTCAGGATCTCGGTCTACCACCCACAGACCGACGGGTTGATGAACTCTTCAACCGTACCTTGAAGACGATGCTGCACAAGTTCATGGAAGACGATGCCCATCACTGGGATAAGATGCTGCCAGCATTGATGATAAGATGCCTCAGGCCTCTACAGGGTTCTCTCTCTTCGAGCTTCTCTACGGACGCCAGCCCCGAGGGATTCTAGACCTTGTCTGGGAGACCTGGGAGGAGCAAGAGACTACAGCCCAAGGCTCTGTGCAGTACATCCTGCGATTGTGGGACCGGCTTCGGGAGTTGGGCTGCCTGGAGCAAGAAAATCTGCACCAAGCTCAGAAAGTCTAGGCAGTTCAGTATAATCAGGGAGCCCGGACCCCCCGGGCCTTCCAGCCAGGAGACTGGGTGTTGCTGTTGCTCCCGTCCTCAGAATCTAAGCTTCTAGCGAAATGGCAAGGGCCATTTGAGGTGGTGCTATGAAGTACGACTGCCCAGCAGGAGGAGGGAGGTTCAGGTATATCATGTAAACCTCCTCAAGGGGTGGAAGGAGTGGGAGACCCTGATGATTACCCTGTACCCTATGGAGCCGGAGTTAGGGCCAGCAGTGGAAGAGGACCCCGTACCCGTGCGTTTCGACATCAGCCCAGATCTCAATCCAGAACAACAGGAGCAACTTCGCCAGCTGCTGAACAACTTTCCACACGTCCTGTCATCCAAGCCCAGCAAGACGAGCTTAATGTGCCATCACATCGCCACCTCCCCCAAGGCAGAAGGTACAGGACCACCTTGCTTCTGAGGAAGCTGTGGGACACGGTGCAGGAAGAACTTGACCAAATGATAGCTTTGGGGGTAGTAGAAGAATCCCGGAGCGACTGGAGAAGTCCTATAGTCCTGGTGCCAAAGGCGGATGGGTCAGTCAGGTTCTGTGTGGATTTCAGAAAAGTAAAAGTAAACACCATCTCCCACTTCGATGCTTACCCGATTCCTCAAGTGGATGAGTTTTTGGAACAATTAGGTCATGCCGGAGTCATATCCACTCTGGATTTAACCAAAGGCTACTGGCAGATTCCCCTGACGCCAGCGTCAAGAGAAAAGACCGTCTTTCTGACACCTTTTGGACTCTTCCAGTTTACAACAATGCCATTCGGCCTTCATGGGGCAGCAGCCACCTTTCAGCAGCTCATGAATAAGGTCCTAAGCCTACATAACAATTACATGGCAGCGTATATTGACAATATTGTCGTTTATAGCCGCAGTTGGACAGAACACCTTCAACACCTGATGCAGGTGCTGCAAGCCTTAGCAGAAGCCAGCCTCACAGCCAATCTGGAAAAGTGCCACTGGGGACGTCGAGAAGTGAGCTACCTGGGCTATACGGTTGGAAGGGGGCAGCTCCAGCCCTTAGTGGACAAACTTCAAGCACTGCAGGAGAGTCCTACCCCCGCAACAAAAAGACAGGTGCGGCAATTCCTGGGGCTGGCGGGATACTACCGCTGCTTTATATCGCAGCACCCCTCACAGACTTCACCAGGAACCCTTCAGTGCGCTGGATCGAGTGGACCCCAGAGTGTGAAACCGCCTTCTAGGCCTTGAAGGGACAGTTAGCCCGGGAACCGGTGCTCATTCAACCCGACTTCAAGAAGCCATTTATTTTTCAGACTGATGCCTCATGAGTAGGACTGGGGGCAGTTTTATCTCAAGTGGTTGAGAGTGGGGAGCACCCCATTTTATATCTCAGCCGTAAGCTATTCCCACGGGAGACTAGGTACTCCACAATCGAACAGGAGGGCCTGGCAGTGAAATGTGCTGTAGAGTTCCTCAGTTACTACTTACTAGGGAGCCGGTTCACCTTAGTAACTGATCATGCCCCACTGAGATGGCTCCACGCCATGAAAGATTCGAATGTGCGGATCATGCGTTGGTACTTATCGCTACAGCCTTCTGCTTTTCAGGTCGTGCACCGGCCGGGAAAAGCCCACACTAACGCAGATTTCTTTTCAAGGATGAGTGAAGAGGGGTCGGCAGAACCCCCATTGCCGACCCTCTTAAAGGGGAGGGTGTGTGACAGGGCGAGGCAGCCCCGCACTGAATCTGCAGGGCCCAGGAGTGGTATAGTTTGTTTATAATGGCAACAACAGGAAGAAATGTCAAGCGCAAGTATTCGGAGGACTACATCAAATTTGGCTTCACTTGTCAAGAAAAAGAAGGCGTGGGTTTGCCACAATGTGTTATTTGTTTCAAAGTCTTGGGGAATGACTCAATGAAGCCAGCTAAGCTGAAACTCCATCTCGAAAAGTGTCACCCCAACTTGTTGCAAAAGGATGAAGATTATTTTGAGCGGCGGTTATCAGGTCTGAAACGGCAGCACCTTGACTCAACAAGTGCATTCTACAATAAGACAAGCAATGCAGTGCACGCTTCCTACATTGTTGCATACAAAGTTGCACAGGCCAAGAAGCCTCATACCATTGTAGAGCAACTTGTGCTCCCCTGTGCAAAAGAGATGGTGCAGCTTGTTCTTGGTGAGGAAGCAGCAAGGAAGCTGAATGATATGTCTGTCTCTAATGACACAGTATCGAGACGGATAAATGAGATATATCAGAACATCAGTGAACAAGTTGTGGATGAAATAAACAAGTCTTCATTGTTTGCCATACAATTGGATGAATCAACTGACATCGCATTGTGCTCTCAGCTATTGGTGTTCGCATGATACATGGTTGAGGGAGACTTCAAAGATGAGTTTCTTTTTTGTAAGACTCTTGATACCACTACAAAGGCTCGGGATGTGATGGAAATTGTTAACAATTTCTTTGAAGTACATGGTCTGGATTGGGTAAATATTGTGGGAGTCACCACTGATGGTGCACCTGCCATGCTGGGCCCAAGATCGGGCTTCCAAACACTGGTGAAACAGCACGCTCCAATGGTAACCAGAGTTCATTGCTTCATTCATAGGGAAGCTTTGGCATCAAAAACATTGCCTGATCAACTGAATGCCATTTTCAAAGGGTTGGTGAAAGTGGTGAATCACATCAAATCATCGGCTCTGAACACCAGGCTGTTCAAAAGATTTTGCCTGGACATGGGTTCCGACTTCGATGTGTTGCTGTTCTGCACTTCTGTACGGTGGTTGTCAGCAGGGAATGTACTCAAAAGTGTTTTTCAATTGAGAGAGGAGTTGGATTTATTCCTCCAGGATCAAGGGAAAGAGGAATTCCAAAATGTGCTGACACAGTCAAATTTAGAACTTGTGTATCTTGTCGATATTTTTGGAATCTTGAACAAACTGAATCTTCAGCTGCAAGGGAAAGGTGCAAATCTGTTCTCTCACCAAAGCATCATCAAGGCTTTTCTTGATAAATTGGAACTCTGGATCGTAAGAGTCGAAGGCAATAAATGGGTTCAATTTCCATATGTGGATGCCATGCTCAGAGAAAAGGAAGCCATTCGGACTCAAATTCTCGATCATTTACGGAAGCTACAAGATGAATTCCAATGATACTTTCTGGAGGTGGACAGGACAAGGGATGGATTATCTTTCATCAGGAATCCATTTACAACAGATGTTAATAGTGTTCCAGAGGATCTGCAGGAGGAATTCTTGGATCTGAAAAATGATTTTGTGGCTCAAGACGTGTACCAGCAGTCTACCAGAGAGAAATTTTGGGCCAGCATGACCGGGAGTTACCCAAATCTGTCAGCACACGCAGTCAGATTTCTTTTGCCATATGCATCAACTTATATGTGTGAGACTGGATTTTCGTGTTTGTTGCACGTTAAGTCCAAACAGAGGAATCGGCTTGCAGTGGAAAGCGATATTCGTTGTGCATTATTAGGTACCACTCCAAACATTGAAAAGCTTGTTAGTGAGAAGAGAATCCAAAAATCTGTTAGTAAGAAATAAATTTCAAACCAAAATGTTTGCTGTCAGCTCTTTTTTATCATGTCTCAAAAAGGAGGTGGTCCAGGAAAATTTTTTGATTGGCCTGGTGGTCCGTGGACTGAAATGAGTTGAGAACCACTGCACTAATCCATTAAATCTGTATAAAAAGGAAATTAAGTTTGTTTGGCATTATTTGTTATTGAGAAATCTTTACTGTCTATTCTTATAAGTCAATTATCCTTTAGGTTCTTATAAATGGATTGTTTAATAATTTGTGCCATTATCCCTCCAAGTATCAAAGTTAGACTGACCAGTCTCTAATTCCGTGGGTCCTCTTTGTTCCCCATTCTAAAGATTGGTACTATATTTGCTCTTCTCTTGTTCTCTGGGACTTCACCTGTCCTCCATGAGTTCTGAAAGAAAATTACTAACCGTTCCAAGATTGCTTTTGTTACTTCCTTAAGTATTTCATATGGGTATGTGTACACTTGCCCCCTAGTTTGGACTAGGGAGGCAAATGAAGCATACCGAAGTTGCTAATGAAGCATGGGATTTAAATATCCTGCACTTGATTAGCATATTCGCAGCCGGTCGCCATTTTAAAATGCCAGTCGCCCGATTTAACTTGCCGTGTGTAGACGCGGTAGTCCGATCCAAAACCCTTCCCTTGAATTAACTGTTACTCCTCATTGCATCTTTCAGACAGAATTATTGCCACATATAATTTGTATTATATAATCTGGTGTTATATAATACAAATAATAAACAGCAACTGAGACAGATTTGTTAAAGGAGACCAAGTTACCACATTCCAGGCCATCAGAAAGACTTTTCACCTTCCATGATAGCAGTTGCTTTCTGATCTCCTAGTCTGTTCCTTCAGTTCCAAACATCAGTTCCAGGTCCCGTGTTTTTATGTGATACAATATGAAGACATACCTGCCATCAGGCTTTCTTTATATTCCCCGTTGGCTTTTAATTTAGAACCAAAGATAATGAGATTAACATTGTGAAGCTAATGTAAGTTAAAAATCATCAAAGAATTTAATTTTATTAGTGGAAGTTTTGTGGAATTTAGATTTTAATGGATTTTTTTAAAGCCAATTCATTTTAAATATGCCTTCCTTTTTAACTGGAATTTGGTACTCCTGTTAAGATTTCTAACGTGTGTTGTAGATAAAAATTGTTAGGGTGGCTCTTCAACTGTTGCAACTGCTGTGGTAGATGTTAAATTCATCGTACATGATGCTATCATCTTATGGTGACAAGATTGCACAATAGACAAAAAATGGAGACCAGAAATTATCTGTCAGCAGTTGTTGTTCCCTCTTGGGCTTCAGGCCACACCTACAAAAAGATCTGTCCCCTCATGACCTTCCTCTTCTTTCCAGGGAGAGGGGGCAAGAAGGTTACTGCCAATTCTTGGTGAGCAGAAGGAAGTATGGCTATAGGGAAAGCTTCATTGGCATAAGATTTCTACCCAGCATCCTTTTAGTGACACTGTGGGAGTCACTACATAAGTACACAAACTCAGAATTAGTTGGGTAGGAGAACTGAAGTTAAAAAAAGTGCCCTAAACTTGGGGGCAAGCTGCCATATGCTATTGGTTGTCCTCTACAGGAGATCCTGTTCCTGTAGGAGGACACTTTGGTGATTCTGCAGAAGACAGACATTAGAGATCAGTGAACCTGCAGGAGGTTCCTCCTACTACATATAACTGAAAGCATGATAGCTGTTAGGCGATGGGATTTCAGAACAGGATCAGAACAGGGCCTGGAGAGTAGCTTGCTCATGTTCATCTCTGGTACTGTGTTACCTGCTGATACCACATGTAAGATGGGGGGAAATGATGTGGTGGATAGGCACTGAACTGCCAGGTGGGTGGGGAACTGAAGGAACAGACTACTGCCAAAGTTACTGGGATGAATATTTCATTTATCCTTCATTTAAATATATGGCTGCTTGCTCCTTTCCCCCTTATAGAGCTTTCCTTGCTTCATATGCATATTCTACATTTGCCACTGGGAAGCATTGCCTAAAAGGGATGCCAAGGACTATATTTCATAACCCCAGAAGCTGTATGATTGTAAATTTTAAGAGGCATTTGAACCTATTTGAACCCAGCCTTTGTTATTACCAATAATATCTGGCAAAAGGGTTACATAGCAGAGTAAACAAGGAACTCACATCCTCTTCTCCAGTCAAATGTAGCTGCTTCTCCAAATACTAATATGATGAAAGTATCTAGACTGGCAACAGTTCTTTCCTCTTCTTCTACCTAAGAGTATGTCTACACCCTTAGACATGCCCTTAGGTAGAAGAAGAGGAAGGAACTGTTGCCAGTTCATTCACATTATTTCAAAATAACAAGGCGACTGTCCACACAGCAAGTGCGTTATTTCAAAATAATGGGCTTCTTATTTCAAAATAATAAACCCTCATTTCACAAGGACTAATGCCTATTTTGAAATAGCTATTTCAAAATAAGGTGAGTATGGATGGTGCAGCTGTGCTTATTTCAAAATAATTGGCCTCCAGGGCTTCTCACAGGTGACCTAGTGGCCACTGTCCACACCCCTCAAGCCCCTATATTTTCCTTTCTTCTGCAGCCTTTAAAACTGCAGCCACAGGGGAAACTGCTTGTGGCACCACACCCTATCAGCCCTGTGCTACAGAGCAGGACCCTGTTGTGTTGCCATGAGTGACCCTAGCACTCCCACTGAGTCCCCCAGGGCTGCTAGTGAGTTGGCAGCCAGCTCTGAAACCCCTGGCCAGGGACAGAAGAAGAGGGCCCCTTCCTGGTCTGGTGCAGAGATCCTGTATCTCATTGAGGTCTGGGGAGAGGAGGCTAACCTCCAGGATCTCTGCACCAGGTGCAGGAACATCAAAGTCTACAGCCAGATCCCACCAGCCTGAGCCAGAAGGGCCACATGCGCACCCAAGAGCAGGTGCACATGAAGATCAAAGAACTTAGGCAGTCCCACGCAAAGGCCAGGGAATGGAGTTCCAACTCAGTGATGGCACCCCAGTCATTCTGCTACTTTGAGCAGCTGCACCGCATCTTGGGAGGGGGGTCAGTCCCTTCCCCCTCTTGTCATTGACTCCGGCCTGAAGATGCCAGTGATTAGCCTCCGGGAGGGTGGGGCTGTGGAGGAGGAGGGCAAGAAGGAGTGGGAGGTGGAGGAGGAAGAGGAGGCCAGACAAGACATAATGCCTACCAGCCAGGAGGTCATCATCTCCCTGAAGCTGGTATCCCCCTCCCAAGATGTCTCCCAGCGTTTGGACAATGCCGGGTAAGGACCATCAGGTAAGTTCCATTACTTTCCCTTGACACACATCGGGGGAGGCAGAGAAAGGTGAGGGGCTGCACACTCCTTGCTCGACCTTCTTGGCCTTGGGGTTGAATAGCAGCCTGTGCACGTGGATGCACATGGAGCACCAGTCCAGAACTGACAGCCAGATGAGACTGCCACACAGGAACCAGTCACTCCAGCTCACAGGGTTTCTGGAGAGTCCTGCCTTACTTCCAACTCCATGGTTGGACACTTTCCAACCACAAGCCACCACTAAGGAGGATGGGGTCATGGACACGCACAACAGGGCTGCACATGCCACAGTATCATGCCCATACTCTCGGGGAAGCATCCACTCCCGGTCTAGTGTGGCAAGACAAAGGACACTGAGCTCCTGTGTGGGAACCTGCCAGGGGCAAGAAGAGGAGGGGACCCCAGTAGCACCCTTTCCAGCAAGCAGTGTCTGCCACTCATACACAACACCCTCAGCATCCTCCCCTTCTCTCTGTGGGATGCCACCACTGCCAGACCTGGTATGTGTGCAGCACATAGGGAAGCCGAGCCACCCCATTCCCTCCTCCTGCCTGCAGGCTCCTGGCCTGGATGGCACCTTCCCATGCCTGCTTGTCCCTGGGTTGTGGGGGTAGCAAGTCTCCCCTGGGATATCCTTATTCCTCTGGGACAGTGCCTGCCATCTAGGCCACAGATGGCCTTGATCAAAGCACATCACCATCATGTGAACTGAGATCTTTCAGTGTCGCTTCAGAGATGAAGGCTTGGCTTCATACACAGTGTCTCCTGGGATTAAGACTTGGCTTCATACACAGTGTATCCTGGGATAACAGCCTTTCTCTCTGTTCTTCACAGCTGGATGAGCTCAGAATGTGGTGCATCCACCACCTCTTGCTCCATACTCTTTACCCCACGAGAGCTGTGGGCACATATGACCCCTCAGAGGGCCTGGAGCAGGAACACATTGCCTGCCTGCATGCCCTCTAGAGGCGTCTCGAGCAGGAGGAGCAGAGGTGGGATGCGGACTTGGAGGAGTGCCATGCTAAGCGGGAGCTGTGCTGCACCATCTGACAGGAGCTGGCCGAGCAGACCCAGCATATATATGCATGTGCGCAGCATATACGCCACCGTCGACCGACTGGTCGCTGTGATTGAGCAGTTCAGCAGCCGCCACCCCCCTCACTCATTTCCCCGACATCTCCCAACACCTGCTCCTGCCCCCTCACCTTCACCCCTGCTCCTGCCCTTGCTCCTGCCTCTCCGGCTTCTCCTCCGAGCCCCCCGGGGGCACCAAGGGCCCTGCACATGATATGATGGAACCACCTGAGGCAGGGGCCAGACCCAGTCCCATCCCTGAGCCCCTTCTCCCCTTTCGTCCCCTCCTCCCCAGTTATATTTACTCCCAAATTTAAAAAAAAACAGTTTATTGTTCCAAAACAAAAAGCCTGGTTTATTTTATCTGCAGGGGACAGGAGGAGAAAATGGGAAGGGAGAGAAGGGGAAGGGAGGGGTGGGGAAGGCAGAGAGAGGCTATGTAGAGGCCCCTTGGGGGGAGACCCACGGAAGAGTTTCACAGCTGGCCTTCTCTGAAACTCTCCCTCAGGGTCTCCCAGATCCACACAGCCCCTTGATGAGCCCGCCGGATGACAGGGGTGCATGGCTGCTCAAAGGCCCTGGCGAGCCCCTCAGCCTCTGCCCCCCACCCTGACAGGAAGCTCACTCCCTTGTTCTCGCATAGGTTGTGCAGGACACAGCAGTCTGCCACCACTTGGTGGATGTTCCGTTCACTGAGGTCCAGAGGGTGAGGAGACACTGGAACCTCCTCTTCAAATGTCTGAAGGTGCCCTCCACCACAATGTGATAGCTGCTGAGCCTGGCATTGAACTGTTCTTTGATGTCATCCAGATGTGCCATGTAGGGCTTCATCAGCCAGGGGAGTAAGGGGTAGGCTGCATCATCCACGATGCACATGGGCATGTCCACCTCCCCAACTCTGATGGTCGGGGGAAAATATGCCACTATGCATCCTTTGGAACAGGCTGGAGTTGCAGGATATGCGGGCATCGCGTGCCTTCCTTGACAACCCATATTTGCTGTCCCCTGAGGAGGTAGGCAATGGAGAGGAGACTGAGCCATGGCTGTAGAGGGAAGTCCCTTTAAGCACAAGCCTCACATAGCCTCAGGCAGCAGCTCCAGGATGTGTCCTGATGCCCTGACCAGAGTGCTTCCAGTGGGCTTTAAATGTGATTCAGAGTCTAATCAATGCGGATGTGCTATTTTGACATAATTCTGTGCTATTTTGATGGGGATTTGTAGTGTGGACATGCTATTTTGAAATAGTTATTTCAAGAGTTATTATTTTTAAATAAGCATGTATAGTACTGTAGTGTAGACATACCTTTAGGCTACAGCTATACTGCACATTTATTTTGGAATAAGCTATTCAAGAAGAAATATTCCAAAATAGCTTATTTCAAAATAATGTGTCTACACACCAAATGCTCATTGAAATAGCTATTTCGAAATACAGCAGCCACACTGATTGGATGCTAAATTGCATTTAAGGCCACCCAGAATCACTTCAGGCAGGGCATCAGGACAGCCTCAGGCAGCAGCCATGGGAAATGAGTGCTATCTGAGGCTCTTGCTTAAAGGGACCCCCTGCACAGCAGTGGTTCAGGCATTTTCCTTTGCCTACCTCATTGAGGGATAGCAAACCCATTCATTTGCCTGCTCTGATGGCCCTTGCAGACACCTCAGCAATCCAGCTATGGAACTGGACCTGTATCTGGGCAGTTGACAGCTATTGCAGCTTGTGCCGCACCTCATGCAGTAGTTTCTGCAGGCTGCCTCTCAGACCCTGCAGGAACCCAAGACTCTGATCATTTTGGAGACCCTCATCAGCTCTTTGCAGGCGCAGCTCAGGCTGCTGGATCCTACCCACCCTCCCCGGAACCCTGTGCACTGTCCTTCTGGCGACTGGACACCAGTGCCAACTGGTGGTATTGGCTCGTCCTAGAGCGGTGGAACAACCAGCAGTGGCTCCAGAATTTCCAGATGAGGAAGGAGACCTTCATTAAGCTGTGTGAGTGGCTTGCCCCTGCCATCATGTGATAGGACATCCACATGAAACCCCCCGCCCCCCATTCCCCTCCAGTAGTGGGTCACCATCACTAGCTGAAAACTTACCATGCTGGACAGCTCTGTAGGGAACCAGTTTGGTGTGGGGAGATCAACCATCGGGGCCATGCTCATGCAGGTATGACTCTCTCATGCTATTGTCCAGGGGGGCGGTGAACTGCTGGAATGGGGTACTCTAGGGAAGGGGTGGTGGTGGAAGCCCCCACACCAGGAGATTTTTCAGTCTAACCTTCACAAAGCCCCACCAGGGGATGGGGTAAGAAGAGGATCCTCCTGATGAGTGGGGAGGAGGGGGAGACTGGGTTTGGGGACCTCCCGAGGGCTCCAGCAACCATGTGATTCTGTTAGTCTCCTTCTACAGGTGGTGAGGGCCATCAACACCATCCTGCTCTGCAGGGTCATCAACCTAGGTAATGTGGATCCCATCGTCTCTGACTTTGTTGACATGGGTTTCCTCAACTGCAGGAGGGGGTCGTTATTACGCACATCCCCATTTGGGTCCCTGACCACTGGGCTTCTGTGTATATTACCCAGAAGGGGTGCTTCTTGATGGTCCTGCAGGCTGTCGTGAACCACCGGGGCCAGTATACAGACATATACATTAGGTGGTCGGGGAAGGTGAACAACGCCCGTGTCTTCCGCAACTCGAGCATCTTTGAGAAGCTGCATGCTGGAACTTTTTTCCCTGACCGCACCATCAGGGTGGGGGACATGGACATGCTCATGTGCCTGGTGGGGAATGCAGCCTACCCTCTCTTGCCCAGGTTCATTTAGCCCTACACCGGCCACCTTGACCACTCCAGGGAGCAGTTCAATGCCAGGCTCAGCAGGTCCCACATGCAGGCGGAGTGCACCTTCAGGAGTCTCAAGGCATGGTTCAGATACCTCCTCACCCGGCTGGACATCGGGGAGCAAAACATCCCACACGTGATGGCCGCATGTTGTATCCTTCACAATATTTGAGAGAGGAAGGAGGAGGCATTCCTGCCAGCATGGGGGGCAGAGGCTGATTGCATCGGCAGGGCCTTTGAGCAACTGTGCATGGCTGCCAGCCAGCAGGCCTATCAGGGGGCTGTACACATCCGGGATGCTCTGAGTGAGAGTTTCTCACAAGGACCCCAGTGACACTCTCCCCTGGGCCTTCCCACTAGGGGTCTGTGCATCGCCCCTCTCTGCCTTTCCTCCCACACCCCTCCTTTCCCCCCTTCCTCCTCCCCTTCAGAGACAATAAAATAGACAGTTTGTTTTGGAAAAAATAAACTCTTTGCTTTTTTATTTGTGGTAGAAGTAACTAGGGAGGCACTAGGGAAAGAATCTGGGAGGGGAGAGGAGACAGGGGAAGCGGGGGGATGAGAACCTTGGAGGCGGCAGGAGGGAACTGGAAGGGGAAAGAGGCGTGAAGAGAGGCTCAGGGCTGGGGCTGGGAGTGGCACCTGCCTCTGGGGATCCCACCGCCATGAGTGCAGGGGCCTCAGCGGCCATGAGGGAGAAGTGGGCGGAGTGGGAGGAGCAAGAGCAGGAGCAGGCAGCATGCTGGCAACCACGGACTGAACTGCTGCGTACCTGGTGCAGCCCTGCTCCAGCATCTTCTGCCAGGTGTCTCACCACAGCTGGATTTCTTCCTGCAGTCCAGGTTCTGCTCCAGGAATCGGAGTGCCGCTGGATGCACCTGCTGGAACTCATCCATGGGTCTCCTGCCTGCACCAGCAAGACCCTCGGGGTCGGGAGGCTGCCCCAGGTGGTGTCAACTGTCCCCCTTGCAGCTGGTCCAGCAGTGGAGAACGGAGAGATGGTCAGTCATCCCAAGAGTCACTGTGCCTGAAGCTTAGCCCTCATCTCTGAGCCAAAAGCAACAGTTCTCAGCTCAGATGAAGGCAATGTGCTTGGAGCAAAGTCATGTGTGGACCAGCCTTTCCTGAAGGAACCCAAATGTCCAAGCAGGGGAGCCTCACTACCTCCACATCCTGGGGACAAGCAGGCATGTGAAGGTGCCGTTCAGACCAGAATCCTGCGGGCAGGTCACAGGACAGCTGGGCTTCCTTCCATGCCACGCACACACCGGGTCCAGTAATGGCGGCATCCCTCAGGGAGAGAACTTGTATCCCCGCCCACTGGGGGAGAAGGGGGCAGGGCATAGGGGAGAGATGTGTGTGAGCAGCAGATGCTCCTGTCCCACCCCAGTGTCAGAGGTATGGCAGGCTTCTCCAGACACCCTGTGGCCAATAGCACAAAGGTCCTCTGACACAGCCTGCTGGGGCTGTGTGCCCTGGACTGTCACTCCACATGCTCGCATGTGCACAGGCTGCTGCACGATCCCTAGGCCATGCGAGAAACACGCCCCAGCCCCTTGTCGACTGCTACCTCCACCCTGTGTGTGCAGGGAACATGATGGCACTCACCTGATGTGGCTTCCCCTTCCTTGGACAATGCCTGGGACATGTCCAGAGTGTGAGGGACCAGCTCCAGGGCCAGGAGGGTGACTGTTTGCCTTGTCCGGCTCCTCCTCTTCCTCCTCCTCCTCCTCCACGTCTCTGTCCCCCAGGGTCCACTACCGCAGATGTGGGGGAGGGGACTGCCCCACCCCCCAGGATGTGGTTCAGGTCCTCAAAGTAGGGACAGGTGTGGGGTTCTGCTGTGCCCTCTGGCCCTGGCATACATCTGGCTGAGCTCCTTTACTTTCATCCGCACCTGCTCCTGGGTGCAGATGTGCCCCTTGTAGTCAGGCTCGTGGCCATGCGACCATAAATGTCAACATTCCTGTGTCTGGTGCAGAGATCCTGGAGGTTGGTCTCATTGCCCCAAACTTCAATCAGGTCCAGGATCTCCACACCAGACCAGGAAGGCGTGTGTCTCTTGGGTCCCCGGGCAGACTCCTGGGAGCTCTGTGACTGCTCCCTGGGAGCAGTGGAGAGCTGGGTGGGAGCAACAGTGCTGCTCATTTTGCCAGAATCAGAGGCACTGGCAACTGCTGGGTGGCTCAGGGCTGTCAGAGCCTGTTGTCTGCCACAAGCCCTTTCCCCTGAGGCTGCAGTTTTAAAGGCTCCAGGGCAAGGGGAGGACTACAGAGTTTGGCTGAGTGTTGACAGAGCAGCCAGCAGGGCACCATGGGAAGGGCTAGAGGCCCCTTATTTTGAAATAACTTCAACTGCCCTGTCTACACAGGCACTATTTCAAAATCGCTATTTTGGAAGAGGAGTTATTCCTCATGGAATAAGGTTTACAAATGCGAAAATAAGCCAAACATTATTTCAAAATTATTTCAAAATAACAGAATTGCTATGTAGACGCTCACATTGTTATTTTGGAATAACGTCTGTTATTCTGAAATAATGCTGCTGTGTAGATGCACCCTAAGGGTACGTCTACACTACAGCATTATTTTGAAATATTGAATTTTGAAATAGTTATTTCAAAATATCTTATTTCAAAATAACGTGTCTACACACAAAATGCATTTCGAAATAGCGTTTTGCTATTTCGAAATAGCGCATCCACACTGATTGGACGCTGAATTGCATTTAAAGCCAGCTGAAACCGGTTCCAGCAGGGCATCGGGTCAGGAGTTACTTTGTGTGGCTGCTGCCTGAGGCTATCTGAGGTCTGTGCTTAAAGGGACCCTCCTGGACAGCTGGATCTCAGGTTTTGCCTACCTCGCTGTGGGACAGCAAAGCATTTTTTTCTCTGCATGCTCTGGTTGCCCTCACTTGGGACACCACAGCACTCTGCACCAGGGAGCCGGAGCTGCCCCTGGGCACTCTGGTGCTTCTTTTGGATGTGTTGCTGCAAGCCTGGCAGCACCTTCTGGAGGCTGCCTTACAGCATCTGCTACAGCCCAGCCCCCCAGGCCATCATCCAGACCCTCCTGGGGTATGTGGAGGAGCAGTTGCAGCTCCTGGACACCAGAGTGCCCTGCTGCATCTGGCATCTGGACACCTGCAGTGACTGGTGGGACCACATCGTCCTGGAGCGCTGGGGAGACCAACAATGGACCCAAAACTTTAGGATGAAGAAAGACACCTTCCTCAAGCTCTGTGAGTGGCTCGGCCCTGCTCTGCAGTGACAGGACACGCGCATGAGGCCCGCCATTCCCCTCCAGAAGCGTGTGGCCATCGCCCTCTGGAAGCTCTCCACGCTGGATAGCTACCGATCCGTGGGGAACCAGTTTGGCATGGGGAGATCCACCATCAGAGCAGTTCTCATGCAGGTATGGCAGTCTCCAGCCACTGTGCCAGGAGGGGGGGGGGTGCAAGGAGAGTATGGGCTGCCCTAGGGAAAAGAGGGGGAGGTGGTGCAAGTCCCCTCCCCAGGACTAAGGACTACCCATGGTGGCCAGAATTGCAGGGGGGGTTGCTCCTGGAGAGCGGGGGCACGGGGCAGTGGTGGGGAAGGAGCACTTTCAGCCACCCTGGCACCTCAGTGACTCTCGGTTTTGTGTGTCCCTCTGCAGGTGGTCACGGCCATCAATAGAGTACTGCTCCGCAGAGTCATCTGCCTTGCCGATGTCGACGCGGTCATCGAGGGGTTTGGCGCCCTGGGCTTCCCCAACTGTGGGGGGGCTATTGATAGGACACATGTAAGCAGGGTCAGGATAAGCTCTACCCTGACATCTGGTGGTGAATTGTGGCCAGTGGTGCAAAAAGACTTCAGGGGCTGATCTCGTTTGCATAGGCACACCCACCCCTCCTAGTATGTGCTCACAGCAGCCCAAATGGTTACTTTGGCCACTGTGGGATCCCCAGTCTCTCTGTTATTGAGGCAGGGGGGATAAAGTGTTGTTACCTGGATTATGGGAATCAAGGACAGTGGAATAGTGGAACTGTTTTATAACAGAAGGATTCGCCATAAACTAAGTAGCACTCGCTAGACAAGGGGCATGGGTTCCAAACCCAGTCAAGCTGAGAGGGGCTGGGGGATAGGTATTTGTACCTGATAGTAGGGTGGCCCTGTCTGAGGACCTAAAAAACACCAATTGCACCCCTTTCTCTCTCCAGTGTGGAATATCAGAGCTAATCTGGATTCTATTAGGAGTCTAGTTGCAAGTTGCTGAGCTGACTTCACTGTGGGCTAATGGTGCACTAGCACTGAGGCTCCTCTACTATGAGCTGAACTTGCTGAAGAGCTGCAATCACTGTGTGCTGTGGGGAGCCTGAAGCTATACTGCTGAAGAGCTGAAATCTACTGTGAGCTGAAATCACTGTGTGCTGTGGGGAGTCTGAAGCTATACTGCTGAGCTACTAGCAGAGCAGTTTGTGGGAACGACCGGCAGGCACAGGCAGCCAGCAGAGTGGCTGGTGGGGATGACCGGTGGGCGGCCAGTAGGAACGGCAGCAGGCAGCCAGTGGAGCAGCTGCAGGAACAGCCAGCTGGCAGCCAGGGGCGTGGACCGAGACGGCTGGTGGAGCAGGGCAGTTCGTGGGACAGCAGGTGGAGTGTGGTGGAGTGATTCGCATTAACGGCGGCAGCAGAACCCTATGGAGAGGTGGAGCCGTCGGCGGACCACGTAAGGTGTATCAAACCCCGCCCCCTCCATTCCACCCAGGTTGGGATGGTAAAACCCTGCCGGTGAATTTTTGAAGCCTGGGGCGGCACTGACCCGGGGCAGGAACTTTTGGGGTGTCGGACTTTGGGTGATTTTTTGGGGGTTGCTGGACTCAAGAGACTCTTGGGGTATTGGACTTTTGGGGACTTTGGGTGATTCTTGGCTGGGGGTGGGTCTTTGCTCATGTTTGGTCTATGAATCCGAGTTGTGGTGGTTTCCCAATTTAATGCTGATGTCGATTACCTCATGTTATTAAAGATTTGCTGCTATACCGAGGCTCTGTGCTTGCGAGAGGAGAAGAATTGCCTCTTTGAGGTGCCCAGGGGTGTGTATAAGATTTCCCAGTTCACTGGGTAGGGGCTCGAGCCGGTGTTGTATTACGTTGTTGGGAAGAGACCCCATAGATACTGAACCCGGCCCTTGCTGCTATTAACTCGGCGTGGCAGAAGGGTTACACACACATCCTCATCTGTGCCCCGGAATACCAGGACTCCCTCTATATCAACCGTAAGGGATACTTTTCCATCATCCTGCAGGCTGTGTATGACCACTGCGGCCACTTTGTGGACATCAGTGTGGGCTGGTCCGGAAAAGCACATGACACACGTGTGTACTGCAACTTCTCCATTTGCCAGAGGCTGCACGCCGGGGCTGTCTTCCCCGACCACCACGTCAGGGTCGGGGATGTGGACATGCCTGTGTGCCTGATGGGGGATGCGCCTACCCCTACAACCCTGGCTCATGAAGCCCTACACGGGACCCCTCAACCCTCCCCAACAGGCATTTAATGCCAGGCTCGGCAGGGCCTGCATCGTGGTGGAGGGTGCCTTCAGCCGGCCGAAGGCCTGTTTTAGATGCCTCCTCACCGCCTGGACTTCTCCGAGCGGAATATTCCGCACGTGGTGTCAGCGTGCTGTGTGCTGCACAATTTGTGTGAGAGGAAGGGGGAGGCTTTCCTGCTAGGCTGGATGGCAGAGGCCGAGCATTTGGCTGGCCTATACATGCAGCCCCGCATGGCTGCCAGCCGGGAAGCCCATCGGGGGGCTGTCCGTATCTGGGAGGCCCTGAGGGAGAGCTTCCACCTGGAGGAGGACTAAAGTCTCCCTGGTGTGCCCCACTGGGGGCTTGTGCCTCATTCCACCCTCATGTCCTTCCACTTACCCCTCCCTAACCCCCCTTCCTGATGTACAATAAAGACACGTGTTGAAGAAAACAAACTCTCTTTATTGAACAAAACTGGGGTGTGGGGGGGGGGGATGAAGGCGGGAGGGGGAGGCGAGAGGGTGGGAGAGGGGAGGGGTAAACCTGGGAGGAGGGAGTTGGAAGGGGGAGGCAAGGAGAGGAAGGGGGAGGAGGGGCTCAGGGTTGGGGTCTTGCTGGCTCCACCTGTCTCCCAGCACTGCCGGTGCAGGGGCCTCGGTGTCCCCGCGGGCGGGGGGAGAAAGAAATGGGAGGGGGAGCAGGAGTGGGAGGAGGAGTGGTAGCTGGGGAGGCAGCAGGGGCTGGAGCGGCAGGAGGCAGCACGCTCTGCACCAGGGTCTGCAGGTGGTCGCAAATGGCACGGCCCTGGGCAAGCAGCTCCCACCAGCTCGCCCCGCTGGAGCTGCAGGTCTTTGTGCACCCAATAATCCAGGGTGCGGTGCAGGCCTCGCAGTATCCCCAGGTGCTGCCACTGGTATTCCTCCTAATAACGGGTCAGCCTGCTGAGTGCCCGGGTGCGGGAGGATGTCCTGGGTGGGGTGGTATGCCCGCACTTGCAGTTGGTGCGGCTGTGGAGAAACAAGAGAGGTGGTCAGTTATCCCTGGGGATACAGTGGGTGAAGCCCAGCCCCTCTCTGAAAGGCGAGAACGACAGGTCTCTGTACCATCAGAGACGATGTGCTAGCACAGAGGCCATGTTCGGGATGTCTTGCTATCCTGGAAGTGGGAGCTGGCCCAGGAGTGCACCCATGCCCCTGTGCTGTATGTGGTGTGGGTCTGTGTGTGGGGGGGGGGGGGAGATGTCCCCTGCCTCTGTGTAGAGGGGGCTTGTGGAGGGAGGGCGTCCTGCTGTGTCCCACCCCGAGGTCAGAAGCATGTCATGTGCCTTCATACATACACACGTGTGGGTAACAGGCCACAGCCCCTGTGTGGCAGCCAGCTGGGGCCATGTGCCTAAGGGTGGCACGGCACATGCACAAGTTGCTGCGTGAGCTGTGGCCAGCAAGGCCCACGTGAGCAGTCCCTGGTCTCCCTCCCCTCCTGTCCCCGCATAAGGGGACAGTTATGGCACTCACATGTTGTTGCCTCCCCAGCCTCGGACAACACCGGCGACAGGCTTACTGGGACGGCTCGGGGGCCTGGCTGCATGACACGCTCCCTCCAGGCTCCTGTGGCTCCTGGACATCCTCCTCCTCCCTCTTCTCATCTGTGCCCTCAATGACCACCTGGGGGCACGGACCATCCCGCCCCCCAGGATACGGTCCAGGGCATCAAAATAGGGGCAGGTGTCTGGGTCTGCCCTTGTTTGGGAGCTGCCCCCTGTGTCCCTGGCATACACCTGCCTCAGCTCCTTGATTTTCATCCAAACCTGCTCCTGGGTTCAGATGTGGCCTTTAGTGGCCAGGCTGGCAGCCATGCGGCTGTAGACGGCTGCATTCCTCCATCTAGTGTGGAGATCATGGACGTTGCAGGCCTCCCCCCAAACCTCAGTGAGGTCCCTGATCTCCGCACTGGACCAGGCAGGTGCCTGCCTTTTCCGGCCCCTAGGAGCTGGCATACTGGTCCTGGGGAGCAGTGGAGGGCTGGCTGGCACTGGCTGCCTGGCTCATGCTGGGGCCACTGGGTCAGGGGCAGCGACTGCTGGCTCTGGGCTGGCAGGCCTGGAGCTGGCACAGGCACTGTGGCCAGGCTCTACCCCTTAAAGGGCTCCAGAGAGAGGGGGAGGAGAGGAGTTTTCCTGGTTGGGGCCAGAGTGACCAGCAGGGTACCCTAGGAAGGGCTGGAGGCCCCCTATTTTGAAATAAGCGTCTACACAGAGCTTATTTTGAAATAGCAGTTTTGAAATAGATGCTATTCCTCGTGGAATGAGGTTTACCAATTTCGAAATAAGCCTTCCGCTATTTCGAATTAATTTCAAAATAGCGGTTGGCTTGTGTCGATGCTAGTACAGTTATTTCGAAATAATGGCTGTTATTTTGAAATAACTTTGCTGTGTAGACATACCCTAAGGCTGCGTCTAGACCGGCAAGTTTTTGCGCAAAAGCTACACTGGCCACTTGAATTTGCGCAAGAACACTGATGATCTAATGTATGATCGTCAGTGTTCTTACGCAAATACAATGACTCTCCCGCTCAGGAAAAAGCCCTCTTGCGCAAATGCTTTTGTGCAAGAGGGCCAGTGTAGACAACTGAGAACCGTTTTGCGCAAAAAAGCCCCGATAGCAAAAATGGCGATCGGGGCTTTTTTGTGCAAAACTGCGTCTAGATTGGCCATGGATGCTTTTGTGCAAAAGCACTTTTGCGCAAAAGCATCAGTGCCAATCTAGACGCTCTTTTCTGCAAATGCTTTTAACGGAAAAACTTTTCTGTTAAAAGCATTTGCGGAAAATCATGCCAGTCTAGACGCAGCCTAAGAGTCCTTTTCCCCTTGAATTCTCATTCAGTGAGGAAGTGGGAGCCCAAGCCAGAGAAAAGGAGAGGAGAGCACTCCCTCTGCTGTGAGCAGAAGGGAGAGCTTTGTTTCTGGGTGCTCCGCCCTCCTCACTTTAAACTGCAGCTTTGCCAAATACAATGTAGGTATTAATCTACTATGAAGTGACCTGGAGCTGAAATTCATATGTTTATATAATTATCAGTCTTACAGAACTTACCGGCTAGTACATGGAGATTTATGAAGCCAGGATCATTGCTAGCCTGCAAGGCAGCAAAGCATGTGCATGCTTATTTTGAATAGCAGATGGTTGCCAAACTAGGTGAACATAATAAATCTGCAGAAAGGATTAACTCATATACTCTAATTTGCCTGTAGGCCTACACATGGCGGTAGGGCTCTTGTTTATAGTATCCAAAATTCCAGGACCAAACTGCGGGTGGCAGGGGAAATGAGAGTTATTAAAGTGCAGACTAGACCTCTTTCTGAAAGATGTACTAGAACTGGGAAGAAGTTCTGGGTTTGATGATGAGATTACTTCATGAGGGTCTACTGCCTGTGTTATGCAGGAAGGCAGACTAGATTAGTGTTTCTGAAAGTGGTCTGTGGACTCTGTTGTATCATGCAAGCAAGGTACTAACAAACTTCAACAGGACTTTATTTACCAAAGGTGAAACCTCTTTACAAAGCTGCTGCATCCCTCTGTAGCCCTCACTTAGCCCCGGCTAATCTTCTCCCCCCTCCTTCCTGTTTCCTGTGTTGCCAGATTCCCAACAGCCAATGCTCCCAGTTCTAATAATTACAAGCAGCATCTAAAACACCACATTCCCTCCTCTTTTAAGAAGCGCTCTCAATTATAAAATAAACATTGTTGTTCTAACCACAGCAACAAATATGGAACAAGCCACTATACTGTTGGCAGAAATATTACACTGAAAACACTGTAAATACTACATAACGTAGTCTCTAGTCCAGATAGGTGGTCGTCTGGGTCTGACAGACCATCTCTCAAACCCCGTTTCTAGTGCGATGTCTTGTTGTGTTGATACTATGGTGAAGTCATCCAACACGGACTGGGTGTTAGCATCATCTCTTGGTGCATAGGCAGGTGCAAGATAAGAAGCATTCCATACATGCCCATCAGAAAGTTGATAGGTGCAAGGTCCCCTTTTCTCAATGATTTTAAGAGGAGATGTGAATTTATGGTCCCCTTTGTGTAGAATTCCAGGTTTTCTTACTCTAACGAAGGAATCACACTCAGACTTCGATTCCTTAGCACCCCTCTGTTTGTCTGTGAAAGCCTTATACTTTTCTTGGTTCTGTTCAACTATTTTTCTCAATGAGCTGGTGTCTAATCATCTCATCTGCCATATTCCCAAAGTCACAAGTTACAATCAGATTCCTCAGAGAAGCAATACACTGCATTATAGTCTCCCCTGGTTTCTGCTCTCGCTGGCAAAATCTGTAGTGATTAGCTACCACATTCACTTTTGGCACAAAAAAGTTCTTTAATGCAGTGAGTGCAGTCTCATATTTATTATCTGCAAGGGGAAAAGTGTAAAATATACGCAGCCCTTCTGCTCCAAGGCAGTGGATTAGCAGAGCATGTTTTCTTACTTCAGAAATCTCTGTAGCACTGATTGCAAGCAGATAAGTCTCAAACATATGAATCCAGGCAGTAAAAGCAATTGGAGGCTCACCTGGGTTTTGCAGAAAGGGTGCAGGTGGGTTCAGAGGCAGAAGATCCCACCCTTGTCACCAAAATGTTGTATCATGCAAGCAAGGTACTAACAAACTTCAACAGGACTTTATTTACCAAAAATGAAACCAAAGCTGCTGCATCCCTCTATAGCTCTCACTCAGCCCTGGCTAATCTTCTCCCCCCTCCTTCCTGTTTCCTGGGTTTCCAGACTCCCAACAGCCTTCCAGTTCTAATAATTACAAGCAGCATCTAAAACACAACAGACCCACTCTGAGAGAGCTGCTACGGGGTCCCTTTAGTTTGTTTACTTACCGGTTCCACAGCCACAGAGCCTCGTGGCTCCCATTGCGGTTCACCATTTGCAGACAAGGGATCCAAGGGAAGCAGCGGGTCACACCGCTTCCTGCAGCTCCCCTTGGCTGCAAACAGTGAACCACAGCCAATGGCTACGGGGCTAGTAAGTAAACAAACTGGAGCAGCCCGGTAGCAGCTTTTTCAGGGTACATCTACAAGACAGTGCTATTTCAGGATACCAGAATATCCCAAAATAGCTATTCCATGTCTTCACAGCAAGCCCATTATTTCGGCTTGCTTTTCCAACGTCCCTGTAAACCTCATTCTACAAGGAGTAAGGGATGTTTCGGAATAGCACTTTATTCTGAAATTTAGTGCTGTTTAGACAGCGCCAAATGACAAAATAAGCTATTTCAAAATAGCATCAAAATAAGTTATGCAATTTGTGTAGCTCAAATTGCATGTCTTATTTTGAGTTACAGTGAAGTGTAGGTTCACAGACCACTTTGAGAAGCACTGGACTGGATAATCATAATGCCTCCTTCTGGCCTTAAAATCTGTGAATCTATGCATTTTAAAATACTGAGTGACCATTGACTTTTTCTCCTCTGTAGGAGAAAGTTTACAAAATTGTTATTAACAGCAGTTCCTGTTAATCATTAATTGCAGTACTCATTTTTGAACAAAAGAACTGCCATTTACCTTTGCAGTAAACAGATGGAAAGTATTAATCCCTTTGGTTTTGCACAGGATCTGCACATTTACTACACAAGAATCATTTAACCTAGTCTCAGGACTTTGAGCATTTGCAATCAGTAAACTGTCTACCTGTCACTGGATTTGATTAACCAATCTGATTACTTCAGAAAAGCCAACTGCAGTTATTAACTAGTGACAACATTAATAATGCTTCCAAACGATTAACAGGAAATTCCCTTGTTACTCCCAAGCAATCAAAATCTTAGTCATTTTCTTTCCTAAATAATGAGCATGGAGTTTGTTAGTCTGAAAATGGGGTTATTCTGGAAGGTGTTAATGGCTGCCAGAAGACATTACTTTGATCTATAGGCAATCATAGGCCTTGTTAAAGATGATGGGGGTGCTAGTCACACTTCATTTAGGCTAAATGGAAAAAGCAATTATTCTCTTATGGAATTAGATAGCTGAAACAATAGAAGCACTTCCCAGGACAGTAGGCCACATGGGAAGGCCTGAGCAAGAACTAACTCAGAGAGAATGAGAAGGGTTTCTTTGGGGACCAGTTACAAATTCAGGGGCGGGGGCCTTCATTGGTAGCAGCTTTGTTTGTCTATATGGGTGTGTTGGGGCAGAAAGTAACCAGACTGCCAAGAGACAGCCATAGATGCAGTCGTGAGCATGGCTTGAAAGGGAGGACCAACAGAGCTTCTAAGGGGCAGGAATGGCTGGAAAGGCACATCTGGGAACAGTAAGAAAAGAAACTGCTTGATGTTGTCTGCTCCTACTGTGTTCAGGGAAACAGGACTTTGAGTACTTTCCTTGTAAATAAATAGGACTGCATGAGAGATACTTGACTCCTATGATCAATTTTTCCTCCTAATGGAGGAAGCAAGACCCTCAATACTGGCTACAGCATTTGGATCATGTGACAGCATTAGGAACTCCTTTTGACATTAAGGCTATGTCTAGACTGCCCCCTCTTGCGCGAAAAAATATGCAAATGAGGTAAAGCGTGGAATATTGCCTTGCGTCATATGCATAATTAATGAGGCTCCGTTTTTGCACAAGAGGCTTTTGTGCAAAAACCCCCTCATGCACAAGAGCCGTTCTTCCTCTTTTTTTCAGGAAGAACGTCTCTTGCACAAAAGCCTCTAGTGCAAAAATGGAGCCTCATTAATTATGCAAATGAGGCACAGCGATATTCCACATGTCACCTCATTTGCATATTTTTTGCGCAAGAGGGGGCAGTCTAGACATAGCCTAAGGGTAAATCTACTCTGAGGGCAAGAAACAAGTAGACCATAGTCCTGGCACTCAGGGAAGCACAAAGGCACAATCTGGCCCTTGATGTAAAGAAGGGTTTTCTTGCAGAAGTATTAAGAGAAAATGACATTCAGTTCTATAACAATCAGTTTCAAAGCTTGGTAAAGTTTAGAGGCCCCAGCCCAGCCCCAGGCTCCTGACAAATCTAACTTCTCATCCATAGGGACATACTAAAACCAAAAGAATATATGAAAATGAACACTTGAGACATTTATTTATTAACAATTAAGTCATTATATCAATAGCATGTATATTAAAAATGTAACTTTAATTGTGAGCTTTCACTGCAAGCAAGACTCTTCATTTTAGGAATGCTTTTCTGGCTTTGTTGTGTGCAAACTCATTTATAATTGAAGAAAAATCTAATTTGCATGCGACATCACTGTTAATGTTAAGCATTGCGAGCCCGTTCAAATGCTCTCATCCCATTGTAGAACAATGATAGTTCTTTACTTGTTTTAACACGTTGAATATGCATTCACCTGAAGTCATTGATGCAGGGAGACTGATAAAAATATGTAATGCAATTGTGATATTAGGAAATACAGTCGGCAGGCCGTGATCAAATATTTCTTGAAGCAGTTCTTTTGGCTTGCAGTCTGATTTAAAGTTTGTGGAATGTATACATTTCAGAAAGACGATTTCGTCACAGAGATCTCTTGAAATTTCGTTGTTGTACCTTTGTTGAAATTGTTCAGACGCTAAATATAGATCTTCATCACTTAGCTCTCTAAACTCCCAAAGGAATCTAAAAAGGGTACAAATTTGTCACAGTGACTCAAATCGACGTGATTGATGGAAAACTCAGATGAAATGTCAATATCCTGTGCTACTGATTTGGACTCAGAAAGGATTGCGCCCCATTGATCATGAATCTTTGGAATATCTTTAAGTCATTCAATGTTATCCCTCTCAACATCTGATGTAGCATTGCATGCTTCAGTTACAAGATTAGTTTCGTAGATAATTTTTAGGAGCTTCATCCACATGGACAATATTAAAATGCACTCAAATTTGGATGTATATTTCTGAATTGACTTAAGCTCAGTGCAAACCCATGCTATGAGAGTAAAAGATTCAAGCTCACTTAAAGCCTTTCTCAGAGAGTCCAAATGCTGGGCAACTGGTTTAACACCGTCAATTCACACTGACCATATCGTTGTCGACATGCTGTAAAGGGAAACAGGCAGATGCAGCTTCAGAATTTCCCACTTTTGAGGACTGCTACTGAAGAGGTTGTACAATAGATGGATTGTTCCAAAGTATGTGATTGCTTCCTTGCATGATTCAGTGCAATCAACACCAACAAGATTTAGAGTGTGGTTGCCACTGGAGAAAATAGAGTTTGGATTTTGCTCAAGAAGGATTGATTGTACTCCATTGTACTTCCCAGCCATATTAGATCCACTGTCATAAGCTTGGCCAATGCAGATTTGAAAATTTAATTTGAAGACTTCCAGAATTTCTAATACATGAGCAGTGATTTCTTTTCCAGTTTTTGTTTTTGTGAAATTATCAAACAAAATGAATCATCCTTCAATTGAAACCTTTCAACTTCCTGCAATTTTAACATATTGAACAACCAAGGTTGTCTGTTCTTTATGAGAACTGTCTGGAGTTGCATCAAAAATAATTGAAAAAATACTTTGCATGTCATATCACTTCAAGAATTGTTGTTTGCACAAATGTCCCACACAGCTCAATAAACTAATTTTGTATTCTGGTAAACAGATAATGGACTTGCATGCATTTTCCACTCTCTTGTGATTCACAAACACGCTGAACATGGCCTGATAAAAGTGGGTCATACTTGCTAAGAAGCTCAAGTATACCAAGAAAGTTTCTGTAGGGTCACCGATACATTGACTGGAACCAAACAAAGCCAATCCCTTTTCAGAAAGAAAAAGAATGACATTCAATATGCGCTGAAGGAGTTTTTTCCAGTTATCAGTTTCAGTATTTATTCCACTCAGGAATAAGTTTTCAACTGAACTGTCAGCTAGTGCTGCTCTACTAGATGATTTCCATGTAACATAGTTATCTTTATGTGATACTGAATTTTCATGTGCAGGTCTTTCAAATTCCTCCAACCTCTACTGATGCTCCAACCAGATGGCTCAGACAGTACTGATGCATTTGAAGTATAACTGTTAAAAATGAAACAGGGTTCACAGTACAGAGCCTGCTTTTCCATGCTCCAGCAGACCCAGTCTCTTGTGTAGATCTCTCCATTTGAAAGAGTTTTGGTCAGCAAACGAGTAGGAAAAGCATGATTTTCAGCATTTTTCAGTCTATTACTTGGAATCAGAAAACAACTAACTTTGAGAAACAACTGTATTTGAGTAATATTGTTCTTATCTAGAAGTCCAATATCAGGTTCTGATTCCACTGTTGTTACACTATGTCCTGTGCTAGTCATAAATTCTTGCTCTTGCTGCTGCAGCATCTCCGAGGTCCTCATTTTCTGCCTGCACAGTCTCTAAATCAAGCATACACTCTGCATTTATTGCTGCTGTTGGCATGTCTGTGTCTTGATTAATGACCTCCTCATTTTGAGGCAGTGGCATTGAAATGTTATTTGTGGGTACAAAGTTTTCATCGTCAGAACTGGAAGTGTAACTGACAGCGTGGTCACCGTCTAATGGCTGAGGCGTCTTTTCTATGAGAAATGATGTTATGGGCTTTAAACTCTTAACTGCTGCTTTACTCTGTTGTTTTCACCATCTCTTACTTGCACCACTTTAAAATCTTTACTTAATTTTTATAAAGGTGTTCTTTTACAACACAGTAGTACACAATAAATTAATTCACTTAAGGCTATTGGTTATACAAAATGTTAATTGTATATACTTCACAATGAATATTAAATAATAACAATTTGGGGTTGTTATTTACTATGGCCCTTATAGCCAAAGTCTTGAAATTTCATCTGCTTACATGTACCCATTATTAAATTTCTCTAATAAATGGTGCATTGTTATGAATATGAACATGGGGTGATTGCCAGATTAGATATAAAGTTTATTAAACAATTAGAATTAAAAATGTATTATCACAAAAAAGCCTTTAGGTGAATCTAAAACTGGACAAAGAGGTAGCTTACAGCTGAAACTAATATGGTTATTGTATACGAAGACACATAAGAAAAACAGGAATATGAAAATTTCCTATGCAGAGATAAACATCTAATTTAAAGGGTAAACTCACCATCAGACCAAGCAAAATCATGTTACAGTAACAGAATTAATTAAGACTTTCAAAACCTCTAAACTATGCAAAGACTTTAAACATTTCATAACGTAGAATCACTAATCACAGAAGCTACTACAGTCTCCAGTCATGCAGATGAAAACTCAGATGTGACCAAAAAATTGGCAAAGGCCCAAGGTCCCATAATGATTTAAATAATTTTTTGCAGGTATATATATATATAGCTTCTTTTGTTGTCTCTGTTATAACTGCAAGGTGTGTAATAAAGACGACCCAACTAAATTTATTGGCAGCAGATTTAAAACAAACAAAATAGATGACGGGGATGGATCGTGATGATTGCCTCTTCTGTTTATTCCTTCTGAAGCACCTGGCATTGACCACTGTCAGAAGACAGGATTCAGGGATTGAAGGACCACTGGGGATATGTTAGAAGTCTAGAAAAACATAAATGGTGTGGAAATTGCCAGGAGATGGTGGAAAGGCCCCAACTATAACAGAGTTCTAATAAGAACAAAATATGTTCAAGGAGGATAGGTCCATCAATGACTACTAGCCAGAATGGGCAGGGATGATGTCCCTAGCTTCCATTTGCCAGAAGCTAGGAATAGGGCAACAGGGAACAGATCGTGAAGATTGCCTCTGTTGCTTATTCTTTCTGAAGCACCTGGCATTGGCCATAGTTGGAAGATAGGATACTGGACTCGAAGGATCTTTGATCTGACCCAGTATGGCCGTTTTGATGTTCTTATATAGAGCTGAAATGAATGTACCCTCTTATTGTAGCCCACTAGACTCCACTCCTCTTCCAGAGCTGAGAGAGAGCCCTGGAGTCCAGACAGGGTCGCTCTCTCCCTCATGGCTATTCGGTGAAAGCCCAGCTGAGGAAGGCAAGACTCAGTCCCACCCCTTCCACCTGCACCAAATGCTCTGGACCAAATGCTCCCCACCCCCCAGCCCAATCCTGCTGGCCACATGGAGAGCTGGGGCTATTGTGATGTCCCCAACTTGGGCATCCCCAGAGGCAGGAGAAAGTCATTCTACCCCACCATGGCCCCATCCCTCTCCCCTCCCGCCAGGCTGCTGAGTTGGACTGCCTTCCCCGGGGGGGCTGAAGGAAGCTGGGCTGCTGCACCATGGCTATAGCCTTCCCCAGGGGTTGGGGAGAGCTGGGTTGACATGCCACAGTTGAGCCTTCCCTGGAGGCCACGGGGAGCTGGACTGCTGTGGGGAGTCAGGCTGCCATTCCAACCTTCCCCAGTGGCAGCCCCAGCCTTAGGTAGTCGGTCATGTAGGCAGTTTTGGGAAGGCTGTGCCTTCTCTTGTCTACATTACTGACTGCCCATGCTCTCCCCAGAGTTAGTAACAAAGTAAGAATATACATTAAAATTTTAAGGCTACTTAGTGTTCCTTAAGTGATTTAATAAGATGTCAGTGTTAGAGCTACGTGAGTCTAATATTTGTTTAATTTTCTTTCTTTTTATATAGGAATTAGATACAGTGTTCCTGTCAGCTAACTGCTAAGTTGTCTGCCACAAAAAAGCAGAGTCTTCCAGTGCTTTGGTAGCCCCTGGATAGAGATGATACGTGTGGGAGGAGGGTGAATGGGGTTGGATCCCTTCCTCCCCATTTGGTTCTTGGTTTGTACTGAGTATGCTCAGTAATACTGCTCAGTAACTCTGCCGAAGCCTCTGTCCTCAGTCTGTCTTCCATGTTCTTATTCTCTCTCTCGCGCCCCCCTCCCCCAAAATCTGAAATGGCGCCCCTGTCAGCTGCTTTTGCAGTGAAGCACTTAAACATCCCAATGCTGGACTAACCTGAATGTGCATGGGGCAGCAGCACCTTTTCCTGCCTGAGCAGCAATATGTCTACTGTCACAAAGGGCTTGCTCCTCCCAGCCTTTGTAACATATCAACACGTAACCCTTCTGTCAGGTAGCACCAGCAGCAGCCAGGGCTGGGTTCAATATCTAGGGGTTCCTCTCCATCCATCCATCCACCACAGAACTGGCTCGAGCCCCCACCTAGTGACCTGGGAAATTCACACAACACCCCTGGGCACCTCTGGGAGGCAATGCTTCCCCACTCGCAAGCACAGAGTCTGAGCATAGAAGAGAAACTTTTAATAAAAGGGGAAAGAAATAACATGGCATTAATTCTGGAAAGCACCACAAAGTTCATAGCAAAACACCACAAACACAGTTTGAACAAACCCACAAGTAAACATCCCAGCTCAAGTAGGCTGGGCAATGTCCTTGTCCTCTCAAGCTTTCAAGTCCAGCAATGCAGTGTCCCATTCACATGCCCAACCTTTCTCTGCATCCCACTCATGGTCACAGCCCTTGGTCAGGGCAGACCAGAGTTCAGAGGTGAACTGCAGAGTTCACCTCCCATCCTGGCGGGGGAGTAGGAGTCATCTCGCCCACTCTGTTGGTCACTTGCCATCCACCTGCTCGCTGCTCTCTGGCACCACCCTGCTGGCCATTCGTTGCCTCTTACTGCCACCTCTCTGCTGGCTGCGCCTCACGCCTTTCCATCACCGCCCTGCTGGCTGCTCATTGCATCTTCTGCTGGCTTGTGATGGAGTTTGCTCTGGGCCAAACCCCATGATTTCAGCTCTCAGTGATCTCAGCTCTTAGCCCAGAGCACAGTCCAGCCACAAGAGACTTCAGCATCCACTGGAGTAAGTTTACATACAAACGGGACTCCTTATGGAGCCTTTCTTTAACTCTATCATTGAAACAGTGGAGAGAAACAGGTTGAGCCAGTCTTACAGCTCACACCTGGAGGTCATGCAGCCTGCTGACTCACCTCCTTACCCAGCTCAACCTATAGGTGTCTGAAAGACCAACCTTTGCCCATCCAAGTGTATTTACACCAACAAGATCTCTTCCTTTAACTGAATTAAACGCAGTCTGACTTTTCTGCATTGTGCAGTCCCACAATAACTGCAAGCATTGGTGGTCATATCTTACAATTCCTGCATTTAGTTTTAACACAGTTTGTGACCTCCACAACGGCCAAATTGATTACAATGGGCAAAGCACCTTCTAACAGTTGAACATCTAGCAGGCCTGAGCAACCTGATTGAAGTGTATTTACATAACCACACCCAGGATTCCTTTCCCATTCCAGCTGGCTGTAATGGAAGGATTAATTCAGACTCTGCTTACAAACATGTGAAGATGAGAGCAGATCATGATGAAATCTGCAGCAAACATCTTCTGACCTAAGCACAGAGCTTCCTTTCCCACCATTCCCTGAGTCTGCATGTTTCAATTAATTTGAAAAAAGTGCTGTAGAAGCTCCCAGCCCTGCTATTAGCTCTGCAAAATACACTTCTGCATAATTAGGCCTAGTCTACACTATTGTCTTCCACCCCGCACCCTTCAGTCAAACTAAGATATGCAACTTCAGCTATGCAAATAGAGTAGCTGAAATTGATGTACCTATGGCAGTATCTTCCATGTGGTAAAATCGGCAGGAGCTCATCTCCTGTTGACTCCACCTACTCTTCTCAGCCTGGTGGAGTATTGGAGTCGACAGGAAAGCTCTTGGAAGTCAATTTATTGCATCCAAGCAGATGAGATAAATGGACCACTGGTGCATTGATTGCTGCAGCATGAATCCATGGTGTAGTGAAGATAAGCCTTTACTAGTAGAGCAAAGAATAGCCAGCAGGGCAGCAGTGGGGAGAAGAGAAGAATGAACTACCTCTTCAAGCAGCATAAGTAGTTTTTGGCTGATTAGTTAGGGGAGAAGAGTGAGTCAAGGGAGGCAAGCAATCATAGAATCCTATGGCTGGAAGAGACCTCAGGAGGTCATTGAGTCCAGCCCCCGGCCCAAAGCAGGACCAACCCCAGCTAAACCATCCCAATCAGGGCTTTGTCAAGCCGGGACTTAAAAACCTCTAAGGATGGAGATTCCACCACCTCCTTAGATAACCCATTCCAGTACTTCACCATCATTCTAGTGAAACAGTTTTTCCTAATTTCCAACCTAGACCTCCCCCACTACAACTTGAGGCCATTTTCTGCCATCTGTCATAACTGAGAACAACCTCTCTCCACCCTCTTTGGAACCCCTCTTCAGATAGTTAAAGGCTGCTATCAAATCTGCCCTCATTCTGCTCTTCTGCAGACTAAATAAGACCAAATTCCTCAGCCTCTCCTCGTAGGTCATGTGCTCCAGTCCCCTAATCATTTTGGTTGCCCTCTGTTGGACCCTCTCCAATGCATCCACATCCTTTCTACAGTGGGGGGCCCAGAACTGGATGCAATACTCCAGATGTGGCCTCACCAGTGCCGAATAAAGGGGAATAATCACTGCTGGCAATGCTCCTCCTAATGCACCCCAATATGCCATTAGCCTTCTTGGCGACAAGGGTACCCTTTTGACTCATATCCAGCTTCTCATCCATTGTAATCCCCAGGTCGTTTTCTGCTGAACTGCTACTTAGCCATACTTAGTATGACTGCTCACCTTTGTGTTTTGCATTTACTGCTGCACGCGGCACCGCCCCCGGGCGCATGGCGCATGCGCGGGCGCACGGCACATGCACGGGCCTACCCGTGGGGCGAGGGCCCCCCCAGGGTTCACGGGCCCACCCCCCCAGGGTGTACGGCGCATGCGCAGGCTGGCCACGGCTGCTGGCGCGCAGCCCGGGACCCGCCCCTGGGGTGCACAGCGCATGTGTTGCCCAGCCCGGCCTGGCCAGTGCTGGTGGCACGTGCTGGGCTGTGCAGGGCCCCGCGGCCGTGGGGGAAAGGGCGCTGCTGGCCGGCACCGTGGGGCCAGCGCTGTGGGAGTTGGGTGCCCCCCATCGGTTGGCGCCCTGGGCAGCTGTCTGGCTCGCCCATGCCTCCATCCAGCCCTGTGCTACAGTTCTATTCTTGTGGATCAGGAGATGGAACCAGTATCTCAGGAGCTCTTATTCTAACCCAGCTGCTCCTTATTTCAGCCTGGAGCCAAGCAGGAGTTTGCTTGGGCTGGGCCTTTTGTTCTCTTTGATGAGCCTGCATTACTTTCAGTCAGATGAAGGGAGGGGAAGAGGAGTAAGCAAAACAAGCTATCTTCATTTCTCTTGCTCCTGGCTAATGAGGGAGGCAAGAGACAGTGTCCTGGAATGGTAGGAAACTTAGGGGGACCACAGCCCCCGCAGAAATGGGGCCCTTGTCCTTTTCTATGGCCTTGCCAGGAGAGACCTATCAACATAGCTGTTTCCTGTCAAGACTCCACAGTTCTACTTTCAGACTGAGCAACACCCTTTTTTAATTCTAGCCTCTTCCCCTGGCAGATCTTCCTCTCTGCCTACTTGCATGCTTGGATATTCTTCCTAGTGACCATACATATGAGGGTATGTCTACGCTACAGAGTTTTGTTGGAAAAATGGCCATTTTTCTGACACAACTTGAGGAACGTCCACACTGCAATTGCGTTCTTCCACAAGAAAATTGAAAGAACAGAGTGGTTTTTCCAGCATTGGTAATCCTCATTCTACGAGGAAGAAGCCTTTTTGCAAAAGAGCTCTTTCGCAAAAAGGGATGTGTGGACGGGGAAGAGGGAGTTCTTTCGAAAGAAGAGGAAAGAGGAAAAAGCACAAGAGCCCTAGTGGCCATTCAGTCCATAGTAATCACAGCTTACTTGTGAGAAAGCATCCATTCAGTCTGGACGCTCTCTTTCAAAAAAGCAGATTACTTTTTCAATGCACTTTTGCAGTGTGGACGCTCTCTTTCGAAAGAAGTTTTTTCAGAAGATCTCTTCTGAAAAACGCTTCTTCCAAAAGAAGCCTGTAGTCTAGATGTAGCTGAAGGCTACGTCTACACTGGTGCGTTCTCACGCAAAAACTCTTTTGCGGAAGAGTTCTCCTGCAAAAACTCTTCCAGAAGAGAGCGTCTACACTGGCATGTGTTTTTGAGCAAGAGATATGCTTTTGTGCAAGAGCACCCATGCCAGTGTAGATGCTCTCTTGCACAAGAAAGCTCTGATGGCCATTTTAACCATAGGGCTTTCTTGCACAAGAAATTCATGTTGCCTGTCTACACTGGCCTCTTGCACAAGAACAGTTGCGCAAAAGAGCTTATTCCTGAGCGGGAGCGTCAGAGTTCTTGCACAAGAAGCCCTGATTTCATACGTTAGAACGTCAGTTTACTTGCGCAAGAACACACGGCCAGTGTAGACACAGACTGAGAGTGCTGACCATATAAAGAAGGCAAGGTTCTGTAACAGGGGCGCTAGTCAGACCTGGCCTTGCACTTACAGCCCTGTTACATGTCCAATACCAGCTTCTTGAGTCACTTAGTCATATTCTTTTTAATTTTATTCTCTATTAGTTTCTCCATAGAATCCAGATCTTTGGAACACAAAGGCTTTGGTGAGGAAGGAAATCTCCTGAAGTTTTATTTAGCTTGGAGAGCAGTAACAGCAGCAGTCACTTTTAGCTACAAAGGCTTTCTTCCCAGGATTAGTTCTGTGACCAGGTGCTTCAATAAAGGGAAGACAAAAAAGAGTGAAGATAAGAAACTGATACTCATTCCCAGCTCTCAGTTACTCATGTCTGGGGGGAAGTAACAAAGGCTACCATATGTCTGCTGCATGGCAGAGCTATTTACTGACTCCAGTGACTACTCTTCACCATTTCCAACCTGTTCTCAAATACAGCTCAGTCACCATGTAGAATCTAAGCTCACTCCTACATAGGCTTTGATTTGATTAACATGCAGTTAAACTCAATCTGTCTCCCTGGGCTTGGTTCAAAACAAACTGCCTGCATTCCTCTTGCTCCTGGCTATTGAGGGGAGGTTCCTTGAGACTAAGGTTCTTCCAGTTTGATTGCTCAGTTGCTATTCCTGATCCCCTCTCTGGCTAGGTCTACGCTACAGAGTTTTTGCACAAAAACAGTTGGTTTTGTGCAAAAGCTTGCAGAGCATCCACAGGTCAAGCTCATTTTTGCGCAAGTGAAACGAAAGAACAGAGGGGTTTTTCTGGTGCAGGTATTCCTCATTCCACAAGGAATAACTCCTTTTTGTGAAAGAACTCTTTCACAAAAAGGTGTGTGTAGATGGGCAAGAGGGGTTTTTGCGCAAGAAGAAGGAAGAGGAAAAAGCACAGGTGCCCTGGTGGCTATTCTGTCCATAGCAATCACTGCTTACTTGTGAGAGAGCATCCAGGCAGTCTGGACGCTCTCTTGCGCAAAAGCACATTGCTTTTCCGATGTGCTTTTCAAGTGTGGATGCTCTCTTGCACAAGAAGTTTTTGCAGAAGATCTCTCCTGCAGAAGAAGCCTGTAGTCTAGACACAGCCTCACTAAAGAATTATTGCCACCTTCCTTATTACTTGGTAGGGCAATGTGAGTCAGCAGAACCCACTTAATACTCCCAAGCAGGATCACCGGCTGCTAGTTTAAAGCACTCGCCTTCTCCCTTGTGTCATATGGATCAAGTTTAAGTTAAAAAAAAATCACCAACATATTCCAAATATGCCTTCTTTCCCTCACTCAAGTCCCCTAAAGCTTAGCCTGAGAGCCATTCTTTTTTTTATTTAAGCATGTAAGATATTCACTTAAGAATTTCTTACATTTTGGAGGAAAGGAAATGACCATACCTTTTTTCTTCTTTCTTTTAAGTCAGTTGAAAATGTTGGAAAAATGATTGAAATGGCTCTAATTTAATCTATCCATAAAAACTGTTAACATTCATCAGTGCCAGCTATTATCTCTAAATTCATTCTTCATTGTATTTCTGGAATCGGGCATATACAACTACAATTGTTATGATTTTGTTCAGTATAAGTGCTGGCTTCAGTCCTTTCTGATGAGAAGCCAAGTTTTCCTAATTTAAGTATCATATTATGTGTGTAAACAGGGGCTGAACTACTGCTTGTTATCAGCCAGCTGTTGTGTGTTTGCCCCAAATTCTATGTAAGGTGTGCTATGTGAGGTGTCTAATGAAAGCTTATGCTATGCTGATTCTGTCTATGCTACTCATATGCATGTATGATTTTTGTATGTAAAGTTATGAATATGGGCTCTGTACTTGTATTTAAATGTTTTCTGTCTGGGAGAGAGCAATAGGTGTCAACCACCTATTGTGAGGAGTGGTTATTCAGTGCTATGCTGAATAGCTATGCTGCATAGACAATGGCCCTTAAGTGTTGCCAATAAACACCTGGGCTGCGTCTAGACTGGCATGATTTTCCGCAAATGCTTTTAACGGAAAAGTTTTTCCATTAAAAGCATTTGCGGAAAAGAGCATCTAGATTGGCATGGATGCTTTTGCGCAAAAGTGCTTTTGAGCAAAAGCATCCGTGGCCAATCAAGACGCGGTTTTGCGCAAAAAAGGCCCGATCGCCATTTGCGCAAGAGGGCTTTTTCCCGAGCGGGAGAGTCATTGTATTTGCGCAAGAACACTGATGATCATACATTAGATCGTCAGTGTTCTTGTGCAAATTCAAGCGGCCAGTGTAGACAGCTGGCAAGTTTTTGTGCAAAAGCAGGCGCTTTTGCACAAAAACTTGCCAGTCTAGACGCAGCCCTGTAGAATTCTCCTGCAAACCTGCAGACCAGTTAGGGTCGGCCCACAACATTTTGGCACCTGAGGCGGGGAACTCAAATGATACCCCCATGACCCCTCGCTTGGGCCAAAACTTTGAAAGGTCTCAATTCTCTGGGTCCTAGTGGCCCCCCCCGCCATAGTCTGGCACCTGAGGCAGTCGCCTCAGTTCGCCTCATGGTGAGGCCAGCCCTGAGACCAGTAGGTACGCTGTGGCTTCTTGCATAAAGGACATGGGCAGGTTAGTTGATCATGTGATCAGCTCCATTGTGGGAGGTACCATCACTCAGGAGAACAATTTATTTCCCTCTGCATGGGCAAGATTTTAAAAGTATCCTGGGGGTTCCTCAATCTTTGTCTTCACTCTTGCTCTCCGCTCCAGAAGGACCTTTGCTTGTCTCAACAACCTCACTACATGTATATTCAAAGAGACTTTAACACCAGACTACAAAGTGAAACCTCAGAACTGTCATTCATGCTTAAATTTGACACTTTACAAATGGGCCTTAACAAAGATGCTCACTACCTTACCCATTACAAAGATAGCTTCCCCAATTACCACCCCTAATATCATTATCTCATAGACACTAACCTCCCCCCTTCAGCCCTCCTCTGTTCTAAAATCTGATTTGTCAATTTTATATGTGTTCACTTTTTTTTTTTTGATTGTATCCCATTGGTATATATGGTCATGCCAATTTTCTTTCACAATTTGATCTGAGGAAGTAGGTCTGGCCCACGAAAGCTCATCACCTAATAAACCATCTTGTTACTTTAAAGTGCTGCATAGTCCTGTCTTCTGTTTCAGCAAGACCAGACTAACACGGCTACATCTCTATTACTTTGCTAAGGATAGAGAGTATGGAGAAGGAACACTGACCCATCCTAACATGGGATGTACTCCTGAGACTTTTAAACTGGCAGTTTGTTACATCTCTGCTAAAGCCTGCATCAAGAACTTGGTGATAGATGTATGAAATGTGCTTTCTTTAACAATCCTACTCTCAACTTTTTCTTTCTTTTATTAATAAATCTTTAGATTGTAGATTCTAAAGGACCAGCACAGTGTGCTCTTTAGGGTAAGATCTGAGGTATAGATTGGGGCTGTGGCTTGTCCTTTGGGACTGGAAGAACCTGTTTGGATTTGGTGAGATTGATTTTCATAACCTCTCATCTGTATAAGGTATGGTGATGGTTGTGGCACAGGTAAGGCTGAAGTGTCTAAGGGGACTTGCTTGTGCAACTTCCTGCTGGCCAGATTGGCAACTGGAGTGCTGTGTGGGACTGGTTTGGTGCCTTATAGAGGAGGACTCCAATCTTGGCCTGTAAGTAGCCCTAATTCTAAGCAACTTGCCCTGATTTGGTGGTGGTCCCAGACCCTTTGTTATATTACATATAGTTATGCAATATTTGTACAGCTCATGCTTCTGGAAATTGAAGAGTACTTCTGAGTAGTGGAGGCAGGATTGAGGCAGATGCCTTGTGCTGAGAGCTTCAGCAGCTGCATTCAGTTTCCCTGCACAATTTCTGGTGTGCATATGTAACCCACATACCTAGTGTGGTTACTGAGTAGTGCAAGTGGCACCTAGACCACTGCAACAGTTAAGATCAAGAGACCTCTACAGCAGGGGCTGGGCGCGAGCTGACTTTTAGCTCAGAGGGTAGAGGCTCCTATAGTCAGCTCCCGAGGTCCCAGGTTCCAATCCGACTTGGTGGTGGTTACAAGTGGGGGCTCATCTGGGATCTCAACTGGGTCTCAGAAGCTCGGGACGCGCTTCCTCACCTAGGGGAACTATGTAACCCACACACTAGGGCTATGTCTACACTGGCGAGTTCTTGCGCAGGAATATCTTGCACAAGAAAGCATCCACACTGGCGGGAAGCCCTTGCGCAAGAATGTGTCTCCGGAAGCAATTCAGCCATGTCAAGAGGTCACCAGCAGCGTCTGTGGTCATGTGCCGGACCCCCACTGGGAAACGTACTTAAAGGGACTCCTGGATGGCCGTTTCCCTGTGGCTGCATGCTCACGCACCCCTTTGAGGGAGTGAGAGCCACAAGAGCACCTGTCACCTCTGTTCCTGGCAAGTGCCCCTGGGCACCCTCGCTGCCACCGTCACAGCCCTGGAGCCGGAGGAGGACCCCAGCCAGCAACGTCCGCTCCTCATGGCCATTATAGAGGCTCTGGAGCTCCTCCACCAGGGAGCCACATTGCTCCAGCAGGAACTGGAGACTGGGCAGCAGGTGCAGGACCTTGCACGGTTGCAGCTGGGCTTGGGCACCCGCACCCCATCACTGACAGGTGCCTCTGGAGCTATGACACCAGTGGGGACTGGTGGGAGCGCCTGGTGCTGGGACAATGGGGTGACCAGCGACCAGCAGTGGGTGCAGAACTTCCGGATGTGCAGGGGGACATTCCATGAGCTCTGCACCTGGCTCACCCCTGCGCTCCGGAAGCAGGACACCCACCTGCGCCCCGCCATCCCCGTGGAGAAGAGGGTTGTGATTGCCCTCTGGAAACTGGCCACCCCGGACAGCTACCGCTCCGTGGCGAACCAGTTCGGGATGGGCAGGTCCACCGTCGGCGCGGTCGTCCAGCAGGTAAGGCCCTCCGTGGACCACGGGCTTGTCCTGGGGGAGGGAAGGGGCCAGACCGGGTGGGGGGAGGCTATAGGGGCAGGGGGAAGCCCTACACCCAGGGGGTCACTCTGTCCCTCCTGCACACAGCCCCGCTGGTGGGGGGAGGGAAATCCCGGGGGGCAGAGGGCCCTCGCCTGCGTGGGGGGAGGGGCCATCAAAGGGAGGGTGAGCACACCCCAGGGGCCCATGTACGCACTGTGTCTCATTCCATGCATCCCCGGTGCTCCCATGTGCCCCTCTGCAGGTCGTCAATGCCATCAATGACGTGCTGCTCCAGAGGGTGATCCACCCCCGTGACGTGGACACCACCATTGCCGGCTTCGCCAGCCTCGGGTTCCCGAACTGTGGGGGAGCCGTAGACGGGACCCACATCCCCATCCAGGCGCCAGAGCACCAAGCGGCCCGGTTCATAAACCGCAAGGGCTACTGCTCAGTGGTGCTCCAGGCACTAGTGGACCACCAGGGCCGGTTCCAGGACATTTATGTGGGGTGGTCCGGCCAGGCCCACGATGCTCGCATCTTCAGGCACTCAGGCCTGTGCTACAGGCTGGAGGCAGGCACCTACTTCCCCCAGCGGGAATTCACCATTGGGGATGTCAGGATGCCAGTCTGCATCTTGGGGGATGCGGCCTACCCCCTGATGGCCTGGCTGATGCGGCCATACACTGGCCACCTGGACCACAGCCAGGCCACCTTCAACAGCCACCTGGACCAGGCCCGCAATCCCGTCAAGTGCACCTTTGGCCGTCTGAAGGCACGGTTTAGGGGCCTCCTGACCTGCCTGGACATGGGGGTGCAGAACATCCCGGAGGTCATCTCGGCATGTTGCGTGCTCCATAATATTATTGAGGGGAGGGGGGAGGCCTTCCTCTCGGGATGGATGGCAGGTGAGGGCCAGGCCTACCAGCAGCCCCAAATGGCTGCCACCCGGCAGACCAACCGCCATGGGGTTCGGGTCCATGAAGCCCTCCGGGTGATGCTGGACCAGGCCCCACAATAGGTCGCTCCTACACCTCTGCCCGCAGGGATGCCCCCATGCCCCCACTTCCCGCTCCCATCACCACCTCTTCCTGCCACCCTTCCCTCACCTCCCAATAAATAAAATGCACTTGCTGTAGATAAGGCACTTTTTTTTTATATGGGGAAGGGAGTGCACTGTGGGGATGGGGGAGGAGGGGACCCTGAACTGGGAGGAGTGGGGGAGGAGGGGACCCTGAACTGGGAGGAGGGGGGAGGAGGGACACTGAACTGGGAGGGCCTCATGGTTCTGAATGGAGGCCTCTCCCACCCCCATGGGTGTGGGGGCGCCTCTGCCCGTCGTGCCGGGTTGGGGCAGGCTGCACCAGGAGGTGCCGAGGGTGGGGGACCTTGGGAGGGGGCATGGGCAAGGCAGGGGGAGAAGCGGGCAGAGAGCTGGGGAGGGCAGAGGGGGGGCCTGGCAGCATTGGGCTGTTGCACAGGGCCCATCCGGTCAGCAATGGTGCCCAGGAGAGTGCAGACACGGTCGCAGCGCTCCAGGTACTGGCCCCACACCTGCTCCCGCCACTTGGCATCTGTGTGGATCTTCCGGGTAAGAGCGCGCTCCATGCGCTCAATTGCGCAGACGTGGCGGTGGAGCAGGTGGTGGCGGTCCCGGGACCGCTGCGACAGGCCCTGGATCCTTTGCGCCGGCGGGATGGGGCTGGAAGGTCCCTCACTGGCAGGGGGTCCCACTGCAGGAGAAGCAGAGGAGAGCAACATGGTCAGTGAGCCCTGCCCCAAATGGTGTTCCAGAGCCCGGTGCCCACCTCCCAGCACGTCACGATGCCCGGGGACAGGTGTGGCTGGTGAGGGGGAATCCCCCTGGGGCAGCGGGAAGGGGGGGGGTCCCAAGGTGGCGCAGGAGCCCCCTGGGGGGCCGCATGTGCTTGGGGGGGCCTCTTGTGCCTTCCCCAGGGGAAGCTACAGTGTCCCAGAGGTGGCCATGGATGTGTGCTGTGTGCAGCACCCTTTAGGCTGTGTGGGGTTAGGCCTGCAACCTTGGGGCTGGCCTACTCCTGGCCAAACCCCTCCCCCTTCCCTCCCCCCCCGGTCTGGTTGAGTGGAATCCCTGGGGGTCCCAAGCGTGTGCTGGGGTGAGCTGCCACTTCTCTGTGCCACTTGGTCTGGCTGCATGTAGGGTTGCCAGATGGTTTCAACACGAATATCGGACACACTTGACATTACATGACAGTCTACATTACATCTTAGTAAAAAAATAGCAGACATGTATATTTTCTCATTTATATCCTCTCAATTTGTTTCCCGAACAGAAAGCTCAAAGACTGGACTGTCCGGTTCAAAACTGGACACCTGGCAACCCTAGCTGCACGAGGTTGCACGTGCTGCATGCCTCTGTGCAGCATGTGGTCAGGCTATGCCATGTGCCGCTACCTCTCCCCCACCCTGTGGCCCTCCCCGCCCCCCCCCCTTCTCCAGCACACTTGCAAATGGTAGCCACTGCACTCACCAGACAATCCCTCGCCAGCTTCTGAGGATGCCCGGGACACATCCTGACTGGTGCTGGGCTGGGATGGTGAGGTCTGGCTGCTGTCCTCTGCCACCTCCTCCTCCTCGTCCGAGGACCGGTCTCCCTCCTCCTCCTCCTCCTCCGGTGGCCTGGGTTGGACCACTGGGGTGGCCACCGCCATGTCCACCTGGGCCAGCAGGGGACTGGCCCCTTTGTCCCCTAAGATCTGGTGCAGGCGGTGATACTGGGGACAGGCAGTGGCTCTGCTGCCCCCACACTTGCTGGCCCGCACATAGGTGAGACGCAGGTCCTTCACCTTGGCCCGGACCTGTTTCAGGGTCCGGGCCGGGTGTCCCTTTGCGGCCAGCGCCTGGGCCATCTGGGTGAAAATGTGCGCATTCCTCCTCCGGGACTTGGGGTCCCAGAGGGCCTCCTCCTTTCTCCAGAGGTTCAGGAGGGCAATCACCTTAGCGGTGCTCCAGCATGGAGCCCGCCGCTTGGTGCCCCTTCGGGCCTGCTGGGTGCTCTGGGGTGGCTCCTCTGTGGGGTCTGAGGGACCTGGCTGAGACTGGGCAGCTGCCATTCCTCCCTCTGGCTGCTACCCGGGTTGCACATGGCAAATGGCTGTGCTCCGTGCCTGTGCCTTTAAGGGGGAGCCAATTAGGGGGAAGCAACAAGTGGTGATTGCCTGTACGGAGTGTCGGAGAGGCCACCTGTGGTTTTCACTGGAGGCCAATTCTTGCGCAAGTACGCGCTTGCCGAACGTCCACACTGCCCTCTTGCGCAAGAGCGCCTGCGCAAGAGAGCTTAAGCCTGATAGAAAACAGCGTAGCTCTTGCGCAAGGAGCTGTCTCTTATCACGCCGTACTGTACATTTACTTGCGCAAGAGCGGATGGGCAGTGTAGACGCTCTGCGGATACTTGCGCAAGAACGGCTGTTCTTGCGCAAGGAGCCGCGAGTGTAGACACAGCCCTACTGTGGTTACTGAGTAATGCAAGTGGCACCTAGACCACTGCAAAAGTTAAGACTAAGAGACCTCTACAGCATGGGCTGAGGGCCCTGACTTTTAGCTCAGAGGGTAGAGGCTCTTATAGTCAGCTCCAAAGGTCCCAGGTTCAAATCCGCCTTGGTGGTGGCTACACATGGTTACAAGACATTTGGCCCACAGACATTAAACCTGAAGGGCCAGTCTGTGGATACATACACTATATCTCCTTGTAATAGATAGGCCACTTCATCTCAAGGGACAGCCATCAAGAGGGAGAGCAAGTAGTGTTGTTTCCATTACTGCTACTCTTTATTGGAGTTTTCTCACTGGTTGCGCAGAATTAATTTGTGGGGGTATGATAAATAGAGGCTGCTGAGGAGTGTTCTAAAGGCTTGACCCAATGGCCACTGAAGTCAATGGGAGCTGACTCCATCAGACCTTAAATCAGCACATGCAGGTGACTCTGGTGAGGGTGGGGCAAAAAGAGCCCATGCCTCTCCCCAGGTACTTGGGTGGGGCACATTAATCAGGGAACCGCAGTGGCAAAAGAAGCCAAATGTGGGGCCGCTGGCAGCTCCTCCAGTGTATTTGTATCGCCTCCAGCCCTTCCACACAGTTGCATTTCCTGTACAGCCCCACTTGAAGACAAGACTGCGGTGGGGCTGGGTGGTACAGCTGCACTCTAGGTGCTGCCAGCATGGGACCACATTCTGCTCCATTCACCACAGAGGTTCCAGAGAGCCTTCAGGCTCACAAAGTGGTATCCAGCCCAGTGGGATAACAGAGACCCCCCCTCAGGTAATGTGAGGAAAGGACAATGAGGAAGAGTACATAGGGGCACAGGATTGGAATTGGGGCAGGGAGTAGTCATATGGGGCAGCCACATGCCCCTCTTCTGTGGGTGCCTCCTTCTGTATTCCTCCCATCAGTCGCTAGCACATGGATGTTTTGATAATTTTGCTCCTCCACAACTTCCCACCTGCCACACTTTCCACCTCAAACTTTTAAACAAACCTTGTGGTGAAAACTATTGAGAACATTTATTAGAAGTTTAATAATAATCTTTTGCATCAGCTTGAAAGCTTTAAATATATCAGCACAAATAGGGAAAATGCAAAGTACTACACTTAGGAAGGAATAATCAATGCACAAAATACCCCATGGGAAATTACTTTTGAAGAAGTGAGACTGCAGCAAGAGGATCTGGGTTATAGTAGATCACAAATTAAATATGAATCAACAACTCATTATTGTTGCAAAAAAGTGAACATCATTCTGGGATGTATTGTAAACAAGACATGAGTGAATTCTTCCCTCTACTCAGAACTAATAAGGCCTCAACTGGAGTATTGTGTGAAGTTCTGGGTACCGCACTTTAGGAAAGTTGTAGGCAAATTGGAGAAAGTTCAGAGGAGCGCAACAAAAATGATCAATGTCTAGAAAACATGATCTTCAAAGAAAAACTGGGAAAATAGGATTGTTTAGTCTAGAGAAGAAAAAAATAGGGTCTGGGATATAACATCTTCAAGTACATAAAAGGTTGTTATAAAGAGGAGGCTGATAAATTGCTTTCCTTATCCACTCAGGACTGGGCAAAGATCAATGGGCTTAAATTGTAGTAAAAGAGTTAGTTAAGACATCGGGGAAAACTTCCCAACTGTCAGGGTAGTTAAGTACAGAATCGCCATCAATGGAGATTTTTAGAACAGACTAGACAATATTTAAGTAATATTTACATCTAAGTTCAGTGGGTAATCTACTGAGGCCACTTGAAATCTTGGATGTCTATGATTCTATAAAATAAATTGTGATCTTAAAGTCCCCAAAAGGAACTCTTAAATTAAAAGATTAATTCCAAACCACCATTTTAGTATAAAGCAGATGTGTCCTGCTTCTTATTCCGAGGAAATTCCTTGCATTAGTAACATGTCGCCAATGTCCTATGGAGAAATACCTTCAAAGGTGATTAGCTGGAATCGTCCACCTGAAATTTGAAATTGACACAGAATACTACAATGTCAATTTTACTTGCACCATAATTAATATATATTGATAATGCTCTGTCCCTATCTTGTAGATTGTTATTAAAATATGTCACCTGCATTACTGCTTAAGAGCTCTTCTTAACTAACAACCCAGAGTTATTCTTTGCAGAGCTTGTCAGAAAAAAAGGTTTCAAAAATAGAGTACTGTGTCATGGTTAAATGGCACTCTCTAAAAATATCAGAACAGCAGACTTATTTCTCTGAGTCTTAATCATCTACAGCCCTACTCTGCCAGCACGTGTATGCTACATTGCTCAGATTCTCACATTATCTAAGAGTGTAAGCCACTGTATCTAGTTCCTTGATTTAAATAATTTGAAACTGGTCAACACATCTATTGTCCACACAAGAACAAACAAGTGATAAGTTAATTTGCAAACAGCTGCATGTGCAAATACTATGGATGTGGTTAAGAAGGGCTTTGGTTTATGTGGCCCATATTAATATCTACAGACCTTTCCTTCAGGCTAAGGAATACTAGGCTGGATCCCCTTGAAAGAAATATTCATTTTATATGTAATGCACAGTATTTGGACTCAGGTAATCTGGTTCCAGATTACCTGAAGGAAAGGTCTGTATTTCCCTCTGCTATTCATTTCCTGTGTGACCTCGGTGTCTCAGTTCGCCATCTGTAAGAGGGAGATAATAGTACTTCTTTTGTCTTGTTTTTTTAATCCTTCAAGGCAGGGACTTTCTTACTGAGGGTATGGTCAGCACATAATCTAATAGGAGCCCTGGACACATCTGGGCCCTCGGGGACTAGTGTAATACTAATAATGCTAATGCTAATACTAAATAATTTTAAAAGCCACAAAACATGTGGAGTTGATGTGAAATAACCTGAAATACCCACTTCTTTTGGGGGTGAGTGAGAGTACAACTTCTGCAGTGCTCCTAGTCCTTGCCATCCTGAAAAAAAAAGGACCAGAAATAGCACTGAAATCTAGATTCCCTAGACAGCAGTGTAGAATGCAGCCATTAGTCACTAAGCTGTAGCCATTAGGCACATCCACAACACTGCTCTACAGCCAAAATGCTTCTGAAATAAATGTAGTCAAACTTTACTAATTCTGGGTCACTGAGAACGAAAATGATGCTTAAAATTGTTGATTGGCTCTAGTTTTCAAGATATGCTATTGGGTCAGTATATACGACCCTTGACTTGGGAATGGTGGAGGATAAGTGAGTTATAAAGGGAAGGGATCTCAATTTAAACCAGAAATGACTAAAATACATCTTTGATTGGATCTATGAATAAATCTATGACTGGGTTTGGACAGTACTTGCTTTTTAGGCAAAACAATGAATGATGCAATCTGAAGCTGGTATTGCGTCATACATGATATGAATTGCATCGTGTTATTCCTAGAAGTCATGGATGATGCAATCATAACGACGCTTACATCACTCTGCTGAACAAATTGCCCTATATCAGCTCTAGAAATCATACAGTGTCGTGCTCTCTTATTTGTCAGTGTTTGATTTTGCAAAGGGACACATTTCTGTTTAGCCAAAGTGAGCAGAGATGCCTCGTACTTGTGTGAACAGTGCAGATAACGTCTGCTATGTTTGTGGTGAAGTGACTTTTGCATCACAAAAGCGCAGTATAACCACTATGGTTAAGAAAGCCTATCACCTTTATTTTGGCTGCAAAATTGGAGATCGGGACAAGAGGTGGGCCCCACACATATACTGCAAGACTTGTGCAACAAATCTTCGCCAGTGGTTGAACAGGAAAAGAAAATCTATGCCTTTTGCAGTGCCAATGATTTGGAGAGAGCCAACAGATCATACCAGCAATTGTTACTTCTTCATGGTGCCTCCAGTTGGGAAAGGCGTGTCAAAGAAGAAAAAGTGGACTGTGCATTATCCAAACATTCCATCAGCTATACGCCCAGTACCCCACGGAGAAGGACTGCCGGTTCCTGATGCACCAGAATCATTCTCACTTGAGTCAGACGAGGAAGAGGAAGAGGATGAAACTTCTGGTCCTGAACTATCAATGTCACAGGACCCACATTTTCTCCCATCCTCCTCCTCTGAACCACACCTCATAACACAAGGTGAACTGAATGACCTTGTCAGGGATTTGGAACTACCCAAGAGTAAGGCAGAGCTGTTGGGCTCCAGACTACAGCAGTGGAATCTCCTGGCAGGTGATGTTAGGGTTTCTATGTTCCGTGACCGTCAAAAGGACCTTGTCCCATTCTTCTTCATGGAAGGTGATCTTCTAGCCTGCAACAACATCGATGGTGTGATGACAGCCCTCAACATCGTTCACGATCCAGATGAGTGGAGACTGTTCATTGATTCATCGAAGACGAGTCTTAAAGCTGTTTTGCCGCATAATGGCAATGTTTTGCCATCAATTCCAGTTGGTCATGCAGTCCATATGAAGGAAACCTATGACAACATGAAACAACTTTTGAGGTGCATAAACTATGACCAACATCAGTGGCAGCTTTGTGGCGATTTGAAGGTTGTTGCTCTCTTGCTTGGTCTGCAGACTGGATACACAAAGTACTGCTGTTTTCTCTGCGAATGGGATAGTCGTGCAAGAGATTCCCACTACATCAGGATAGACTGGCCACTCCGACAGTCATTGGAGCCTGAGAGGAAAAGTGTTCAGCATCCACCACTTGCTGAATCAAGGAAGATTTTGTTACCACCCTTACACATCAAGCTGGGTCTGATGAAGAACTTTGTCAAGGCCATGGACAAAACACAAGCAGCTTTCAAGTACCTCCGTGGAAAATTTCCAAGGTTAAGTGAAGCTAAGATAAAGGAAGGTGTCTTTGTTGGTCCTCAGATTCGTGAACTTCTTCGAGATGATGCATTTGACCATGCACTGCGTGGCAAGGAAAAGACGGCACGGAAAGCCTTCCAGTTAGTGGCAATAAATTTTCTCGGAAACAACAAGGCAGACAACTACAGGTTGTTGGTGGAAAACCTCCTCAAGGCATACAAAAGCCTGGGTTGCAACATGTCACTAAAGTTACATTTTTTGCACTCTCATCTAGATTTTTTCCCACCGAACTGCGGAGCAGTGAGCGACGAGCACGGCGAGCGATTTCACCAGGACATTGCAACAATGGAGAAACGCTATCAGGGCAAATGGAGCCCATCAATGCTTGCAGACTATTGCTGGACAGTGACAAGAGATGCTCCATTTAATGAATACAAGAGACAAGCCAAGAAGCACCGAGTAGACACTGAATAGGACTAAACTATGTACATAATAGTTTTTTGCCTTTTGTTTCATCATAAATTTTATTTATATTTTTTGCCTTTTGCTGATTTTTAAAGTGTTACATAAACAGGACAGGTGAAATATTATCATGTAAAGCAACCATAAACACATGAAAAGACCTAGGTTTACAATTTATGATTAAAACTCTACTATCTACACAATATACATAGACGTAAAATGTAAAAACTTAAATATCTTGGAAACAGTAGCCAATCAGTTGTTTTAATTGTCATATTTGAATTCAGCACATCAAAATACATAATAAATAGCACATTTTATCTCTGAAGCAGACGACTTCTAAAAAATTGTAGACCAGTGTAATTTAAACAAAATAAAGGCTGAATCCAGTCTTTCTTTCCTCATATACCCAATGTAAAAAAGAATGTTGGTTGGACAAGAAACATGGTTTGTGGTGACATGTTGTCATGACTTACATCTCTTTATTTTATTTTAAAATATTAAAGTGTTGGGGGAAGCAAATATAGCTGACAAACATTTTTTTAAATACCATAATCTTTATCAAGAAAGTAATGGTCACTTTAATTTAAGCAACTAATTTAAACAATGCTGCTCTAGAATATTGTGATGATTCATAAGAAGACTTCAGCATAAAAAAATCAGAAATGTGAAATGTGATGTATCATGAAACTGTATTTGAAACTCAGTCCAGAAGCAGATAAAGGGTTCTTTGAAACATTCTCCATTGCAGCATCTTGAGTCAGGTAGACTGACCTCCACGAAGCCCTTCCTTGTCTTTGACATCAGTGTCTCACCTGAAAGAAACATTCTGCCTTTAGAAATCCTCTGCTGTGTCCTGGGGTTTGTCATTCGTTTGAATGTTCTGGTAAGATATTTAAAGCTATAAACTTTTCAGCCAGCAGGACCATTTGTGTGAAAGTCAAGGGCATTACGTACACACTCTTTAGGAAGGTCCCCAGGACAACTGGAAAATATCCCCACATTGTGTTATTCTTTATATTAGGTAAACATTGAGGAAAAGGGTTCCCTTAGCAACCAAAGATAGTCCAATCAAAATGTCGACTTTACAGAAGAACCTTGTCTTTGATGTCAAATCAGGGTTTTTAATCTTGCTTTGAGCCAGGGCAAGCTTGCAGACAGAGGTGTCTGAGTATGTAAGTGGCAAAGATGACATGATTCAACCTATTATTGTAACTTATTACACATATGACTTCTCCACTATAAATGCTTTCCTAGACAAGTCAAAATGTTAATTGTATTTTCTCTCATCTTATTTACTGTTGTCTTTACAAGTATTTCCCTTTGCATAATTTTACCAGTTGTAATGTATTTCTGCAAATATACTCACTCTGTTGGTCAATATAAAGTCTTGCCATAACCTATTGTTAAAAAACTGGGCCAGATACAGGCCTGCTTTCATAAGGCTTCAGAAAAAGGCTTCGGCATAAAAACTTAAGCAACTAATTTAAACAATGTTGCTTTAGAATATTGTGATGATTCATAAGAAGACTTCAGCATAAAATATCAGTAATGTGAAATGTTCATTTTGCATTTATGATATATCATGAAACTGTATTTGAAACTCAGGGTATGTCTAGACTACAGGCTTCTTTCGGAAGAAGCTTTTCCAGAAGAGAATTTAGAAAAAAACTTCCGAAAGAGAGCATCCACACTGCCAAAGTGCATCGAAAAAGTGATCTGCTTTTTCAAAAGATAGCATCCACACTGAATGGATGCTATCTTGCATTTAAGCTGTGATTACAATGGACGGAGTGGCCACCAGAGCACCTGTGCTTTTTCCTCTTTCCTCTTCTTTCTAAAGAACTCCCTTTTCCCTGTCCACACACGCCATTTTCCCAAAGAGCTCTTTCGGAAAAAGGCTTCTTCCTCATAGAAAGAGGTTTCTCAATGTCAGAAAAACCCCTCTGTTCTTTCGATTCTTTTTCAAAAGAATGCGATGGCAGTGTGGACATAAATGAAGTTTTTTCAGAAAAACAGCAGTTTTTCCCAAAAAAACTCTGCAGTGTAGACATACAATCATAGAATCATAGAGCTGGAAGAGACCTCAGGAGGTCATCAAGTCCAGCCCCCTGCCCAAGGCAGGACCAATCCCAATTAAATCAACCCAACCAGGGCTTTGTCAAGCTGAGACTTAAACACCTCTAGGGATGGAGACTCCACCACCTCCCTAGGTAACCAATTCCAGTGCTTCACCACCCTCCTAGTGAAATAGTTTTTCCTAATATCCAACCTAGACCTCCCCCATTGTAACTTGAGACCATTGCTCCTTGTTCTGCCATCTGTCACTAATGTGAACAGCCTTTCTCCATCCTCTTTGGAACCTCCCTTCAGGAAGTTGAAGGCTACTATCAAATCCCCCCTCACTCTTCTCTTCTGCAGACTAAACAAACACAGATCCCTCAATCTCTCCTCATAGGTCATGCGCTCCAGCCCCCTAATCATTTTGGTCGCTCTCTGCTGGACCCTCATCCTTTCTATAGCGGGGGGCCCAGAACTGGATGCAATACTCCAGATGTGGCTTCATCAGAGCCGAATAAAGGGGAATAATCACTTCTCTGGATCTGCTCGCAATGCTCCTCCTAATGCACCCTATTATGCCATTAGCCTTCTTGGCTAGAAGAGCACACTGTTGACTCATATCCAGCTTCTCATCCACTATAATCCTCAGGTCCTTTTCTGCTGAACTGCTACTTAGCTATTCAGTCCCCAACCTGTAACAATGCTTGGAATTCTTCCATACCAAGTGCAGGACTCTGCACTTGTCCTTGTTGAAACTCATCAAATTTCTTTTGGCCCAATCCTCTAATCTATCCAGATCACTCTGGACCCTATCACTGCCCTCCAGCGTATCTACCTTTCCCCCTAGCTTAGTGTCATCTGCGAACTTGCTGAGGGTGCAATCCATCCCCTCAGCCAGGTCATTAATAAAGATGTTGAACAAAACCGGTCCCAGAACTGATCCTTGGGGCACTCCGCTAGAAACCGACCGTCAACCTGACATCGATCCGTTGATCACTACCCATTGGGCCCAACAGTCTAGCCAGTTTTCTATCGATCTTACAGTCCATTTATCCAATCCATACTCCCTTAACTTGCTGGCAAGAATATTGTGGGAGACTGTATCAAAAGCTTTGCTAAAATCAAGATATATCACATCCACTGACTTGCCCATATCCACAGAGCCAGTTACCTCATCATAGAAGCGAATCAGATTGGTCAGGCACGACAGGCCATTTGTGAATCCATGTTGACTATTCCTTGTCAATTTCCCCTCTTCCAAGTGCTTCAAAATGGATTCCTTGAGGATCCCCTCCATGATTTTTCCGGGGACTGAGGTAAGGCTGACTGGTCTGTATTTCCCTGGATAGTCCTTCTTCCCTTTTTTAAAGATGGGCACTACATTTGCCTTTTTCCAATCATCCGGGATCTCTCCTGATCTCCACAACTTTTCAAAGATAATGGCCAAAGTCTCCGCAATGACATTTGCCAACTCCCTCAGTACCCTCGGATGTATTAAATCAGGGCCCATGGATTTGTGTATGTTTAGCTTTTCCAAATAGTTCCTAACTTGTTCTTTCCCCACCAAGGGCTGTCCACACCCTTCCCATACTGTGTTGCCTAGTGCATTTGTCTGGGAGCTGACCTTGTCCGTGAAGACAGAGGCAAAGAAAGCATTGAGTACTTCAGCCTTTCCCACATCATCTGTCTCTAGGTTACCTCCCCCATCTAGTAAGGGCCCTACACCCTCTCTGATCACCCTCTTATTGCTGACATGCCTGTAGAAACCTTTCTTGTTACCGTTCACATCCCTTGCCAGCTGCAATTGCAATTGCGCTTTCGCCTTCCTGATAGCTCCCCTGCATTCTTGAGCAATATATTTATACTCCTCCCTAGTCATCAGTCCAAGTTTCCACTTCTTGTAAGCTTCCTTTTTGTGTTTAAGCTCACCATGGATGTCCCCGGTAAGCCAATCTGGTCGCCTACCATATTTGCTTTTCTTGCTGCGCATCGGCATGGTTTCTTCCTGTGCCTTTAATAAGGCTTCTTTAAAATACTGCCAGTTCTCCTGGACTCCTTTCCCCTTCATGTAAGCATCCCAGGGGATCCTGCCCATCAGTTCTTTGAGGGAATCAAAGTCTGCTCTTCTGAAGTCCAGGGTGTGTATTTTGCTACTCTCCTTTCTTCCTTTGGTCAGGATCCTGAAATCTACATACCCTCAGCCCAGAAGCAGATAAAGTGTTCTTTGAAACATTCTCTATTGCAGCATCTTGAGTCAGGTAGACTGACCTCCACAAAGCCCTTGTCTTTGAAATCAGTGTCTCATCTGAAAGAAACATTCAGCCTTTAGAAATCCTCTGCTGTGTCCTGGGGAATTACATCAGGCCTGAATCTGGTCCATTGTGTCTGTAATACCACAATCTAGGAAGTCCTGAACACTAAACTCACTATTTCTGCAATGAGCAGAAGAAAGATTTCATAGGGTAGTCTGTCATGGAAGCTTATCGTGCCAACTGGAATGACTCCTCCAACTGCTTAGAGAGAGACCTAATGGGTCTGTGAATGAACAGTGCTTGGTGAAGGAATCCTGACACTGTACTTTTTAAGGGACTTGGTGTTGCTAAGAGAACAAAGTGAGACTCCTATCTCTCCTAATCAACTGGGAAGGAGATGGGAGAAGCGGACCAGCATGAAAGTTATTTCTTCCCTCACAGCAGACAGACACTGACAGGAGAAGGCTGGCCTGTTGAACCCTCCCCGTTGGATGGCTAATTGGAAAGTGTGTTCATCTGAGGGGAGATGTGAAAGCCTTGAAAAAGTATGTCTACACAGCAATAAAACACCCTCAGCTGCCCTGTGACAGCTGATCTGGGCTTCTGGGGGCTATAAAATTGCAGTGTAGCTGTTCGGGCTTCAGCTGGAGACCACACTTTGGGACTCTCCCCTCTCCTGCGGATCCAGACAGAAGTGTCTTTACCCATACCCAGAACACACAGTTCTATAGGGCACCCGAAAATCTGGAGCATCAGTAGGTCTTAATGTCCACCTACCTGCCTTTCACTATCCTTGTTCTGTGGCTCTGCTTCCTCTGGAGAGAATCTAGTTAACTTAAAAGTGAAAAAGCCTGCCAGACCTATTAGCAGAACATCAAACCTATAAAAGAGCCATTCTGAATCGAATGCTGTCCCTGTGGGTGCTCCATTTCAGATGCTGGTGCGTTTTCAGATGCTGGCAATCAGAGATTTTTTCCTAGCTGTGCTGTGCCACGCCTTTCTTGTGCCGTTGATGTATGTTGACTGTGTATGTGTGGCATGGCTCCTCAGTTCCTTCTCTACCATCCTCAGCAGTAGATGGAGCTCTCTGCAGTTGCCCTTCTTCAACTGAAACATCAAAATAGAGTTTTACCACAGTTTTCTTCATCCAAGTTTGTATACCCTTCGCTGATTGTTTTTTCTACTTCAAAAAAAATGTTTTTAAGTTCTTGTTCCTACCTGTTCTCCCCTTGTTTGACATGCTTGGTTCCCCAGGGTTCAAGAGATGTGACTCCTGCAGAGACCTTATGCCTGTCTCTGACTGACGTTCTTCCTGCATAAAATACCTAGGAGAGGGCCATTTGTCTCAAAAGTGCCCTCATTGTTCCAACCTGACAGCGAGGGTGAAACATCAGAGTGAAAATCACCTCTCTTCAGCCTCCTCACAAGGGCCCTCCCTCTCCTGGAAAGGCCCTTGCTAGGGACAAATCATCTGCCTCAGTCAAAAATCGTTCCTCCTCTTCGGCAGACAAAGTGGCAACAAAGGCCAGAGCATTCCCGGCCAGGTCTCTGCTCCCTGTGCTGTGCTTGACTAGATTCAGCACAGCCAACAAACCTGGTGCCTCTGACACTGCCCCAGCATGGGAACTTATGTTGAACTTTTGTTCAACATCTTTATTAATGACTTGGATGAGGGGATGGATTGCACCCTCAGCAAGTTCACAGATGATACTAAGCTAGGGGGAGAGATAGATATATTGGAGGATAGGGATAGGGTCCAGAGTGACCTAAACAAATTGGAGGATTAGGCCAAAAGAAATCTGATGAGGTTCAACAAGGACAAGAACAGAGTCCTGCACTTGGGACGGAAGAATCCCAAGCACTGATACAGGCTGGGAACCGACAGGCTAAGTAGTAGTTCAGCAGAAAAGGACCTGGAGATTACAGTGGATGACAAGCTAGATATGAGTCAATAGTATGCCCTTCTAGCCAAGAAGGCTAATGGCATATTAGGGTGCATTAGGAGGAGCATTTCCAGCAGATCTAGAGAAGTTATTATTTCCCTTTATTCAGCATTGGTGAAGCCACATCTGGAGTATTGCGTCCAGTTCTGGGCCCCCCACTATAGAAAGGATATGAACGCATTGGAGAGGGTCCAGCGGAGGGAAACCACAATGATTAGGGGGGCTGGAGCACATTGCCTATGAGGAGAGGCTGAGGGATTTGGGCTTATTTAGTCTGCAGAAGAGAAGAGTGAGGGGGATTTCATAATAGCCTTCAACTGTCACTTAGGGCTGTCAATTACCATGAGTTAATGCCTGCAATTAATGCAGTCCAGGATTAATGTGTTAAATTTGTTAACAAGTTCATCGCAGGCGTTAATGCTGTGCTGCCCCTTTGAAGTGCTGCTGTGGTGCTTCAAAGGGGAAGTGCAACACAGAGACCAGGATCATCTGGGGAGTCCCCAGCTGACCCCGGGCTCCACTGCCCCTTTGAAATGCACAGAGGTGGCGTATCAAAGGGCCGGCCACCTCACAGTTAAGCTGGGGATCAGCTGTGCGGCGGCTGCCCCTTAGAAACGCTGCCTCCATGTGTTTTGAAGGGGCAGTGGAGCCCGGGGTCAGCTGGGGAGTCCCCAGCTGATCCCAGGTTCTGCGCATCATTTCCCCAGAACCTAGGGTCAGCTGGGGACTCCCCAGCTGACCCCAGGTTCTGCTGCCCTGGGGAGCCCAGGATAAGCTAGGAGCCCCCAGATGACCGCAGGCTCCACGGCAGCTGCCCCTTTGAAATGCCAGAGGTGGCATTTTGAAGAGGCAGCCATGGAGCCCGGGATCAGCTGGACACTCCAGCTGATCCTGGGCTCCGTGTTGTGCTGCCCCTTTGATGCGCCACTGCAGCGCTTCAAAGCAGCAGCACTGCATGGAGTCTAGGGTCAGCTGGGGACTCTAGCTGATCCCAGGCTCCATGCAGCACTGCCCTGTTGAAATGCTATGGCGGTGTTTCAAAGGGGAGGCACACATGATTAATCGCACTACTAATCATGATTAAATTTTTTAATCGCTTGACAGCCCTACTCACCATACATAACAGTACGCAACTGCCTTCAAATACTCAGCCACATGGCTGCCTCAACTTATATAGTGATGTTCACAAGACTTCACATGAGATGCCTTCAGGCATGGTTGGCCACTGTTTACACCCCCTCCAGGGACACATTACACAAGAAAATATCTATCCCTCACCATGTCCTCTCATCACTCCGCTGGTGGACTGAACCCTACAATATGCTACAGAGTGCCCCCTTCCCAACAACCTGTCCCAACATCTACTGTAACAATAGATGCCTCCCTTATGGGTTGAGGAGCACACCTATATACCCATACTACACAGGAGAAATGGTCTCCTCAAGAGACCAAACTCCATATCAATCTCCTAGAATGCAGGGTAGTGCATTATGCGGGCCAGTGCTACCTTCCACACATCCAGAACAAAATGATCCATATTTTTATGGACAACACAACATGCAAGTATTACATCAATTTTCAGGAAGGGGCTCGATCCAACTCCTTGTGCACCAAGGAGGTCAAATGGTGGAACTGGTGCATTAACCATCACATCACCTTTATAGCAACCTACCTACCTGGAGCCCTCAACGTTACGGCAGATAGTCTCAGCCACATTTTTTCTAACCAACACGAAAGGGAGATAAATACAGCTGCTCTCTACATTGTTTCTCGCAGGTAAGGTTATTTCAACATTTACCTCTTTGCAACCCAGTGCAACTGCAAATGCCACCTTTTCTCTTCCAGAGCAGGCCTCAGGAAGGGATCCATTGGCTACACCTTCCTTCTACGATGGGAAGCACCACTCCTCTATGCATTCCCACCAATACCTCTCATTCCACAGTCATTCAGAAAATTCGTCAAGACCAAGCCCATGTCATACTGATAGTACCCTCATGGTCAAGACAGACTTCGTTTCCTTACCTCAGCCAGCTAGCTGTCTTCAATTCACACATATTCCCGTGATGCCACAATCTCCTTTCCCAACACCATGGTCACACATCGAATCCGGATCCAGCAACTCTCCATCTCAAGGCATGGCTCCTCCCTGGTTCCATGATGCCAAAACCTCCTGCTCAGACAAAGTAAAACAGATATTAATAAACAGTCGATGGTCTTCTACCAGAAGAACTTGCATCTATAAATGGAAATTATTCTCCGTTTGGTCTCAACAATTTGCCCTCCGCTTCTCCCTATTCATCATATTAGACTATTCCTTGAATTAAGAAATCAGGGCTATCTCTTAGCTCAATAAAGGTTTGTGTAGCTGCAATTACAATGTTTCATGACCCCATAGACAATTTTTCTCTTTTCTCACATCCTATAACCAAAACAAAAAAACCAGGACTATGTAGCACTTTAAAGACTAACAAGATGGTTTATTAGGTGATGAGCTTTCATGGGCCAGACCCACTTCCTCAGATCAAACAGTGGAAGAAAATTGACACAACCATATATACCAAAGGATACAATCAAAAAAATGAACACATATGAAAAGGACAAATCAAATTTCAGAACAGAAGGAGGATGAGCGGGGGAGGTAAATGTCTGTGAGCTAATGATATTAGAGGTGATAATTGGGGAAGCTATCTTTGTAATGGGTAAGATAATTAATGTCTTTGTTTAGACCGAGGCGTAAAGTGTCGAATTTAAGCATGAATGACAGTTCAGAGGATTCTCTTTCAAGTCTGGTGTTAAAAGGTCTTTGAAGCAGGATGCAGGTAATCAAGTCATTGACACAATGCCCTTTCTGGTTGAAATGGCAAGAAACTGTTTTTTCTTTGTGATCCTGTCTAATATCTGTTCTGTGGGCATTGATTCTTTGGCGAAGTGTCTGAGACGTTTGTCCAATGTACATAGCAGACGGACACTGTCGGCACATGATAGCATAAATTATATTTCTGGATGAGCAGGAATATGTGTTCTTTGGAGCCCCTACAAGGGTGTATCCAGAGGTTGTGCATGTATCTGGGGTGAATTTTTTGCAAGGTAGTTAGGATTTGGGACAGGCCAGGACTGCTGTCTTTGCAGTAAAATACAGAACAAATTTTACATTTACTAGGGGGCTGTGCCCCCTGCTCACTGCACTCACCAACCCCCCCTCTTGTGGGGGGTAGGCAACCCCAACTCTGCCCCCCGGCCAAAGGGGAGGCCCAGGCTGTGGCTGCACCAGCCCAGGTCCCTTCTCCCTCCCCTGCCATGCCAGCCCAGGCCTCCCTACTCCCTCCTCCCCCTGCCGCGCCAGCCCAGGCCCCTTCTACCTCCCCTGCTGTGCTAGCCCGAGGCCCCCTTCTCCCTCCTTCCCCCCGCCCCGTGAGCCAGGGTCCCTTCTCCCTCCCTCGTAAGCCAGGGTCCCTTCTCCCCTCCTCCCCTGCCAGCCTGGGCCCTTTTCCTCCCCACATTAGCACCCCCCAAGCAGCAGCATGCACAGTCATCACAGGCCTGGCTCTAACCCTGGAAGCCGGGGAGACACGTGGGGCCTGCTCACCCCACGTGGGATGCAGTGAGGCACAGGAGTGCTGTGTGCATGCAGCGATCTGGGGCACTGCAGCCTGCTGAGGTGGGGAATGCAGCAGTGTGGGGGGCTGCTGTCCTGATCTCTCCTCAGTGCAGTCCCACCTGTGCTGCTCACTGCCCCAGTCCTGCTCCCAGAGCGCAGGGCCTCCCCTCCACCCGCCAGGAGGAGAAGGGAAGGAGCAGGCAAGTTGGTGCGGCGGCTCCCTGGGCAGCTCAGGAGTCCTCTGGCAGCCACAGTAAGTGCAGCCGCTGGGGAGGGTGGGAGTCTCCACAGGGGCAGCTGAAACTCCGGGCGGTTGGGCACCTCACTCCAGCTCCCCAAGAGCCTGGCAGTGGGGGAGCTCCCAAGAGCCGCTGCTGGCACATAAGCCTGACTGGGATCCCTGCTCCTACCCTGTCCTCAGGCTGTCATCCCGCAGGAAAAAAAAGGTTAATTGGTAGAAAGTAGAGAGTTTTACTTAGAAGCTGTTCTCTTCCTAGCATGTTTTCTAGATCAAGTTTTTCAGTACTCTTAATCCAGGGGTGTGTAAAAGGGTTTTCATGGGCTCGATTTGGCCCACCAAGCAGGTTGATCTGGCCCGCAGAGGCCCTGCTGCTCCCCCACCACCAGGCCAATTAGGACCTGGGGCGGGGGAGCGCCTGAAGCCTCCTCCCGCCCTACCAGGAGCACGTGGTGCTTTGATGCTCTGCACGCTGCTCACAGGGTGGGGGGGAAAGCAGAGGAGGCTTTGCGCGCTCCCCTGCCCCCAGGCCAATCAGGGTCTGGGGGCAGGAGAGCTGTGTGAAGCTTCCTTCATCCTGCCCCAGCCCTGCAAGGAGCCCGCGGCACTTCAAAGTGCCACATGCTCCTTGCATGGCAGAAGGAGGCTTCCCACGCTCCCCCGCCACAAGGCCCTGATTGGCCTGAGGGTGGGGGAGTGTGCCAAGCCTCTTTCAGGGCATGGGTGCCTAGTGGGAAGGGGGAGCAAAGAAGCTTCCCCACCCTCAGACCAATCGTGGTCTGGGGGTGGGGTAGCCCTGCCCCTTCCCGTTTAGGCCCCGCCCCTTCCAGGGTGGCCCGGGGCTACTTCAAAAAATTTTGAAGTGGCCCCCGGGTAAAAATTATTGCCCACCCCTGTCTTAATCCTACCGTTTTAAAATGTAATGTAATTGACAGGTATAGATTTTTCAGTGTGTGGCCTCTCCTGGGCCAGAGAACATTGCACATGCAAGTAAACATTACACACTCTTTGAACATTAGCAGCAAACATCTACACACAAATATCTACACACTCTTTGAACATTAGCAGCAAACTATTTTACATTAAAAGTCTTCAGGAGTTTGTTCGGCCTGAGACCCACCTATACCATCATCACTAACATCCTGCAGAACTTGTTCTTCTATTGGGAATGCCACAGAAGATTACCACCGATAAATGATTCTGATTGGGACAGCAGGTTTTACTTTTTGGACACTTGGAGCATTCAGTGTGTCAAACGTGTGTCCTGCATGCAGCCGTACAATCCAGCACATTTACAAAGAGGTTAAAAAAGTAACAAGTAACTGACTGGAGAAATGGTTTGTTTTAGTACTCTCTCCTCATTCTAGTTCAGCAATAGGGTTTATCACACACTTTGTTAATGTCAGGACAGTAGGCTTCTGCTGTTGTTGCTTCTGCTAACATTTCAGAGGTTGGAGCTGTGAAGGTAAAATGAATCTGGAAACAGCAGCACAAGGCTGAAGCAGCATTTGTCAAATGCAGACAAATGAGCTTGGTTACCAGAACTAAGGGCTTGTCTGCACAGTGAGGCAATAAAATCTATGTGGGTGTGATTTCTAAAGCATACTAAGATGTCGTACATTAATTGGTCCATATAGACAATGGGGTGGGCAACCTGCGGGCTACACATGGATCACTGGGGTTCCACCTGTGGCCTTTGCACCCTCCGTCTGCCCCCCACCCCCATGCACCTCTGGTGCATGGGGCACTGGAGCCCCATGCTTCCTACTCTCCCTCCCTCCCAGAGCTGTTCAAATCAGCGAAACAGCTGTTTGTGGCTGTTCAAGCTCTGGGAGGGAAGGGGAGGAGCAGAGACAGAGCATGAATCAGCAGATTTGTGGCACTCTGAAAATGCTGGGAGGGAGGGAGAGGAGCAGTTAAATGCTGGGCTCCAGTACCCCAATGCACAAGAGGGTCATGGGGAAGGGGAGTAGAGAGGGGGTGCGTGGGCATGTGGCCTACTGAAATGAAGGAGGGGGCCACTCGTGCAGCCCACTCACTGATCCTGGTTGCCCATAGCTGGAGTAGACCATATCCTGTCTTCTGACAGTGGCCAGTGCCAGGTGCCCCAGAGAGAATGAACAGAACAGGTAATCGTCAACTGATCCCAACCCTGTCACCTATTCACAGCTTCTAACGAACAGAGGCTAGGGACACCATCCCTGCCCATCCTGGCTAATAGCCATTGATGGACCTATCCTCTATGAATTTACCTCATTCTTTTTTGAACCCTGTTAAAGTCCTGGTCTTCACATCATCCTCTGGAAAGGAGTTCCACAGGTTGACTTTGTGTTGTGTAAAGAAATACTTCATTTTTTTTGTTTTGTTTTATACCTGTGATTTCATTTGGTGACCCCTAGTTCTTGTGTTACGGGAACAAATACATAACTTTTCCTTATTTACTTTCTCCACACCAGTCATGATTTTATAGATCTCTATCATATTACCCCTGAGTCTCCTCTTTTCTAAGCTGAAAAGTCTTCCTTCTGCAGCCTGCATATTGAACCCTCATCCCCAGACCTACCCCAAAGCAATTATTTAATGAAGCATGTACCTTTTCATATTATTTTTCAAAAAACAAAAATCCCGAGCATCAACAGGTAAATCTTCTAGTTTAAAATATTGTAGGGGTCTGCAAATGAAAAAGGTTGAAAACCATTGCTTTATGGGAGAGGTTTCATAGCATGCTAATAACAAATTGTATTGAAAAGCTGAGGTTCCCAAAAAGGGAGGTGGTAGAATTATCATTCCTAGAGATTTCAGGGCAGAACTAGGCAGTCATCTGTTAGGGATAAATGTTTTTATGCTTTAACCACATTTGTGCTATTGCCAAAATGCAGGGAAAATGAGCTACGTGACTCATTAAAGAACCCTTCCAAATTATGATTCTGAGACAAACTGACCTGAAAACATATCAGAAATCACTGCAGCTGTGGACTGAAGAGAAAAAAAAATGTCTACATCAAAGCCATCTTAGCTGCTTTGCTCACAACTGTGCTCTCACAGGCATGTCTAGCATCAGATACTAGAAGAATTCTCAGTTATATTGGTCAGGAGCAGCCGATAAAACTATGCAATGGCAACATATAAATAAGCACTATGGCCCCATCCCTGTTCTGTAAAGCACTTTAAGTCTTACTGATTTCAGTGCGACTTATGTACATGCTTAAGGGTTTGCTGAATAGTGGTAATCATGTGCTTAAATGCTTTGCAGATCTGGGACCTACATGCTGAGTTTGCCTATTATAGAGCATGCCCACAATAATAAACAATCTATTAGATTTGGGAAGGAGTATTAATAAGTTTATTTATTACTAGAAGAATTACCCAACATTGCTCGAGTCCTTCAGGGCTGACGGCTGATAGTGTGGGGGGTGCAGGAGTCAGGGCAGGGTCTTGGGGATGTGGAGGGGCAAGGCAGGAGGCCGGGGGCATAAGGGGGTGAGAGACTAAGGGTTGGGGGATGAGGAGGGGCTCAGGGTGGGGGTCCCATCTGGTGGGGGGGTTTTCCTCCAGCCAACAGGGGCCTTTTTTCCCTCTCCAGCCCCTATGGCCAACGGGCTCCCTCTCTTCCTCTGGCCACCAGAGGCCTTCTGCCTCCTCCCAGGCTCCCAGCCACCAGGGGCCTTCTTTGTTTCCCTCCCCCCAAGCCCTTCTGGCCACCAGGGGCCTTCTGTCTCTCACCAGATGCCATGGGTCTTTTCTCTCCTCTCAGCACCTTCTACCTGCCAGGGGTTTTCTGTCTTCCCCTAGGCAGTATGGCCATTCCCTCCCCTCCGGCACTGCGACCAAGGGCTGGGGAGAGGGCTTTGGCCAGGGAGGCTGCTTACCTGTCTGATGGTAGTTAAGATGGCAGATGCCCAGCCCACTGGCCACTCTCTTGGTGGTAAGGCAGCTCCCAGTGGTCTCTGCAGTATAACTCTGCCCTGTGGGCTCGCTGTCCCTAGTGACCACTCTCAGGATTGTGTCCCTCCCCTCTGTGCCCCTTACTTTCCATGTTATAGAAAACAGTCCCATTCCCAGCACTTCCAGGTTTCTTGGCACAACCAAATCCTGACCTTGCTTTAAGCAAGGATACGAGGTGGTCCTAGCTCTTACTGCTTAGCAGGAGTTCTTCAACAAATGGACTTGCAGACAGATGCACAAATCTTTATCCAGGAATGCTTGGGCCCTGAACTCAATTATTTTTTTTTCTTCATTTAAATCATTGTTTTGGGATGGGGATGGGGATGTGGGTTTCAGTACTCAGGCTGCCCTAGAGAGAGAAGACTACCCCAGCCCTCACTCACCGCAGCAGCTTCAGGCCAAGTGAGAAGCACCTCTCTATGGCCACTGCAGCTCCAGAAGGCACAGCTGAGGAAGGGGTGTATGTCCTCTGGCTGGGGTAGGTCCAGGTTCATCTGGCCTCTGCACCCCCAATCCAGAGGGAGGAATAAAGCAAACTGTGCACTTTCCCCTCACTCTCTAATGAAGGAGAGCCACTAGCAATGTTCCCATGAGAATCGGGGGAAGGTAGTTTTAGCCCTTCCCGGCTGTTCCTGAAGGGCACCTGCGGGGTGGGGGGCTCAAGGCTGGGGGAGGCATGGGTGGGAGGTGCACCCCCTGCCAGCTCCTTTCACCTGCCTGGTGATTCTGTCTCTTTTCTGTATGGCTTTATGAGAAGTGATCCCATTCAGGGCACATCCCATTTTCCTGGCACGGCCAAACCCTTATTTTGTTTAAGTTATGACAAGAAGAAGCTTATCACGAAGGGCAAGTCATGTCTGACTAACCTGATTGTCTTCTATGACAATGTAACTAGCTCTGTGGATATGGGGAAGGCAATGGACATGACATACCTTGACTTTAGCAAAGCTTTGGTTATGGTCTCCCACAGTATTCTTGCCAGCAAGTTAAAGAAGTATGGATTGGATAAATGGACTATAAGGTGGAAAGAAAGCTGGCTAGATCGTCGAGCTCAATGGGTGTTTCATGGCTCGATGTCTGGATGGTGGTCAGTATCAAGCAGAGTGTCCCAGGGGTCAGTTCTGGGGCTGGTTTTGTTCAAGATCTTTATTAATGACCTGGATGAGGGGATAGATTGCACCCTCAGCATGTTTTAGATGACACTAAGCTAGAGGGAGAGGCAGACACAATGGATGGTAAGGATATGGTCCAGAGAGCCCTAGACAAATTGGAGGATTGGGCCAACAGAAATCTGATGAGGTTCAACAAGGACAAGTGCAGAGCCCTGTACTTGGGACAAAAGAATCCCAAGCACGGCTATGGGCTGGGGACCAGCTGGCAAAGCAGCAGTTCTGCAGAAAAGGACCTGAGGATTACAGTGAATGAGAAGCTGGATATGTGTCAACAGTGTGCCCTTGTAGTCAAGAAGGTTAAAAGTATATTGGGGTGCATTATAGGAGCATTGCCAGCAGATCTAGAGAAGTGATTATTCCCCTTTATTCAGCATTGGTGAGGTCACATCTGGAATATTGCATGCAATTCTGGATTCCCATTACAGAAAAGATTTGGACACATTGGAAATAGTCCAGTGAAGGGCAACAAAAATGATTAGGGGGCTGGAGCATGTGACTTATGAGAAGAGGCTGTGGGATTTAGGCTTATTTAGTCTCCAGAAGAGAAGCGTGAGGGGGGATTTGATAGTGTTACTTGCACAAATTTCTCTATCCCTTCCACACTTTAGGGACACACACCTTTACCCAATTCCTAGGGCTCAGGGTGTAACTTCCTGCTCTGCAGGCTCTTTTGCCACTGAAAGAGCCTTACACAATAATATTCTTATTCTCTATTTATTGACAATTACCAAGCAAGCTGAATACACATACTTACCATACAGTGTCATGCTCACCAGTGCTGATAAAGGCAGGCAGGCTTCCCCTGTTGGCCAGGCAAGGCCAATCTCTTGGGATCCTAGTTGCTGCATGTCACAGTCATGCAGAGGAGTTCTAGCAGCTCTGGTCTTAGGCAGTGCTTGGAGGTGAGTTCTTCTTCCAGGTATTCCTTCCTTCTTCTTGATGTCCCTTCACTCTTTCCCTATTGGTCTCCTGCTTGGACCCCACTTTATATAGTAAAACTGGAGTCATGCTTAGCTATACTTGAACCAATATAGCTTTACTAACTAATCATAACATACTGTGACAGAATTACCTAAACCAATCATGCCCTACCACCTTATACTATATGGAGATATACCTATCTTATAGAATTGGAAGGAGCCTTGAGAGGTCATCAAGTCCAGTCCCCTGCCTATCCCTGATAAATTTGCCCCAGATCCCTAAATGGCCCCCTCAAGGATTGAACTCAATAGATATACCTATCTTATAGAATTGGAAGGAGCCTTGAGAGGTCATCAAGTCCAGTCCCCTGCCTATCCCTGATAAATTTGCCCCAGATCCCTAAATGGCCCCCTCAAGGATTGAACTCATAATACAGAGTTTAGTAAGCCAATGCTCAAACCACTGAGCTATCCCTCCCCTAGTAGAGTTACATCTAGCAAAATTAATTATACAGCAGACAGAAACAGTTACAAACCAGGCAGAGCTCACACAGACAAACAATACGAAAGTGAGGACAATAATCACAGAATGAGGATTCCACAACCTTAACTATTGATAAACAGTTTCTTGCCAAATGAAATGCTGTTAAGCGAAGTTTTCTTGGTATCTATTTCTTTATCTGGTGACAGTGGGTACCATTAGGACAGGATCTCCTTCTTAACAGCTGGGTGTGACACTATTTTAATGCAATTTAGATAGAATGTGAGTCTGTGACTCCAGGTTTTACAGCTAATTGCTGCTGCTCCTCAGTCTGGTTGCAGAGGAAGGCTTTAGGCCTACCAATATTGCTACAGGCCTTCCAGTATGGCTACAGAAAAACCATATTGTTACACTAGCAGCCTTCAACTACCTACCTGAAGGGGGGTTCCAAAGAGTATGGAGAGAGGCTGTTCACATTAGTGACAGATGGCAGAACAAGGAGCAATGGTCTCAAGTTGCAGTGGGGGAGGTTTAGGTTGGATATTAGGAAAAACTATTTCCCTAGGATGGTGGTGAAGCACTGGAATGGGTTACCTAGGGAGATCATAGAATCATAGAACCATAGAGCTGAAAGAGACCTCAGGAGGTCATCAAGTCCAGCCCCCTGCTCTAGATGGTGGGATCGCCTTCCCTAGAGGTTTTTAAGTCCCAATGTGATGGGGTGAAGCAACCCCGCACTTGAATGGGGCCCCATGAACCGCGGGAAGCAGGGCGGAACAAGGAGGACCACCCCGGGACGGTGGCTGGAGAAGCTGATCAGAGCCCAGGCGAAAGACCGGCCGGAGCCAAAGGGGGACCAATGGCACAGGTGCGGTAAACGCGGGGCCGGCAGGAGAAACAGGCGCTGAGTGATGACGTCACCTGCTGGCACAGCGGGGACGTCACCGCCCATTCATGGGAGTCTCGCGGGGGCGGGTGTGAACGGGCGGCGGGACATTCAAAAAGGGCGCATGCCGCCCTGGAAGGGGAAAGCCAGGCTGAGCACAGGAGGAGCACAGAGGTAGGCAGAGGAGGCGGGTAGGAAGTGGCCCAGGGCAGGGTCGTGGAGCCCACAGACTGGCATGTTTAGGGGCGACTCCCCCGTCAGTTCAGCAAGGGATATGGATATCCCTGCCTTAGGGCCCTGGGCCGGGACCCGGGAGTGAGGGAGGGCCCGGGTCCCTCTATCCCACCACCCCTCCCCCAACTGTGCTCCAGTTGCTGGAGAATAGAAACGTTAGTGATGGAAGCTAAAAGAAACCCAGGTCTCAGAGGGTGACCTCTGACTGTAACTTATACCAGTGCCATTTAACAGTGATGTGTAACACCCCGGCTTCACAAAGCTCTGGCTGGGATGATTTAGTTGAGATTGGTCCAGGAAGGGGTTGGACTCGATGACCTTCTGGGTCTCTTACAACCCTATGAAACTGTATACTGAATTTGGTGGTCCTAGCTTTTACCATTTAGGAGGAGTTCTTGAATGAACAGACAGACACACGCACTGACAGACAAACTCTCTCAAATATATAACAGATGATTACCATCACTTGGAATTCTAAGGACCACAATCCTTGGAAAAATCAGGATTTACACATTTGAAGGAAATTAATTATGCCTGCACATAATTGTGGGTACAAAATTAGAGACTGTGTTAAGTCCAAATTCAGAACTTTGTCCTTTATATTTATTTAACCTTTCACTTATATCTTTTTATTGTTTCATTTTCAGCTTGTTCATTATCTCCCATCATATCTTTGTGTTCTGTACTTGTGATGCTTTTCATATTATTTTTTTAAAATTATAAATAGATGTACTTCCCTCAGATAATCCTGGAATACAATGGTACAATCAGGATTTTTGATTATTTTATTATGAAGTATAATTACTGCAGTAGAATTTCAGTTTCACCAATATCTATTTATTCTCCTAATTACTTGTATGAGTCCTGTCTAATCCCATAAAATTTTGTAGGGGTAAATCTGCTCTGTACCTTGTTACCAGTCACTTGAGCCACCTATTCTCCCATGGCCTCCAATTTCTAAAACAAAATCTACTTCCAGTCAACCATTCATTGTATTTTAAATTGATAAAATTTCAAACAGCATTTATATCAAGACGCAGATTTCAGAGGCACCCAACAGCAGGGAGAGACTGACAGTCCTTGTTTTTCTTACAGTTTAATGGTATCAAACATGTGTTCAGCTTCCATGTCCAATTACTATGACTACAGGTGCAAATAGGGAAACAGAGTATATAAACAACTAATTATATGTATTTGTGCTAAAGGATCAATTTGCTCCTGAATTTACAGAAAGTTTGCACATGTTTTATGTATGCAGTGGCACAACTAAGCTATATGAAAATCCAGGCATTAAGCAACTCTACTTATATTGAAGAAGAGAATCAGCTTTTTGTGGGTCTTGACACAACTTTGAGAGCTTGAAATGATTAAGCTACATTCCAGCTAGCAATCATGGCAGAAGCTCAGTCATGCAGCAAAAGTTAGCTGTCCCGATTCCACCTCCCCTGAAGAATGGAGAAGAAATTAGGTCCTCAGCAAATATGGTGGAAGGGTGCAATGAGAAATGATCACAAGTAGATGTGATCCACATTGTTAGAGCTGTGTGAGGAAAGATCATTCCATTTTGTGGAGGATCAGCCCTACATATTCCAGCTTTGGATGTTTTCAAACAAAGTATCTACTCTTCTGTAGGGAACACCACCCAGCAGCCTAACCATACAGTGCCTTACTACTGTCCATACTCTGCAGAAAATATATGTAGTATCTGCAATGACTATAAAGAAAAAGCATTCATGGACGATGTGCATAAAATTATTTATTGCACCACTCTAATGAAATGTATTACACTACCCAGACAGTGTTCTCTAAGTTCCAACAAGCTTCTTTTGGTACATGATACTAATACCTACTGAAATTAAATAGCATCATAACACTGTGGTTATGGATATAGTGGACTAGAATTGTGGTATTGTTACAGCCGCTCCCCCTACCTCTATCCTCTGAGTGGAAAAACAACCTGAATCCAGCAGGCATGCATGGATATTGTTCCAGCATAGAGAGATCCCCAGGTTGTGAACAGCCTCAGCTGTATGCCACCCTTCTAGAGTCTTCCACATAGGGGAGATGGCCAGAGAGCTGCCACATTTCAGTGATCCTTACCTACTGGATCAGTCCTTAGAGCCAGAGGCAGATGCCTGTAATTTAGAGTAGCCTGAAGCTGCTCAGAGTCATTCTAGAACAGGGGTTGGCAACCTTTCAGAAGTGGCGTGCCAAGATTTAACTTATTCACTTCTATTTATGGATCTGCATGCCAGGAGAAGGAGGGGAAAGGGACAGGCTGGGTACAGTGACCATATTTTCTGAACCAGCTGCAGCTAGGGAGAACGGTTTAATTTAAATTATTAAACAGATTAATCATTTTAACTTTCTCATTTTAGTTTATCAAACTTCATTTTAAATAAAGTAAACTATTAATTTACGTTCAACACAAAAGGTTTCAATATTTTCTTTATTTATGGAAGGGGTGAGAACCTTTTTTGGGTCGGAGCCACTGACCCACAGAAAAATCAGATGGGGACCACATAAGTGAGAAGCCAAAAACTCCTACAAAAACCCCCAACCATTACTGATGTGACCCCCCACTGAGATACCTCACTCCACTGGCATTCTAGCCTCATGGAGTGAGGGGAAGGGACAGGGAGGACTGAGGTCCAGGGTTTCCCATAGGCCAGATTTACTTTTCTGGGGTTCTGTAGTTAGTGGATTTTATGGACCCCCTTAGGCTCTGGGGTAGGGACAAAAATCAGGGGTTCAGTGTGTGAGACAGGGTGGGATAGGGATGGGGTGAGGGAGGTGGGGTGCACAAGGGGAAGAGGTTGCAAGGTCTAGGTGGGAAGTAGGGTGCAGAAGCAGGCTGGGAGTAGGGTGTCTGGCTAGGTGGAGGGAGCAGGAGCAAGGGAGGTACAGTGTGTGGCAGGAGGGAGAGTGCAGGAGCCATGGTGGATGCAGGATCAGGGTGGGGTTATGTGTCTGGCCAGAGGGGAGAGTAACTGGCTAGGAGGGAGGATGCAGGAGCAAGGGAGGGTGTCAGACCAAGCTGGGAGTGTGGGGTCTTCTGGGGGAGAGGAGTGAGTGAGCAGGATTGGGTGTGGGAGTCTGGCCATGAGAGGGGAAACTTACCTGGCTTTGTGCTTGCAGCAGGGAAACTTCTAGACAGTGTGCTGTCATTCCCCCAGTGGGGTGGGAGCTCAGACGTCCTCCCCCACGCAGCAGGGAGCCCGCACAGCCACGAGGCTGTAGCACCAGCTCTGGTTTCCCACTCGGAGGGTGCAGGGGGTGGAGGTGAAGACAGCACCGACCTTACCCACCAAACCTGGGTTGAGGTGGAGAGTGGCAGTGCAAGTGGCTCCATGCACTGGCACTCTCCCAGCAGGGTGTAGAGGAGCAAGGGGAGAGAGTGGCAGCGCATGGAGCGCATATGCTAAGCCTGAGCATGCCCCACCTTGCAGCACCCAGCCGGGCTCTGAAACAGCACCTCCAGGGTGCCAAGGTCTGGGAGCGGCTCTACCGGGTTTTGTCTTGGATCTGGCCGCCTCCTCCAGCAGTGGTGGCAGCGGCTGCTGTAACAACAAGCTGGAGGAGGAGGCAGTATGGCCAGAACAGGACCCTGCACGACAGAGGCTGTCCTGTGTGGGGAGGGAGAGGGCTGCACGGTGCGGGGGGTGGCCCCATAGGGTGGCAGGAGCTCACTGGGACTCAAAGAATGCTCTGGACTCCGGAAACCACGTGCCACCAGAAGCTGCCCTGGTTACCCAGGGAGCCATCTACGTTCTCTGTGGGGGGGAGAGGTTAGGGAGGCCATTGCTGCTGTACCGTGCTAGCGTGAGCCTGTCCCAGCCAGGGGAAGGGAAATGGCAACACGCGGAGCCAGGGGGACTAGTGTTCCCCATCTGCCGGATTCAGCGGGAAGGCTCTGGGCTAACCCTCCCCCCAGACCATTTCATTGCATATGCTACTGAAAATCACTTATGGCAGGTTGCTGACCCCAGTTCTAGAAGTTCATAGAATCATAGAGCTGGAAAAGACCTCAGAAGGTCATCAAGTCCAGCCACCTGCTCTAGGCAGGACCAATCCCAACTAAATCAATCCGGCCAGGGCTTCGTCAAGCTGAGACTTAAACACCTCTAGGGATGGAGACTCCACTACTTCCCTAGGTAACCCATTCCAGTGCTTCACCACTCTCCTAGTGAAATAGTTTTTCCTAATATCCAACCTGGACCTCTCCCACCGCAACTTGAGACCATTGCTCCTTGTTCTGCCATCTCTCACCACTAAGAACAGCCTTTCTCCATCCTCTTTGGAAGCTCCTTTCAGGAAGTTGAAGGCTGCTATCAAATCCCTCCTCACTCTTTGCTTCTGCAGACTAAACAGACCCAACTCCCTCAGCCTCTCCTCATAGGTCATATGCTCCAGCCCCCTAATCATTTTGGTTGCCCTCCGCTGGACCCTCTCCAATGCGTCCACATCCTTTTTGTAGTGGGGGGCCCAAAACTGGACACAGTACTCCAGATGTGGCCTCACCAGAGCCGAATAAAGGGGAATAATGACATCTCTGGATCTGCTGGCAATGCTCCTCTTAATGCAACCTAATATGCCATTAGCTTTCTTGGCTAAAAGGGCACACTGTTGACTCATATCCAGCTTCTCATCCACTGTAACCCCCAGGTCCTTTTCTGCAGAACTGCTACTTAGCTGGTTGGTCCCCAGCCTGTAACAATGCTTGGGATTCTTCCGTCCCGAGTGCAGGACTCTGCACTTGTCCTTGTTGAACCTCATCAGATTTCTTGTGGCCCAATACTCCAGTTGGTCTAAGTCACTCTGGACCCTAACTCTGCCCTCAAGTGTATCTACCTCTCCCCCTAGCTTAGCGTCATCTGCAAACTTGCTGAGGGTGCAATCCATCCCCTCAGCCAGGTCATTCATAAAGATGTTGAACAAAACCGGTCCCAGAACCGAACCTTGGGGCACTCCGCTAGAAACCGACCGCCATCCTGACATTGAGCCGTTGATCACTACCCGCTGGGCCCGGCCTTCTAGCCAGCTTTCTATCCATCTTACTGTCCATTTATCCAATCCATATTCCCTAAACTTGCTGGAAGAATATTGTGGGAGACTGTAACAAAAGCCTTGCTAAAGTCAAGGTATATCACATCCACTGACTTTCCCATGTCCACAGAGCCAGTTACCTCATCATAGAAGCTAATCAGATTGGTCAGGCACGACTTGCCCTTTTGAATCCATGCTGACTATTCCTAATCACTTTCCTCTCTTCCATGTGCCTCAAAATAGATTCCTTAAGGATCCCTTCCATGATTTTTCCAGGAACCAAGGTAATACTGACCGGCCTATAGTTCCCTGGATCATCCTTCTTCCCTTTTTTGAAGATGGGCACTACATTTGCCTTTTTCCAATCATCCGGGATCTCTCCCGATCTCCACGACTTTTCAAAGATAATGGCCAAAGGCTCTTCAATGACATTTGCCAACTCCCTCAGTACCCTTGGATGCATTAAGTCCGGACCCATGAATTTGTGTACGTTTAGCTTTTCTAAATAGTTCCTAACCTGTTCTTTACCCCCCAAGGGCTGTTCATCTTCATCCCATCTTGCGTCACTGAGCGCATTAGTCCGGGAGCCGACCTTGTCCGTGAATACAGAGGCAAAGAAAGCATTGAGTACTTCAACTTTCCCCACATCATCTGTCACGAGGTTACCTCCTTCATCCAGTACGGGCCCCACACCCTCTCTGATCACCTTCTTGTTAACATGCCTGTAGAAACCTCTCTTGTTATCCTTTACATCCTTTGCCAGTCGCAGTTCCACCTTCACTTTCACCTTCCTGATAACCCCCCGGCATTCTCGAGCTACACATTTATAGCTCTGCCTGGTCATTTGTCCAAGTTTCCACTTTTTGTAAGCTTCCTTTTTGTGCTTAAGTTCACCAAGGATTTCTCCTGTAAGCCAATCTGGTCTCCTACCATGTTTGCCTCTCTTGCTACGCATCGGGATGGTTTCTTTCTGTGCCTTCAATAAGGCTTCTTTAAAATATTGCCAGCTGTCCTGGACTCCTTTCCCCTTCATGTTAGCATCCCAGGGGATTCTACCCATCAGGTCTCTGAGGGAGTCAAAATCTGCTTTTTTGAAGTCCAAGGTGTGTATTTTACTACTCCCTTTTCTTCCTTTGGTCAGGATCCTGAAATCTACCATCTCATGATCACTGTTTCCCAGGTTGTCACCCACCTCTACTTCCCCTATTAGTTCCTCCCTGTTTGTGAGCAGAAGGTCAAGCTGCGCACGGCCCCTGGTCGGATCCTTCAGCACTTGTACCAAGAAGTTATCCCCAACATTCTCAAAAAACTTCCTGGATTACCTGTGTACTGCCATATTGGTTTCCCCAACAGATGTCAGGGTGATTAAAGTCCCCCACGAGAACCAGGGCCTGCGATCTGGAAGCTTCTCTCAGTTGTCCGAAGAAAGCCTCATCTACCTCATCTACCTGATTCGGTGGCCTGTAGCAGACAGCAACCATAACATCACTGCTGTTGTTTGCTCCTTTAAACTTAACCCATAGACTCTCAACAGGTTTTTCTCCCTCTTTATACTGGAGTTCAGAGCAATCGTAGTGCTCTCTTACATATAGTGCAACTCCTCCTCCTTTTCTCCCCTGCCTGTTCTTCCTGAACAGTCTATACCCTTCCATGACAGCGCTCCAGTCATGCGAGTCATCCCACCAAGCCTCTGTTATCCCAATTAAATCATATTTCTTGGACTGAGCCAGGGCCTCCAGTTCTTCCTGTTCGTTGCCCAGGCTTCTCGCATTAGTGTACAAACACCTCAGGTAACCAGTTGATCGCCCTATCTTCTCCATTCGAAACAGGGGTCCTCCTTTCTTGCTCATTCCTCTCTGCATTTCTTCCCGGTATCCGACTTTCCCACTCCCCTCAGGGTTTTGGTCACTGTCCCCTGATGAACCTAGTTTAAAGCCCTCCTCACTAGGTTTGCAAGCCTGCCCGCGAAGATGCTCCTTCCTCTCTTCGTTAGGTGGATCCCATCTCTTCCTAACAATCCTCGTGCCCGGAACAGAGTCCCATGGTCGAAGAAACCAAAGCCCTCTCTGCGACACCACCTGCGCAACCACGCATTTATGTCCTCAATTCGACGATCCCTGCCCAGTCCTTTCCCTTCAACAGGAAGGATGGACGAGAACACCACTTGCGCTCCGAATTCTTGGATCCTTCTTCCCAGCGCTACATAACCCGCAGTAACCCCCTCAAGGTCATTCTTGGCCGTATCATTAGTTCCCATGTGGAAAAGCAGGAAGGGGTAGCGATCTGAAGGTTTGGTAAGCCTCTCAGTCACATCCTGAATGCGAGCTCCCAGTAAGCAGCACACCTCTCGAGATTCCAGGTCCGGACGGCGGATGGATGGCTCAGTCCCTCTTAGGAGGGAGTCCCCGACCACCACCACCCGTCGTTTTCTTTTGGGGGTGGTGGCCGTGGAACCCCCATCCCTGGGACTACGCATCCCATGCCTTCCAGTAGATGGTGTTCCCTTGCGGTTTCTTCCTTGTGAGGTCCCTTCCAAAGCATTCACCACTGCAGAGCCTGTGGAGAGAGCCTGAAAGCGATTACTTACCTCTATAGCATTGGGGGATTCTCATGCTGGCCTTTTTCCCCTTCTAGAAGTTACATGCTGTCAGTTCTCTTCCTGGTCACGTACTACCCTCTCTGACTCTTCCGCCTCCCGTGCTTGAAGGATTAAATGCTGCCTTCTATTGAGGAAGTCTTCATCCTCTCTGATCGAGCGTAGGGTCGACACTTGGGCCTGCAATCCTCTAATTTTTTCTTCCAAAATGGCGACCAGCTTGCACTTAGTGCAGATGAAATCCGTTCTTTCTTCTGGGAGGAAGACAAACATGGCACACTCCATGCAGATAACAACAGCAGACCCATCACCATCCATCCCTGCTGTCCTGGAGAAGGGATTTAAAAAGAAAGGCAAGAGAACCTCCCCCTTCCGAACGCCCTCTCTAAACTCCCTGTTAGCACTCACCTGTTCGCAAGCTCCTTGGTCGCTTGCCCAAGGAGCCTTATAAAGCCCTGGACTGCCTGAAAGTCCCTCCCCTACCAAGACTCAGCCAATCAGCAGAGGCTTCTAGAATTCAAACTCTAATTAGAAGCCAACAGTTTCCACCTGCCAATCACAGCACCAGCCAATCACAGCACACGATCCATGAAGGGGAGGGGGAGGGCAAAGGGGAAGTGAAAAAAAAAAGCCTCACTCACAAACACAGGGGAAAAAAAACAAAAACAAAAAAAGAGCACACACCAACCCTCACTCACAAACACAAGCTCAGCACACAGCAAGAAAGCCCCAAACATAACACACACTTCCTTCAAGAGTCCTGTATCTGCTTCTCCTCTACCTAGAGAACTCCCTCTCTAAAGCCTCACTCACAAACACAGAAAAAAAAACAAAAAAAACCCCACCACACCCCAACCCTCACTCACAAACACAAGCTCAGTCACAAACACAAGTTGATACAGTCCTGTGAACTCTTGTATCAGGAAGCTACAAAGAACCATCTTCCTCAGATACAACTAGAGACACTGTCCATACATCGTGTCTGGGGCCAAATTCAATAGTTATATTCATGTTTTATTTGCCTACTGGACTAACACTGTTACTGTTTTTCATTTCCTTATTTCAATGTCCTGTTTTATCTTAGTGAACAAAAACAAAGTGCTTTCTAAAATCTCAAAGGATATTGTCTGGGTTTTTTAACGTTTTTTCTTGAACTACCCTGTATGTTGGGCTAGTAATTGCAGTGGATGGTCTGCTACCTAACTGCTACCAATGCTTCACTGTCCATCTTTGTGTTTCCTGAGTTAGAGGTTAACTAGATATCAAAGTCAATGGAAACTGAAGCTTGGGGGTTTTCATATGCTCCAACAATTCACATTAATTATGAAGCCCAGACAATTACAGTAATGCAGGTGCTCCAAGGCAAATCTATCAAGCATGAGGCTTGGTGGGATGCATTTCTTGTTTGTTGTAATAGCTTCGGCTTTTGGACATTTATAGGAGGAAATGGATTATACCTTCCCCCAAATTATGCCAAATAGATTATTTTCTCATTGTAAAACTCAAGATTCAGATCAGCTTCCTGCCACTCAACTATTTACACTCTGAGTTATCGAGTACCACTATATTTTCACTATTATGTCAGAAAGACATGACTAGAGTATATAATTATGAGTGTGCTCTTTCCAAATACCAACCAGTGTCCTTTATTTTATTCTGTTTATTTCAGTAATCGCAGAAGTCATCCAAGGTGAGTTGAGACACATTTATCAAGCATTTCATATGAATTTATGTATTACTACAGTGCCCTAAGAAAACTTTTGGGTGATCAGTGGATTTGTGTGGGCTTCCTATCAGAAATTATTAAATGAAACTAACCACTAGGTCTGTTTTCCTAAATCCATGATCTCAGTCCAAATTAATTATTGTAATTGAATGTACATAATTTACTCAGAGTCAAAATCTCTAAACATGATGTCTATGAATTCTGCATTTGAACAATTACACATGTGATTGCCAATATCAATATTCAGTGTCCACTCCAGCAGTTGACAATCCATTCTGTACTTGCAAATGTTTGTTCATGTGTTCATATGCAGTATGTGCATTAATAGTTCAGGGATTTATTTGGGCTCTATAAATAACAATGGAATGAATAAAGGATTTCATTGCATATTCATTGTTGAAACTATTACGTTGGACCATGTATTGTTAGTTGTTCAGATTTTCAGGTAAGATAATAAACTGAGGCCATGTCTACATTATAGCTATGTCTACACTGCACCTCTCTTGCACAAAACCTATCCAAATGAAGTTTGGATTAGCATATTGCCATGCTTCATTTGCATAATTAATTAGGGGTCGTTTTTGTGCAAGAGGCTTTTGTGCAAAAAGGAGCTGTGTAGCTGGTTCCTTTTTGCACAAAAACCCCCACTTGTGCAAGAGCCATTCTTCCTCATTTTTTCAGGAAGAACGGTTCTTACGCAAGAGGGGTTTTTTGCGCAAAAATGCCCCCTAATTAATTATGCAAATAAAGCATGGCAATATGCTAATCCGTGCTTCATTTGCATAGGCTTTTGCGCAAAAGAGGAGCAGTGTAGAGGTACCTTATGAGATAAGGTCATATCTATTATGGTTGATTTCTAGCCACCTGATTTTCCAAAGTCAAAGGTCTGTGTCCTCGCTGTGGGGAAGAATCCAATATAGTCTGAAGTCGAGTGTCCCCATTTGGAAGCCTACTGTTGATTCAGAGAGCGATGCATGGTGAGTAGCTTTGCATTCTGGGCTATGCTCCCAGTGCCCACTGGGACCAAAGCTGTGCAGTGGGTAGTTATGGGTTCATGCCATCAGCATCCCATAATGCACTCCTCTAGTCCCTCCCCCTTTGCTTGAGATCAATGGGAAGCAGTTTTCATGCCTAAAAGGTTTGCCCTGGAGATTCCAAGACCCATATAGTCATTTGAGGTGCAAAACTCTGAATGAGGTGATGTTTTTAGCATATTACTATACAGGTTCAGCATCATGGTGGGTTTTTTTCCAAAGAGGTCAAGCTGTGGAGGAAATGTATCCAGAGCTTCAGGCTATGTGTTTCATGTCATGGTGGTATTCTGGAAAACAGCTGCTCTATGAAGTAACTGGGACCCTCTACTGTCTGTAAGTCTTAAAAGGTGTAAAGTTACTTGAATTTCATCCAGAACTGAATTGACAGGCTGTGTGGAATATAGAGCACAGATGTAACATCATCCTTTTGATCTGTCCTATCTAAAAGGCAGGCAACTACCTTCTGCACTAGATGAAGCTTTTAAGTGCATCAAAGTTAGTCTCAGATAGAGTACATTGGAGCGGGCATCACTTTAAGATAACAAAGGACTTGATGATGGTGGGTAGACCTGCATTTAGAAAAAACTGACCAAACAGAGATAAAAAGGTAATTTTCTTGATACTTGCACTATCTGAAATTTTAGAGAAAAGAGGCATCTAGGAGAAGCCCAGCACTTCTAAATACTTTGAGAACAGATGAGTAAATGCCAACATTTGGAAAAAGAGATGTGGTCTTTGCCGTTTCTTTAAAATTCTCTCTTTCCAGACCAAACCTTTCCAAGGCAATGGGCTCCATGACTTAATACATGTCTACTGTATCTCTTTATGCCTGAGACACAAGTAAGTAGAAACAATACCTAGGCACCTCAATCATTTATGTATTTATCCTCATAATACCCCTATGAGAAAGGGAAGGGCTATTATCTCCATTTTACATATGGCACAGAAAGGCTAAATGACTTGCCCAAGATTACACAAGAAGTCTGTGGCAGAACAGGGAACTGAATCCAAATCCTAGACTAGTGCCCTTAATCACCGGACAACCCTTGCTCTTTCTAGCTTCTCCTCTCATAACTGTGCTATAATAAATTAGAAAGTATGTGGTTTGGATGGGGTAGAACAGATAGTTTACCTCATCTCATATAAAAAGTGAGATACATTCTAGGATCACCTGAAGTGTCCAGGGCAATCACTACCACCAGCTTGCAACAGAAGAGAGTCCAATCCATGCTCCTGCCTCTGGCTACTAGAAATTAAGGCAAGCAGCTCTGAGATCCCCAACCCCACACTTTCCCTATGCAGGTTAACAATGCACACACTGGACACCTGGAATGAACTCATCTGCACCTTCTGTGGAAACTTGCACACCAGTCTCCTGGTTTCACCTCACTTCATTACTCTCCTTTGCATAAGGAATTTAGATGTGTCTATAATAAAACCAAACTGAAGATTATTTAACATAGTTTGAGTTAGAGATTAAATTAAGGCACATATAAAAGTTTGGAAACAAGGTTGTAAGTAAAATAAAAATGTAACACACAATCTGTAGTCAAGACATAAACATGTTACTTCTATTCAAATAAGGTATTTCTCACCCATTTTCAGTTAGTCCTTGAAGAAAGTGTCCAGCCCAGTTAACTGGGATCCCACTTTCTTGAGACAACACTGTCGGCAAAGAATCTCTACCTCTAAATGATCACAGCTTGGCCCACTGCTTATGCTCTTACACTTTGGTATTGTCTTTTAATCTGGGCCGAGGGAGTTGGGCTTCTCTTCAGAGAGCTCTCTTGGCCCTGATCTATACTAGGGGGTTATTTCGAAATAACTCCCCTTATTTCGAAATAACAAGTGGCACCTCCACACTACCAAGCCCGTTATTTTGAGATAATAATTCCTGCTTGGCATGAGGAATAACACTTATTTTGAAACTATTATTTCCAAATAGTGGTAGTGTGGACACTCAGCTGCTACTATTTCAAAATAATTGGCCTCCAGAAGCCTCTCACAACTGCACTTGTGGAGGCTCTGGCCACATCTGATAACTCCAGTGCTCCCCTTCTGCAGAGTTTAAAGCTGCAGGCAGAAGAGAAAGGGCTTGTGGCACCAGGACAGCCTTGCCAGCCCCGTGCCACACAGCATCTTCTGCTGGAACCTTGGCCAACCCCAGTGCTTCCTCTGCACCTCCCATGGCTGCCAGCACTCCTGCAGCACCCTCTGATGCTCCTAGCCAGGGATGAAAGAGGGCACTGGCCTGGACTGGTGCGGAGATCCTGGACCTCATTGAGGTCAGGGGGAAGGATCTCTGCACCAGAAGGAGGAATGCGGCCGTGTACAGCCGTATGGCTGCCAGCCTGGCAGAGAAAGGACACATGAGGACCCTGGAACAGATCCACATGAAAATGAAAGAACTCCAGCAGGTCTACCCTAAGTTCACACTCTGGGGTGGCTCCTCACACCTGCTGCTTCTATGTGCAGCTGATGCCATCCTGGGAGGGGATCCAGTCACTCTGCCTCGCCCCCTCCCTCGCCATTTTTTACTCTGGCCAGGATATGTCCAATGTCAGTCTCCACAAGGATGGGGTTGGTGAGGAGGAAGAGAAGGAGGAGGAGGAGGAGGAAAAGCAGGCCATCCAGGAGCTGATCTTCAGCCTGCAGCCAGTCTCCCCTCCCAGGATGTCTCCCAGGGCTTGGACAATCCCAGGGAAGGCATTTCAGGTGAGTTCCATAACTTTCCCTATACACATGCGGGGGCAGGCAGTGGGCTCGAGGGGCTGGGTGCTCCTCACTCGGCCTGCTCAGCCTGGGGGTCGCACAACAGCCTGTGCACATGTGTGCACATGGAGACCCAGTCCAGAGCACTCAGCTCCATGACACTCCCATACAGAAACCCCTCGCTCCTTCTCACAAGGTTCTTGGAGAGGCCTGCCTTACTCTGGACTCTGTGGTGGCACACCTTCCCATGGCAAGATACTACTTAGGAGGCTGGGATCATGGAAACACACAGCAGTGCCGTGCACGGCACAGGCTCCTGCCCACATTCAGTCAGCATGTGCTCCTGGTCAAACACAGTAATGTGGAGACCAGTCCCCTTCATGGGAACCTGCTGGCGGGAAGAAGAGGAGGGAACCCCTGTTACACTCTCTCTGGCAAGAGGTCTGTGCTGCTCACACACACCTCCTCCAGCAGGCAGGGATAGAAATTCTCTCTTTGCGGGACACCGCCAGTGCCACACCTGGCATATAAGAACAACTATACTGGGTCAGACCAACAGTCCATCTAGCCCAGTATCCTGTCTGCCAACAGTGGCCAATACGAGATGCCCCAGAGAGAGTCGAACATAACAGGTAATCCTCACATGATCCCTCCCGTCACCCATTTCCAGACAAACAGAGGCTAGGGACACCATTCTTACTCATCCTGGCTAATAGCCATTGATGGATCTAACTCCATGAATTTATCTAGCTCTTTCTTAAACGCTGTAAAAGTCCTAGCCTTCACCAGATCCTCTGGCAAGGAGTTCCACAGGTTGACTGTGCACTGAGTGAAGAAAATATTCCTTTTGTTGGTTTAAAACCTGCCGCCCATTAATTTTTAGTTCTTATATTGTGGGAATAAGTAAATAACTTTTCCTTATTCACTTTTTCCACACCAGTCATGATTTTATAGACCTCTATCATATCCCCCCAGCCTCCTCTTTTCTAAGCTGAAAAGTCCAAGTCTCTTCAGATGGGACCCGTTCCAAACCCCTAATCATTTTTGTTGCTTTTTTCTGAACCTTTTCCAATGCCAGGATGCAGGATATGGAAGGAGGCTGAGCTGCCCTGTTCCCCTCTCCCAGCCTCAGGCTCCTGGCCTGTCCAACACTTTCCCATCCCTGCTTGTCCCCAGGACGTGGGTAGCGAGGCTCCTCTGGGACATCCATGCTCCTGCAGGAAAGTGCCTGTTGTCTAAGCAACAGATGGCCTTGCTCGAAGCACATCATCATCATATCAACCAAGATCTTCGGTGCTGGCTTAGAAATTGGGGCCAGGCTTCATGCACAGTGTCTCCTGGGATGACTTCCCTTGTCACTTTTCTTCACAGCTAGGCCAGCTGTGAGCATGGCATGTCCACCACCTCCCACGCCATCTTCCCAACCTTGTGGGATCCACCAAAGAAAATGAAACACGGAAGACTGGCTGCAGGACCAGATGGCCTGCCTCCAGTCCCTCATCCGAGTGTTTAATGAGGAGTGCCAGGAGCAGGCCGCCAACCACAAGGTGTGCCAGAGTGACGGGGAGCAGCAGAAGGCCATGTGGGAGCAGCTGTCACATCAGCATGAGGCCACGTGCTCTTCCATAACATCTGTCATGGAGCGCTTGGGCACATGCATGGAGCAGGCCACTAGCCACTTCCCCACCCCTGCCCCCCTGGCTTCTCCTCCTTGCCTCCTCCCAGGAGCCGCAAACACATGGCAGTGTGATCTCTTGGGCAGCCAAAGCCTCCCAAGGTACCCGAGACAGGCCCCAGTTCCAGACCCAGCCCTGAGCTTCCTTCCTCCCCTATCCCCCATTCCAGGTTCTTTCCCCAGTCCCTCCCCTGTTGTATATCCCCCAAATAAAAATAACAGAGTTGTGTTTTCAAAACAAAAAGGGTTTTTATTTGGTCTGTGGGGGAGGGGGAAAGGTGGGAAGGGAGGGGAGGGGTGGAGTAGGAAAGAAACACAGGGGCAATGCAGAGGCCCCTTGTGGAGAGGCCCAGGAGAGAGTCTCACAGGTGGCCTGGGATACTCTCCCTCAAGGCCTCCTGGATGAACAGAGCCCCCTGATGTTCTCTCCTGATGGCACTGGCGTCCGGCTGCTCGTATGCCCTGGCCAGCCGATCAGCCTCTGCCCCTCACCCTGGCGGGAAAGTCTCCCCCTTTCTCTCACATATGTTGTGGAACACACAGCAGGCCGCAGCCACGTAGGGGATGTTTCATTTGCTGAGGTCCAGACAAGTGAGAAGACTCCCAATCCTCCCCTTTAGGCAGCCAAAAGCACACTTGACCACCACCTATTGACCAAGGCATTGAAGTACTCCTTAGTGGGGTCTAGGCTGCCCATGTAGGACTTCATTAGCCAGGGGAGAAAGGTATGCTGTGCTGCCCAGGATGTGCATGGACATGATGGAGAGAGATCACTCTGGCCTGCAGAAAGAGAGAGAGATCACCCTGGCCTGCAGTGTGTGTGTGCATGAGAGAGAGAGAGAGATGGTGGCCTGCAGTGTATATGTGAGAGATCACAGTGGACTGCAGTGTGTGTGTGGATGTGGGTGTATGAACAAAATAATTTTACCAATCACTGTTTCCACTCAAATTTTTCATTAACCTCTCTTATGCACACTCATTGCATGATTATTTTGAACTCCTTTGTATTTAAAAGAATTGCAGACCACATTTACAAAAATTCACACACACATCCTCAGAAATTCCTACATACGGGCCTGTGTTGAGTAAAAATATCTTGCAAGTCTATTATGAGTCCACTGTTAAATACATAATCAGAAAACAACTTTTCCACGCCTAATAAACTCCCTGTGGACAAAATGTTCAAGGCAACCTCAAAAACTAAAGAAAGATTAGGTACTACTATTACTTCAAAATCCCATTTTATTTCCCATCTAACCTTGGAGATGCCTGAAGTCCAAGCTTTGGCAGATAAAGTTCTCAAGTACCTAAGTTTGTGGACCTGCACCCCCCACACTCCAACCCTTTGCCCTGAGCCCCCCACACTCTTCCCTAGGTATCCCCCCAGCTATAAGGCTGCAAGGGGAGCAGGTTGTGATAGAACAGTACCTGTAAAAAATTTAAGTTACTTTCACTCTGCTTTTAAAACTGTTCATTTTAACAACCATTCATCCTCTTCACACATTGAGGATCGTGCATGTTCAATTTTTATTTGATTGGATGAGAAATCTTTCATGATGGTGTACAATTCTGTGACCCCTAACATTAAAAATGGTGAAGAGAAATAGCAGAGATGATGAGTACTGAAATTTTCAAAAGGAGTGGACAGACTTCTATGCATCTGTAGATAGGTCTGGATCTCCACACTGATTCATTTGTAGTATGAGACTGTCCTCAAGCAAAAAAATGAATTTAGAACAGCATTTCATGACAAAACATGCAGCATTTGCTACAAAATACCCTGAGGGCAACACACGAAAAAAAAGCCTGCGAGGAGCTGCAGCAAAAAATGAACATTGGACAAAACAGCCTGCTGGCATGGTCAAAAAAAGGTGGAAGCTTAAACTCTGCAAGTTTTGCGGGCTCATATAGCATCGAGAGGGGAAGCCTTTCACTGATGGGGATTATGTGAAGAGATGTACACTAAAAATTGATCATAAATTATTTGGTGAGTTTCACAACAAAGACAAAATATTACAGAAAATTCAAGACATTATCAGCAAAAACAGTCCATGACAGAGCTGTGAAAATGGCCCATCAAACTGAAAAGAACAAATGCAAATGCTGAGTAGAGCTACTTATTTTTTATTTTTCGTTTGCTTTGGATGAGACAACCAACGTATGTGATGTTAATCAGTTGTGTATTCTGGGATGATATATTTGTGGAAATGCTGTGCATGAAGAAATGACTGTGATATTACAAATGAAAAATCAAATAAGGGGTGAAGACATGCTTAAACCTGTGATGGACTTTGTAAATGAGAAAAAAAATACCATTGACTAATCTTGGGTCTGGATGTACAGATGGTATACTTAGCATGGTCAGCAAATACAGGGGATTCCTTACTCTTTTGTCAGAACAGCTGAACCGCCTGCTTTTGAATTTTCACTGCATTGTGCACCAGGAGGCACTTTTGTGCAATCCTGTGGAACTGAACTCAGAAATGTAATGGGATTGGTTATTCGCATTGTCAATTGGATTCTTGCCCGAGCCCTTAATCACCGTCAATTTCAGTCACTGCTTGAGGAAATAGATTCCGAATGCTCCAGTCTAATAATGCACAATGTTTGCTGGTTCTCATGGCATAGTTTTGTCTCGTTTGCTCCCTGCATTAAGGAGATTAAGTCATTTTTGGATATGAAGGGTATCAAACACCCGAGCTTTCAGACTGTGACTGCTTACTCAAATTTTACTGTCTTGTTGACATTACTGGTCATTTGAATGAGTTGAACCTTAAGCTACAAGGGCAAGGAAATACACTCCTGACTCTGCAGCAGGCAGTGTTTGGATTTGAGTCAAAATTGACTGTCCTCATCAAAGATATCGAGACGGGCAGACTGGCACGTTTTGAAAGATTATGAATGTTTCATGATTATAGCAGTGAGAGAATCCAAATAACAGCCTTAATTTGCAGAAGCTTGCTAGGTTTGTTTCTGAACTCCTGATGGCATTCAAGTCTTGTTTTGTTGACTTTCACAAACACAGTGCTCTGTTTAAGTTTATGATTCGTCCACATAACATGTTCATTGAAGAACTGGGTTTGACAGTCATTTCAGGTATCTCAGTTAGCAATTTGGAAATGGAGAAGGTAGATTTCAAGGAGCTGGATACCTGGGTGGAAAAATTCGTCAAACTGAATTCTGATTTTTGAATGCTTTGCTCGACAACATGCAGAACTGGCAAAACTGCACAAATGGACTGACATGAAGAAATCTGACTCTGCAAGATTGGAAAGAACTTCCTGTCACACACAACACCATGCAGAATGTCAGCTTGGCCTTACTTTCAATGTTTGGTTCCACTTATATATGTGAGCAGGCTTTCTCTCATTTGAATCACATCAAAGGTACTCTGTGCTCAAGATTGACAAAAGACAGTCTGATTGCATGCATAAAGCTGAATTTGACCAGCTATAATGTAAACTTCAAAGAAATGTGCAAAACGATGCAGCAGCAGAAGTCTCATTAAATAGAGTATGTGAGTACAATGTTTAATTTATGCAATTGTTAATCATGTAAATTATTAATAATATTACATTATATATTTTCAGTCATGTAAATGGGACATTCATACAGCTCTTTGTTGAGCACTTGGTCTGAATTTTGATGTAGTTTGGCTCTTTGGTTTGAAAAGGTTGCAGACACCTGTTCTAGGTGCTGAGTTAACTCTGGGATTCCTCTGCCTCAGGTGTTACGTTTTACTTCCAGCTTCCAAAAATAGCCTATATATTATGTAGCTCTAAAATTGTTTTATGTACAAACCTCTCACAATAAGTGTGATAACCAACTAGTTCTTTGTTCTCAGCAGAGAACACGTGGTATTATCTCCTTCAGTGTAACATCAAGAAAATGGTCAGAAACTGAGTCACAATAAGGAATACAGTTAGTCACAAAGAACTTGTGTTTCCATGAAAGGCAGTACCAGGTGAATAAATAGCATAAACAGTCATTTGGAGTAAGGCACTTAGCTCCTCTCAACAGCAACCAGGGGCGTTGTAAATCTACTATATATTTGAGTTTGTCTGTGAGTCTGTCTCTCCATTCAAGAACTTCTAAATGGTAGGAGCTAGGACCACCAAATTCAGTATACAGCTTTCTCTTATTATAACTTAAAGCAAGGGAGGAAAATGGTATGTACCTGGAATAGGGATATTAGTGTAAAGTCTTTTAAATGATTAACTGATAATACTGTGCTTATCAGTTAATCCAAACAACTACATGGACTCCCCCCCTCGCTGCCTCTGTATCAGAGGCAGCAAGGCGTGGGGTGGGAGCCAGTGCCCTTGAAGCCAGTGGCAGATATAGGGCTGGGCGAGCGGGGCAGCCGCCCCGGGCCCCGCGCTTCAAGAAGCCCTGCGCATGCGCCATTTCAAAGGGGGGGCCCGTGAAATTGTGCTGCCCTGGGCCCCGCAAAATCCTCATCTGCCCCTGCTTGAAACACCAGATCCCGCAGAGCTGCAAGCCCCCCTCCTCCACCCTCATGCTGCTGCCTCTGTCGGCTTCCCCCAGAGACAGTGGGGGGGTCGGAGGCGGGACCTAGTGCTTGGGGGGAGCTATCTTAAAAGCTGGCTCTTGACGAGCACCAGCTCTGTGGAGCTGCCTGCCCCCCACTCCCGTGCTGCTTCCTCTGACTCAGAGTCAGCAGCAACGGGGAAGGTGGGTGCCTAGGCTTGCTGCAGATAGAGGCTGTTCCGTGGAATGCCAGAGCAGCCTCCGTGCACAGGGAGCTCGGGCCCCCCACAGACAGGAGCGGCAGGGGGAAGCCGGTCTGCATTGGAAGCTGATTTTTAAACCAGCTCCCCTCGTGGACCAGCTCCACCTGCCACCCTGCGCTGCTACCTCTCATAGGGTATGTCTACACTACAGACTAATTCAAACTAACTTAATTCGAATTAGTTAATTTGAACTAAGCTAATTCGAACTAGTGCACCTAGACCTAAAAACTAATTCGAATTAGCGTTTTGCCAATTCGAACTAGCATGTCCACATTGAGTGGACCCTGAACCGAAGTTAAGGCTGGCTGGAACCAGTGCCGGCAGGGCATCAGGTTAGGACTTAGAGTGTGGAGCTGCTGCCTGAGGCTAACTGAGCTCCGTGCTTAAAGGGACCCTACCCCCACCCCGGACAGACAGTTCTCAGAGTTCCCCGCTTGCTTGTCTACCTCGATGAGGGACAGCAAAGCAGTCCTGTCTTGGAGTGCCCTGAGTACCCACACTCGGCACATCACAGCACTCGGCCATCAGCCCGGCTGCACTTGCTGCAGGCTGCCATCTGGGGGGGTCAATCGGGAGGCTGTCAGGATCCAGGAGGCCCTGCAGGAGAGCTTCCACCCCAAGGAGCCCGCAGAGCCACCCCAGTCCTCCCCATCGGGGGCTCGTGCCCCATTCCTCCCTCACCTCCTTCCACTTACTCCTTCCTAGCCCCCCTTCCTGATGTAAAAAATGAAGGACACGTGTTCAAAAATAGAAACTCTCTTTATTAAACAAAACTGGGGGTGGGAGGATTAACCTCTGGGGAGACTGGGAAAAGGAGGTGGGAGAGGGGAAGAGAGAGGGTGGGAGAGGGGAGGGGGGAAACCTGGGAGGAGGGAGCTGGAAGGGGGAAGCCAGGGGAAGAAGGAGGAGGGGAAGTATAAAACTGTGGTATGCCATATCTTCAGTATTGTGTAGAGATGTGGTCTCCTCACCTCAAAAAAGATATTTTGGCCTTGGAAAGGGTTCAGAAAAGGGCAACTACAATGATCAGGGGTTTGGAACAGGTCCCATATGAAGAGAGGCTAAAGAGACTGGGACTTTTCAGCTTAGAAAAGAGGAGACTGAGGGGGGATATGATAGAGGTCTATAAAATCATGAGTGGTGTGGAGAGGGTGAATAAAGAAAAGTTCTTCATTAGTTCCCATAATATAAGGACTAGAGGACACCAAATGAAATGAATGGGTAGCAGGCTTCAAACTAATAAAAGAAAGTTCTTCTTCACACAGCACATAGTCAACCTGTGGAACTCCTTGCCACAGGAGGCTGTGAAGGCTAGAACTATAACAGAGTTTAAAGAGAAGTTAGATAAAGTTATGGAGGTTGGGTCCATGGAGTGCTATTAGCCAGGGGGTACAAATGGTGTCCCTGGTCTCTGTTTGTGGAAGGCTGGAGATGGATGGCACGAGACAAATGGCTTGGTCATTGTCTTCGGTCCATCCCCTCCAGGGTACCTGGTGTTGGCCGCTGTCGGCACACAGGCTACTGGGCTAGATGGACCTTTGGTCTGCCCAGTACAGCCGTTCTTATGTTCTTATGTTCTAAGCTCAGGGCTCAGGGTTGGGGGTCTCACTGGACCAACTAGATTTTCATGCAAACCTGCTCCTGGGTTCGCATGTGGCCTTTGGTGGCCAGGCTGGCAGCTATCCTGCCCTAGACGGCCTCATTCCTGTGCCTAGTGCGGAGGTCGTGGACGTTGGAGGTCTCCCCCCAAACCTCGATGAGGTCCACGATCTCCACACTAGACCAGACGGGCGCCTGCCTCTTGCGGCCCCGGGCAGGCTCCTGGGAGCCGCCAGCCTGGTCCTGGGAAGAGGCGGAGGGCTGGGTGGCAGCGGGTGGCTGGCTCATGCCGTGCCAGGTGCAGGGTCTGCTGGCTGGGTGCTGGCAGGCTTGCACCTGGCATAGGCACTGTAGCCAGACCGTGCCCCTTTAAGGGCTCCAGGGCCGGGAGGGGGGCAGAGGAGTTTCCCTGGCTTGGCCCAGAGTGGCCACCAGGGCAAGCTGGGAAGGGCTAGCCTCCAACTAGTTCGAATTAAGTGGCTACACAGCCCTTAATTCGAACTACTTAATTCGAACTAGGCGTTAGTCCTCGTAGAATGAGGTTTACCTAATTCGAATTAAGCGCTCCGCTAGTTCGAATTAAGTTCGAACTAGAGGTTTGCATGTATAGCACCTATGAAAGTTAATTCGAACTAACAGCTGTTAGTTCGAATTAACTTTGTAGTGTAGATGTACCCATAGGGTACAAAGTTAATTTGCAAAGTTAATCTGAAATAACAGCCGTTATTTCGAATTAACTTCAATAGCGTCTATGCATGCAAACCGCTATTTTGAATTTAATTTGAAATAGCGGAACGCTTAATTTGAATTTGGTTAACCTCATTCTACGAGGAGTAACGCCAAATTCAAAATAGCTAATTCGAAATAAGTGCTGTATAGACACTTAATTCGAATTAGCTGACCTCCAGCCCTTCCCAGTTTCCCCTGGTGGCCACTCTGGGTCAAACCAGGAAAACTCCTCTCCTTTCCCCCAGCCCCGGGGCCCTTAAAGGGACAGACTCTGGCCAGATGGCATGTGCCAGAGCCAGACCTGCCAGCAGTCTCTGCCCCTGACCCAGTGGCCCCATAATAAGCCAGGCAGCCAGTGCCAACCAGCCATCCCCCGCCCAGTCCCCCAGCACCCAGGGGCCAACCAGGGGCCGTAGACAGCACGCGCCCGCCTGGACTGGTGCGGAGATCACGGATCTCATAGAGGTTTGGGGGGAGGCCCCCAATGTCCATGATCTCCACATCAGGAGGAGGAACGTGGCCGTCTATGGCTGCATAGCAGCCACCATGGCCCAGAAAGGCCACAGGCGCACCCAGGAGCAGGTGCGCCTGAAAATTAAAGACCTTCCCCTACCTCCCCGCCCTCGATCGCATCCTGGGGGGCGGAATGGTCCGTGCCACCTCAGAGGGCAGCATGCCGGGACCAGAGGGCCCTGTCCCAGGCACGGCAGAGAGGCCAGCACAGATGGTGCCACGCCAGCGGGACCCCCGAGCTGTCCCGGCACCAGAGTCAGCAGGGTCATCAGGGGAGGCCACACCAGGTAAGTGCCATCACTGTCCCCTACCCGGGGTGGGGGGGCAGGGAGGGAGACCAGGGACTGCGCGCATGGGCCGTGCCTCCCACAGATCATGCAGCCACCTGTGCATGTGCGGGCACGTGCCGTGCCACCCTTGGGCAGGTGGCTCCAGCTGTGGCCCGATAGCCACATGCGTGTGTGAATAGACCTGACATGCTCCTGACCCAGTAGGATGTCCTCTCTTCACACGCCCCCTCTACACAGAGGCAGGGGACATCTCCCCCCCGCCTCGGCCGCACTATACACAGCACAGAGGCATGGGTGAGGTCTTGGGGAAGCTCCCACTCCCAGGGAGCGCCAGACATCCCGACCATGGCCTCTGTGCAAGCACGTCGGCTCTGACGGTGCAGGGCGCGGTCGCCCTCAACTCGCAGGGAGCGCTGGGCATCATCCAGTGCGTCCGCAGGGAGAACTGACCACTCCCCTTCTTTCTCCACAGCCGCACCAGCTGCACGTGCAGGGCGCACCACCCCGCCTGGGACATGCTCCCGCACCTGAGGGCTCCTCCGGACCACCAGCATGCGGCAGGGGTACCAGGACCAGCACCTGGGGGCCCTGCGAGCCCTGCACCGCACCATCCAGGGCTGGGTGCAGGAGGACTTGCAACTCCACTGGGAGCAGCTTGCCCAGGACCGTGGCATGTGCTCACACCTGCAGGCCCTGCTGCAGAGTGTGCTGCCCCGTGCTACCCCAGCGCCTGCTGCCCCCCCAGATACTGTTCCTCTTCCCACTCCTGCCCCCCCCAGCTCTCCCTCCTCAACCTCCTCCTCAGTCTCCACACCCCTCACCTCAGCCTCCACACCCTCCTCCCCATCCCCCTGGGGATGCCGAGGCCCCCGCACCCGCTGTGCTGGAAGACATGTGGCCTGATGAGACCCGCACCCCTGAGCGCTGAGCTTCCCCTCCCCCTTCTTCCCCTTGCTTCCCCCTTCCAGCTCCCTCCTCCCAGGTTTCCCCCTCCCCTCTCCCACCCTCTCTCCTCCCGTCTCCTTTCCCCAGTCTCCCCAGAGTTTCATTCCCCCTCCCCAGTTTTGTTAAATAAAGACAGTTCGTGTTTATGAAAAAACGTGTCTTTTATTTGACATCAGGAAGGGGGGCTAGGGAGGGGCAAGTGGAAGGACGTGAGGGAGGAATGGGGCACGAGCCCCTGGTGGGGAGGACTGGGGAGGCTCCTTGGGCTCCTCGGGGTGGACACTCTCCCGCAGGGCCTCCTGGATCCTGACAGCCCCCCGATGGACCCCCCAGATGGCAGCCTGAAGCAAGTGCAGCCGGGCTGATGGCAACGACCCCACGAGATGCACTGGTGTGCCCAGGGGCAGCTCTGGCTCCATGTGGCCGAGTGCTGTGGTGTCCCGAGTTCAGGCACTCAGGGCACTCCAAGACAGGACTGCTTTGCTGTCCCTCATCGAGGTACACAAGCAAGCAGGGAACTCTGAGAACTGTCTGTCCGGGGTGGGGGTAGGGTCCCTTTAAGCACGGAGTTCAGTTAGCCTCAGGCAGCAGCCCCACACACTAAGTCCTAACCTGATGCCCTGCCGGCACTGGTTCCGGCTAGCCTTAACTTCGGTTCAGGGTCCGCTCAGTGCGGATGCGCTATTTTGAAATAGCAAAACGCTATTTCGAAATAGTTTTTGTGTACAGATGCGTTATTTCGAAGTAGCTTAATTCGAATGAACTATTTCAAATTAAGTTAACTCGCATTAACGCTGTAGTGTAGACATACCCATACAGAGGCAGCAGCGTGGGGTGGCAGGTGGCTCCCTGGGAGTGCAGTAGGGAATGCACTGGTTGCTGGCCCTGTCCCCACCCCTGTGGAGCATTTTAGTAACCAGGTAACCACTAATAATTATTGCAGCTACACAATGACTAAACTAACCAGTATCTAACACCCCAAGCCTGGAATGGGAATGCTTCTCATAAAACCATATAGAAAAGAGACAGAATCACCAGGCAGGTGAAAAGAGTGGTTGAGGCTGACTCCTTCCCTCCTGTCTGGGACTTACCTAGCCTCCGAGCCTCCCACCCCCCCCCCAGGCATCCTTCCGGGAGGGTGGGAGGACTCATGCTCCTTCACCCCGCAATTCATACAGGAACATTGCTGGCTGTTCCCCTTCCTCAGGGAGTGAGGGTACAGTATACAGTTTGCTGCATTCCTCACTCTGGCTGGGGAGCACAGGGGGCAGACAGACCTGGACCTGCCCCAGCTGGGGGACATGCACCCCTTCCTAGGCTGTGCCTTCTGGAGCTGCAGTGGCCATGGACAAGTGCTTCTCACCTGGCCCCAAGCTGCTGGGTAGTCCTCTCTCTCTGAGGCAGCCTGCAAACTAACCCCTTCCTCCTTAGCTTCACCCCAGAAGAATAATTTACATGAAAAAATAAAAACATAATTAAGGACTCAAGCAATGTCAGGTAAATCTTCTAGTATTTACATATGCATTTTTGACCAAAGTAGTAAGCTGAAGTTCAAAACAAAAATCATGAGAGATAGCTTGTCCCAAGGCTTTCGTGATTTGTAACTTTTACTCTCAATTCCCCTTCTCTTGTCTTCCTTCCCCCCAGTCTATGCTTCTCAATTTGCTTTGTTACACTGTAAACATACCCTAGGGACTGTCTATACTGAAAAACCACAATTAATTTTATCCTCTTTACCTTTCCCCTCTTTACACTTTTCTATTCCACTTACTGAATACAGACCTTTTAAGCTTCAGATCCGTTATGATATTTTATACCTAGGCATACTTCTACTACTGAGTAGTAGAATTTTTTGTGGCCACAAGTGTGCATATTACTTGTACAACTATATATTAAGTATATATATTTATTTCTGATTATTCAATACAAAGTATAGAAATAACAGCTGTGGACCTATTCTCAGGCCAGAACAGGAAAGGACCTTTGACATGTTTCAATCTGTATTTAAGGAAGAGTATTTTATCAAAGACTATTGTATCTTCTTCTTGGAGGTGTGGTATGTAAGAGAGATTGTATCATAACAAAGTAAAAAGCCATTGTGATGTTTATACAATATGATACAATTTAAAAACCATTGTAGTTCCCCTGATGTCAGCTAATGAGGGGCAATGTGTCAAAATTTGGGTTCTTGGCTCTCTGGATCAGCACTATAAAGAATTCCAAAACAATATTTTCTGTGATGTGCTCAAGCGTAGAGGTTTGTATAGGGGTTTTTTATTTGTTGCTCAATTCCAGTGTAGACGAAGCCTCAACTACATCATCTCCATTTAGATAGCCAGAAGACATATGTCTGTGTGCTGTCCTGCCAATCAAGGTGAGATTTTCTAGAGCTAGGAGATTTTGGGAGTGATTGTCAAATTGTCAGGGAAAAAAAGGCCCTGGGATCTATTCTGTCCAGAGGACATGAAACTGGAGAGGGCATAGATCTGAACTCTAGCCCTTGCAGCTGGGAATGAATTGCCACAGTCCTAAATCATTCTTTTTACCAGGATATACTTTAAAGCTATATTTCAGGGGTGAGGAATCTTTTTACGGGTGGGGGCTGCTGACCCACAGAAAAATCAGTCAGCCAAAAACAAGCGAGAAGAAAAAACCCCCCGAACCATCATTGATGTGGCTCCTGATTGAGAAGCAGACAGACACTCCTCACATCCTCCTCACACACCAGACCCTGGCCAGGCTAATAGATTTTGTGTGCTCCAGCCCCACGGGAGTGGGGGGAGGGCTGGAGCATCAGCATGGGTTCCCCAATGGTGGGGCAGGAGCCCTGAGCCTCAGGGGCCAGATCTAGGCAAGCTGGGGGCTACATCCGGCCCCGGGCCTTAAGTTCCCCATCCCTGATATATTTAAAAGGGCAAATTTTTCCTTAATAGAACTGTGGTACGTGAAGAACGTGGGCACACCATGTTGGTGTCCCCTCCTTAGCTAGTCTCCCCTTTCTTCTGCAATCTTTCAGTTCCTTTGGCAAACATAGGGTCAAGGTCCAGATGTAACACTTGACCACAGTTTTGAAGATGACATGAAAAGTGGTCTCATTACACATTAAAGGAAGGAGGGGTATGTGTACACAGCAAAGTTATTTTGAAATAACAGCCAAACTGCTATTTCGAAATTAATTCGAAATAGTGGAGCACTTATTTTGAATTTGGTAAACCTCATTCCACAAGGAATAACGCCAAATTCGAAATAGCTATTTCAAAATAAGTGCTGTGTAGACACTTATATCGAAATAGGGGGCCTCCAGCCTTCCCAGGGTGCCCTGGTGGCCACTCCAGCCTCAACCAAGAACACTCCTCTCCTTCCCTCTTCCCCGGAGCCCTTAAAGGGGTTGACTCTGGCCACAGTGCCTGTGCCAGCTCCAAGCCTACCAGCCCAGAACCAGCAGTCACTGCCCCTGACTCAGTGACCCCAAAACATGGTAGCAAGCCACTGGCAGCCAGCCCTCCACCGCTCCCCAGGAGCAGTCTGCCAGCTCCCAGGAGCCTGCCAGGGCCCGGAGAAGGTGGGCGCCTTCCTGGTCCAGGGTGGAGATCATGGACCTTATTCAGGTTTGGGGGGGGATGCCCCCACGTCCATGATCTCCGCACTAGACGGAAGAATGCGGCCGTCTATGGCAGGATAGCTGCCAGGCAGGATAGCTGCCAGCCTGGCCACCAAAGGCCACATGCGAACCCAGGAGCAGGTTTGCATGACAATCAAGTTGGTCCGGCGAGACCCCCAACCCTGAGCTTCCCCTCCCACTTCTTCCCCTTGCTTCCCCCTTCCAGCTCCCTCCTCCCAGGTTTCCCCCTCCCCTCTCCCACCCTCTCTTCTCCTCTCTCCCGCCTCCTTTCCCCAGTCTCACCAGAGTTTCATTCCCCCCCCACACCAAGTTTTGTTAAATAAAGACAGTTTGTGTTCATGAAAATACGTGTATTTTATTTGACATCAGGAAGGGGGGTTAGGGAGGGGTAGGGAGGGGTAAGTGGAAGAATGTGAGGGAGGAATGAGGCACAAGCCCCCAGTGGGGCACACCTGGGAGGCTCTTAGTGCTCCTCAGGGTGGAAGCTCTCCCGCAGGGCCTCCTGGATACTGACAGCCCCCTTGATGGACTTCCCGGATGGGAGCCTGCAGAAAGTGCAGCCAGGCTCACAGCAACGCGTCCATGAGAAGCACCAGAGTGCCCAGGGGCAGCTCTGGCTCCATGTTGCAGAGTGCTGTGGTGTCCTGAGTGAGGGCAACCAGAGCACGCAGAGACAAAATGCTTTGCTGTCCCTCATTGAGGTAGGCAAGCAAGCAGGGAAAGCTGAGAACCGGCTGTCTGGGGCGGAGGGGGAGATCCCTTTAAGCACAGGCCTCAGATAGCCTCAGGCAGCAGCCACACAAAGTAACTCCTGACCTGATGCCCTGCTGGACCTGGTTCCGGCTGGCCTTAAATGCGATTCAATGTCCACTCAGTGTGGATGCGCTATTTCGAAATAGCAAAACGCTATTTCAAAATGCATTTTGTGTGTAGACACGTTATTTCGAAATAACGTATTTTGAATTAACTATTTTGAAATAAGATATTTCGAAATAACAGTGTAGTGTAGACATACCTGAGGAGAGGGAAAGAAATGCTATTGTGCATGTGCAAAAATATTCAAATATTTTAACGATTAAAGGGGAGAATGAAATGTATATTGTCAAACATCTTATGAAGATTTTAAAATAATAAAAGATGCCAGTGTCCAGTTGAAACAAATACCAAGCAAACAACTTTTGAATGAAAAAATTTCAGACTTTGGACATAGATTGGTATGCCAAATTTGTAGTGAATTTCTACAGCTGAGATCTAAACCTCTGGAAAGAAAGAGGAATATTGTTATGATTTAATGGTTATACTGCAGCAGTAGCAAAAACCCAAATAAAATTGGAGCCGCTTTGGCTACGGCTACACTATGAGTTTTGCCAAAAGAGGCAATGCAAATGAAGCACAGATTAGCATTTTCTCACACTTCATTAGCATAATCTCTTTCGGTCCGTTTTTGTGCAAGGGGTTTTTGTGCAAAAACAAGCAGTGTGGACGTTTCCTTTTTGTGCAAAAACCCCTTTTCATGCGCAATATCCTCATGCCTCCTTTTCCTTATCATGTCCTCCTCTTATTTCCTCTCCTACAATGCTTGCCCTGTTCCCTTACACCGGAAGTGGGGAAACTTTTTTGGGTTGGGGGCCGCTGACCCACAGAAAAATCAGTCACTGATGTGGCCCCGACTGAGGAGAAAAGCACTCCTTACATTTCCCTTGTACAGCACAGCTTAGGGAGGGCTCAGCCTCATAGATTTTATGTGCTCCAGCCCCGTGGTGTGGTGGTGGTGGCTGGAGCACCAATGTGGGCTCCCCAATGCTAGCGGGGAGCCCTGAGCATTGGGGACTGGATCCAGGCAAGCTGGGAGCCACCTCCGGCCCCTGGGCCTTAGGTTCTCCATCCCTGCCTTACACGGAGAGATGGTTCTGGTGTAGGAGGCAGCAGAACCATCATCAGTAATGCACCATGAACAGGAAGAATTTCCCAGTGGAAATCTCCGGTCACTTTAGATTCTCTTTATGCTGCCACCAGCATAATTGTATGTAGCACAGAATGATATTGGGGGACTGGAGAATCAGGCTTTTGAAATAATTAACTAAATAAACAAAGTGAATTCAGCTAGTTTCATTTGCTCCTCAACTAGGCTTTATTCATTTACTTTATGGCTACCTCTACATTGGCAAGATTTTGCGCAAATACTTTTAACGCAAGAGTCTTTGCGTTAAAGTATTTGTGCAAGAGAGCGTCTACACTGGCATGTGCTTTTGTGCAAGAGATGTGCTTTTGCGCAAAAGCATCCGTGCCAGTGTAGATGCTCTCCTGCGCAAGAAAGCTCTGATGGCCATTTTAGCCATCGGGCTTTCTTGCGCAAGAAATTCATGTTGCCTGTCTACACTGGCCTCTTGCGCAAGAACACTTGCGCAAGAGGGCTTATTCCTGAGCGGGAGAGTCATAGTTCTTGCACAAGAAGCACTGATTTCTTACATTAGAACGTCAGTGTTCTTGCGCAAGAACTCGCGGCCAGTGTAGACAGGCGGCAAGTTTTTGCGCAAAAGCGACTGCTTTTGCACAAAATCTTGCCAATGTAGACACAGCCTTCGTGTTGCAGAAGAGGTGTGTCTGGAGCAGAGATCGGAGGGAAGACATGATAGAGCTTTTTATATAAGTTTACCTTATAACACTAGTGAGAGTGATTATTTTTTCTGAAAAATTGAAATAGAAGAATTGTAATGGCCCTATGAAAATGTTAATTGTACTAAAGCAAATGTACTAAACATTTTGTCCTACATATGCCAAAAGCCAGTGATTAAAAACTGTAAAATTATACTTCAAGAAACTTCAGATAGCATGAAAATAAAGTTGAAAAAAATTTCAGTCACAATATTTAAATATATGCAGCTGAGATTCTGCCTGCAGATGGCACATTATCTTACTATATCACAGTAGGAAATATTTTCTTTAACCTCACAATAGCAAAACTAGTAAAAAAAAATTAAATTTCCGACATATAAAAATGCATACTTCACATACAGCTTCGTACTGCACTTTATATGATTATTTTTTACTTTCATTTGTTTTATAATCTAATTAAAATGAAATTTTGTCTCTCTTGACTGACTTGAATAGGATTATATTTATAAAAATTATTAGGTATACTGTGTCACATGAAAGTCATATGTGGGTCCTGCAGCTTAGCAGGCATGGGATGGAAGTTTCCATCCCTGCGGTACCCAGCGTAGCATAGTGTGGGATGCTGCAAGCCCAAACTGCAGCTGGGCTTTATCAGCTCTAACCCATGTCTTGAGCTGGCAAACTACTGAGAAGTATACAAGTTTGACCTCAGTCTCAGCCCACAAGAGTGATAATAATGGCATTGAGGCAGGCAGGTGCACACCCAGTAAACAACTGTAGTATAACTAGTGTAGGAAGTCCTGTGCCCATTGAGTCTCAACAGGGACCTAGACCTCGAAGGGTGTCCTGAATCCCTCTAGCTGGAGCCATGTCCACTGTGGGCAGGTGCGAGGTGACCAGAATGGGACTTCCCTCAGACTAAACGGGCGTAAGCATTTCCAAGTGCCTGTTATTCTCATATGCATTGCTTTGCTTATGCTATAGTGAGAGTTGTATTATTTTGTAGTAGCTGTGTAACCATCTGGCAGTATTAAGCCTGTAATAGTAGTGATGTAGTGAGATTAATAAAAGCAACTATCTATCCCTAAGCAACTCTGTCTTGAAGCGAATCCACAACCCTGTTGGGCCCTGCCCCTCTGACTTGACATACTGTCAGTATTTTTTTGCATCTGGGTTTAACAGGTATAAAATGATCTTGTGTAAAGGTTTCCGAAATATTAAAGCACAGAACAATCTTACAGCAACTGAAAGACCTTCCAGCAATTCACAACAAAGCAAAATCTACAAATTTCTCTCTCTTGTGGGAGAAAAGTTATCTACTGAATAACTGTTCCATCTGCTCACACAAGCAGAAACTCCATCTAACCCTAAGAAAAGAGCATATATGCAGTAAGGATGTCAACGTGTAGTCAGCTGTAAGCTTAACCAATAAACCTAGGCTTATCGACTATGTCAGTGTTTCTCAACCAGTGGTACAAGTACCCTCAGAGGTACTCAAGAGAAGTCTGGGGGGGGTACGTCACCACAACTGAAATTTGGAGAAAACTGCATTTTTTGTTTTAAGTTTTACAGCGCTTTAATATGTGTACTTTTTACACCCAAAAATTTCATCGTCTGCCTGGCTACGATTAAGTTGTTTAAACAAGTGTGTTGCAATGGTAGGAAAAAAAATTGTGTGTCTGAAAACTGTAGGCACTGGGGGTACTTAAGATTTTTTTTAAAAAAGGGTACTTTATAAAAAAAGGTTGAGAAACATTGGACTCGGTTAATCTTGTTGACTACATGCATTTCTCCCCCTGCTTGCTGTCTCTTTACCAGAGGTAGCAAGCGGGGGAGGGGAGTAGGAGCCAGTGCCAGTGAGTCTAGACGAGGTTCTTTCGGGAAAAAAAAACCCTTTTACAAAAGAACCCTGCAAACCTCATTTTTCAGGAATAAGGGTTCTTTCGAAAAAGGGTTTTTTCCCCTAAAAGAACTGCATCTAGACTGCTTTAAAAAAAAACACTTTTTTAAAAAGCGGTCAGATGTGATTATGCAAATGAAGCACAAAATTTATAAATGTGTGCTTCATTTGCATTTTCGATTTCCCTCATTTGCATTCCTCTTTCAAAAGAGGAACGTAGTCTAGACGCACCCTAAGATGCCACTGGACTATTCATTATTTTCTAGAAAGGTACATTAAAATTGCAAAATCTTATACTAGTTTAAGGGACTCAATCGCAAATTAAAAAACCCTACATTTCTTATAAAATAATTCTGTACGGGTTGACCCCTTTTAAAATTTTGCTAGATGTTTAGCAGCTATATAATAGTTGTTCATTTCAGACCCATGAGCTCAGTCCTACAGCCCTTGGTAGCAAAACTTTAATTAATTAAATGAATTTTGCCTGCATAACACATACAGAATTGAACTCACTTTGAGGTTCAGCTTTTCCCTTTTTGTATATATTTTAAATACTCTTAAAATGTATTTTAAGATTGTTTAATAGACAATTACAGCTTGCACAAATCTGGAATATTTTTCTCTTTTATACATCATATCTGAGTACTTAAAACTTTCATTCACTAAAAAGGAATTCTGAATGTGTATGATCTGCCTTTGTATAGTTTATTTAAAATTTGTAATAATGTGCAAAGCTTGCATCTTACAATATTGAAGCACTTTACTGTATCCTTATTCCAACTGCCCTTCATATAAGATGTGCTTTCTTTGGCCCCATTACTGCAAAATGTTATGCCAAAGTACTCCAATTAAAGTTAATACTACTACTCATGCGCATAAAGTGAAGTCCCTGCATAAATCTTTTTAGGATCAGCATCTCTGAATGTTAGGCATGGAGGTAGGGAGCCTGTATGTGTCTGAATTTACACAAGCCCCTAATCCTGATTGGTGCCACTATGATATAAACAGCAAATAATAATTTCATGACATTCAGTGATTCCAAAGATATTTCCTTAGCACCAATCCCACCAACAGATGTGCTGGTATGATGTCTCATGCTTGCACATGGCCTTACTGGCTGTAGTGTGTTCCTCTCATTTCAATGGAACTTAGAGGAAGATGAGTGCCTTAGTGTGTTATCTGCTTATATCAGGGGTGGGAAATCTAAGAATGTGGCCCTCGGCTTGCCTGGATCTGGCCCTCAATGCTCAAGACTTCCCTTCTAAGCATTGAATAGCTCATGCTAGTGCTCTAGCCCCATGGGTGGGAGTGGAAGGAGTACACAAAATCTACTAGCCTTCCCCACAGGCTCTGGTGTGCAAGGGGGAATATGAGGAGTGTCTTTCTCCTTCTCAGTCAGGGATCACAGCAGTGACTGATTGGGATTTTTTGTTTCCCACTTGTCTGTGGCCCCCAACTTATTTTTCTGTGGGTCAGCAAGCCCCCATCCCTGGTTTACATAAATACAGCCACTTCAGGGATGGTGAAAAACACTTTCAACAACAGTTGGAACCAGGAATAGCAGGGTGGCTGAAAACAAAGAAACAAACACCAAAGTTGTAAGAGAAGCCCCACAGGTCCTTTGATGCTCATATAAAGCAGACATGCCATTGATGTTGAGTCTTACCTGAAAAATACAAATTATTCCAGATTTGTCTCTCAAAGCAGAGAAAGGAGTCAAATACCCCTACTGTATGGGTGGGCAATAAAATGGCAGCAGTTCCCCAGGGTTAGCCCCTGGTGGGCCACCGTCACTATATTACTTGTGCCTCTGTAGGTTCGGATGATTGCAGCTCTCATTGGCGTTGGACCGCCATTCCTGGCCAATGGGAGTAGCGGAAAGCAGCACACACTGGGACACCACTTCTCTCTAGGGATATTAGCTAATGATTGATTTAATAGTGGACTAACTGCATGAATTCTGTAGTTAGTTGACTATAGTCCCCAGGGGTGCAGCCGACAGCAAATGCAATCCAGCCCCACTCCTGGGGAGCCCAGCCAAGCAGGGTGCCAGGCGGGAGATGATCCATGAGGAGATCCAGTTTAAAAATCAGCTCCCCTTGCAGACTGCTGCCACCTCCGATACATGGGATGGCAGCAATCCTGGTCTGCAGGGAGTCTGAGCTCCCTGCAGACAGAGGCTGCTCCAAAACAGCCTCTGTCCGCAGCTGGTACAAGCATTGCCGTGACAAGAGTCTGCTTTGCGGCAGCTTCCATTGCTCCCCCCACACTGGGTGGGCTGGGGGGGTGGTGTAGCACTGTGGAGCTGATGCTAGGGGGAACCGGCTTTGAAGTTGGTTCCCCCCCCCCCCCCCCCGCTACCTCTGAAAGTGAGGCAGAGGGGGGGGGGAAATGGGAATAGTTGACTAGATTGATAAGCCTAGGCTTATTGGTTAATCAACTAGTCAACTACTGCTTCACATTCCTACTTCCCACTGCTCCCATTGATTGAAAATGGTGATCTGCAGCCACTGGGAACTACAATCGCCTGTACCTGTAATGATGTAGGTAAATATAACGGTGGTGGCCCACCAGGGGCTAACTCTGGGGAACCATGTGGGTTGTGCCCACCCTTAGCCTGTGGAAGATGAGGTGACAGGGAAAGCCAAGTATTTCAGATGCCTTCTCTCCACCTATTATAGGGAACTCGCTGCCCCGAAGAGCCTGCATGCCATGGCTGCCTTGAGCACAGGCTGAGGAGGACTAACAAGGGAGACACCACTGGCACTACCAGGCGTCTGGTCCAAGCCCACAGGGCTGACAACTCTGCAAACACAGCAGGTCCCCGGCACCCTTAGAAGCCCGGCTCGGCTCAGGGGCAGGGATTTCCCTACCCCCCCCCCCCCATGGGGGCAGGGGATCTATAGCCCCCCCCCCGAATTTCCCCAACCCCAGTTTTGTGAACTATGGTGCCATACAGCCCACCTTCACCCTCACGGTCTCACCCCTCATTGGCCCTGACGCCCCCCCCCCCCATTTCAATTCCTGGGGCGGCTACTGCCAAGGGCGAGGCTTAGCTGCTGCCCGCCCGCAGAGCGGCTCCCGGCCTGGAAAGGAGCGAAGGCGATGCCCGCCGGGCCAGCCTCGCCCACGCTCTGAGGAGCGCCGCGGGCAAAGGCGCGCACAGCAGACGCAGGCAGGCTCTCCCACCCGCAGGTGCGCAGCTAGGCCGCGGTGGTGGCGCGCGGCACACGAGCGCCCACAAGGCGGCCAGGGACGCAGAGCGGTCCCCCTGGGCTGGGGAGGAGACAGACCGCTCCCTGCCTCCATTCTATGCCCCGCCCCTTCCCTGCCTCGCGCTCCCATCCCGAGTCGGGTGGGGCTGTTCCCTGAAGGCGGTGCTTCCCCACCCCTCTGCGCAGCTGTTCCCTGTACATTCTCCCCTCCCGCCTCATGCGGGCTGTTCCCTGTACCAAGCATTCCCCCTGGGCCGGAGGGGCGGGGGCAAGGACTGTCCCGGCCGGCGCTGATCTTAGGCTCCCATTGGCCGCTGTCTGTGCTGACGTCACGATCATGATGAGAATTAATGATCGGAGGCGCTGATTTCATTGTGTGACGCCGGGACCGACCCAGCCGAAACCGGCTGAATCCGGAGCCCCCCGGACCAACTCCGCCCGCCCCACAGAGCACGGTAAGTCCGGCGCTGTGCGCGGGGGGCGGGGTATGTATGTGAGTCATGAAAGAGGGAGCGAGAACAAACGCCGAGGCGCTCAGGCACGGCAGCCCGGCCTGGCTAGGGAAGATGCCCCTTGGCTGGGGGCCTACATGTGGGGGAGGGCGGCCGCTTGCGCTGGTGCTCGCAGAGCAAACTCAGGCACGCATGCGCCCTACGATTCGGCTGTTCTGCTGCGGCAGACGTTGGCTGAACCCGTCTGTCGTTGAGAAGGAAGTACGCATGCGCACGACCTGTGTGCGCTCGTATGGGCTAACAGTTGGCGCATGCTCTGAGGCTGTGGGACAGGTTGCGCTCGGCTGTACTGACTGCGCATGCGTATTCCAAGTCCTTTGAGTGATTTCTGACTTCACCCGGCCGTAGAGCGTGGCGCTGATTGAAGCTCCGGGCACGCGCACGTTACTTTGCGCCCTGGCTGGTCTGTGGGGGCTTGCGCAACGCGGGTGGCCAAGCTCTTGGAAAATCTTGCGCGTGCGCAGTGAGGGCCTGGGCCACTGGTGAGAGCTGTTGGGCTCGCTGTTTTCGAGCTGCAGTCGCCTGGTGTCGGAGCAGCGCACATGGGCTGGGGTTGGGAGCGTCTATTCTGGATCCCCTTTCCTGGCTCCGCTGTATAAACAGTCACTGATGGTAGCACGTGGGAACTAGGCAGTGGGTGAAACTGTACAAGGCCCCTGGGGCCATTCAGTGGGGGTAATGGGGGTGGGGCGAGAATAGGTCGAAGCTCGTTCTTGTTTCCAGGGTGAGGAGGGGGGTTGTGGAGGGCGCAGTGCGCTCACTTGCGGGGTAAGAGGAGAGAAGGCAGGAAGTTGGGCAGATAACATTGCTGAGAAATTTTAGCCCTTGCGTGTCTGCTGTTAAAGAGAGATGGTGGGTGGCATGCAAGTGTCCTGACCTGTGATTTGGGGTGGTGCTCAGTGCCTGTGGTGACCCTTGGTTTATAGGAGCCTCACTATGCCATGGATAGAACACAAACAGCAATAAAGAGAATTGCTTTATGCTGCCTTCCAGAAGCCAAAGACATATCGTGTTTAATGAGGCTCTTGATGGTGTAATGTGTTAAGAATATGCACAATCTACTTGTGCTGGTAAAATTCTCTGTAAGTGAGCTGACCATTTCTGAGTACTGTATTTGATTCAGTAGGTGTACCCATGTGAAAAGTTACGGATATACTCAAATTGTTGCAAGATGAAGGCCTAAATAAATACACGTTTTGTCAGGAAAGGTTTACTTAAAAATATTTTGACTCTACTTACCTAGTTTTAACAACACTTTGTTGCAGAAACTAAATGTCAATCAATATTCTTTAGTGCTTCTAAATTAAGATCCTGTTTTGTGGTTTTTAGCAGTTAGTTGCTGATGGAACACCCTCAGAGTCTTAAAATATTTACAGCTCTAGATTTCCATATGTTTCTTTATATTATTTGCAAGAATTGCTAATTCTGCTGATACAATAAACTAAGAACCAATTGCCCTTTTCTTTTAACACAAATACAACCACTGTCTTGTGTAGTAAGTAAAGTAAGAATGGCCATATTGGATCAGACCAATGGCCCATCTTGCTCAATAGCCTGACTTCCAACATGGGCCATTACAGGGTGTTGCAGAAGGAATGAACGGAACAGGCCATCATCTAGTGATTCATCCCTTGTCATATACAGGCCCATACATGTGTGAAAGGTGTGAATGTATCACCCCCCATGATCACCCAATTAAGTCTGAGGTGCATTCTGCAGCTTGAGCTCAGTCTCCTCCTTCCCCTCACAATGGAGAACCTGTGCTGGCACTCCAGCCTCACCCTCCCTCCTCTGCCCTTACCCCCCCACAAGGTTGAATTGCTAGTGTCAGCTTTCCGCTGGGGGTGGAGAGAGATGGAGAGAAAGGGTTGCTGTGTGATTCAGCTCACGGGGAAGAAGTGCTCTCCCTCCCCCAGCTGTGGGAACAGCAGTACATGGATGTGCTGCCTGGATGCTTTTCCTATTGCGCCCATTGGCCGGAATCCGACCAATGGGAGCAGCAGGAGGCCATTCCTGGGACTGGTGTGGCGTGTGAAGGCAAGTAAGTGCCCTCCACCCCCCTCATGCCAAGACCCCCACACCTGCAGCCCACTCATATGTCCCCACCTCCTGCTGAGACCCATCCCCAACCTACTCCTGCACCCTGGCTGGATATCCCACCCCAACCTACTCCTGCACTCTCCCCTGCTCCTGGCCAGACGCCCTATCCCCAGCCCACTCCTGCACCCCTCCCCCACCCCCCGTTGCTCCTGCACCCTCTCTCCTGGCCATACACTGTACCTTCCCTTGCTCTTGCCCCCTGCCCCTAGCCAGACACCCTACTCCCAGCCTGCTCTGGCACCCTACCTCCCATCCAAACTTTGCACCCTCACCTACTCCTGCACCCCATCTCCTGCCAAAACCTTGCACCCTCAACACCACCTACACCCCACCTTCTGTCCAGATCCTGCACCCCCATTCCTGTGGTAGAGGTGTAATAGTATAATTGATTAACCAATAAGAAAAAGCCTATTGGTTAATGCTATAGACTACATGCATTCCCCTCCCCCTCCCCCCCAAGTACTTTTTTCAGCAGCTGGCTAGCAGCTTGGCTCAGTCCCTGTTTGCTCTGGGTCAAGGACCTACCCCCATTGTGGCTCTGCATTTAAAGTGTGTTAGGAGCCAGGCAGCCCAGCTGACATTGGATCCGGAAGCTCAACCTCCCCTCCCCCCCCTGCCATTTCCCTCCCCGGTCAGAGGTTACTGTCACCCCGTGCTGCTGTCTCTGTATCAGAGGCAACAGCGTGGAGTGACAGGCAGCGATCCGCGAGGGGCACTGGTTTTTAAACTGTCTCTCCTCGCAGACAAGCTCCCACCTGGCATCCCATGCTGCTGCCTCTGATACAGAGGCAGCAGCCTGGAGTGGCAGGAGCCTCCTCTGGAGTGGGGCCAGAGCAAACTGGCTGCTGGCCTCACCCCCGGGACTATAGAATAGTCGAGCAATCAGTAAGAATTCATGAGGTTAATCAACTATTCAATTGGATGATATTTAACATCCCTACGTGCTGGCAGCCTAGTCCTGCACACTAAACCCTCCATATTTGTCCCAACGCCAGAGCCTGGGGGGGGATCCACAAAATCCACTAACTCTGGAATCCCAGAAGAGTAAATCTGGGGTTGGTCCTGCTTTGGGCAGGGGTTAGGGATGTTAGTGACTAGTGGACTACCCAATAAGCTTATGCTTACTACTCGCCTCCCGCGTCCCTCCTTGCTACCTCTATCAGGGTATGTCTACACTACAGAGGGTTTTTTGGAAAAACAGCCGTTTTTCCAAAAAAACTTCACTTACGTCCACACTGCAGTCACATTCTTCTGAATGAAAATCGAAAGAACAAAGGGGTTTTTCCAACATTGGTAATCCTCATTCTACGGGGAAGAAGCCTTTTTCCGAAAGGCTTGGAAAAAAACGTGTGTGGACAGGGAAGAAGGAGCTCTTTCAAAAGAGGAGGAAAGAGGAAAAAGCACAGGTGCCCTGGTGGCCACTCCGTCCATAGTAATCACAGCTTACGTGTGGGATAACATCCATTCACTGTGGACGCTATCTTTCAAAAAAGTAGATTGCTTTTTCAATGCACTTTTGCAGTGTGGATGCTCTCTTTTGGAAGAAGTTTTTCCAGAAGATCTCTTCTGGAAAAGCTTCTTCCGAAAGAAGCCTGCAGTCTAGACATAGCTTGAGAAGCAGCAAGGTGGGGGGAACTGGGATCGAGGAGGCTGCTGCTCAAGATAGTTAAGACCAAAGTAGACTGTGAAGACTTCAAAAAGATCTCACCAAACAAAGTGATTGGGAAACAAAATGGCAAATAAAATTTAATGTTGATAAATGTAAAGTAATGCACATTGGAAAAAATATTCCCAACTAACTTACAATATGATGGTGAGTAATTTAGCTATAACTACTCGAGAGAGATCATGGCGTCATTGTGGATAATTTTCTGAACACATCCACTCAGTGTGCAGCGGCAGTCAAAAAAGCAAGCAGAATGTTAGGAATCATTAAAAAAGGGATAGAGAATAAGATAGAGAATATCTTATTGCCTCTATATAAAACCATGGTACACACACATCTTGAATACTGTATGCAGTTGTGGTCGCCTCATCTTAAAAAAAGGTATGTAGGCATTGGAAACGGTACAGAAAAGGGCAACAAAAATGATTAGGGGTTTGGAACGGGTTTCATATGAAGAGACATTAAAAAGACGAGGACTTTTCAGCTTAGAAAAGAGGAGACTAAGAGGGGATATGATAAAGGTCTATAAAATCATGACTGATGTGGAAAAAGTGAATAAGGAAAAGTTATTCCTACAATATAAGAACTAGGGGTCTCCAAATGAAATTAATGGGCAGCAGGTTTTAAACCAACAAAAGGAAGTATTTTTTTCACACAGTGTACAGTCAACCTGTGGCATTCTTTGCTAGAGGATGTTGTGAAGACCAGGACTTTTAAAAGAACTAGATAAATTCAAGAAGGCTAGGCCCATCAATTGTTATTAGCCAGGACGGGTAGGAATGGTGTCCCTAGCCTCTGTTTGTCAGAGACTGAAAATGGATGACAGGAGAGGGATCACATGATATTTACCTGTTCTGTTCACTGCCTCTGGGGTATCTGTCATTGGCCATGGTTGGAAGACAATATATTGGGCTAGGTGGACCTTTGGTCTGACCCAATATGGCCGTTCTTATGTTCTTATGTAAATTAAAGAGGTCTTTTGCCCATATGCATATTTCTCACGGCTTATTTGTGGACTTCTCAAATAAGGTTAGAGCCTAAATAATAACATCTCAGACTTTTATGTACCTGGAGCAATTATCCAGCCATACAAGCTGATTATGCTTCTCAAAAGGAAATAAGTGAAATATAATATTGGGTAAACCATACAGATCAGAGAGAATTTTTCCATTGTAAACCTACTTGTGGAAGTTACTGTTAGGGTATTCAGAAACGTTAATGTTTTCTGCTGGAGAACTCTATTGCAGTGAGTTGAAGTTTTCTTCATTGTGGAGTAATGAAGTAGTGCCCAGTGTAAATTGGGGTTGTTAATGTGTAGTCCTTTACATGATTAGCTGATAAGCCTGGGCTCAGTTGTTAATTCTAATGACTACGTGCCCTCTCCGTTTCCTGCATCTGTGTCAGAGGCAGCGGGGGCAGGCGGAGGCCGGAGCTGTTGCCCATGAAGAGCCTCTGTTTCAGAGGCAGCAGCAGGGGGAGGCAGGAGCTAGCTTAAAAGCTGGTTCCCCTTGAGCACCTACTTCCACCTACCCCCTCTGATTGTAAATTATCTAACCGCTGAAAAATTTGGCAATTACATATTTACAAAAATAAATGTTTGCTAATATCCATAATATGAATGAATTCTAGAACATATATTGGAGACCGAAACAGTTACATTTTGTGAGGTAGTGGTGTCAGCAAATATATTTTACATTCTTTTTTTTTTTTTTTTTTCAGTTCTGTTTACTGATAGTACTTGGGAGCCTCTTTATTTTAGTGATAATTTTTTTCCAGGGCAGATAATTGATTTACAAATAAACCTGGATGTTTGATTATGAAAAAAAGCTAAGGTAGTAAAATTGCACTACTAATGAGGTGTCACAGGAATTTATGGATTTTTATATTAAGTAATCAATGTTGGCATATTTTACAGTAGCTGCTGGGCTAGTACAAATATGGTGTTTGTTTACTAAGAATTTATTTATTCAACATCAACATTATGCACATGCTTATTTTGGTGGCTTATTTTTAGAGGGTTTTTCTTCTCTATTATAGGAGTTTGAAACCCTTATTAGTTTCACTAGCTGGTCATCTGAAGAAGTGGGCTGTGCCCACAAAAGCTCATGATGCCATCTACATGTTTTGTTAGTCTATAAAGCGCTACCAGACTACTTGTTGTTTTTTAAGTTTGCTTAGTTTCACTTGGTCTGTTTAACATAACTATAGCATTTAAAAGAAAATATTTCTCATTTTTGTCAGTGCAGGTCAAGAAAGTTAATATAGTTGCATCAAATCTGGTAACTTTTATAAAGTTTAAAATTTTAAACAAGTACTTGAGGCTCTAGCTATGAGTTACATTGCTATACTTCTGAAATGTGAATTAATCACTGACACAAATCCAGTGTGAAAAGTACCAGGACTAAAACTGACTTCCAACTAAACTTATTTTAGTAGCTGGAAAAGAGATGTTGCTGATTGCACCTTGGGTACTTGTAATTCTGCTTTAATAGTAGATTAACAACTGGCATACCTTGTATGACTGAATTTCAGGGCTTCCTACTGTTAATGCTGCAAATAGTATCCCTTTTTGGCAGTATGGTCATAGCCAAAAGAAACTCAAAGTGGAAAACTTGATTTTTTTGCTTACTATTGAGTTCCTAAATTGAGACTAGCAAGATGGATACTATTTTTTAAAATCTCTTAGACTGTCTCACAAGACATTCATTTTGTCATCTTTCTACGAACATAGACTCTAAACTTTCCTCATTCCTGGGTTTTGCTTTATTTGTAACTCAATACAACCAATTATAAACCTCAATTTAAGCTTTATCTCCAGTTTTTGTCATTTTTGTTTTTACCCTAGTACTTCAGTCCCAGACATTGGTTACTCAGATGCTACAACTCTTCTTGTATCATGGCTAAGACTAAACAAAATCCACCTTCTAGCATCACTTAACAGTAACTAAAAAACAGTGTTCAAACACGAATAATATCAAAATGTCTCAGAGCTGCAGCTTGTATTAATTTTCTTTGAGTTTAAACAATTTTTGAGAGACTTTGTGTGTTTTCATTGATCTGTTTTTCTTTCTAAGTTTTATCACTGAAAATTTCAGCTCAGACTTCATGGGTCACTGCTTCTGCAACAAACTTGCAGGGTAACATAAAGAAAAGTTTTCACATCAGCAGCTGTCATTCACTCACTATCCACATTAGATATACGTTGGACAAAAAAGTGGACATGGGGGAATATCCAGATAATGCAACAACCTAAATTATTCATTATTAGTTTAAAACATTATATACATAAATCAACATGTGTATATACATGTAATATACTAAATCTATGTGTGTGTGAGAAATTTAAATGAGTTTGGTCTCAGCAGAAATCCTATTTTGGAATAACAATTTTTAATTTGGATAATACTCTGCTTTTATAAAGAATCTTTATACTTAACAAGATTAAATTTGTTCTTTTTCTGGAAAAGGGTGGTACTTAAAAGTTAGGAAAGATTAATTGTCAGAGCAGTGTGGATAAAATGGATATTCAGTCTTTATTTCAGTTTCCACTGACGAAGAGTATCCTTAGGCCTGTAAATGAATGAATTTGTCATCCATAGAAATTTGCTAACGTTAAGGTGGAGAAATCAATATATTGTTCTTGCTCTTAGGCCTGGTCTACACGAGGACTTTAAAATGAATTTAGTTGGATAAGGTTGATTTTTGTAAATGATGCGTCCACACTGCCAAGTCTATAGCGTCAACTTGAAGGGCCGTGGAAGTCGATTTCAATACTCCTGCTTTTCATGAGGAGTAACGCTATTCCTGACCTTGCATAGTCAAATTTTTACGGTAGTGTAGATGCAGTGTTGGGTGAAAGTGGAGGATATTGGCCTCCAGGAGGCATCCCGCAGTTCCCCACCCTGACTGCTCTGGCCATAACTTGCACCTCTGCTGCTCTCTAGATGAGCACAAAAAGTCCTGGGAAAAGTTGAATTGCCTTTCCCGTGTGGCCAGCATTGTGATCACATCCCAGAGCAAGCAGCATATTGCGCAACATGTGGACGTGACTTCGATCAGTTCTGGTAACACTGCGACAACTGCTAAGACTTCTGCTCCCATGGGCTCCAGTTCCCAGGAGCATAGAAGAGTGCTAGTGTGGAGTGTCCAGGAGATCTTGGACCTCATCGAGGTGTGGGGGGATGAACCCATTTTCTCCAAGCTCTGAACCAATGGGAAGAATGCCTACATTTACAGCAAGCTGTCTGGTGGCTAAAGGGTATTCCAGTGGTGCCCATCAGTGCCGAGTGAAAATCAAGGAGCTGAGGTAGTCCGACCACAAGGCAAAGCAGATGAGCAGATGGTCTGGTGTAGCTCCTCAAACATGCTGCTACTGCATGCCATTTTGGGGCGTGGTCCCAGCCAGCTTCCCCAGTGTGACCGTGGAGTCTGGCCAAGAAACCTCTGGTGTCAGCATGGAGGACGGTGTGGTGGCATAGGAGGAGGAGAAGGAGACTGGTCAGCCAGCAATTCCCTGAGATCCAGGAGCTGTTCATGGTGCTAGAGCCAGACCCCTCCTCCCAGGCAAGCATGGACTGCAGGGAGGGCACATCTATTGAGTTCACAAACTTTTTCTAACTGCAAGTGGGTTAAGGCAATGGGGTGTGATGCGTGGTGCGCTCTGTGCCTACATAGCACGTGGGGCACAGAACAGCTTGATAATGTGTCTGCAGATGGAGTGGGAGTCTTGCCTGCACAGCTGCATAAAGCTCTCAGATAGGAGAGCTTCTCACATGGTTTTTGGGGAGACCTGCCTTATTCCATCCTCCATGGTAAGACACCTTTCCACACCAAGCCATAAGAACGGCTTCTGCCCTAGCTGGCCCCTTACCATGCCTGCCTGTCTCCAGATCGAGTGCGTCATGATGGTCCCCCCTCTACACGTGCTGTAAAGTGCCCACTTTAAAACAAACATTGGTGTTGCACGTAACACATCTCCATTGTCTTTATGTAGATCTTTTGGTGTAGGCTAAGAGATTAGGGGTATGCTAAATACAATGTATCTCCTACAGTGTCTGTCTTGGTAACTTTTCATTGCAGCTGGCACTGCAGCCAGCTTGGTGTATACTCCCCCTCTTCCAGCATCTTCCCTCCTGGCTCAGATCTGCAGGCAAAAGTGGACAAGGGAGGACATGTTCTGGGAACAGATGGACTGCATGAACTCCCTTATGGAGGAGATGAGGGCAGAGTTCCTGGACTGCATCATGGAATGCAAGGGAAGAAGAGCTACCAGGGAGCAGCAGGCGAGACAGCAGGAGACCGTGTTTGCCTCCCTGACCCCTGTTGTGGAGTGCCTGCCTTCACGCCTGATGAAGGGTTCCTCCCAGAACCCTGTCTGACCCAATGACAACCTTAGTATCCCCTCTCCCCTGCTGTTTCATTGTTCCACTCCCAGGGACTCAAAGGGTCGCCGGGACTCCAAGACATGGGGAAGGAATTCAAGGGCAGCCGTACCCTCTAGGACTTCGGGAAGCAAAAGGCATTCCTACTCGCATTCCTGAGTCTTCCCTCCCCACTTCGAGTTCCCACTTCTTTCCTTTCCCTGCTGTTTTCCCCAAATAAAAACTGTTCTTTGAACAATAGCCTCTTTATTGGTTGAACTGCAGGGGTGGGATGGGGGATTAAAGGCAAACACAGGGAATGCAGGAGCAATTTGTTAAGAGCCATGTGGAAGAGTCTCGAAACTGGTCTTGCATAAAACTGTCCTTCAGGGCCTCTGATTTGCACTATCCCTTGCTGTACTCTCCTTGTGGCACTGGTGTCTGGCTGCTCAAACTCTCTGGCTAGGCACTCTGCCTTAGCATCCCACACTGCCAGATAAGTTTTTCCCCTTACTCGCACAAAGATTATAGCACACACAACAGGCTGCCACCACAAAAGGAATGTTGCCTTTGCTGAGGTCCAGCCTAGTCAGGAGACTCCTAAACCTACCTTTTAAACATCCAAATGCACATTCAACCACCATTCTGCACCTGGTCAGCCTGTTGTTGAACTGGTCTTTGCTGGGGTTCAAGCTACCCTTGTAAAACTTCATGAGCCACGGGAGCAAGGGATAGACTGGGTTGCCAAGGATCACAATAGGCATTTCCACCTCTCTGACCCTGATTTTTCTGCTGGGGGGAAAAAAGTGCCACAGTACATCTTTCGGAAGAGGCAGGAGATCCTAAAGATGCAGGCATCATGCACCTTTCCCAACCATCCCACGCTGATGTTGGTGAAACAGCCCTTGTGATTTACAAGCGCTTGCAGCACTATGGAGAAGTACCTTTTGCGGTTGATGTACCCTGTGGCAAGGTGGTTGGGAGTCAAGATGGAGATGTGCATTCCATCTGTTGAACCTCATTGCGGCAAAGCCATTCACCATGGTGTTCACTTTTCCCAGAGTCACAACCCTCAGTAACAGAATGTTATTGATCATCTTGGCTATGTGTATAACAGCCCCCACTGTAGATTTGCCCAATCCAGACTGATGGGTAGGTGTCTGGTGTTGCAAGCTTCCATAGTGTAATTGCCACGTGCTTCTCCATAGCCATAGCGGGTCTCATTTGGGTATTCTGCTGCCTCAAGGCAGAATAAGTTATTCATACAGTTCCAAGAAAGTGGTCTTGCACATTTGGAAGTTCTGCAGCCACTGCTGATTGCCCTGTCTCTGCATCATAGTGCAGTCCCAGTAGTCTGAGCTTGTCTCATGGCACCAGAGCTGGTATTGTGCTGTATCCAGAGGTTTGACTGGTGGCTGTGCTAGCATCAGTGCCAGGCCTTGCATGAGCAGCGCCTCCATGCCATGCCAAGCTTTGTCCTCGTTGTCTTCCTGAAGGAGTGACATTCATATGCTCGCCAAGTACAGTGCCATTAGGTGTACTATGACAAATGTCACCATCGTAAACCGGGCTCCATGCTCATGTGGCTGTGGTGTCTGTGTGGGCGACCAGGGCAGAAAAAGGTGCGAGCGCACTGCCTCCCCTTTATCTCATGCAACATGCATTATGGGATGCAGGTGACATGAGCCCATAACCAGCTGCTACATAATTTTGGTTGCAACAGGCACCGGGAATATAGCCCAGAATGCAAAGCTGCCCACGGTGCCTCGCTCTCTGATTTGATGATAGTGTATCCCCATTAGAGAGCCTACTTTGGACTACATTCGATTCTTCCCCACAGTGAGGACACAGATCTTTGACGTCACAAAATCAGGTGGTAAGAAATCGACCATATTAGATTCGACTTCACCACTTAGGCTATGTCTACACTCCCGCTTTTTTGCAAATGGAGTGCTAATTAGCATATCTCATGCTCTTGTTTGCATATTCTCTTCCAATGCTTTTTGCGGAAGAGGTTTTTGCGCAAAAAAAAGCAGTGTAGGTGGGTCCGCTTTGTGCAAAAAACTTCTTTTGCACAAGAACCCTTATTCCTCAAAAAATGAGGTTTACAGGTTCTTGTGCAAAATGAAGTGCAAGAAGTTGCTAATGAGTGCTTCATTTGCATTGCCTCTTCTGCAGAAAAGAGGCAGTGTAGACGTAGTGATCGTGTAGACATGCCCTTTGGTGGATTTATTCAATAAACCTTAGATGCAAATTGTTCTAATAAAATAATGTTCATTTGTTCTCTTAGTGTTGGATCCTCATTCCTTGGGCATCCAAAATCTCCATGTAAGTTAGTGAGTCAAAACATAACTCTTCTATATGGTTTGACTTCAAAATATCTGCGCTGTTATCTAATAATTTTCCTGGCTGAATCTGCTGAATCTGTTTAGATAAGTGGAGGGTAACCTACAGCCCGTCAGGATTATCCTCTGATGAGCGTTTGCAGGCATGTGCCCCTTGGAGCTCCCATTGGCCACGGTTCACCATTCCCAGCCAATGGGAGCTGCACAGAGCAGCATGGGATGTGCTTGTAGCTGCCTTTCGCAGCTCTCATTGGCCGGAAATGGTGACTCGCAGCCACTGGAAGCTGCAGGGGTCATGCCTCAATGTAAACAAACTGACTCGCCGCCCGCAAGCCCACAGGGTAGATTTATTTAAATCACCAAAAAAATTGATTTAATTAAGTTACCTAAAAAGCTAAGGCTGTTCTTAAAGTATACTTAATTTTGGAATAAACCCCATTGAACTCACTGGCAGTTATGTTTACTCAAAAAACATAAGTATAGAATGGGTTCCCTTGGAAGAGCTTGAGTTATGCTGAAGTAAAACAGGGAATAGACTTATGGCATCACCATTATCATCTGTGGCTATGATGTTCCAAAATAAGAGTCATGTATCATCTATCTATACATTTTTAGAGTGCATCTGTCTGTGTTTGTCTGCAAGTCTGTTTTTTCAAGAACACCTCCTAACTCTAGATTTCTCTTACTGCATTTTATACATGAGTGATAGATTCTAAACCTAACTAACTAATTAAACAAGCTATAAGGATTAACTAAACTAAACTTTTTTTTCCCTAACATCAAACACAGCAAATAGCTTGGGAATTTACTTGTCAAATCACAGTTATACCAAAAGGCATGAGTCTTGAAGAATGATGCATTGCAAAGGGAATACTTTAGTTTCCAACTAGTTGATCTGCTCAGTTGTATTCACATCTTCATCCACATCATTTTCTCCCAATAAGCAGGTTTCCTTATGATGTTTCATTTTTGCCCTACATCATCATCTTGTACTGCTTACACTTGACACATTTTCCTTTTTTACCCAGGGAACAAATTTCTTCAAAATATTCCCAGATAGGATCTCTCTTACGCCCACAAGCCATGGAAGTTTTTCTGTGGCAAATGTGTGGGGGAATATAAGAAGCTGTGTATGTGTGCATGTGCTGAATAATGTCTTCCCTTTTTCTTTCCAGTTCACTCCACTGTTCCTTTCTATGTTCCCTTTCTCCTTTCCTATGTATTGTTTCTGTGTCTTAAGACAATGTCTTAATTAACTTCTCTGCCGGACTTGGTCCAGGTTCTCCACCCACAAGCACAGAACAAAAACAATTCTATCCATCTAGCATCTTTCTTTACACACATTAATTTTTAGCCTGCTGAGAAACAGAAATTGAAAGCCCAGAACTTTCAAGAAGCAAGAGCTAGTAATTAGGCTGGACAGACTAGAACCATTAATTCATTTTTATGAGAGTGTGTATGTAGCATGTTTGTGATGAGATTTAATTGTAACTGTTCTTTAAATGAAAAATTTAATATTTTATTGATGATTTTAAAAAAATCAAAACATCTAATTTAAAAAATTTGATTTGGATAAATCCAGTCCTTTTAAATCCTTTTTTGGGTCCGCTCTTCAGGTGGATTACCCTGATGGGTCATGTGCTTCCCACAGGTTGCCCACCCCTGGTTTAGACTGTAATCCTGAAAAGCTATTGTTGAATGAAGAAATAACAGAGTAAGAATTCCCCCCTCCCCCCACACACCTTGGGAAGCCTCCTGACTTACTCCCTTTGTTGTACTTGTTGATTATCAAAAACTTTTGCAGAGGAAGGATCTGATCATTCAGTGGCTTTTCTGAAAGGGGTCTGTTGCACGGATCTATTGGGATTTAGTATACATCTGCCACATCTGTGCAGCAGCATAGTTGATATTTTAAGCAAAGTATTTAAATAGGCTAACTTATGTCTATGTAATTTCACACAACTATTAAACACCATATAAACTGTGCACATGTTCAGTGCAGGTGAGAGATGTATTTGAAAGCCTTGATGGATGAAGTTCTCTCTCTCAAGAGCACCTGCATCAGAAGCAGGAACAAGCTTCCTACACACATGGGCTGCCAGCATTCTGCAGCACAGATATGTTGGGCAAAAGGGAATTCTTTTAAGAGTAACAGCTAGTTCCAACTCCAGGTCCATTTTAGGGTTCTTTGTGAAATTTGCCAATAAATGAAAAGTGGTAGTGAGTTCTTAATTTGGGAATTGAAATTGAGGCTTCTCCAAATTACTTTCCAAAAGGAGTCACTAACCATCCACTGGATAGGAATGACTTCAAATTCCTATCACACTGGACTGGGTTGAAACTGGTGGCTGGCAGTTGAAATGAACTGTAGCAATGTTCTGAGGCATCTGGTTCCCTAGTAAATGCTAATATTACACTTTTGAGAATATGAGAGGCTTCCTGAAAGGTTGTTTCTTTGACTAAATATTTACCCTATGGTGGGGTGTGAGTGTGTGTGTGGTTACATATGCAGGGTCTCCAACTGCACTCACAAGCAAAATCTCCCATTGTTTTGCTGTTCTTCAAACAAATTCTATTAGATTAATGTACTTAAAGAATAAAAACAAATATTAGCATAGCATCTTAATTCACTTCTAAAAGCAACATTGTGCAAGATAAAATTACTTAAACTATTTTAGAGTCCTTACAAACTTAAATTTGTCATTCCCTTCAATATTCAGATCTATAGAGAGTCCTCTTGTACATGCTTTATAAGATAAATTGTGAAGACAAGCCTGCTTTTAATATTTGTGTGAATCAGTATATACTAAGAGATATAACATAGTTTGTGAGTTATACAGTTATTTGTGACATACAGTGGCATGTTGAGTTATCAGGGTTTTGTTTTCTGGCTCTGGGATCAGATTACGTTCTAGTCATGAGAGTCAGTCAGTATAATCAAGCATAAAAGATAAATTTGGTCTTCTCTGGAAAATGAACGTGGGCTCTTTACCACGTTGGTTCCATTGATATCCAGGCAGCAGAAGACTCTTTGTACACATGGTCTAGTCCCCTGATAGGGACAAAGAGATCTAGGGTTACACACACTTCTTCAGAAAGGCAGCGTGAATCAGTGGATGAAGTTTAGGCCTGTCCTATCAGACAACTGGGTTCTATATGTAGTACTTCTTGTGGTGGCCTTATGAAAATTCGTATTACCTTATCTGTAAAATGGATGAATGATAGTTACTTCTCCTATGAAATGGGTGTGAAGTTGTACTCATTGTTACAGGAGAAATGGCTTTCATAATCTCTTGTCTTATAGTTATATACATTCCTGTAGGCCAGGGGTGGGCAAATATTGGCTCGCAGGCTGGATCCAGTGAGCTAGATTTAGCTCCTGCAGGCCCCCACCACTGTATGTACCTGTACAATTGCAGGTACTGGCAACTGAAGCTCTCTTGCCAGAGGTTAAAGACCAGGACTTGAACAAGGTTAAAAAAAGAACTAAATAAATTCATGGAGGTTAGGTCCATCAATACTTATTAGTCAGGATGGGTAGGAATGGTGTCCCTAGCTTCTGCTTGTCAGGGGCTGGAAATGGATGACAGGAGCGGGATCACTTGATAATTACAGGAGGCCCCCGACTTGCCATGCGCCATTGTAAATGTGGGCTGAGGACATAAATTGGGGGGTTTTGGCCCCTTCCGCACTAACAAACATGGTTGTAAGTACAGGGGGTTGGAACTCAGGGGGTCGCAAGTCGGGGGCCTCCTGAACCTGTTCTCTTCACTCTCTCTGGGGCATCTGGCATTGGCCACTGTGGGAAGACAGGATACTGGGCTAGATGGATCTTTGGCCTGATCCAGTATGGCTGTTCTTATGACTGGCTGGGAATGGCAATAGGAGCTGTGGGAAGTGGTGTCCCATTCTGCGCTACTTCCCAACACTCCCATTGGCTGGGAATGGTGATGTGTGGCCAATGGGAGCTACGATTGTGGGTACTTGCAACCATGCAAGTAAATATAGCTCTGGCGGCCTTCCAGGGGCCAGCACTGGTGAACCACTGCTATATTATTGCCCATCCCTGCTGTAGGCCAAGGATAATCAATAGACAGCCTATGTGCCAAATCTGTACTTCTAGATATTTTAGAATGGACACTGAAATCTTTTCATTTACTTATAATTTTTTTTATTATTTTCTCAGGAGTCTGCACCTTAAGGCTACATCTACACCACAGTGCTATTTCGGGATACCGGAAGTATCCCAAAATAGCTATCTCACATCTTAATAGCAAGCCTGTTATTTCAAAATATAACGGGCTCACTATTCCGACGTACCTGTAACTCCTTGTGGAATTAGTTAAGGGACATTTCAGAATAGTTGGTTATTTCGAAATTTACAAAATAAGCTATTTTGAAATAAGATTGAAACAAGATACGCAATTTGTGTAGCTCAAATTGCGTATCTTATTTCGACCTATGGTGTAGTGTAGATGCACCCTTACTGCAGTTTGACCAAGGAATTTGGATCTTAAGTTATTTTTTGCTATCTCTGCTTAGGCTACAGAGTGTTGTGAGGTGTGATCTCTCTCTCTCCATCCATCTGAGGTGTGTGACATTTTACCAGTTCTGCCTGGTGCATGATAGACCTCAGTGCAACATGCTTGACACTTGGCAGGTCTGCTTGTGCAGTAAACAACATACCTTAGATTGTCTGTCTAATAGAAGTTAAGCGATGGAAGGGGAGGTGACCTGGTATAGACCAATCATCTTCAGTTTGCACTATTAGAAGGAAAGGAATTAATCTTCTAAATTTTGAAAGCCACATAAAAAAATGTTTGTGAAAATTATCTTTGTGAAAATGCCTCTTTTCCCCCCATTATCAGCATTTGGAGGAAAATAAATTCTGTCGTTAAAGCTTTGGTCTAGGAAATAGTAGAATTTTACCACAACTCCTAAACATTAATGATTTGTTATTATTGGTAGTGAAGCATCTTGCTGAGGTTTGACAGATTTCAGATCATGGTATAAAAAATTCCAAACATGTTGTTTTGACACACATATTTAAAGAAAATAAATCTACAAGTTTTTTTTTAAGCCGGCTAGCTTGTAAAGGTAGAGTGATTTCACTTAAATGTGACAGAAGTGTTTAATTTTGAAGAATTAGTTTGCTGAATATTGAGTTTGTTCTCTTGTTCTGGACTATCCACGTCTAATATTCTGTTTTTGTTAAAACAAGCTGGATCTGTTTCATACATGATGTTTATTTTACTCTAAATCTACAAGCAATTAAATTTTTAGATGTTTTTAATACATTTATTTTGTGATTATACCACAAATTATTGTAAGAACTTGTACCCTTAAAATATCCAACCAAACTGGGATTGATTTTTTTTCTCTTTTCCTGCAAGATGGACTTTTTTACTGTGTTCTGCACTTACTGAAAGTGTACAAATAATTGGTATGATCCGGTGCTCTTTGCTTCCTGAGGCACAATGTCAGCTACTTCCAAAACTATCATATGCTAGCTTGTTGCTGCTGCCTTTTGTTTAAAGCCAAATAAAGGGCCCAGTCCTGAATTATGTGCACTCAAAATTCCAACTAACTTCAATCAGAATTTTGAGTGCATAAAGGTAGAGGCCTAAAATGCTCATCCTTTGAGGTAACAACTTCATCTTGCTAGGAGTTAGGTTTTTTTGGATGATAAATGATATAAAATAGCATTAGGTTTATGTGGAATGAGTATTCTTAATCTTATGGAAAAAGTTAACATGTAGACTTTATGCCTGGGCTAGTACATTTTCATGGAGCTACAGCAAATTTGACTGATGTCTGTGGTACCGCAAAAACAGGTAGTCCTGAGGCACTTTAGAGACTAACAAATTTATTAGGTCATGAGCATTTGTGGGCAAAATCCACTTTATCAAATGAGTTGGAGTGGAAATTACAGAATCCAAGGTGTACATAATAGCAAAAGAAGTTACCTGTCAATTGTAGAACCAGTGTTAATGACGCTAAGGAAGTCAGGATGGATGTGTCTCATTCACAGCGTTTGATGCGGAGATGTGAATATCCAAGACTAGGAAATTGCCTTTTGTAGTGAGTTAACCAGTTAAGATCTTTATTAAATCCTAACAGAATAAATCAAAGATCTTAACTGGTTAACTCACTACAAAAGGCAATTTCCTAGTCTTGGATATTCACATCTCCGCATCAAACGCTGTGAATGAGACACATCCATCCTGACTTCCTTAGCGTCATTAACACTGGTTCTACAATTGACAGGAAACTTCTTTTGCTATTATGTACACCTTGGATTCTGTAATTTCCACTCCAACTCATTTGATAAAGTGGATTTTACCCACAAAAGCTCATGACCTAATAACATTGTAAGTCTCTAAGCTGCCACAGGACTGCTCCTTGTTTTTAGTTACAGGCTTACATGGCTACCCTTCTGAGACTGTGCTACAGCAGCACACCATGATGCTGAAGTGTTGTAGTGTAGACACTTCCTATATTGACTGAAGGTTTTTTCAGTGTAGTTCATATATCTCTCTAAGATGCAGTGGCTAGGTTGATGGAAGAATTCTTCCACTGATTTAACAGCATTTACAGTAAAAGTTAATATGGTTAGATGGACCTAACTGCTACACTCAGAATGTGGAATTTTTCATAGCTCCGTGTGACACATCTCTATGTGTAGACCAGGCCTTTACAGGCTTGGCTAAATGTCTCATGATTCTTCACTATCCCCAACATCACAATTTGTCTTTACCGATACTTTTGTGCTCCTCTGTGGAGAATATATTGGTGTTTGTTACAAGCAACATTGGCATCTTCAGTGTGTCTTGTGTTAAAGGAAGACGCTTCTCTAACTGAAATTAATTAGAGGTTTTTAGTTAGTATAAAAAGGTGAAAGCCTTTTTGATTATATGATTTAAAAGCTCAGGTTAAATCCCATGTCATAAAGGAAAACCACAAACAGTTTGTATCAAATTTTGAAAAATACATAAAAATATCAGTATGGATGAAATTATTTTAGGAAAAAAGTGAGATGTGAACACTGTAGTTTTATGATTGTTTGGATAAATGAGAGCCTGTAATTTCTACAAGTATTAAAATATTTATTCCAACTTTCAGAGTATCTTCTTTTATTTTTAGATGAATCTGCGTTCTGTATTTACTGTAGAACAACAAAGGATATTACAGCGTTATTATGAAAATGGAATGACAAATCAAAGTAAAAATTGCTTTCAGCTCATATTACAGTGTGCACAAGAAACTAAGCTGGACTTCAGTGTAGTCAGGGTAAGTACTAAGGCCTTCCACACTTGAATTTACATAATTATTTAACAAGTACATTTTATTTACATACGGTATCTGTAGGGGATGGAGTCATAACTTTATTTTATTTAAAAAGGCTTCAGCCTCCATCTATAATATGCTCATTTTTTTTTCCTGAAAGAGGGCTGTTTATAGTCTGTATTTCTACGAACGCCTTTACATAGTTGAAGTATTATTAGGGACTTGCATACTGTGCAAGAAGCAAAGGTCTCTTTAAGAATATTAAACTCCAAACAGCATTTTCCTGTTGAAAACTATCTATCATCTTAGAGTGCATCTGTCTGTCCATGAATATGTGCTCAAACTGGCAGAAGCAGACAAATAGCTACAGTAGGGAACTTTGGATGCTTTCTACAGTTTCTATTCTATACATTCTGTCACCTGTGCTGATTGGCTGTTTTGCTCCAGATCCCTCACAGTCCCTTTGCCTCACTTTACTTGTAGTACTTAATCCTGGCCTTCCATCCCTCTTCTTTCTTCTCCAATCCCCTTTACTTTGTTCCCTGCAATCCGCTCTTCTTCAGTTTTCTGTCTGTTTAGCCATCACCTTCCTGACAAACTGTTCCACCAAAAATTGTGGAGTAATATACCATTTGCAGAACAACATACCACTTGCTGTACTGGCATTTTGTAATCCCTGTCTTTTTAGATCTGGGGTGGGCAAACTTTTTTGAGTTCCCCCAAAATCAGTTGGGGTGCCACACATAAGTGAGAAGCAAAAAACCCCTCACTGACCTGGCTCCTAAGTGAGAAGGGGGGGGGGGGGGAACCCTCATTGATGTGGTTCCCAGCTGAGAAGCAGGAAAAGTCACTCATGCAACTGGAAGCACCAGGGTTCCCCTCCTGCTCCAGCCTTGCCAGGGGTGGAGGGGTAGAGAGGGACACTGCAGTTCAGGGCTTCCCCCCAGGGCTGGTTTAATTCTTCTGGAGGCCCATGGCTCCAGAGGGCCAAAAATGAGGGGTTCAGTGTGTGGAGAGGTGGTGGTGCAGAAGCATGCCAAGGGTGTAGGATCTGAAAGGAGAGGCAGGGGATTGGGGTGCTAATATCATTTGAGATATTTAAGAGCAGGTTAGATAGTCATGTATCAGGGATAATCTAGATGGTGCTTGCTCCTGCCTTGAGGGTAGGGAACAGTACTTGATGACCTCTTGAGGTCCCTTCTGATTCTGTGATTCTTAATCTGGTACAGTTCTGGGGTGGGGGGCACAGATGGCAGTTCCTGGAAATTGGGAGTGGTGGTCAGGGGAAAAAGCCTGTAGGTCCATGCGCTAATTTCCCTATGCTGCTGTTTCCCAAGCAGGGAGAAAAGGGGAATGGCACAGCTGGCCACACAGTGGCTTTAGTGCAGGATCCCTGCTACAGGCAAGGGTGGGGCAGGTAAGCTTCATGGGCTCAATCAAGGGAAGCTCAGGGCTGTTCCGGCCTTCAAGCCATAGGTTTCCCATCCCTAGTTTAGATTGTCAGTCCTTTGGAGCAAAGACCATCTATTACTGTGTTCAGTGTTTAACGCAGTGGTACCTAGACCTCATTTGGAACAGAGATGCCACCATAGTACTAGTAAAAATTAATAATGGCATAGTCATACTTTAGACAGAAAATACATTAGTGTTTCTGGTGTTAATCGCTGTACGGAGTCTTGATTAGTTTTATGGGTTAATATTGCCATTTTGACAACTTCTTGAATTGGCTTGGGGATAAGTAAAGACTAATTTTGAGATTCTCTTTAATGACTTATTTTGGTTCATGATACTAGTTTAAAAACAAACAAGATTTATGACAAAAGTAGATGATGTAATATGTTGTTTCTTTCAAAATTAGGACCTGTATTGGTAGTCCTGGAAAGAATTCTTGAGGATTTTTTCTTTGCTGGGATACTTCAGCAAAATGGATTTGAATGTTCCTAACATAGAAAGTTCAGAAATAGCTTATTTCTGTAATAGTTAACGTAATTGTAAAGTATATTACCAAAGCAGTTTTAGTTCAAGTCCCTAAGTATGTTTTAAAATAACTGATTTGACAATGGAGCATTAATTTTGCTGAATGATGAGGTGACTTTTCTATTATTTCCAATCTGTGTTTTTTATATTTTACATTTTTCTTTTGAAAATAATTTGACATAATTTCAATTTGAAAAGGGTTATTCTCTGAATAGAAGTAAAAAATGTATCCTCACAAGATGCAATAACTCTTCAGATTTCCATTTCAAATTGTCTATGATTTTTGAGCAAATGGGGGAAAGAGATTAATTTGTTTTTCTTCTGAAACTTGTGGCTATTTAGGTGGTAGGATTGCTTGTTTCTGTTTCCCCCCCGCCCCCTTCCTTTTTAAGAGAGCAGAACTAAAAACATTATGTGAAGGAATGTAAATCCTTACTCAAGCCAAGTACTTTGTACATAATTATTGAAGTCAATGAGATGAATTGAAGTTAAGCACATGATTAAGCATGCAAGTGTTTTGCTGGATCAGGGCTACATATAATTAAAATTGTTAAATGTATGTTTTTACTGATCATTAGAACTCGTAAATGAGACATCAGTGATGTTATTTTGTATTTTGCATGATACGTACTAGTAGATGGATAATAACGCGGAAAGCTACTCCCTTCTGTTAACATGAGGATCGGACTACTTTTGTATTGGGGAGAGATTTTCAGAACATTTCCGTAAATATGAAGTTCAAATATTGAAAAACCAAAACCAGCTATATAGATGTATCAGAACATACGATGAAGTTGGCTTTTTTTTTAAGTATAGAAACCCAGAGTAAGCACAGAGTAAAATCTCCCTTTTCTGTGTAAAACTGATCACTTTGGTTTGCTGGATTTTCAGCTCTTCTTTGGGTTAACTGGTCACCATTTTGCTGCATACCAAAGATCAATGAAGCAGCACATCAAAAAAATTGCACTATATGCTCTTGTGCACACTTAAAGTATGTCTGCACATCAAAGTTATTTTGGAATAATGGTTGTTATTCCAAAATAACTATGTGAACGTCTACACAGCCATTCTGTTATTTTGAAATAATTTCAAAATAATGGGCAGCTTATTCCGAAATCTGTAAACCTCATTCTACAAAGAATAACGCCTCTTCCAAAATAGCTATTTCGAAATAAGGCATGTGTAGACGCTCCACTTACACTATTTTGAAATGGCCCTGGTGATGGGCTATTCTAAGTTATTCCTCCCCAATGCCTCTTGGGGCTCTAAATCGAGATAGGCTTCCCTAATGTAGACGTGCTGCCTCAGACTAATTTTGAGGCTTCCCTGCAGTCTAGATATGCTGTTCCGGAATAGCTTATTCTGAAATAACTTTGCTGTGTAGACATACCCTCAGGGACTGATTCTGCACCCATACATGTCTAAGGAGTTTTATTACAATGTGACAAAATGTGAGTAGAAGGAAGCCCTTATTTTCTGTTGGTGCTTTACATCTCTCTCTCTCCTCTTTTTACTGAAGCATATAAATTAGCAGAAATTGACAGCTACAAATCTGTAATGTGCAACTTTAGAGCTTGTGTACTCTTAAAATGTTAGTGATGCAGCTGCATCACTGCAGCTGTGCCACTGTGGTGCTTCAGTTTTAGATGCTACCTACATGAGGAGAAAGGGTTCTCCCATTATCTTGATCAATGGAAGATTTCTTTTGTTGCCTATCACTCTGTACGTGGTGATTTAGGGCAGCTTAATGCCACTGCTCAGGAGTGTGGATTTTTACATCTTGACCAACATAGTTAAATCAATCTAATTTTTCTAGTGTAGACTGTGCATTAATAGAGAGAGGATGGGTGAAATAGTATCTTTGATTGGACTAATTTCTTTTGGTGACAGAGATTAGCTTTTGAGCTACACAGAGGCTTCAGGGTCTGGAAAAGGTTCTCAAAATGTAACAGCTAAAGAGAAGGTGGAACTGGTTGTTTTGCATAAGTAGTTGATACATTGTAAGAGACCATTCAATGTGGCGTGTCCAGTTAACATTTCTGCAGTCATAGGACAGAAAAAAGGAGTAGTGGGTTGCAGATTGTTTTAATAAGGCAGATAGATGTCTTTAGTAAAAGTTATTTTCAGGTTTGAACAGAGTTAATAAATGTACATTCTCAGGCTCATCTTTTAAATTGGTTTTCAAGTTTCCTTTGAGGATGAGGCCTCCTATGTCAGATATGGAAATTAATACTTTGTTTTTGTTTTTCATAATTTTTGTGTGGGTTCATTCAAGAGCACAGTGATTGTCCCGTTTTTCCCCACAAAGTTAGTTATATTTGGAGCACATGTCATAGGCATGGTCAGGGCCTTTTTCTACATTTTGTTGGGAATTTGAGTTTATAACATTGCTAGAATGTAAAAAAAACCCAAGCTCTTAATAAATATACTGGATTTGTGACTTATTACTGCAATTGGTAACCCACTAACCACTTTTTTTTCCTATGACTTCCAAGATGTTAACAGGTCACTTCATCTTGAATAGTCACTTTAATAACACATATTAACTACTTACACTAAACAGGCATGTTCCACCTTCTGTTTAGCTCTGACCTGGAGTACCTTTCCCAGGCCTGAGAAAAAGTTCAGTATAGCTCAAAAACTTGTCTTTTTTTTTTTTTTTTTTTTTTTTTAACTAACAGAAGTTGATCCAATAAAAGATATTCTCTAATACCCTGAGATGGACATGGCTATAACAACGTTACTAGCAACTTGATATGAAACTCTTATGAATATGTAAATTCATCATACCTCTTTCATGGTGTAAAGGTTGTTTTGTGTAGTACTGATATAATACCATACATGCTGCCATAGGTGCTGGCTTTCTAATGTGCTGGGAAGCAGGAATGTTAAAATGCGTTTATTTGTGTAAACCATACATCTGCAGAAATTTTCATCAGATACATGTTTACACGTGGGGGGCATGGCAGTAGCCGATGCTCAGGGGCATGAGCCCCCATTTCTCCCCCCTCCCCCCCCCCACTGCCTCTGTATCAGAGGCAAGAGGGGTGGTTGGCTTGGTGGGAGCCCGGTATGGGTGGGGAGCCATCTTAAATGCCAGCTCCCTGAGTGTATCAGCTCCTGACTGCCCTCCTCCCCGGGGAGGGGGAGAGGGAGAGGCAGATCTGTGGGAGCCAGTGTTCGGGCAGGGGAGGGGGCAACTTTTAAACTGACTCTCGACGAGCACCAGATTTCCGCCCTCCTATAACTGAGAGAGTTAATTGATGAGCCCAGGCTCATCAGTTAACCATCTTCTCCATTACATGGTCACATCCCTACTGGGGGGTGTCGCCCACCCACTCTTCTCTCCCCCCCCAGTGCCTCCTGCATGTCATGGAACAGTTGATCCACAGCAGATGGGAGGCACTGAGGGAAGAGGGAGACACTGATAGGGGGACTTCTGGTGGGTTCCTAGCACCCATCTTCCCCACTATCCCATGGGTGTTCCAGCTCTGTAGCACTCACAGCATCAGTGCCTATGCATGCTGCTTCTAATAAGTTACTAGCAACACTGTTGAAATGCTTATGTTAGTGTTTCTCTCTTTCTTTCTTAAATACATTCTTATTCATTTGCTTCAGAGCAGATTTTTCTACTTGCTGTATTTTTTTTAAACCAGTAGCGGGTTTGTGGAACTTTTGTATAGAATCACTAAAGGCCTCTAGCTTGATCTCTTCTAAAGAGAGAGACTTAAAACAGCTCCACTATTTCAAATATCTTGTATATTATTCTAGAAATGTCTGTATCAGGAAGTTACAGTCTCTGTTGAATCTGAACCCCTTACTTTGTATTATATTTGTTGTAATCAAATCAATTTTTCACTAAGGGTATGTCTAGACTACAGGATTTTTTCGAAAAAACTTCACCTGCATCTAGACTGCAGCCACGTTCTTTCAAAAGTAAATCGATAGAACATGACAGTTTTTTCGATCGCGGTAAACCTCATTTTACAAGGAATAACGCCTTTTTTTGAAAGTACTCTTTTGAAAAAAGGCGCTGTTGAATGCAAACTGCTTTTTCGAAAGAGAGCGTCTAGACTCTCTTTCAAAAAAGCGTCTTGCTTTTTTTGAAAAATCTGCTTGTAGTATAGATGCTGTCTTTCGAAAGAGGCTTGTAGTCTAGACGTAGCCTAAAAGCAGGTCTTGAGGCATATGATGTAAAAATGTTATTTAAAAGGCTAAGTTTTTAAAATACTTTTTGGACTAATTTTCAATCCAGTTCTTTAGTCAGTCCCTTTCTGTTGAAAAACTCTTCCCGTCTTGAGATTCATTGGTACTTTATTGTGGACTACATATAAGAGAAGATAGTGTCTGTCGTATGGCAGTTTCTGAAAACATCTCCTCAGTTAATGGATAGTAAAGAGATTGATTTATGCTGACTGTCTCAATACAGTTACTGGTTTCAGGTACACCTTATTGTCGTTGGATATAAAAGTTGAAATTGGGAAGGAGAAGGAATTAAGACAGCTATTGTATAGTGGGTTTTTTTAGACACTAAACAATGAAAGATAAAACCAAGCCCAAGTATATGGAGGAGAAAACCATGATCTGCTGCCACATTTATGCAAAGATAATTTTGGGACAAGAAGAGGGGAGATGCAACAAATTGTATATTCTTTTCTGAGACGGGCCATTATTGGAAATCAGAACTTCAGGCATTTGGATAAAATGCGACCTGGATCCCTATCATCCATGACTTTATTTTTGCATGATCAATAGAGGTCTCTTTCCCCTTGCCTCATAACTATTTTTCATTGTTAACCATTTCTAATATATGAGTAATTTAAATCTTAATTGTCAGGACTTATATATGTGTTGAATTCTTAGCAGGATTGAAGCTCTGAATATTGAAAAAACTGACTTTGACTAACATTTTTATATATTAATATTTTATATCTGCAGACTTGGGTTGGCAATAAAAGAAGAAAGATGAGCAGCAAGAATGTTGCAGAATCGGGAGGCACACCACCAGGAACTGTTCCTAGCACCCCTCCAGTGCCTCCAGAAGTAGCCGTCAGAAATGTGGTAAACATTGCTCGATCTCAAAGCCAGCAGTCTTCTTGGACAACATCTAATAACGATGTAATAGTAACCGGTATATATAGTCCAGCTAGTTCATCCAGCAGACAGGGATCCACAAAACAGACTAACGTTTCAATGACTGAGATACATAAAAACTCTATTCAGAGACCACCTGGAAAAAGTGATACCGAATTTCAGCAGCAGCATATCCCTATAGTACGACAAGCGCCACATTGTAAAGGTGCTTCGCTGCTCCTGGGGGAAAAAACTATTATTTTGTCAAGACAAACAAGTGTCTTGAATTCTGCAAACTCCATATACAGTCATACTAAGAAAAATTATGGTGGTTCATCAGTCCAGACTGCAGAGTTGGTGTTACCTCAAAAGCCAATAATATGCCACAGGCCATGTAAAGCTGAACCCGTGGGGTGTCAGAGGTTACACAAACCAGAACATACAGCCCTTGTATCACACATCCCATCTGGACAAAGAGCTAATGTTCGAGACCCTTCTTGTAGCACACACAACTTGGAAATTCGTGAAGTTTTTTCCTTGGCAGTTACCGATCAACCTCAAAGAATTATGGGAGGAAATACAACACAGAAGCCTTGTTCGGTTGAAGGCAGTTGTCTGTCCATTGCAATGGAAACAGGAGATGCTGATGATGAATACGCTAGAGAAGAAGAGCTAGCATCTATGGGAGCACAAATTCAAAGTTATTCAAGATTCTGTGAAAATAGCAGTTCCCTTCGAGTAGAGAACCAAAGCACAGCTTTGTCTGGACCAGGCAGAAATGCAAGCTGCAGTTCACATATGGTGAATGCCAGGGACTTGGCTGACAATGTATTGTATCATAACAGAGACTACCGCTTGCCTCCACGGACCTCATTACATACACCCTCCAGTACACTGTATAGTAGTGCTAATACATCAAGAAGCAACTTTTCTCCTCATTTTGCATCTTCAAATCAACTGAGGCTGTCACAAAACCAAAACAACTACCAGGTAATTTGCACATTATTTTTGCCTGTCAGATTTTCAAGACAGGGTCTTCTCCTGTGAAAGCTGAGAATGTAAACTAATATCTTGGTCCATTGATGAACGTTTACACTGTTCCTTGGCACTGTTTCAGGTTTCCTTCTACATACTGTGAGCTGAATCTGGCATATAGGGCAAATCATATCATTCGCTCCCTCCTTTTTGAGTGCACCATCCCCTGTCCTTGAAATGAAAGGTTTTGGATTCATTGTTAGAAATGGTAAGCATCAGTTCCTCCTTCCTCTCCCCCTTACCAAGTTTCCATCCATTCCTTCGCTTCATGGCTATTTTTGGTGGGGAGTGGAATCTCCCTCCAGCTCCTCAGGGTATATGTAGGCAGACACTAGTTGCAAGGATATGAATCCTTCACCCTTGCAGTTTAGTTTGCACCACTTGTATTAGAGGAGATAAGAGGGCATCTCCAGGATCCAGGTTGTATCTTGTGCCCATAAAGTATCCTTATGGGGAAAAAAGGAGGAAAATATAAGTGCAGGTGACTGGCCGGGGCAGAGGAGGTGGCTGAAGAAAAACCTATATCCAGCTGTGGTTGGAATATTGCATACCATTGTGGAGTCACTTGTTGAAGGAAGAGAAACTGCAGGAAGTAGGGATGTCAATGAGTAGTCAACTAGACCAGCGGTTCCCAACTGCCAGTCTGCAGACCGGCACTGGGCTGCAGCAGCTCTGGGAGCTGGGGCTAGGATACACCGCCCAGCACCTTTCCTCCCACAGGGCTGTAGGAGGAGACGTGTCCTGCTTTGCCTCTCAGCTAACCAGCGCCAGGCAGGGTCAACTCCTGGATGCGCAAGAGTGGTTCACTGTGCAGCAGGAGGGCATGTGAAGCATGGCACAGCAGCCTTAGAGCATCTGTGACCTGGGCAACAGTGTTCAGCTGGCAGCTGGGAGGCAACGCAGGGCTAGGTGGGGGGGTCGGGGCAGACACTGGGGGCTCTGGAGGCGGGGCCCATGCTGGGGAGCTGTGGATGTTGGGGGGGGTCTAAGAGTTGGCGGGCTGGCACTAGGGGGCGGGGGGGGTGAAGTTATAGTGGAGGGTTCTGGGGGCAGGACTAGTACTGGGGAGCTCTCGGGTGGGAGGATCTAAGAGGTGGGGGTCTGACACTGGCGCTCTGGGGTGGGGAGCTAGCATTGGGGGGGGTTCTGTGGACAGGGCTAGTAGTGGGGAAACTATGGGGGCAGGGGTGGTACTGGGAGGCTCTGAGGATGGAGCTAATATTGGTGGTTGGCACTGGGGGGGGGGCTCTGGAAACAGGAGGCTGGGGGGTCTGGTAGTAGGGCACTGAGGCATTTCGGATGGGGGCTGGCACTGGGGGGCTCTGAGAGCAGGATACTGGCACTGGGGACTCTGGGATCAGTGACTGGAGGGTAGTGGGGGGCATATAGGGGTTAGGGCTGGCACTGGGGGGGCACAAATAGCCAGCTTCAACTGAGGCAGCCACCTGCCACATTGCAACTGCTGAAGCTGAAACTAGTTGTTCACGGCAGCTCTGGGGGGGCTGGGGCTTTTGGCGGATTGGTAACATTTTATATTCATATTTGCATATTCATTATTTGAATACTGAATATGCAAATAATGTTACCAGTCTACCAAAAGATTGTGAATGGGTTTGCTGGTCCACGGTATGAAAAAGCTTGGGAGCCACTGGACTAGACAATTAACCGATAAGCCAAGGCTTAATAGTTAATCTAGTCAACTACTTGTAACCCCTCCTACTCCTCACCCCGCTTCCTTGTATCAGAGGCAGCACGGGGAAAGGGGAGGCGTGAGCCAGTGCTGGGGGGAGCCGTGTCAAAAGTTGGTTTCCCCCCAGCACTGGCTCCATGGTGCCATGTGCCCCTCCCCCCTTCCACCCCCCCCCCCCCCGGCCTCTATCAGAGACAGCTGCACCTGAGGGAGCCAGGGGAGGCTGCCGCTGGACCAGCCTCTGACCATGGCTAGCTTGGGCAGTTGCGGGCAGAGGCTGTTTTGTGGCAGCCTCCACCACCCCCGCCACCTCTGAGCTTCTGTCACCCCACCTGCTGCCTCTGTATCAGAGGCAGCAGCATGAGGTGGCAGGCAGCTGGTCTGCACAGGGATCTGTTTTTTAAAGTGGCTCCCCTCGTGGTTCAGCTCCCGCGTGGCACTCCACACTGTGGCCTCTGATACAGAGGCAGCAGTGCGGGGTGGCAGGGAGCTTTCCAGGAGTGGGGCCGGATTGCACTGGCTTCTAGCCCTGCCCTGGGACTACAGAATAATTGAGTAATTGATAAGAATTTATGTGGTTACTTGACTGTTCTGTTACCTGATATCTAACATCCCTAGCAGGATGCATCAGAGTTGGTTTTGAAGTGGCAGAACTGTTGTGCTTTTCAGCATAATGTCTGAGTTAAAGTACTCTTTATATGATGAGGAGATAGTTTTGAGCATTGTCTCCTGACATGTCATTGGTTGCTGTTCTCCTTTTTTCAGAGGAACTGTAGTCTCTGGTTACTTCTGGGATATCCTAGCTTTTAACACCTCCTAAATATTTTTCTTAGTACTTTAGTTTAACTCTTCAAATAAGTGTCACTTTTCATCATAAGGTACTGTCATTAGTGTTGCATTTCTGTTGCAGTCACAAGTTTTGAAGGCCCCTTATGCATAGGCCCTCTCCATATTCTTTGTGACCTCTGTGTTTGTGAGGGTTTGCAGTTCCTATTGAATTTCCTTGCCATTTTGATAGTACCTACTGTGCTCTCCTATCCTTTTTTCCCCCTTAATGGATACAGCTTTTCTGTTCTCTAGGGATGGTCAGTTAGTACTTTATTCTTAAGTAAAAGCCCTTTGTTTAAATTAAATGAAAAAAAGCCTGTAAAGTTATTTTTGACTAGTCATGAGCTGTTAAGCCAGGGGTAGGAAATAATTTTTGATGGGAGGGCCACTCTAAGAATTTGAAATGTGGCCAAGGACTGCATACTTCCATATTAATGAAGGTGGTGCCGGGTAGGGATGTTAAATATTGGTTAATTGAATAGTCGATTAACCTCATGAATTCTTATCGGTTACTCAACTATTCTGTAGTCCCCGGGGGTGCGGCTGGAGCCCTGCTCCCAAGGAGCCCCCTGCCACTCCATGCTGCTGCCTCTGTATCAGAGGCAGCAGTGTGGGGTGCTAGGCAGGAGCTGGTCCAGGAGGAGAAACAGTGTGAAAAACAGCTCCCCTCATGGACCAGCTGCCTGTTGCCCTGCATTGCTGCCTCTAATAGAGGCAGCAGCGTGGGGTGGCATCAGCCCCTATCTGGGGGAGGTCTGAGCCGGAACTGAGCCGGGCTGCCTGCCTACCTGCTTTCTAATACACTTTAAATGCAGAGCCACAGCAGGGGTAGGTCCCAAACCTGGTGCAAGCCGGGACTGAGCTAGGCTGGTGGCCAGCCTGTTAAAAAATTTACTGGCTGGGGCTGGGGGCGAATGTGTGTAGTCTATAGCATTAACTGATAAGCTTTTGCTAATCAGTTAATTGACTACACTATTACACCCCCAGTGCGGAGTCTGGGATGTAGGTTGGGTGCAGAAGGGAGTTTGCAGTAAGGGATTGGGGGTGCAGGAAAGGATGTGAGGTCTGGGAGGGAATTGGGGTGAAGGAGGCAGATGTGACCTGGGTTAGGGGACTAGGGTGCAGAAGTTTTGGGTTGTGACCTTAGACAAGAGGAGGTTGTAACCTGAGGAAGGGAACTAGGGTACAGGAGAGGGCAGAGGGGTTTGGGCTGTGACCAGTGTTCCCTCTAAACTAGCAGGAGCACAGTTTCACAGGTGATTAATGAGCCCCGCTTAGACAGTCAGCTCTGTGCACAGAGCCCTGAGCCTCTGACTGTGCTGGGCTGACTTATCACCTGTGAAGCTGTGCTGCCACACAGCTTAGAGGGAACACTGGCTGTGACCTAGGTCAGTAGGGGGTTGTGACTTGGGGCAGGGACCTGGGGTGCAGGAGGGGTGCTGGGGTTTGGGTTGTGACCTGGGGCAGGGTATTGGGGTGCAGGATCTGGGAGGGGATAAGGGGGCAGAGGGTTTGGGTTATGTGGGGTGGGGGTGCCAGAGAGGGGGCAGAGTTTGTGTTGTGCTCTAGGACAGGAGGGGGCTGTGACCCAGGGCAGGGGACTGGGGTGCAAGATTTGGGAGGGAAGAGCAGCGGGTTTGGGTTATGTGGGTAGGGAGGCAAAGGTTTGGGGTACCAGCGGTAGGCTCTGGCTGGGAGACTTACCTGCCTGACTCCCATCAAGCAGACCCCTTGCCCCTGTACCAACTGCAGGGGCCATGTGGTTTTTGAACAGCTATGCACCTGAGGGGAGGGACGAAGCGTGCTTCACAAGCTGCGGGTTATCAACGGGCAGCTGCCATTGGTTGAAACTGGCCAATGGGATTGTGCTGGGGGTGGGAGCAGCGAGTGAAGTCTCATAGCCGTTCAAACAGAACCCGGTAGCAGCTTCTCTCAGCAGCATGCAGGGGACAGGCAGGGAGGGAATCTCCCTGAGACTCCCTGCTGCATCCTGTGGGCCAGATCTGGCATCTTGGGGGGGCTGGATTTGGCTCGCGGAGGTAGGGTTGCCAGGTGTCCGGTATTGAACTGGACAGTTTGGTATTTTCGCCTCCTGTCCGGTAAAAAAAAATTTCAGAAAATACTGGACACCTAAAATGTCCGGTATTTTCTGATATTTTTTTCCCGGCCAGGAGGCGAAAATCCCGGGCTGTCCAGCTCAATACGGAGGCAGCCTGGCAACCATAGTGCCTACCGGGTTCTGCAGGAGAGCTGTCCAGCCATCGGCAGCCTGCTAAGTTCAAAAAGCCTCAAAAGCGTTTCTTAAAGGGGCCACGCTAGTGTGGTGTGTGGGTTTTGGGTTTTTTTGTTTTTTTTTGTGCTGAGCAACTCTCGGGGTCTCCCTTTTTTTTTTTTTTTTTTTCCCTCCCAGAAACCATCTGGCAACTCTACACGGAGGGTATTTTGCTCAGGCTTGTGTTAAGCTGTACAGCTTGCACATTTGCAGCTTTTAAGAATTGGTGACTTGAAACTTAGACACTGAAATGTATTTTCTTGTTTTTCTTCTTTGTTGTTACAAACAAATGACATTCTTGGTTTAGTTCATGACATGGTGGCTGATTTTTGTGTGTGTGTCCATTAACATTGGTCTTGGGGAAACTAGTTGTCAAAGGTCTTCTATAACTTGTTAAGCAGTAGGCTAGCTGTTCACTTTAGAAGTTACAGTAAAAGCCCTTTTATCTGGCATGCTGGGGGAATGAGGGCTGCCAGTAAATTGAAAATGCTGGTTAACTAAGAGGGAAGGGTTTGGAGTGTACTTGTGGGGGAGGTGTGGAGCAAAGGCATGGTAGAGGGCTGCAGGGCACAAGCTCTGGCAAGGAGATTGGGGCACAGGAGGGACTCAGGGTACTGGATGGAGGGGGGCAGGTGCTTACCTCCAGTAGCCTCCCACAAGCAGCTCCACATTCTTGTTGCTTCTGGTGGAGTCACAGCCGGGTAGCTCTGCTGTAAGCATGCACACTACCTCTGTCTGCAGTTGCCACCCCCACAGCTTCCATTGGCTGCAGTTCTTGACCAAAGGTCTGGGAACTGCAGAGCCAGCACTCAGGAAAGGGGGACTGAAATGACATGCCTGCAGAGCCACCTGGTCACACCTTTGCCAGCAACAACAGGGATGGGAAGCTGCTTGTGGGGGCTGCTGGAGGTAAGTGCCTTGCCCAGCACCCTGTGCCTAAACCCCTGTCTCAAGCCCCTTTCCAGCCCAAACTATCTCCCAGAGTGCGCCCCATAGCCCCTCCTATGCCCTCACCGCCTGTTGGCCACGTACCAACCACATATTATAAACTGAACTTTCCTAGCAGATCAGAAATGCCAGTTTACTGAGCCTGCCGTTGGTGAAGTGCTGGATAAAAGAGCTTTTACTTTAGCAAACCTATAATCTGCCTTCCCATAAAGTGCATCCCTATTATTATTTTATAGTCAGAAAGCTTAATTCAATCTACTGCACGAATAACTCAGTTCTTCCTAATATTGCTTTAAGAAGACATCAGACAGCATCAGCCTATTTCAAAGGATTCTTTTGTTCCTGGAAAAGGGAGTCTTTCTGCTTCGTCTGAATAATACGGCTTTGTACTAGTTACCAATGGTTCAGTATATTCTTTTTCTAAAATATATCCCCTCGGAATCTATTCGTTCCTACGGAGGAAGCCCTTTTGAATTAAAATTGACTTGTTTTCCCTTTGTGTGCAGTGTAGTTGTAGCCATGTTGGTGCAAAGATATTAAAGAGACAAGGTGGATGAGGTAATATCTTTGGGACCAAACGTCTGTTGGTGAGCAAGACAAGGTTTTAAGCCAAAGAGAATTCTTTTCAGGTCTGGGAAAGAAGCTAAACAATGCATTCTGTTGCTGTGAAGCTGGGAGTATCTTTCCCAGACCTGAAAAGAATTCTCTGTGGCTCAACCTTGTCTCACTCACCAGCAGAAGTTTGGTCCCAATAGAAGATATTACCTCATCCACTTTGTCTGATTTGTTTCACCTTTGGAAGATATTGAGACTTTCATGTTGCTGTACTGGTATGGCTTGCAGATTTGAGTGCCAGTCTCAGGTACTCTACATCACTGGATGTTCTTGATCTCACAGCAAAGATGATGCTATAGTCAATCTTTCTAGTGAACTAACTAAAGATTTGTTAGCACAGAAGTGAGAGTTTTTGAGATGTTAAAGCAGGTAAAATGCATACCAGGTGAATCAGAGTTTGTGGTCCAAATGATAGCAGGGATGTAGTATCTGCTCAGAGCTGTCCTGTCCATAGGATGCTGGAAGCAGGGGGCCTGGTGCTAGAAGCAGGGGTCAGGCCTGCTGTGCATTCACCAGCAGTGGCGGGAGCTGCAGGGAGTAGAAGAACCCAGCCGACTCCCCACTGCTATCTCCCAGCGGGGTCATTCTGCTCCACCAGCACTGGGAAGCAGAGCAACCCAGCTCTAGCCTGCCCCACTCCCCTGAGTGATGCAGCTGGAGCAGGTAAGTGGGAAGAGGGCATGGGGGAGGAGGGACAGACGGTAGCCGTGGGGCTGCAGGTGTAGTTCCAGTGGGCCGTGGGATGTTGTGGTGAAGGAGGGCCACTCATGATTGCCCTCTTCTGTATTACAGCCAAGGTTGTGATCTTTTGTTCATGAAGCAAGCCCACTATTGGTGTACTCTGTAGTCATTATCGTGTCTCTCCCTGTGTTCTTCTAATATACCAAGCTAGTTCTTTGGTCTTAGTCATAAACTGGAAACCTCCTGTTTATTTCTTCCTGTAGTTTGTATTGTCTCTGGTTGACTTTTGCACTCTTGATTAGCTGGTGATGCAATAAAAATCTGTTTAAATTCAGCAAGGGCATGTCTCAACTACATTCCTCTTTTGAAAGAGGAACGTAAATGAAGCAAATCAAAAGTGCAAATGAAGCGCGGATTTAAATATCCCCTGCTTCATTTGCATATTTGCATCCAAGCGCTTTTTCGAAAAAGGGTTTTTTGAAAGTGAAAGTGCAGTCTAGACGGGGTTCTTTCAAAAAAAAACACCCCATTTTTTCGAAAGAACCGTACTCCTGAAAAAATGAGGAGTACAGGTTCTTTCGAAAAATGGGTGGTTTTTTTTTTTTTTTTTTTTTTTTGAAAGAACCCCATCTACACTACGCTTTCACTTTCAAAAAACCCTTTTTCGAAAAAGCGCTCGGATGCAAATATGCAAATGAAGCAGGGGATATTTAAATCCGCGCTTCATTTGCACTTTTGATTTGCTTCATTTACATTCCTCTTTCAAAAGAGGAAAGTAGTCTAGACATAGCCTAAGAGACAGAAAGGTTTATCTATCTAGGAAGATAAACTGGCTCTGTTCAGGAAAGAGTTAACATGGTTAGCTCATTGGTTAATGTTCAGAAGGAGCAGCCTGGGTGAGCAGGTGAGAGTAGGTATGTGCAGGGAGCCAGCTTAAAAGCTTGCTTCCTGCGTGCACTGGCTCCCAGGGAGCTGTAGCTCCATGTGTAACTGATATTTTCAATAGTTACACGGTTACTTAATTACACTCATTATAACATCTCTACTGATCACCTGTCTTGTATATCTGAACACAATTTTCAACATATACATAACTCCATACATATTACTACATACACACTTTTCAGTGATGGTCAGTGTGAAAAAGGCTTTCAGCAGAGACCTTTCATGACACTCTTTGAAAGAAGTACAGTATATAGCTATCAGATCCAAGAGTTCCCACAACAAATGCAACCCTATGCCTTCTGCCATTTGGCATCAACATAAGAAAGGTCATACTGAGTCAGACCAAAGGCCCAGTATCCTGTCTTCCTGGCATTGGCCACTGTCGGTACCCCAGAGGGAGTGAACAGAACAGGGAATCATCAAGTGATCCCGCTCTTGTCATCCATTTCCAGCCTCTGACAAGCAGAGGCTAGGGACACCATTCCTACCCATCCTGGCTTATAGCCATTAATGGAACTAACTTCCATGAATTTATGTAGTTCTTTTTTGAACCTTGCTAAAGTCCTGGTCTTCACAACAACCTCTGGCAAGGAGTTCCACAGATTGACTGTGTTGTGTGAAGTAGTGCTTCCTTTTGTTTGTTTTAAACCTGCTACTTATTAATTTCATTTGGTGACCCCATAGTACTTACATTGTGGGAACAAGTAAATAACTCTTTCTTATTCACTTCTTTCATACCAGTCATGATTTTATAGACCTCTATCATATCCCCCCTTATTCTCCTCTTTTTTAAGCTGAAAAATCCCAGTCTTTTTAATCACTATTCATATGCGACCCGTTCCAAATCCCTAATCATTTTTGTTGCCCTTTTCTGAACCTTTTCCAATGCCAATATATCTTTTTTGAGATGAGGCGACCCACATCTTGTCTACGGAATACAGATGTGGTGTACCAGAGTTTAATAAAGTCAATAAGATGTTTGCTGTCTTAGTCTCTATCCCTTTTTTTTAATGATTCCTAACTTTCTATTTGCTTTTTTGAGAGCCTCTGCCCATTCAATGTATATTTTTTTCAGAGAACTATCCACAATGAGTCAAGCTCTCGCTCAAGCACTTATAGCTAAATTAGTCCCCATCATTTTGTATGTATAGTTGGGATGATTTTTCCAGTGTGCATTACTTTTCATTTATCAACATTAAATTTCATTTGCCATTTTGTTGCCCAGTCACTTAGTTTGGTGAGATCTTTTTGAAACTCTTCACAGTCTACTTTGATCGTTACTATCTTGAGCAGTTTAGTATCATCTAAAAATCTTGCCACCTCACTGTTTACCCCTTTCTCCAGATAATTTATAAATAGGTTGAAAAGGATTGGTCCCAGTGCAGACCCTCGGAGGACACTGCTAGTTACCTCTCTCCATTCTGAAAATTTACCATTCCTACCCTTTGTTTCCTGTCTTTTTAACCAGTTATCAATCCATGAGAGAACCTTCCCTCTTATCCCATGACAACTTACTTAAGAGCCTTTGGTGAGGGACCTTGTCAAAGGTTTTCTGGAAATTTAAGTATACTATATCCACTGGATCCCCCTTGTTCACATGGTTGTTGACCCCTTCCCCCCCAAAAGAACTCTAATACAGCATGATTTCCCTTTACAGAAACCATGTGGACTTTTCCTCAACAAATTATGTTCATCTGTGTGCATTCTTTACTGTAGTTTCAACTAATGTGCCTGGTACTGACATTAGACTTACCCGTCTGTAATTGCCAGGATCACTGCTAGAGCCCTTGTAAAATATTGGCGTCACATTAGCTATCTTCCAGTCATTAGGTAAAGAAGCTGATTTAAAGGATAGGTTACAAACCACAATTAATGGTTTTGCAATTTCACATTTGAGTTCTTTCAGAGCTCTTTAGCGAATGCCATCTGATCCCAGTGACTTGTTAAGTTTATCAGTTTGTTCCAAAACCTCCTCTAATGACACCTCAATCTGGGACAATTCCTCAGATTTGTCACCTAAAAAGAATGGCTCAGGTTTGAGAATCTCCCTAACATCCTCAGCCATGAAGACCGAAGCAAAGAATTAATTTAGTTTTTCCGCAATGACCTTATCGCCCTTAAGTGCTCCTTTAGCACCGCACTGACCTTATTGTCTTTGAGTGCTCCTTTAGTTAGAGGTTCCTGAGTCAAAAGCAACCTGCCACTTTCTCAACTGGGTATTCTAGGCCATTTACCACTTAACTTTCCTTATGCAGTACAATAAATTATGTATTGATTATTTTCTTATCTATAGTTTTGTTTGTGTCAATGATCCACTTTTTAAAATTGTCTAGTTTTTAATACTAAAGCCAAAAAAGCATGTGTTTAAAGCTCTGACCATCCACTCAGCCTTTAAAATCACATGCATCATTGTATAGTAGAGTACCTTAACAAGCTAGTAACCATTTCCATCTATGACCCTTTTCCCACATAGGGTTTCTAGATGGCAATAATTTCATAATGAGAAAACTGTCAAGACAGACTGGCTTCTTGGCTAAAAGCCAGAATGGTATTCCATTAAGATCATCTACTTCCATGAATATTTATGACATAGTATGCTTTTACATATTTAATGCTTGTGGAAACATAAAGCATGTTTTGATAATGGTTTTTCAATGTCTTGGCTTTTATTATTGTTTTGGAGGTGCATTAGAAGGAACCTGGAGAGAGAAAAAATAGCTTTTGGACTTTTGTAGTCTGAAACTTAGCATATACAATCATTTATTGTTCATAAAATTGCTCAGGTGTAGTATAATTATCCATCAACCTGGGAATGTATATCCTTACTCTGAAATTCGTGGGGAATCCTTCAGATTCAGAAACATGAAGCTTGAGTTACTGAATTGTTTGAATGGTCAGTTGTTATAACAGATAGTGATTGAGAGCAAGAAGTGTATGATTTGTGTCTTGATGAATTCATTACTGTTAAACATTGGTGGGATATCCAGTTAGCAATAAGTCATAACCTCCCCAATAGAAATCAATTAATCAAATTCATGTTAGATTAACAATTTTTGTGATGCAAAGGAGTTCTTTGGAATTATTTTTCCAGTTACTTATTCATCAGCAAATGTCTGCTCAGAGTAATTTGTGTTTTAAGACTTTTTTGAATCATGGAGCAAGGCAGTTTTACCAGGCTGAATGACTTGCAGGACTAAATGTTATGTCTGTCTTTTGGTGGGGTAACAAAGTGAAATTATGTATTTTTAAGCTTCTTTGTAGGGTACTTTTTGTTTGGAAATATGATAGGTAATCCTGTGCTCTGCTGTCTGTAAATTATCCCTTTTTTGGATATGAAAAAGGAAAACATTGCAGCTAAGTATAGATGAGGGCTGGGATACGTTTTTAAAATGTTAGTTATAAAGCCATTAGTTTATTTAGTGATATGGCAATTATGGGTTTTATTTTCTACATTATTTTAAAAAAATTGTCCCACTTTTTTGATGAAGAATTGTTGAATACATGAACATGTCAAAATTAATCCAGAATTACAGTAACCTAAGAGATTTAGAAATGGCTAAAACCACCTGTAAGAGTGGTGCTTATTATTCTGGTAAAAAATTATGTGGGGCCTTTTTGTTGTCTAACTTGACTTATCTCAAATAAGATAGTTCTTCATATATATCTATTTTTGTATTCGAATTTCCACATTTCTGATAGAGATGTAAGTAAGTAGTCGAGTAGTTGACTACTCGCTCCGCCCCTTGCTGCCTCTGTATGGGGGTGGGGGACAGGAGCCAGTGCTGGGGGGAGCTGGCTTAAAATCCAGTTTTCCCCCCCCCCCCACACCATTGCTGCAGTACTGCCTCCCTCCCCCCATGCTGCTGCCTCTATCAGATAAGGATATACATTCCTAGGTTGATAGAGACAGGTGTAGTATAATTATCTATGAGAGGCAAGAGGGGGGTGTAGGGGAGGCTGGCACAAAGCAGTGCTGCCTCCTTTTTCCCCTCCCCCTCCCCCCGACGCTCTATCAAAGGCAGCACTACGGGGAGGGGAGGGGAGGGGAGCAGGAGTTCTGAAATTCCCCCTTCCTCCACACACAAACACATCTGCCCTGGGAGCAGGGCAGGAGAAGGGGCTCCAAGCTGCCTGCGGACAGAGGCTACTCCTCATCCCACACAGCAGCCTCTCTCCGTGGCGAGCCTGGGCAAGCAGCAGCTCCCACCTTCCCACCCCACCCCTATGCTGCTGCCTTTGTGGGAGGCAGCAGCGTGGGGGTGGGGGACCAGTGGCTCCACAGGAGCACTGGCTCCTGCTTCCCCTTCCCTCCCTGCTGCTTCTGATACAGAGGCAGCACGGGAGGGAGGGAATGTGTATTACCAAGAAGGTTAGCAGATGAGCCCAGGCTCATCGGTTAATCATGTACTTGAGTACATGTTAACATCCCTAATGCTCACAAGCCTTAGAATCTATGGAACTATGAAAAGGACAATGCGTGCATGCTGCAACCACAGAATGATATTAATTTTCCTGTTTCCTTCCCCTTATAGGGTGGTCAGGTGTCTGGGTTTCAACTGGAAAGTCCAGCTGAAAAGCAGACCTGATAGTGTCCAGTCAGATCTACTGACTAGACACCCAAAGTCCAGTTACTACGGGTGGGGAGGTACCTGCGCCTCTAGTCAGCAGAGGCTGCCTTCTCCCTGTGTTGGGTAACTTCAGCTCCCAGTCTGGCTCTGCAGGCAAGTCACTCCCTACCACGGGGAAAGGAGAGGGGGAAAGCAATGAGCGAGGGAGGGCGAGAGGAAGAGGAACAAATGAGGACAAGGCTTGGGAGAAAGAGAGAAGGCTCCCAGGGCAGATGTGTTTGTGTGTGGAGGAAGGGGGAATTTCAGAATTCCTGCTGGAGTGTCCGGTTTTTAAACATTACAGATTTAGGCCTGTCTCTTTATGGTCCGAAGTGAGAGGGTGTCCTGATCAAGCTAGAAGATGGCTGGTAAACCAGATGTTTGAAGAATCTTGATTGGGTATTTTTCTGTACAAAAGTGTCTTAGGTAGCAAGTGAAAAAGTAAACTTTTAGGTTTGGAAGTTATAATTATATTTTTGGATACACATTTGTTCAAAAATAGTAAATTATTTTAATTATGAATATAATACAAAGAGGGAAGTATTAAGTTTACCATATTTTGAAATAGGTGTGTTAAGTCTGTGATGGCTTTCTTTTCTTTTTATTAAATGAATTGTTTGAGAGTATCATCAATGTCTGTTGTGCATAAAGGATGCTTATAGCAGAACCCAAAACCAGCATAGAATATTATTTCATACCCTGCAAGGCTGAGTCAGAGAGAGAAAGGAGTACACTTCAGCTTTATGTGTAAGCAAATGCTTCTTTGGAAGTGTGGGAATCAGTGTTTCCTATAAGCTGTGCGCTTGTGTGGCCACTTGGGAGATATTCAAATGCTGCCCAGCTGATTAGCAGAGTGCCCACAGCTAGGTTTTTGTATCTACTGGTGGTGCACATTTGCATGTGCCTTGGTGCACATAAAAATCTATTCCTCACACAGATAGAAAAAATATGCACATGGATGAAAAAAAATTACATGGAACTTTAGTGGGAATCTGTAGCGGTCAAGAGGCAAGCTCCACTGAAAGTGATAATTTATTACTCTAAAATGCAAATTTCTGCTATTTACTAAAGTTTGATGCTGAAAACTAACTGTTTTGAATCTGGATTATTGATTAATGTCCCTGGAACATTACATGAAAACCGGTATGCATAACAGATACAACTGGAAGGTATGTTTTGGCAGTGAGTGATTTTTATGCACTTGACCCATGAGCTGGATCCAGCCTGCTTGATGTATTGATCTGGCCTCCATGATGCTGAATTCAAGATGTCATTTCAAATTTCTAGTCTTTCTAGTTCACAGATACTTCCACCTGAATGTGTTAGTGTAACTTTGGCTAAGTCTACACTGGTATTTAACAGTGCTGTAACTTTCTGGCTTAGGAATGTGAAAATAACACCCCCCATCACACCCTTGAGTGCAACAATTTATAACACTGTAAAGCTCCAGCGTGAACTTGGCTGCACAGAGCTCTGGGAGTGCTCTCTTCCAGTGCTCTGTGTCATGGCTACACTTTCAGGTTAAAGCACTGCTTTGGCTGTGCTTTAAACTTTTTAAGCATAAACAAAGTCTGTCTTAGCCTGAAGCAACTGTTTTCTGAATTTTGACTTTCAGTTGCATCTTGTTGAGGTATTATTTCTGAAACCTAACAATGACATTTTAAAAACAAGAATGTTTAAAATAATTTGGGTATACAACTTGCAGTTACTCTAATTGTGCATTCAAAGTGGGTAATGGTACAACTACTAGTTCAATGGGCCCACTTTGAGAAAGCTGCCCAACGGGCCACTTTGGTTTTTTTGTTTTTGTTTTTGTTTTTGTTTTGTTTTGTTTTTTAACTGAATGTTTCCGCAGCCATAAAGCCTTGCGGCTCCCGTGGGCTGCAGTTTGCCGTTTGCTGCCAATGGGAGCTGCAAGGCTCTGACTACAGAGCCAGTAATTAAACTAGTCCAGTGTTTCTGCTAACAGGTAGCACTGGTTTATCACATATACAAAGGGCAGACGTGACATTGATTCTAGAAGTTCTTTGCATCCTTTTCTTTCCTGTTCTGTGCAACAGTAGCTTTATTAGAGTCCTAATTGTGCTCTAAGTTACACTCAGGCATCTTCCACTACAGTAAATGAAAGACGCCTCCATGTAACTGACTTGGAAAATTGGCCCTAAAATAGTAGTAATTAACTAAGGCCTATATTCCACCCATAGTCTTTGTGCAGATTTCCCATTGGGACAATCCAAAGAGGTGCTAAACTCCTGTAACTCCATGATAGTAGTACTCAGGTCATTTTTATTAATGGGAGATTGGCTGGCTGTTGATTTAGGACATTATCCTAATTTAGTAGATCTGGTCTACAGACTATAATAAAAGGTATTTTGGCCAGTGCTACAGAATATACTTTATAGCCTTTCAGTAAGAGCTTTGTAAATGCATTGATTTCCATACCATTTAAAAACATTGTTTTTAGGACTGGTGTTACTATATAGTACAAAGTTAGTCCGGAAACTTTAGTTCAGTAAGAGCAACTCTACTCACCTAGCTCATCAGGCCAGTCCCACAGTAGTCAGATTACTCACGTGAGTAACACAAATTGAATTTGTCCCCCTATGAAAATCTTGCAAGCATTTTCTTCTTCAGGAAAGAAGGGCATTTAGATCTGTACTTGTATTTGTAGACTCTTACCACAATGAACACACACTCTTTAAAGCTAGATTATTTTGCACAAGTCATGCAAAAGGTGTCTACATAGTATTGTTTGCCATATCAGCAATCTGAGCATGTGCCTTATAGATTTTTTTTTTTTTCATTTGCTTCCACAGATTTCAGGAAACCTTACTGTGCCTTGGATAACCGGGTGTTCCAGAAAAAGAGCAGTAAGTACATTTCACTTGAAGGAGCAAATGGGCTATATAAAGACATTGAAAAAATGATTTTTTTAAAATGACCTCTAGAAAAATGTCACTTTGAGTATTTGGTGAAACAGAAACTTTTGTTCGTTTGTTGTTCATAGTAGCCACCATCATAGCCTGTAAATGATACCCCATAAGCAACCATAGGGTATGACTATGCTACATAGTTTTTTTTGAAAAATGGCGGTTTTTTCGAAAAAACTTCAATTACGTCCACACTGCAATCGCGTTCTTTCGAAAAAAAATCGAAAGAATAGAGGTGTTTTTCCAACATTGGTAAACCTCTTTCTACAAGGAAGAGCTCTTTTGGAAAAAGGCCTGCGTGGACAGGAAAGAGAGGGTTATTTCGCAAGAAGAGGAAAGAGGAAAAAGCACAGGTGCCCTGGTGGCCATTCTGCCCATAGTAATCCAAGCTTACATGGGAGAGAGCGTCCACACTGAATGGTTTCTATCTGTTGAAAAAGCAGATTGCTTTTTCGAGGTGCTTTCGCAGTGTGGACGCTCTTTCGGAAAAAGTTGTTTCGGAAGATTTCTTCCAGAAAAGCTTCTTCCAAAAGAAGCCTGCAGTCTAGACATAGCCATATTGTATTTAGTGGTGTTTTAAAAGCCCAAGGGTAAAATCCTAGGTTCCATCGTACCACCTTTGTGCATGTAAGTAGTCTCCACTATCTGTAGTACACAAATAGGGATTGTTTCCATGAGTAAAATGACTTCCAGACTGATGTGATTTGTGTTTAAAAAGTGAAACCCAAAAGGCTGATCATGACCCAAAAATTCAGAGAGGGAAAACTAAACTCATAAGACGACAAATCCTAGTTTGTCAGTGCACTTGATCCATCTATCTGTATCTCTATATAAAATATTTGAAGCAGGATTTAATCTAAAATTTGTCAGTTATCACAGGTGTAATTTTTATCCACATATTAGTTATATATCCTTGCCCATTAAGCAAAATCTACCAAAATTGGTGTTCTGAAGTCATAAGGAATTTCTAAATAAGTATAAAACTACTTCTAATCAGATTTTTAAACTCTTACTAAAAATATCATCTTCCAGCTAAATGTGTATTTTCTAAAAGTAATCACTGTCATAGTTGTGGTATAACAGTGGGAAATAGGGTTGCCAGTTTTGGTTGGATGTATTCCTGGAGATTTCATCACATGACATAACCTTTAACTAAAGATTTTTAATTCTTGGAGACTCCAAGCTAGGGTTGTTAAAATACAGTTACATAATTAAATGCATAACAGCTGAATTTTTCATTTATACGCAGGGAGGGGGGTGGAGACAGGTGGGAGCGGGCTTAAGCCTACTCCCTGTGTGCACTGATGCCTGCTGTTCCCCCATACTCTGCTGCTGCCTCTATATCATAAGCAGCAGTGTGTGAGGGGGAGGTGGTTCCGTGGGAGGCAGTATACACGGGGAGCCAGCTTTTAAGTCGACTTGCTGTGTGTATTGGTTCCTCCCTGCCTCCCATGATACTGCCTCTGTCAGAGGCAGCAGTGCATGGGCAGGGGAGACTGTGCATAAGCTGGCATGTGCGGGGGACCAGATTCCGCTCTCTTCCCCCCCCCCCAACTGATACAGAGGCAGCAGTTGGGGGTGGGGGGAACGGGACTGTCACTGCGGAGAAACTAAATGAATTCTTTGCTTCAGTCTTCACGGCTGAGGATGTTAGGGAGATTCCTAAACCTGACCCGTCCTTTGTAGGTGACAAATCTGGACTTGTCACAGATTGAAGTGTCATTAGAGGAGGTCTGGGAATTAAATGATAAACTTAACAGTAACAAGTCACTGGGACCAGATGGCATTCACCCAAGAGTTCTGAAAGAACTCAAATGTGAAATTGTGGAACTGTTAACTATGGTTTGTAACCTGTCCTTTAAATCAGCTTCTATACCCAGTGACTGGGAGATAGCTAATATAATGCCAATATTTTAAAAGGGCTCTAGAGGTGATCCTGGCAATTACAGACCGGTAAGTCTAATATCGGGCAAATTAGTTGAAACAATAGTAAAGAATAAAATTGTCAGACACATAGAAGAACATAATTTGTTGAGCAAAAGTCAACATGGTTTCTGTAAAGGGAAATCATGTCTTACTAATCTATTAGAGTTCTTTGAAGGGGTCAACAAACATGTAGATAAGGGGGATCCAGTAGACATAGTATACTTAGATTTCCAGAAAGCCTTTGACAAGGTCCCTCACCAAAGGCTGTTACGTAAATTAAGTTGTCATGGGATAAGAGAGAAGATCCTTTCATGGACTGAGAACTGGTTAAAAGACAGGAAACAAAGGGTAGGAATAAATGGTAAATTTTCAGAATGGAGAGGGGTAACTAGTGGTGTTCCCCCAGGGTGAGTCCTAGGACCAATCCTATTCAACTTATTCATAAATGATCTGGAGAAAGGGGTAAACAGTGAGGTGGAGAAGTTTGCAAACGACACTAAACTGCTCAAGATAGTTAAGACCAAAGCAGACTGTGGAAAAACTTCAAAAAGATCTCACCAAACTAAGTGACTGGGCAACAAAATGGCAAATGAAATTTAATGTGGATAAATGTAAAATAATGCACACTGGAAAAAATAACCCCAACTATACATATAATATGATAGGGGCTAATTTAGCTACAACTAATCAGGAAAGATCTTGCAGTCATTGTGGATAGTTCTCTGAAGACGTCCACACAGTGTGCAGCGGCAGTCAAAAAAGCAAACAGGATGTTAGGAATCATTAAAAAAGGGATAGAGAATAAGATGGAGAATATCTTATTGCCCTTATGTAAATCCATGGTACGCCCACATCTTGAATACTGCGTGCAGATGTGGTCTCCTCATCTCAAAAAAGATATACTGGCATTAGCAAAGGTTCAGAGAAGGGCAGCTAAAATGATTAGGGGTTTGGAACGGGTCCCATATAAGGAGAGATTAAAGAGATTGGGACTTTTCAGCTTGGAAAAGAGGAGACTAAGGGGGGATGGATGGTCGGAGAGAGACTGCTTGATTGTTACCTGTTCGATTCACTCCCTCTGGGACACCTGGCATTGGCCACTGTTAGCAGACAGGGTACTGGGCTGGATGGACCTTTGGTCTGACCCAGTATGGCCATTCTTATGTTCTTATGTGTAACCATGCATGTTAACTGATGAGCCCAGGCTCATCAGTTAACTGTGTAAACGGTTACACTTTCACATCCCTACTCCAAGCCAATCCTGATGGGGTTGGCAACCCTAAGGTTCTGAGTGTTAGAATGTATCCATTCAACTGTCAGTAAATCCTAACTAGATATGAAAGCTCCTCCTATTTAATACATCTAATATAACTTTTTATGCCATCACCAAAGCATAGAAATAACTTTCTCAAGATCAAGATGAGAAATAGATATACTTTAAACAGAGAAACCATGTAGTAAAACATCATAGTTTTTAAAATACAAAATAACTTTAAAATATCAAGCTCATAACATTTAGATTTGAATCATTTCTCATAGCTTTGCTCGTATATTGTATAATGCATCCTACACATAAAATTAATCTGGGCTTATGAATAAACATGTAAACTTTGAATTTCACATTTGAAAAATGATTAAAATTAGGGGTGGTGGAGAGAGAAGGATTTTTGATATTGTAAGATTATGCCAGTTTTTGTTAACAATTCCTGTGATGGGCCATGCAAAACTTTTTGGCAAACTGCATACAGCAAGTCACGTATGGCCTGATGTAAAATCCATTGAAGTCAGCGGGAGTCCTTTTTTTATTGATTTCAATGGGCTTTGATCAAGCTTTGGTATTGCCAGTCATCCTCATTCTCAGCTGCTAAATTATATTAAAAGATAGCTAAAATTAATTAAATACGTGTGTGTGTGTGTGTGTGTGTGTGTGTGTGTGTATATACATTTTTATGTAATTATTTACCACAGGGGCTTTATATTGACTTGCTTGGGGGATAGGAGGGCACAAAGCAATTCCTAGTAAGCTGCATTCCACCCTATGGTAAAAGGTGGGAACTTTCCCTGATATGTAGAATCATAGCTACGCTGACCATGCATCCCAGATTTTTCCGGGATAGACACCCCCCCCCCTTTTTTTTTTTTAAATCTCCTGTCCCAGTGTCCCCATGAAACACTGAAATGTCCCGAAAAGCCCCTAGGCTCCAAACGCAGCTAGAAGTGGCTGCGTGCTGCCGTTTCCCCCTTGGCTGGGGGAGTAGGAGTCAAGGACACTTCCTGGAGGCTTTCCTTGCTGCTTGGGATCCAGCCGATAGGAGCAACAGGAGGCAGTGCCTGTTGGGAGCCTGCAAAAACAAGTAATTTGCAAGGGGAGTGCGAGGAACTGGCGTGGAGCTCAGCTGGGCTGCGAGGTTGGGGTGCAGGGAATCAGCATGTAGCTCGTCTGGGCTGTGGGGGGGGGAGGGCACAGGGAACCAGTGCGGGGCTCAGCTGGGCTGCAGGGCAGGAGGGAGCCAGGAAGCCCAGTGGTGGTGGTGGGGAGCGGTTGGCAGCAGGGGGCCTGAAATGACCTGCCCTCGTTTGGAAAAACTCTTCATCTCGGACCAATCAGGTCCCAAGGGTGCCAGACCAGGACAGTCCAACCCCTACTCACATTCTACTCCTGCACCCACCCCCTTGGCCAGACACCTTACCCTCACCCTGCTCCTGTGTCCACCATTGCTCCAGCACCTTCCCTCCTGGCCACAGACTGCACCCTTCATTGCTCCTACTCCCTCCCCCTGGCCAGACACCCTACTCCAAGCCTGCTTCTGCACCCTACTCCTACCCAGACCTCACAACCTCTCCCCCTTCTGCGCCCCACCTCCCTCCCAGATCCTGCACCCCATCCCAATCCCACTCACTGGCAGCCCTGTCCCACACACTCAACCTCTCATTTTTGTCCCCACCCCAGAACCTAAGGGGGTCCATAAAATCCACCAGACAAATAAATCTGGTCTATGGGAAACCCTAAATCTCAGTCTTCCCTGTCCCTGCCCCTTGCTCCATGGCGTGCCAGAGGAGTGAGGTGTCTGAGTTGGGGGTCAGTTCAGTGAGGGTTGGGGGTTTGGGGAGGAGTTCTGTTGTTTCTCACTTGTGTTGTCCCCAACTGATTTTTCTGTATGTCAGTGTCCCTTGATTCAAAAAGGTTATACATCCCTGTCACAAATAAAGAAAACATTGAAACCTTTTGTGTTGGACACTATTTGGGTACATCTACACTAGCTCGTTAGTTCGAGCTAGGTAGGGTAATTAGGGCAACCGGAGTTGCAAATGAAGCCCGGGATTTAAATATCCCGGGCTTCATTTGCATGTTCCCGGGTGCCGCCATTTTTAAATCCCCTTTAGTCTGAACTCCGTGCCCGCGGCTACACGCGGCACAGAGTAGGTAGCTCGAATTAAAGATCCTAATTCGAACTACCGGTACTCCTTGTGGAGTGTAGACGTACACGAGCTAGTGTAGATGTACCCTTTAAGATGAAGTTTGATAAACTAACACGAGAAAGTTAAAATGCTTAATCTGTTCAATAATTTAAATTAAACCATTCTCCCTAGCTGCAGCACTAGCAAAATGGCTCGGGCGTAATTATGTAATTAATGATGAGTTTCCCTTAGCACCTGGTGGTCCCCGGAAAAGTTTTACATTGAGCCAAGTGGTTCACGGGTCAAAAAGCTTGAGAACCACTGAAATAGAGGCTCCTCCTGGCACTCCCGCTAAGAGACCACCCCAGGCTCCCTGCTGCTCCACAAGAGCCCACAGAGAGATCAGGTCTGTTACCACTGTGGTGAAATCATCATGTCACACTGGTGTGGATGATGGACAGACTCTTTGTGAGTTAAGATTAAAACAGCGTGTTACGATGCCATCTGGAAACACTTGGCGCGTCCACAGAGAGGCAGGATGTGTATTGTCTTTCTACAAAAAGGGTTGTCATGACTTGTGTGTCTGGGTAAACAAGCCCTTTGTGAGCTCTATGAAGAGGTGAGATGTTTTGACTTCCAGGTTCAAGGGATTTGTTCTTCTGTCTTTGGGCTCCACGTTACCTAGCCCTGAATGGAGTTAGCTGTGAAAACGCATTTCTGAGTTATTCTGACACACAAAGTGAAACCTGTGCTAAAGACCCCACGTCCAGTGAGAGAAAGTGTTGCTGTCAGAAGAAGTCAATTCAACGTCCCTCCCAATTTTTTTCAGAGATCACCTCTACCAGGCAGTGGGGCTTTTACTGATTGGTCCCTTATATTTTTGAAGGGTGACTAAATGTTAACTGGATCTTTTTGGGTAATGTCAACAGATTGCTTTGGGCCTAATCCTAGCTTAAAATTTAAATTGGATCAGGCCCTTTGTAAGCAGGTTGGGAAGTAGTCCTATTTGGCAATTATATTATGTCAGTAATACCTAGTAATAGGCATTGCCATCATGGTATTGACATGTACATTTCTCAGTAGCATTACATATAAAATAGCCCAGTCCTCATATTGACTTCTGTGGGAAATGTGCCTTTCAAGCAGTGGTGGTGAGGGTGACATGGTCTTTTCCACCCTGTAATTGTCCTGGGTAGTTCAGTATTGTCATTCTAGTTTGTGAAAATGGAGGACACTTGATAGTTTTGCAGTAATTTCAAAAAATGAAGTTGCAGTACATCTCATTAGGGATGTAAATTCCCATTAATCAGTTAACTGGTTAATGTTAGGTCACACTGGGGCTGCTGCCAGCTCCCAGCCCCCTCTGGAGCAGCCCCTGTCCACAGCAGGCTGGAGTCCCCATGGAGAGAGGCTGCTCCGGACACGGGCACAGTCTCTGCCTACCGGGCCATCAGGTTCCCCACAGACAGGGGCTGCTCCAGATGAGAGAAGCCCCTTTCTGCAGCTAGCCCTCTGCTCCAGCTCCCTCCGATTACCAGTTAATTGGAACCGGTAAGCATCATCCGTGAAGCACACTAAGGAAGTTGTCCCACATAATTGTGAGAAAGGTCTGTATAACTGCCAGGCCCTGAGTCAAATGGGGCTGCATCTATGCTGCAAAGTAATAGGTCTCAGATCCTGGATCTCATCTTGAATTGAGGTTGGAACCCTATGCTGCAGTATCATGGCACCCTGGGTCTGGGGCCTGGGTTAATGCAATTGCAGTATAGGTGCATGGGGAAGGGTCCTATGGTGCCCAAACCTAACACTATTGGTAGAGGACAATGGGGGGAGTTCCTAGAGGGGTCACATGATGCCCTTTACTTCCAGTCATGTATCCATCTTGACCCTGGAAGTACTACCCCCAGGGGTGGGGCTAAGGGATAAGGGGCATGGCTAATGTGTTTCCATTTTTGGTTCAGAAAATATGATCACCGTAGTCATAGCTCATCTAGCATTTGGGACAATGAGCTATTTAGGGGGCATAATTTCATATAGCATGGGGGGAGAAGAAATGTCACAATTCACTCTAACCCTGTCTGGAAATAGTCTCATGTATATAAATATACATAACTCGAAGATGCTTTGGAAAAAATGCCTCATGTAACCTATCAATTTTAATGTCACAATCTGCTGGATCTGTATACCTTATCTTGGTTTATGTATCATTTTTGTATTTAAGGTTAGAAATATGGGGTATGGAGTAGTTTATGGTTTTAAATGTGCAAATGAAAGCCAAAGAGTGTTTTCAATGCTCTGGCAACTTTAATGACTACGTGATCACTGAATGATCAACTTATTGGCCTATAAACAGCCTTGTTCTTCTTCGGGTAGTGTCCCCGTGGGTGCTCCACTGTGGGTTTCGGGCTCATCCCGGTGCCGCAGATCGGAGATCTTTTAGCTGTTGTCTGCTGGACCGCGCATGCGCAGCAGCCATCTTGCTGTTTTTCACACCATTTCCAGTCGCATGGTCTGGCCCCGCCAGTTCCTCCTAACCGTCTTCGGGTGTAGGCGGAGAAACAGCTCCCTCTCCTGTCGATTCTCAAACCTGAGAGAAGAGAGTCAGTTTAGTTGTAAATAGTTACTCTACAGTTATCTAGTTAGTTAGTGTTAAGTTTAAAAAAAAAATTTTTATTTGTAGTATTTAGTTTTAGGTAGTTATATCGTAATGCCTGGCTCCCCAGGCTTCAAGAAGTGTGCGGTATGCAAGGACTCCATTCCCACCTCAGACGGGTATTCATCCTGTATAAAATGTCTCGGTGAGGGGCACATTCCACAGAAGTGCCCCCACTGTTCAAAGCTGACTGCCAGGGCACGTAGAGGCCGCGAAATGCATCTCAAAATGTTACTTTGACAAGGCCCTCAGGCCACAGTCAGACCCTTCCCCAGAGGTGAATCGCCATGTTTCCACCAAGATGGCTCACAAGAAAAAGCCTCCTTCCCCGTCTCGCTCTTTACCGCCAAGAGTAAGTACGGGTGATTAGCCTGGCACCTCAGGCCTGACGGTGACCCGTAGACCGGAGAAAAAGAAACACGTGCGCAGCGCGTCGGCACCTAACCCGGCAGAAGGAAAGATATGTGACCATGCATATTTGTACTGGAATACCAGTTTAACCAGGTAGTTTTCCAGAGAAGTGGGGAGGGCATAGAGAACAAAGGATTCTAGCCCCAAAAGAAGTCTATTGAAGCTGTAAAGGTATCAGCCCAGTCTGGAGCCAATCCTCAGTGTTCAATTTAGCAGGTCTTAACTAGACCTGCTAAATTGAATGCCAGAAGATTGATCTCCAGCATGGCAAGTGAAGAAATGGCCTTAGTTCAAATGATCATGGCACCACTGCAAAACAACATCAGCGAAGCACAAAGTGGTTGCATGAGCAGCGCAGAGTAGCTGCATCATTAGGACTTAAGCTCTCCGGGCAAAGAGCCATTTACTAATCTGTATTTTGTACAGTGACTACAACAAGGAGGCCCCGTTCTTGGTCAGTCAGCAGTACTGTAATAGAATGATTAACAACTCGTACTCCCTGATGGGCCAGACAGCACTTGAGCTGGAGATTTTTGTGCATGAATGGGAATCTGGTTAGGGGCAGCACTTAAGTTATATGTCTACCTAATGCTGCAGTGGAGACACGTCCTCAGTGTCCTGAGCTGACGCTGGCTGCATCTATGCACATATATGCACATATGTTTTTTAAAAATAATAATTCTCTGAATGAAAACAAAACTGAAGTAGCTCTTTTCCTGCTTTCCTACTGCTGGAAGTTACACGTACTCTCTGGAATCCCTTTCCTCAAACACTGGAGTCGTATTCTATAAATGCAGTGTCAGGATGGATTAGTTTTGTGTAGTGGTCTCAGAAACAATTGTTTCCGGATGTACCACTGTGACTGTTGGAGATACCATCCCTAGGGTTAAGCAGTGTAAGGTTGGTGGTGAGGTATGCTCAATAGAGGTGCTCAACTCTGGCATTCACTTCCTATCTAATCAAATGTTTTATTTAAAAAAAAAAAAAAAAAAAAGGCTTGCAGAGTGGATTGGTTGGTTTTTTTTTAAATTGCAATTTTAAATCAAGTTACCAAAAAAGCTAAGACTGACTGTGCTTAGAGTGCATTTAATTTTGGAATAAGCCCCATTGAACACACCAGCACTTCTGTTTTTTTAGAAAACAAGTACAGAATGGGATTCCCTTGGAAAAGCTGAGTTATGCTGAAGTAAAATAGGGAATAAATTTATGACATCACCATTATGGTCTCTGGCTATGATGTTCCAAAATAAGGGGTATGTATTATGCAATATAAAATAAGAAAATGACATTTAGTGTTGACTAACAACTCTAGATTTCTCTTATTGCACCTATCTGTATTGCAGTGATACATTTTGGACCTAGTTAACTAATTAAACAAGCCATAAGGATAAGCAAAGCTAAACTTTTTTTCCTAGTAACATCCAACATTGCAAACAACTTGGGAATATACATGTCAAATCACACTCATTCAAAAAGTCATAGCATCTTGAAGAATGGTGCATTGCAAAGTGAATTATTTAAGTTGCTAAACCATTAATCCACTCAGCCATATCCACCTCTTCATCTGCATCATTTTCTCCCAATAAGCAGGTTTCCTTATGATGTTTCATTCTTGCAGCTATGCCCTATATCATCTTCTTGCACTGCTTATACTTCATACCTTTTCCTTTTTTACCTAGGGAATACATTTTTTCAGTATATTCCCAGATAGGGTCTCTCTTAGGCCCAGAAGCCATGGCAGTTTTTCTCTTGCAAAAGTGTGGGGGAATATAGGAAGCTTTGTGCGTGCTGAATAATGTCTTCCCTTTCTCTTTCCTGTCCAGTCCACTCCACTGTTCCTATACTGCCTCCATCCTTTCCTATGTATTGTTTCTCTGGCTTTAAGACAATGTCTTAACTAACTCCTCTGCTGTGCTTGGTCGAGGTCCACTACCACACAAGCACAGAACAAAAACAATTCTATCTAGCTTGTGTCTTTCTTTGCACATGTTACTTTTTAGTCTGCTGACAAATAGAAATTGAAAGTTCTTGGCTTTCAAGAAGCAAAAACTACTACAGTAAAACCTGTGTTATCCGGCACGCCCAGGGATTAGGTCGTGTCAGCTTTCTAAAAATTCCAGGTATCCGAGGGGGGGGAAGAGGGCGGGAGCCGTGCAGGGCCTACATGGTGGGGGCCGGGATGTGTCCTTCTAGGGGGGGGCTACGGGGGCAGGGGGGCAGGATGCAGCCTGGTGAGGGGGGTGGAAGCTGAGGGGCAAAGATGGGGGAGGTGGGGGAGCCGCAAAAGGGCTGACGGGGGGGACGGGGGGAGGCGGGCTGCTGGGGCAGCCATGAGCCACTGGGGTACCGGGCTGCCGGGAGCTGCGGGGGACTGACCTGCCAGGGAGGAGGCCAGGAGGCGCGGGAGGTGGGGGGGCTGGGATGTCGGGAGTTGCAGGGGGGGGGGGAAGGATGTGGCCTGACGTCACGTGGCCGGAGCTGCTGTTTGCCCCTCCTCCAGGTACATGCTGCACGAACGTCTAGCAGGGGCAGAGGGAGCGTCTGAGGAGTGGCCCGGCTTAAAGTGCCAGTTTCCTTTTTTTTGTTTGTTTTTGTTTTGCTTTTAATAAGTTTTTTCCCGGCTCGGAAATTTGCCGGTTTCTAAAGTTTTCCGGCTAGTTAAGTGCCAGATAGCACAGGTTTTACTGTAATTAGGCTGGACAGACTAGAGCCATTAATTCATTTTTATGAGAGTGTAAGTTTGTGTAGCATGTTTGTGATGAGATTTAATTGTAACTGTTACTTTAAATGAGAAATTTAGTATTTTATTGGGGATTTTAAAAATCAGATTTAAATAAATATCCAATTTGTATTTTAATTTTTAAAAAAATTATCAATTTATCTCTACCCTGGGGACTTGGGGCCCACAGAAAGATCTGTCTCCTGATAGGCAACTTCATCAGGGTAGAAAGCTGAGATGTTCTTTTATACTGTGTTTTTAGAGTTTTTTGGTATTCTTTAGTGGGATCAGAGGAAAGAAGCCTGTAGAATCTGGTGTTGGTGAGTTGTCTGGCAGCCTCCTGTTCATAATCTGTTCTGTTCATGGTGTCTACAGTGCCCCCTTTGTCAGCCTCTTTGATTATGATGTTGGAATTTTTCTTGAGGCTGTGTATAGCATTGCATTCTGCATGACTGAGGTTATATGTTGTTGTTTGCTGACTATGTCAGCCCATGCACGTTTGCAGAAGCAATCAGTTTGACTTGTCTGTATGTCCTTGCTTTGACTTTCATTACTGCTATGTGTCGTCAGTCAGTCAGGGTCATCTCAATGAGTTCCTGACGGGTCCTCTAATCCGTCAGTGATGATAAACTTTTAGCTGTGTGCATGCGTGTGCTCCCCTGTCTAAACGCATTAACCATGCACAATTAGTCAACACAACAGATTCCCACAGAGTACCCAGAGACCACAAATCAGACAAGGATCGAAAGCACCCAAGTAGGTTTATTGCCAAGTGACAGACAATAATATTTGTCAGTGAACAGACTCACCTCTGTGCCACTACACCTGTGTAAGCCATGACAACGGACTAACACTCAGCTATACGCTCTGGATTATAGTGCCCTCCCATGGTCAGCTGATGAGCACCCTTTGGGGTGCACTTTTATATACAGGTATAAACAAGTTACACATCACTCCTGACATATCAGGTTGCTACCCTCTGTTAGCTAGTTACCGCCCCTTAGCTCACACAAGCAGGGTTCAATTACTATCCATCGTGGTGTCAATTTAGACCCAGTCCTGAACCTGGGTTATGTATGTTATTTGTGGGGAAGCATTTGGTACCAACGTGTTTCTTAAAGAGGTGTTCTGTTACAACTCCTCTGGAATGTGTTTTATGGTCTGTGCTTGGCACCTTTTGATGTTCTTTATGCTTGATCCTGCTTGTACTGTTTCTCGTTAGCTAAGCCTCTTTCCTGCTTGCAGTTTCACTGATCCAAAGTCTTGCTCACTAGATTTCAGGCCTGCTGATTTTGTTACAGACCCTCATCTTACTACATTAGGTACAGAACGAGGTTAATTTGTTTTACAGAAATTTGCATAATTTACATCAGTTTCAGAAACAGTGTAGTAGTGAGATACTTCTAAAGTGACTGTAAACAGTCCTCCCCTGTAGTCAAAGTGCAGTATATTTTCAGCTGTAAAATAACTCAGGTGCAGTGGTTTTCAAACTTTTTGGCCTGTGGCCCACCCTGTTCAACACAAACCTTTCTGTGGACGACCAGCCAATCACCCATGATGACAAAATGCATTTTCTTATCTCTAAATACCTCATTATTCATACTAGGCTACTGGAGCATAAAAACATAAATACACAGCTATAACATCAGGGGCCACATATAACTTTTTAAAAAGGAAGTGCTATTAATCAAAATCATTAAATAGATTAATCACTTTAACTTTATCATGTTAGTTTACCAAACTTTGTTTTAAATAAAGTAAAATATTAATTTATGTCCAAAACAAACAGCTTCAACATTGTCTTTGTGTGGCAGGGGTGAGGAACCTTTTTTGGTCGGGGGCCACAGAAAAATTGGTCAGGGCCTGCACAAAAGTGAGAAGCAAAAATAAACAACAAAAAAAGGCCCAACTCTCACTGATGTGGCCTCTGACTGACACACCTCACTCGCTTCCTGTACCAGTCTCACGGGGGAGGGGGAGGAGGGAAGGAAGGACAGAGGTTGTGGGATCTTCTGAGGGCTCAGGGCTTGTAGATTTTGTGGGCTCCCCCAGGCTCTGGGATGGTACCAAAGATGAGTGATTCAGTGTATGGGAGGTGGCTGCTAAGGAGTGGGATAGAGATGATAGTATAGGGTTTCGAGTGGGGGAGGGGGTGAGGATCAGGGGTCTGGGTAGGAGGTAGGATGCAGGAGTGGGCTGGGGGTGGGGGGTCTAGCCCAGAGGTTGGGAGCAGGAATGGAATGGGGGGTCTGGGCAGGAGGTGGGATGCAGGATGGGGCTGCGAGGTCTGGGTATAAGAGAGGGTGCAGGAGTGGGCTGTGGGGAAGGGGTGGGGATCTGGGCAGGAGGTGGGGTGCAGGTGAGGATGCAAGTAGGCTGAGGATGGATGAGATGGGATGGAGCAGGCTGGGGGTTGGGCATCAGGGTGGGAGGTTGTGTACAGAAGAGGGCTGGGGTGCGGGATCTGGGAAGGAGGGTACAGTGGCGTGGGAATGTGGGGTGGGAGAGTATGGGGTCTCGGCAGGAGGGGTACGTGTGAGGAAGATGTGAAGTCTGGGATGGGGGGTGTTTATCTGGCTCTGCACACTCCAAACTCAGCCCACGCCCACTCTCTGCTGCTGCCAGGCACCACCCTTGCTGCTCCAATTGGCCACAGTTCTGGACAATGGAAACAGAGGGGAAAGCCTCCAGACAAGCTATTTCCTGCAGTACTGTTCCCCCCCAGCTGGTGGAGGGGGATTGGCAGCTCACATAGCCTCTTCCTCCGCCCCGTGAGCCAGATCCTGCCTGCGAGGCTTAGGGTTCCTTCCCTGCCCCACAGCAGGAAGCTAGCACTGGCACTCCAGCCAGATGGGGTAGGCGGTGCAGGGCTAGAGCACCAGTGCAGGCTCCATGCTGTGGGGGTGGGGAGAGGGTGAACCCCAAGCCTGTGGCACACCTGCAAGATGGTGCACCACAGATGACACTTTGAGAACCACTTCTGTAGTGACAGAGTGATGTCACTAAGAGCAACTGGAGAGACCCAGTGGGGTGCAGAATAGCTCAGCACAGCTCTTTAGAAATGCAGAATAAGACTTTGCTTTCATTTAAAAAAAAAAAAGCCCTGCTAGTGGAAAGAGCAGTGAAGACCATTCCAAGTGAGCTCCCTCAAAATGGAATTTTTAATCTATTGTTTAAATTAGTTTCAAAATAATTTTAGAAAGTTCTTGTTCTCCTAAATTTTAAAAATCCTTTAAATAAGCTTTGAAATATACTTCTGTTTTTATTTATTTTGCTTTATTTCATTTTAATTTACATAAAATGAAATCTTATATTGTAGATTAACTTGGCATTTACTGGAACTAAAATGTGCTGATGTAGACCCATAAAATGTTAGCTTATGTATTAACTGTAAATCTGCTCTGGAAATATGAGTGTGCCAAGACTGCTGTTTAATAGCCTTGGTTAATGGTTTTTCTATTAATTCATGTTACATAGCTTGTATCAGTGCAATTGAAGATGCTTTGTAAACCATTTTTAGACTGTTGCAGGCTTAGTAGTCTAATGGATGACAGCATTTTCTCATCTTTCACATAATTTTTCAGCTGCATAAGGCAAATGGTATTCTAATGAGATTTAAAAGAAGAGAAAATAATTTTTATTTCTCTGAACATATGGTATGAAAACAATATCTAAATTTTCTTTTGGGATTCAGAATATTCTAGGATATGGTTCTAAATAGCTGCATAGAGAAATTGGAGAAAAACAGAAGGTAGTAGTACAATGTTAGGTATTTAGGGTGTACAATTGAATACTTCATTTGAAGTGGTATTTCTGGAAGCCTTTAAACTTATGGGTTGTCTTCATGTGGAGTTGTTTCTCATTATTCAGGAACAGCCAATCAGAAACAAGTCTATTTGTGGGCAAGCCCTCTATTTGTGGGCAAGCCCTCAGATTATCTCTAAGGAAAAATATAACCTTGCAATCAGAGACAAATATATCTATGTAACATCTATATGTAACATCTTTTTAGTTCAAATATTTGAAACACTTGGAAGATAATATATATGTTTAACATCCAGCACCTGATTCCTTCAGTCAAGGGCTAAGAAAGTTCACAGTTCGCATTTGTCCTCCAAAGACAGAGAAGAATTGATGCTACTCATTTGTGTTAGAACATTTTATTTAAAAGCTAACAAACTCTACTGCATTGTTTGTGAAAGGTTCTTTTACATGTCATTATAAATCATATTAAATAATCACAAAAAGGACACTCCCCCATATGGGCACACATACACTTGGTAGATCACCTTTTAAAAAAAAATCTGTTATTGATTAAAAAATGAGGAAGGAAGGCAAAACTAAAAAATGTTACAAAGTTTCCTTTGTAGCTTTGTGTCATTTGGTTTTCTGCTATCCATAACAGTATCCATGAGTCCTCCAGAACACCTGATCGAGAATCAAAATCAGTCTTTCTCCATACCAATGTCCAGGGCTCGACAAAGCGCTGAATCTACTCGCCCGTGGCGAGTAGATTTCAGCCAGTCGCTCCGTGCGCCCCATTCACCGGCGCTTTATGCATGCGCAGTGCTGGTCTGGCGCATGTGCGGTGTGGGGCTGGCGAGTAGCTCTCGCCGGGGTCTGCCTATGTCTGTAGCTATGAAATCATATTGGTGCATCCTGTGAGATCTGTTTCCTTTGAGAGCTTTAACTAGATATAAGTAATTGGCAATATACAGAAAAAGAACAGAAATAAAACTTTTAGATATTAAATATGTGGATTATGAATGTTAATGCTTCTATCGTTTGTGTATATTAACTGACAAGTTTATACATGTACATGTGGAGGACCTGAAGTGCAAAACATGACCTGGGTGTAGAGGTGAGAAATGTAGCTTCATCTGAACAACTGATTTTTTTTTTTTCTTATACTAGACACTTCATCAGTTTTTAAATTCCTATTTTCAGTGGCAGATACTGGAGTTGATTTTGAAGTAACTCTATACTTGCTTTCTTGCTTGCTTTTTAATCTAATGTCATTATGAGCAACTTCTGCTGGCTTGTGTGAGCATGTGCCCCCAACACCATGGGTCAGCCAGCAGATGGCAGGTGGGCCTGGTGCCCGCAGAAGAGGTCCAACCCCCCGCACTCACAGATAGCAGCCAGGGGAACAGAGCGAGCTGGGGCCACAGTGCTCCACTTCCCCCGTCACTGCCAGTGAGGGAGGGAGGCCAGGCCCCCGCTAATATATCCCACAATGATGTTTGCTTTTCCTCCTGAAACAGCTGTTTCCCATATTGTATGCATGGAACAGATTGGTGCTTCCTAAATGGAGTACTTTGCATTAGGGATGTGACCGGTTAACCAGTAACGGGTGATACTTACTGGTTCCAGTTAACCGGTGGGGACTAAAGCAGCTCCCTGCCCACCATGGGCAAGGGACTGCTCTAGTTCCGTGGGGCCTGCTGCAGACAGGGACTGCTGTGGGCATCCACGGCTGACCCAGGGAGACTGTGGGCAGGGCCTGCTACAACCTGCACAAGAGGACCCAACCACTGATCCACAAAAATCTGGGTCGGAAGACAAGGCTTACACCTCCACCACTTCCAGGAAGCAAACCTCATTTTCATCAGACTGGGACTCTTGTAAATAGTTTCCCCGGTTGGATCTTTGACCAACCAATCTTTGATTCAGCATCACTGACAAGCTGGAAAACTCTGGCACTAGGGATGTTAGACAGGTAACTGCTGAGATGTTCAGTGGTTGCATGTTTACAGTTGGGGCAGAGGTGGCTCAGCGAGAGCCGATGTGTGGGGGGAACAGCCAACTTTAAAGCTGGTTCCCCCAAGCACCGGCTCCCATGGAGCTGCTGCCTCTGTATCCGAGGTAGCAATGTGGCAGAGGGGCAGATGGCTCCCCAGGATCACCCCGATCACCAGCTCCCGCCTGCTCTCCCCCGCCTCCCTGCACTGCTGCTCAGGCTCAGTGCTTATCCATTTAAATGTGTACACGATCATATCCCTATCCGGCACTATCTCGGCACATGTGCTGATGGTACATAAATAGACTACCTCAAAGCTAAGACACAGTGTCTCCACAATGGCACCCACAATGCAGGCACTGGATCCAGTACCGAAGCCACCCTGTGTGGAGATGCTGCCACCACCGGCGTTGGTGCAGGTCTTGGCACCATCAAATAGGGGGCAGCTAGCACAGACTACCACCACTAAAACTGCACCAAAGCAGACAGTGCTTAAACACTGACACTGTTCCTGCACCACACTGATCCAGAGGTCCAGTTGGTGCTGCAGTCACTGCTCCTTGGTACCAACTATTTTCCTGTTAGAACAGTACAGATGCCTCTGTTCCCTGCTGCCTCAGTAGCATATAGCGAGCTGAGGCAGGTGGACACAACAGCTGCTTCTCTTTAAGCTAGGACCAACAAAGCCCTCATATGTACCACCGACTCAACAATGGTACAGACAACTATGGCCATACCCGCCACCTCTGTACCCCTTGCTTTGGCTGCCATGGAATGTCTGGACCACATACAGGTGTCATCCTAGAGTGTCATTCACTCCAGCGAGCATCAGTTAGACCTCCCCCTCTTCGGACCCAGGACACCATGTCAGAGAGAGGGGATGAAGAACCTCCTGAGGAAGAGGACCAGACCTGACAGATACTGGGGACAGATCTCCTTTGAATAACTCCTCTTCCTCCTTACTCAATAAGGCAGTAATTCCACCAACATGAACACCAAGAAATGACCTGAAACAATTTCAGGACTTCTTCTGAAGAGTGGCCATGGTACAGAAAATCAGTTTACAAGAAGTGCAAGAAAAAAGCATAAACTTCTAAAAATCCTGCAGCCCTCACCCACCACAAAAATAATTCTACCAATGAATGAGTCCATTATGGAACCACCAGATACGATATGGCAGATGCCAGTGTTGGCACCCCCACTAACAAATGTGTCAATAGAATTTTTTTTGCCCTTGCCAAAGAAATGGACTTTTTATTTTCTCCTCCTTCACCAAACTCTTTGGTGATTGATATGGTACACCACTGGGCAAAGCAAGTCTAGTTCCACTTGACGCCACAAGACTAAAACCATAAACATAATGTTCTGCTCAGCTGAAAAGTTAACACTTCAGCCACTCTACAACCTAGGGTTGCCAGTTATTCTGCTCTCTTGGCTAATTACAATCACATCAATTACACCAAACTTCAAGAACTCTTGGAACATCTCCCAGAGCAGAAACACTGTAGCTCTGGCCACTATGCAGGAGGGCCAAACAATACAATCCTTCAAGCTGCTATAGAGGTTGCTGACATGGCAGCCTGCACTGCAGCAACAGCAGTGGTTATGTGCAGAGCCTCTTGGCATCAAGTCTCAGGTATCCGTAAAGATCTGCAAATGAGGGTGGAGGACCTCCTATCTTAAAAGATGCACTTCTTCTTTGCCTCAAAAATGGATGAGGTCCTCCACACAATGAAGGACCTCCCAAGCAATGCTAAAAACCCTAGGCATTTATAAGTGAAAATGATACACCCCATACCAGAGACAGCAAGAGGCTCACAACCAACAACAACACAGGTCATTTGAATACTGGTCAAAGCAACGTCTGCAAAGACTTACAACAAAACATACACAGGCCAATCCTCTGCTTCGAAACAACAGTTTTGAAAATTAGTCAAGGGTCTGAACAACCTCTCCCCAGCACTGAGAATACAGCCATCTTTCATACACCCTTTTGGCCATTGCCTTTGCCTTTTTTTCCATGTATGAGCCAACATCACATTAGACCAGTCGGTCTTAGAGATCGTCCAATAAGTATACTCAATCCCATTCACATCCACCTCTACCAACCTTTCTCCACCTCTTCAGGGGCCCCTCTAAGGAGTGCATACTAACCTAGAGGTGTATCACCTGCTCCACATAGGAGCACTAGAACAAGTTCCAGTATGCTACCAGGGAAAGGGTTTCTATTCCAAATATTTCCTCACCCAAAAGAAAACCAGGAGTTAGAAACCGATACTCAATCTCAGGAAATTCATATGCAATCACAAGTTCAAGATGGTCACTCTTGCCACTATTATTCTGGTACTATAGTCTCAGAGGGGTAGCTGTGTTAGTCTGTAACTGAAAAAAACTTAAAAAATAACGAATGGTCCTGCAGCACCTTAGAAACTAACAAAAAATGTAGATAGTATCATGAGTTTTCGTGGGCACAACCCACTTCTTCAGATGAATGGAACAGGGGGACCAGAGGTACTAATAAATAGCAAAAAAAGAAGTGATGAGGAGAGAAAGAGAAGGAAAAAAAATCTTGTCAATTAGAGTGTCTGTGCTAAATGAGACTAATAGAGTGGGCTGTAAGTGCCTGATACTTAGCTTTTGATGTCATTAGGGTGTTAAGTGTAGCGGCCCATCCAGTTCATGTCTTTGTTCAAACCTTGATTAAAGGTTTCAGATTTGGAAATGAGGGCAAGTTCCACAGCTCCTCTCTCCAGCTGGTTTTTGAAATTGCTTTGTAAGAGTTCAGTCACTTTTAGATATGTTAATAAATGTCTGGACAAGTTAAAATGTTCCCCGACAGGTTTCTGTTTTATCATTTTGAATATCTGATTTGTGTCCATTAATCCTTTGTCGTAGAGACTGTCCAGTTTTAACTTGCACAGACACTGTAACTGACAAGATTTTTTTTTCTTCTCTTTCCCTCCCCATCCCCTCTTTTTCTGTTGTTTGTGCCTCTGGACCCCTTGCTGTATTCATCTGAAGAAGTAGGCTGTGCCCATGAAAGCTCATGATACTATCTACATTTTTTGTTAGTCTCTAAGGTGCTGCAGGTCTTTCTTTCTTTCTTCTGGTACTAGACTGGGGAGACTGGTTCTCAGCCCTCAACCTACTAGAAGCATGCTTCTGTATTACAATGCACCCAACACACAGATGTTTCCTATGCTTCACAGTGGGCTCCAAACACTATCAATACGGGGTGCTGCTTTTCGGCCTACCTAGGGCCCTAGAGTCTTTTTCAAGACCCTAGCAGTAAACACAGCACATGTTTGACAACAAGGGGTAATAATATTCCCCTATCTCGATGGCTGCCTAATCAAGGGTACAATGTACAAAGACACTAAACATGGTACAAATGACAATATCACTCTTACAGTGGTTAGGACTGCATATCAGTTTCCAGAACTCAACCCCTAAACCCACTCAAGTCCTAGAATTGATAGGGGCTCACCTAGACTCTATACAAGCCAAAGCTACACTCCCTCAACACAGATTCAACACACTCACTTACTTAATTACTGCAGTCCAGTTCAGTCCCATCACCATTACATACGTCTGCCTCCAAATCCTCAGACACAGGGCAGCCACGACATATGTAGTGAAATGCACCAGACTCTGCATGCACTGCCTCCAGGCCTGGCATACTATGGTATGTAACCCTGAATAAGAGTGTCACTTCCTCTCTTGCCTATGCTGGTGAAGAAAGGCACAAAATAATATGCAGGGTGTTCCTTTTCACCAGGACCTCCCATCTCACATTATAACTACAGATATTTTCCCTCCTCAGGTGGGGCGCCCATCTCAGCCATCATACCATCCAAGGCAGATGGTCTCCGCAAGAAACTCAACTACACATCAATCTGTTAGAACTAAGGGCAGTTCACAATGTCTGCCAACATTTTCTACTGGTAAGCTGACTATATGAATTCTCGTGGACAGTACTGCAATGAATAACATAAGCTGACAAGGAGGAGCCTAATCACATTCCCTCTGCATGGAAACCCTAAAGTTCTGGAACCGGTGCATTTGACACAACATTACACCTATAGCAGCATGCCCACCTGACATTCAGAAAACCATGGCAAACGAGCTCAGTTGCCACTTCTGCGAACAACACAAGTGGGAGATACATTCCACAGGCATTCAGAAGATATCCCACAAGTGGGGAGTACCTTATATGGATCTCTTCACAATACGCATGAGTCACAAATGCCGCCAATTGTGTTCCAGAGCAGGCTCCAACCAGGGATCCATTGGAGAAGCTTTTCTTATCACATGGCCAATACATCTACCTACCTTCTTTGCCAACTCTCCACATACTCGATGGCAGATGAGCCCTTCCCTTTTACCTCGAGAGGATCAAACCTTTCAATAAATTCCCCAGACTCTTTCTGTCTATCACTGTGGTTCACCTTTCAAGTGCTATCTCATCCCCATGACTCTCCAAATGGATATCTTTGTGTATACCTACTTGCTACATTATCCATGACAAATAATCACTACAGCAAATGATGGCACATTCCCCCAGAGCTGTAACACCTTCCACGGCATTCCTGAAGGATGTCCCATTGGAAGGCATATGCAGGCCAGCAACGTGGTCCTCTGAACATACCTTTGTGAGGCATTATGTGATCACAGCTGGTCCCATCCTTATAGATTTGGTAGGACTGGCTGTCCTCTCATCTATGACTCAGGAACAATTCCAAAGCCCACATCCTCCAACTGGGAACAGCTCTACACACACCTACAGTGGAGCATCCAGAAGGGGACACATCCCAAAGAACCATCATTCGTGTACAAGGTGAGTAACTTTTTTTTCTAGCCACGGCCATGCCTGTTCTTTGGTGTTTCTTGTGCTCCAAGCTGAAGGTATAAAGGGGTGGAGCTGACTTGCTCATCCTTCAGTTCCTTTCTTTAATCTGTGGTCAGTCAGAAAATGCTGACTGTTTCTTCATTCACGGGGATTGCAGTGACTGTTCAGTTTCTAGGTACTCCTTAAACCCGTGGTCACCAACCCATCGATCGTGATCGACTGGTCGATCGCAAGGCCTCGACCAGTCGATCGCGAGGCGTTCGGGCACCCCCCCCCTCCATTTTCTCCCCCCCACCCCCGAGAAGCCCCACTACCTACCTCTAGTGTAGGTGGACAGAAGTCCTGTCTGAAGCCTGCGTCACTTCCGGGGGTTCTGGAAGTGCGCTGGCTGCTCTCCTCCCACAGCTCTGTCACTGCTGGGGGAGGGGGCATCGGCCCCGGAGGAGGAGTGCGGCGGCTTCCCTGCGCCGCTGGTGCCGGAGGAGTGAGTTGAGTACAGGGGTTTCCCTTCGCTGCGGGAGCGGGGGTCAGCCCCAGGGTTTGGGCCGCGCTGTGGGAGAAGCGGTTTGGCCCCGCCGCCGGGGGGGGGGGGGAGGGGGATGGCCGCACCACGGGAGGGGGGTTTGGCCCTGGGGCAGGCGCCTGCGGAGGTTTGGCTGTGCTGCGAGAGGCACGCCCTGGCTTCCCTCGGGGCGTGGGGGGGAGAATCCTGGGAGGAGGCGATAGCAGGGGACTCTCTGCCCCCACTTCCCCCTGTTCCCTCTCCCCAGCCCCCTGTCCCCACTGGCACCCTGTCCAAACAGGTTCCCTGTCCTTCTCAGAAATAAAGACAATGCAGAAACTTTTTGTGTTTGACAAAGTATTTTATTTGAAAATGAAGCCTGGCCAACAAACCCCCAATTGGGGCCAAGCCCCCATCTGGCCACAGCATCATGACACTCCTGCACTCCCCTTTCCCCCAGACCCTATATCTCAGCTTATCATACACTGGAACCTCCTGCCCTGAGCCCCTCACATACCCCAACCCAAATTCCTGAACCCTCACATCCAGAAGTCTGAAGCTTACTTAGTACCCTAACCCTACATCTGACCCCAACACTGCCCAGCCTGGAGCCCCCTCCCCAAGACAGCGTTCCCTTATCCACTTCCTCCTGCATCCAGATTTCCTCCCAGAGCTTGCACCTCTCGCCCCTTCCCTCACCCAAATCCCTCATTCCCACCCCGGAGCCTACACATCCTGTCTCAACCCAGCGAGGGTACGTCTAGACTGCAGGAGTTTTTCAGGATTCCGGAGATACCCCAGAAAAACTCTTCTGCATCCAAGGATGTGTTTGTTCTTCCACTTCTTTTACTGGAAGAGCAAACATGATCTTTCGGTCACCCCTATATTCCTCTTTCCACGAGGAATAAGGGGGCTTCAAAAAGAAGGGGTTTTTCTGACATTTGGTCAAGTCTAGACAGACCAAATGTTGGAAAAACTTCTTCCTACAGAAGAATTGGGGGGGAAAGAAGCAGCAGTGTAAGAGTTGGGGATAGCAAGTGATGGAGAGGAGGCGAACAGAGAGGGCGGGGCTTCAAGGAAGGGGCGGGGCGGTAGATCTTGGCTTGTTCTGTCATTTAAAAAGTGATCTTGGGTGTAAAAAGGTTGGAGACCATTGCCTTAAACAGTAGGAAACCTTCCACAAATGCCATGTACCTTAGTAAGTGGAAACATTTATCTAGGTAGATATGCCTACACTGCAGTTAAACACCTAGGGTACATCTAGACTACATGCCTCTGGCGACAGAGGCATGTAGATTAGGCTACCCGGCATAGGAAAATGAAGCGGCGATTTAAATAATCGCCGCTTCGTTTAAATTTAAATGGCTGCCGCTCTGAGCCGATCAGCTGTTTGTCGGCTCAGCGTGGTAGTCTGGACGCTCCGCGGTCGACATCAAAGGCATTTGTCGACCTCCCAGGTAAACCTCATCCCAGGAGGCATACCTGAGAGGTCGACAAATGCCTTTGATGTCGACTGTGGAGCGTCCAGACTACCGCGCTGAGCTGACAAACAGCTGATCGGCTCAGAGCGGCAGCCATTTAAATTTAAACGAAGCGGCGATTTATTTAATTCGCCGCTTCATTTTCCTATGCCGGGTAGCCTAATCTACATGCCTCTGGCGACAGAGGCATGTAGTCTAGACGTACCCCTAGGGTTCACCTATATCAGCTAACTCAGGATCACAGGGCTTGGGCTTTGGGCTGTAAAAATGCAGCACAGATGTTTTGGATCCAAGCTAGAACCTGGGATTTAGGACCCTGTCCTCTCATTAAATTACATTATATCTACACTGCAGTTTTATAGCCCACAGCCTAAGCCCTGTGAACCTGAGTCAGCTAATGTGGGCTAGACCTGGACATTTAATTGCAATATAGATATCTATTGTGTATCCTATACAATCTACTATTCAAAAGATTGTGATTATTTCTTACACTTAAGAGTCAGGTTTAGTGTCAGCTCTTTGTAAAAGTATACCTGGTTGTGGTTTTGGAGTTCCACCCTCACATCATGGGACTGTGTTCTCCAACCCTATGACCACTTTAATAGTTTCTTAAAGGCCTAAAAAGATTGTTCCCACCTATTAGGGACCCTACTCCATATTGGGATTTGAACTTACCGTTATTAGCCCTTATGGATTCCCTTTCGAACTGTTAATTACCCATTTGTTACACTTTTCTGTAAAGATGGACTGTCTGGTAGGAAGAAAGAGGGAAAATACATACTCTAGTGACTGTATAATTTTTTTTCAAGAAAAAAATGTTTTACATTGGGTCTCTGCCCAGCTGTTTGTGTCCTACTCAAAATAAATAGGAAGGCATTCTGTGACTGTATGACTTTACAAGTGAACCACAAGCTATATTGTTATGTACTATTTTTAAGATTGAGAGCATCATGTTTGTAGAAAAGCTCTCTGCATACTCAGCCTCTACAGTATTTGTGGAAAATGTTCCTGTCATATATATCTGTATAGAATGGCAATACCTTTACTAGACTTTACCACATCAAGGGAAGATGCTAACTTAAGAAAAGAAGTTCTGCAGTGTCTCTTCCACTAAGACTTCTAGCACCTCCAGAAACTGCATGAGTCACCTAGTGTAATGGTCATATGCAGTTACTCAAAAAAGAGTTACTCACCTTCTTGTGCCTGTCACCAAGATTTCCGCTAAGCTGAGTGGCAGCACAGCCCTTCAGCTGCTTAAATAGCCTTGCCCAGTCAAGCAGCTCCATGCACAGAGCCCTGAGCCCCTGTCTGGACAGGACTGATTAAGCAGTTGCAGCGCTGTGCAGGGCAGCTTAGAGGGAACCTTACCTGTCACCCTTTGAGATATATTGCCTGTGTCCATTATCTGATACATCCTCCTTCAGCAATCCAGCAGAATCTGTCATCTAAGAGGCTGGTACAAAGGAACAGAACGATGCTGGGGCAGCTGTGCTCTTAATATTCCCATCTTGGGTGCATGGAGAACACCAAGGTTCAAGCCAGTATTCCCTCTAATCTGCACAGAGCAGTGAGCCTCTGACTGGGTGGGGCTGATTAGTCACCTGTGAAGCTGTGCTGCCACTCAGCCTAGAGGGAACACTAGTTCAAGCATGACTGCCGCTATGCATATTGTAAGGGAAAACCCTCTGGAATAGGTACTTGTAATGGACACATGCAAAACACCTTGAATAACAACAATAATAGAAGGTAACTGTTTTTTTATTTATAAGCTTTGTAAATAAGTTGTGGAAATGCACAGAGAAGGAAGTGTGAACTAGTCAGACCAGAACAGCTGCACTATGAAAAGTTTCTCTTACCAGGAAAAGTTCCTGCCCATTTTATCTATAGTGTGGTCTTTTGTTTGCCGGTTGAAGAAATGTATGGCATGTGTTGCTTTATTTAGAATAACTAGATCATTTTTGCTAACATTTCCTTGAAAATTACAGAGAGAGAGACATCCTAGAAAATTTCAGTCCCAAATGTGAAAATTTAAAAAAACAAACTTGAGCTGTTGAGAACAGAAAAAGAGTGGAAACAGTTTTGTGTAATCTTTACCACAGCAGTTACTGCTACTCCAAATGTAAAGAAGTTTAGGCCTTGTCTATATTTACCAGGAGATCAACGCTGAGGGGCTCAATCTTCCAGGGGTAGATTTAGTAAGACCCACTAAATCAACCACTGATCACATTCCTGTCGACTCTCTGGTACTCTACTGAATTAAGAAGAGTAAGGGGAGTCAACAGGAGAGTTTTTCCTGTCAATCCCCTGCAGTGGGGATGCTGTGGTAACACAAGCTCAGATACTTTGACTCCAGCTATGCTATTCACGTAGCTGGAGTTATGTACCTTAGTTCGACATTGTTTCCTAGTATAAACCTGGCCTTAGTGAGAGTTGTGTTTGGTATGGGTGAAAGCTTTGGAAACACAAGTACGGGTATTAATCCAACACCTATGATAAACACGACAGTGTTGCAAAATCTCTTCTCCATTCATTCTCGCTCTGAGATGGATATATATTATACTACCCATTAAACCAGAGGTGGGAAACCTCAGGCCCCCTAGGCTCAGGGCTTCTCCCCCCAACATTAGGGAGCCCTCTCTGGTGCTCCAGCCCCTGCTATGCCCCCGACAGGGCTGGAGCACAGGCGCCACAGTCAGTGGGGGTGGGCTTTTTTTTTCTTTCACTTCTCACTTGTGTGTGGCCTCCCCCAATTAATTTTTTTTCTGTGGGTGGCCCCACAATGTGTGGCCCTCGATCCAAAAAAAGTTTTCCCACCCCTGGCCTAGACCATGAAATCACATTTCTGTGGGTCACCCCTGCTTTATAGGCTTCCTGTAATGGATAGCTGTCTCTGGAGAATAGGTCCATAATTCTCTACTACAGTTCTCCCTCAGAAGCAATCGTACACTGCAGTCCCTACTGATTGGTAAATTGAATACCCCATCCCATTCCCACCATGAAAGTGTGTGTGTGGCGGGCGGAATTCATGGTATTTTTGAAACTGAAGTTATTTGTGATGGTTGTTCAACAGTAACTTCAGCATGTGGGGGAGGAGATCTTCCACTTAAAATCCAGATATACGCAGGAGAGCACATTGCACTGAGCTGTTAGTTCCTGACTCCCCCAGAAGTACATAAAACCTTATAAACCTTATAAGTTGGCAGCTGAGGAGTCTTTGCTGAGATTGGAATTTTCCTCCAAAATATATTCTGCCAGAGCTCCTGGAATCCAGGACAGGTCCCCTTGAAGGTTTCTTGCTACTTTAATGCTCATCCAGGACCTCCACATGGACCAGCCACAGTATGACCCTGAACATACACAGAAAGTAGACAGACCTTCTGTTTTTAAGATCTTATTCAGAACAACAACATACAGTAAATTGCATGGACTTAATTCATGTGTCTCGGAAGGAAGAAGGATTCAAGAGACTCTGCTGACATCTTAACTTGAAAAACTTAAAAAACAATAAATAGTCTTGTAGCACTTTAAATACTAATAGAATATGTAGATGGTATCATGAGCTTTAATGGGCACAGCCCACTTCTTCAGATGACTGGAGTGTTGGATGTCCAGAACCAAAATAAATGAGCCCAAAATAACTTGAGTTCAGAGTGTCTGTATTCCAAACCTGATTCTTATCTCTTTAAGGCCACCCTTCACCAGCTATTAAAATCTTTGGTAAATGAAATAACCAATCATTCATTTTCTGATATAGCAGTAAAACTAATCTGAAAATTTTTCAAAATAAATCAGTATTTAATGATGTACTTCTAAATATGAAACCTACATCTATCTCTGAATTGTGAAGCATATGTATTAAGGTTATGACTACCACAAGAATGCACTTTTATGTAGAAAATCATGATTAAATCGAGTCTTCCTGATCAGTGATTTTTAAATCATGATTTAAATCAAATTTGATTTAAATCAGCTCCACCCTACCACTTATCCAAGTTTGTTTATTTAAAGTAGATGAAATGCACATTTATTGCCTCTGAAAATCTCTGTAATACACCATATTAAAAACTCCCACCCCACTAAAATGTTCATATCATTCTTTCACCCAAAATATATGCATTGTTATCCAGGATTACCTTGCTGTTCTTTAAAGATACAATCGACTTTGTTCTAATGTACAAATCAAATCTGTATCTTGAGAAATGAAAGAGTTGCTTAAAGAACAATTTTTAAAAGTTTCTATCAAGAGTCTATCATTCATTAATTTTGTCTCGTTGTATTTGTCATGATAACAAGATGTCTTTTATAGAAGTTACGGCTTTCATGAAATTTAAAATTCTTCTGAAACTTGATGAGTAATAGAAGCAAGACTATATTTATCTTAAATTAATAAAATTACTTAAATATCCTTTCTACCCCTAAGCTCTATCACTGAGACTCAGAGGAGAAAAACAAATACTTTAATAAAACATACTTTTATTAGTACATGCAGATTGTCCATGTCAAAAGCCTACTAGTCTTATTTCAATGTACTTTCTGCTCATTATGACAACCACATAATACAATCTGTCTGTGTTTTAATCCATTATTTAATTTTGATTTTAGGACACATACCCCTACTTGTTCTCTCACTGTATCTTTAAACACTCCATAAATGATATTTAACTACAGTATTAGAAGTTACACCCGTTTCTTTATGAGAGGGATAGGTCAGCTTCTGGTCATAAGCATTATTCAAACCTATAAAGTTCAATTTTTACTTTATTTCATTCCAGAAGTCAGAATGCCCTCCCTTTATAAGACGCTGGAGGCATACTGACCTGGTATGCCAGATTTGGTGCATTATTACCGACTCACAAAAACCTAACATGTTTCAAGTGTTTGGATTAAAACTATACATCCTTTATATGGTTGAAACTGTACATAGCAAGGGAATATTGGGAGTATTTTTAGTAGTTAATATTACATAGTACATACACTGAATTACATAATCAGTCTAAACAGGACATTGTTTTTTCTAAAAAAGCATTTTGGCAATCCTATTTTATATTAATTTAGCGCTACAGAGACTGAAGTTCTTTTAATGACTTAAACGTGTATTTAAAAGGGAGAAAATAGTAGAAACTTATCATAAAAGGATAGATAACATTGTATCCGCATATCTTAGCAATAATGTTTGTTCCATTAATTTTGATATGACCCCTTTTAAAATGCTTAATAGCTTTTTATTTGAAAATTCTTTTCTGCTCATACTTAAAAATCTTGGTTTCATATGATATATATTTCCATGTTCCGGAAGGGTGGAACAGCTTACTTCTCCCCTCCCCAAGGAATAATATGCATAACAGAGTGAAGAGAAGGTAAACTGCTAAAGCAAAGAATACCCTATGTTAATGTATGAGTAAAGTAAAATCAGATAAGGTGGAATTAAACAATGCTAGCGTATATAAAACTTTCATTGGTTCTAAAAGCACTGGCAGAGGTGAATCCCAGAGAACTTGGTGCCAATCTACATTGAAAAATTGACATTTTCAGGAAACCCAATATGGGAGAATTTAAAAACAGAAAAGTAAAGGAAATGGAAGGCCACGATATGATTTTTTGTTTTGTAATTTCAAAGTACTTTGTGAACAAGGCAGTTTCACCTGAAAGCCTTTTAGTATTTTGTTCTAACTATAACTTCTTGTCTTAACAGTTACAAGACCGCACACAGTTTAGTGACCGAGATTTAGCCACGCTCAAGAAATACTGGGACAATGGCATGACCAGTCTGGGCTCAGTCTGCAGAGAAAAAATTGAAGCTGTTGCTGCAGAATTAAATGTTGATTGTGAAATAGTGCGGGTAAGAACTGAACAGTCTCCGTTATCTTGTTTCAGAACCAAAAATAGCATAGATTAAAAAAAAATGTTTAAAACTGCTTGAGCTAGCCAGAAATAGATTTCACATATTAAATAATGACTGGACTGTTAGGATGTACTCTTGCTCTTTCACCAGTCTATATATAGATAAGTCCTCTGGTGAGAGGATTTTTTTTTATTGTTCAGCAGCAAGAGCAGCTCTACAAAACATTTGACATTCCATTTAGAGTGGAATTTATATAAGGTTTTAAATGAGTGAGAGTATCCCAGCAGATTGAAAAGAACTAGCAATTATGATGGGATTAAAATACAAAATAGTGCTAGGAATAAGAGAATACTTCTGGTGTAAAATCATCAAAAACATGTGAAAGAAATTGATCAAAATGGGGGAGGGAATACTTTTCAGGAACCAGGATCTGATGTGACAAGAGGGCAAAGGATATTCTGAGGGATGCTGGGGAATTTCCATGTAATAGTCCCCATAGTGATCAATAATTTCCTTAGGGAAGAAAAATGAATGTAAGATTGATGTGCTTCAGCCATGTAGTATAACTGAAGAAAATAGTAGACTAATGCTAGACACCAGTACAGAGGAATGCAATTCTGGGGGCAATCCAAAATTATATGGATTTTAGGATCTCTTCTAGCTTGAAGTTGGAATCTGGATACTACAGCAGAAGACAGAGCTGTAGAATTATCATCACTATGATGGTCACATATGTATAGAATGTATATAGATACATCATTCCCATGGATTGGGAAAGTGATAATCGCTTCATTCAATACTAATGAAACTCTGTATAAGGTACAATCTACAATTCTGAGTCCTGACCTAATAGAAAGTTAGATGGAATTTAGAGCAGTTAGGGGATGGAGGAATTGACTAACGAGAAGAGTTGAAAAAATGATGTAATTTGGCTGTGTGATGACTAAGAAGGAGCACAGTTGGAACTGTTTACAAATATTGAACTAGTTTGCCAAACCAAGTGGTGGAAGTTCTTTTGCCTGGCTTGTTTCTGCCTGACTATATTGCAGGAAAGTCTAGTGTAGGGAATAGTTTTTTATTAACAGGAGTATGGACATGACAGGTTACTTTGACCTTCACTTTTCATGATTCTGACAAGTAGGTGTTAATCACAGATTTTGTTTTTTCATCTTGAGTCCAAGCTAACTATGATAATTAATTTCCGTTAACATGTTTCATCTTTTTAAGAGCTATGCTAAGCACCACGATAATGACAATATTTATTATCTAATTAAGTAGCATTTATAGTTACTTATAAACTACAATCGGGGCTGTACTTGACATTTTCATCATATCAGAATCAAATGGAAATAAATACAAAGATTTTAAAGTCATGATTCATTTGTTATAATTATTGCATTTTTTTATTTGGGGCAAGATTAGAAAGGCAAAGGTACAAAATGAGTTCAGTATAGCTAGACACATAAATGGTAACAAGAAGAAATTCTACAAAGATATTAGAAGCAAGAAGAAGATCAAGGACAGGGTAGGCCCATTGTTTAGTAAAGAGGGAGAAACAATAACATGAAACTTGGTGGCAGAGGTGCTTAATGATTTCGTTTCAGTTTTCACCAAGAAGATTGATGGTGACGGGATGTCTAACTTAATGAATGCTAGTGAAAATGGGGTAGGTTTAGAAGTTAAAAAAAAAAATTACTTAGAAAAGTTAGATGTCTTCAAGTCACCAGGGCCTGATGAAATACATCCTAGAATACTCAAGGTGCTGATAGGGGTGATATCTGAGCCTTTAGCTATTATCTTTGAAACGTCATGGAAGTTGGGAAAGATACCAGAAGACTGGAAAAGGGCAAATATAGTGCCCATCTATAAAAAGGGAAATAAGAACAACCCAGGAAACTACAGACCAGTCAGTTTAACTTCTGTGCCAGGAAAGATAATGGAGCAGGTAATTAAGGAATTCATCTGTAAACATCTGGAAGATAATAAGGTGCTAGGTAACAGCCAGCATGGATTTGTAAAGAACAGATCATGTCAAACTGATCTGATAGCTTTCTTTGATAGGATAACGTGTTTTGTGGAGAAGGGAGAAGCGGTGGACGTGGTATACCTAGATTTTAATAAAGCATTTGATACGGTCTCACATGACCTTCTTATCAATAAACTAGGGAAATACAACCTAGATGGGCTTAGTACAAGATGGGTGCATAACTGACTGGATAACCATTCTCAGAGTGTAGTTATTAACGGTTCACAGTCATGTTGGAAGGGCATAACAAGCAGGGTTCCGCAGGGATCTGTTCTGGGATTGGTTCTGTTCAATATCTTCATCAGTGATTTAGATGATGGCATAGAGTACGCTTATTAAGTTTGCAGATGACACCAAGCTGGGAGAGGTTGCAAGTGCTTTGGAGGATAGGGTCATAATTCAAAATGATCTGGACAAACTGGAGAAATGGTCTGAGGTAAATAGGATGAAGTTTAATAAGGAGAAATGCAAAGTATTCCACTTAGGAAGGAACACTTAGTTTCACACACACAGAATGGGAAGTGATTGTCAAGGAAGGAGTACTTCAGAAGGGATCTAGGCGTTTTAGTGGACCACAAGCTAAATATGAGCCAACTGTGTGATACTATGGCAAAAAAAGCAAACGATTCTGGGGTACATTAAAAGGAATGTTGTGAACAAGACACAAGAAGTCATTCTTCCGCTCTACTCTGTACTGATTAGGCCTCAGTTGGAGTATTGTGTCCAGTTCTGGACACCACATTTCGAGAAAGATGTGGAGAAATTAGAGAAGATCCAGAGAAGAGCAACAAGAATGATTAAAGGTCTAGAAAATATGAACTATGAGGAAAGACTGAAAGAACTGCGCTTATTTAGTTTGGAAAGGAGAAGACTAAGAGGGAACATGATAGCAGTTTTCAAGTATCTAAAAGGGTGTTGCAAGGAGGAAGGAAAAATGTTCTTCTTGGCCTCTGATGATTGAACAAGAAGCAGTGAGCTTCAATTGCAGCAAGGAAGGTTTAAGTCAGACCTTTCTAACTGTCAGGGTGGTTAAACACTGGAATAAATTGCCTAGGATGGTTGTGGAATCTCCATCACTGGAGATACTTAAAAGCAGGTTGGATAGACATCTGTCAGGGATGGATCTAGATGGTGCTTGGTCCTGCTGTGAGGGCAGGGGACTGGACTTGATGATCTCTTGAGGTCTCTTCCAGTTCTAGTATTCTAGGATTTAAATGTTTTTTACCATTATGTGACCAAAACATTTTTTATTTCATTTTATGTAAGTTTACTTTAATCTCTATGTGACCTAGGAGTAGGGTGATCATAGTTCCCTATGGTAAATATAGACAGGTGGTAAAATTACTCTGATTGCTGTTGAATCACTTGAATATATCATACATTGAAATTAACATCATTAAAAAGAAACACTGAGTAACTGGATTCCTTGTAGTTACTTTCTTATCTTTATAGTTTTAGGGTTCAAACAAGTAGAGCTGATGCACACATTTTCCCGTACACTGCTCTTACATAGGAGGGGTGACTGACCCACCCTTCCTACCCAGCCCTCTCTGTCCTTTATGCCTGGCTGAGCTCCCAGGATGGACCCACCTCTCCTGATACCTGGCACAACATCTTCCTAGAGCAACAAATGGGTGTGGGAAATGCAGGGTCATATGCTCCTCCCTTTCCTCCCGCCCCCCTCCCCAATTTCAGCCAGGGTTCTCCCCAGAATGTGACCAGAAGCAGTTTTTCAGCATTGTGAAAGAGAGAAGGGATGGGAGCTGCCTCTGAGGAGCTGCGGGTGGGGGAAAAGGTGATCTGGAGGATCTCATCTCTTTCCCATGCCTAGGGTTGCCAGATGGTTTAACGAAAAATACTGAACCCCCCCCCCCTCCAAAAAAAAACAACCCAACACTGTTGAGGAAAAAAAAGGGGGGGAGACCAAAGTTGTTGAGGGGAAAAAAAAAGGATCTCGACAGTTATTAAGCAATAAATAAATAAATAAATAAATAAAACAGCATGGCCCCTTTAAGGCCTTTGGGGGTTTTTTGCTGGCGGCCATCTTGTTTTCTTACTCTGTGCGGGAAGAGAGCTCCCCTGCGGAACCAGGTACGTGGGGAGGAGGGGAGGACTCGGGGGGGCTGAAAGGGGTCCAGGAGGGGTCCAGGGGCTGGGTCGGGGTGGGGGGAGCCTGGGGCTGGGCCCGGTTGCTGAGTGTAGTAGGGTTGCCAGGTGTCTGGTATTTTCGCCTCCTGTCCGGTTAAAAAAAATCAGAAAATACCGGACATTTTAGGTGTCCGGTATCTTCTGTTTTTTTTTACCGGACAAGAGGCGAAAATACCGGACTGTCCGGGTCAATACCGGACACCTGTCAACCCTACTTATGCCCCCATTCCAGTATGGCTGAAATCAGCTAGTCCCTTCCTTCCTACACAGTATCAAAGACAATTAACATTCCCAGGCAGCTGCTGGCCACCAAGATAACCAGCTGCCTCCTGTTCCCTGGCTATAGTGTGTGCAGGAAGGGGTTAAGTCCTAAGGATGACTGCAGGTTAAGGTTAAGTCCTAATCTGACTGCAGGGTCTTCGGTAAACCTAACCAGAGAGGTGGCTCAGCAGAGGAGATGACCATCAGGGATGGAGCAGCAGTCAGGGTCAGAGGTGGGGAGGGCTGAAGAGGGTGCTGAGCTGTTCAGAGTGTGAAACTGCTTCTCTTCTCCCCTCCACCCTACTATGCTAGATCTTAGCAGAAGTTTCCCTATGCCAGAGCTGTGTGTGGCTTCAGCACATGCAGCGTTTGGCTCTTCCTGGCTAGTGCCCGCTCCAGAGGGTCTTGGGCTTTCCCAGGATACTGGCCCAGCCAGAGGCATTGGGGGAGAAAGGAACCTGCTATCTTGGCTCTTGGTGGGCTCAGTCCTCCAAGCAGGGGCTGGTTTTACAAACAGCCCTGGGGGTGGGAGATGCCCCACCAAGGAGCGGCAGCGAGGGTGGGTGTGGGTTGAAGGGTCAAAGCAGGGTGAGGACAATGAGAGGGAAAACACAGAAAGGGCTGATTGTAGCAGAGGTGACCTGAACCAGCTGCTGCCTGGCACTACTTGCTTACACTCACTAACCACTGCAGCCAGTGCCAGGTAGAAACAGGGCAGGGGACAGGGCTTGGCTGGTCAATAGCTGGCACACAGTAGGGCCTGCACTGACAGACCAACAGAGAGAGCAGCCGGCCCCATCCCTGCATTTTTGCCCCACCACCAGCCTTGCACACCCACCCGTACCATCAGCCACTGGACTTCCCCCCATTTGCCATGGGTGGGCAAGCAGCTGATGAGTAGAGATCCAGCCAGCAGCAGGACCCACCAGTACTGATGGATGTGGGGAAAGACAAAAAATATAGGACAATTTGCCAGTTTTTAAGACACCTGAAGAAGGCCTTGAATACAGGACTGTCCCTTTAAAATAGGACATCTGGCCGCCTCTCCTAGGACACACTCTCATGTCATATTAAATATAGATCAGAACTTTGTAAATATAGGGAACTTGAGAGCTGAAAAATATAGTTTTGTACATTAATTCATTTTGGAAAAGTTAATAAGACAACTGTCTGCATTCACTTTTAATAATGTTGGGAGTATTTTGAATCTGAAGGTGCTAGAAGAGAGAGATAATACATAACACACTGGGATTTAGGCTACTTTCTCACATATTTGGGTGTTTTATGTTGGTACAGGGAAATGATCAAATACTGAGCATGGTACTGCACTCTTTGGAGATAAGTAAATCCTTCAGTTCTACAAGTCACAATATGCTTCAGGATGCCTGAAAATTGAAGTCATTTGGGTACTGTATCAGTGCAGGGGTCTGGCTGTTTGATTTTTGCTTTCAGCATCAGGTCCTGTGTTTATAAGAAAACTCTGTTCAATGATAGAAATTGCTTAGTGTATTTTACTACCATTTATGGCATTAGTAATTGGGCAGCAGTATACTGTGAAAGATGAGTCTGGATCAGAGACAGTCACTTCTTGCCTCACCCTTGTTTCTATATTGCCATGAAAAACATGTTAATTCCATCAGTAGTAATCACATTGATATCAGAGAAATTCCAAGACTCCATTTTGTATTTCTGACTTCCTTTTGAATAAGCTAGAGTCACTCCACCATTGGAATCTGCAGGTCTCATTATACTTCAAAGGCAGGAGAAAGTTTTAGTTGGCCAGCATAGAATTGGTGGAAAAAATAAAGTAAGCAAAAGGTCAGCAGATGAAAACCTTGAGGTAAACAGCTGCAGGCTAAAAATAGAAGTGGCAGTGAGCAACAGGGATGTGAAAAGTTAACCGGTAAACAGCACCCTAAACAAGAAATGCTTACTGGTTCCAGTTAATCGATGAAGTGGTGGGGGCTGGAACAGTTCCCTGCCTGCCCACCTGGAATCCTGCTTAGTCAGTCGGTTAACCAGTTAAACATTATGATAACCTAATGTTTAACCAGTTAACTGATTGACCAGGATTTTACATTCCTAGTGAGCATGTACAGTAAAGATCTGACAGAAAGATATTATCAAAGTGTCTAAAAAGTTCTGACAGGATAATCTAAAAGTCAGTGTGTCAGTGAGCTGACAGGAGGAGAGAGTAAGTGCTGACAGACAAAAAGGACAGAGGAGAAAAGCAAAGCTTGCATGAGCAGTCCATTGATAGCGGCTGTAGCAGAGTGTCCTGCTCTGTCCAGCAACAGAGGAAGAAGCAGAAACAACACAACAGCAGAGGGAGGCAGAGAGTTTAGGAAAAACAGTTCAGTATGCATGGAGTACATCTCTCAGACAATATTATAAACTAATATAGTGTAATGAGTGTCTGTGTGTGTGCTTGTGTTGGGCTATTTGTAAAGGTATTGTATATATGTAAGATTTAAAGAACAGTTAAAATTGCTGTCAGCTGTGAATGACTGATCACCATAAACAGGGTGCATAACCTTTGATCCTCTCAACTGTAAGGCAGTATGGTTTAGAGAGCTCTTTAGGAGATTTGTATTTTAGGTTATTATTAGGGATTATTTGCACCAATTTAAAAGGCACCTTGTTTTGGAAAAACACTGCTTTATGTTAGTCATTTATCGGGAGATTATGTCTGTCATCCAGGCATTTCCTAAGCCATCCTGGAAACCAGTAGGGCCGACAGACTTGCCAGGCCCCTGGGCAAGGCGGGGGGAGTGAGCTTCTCCATGCCCCGAGAAGGGCTGGGGCTTCCAGCAGAAGGGGCAGAGCTGGGGATTGTCTCCCCAAGGCAGCCCTCAGCTCTGTCCGGAGCACATCACACCTCCCCCAGGCCCAACTCTGGCCACCGCCACTGCTGCAGTAGTGCTGGCAGCAGCCAGGGAGCCCTGGGCCCTTTTGAATCACTGGGCCCCAGGGCAGTTTCCCCCTTTCCTCCTCCCTCTCTTTCCCCATCAGCAGGCCTGCTGGAGACCCACACCTCAGGAAACAGACTGATTAGTAGGTGACCTATTCTGGGGGTACCCTAAATCTGTTTTGGGGGGTAACAACATCTGTTGGAATGCACTGCTTTTGATCATACAACAGTTGAGCAAACTCTGTTCTACTTTACAAACATATACAATTTATAAAAGAAAATGTTTTACAAATTCCTAATTGTGCCAATAGCAGTGAGATGGCTATCACTCCCTTTCTTTAGTTAAAAAAAAAAAAGTGCCGATGCATGTTAGAGTTTTGAAGATGCTGTGATATGTAAATGCCAGTATAATTGATGTAACAATTACAAGTATTTTACAGCAGAATTAGGGTTCCTATGTGTATAAATCTTCTAGGCCTACCAATATACCACTCTCCATCCTTAAAAGGAGATAAGGCAGTTGCTACTGGGTGAATATGTGGATATATTAAAATGAAAAAAGATGTTTGCCATAATGAGCAAACTCCTGAAAACCTGTTTTAAATGTCCTTCCTATCAAAATAACAAATGTTATCATTTAGAGGTTTTTCGGGAAGGGGACATAGCTATGAAAGGCACAAATCATGAAAGACTGGAGGCTGACAGCACTGCAGGGACAAAGTTTAGATTGTTTAATGGACAAAATTTGTGGCATATATCTTCTTTTAAGTCTGGTGTCAAAACCTGTGTATTTAACCACAGCTTTTGAGGGGATTTTTATGTTTTCATTTAGCATATTCTTTAGATTAGTACTTCACAGCCTTAACTTTTAACTAACAAAGACTTTGTTTGGGAGTAGCTCCTGTAATCAATGAATTAATAATTAATTGTTTATATTGTTTCAGAGAAGTATGTACTAAACTTCTTTGTACAATTTCATAATTTAGAAATAATTTGAGGAATAGAGGACAGGTGCATGACAAAGGTAGTTTGTAAATAATTAGTTTTCATTTTTGTAGGGTATTGAGTTTTTCAAGGAGATAGAATATGTGGTTTAGATCAGTATTCCTCCTTGGGGCTAAGTCAGCTGATTTACAGAAAAGATACATTTATATATTTAGGTGCATTTCCCAATGCACTGGTCCAACATATTCAGGAAACTCTGTACATACATGGCATATCTTTTTTTCTGGATGATATGGAAGTGGATACATGAATTTAAAAGGCCATGTTCAACATACAGTAATAAATACATGATTCTATTCTTCTTTAAGGAGTGTCCCTGTGGGTGCTCCACTTCAATGTTTTGTCACCCCTGTGCTTATAGTTGGATATTTTTAGCAGCAGTACCCTGGGTGCTGACACTCATGAGCAGTGCCATCTTGTGCCATAGCAAACATTCTGATGTGTGGGTCAATTCCCTCAGTATCTTCTCAAGAGCCTCAGGCTTTGGTTGGAATCCAGCAGCGCTCCTGTTCACTTGTTGAGATAAAATTGTTATTAGCCTACTTTACTTTAAATAACATTTCCTTTCTCTCTTATTTCCTCCTTTCTTAAAAAAAATATTATTTCTACTCCTTCTCCTGCCTTAACCTTTCCCTTTAGTTAGAGCTATAATCATGCCAGGCTTTCCTGGCTTTAAAAGATATCTGACTTGCAGGCTATCCATCCCTGTTTCAGATGGACATGCACAATGCATTCAGTGCCTGGGGAAGGATCATTCCCCCCAGAAGTGTCACCATTTCAAAAAGCTCTCCTACAGGTCTCTTAAGGCTAGAGATCTGCAGCTCAAACTGCTCGTGATGGAAAAGACAGTGAGATCAGCCTCTGAACCAGAGTCATAGGCCACTCCACTGCAAACTTCTCCTACTGCAATTTCTGACCAAGGGACAGCTATGCCTCTTCAAAATGTTCCAGCTTAGAGGACAGCAAAGAGGAAGCATACATCATCCCCAAGTACCAAGAGGCTGAATAAAAAGGCATCCCCACAACAAAAGCCATCCTCACTACTGATGGCACTGGCTTCAGGGGATCAGCAGGTTATGAGTACATCCAGTACGGGCAAGTCCCAAGGGGCAGTGTCAGCTAAGGAAGCACACCCTGTGGTCTCCTCTTCAAAACTGAAAAACTGCTTCTGCGTGATCAGCACCAAAAAAGTTGGCAACAAAACCAGCGCAGCAGACCGGCACTGCGGGCCGCCTCGACCCACCGGTACACACCCTCTCGAAAATGGCACCAGGGTCACGCACTGAGACGCCATCGGTACCAGCAATGGCACGTGCAGACAGTGTCTCTGTACAGGTACCAGCACACATTGAGACCACGCCAGGATCCTCAGTACCAGCATTCCCAGTACTGCGCTCCTTGACTTCTTATGAAGACTTGGCAGTAACCTCAGTACCAGGAGCCCCTCTTTTCGGCACCGATGCCACTCCAATGCTGGAAGGACCGAACAGGCTTGCCACCCCATCTAGCTCTGTTCTGCTTTTCTCTAGTGAAGATGAGGATGACCATGAAGAGATTTCCTTCTCTCCACATCACTCTTCCCCCAAACCATCCTCACAACTTCAGCAGCAACAGAACCAAGGGCATGTGTGGCAGCCTTTTCCCTGGTTCCCTCCCAACCCTTTCCCTCCATCTCGTCAGGGATGGGATCCCTGGGTCCCCTTCAGAGCCCAGGTGGCAGCATCTCAGGACCCACTACAGGAGAAACCACAACCAGTGACTCCAAGACCCCCGTTGTCAATGAGGTCTGACACCACGCAGGAGGACATAGAAGAATTCTCCAGGAGGATGACACTCTTCCCCCCAACTCACCTGTCTTTGTCCTCTGCCAATGAGTCAATCATGCTCCCACCACCAACAGCTGGGAATGATTTCAAGTCCTTCCAGGACTTCTTCAAATATATCGCACACTCTTGGACATTTCTTTGGTGGAGGTCCCTAACCAATCTCCTCCACACTTACACTTCCTCCAAGATAGTCCTTCCTATAAACGAAGCCATCTTGGATCCAGCCAAGATTATCTGGCAGACACTGGCCTCAATATCACCACCATCAAAGGCAGACAAGAAATACTGTGTCCCAGCCAAGGGGGGCCAAATTCTTGCATTCAGCCAAATTCATGCATTCAGCCCCAAACTCCCTTGTTGTAGAGGCTGTACACACAAGAGGCAAACAGACCCACTTTACGTCAGTGGTCTATGACAAAAATTGGAAGAGGTTGGATATATTTGGGAGGAACGCCTACTCATCTGCATCCTTACAATTCAGGATTGCCAGTTATTCGGCTCTCCTAGCCAAGTACATGTACAACACTTTTGACAACATGAAGACTTTTTTTATTGAGCAGCTTCCAGAGGAGCACAAGGTCCCCTTCAAGTACAGTCTCAAAGAGGGTTCCTTGGTAGCTAAGATGGCACTTGCAAGCCTCCTTGGATTCTGCAGACACATAATCCTGCTTCCTGGTGACTGTGGTGGTGATGCACAGGGCCTCCTGGCTGCATGTCTCCAGGTTTTCTAGGGAAGTGCAAAATACATTTGAAGATCTGCCCTTTAAGGAGCAAAAGCTATTCTCCTCCTCAACAGATACTTCCCTCCACACTCTAAAAGATTCCAGAGCAACACTGAAAACCTTGGGAATGTATGTTCTGCAGCCCAAGAAAAAGCAAAACTGGTTTTACACCCCTTGGTCCAGAACCTCCTCTTACACCTCACAGCAGGGAAGTTACGATTTGGGGCATTGCCAAAGGCAACAGAAGAGGAGACAACCTCAATACCTCAAGACCAATCTGCTGTGCCCCAACCTTCGAACTCCAGACAGGCATTTTGAAGAACTGGTCAAGGGTTCAACATCAATTTCTCCACACAATCGGCTGTTGTTACAGTCTGCTTTCCCCACCATCAAGCCTGGTCACCCATAACATCTGACAAGTGGGGATTGGACATAATCATCGAAAGTTATTCCATTCCTTTCATCTCCTTCCCACCAGCACAACCCCCTTACCTGTCCCTCTTCACAGACCCTTCCCACGAGATTCTCCTACAACAGGAGAGAGACAAGCTACTTGCTATGGGAGCAATAGAACCAGTTCCATCACCCCACAGGGGAAAGGGATTTTAGTCCCAATACTTTTTAACTTGCAAGAAGACAGGAGGTTGGGGACCCATCTTGGACCTGCATAGACTGAACAAATATCTAAAAAAGCAGCACTTTATCTTTGCCAGAGTTACCATGATAATCTCATTGTTAGAGGAAAGGAAACTTGGGTGTCATCCTTCAACCTACAAGATGCCTACTTTCACATGACAATCCATCCATTTCAGAGGAGGTTTCTCAAATTCAACCTAGAGAAAGGCCATACTGGGTCAGGTAAATGATCTAGAGAAAGGGGTAAACAGTGAGGTGGCAAAATTTGCAGATGATGCCAAACTGCTCAAGATAAACTTAAAAAACAACAAATGGTCTGATAGCACTTTATAGACGAACAAAATATGTAGATGGTATCATGAGCTTTCGTGGGCACAGCCCACTTCTTCAGATGACCGAAGTGTTTAAATCTCTTATGTTAGTAAAGTTGCTGACACTTTACATTAGAAGACCCAGTTTTCAGTTTTTTATATTTTTGTGAAACTTTAACACCTTGGGCTCAATTTTCCATGCTGGGTGTCTTCAGGGTTATTATTGTTATTTTTAATTTCAGCCAAAACATTTGAGCTGTTTCTGAGAACGAGGCAAGGGAAAAATATACTGTTTTGCCTATGTTAAAAGTTTCTGGATTTTTTGTTTGTTTGTTTTGTGTAACCTTCGATACTTTAGTGCTTTAGCCACAACTCAGAGTTTATCAGGGGATGTGCCTCTTGCATTTCTGTGAAAATCTGCCCAATTTTTGGCCAAATTATAAAACTTTGAAGAAAATTGCAATTTGCACATGTTCATTAAAGACTTCTTGATATATAGCTGCTAAAAATTTCTGAAGATTTGATCTTCACTGAGCATGCTACAGTGCTTCTCAGCTCCTTTTGCACAGCCTCTGCATGTGTCTTCCACATAGAGTACCTGAGCCATACTCCTTTCCCTAACAGTTCATGTATGTGATCAGACAGTGCCTGTGCAGTCCCAGAATTAGGCTTGGACTGGGCATGGCAACTGATCCCAGAAACCTTGTCTCTTCTGTGCTTTCAGTGTCTCTCCCAATGGCCTGTTTTGAATACATAGGGAACAAAAAGCTAGACCAGTGGTTCTCAAACTGCGGTCTGCAGACCACTAGTGGTCCACGGCCGCATTCCAGGTCCACTGTGGCTTGAACTCAGTGCCCTCCCCCTCCTCCTTCCCTTTCCCCACAGCAGGGAGCCCATGCTGGCACTCCAGCTCATGCCCATCTCCCCTGCGAAGTTGGAGCACAAGCGCTGGCTTCCTTCTGGGGGAGGGGAGAGACAGTCCTGAGCCTCCCCGCCGGATCCGGCTCTTGGGGAAGAAGCGGCTCCATGCGCTGCTGCTCCTCCTACTGGGGGAACAGAAGCACATGGACATGCTGCCTGGAAGCTTTCCCCAGTGCTGCCATAGCCAAAATTGGGAACAGCAGGAGGCACCGTGCCTGGGAGCAATGCGGGGCACGAAAGCAAGTAAGTACCCCACCTTCCCCTCATGCCCATACCCAGCCCACTCCTGCACCCTACCCCCACCCTGCTCCTATACCCTCCCTCCTGGCCATGCACTGCACCTTCCCTTGCTCTTGCCCCCTCCCTCCTGGCCTTACACCCTACTCCCTAGCCTGCTCTGGCACCCTACCTTCCATCCAGACCTCACATCCTCACCTCCTCCTGTACCCCACCTTCTCCCCAGATCCTGAATCCCCATCCCTATCCCACTCACTGGCAGCTCTGTCCTGCACATTGAACCCCTCATTTTTGTCCCCACTGCAGAATCCACCAAAAAAGTAAATCTAGCCTATGGGAAGCCGTGAACCTCAGTCTTCCCTGTCCCTTCCTCTTGCCCCATGGAGCACCAGGGGAATGAAGCGTCTCAGTTGGGGCTTTTGGGAGGAATTTTTTTTGTTTCTTACTTGTGTTGTCCCCAACTGATTTTTTTTTTTCTGTGTGCCAGTCAGGGGCGGCCCGTGGCTATAGGAAGACTCAGCTGCTATCTAGGGCGCCCGATGATGACGTCACGGGGGCGCCCGGGGCGCCTGCCGATGACGTCAGTCCATTGACGACCCTGCAGGCGGGGGCGCCGATCACGCCAGGGCCGCTCCTGGCACCAGTGGTCCTTGACCCAAAAAGTTTGCCCACCTCTGCCAAAATAAAGAAAACATTGAAATCTTTTGTGTTGGACATAGATTAATATCTAACTTTATTTAAAATGAAGTTTGACTAACATGAGAAAGGGGGTAGCCGAGTTAGTCTGTACAGGATAAACTTAAAAAACAACAAATGTTGGAGGGGAAGAAAAGGAGTGCAGTGGACTGGAACTGGACATTTGGTTGAGACTGGAGGAATAAGAAACAGAGACTGGCTGGGTGTGGAAACTGAGGCTGAGAGTTGAAGGTGAAGGTGGGAGAGGTTTGGCAAGGAGACTGGGACTAAGAACCAGTTTGGAGAGGAGTAGAGGTGAGGGGAGATTGGATAGGAGGAAAGACTGAGACGGGTTGAGCAAAGAGACTTGGGACATGGTGATGGAGATTGGGGAAGGATTCTGAGGGGGTGAGCAAAATTGGATACAGAGCCTGGGATGAAGACTGAATTTGAGAACCAATGTGGATGGAAGGGAAGAGACAAGATCAGGCAAGGAGCTACAGGCAATCTTAATTATGGCGTTTTTAATTCTGAATGCTTGAATTTTTTTTTCAATGTTAATACTGTTCTTTTAATGTTTTTGTATGTAATTTAGGGGAAAGGATAAGCATGTCTTTTGCCATGTATATTTTTAAGTGTAAATTTTTATCTGTTAACAGATGTGATGACTTAGAATATGTGAAAGGAATGTAAGGCTATGTTGTCTGATTCTAAGTCACCTTTAAGGTTAATTGATTCTGAGGCTGCTTCAAGATCCCAAAATATTTTGGAGTTACCTGAATGTTGCTCTTAACACACATAGACTCACTCATAGGACTGGAAGGCACCTTGAGAGGTCATCTAGTCCAGTTCCCGGCACACATGGCAGGACTAAGTATTATCTAGGCCAGTGGTATCCAACCTTTTTGCACACAAGATTAAGTGCAATCCAAGATCTACATCAAACCCAAATATCCTTGCCCTGCCTCCTTTGTGCTCCTTTGCCCCGCCTCTCTCTGTGGCCCCGCCCATGCTCACTCCATCCTCCTCCCTCCCAACACTCACTTTCACCAGGCTGGAGCAGTGAGTTGGGGTGCAGACTCTGGTCTCGGATTAAGGGATTTGAAGTGTGAGACGGGCTCTGAGCTGAGCTTGGGGCAGGCAGCTGGGGTGCTGGAGAGGGTTCTAGGTGTAGGCTCTGGGAGGGTGTTTGGATGCACGGGGGCTCAGGACTAGGGCAGGGGCTTGGGGTACAGGAGGCGGTTCATGACTTGGGTAGGGGTTCAGGATGTGGACTCCAGCTGGGCACTGCTTAGCTCAGGTGGCTCCTGGATGATGGTACAGTGGGGCTAAGGCAGGCACGCCCCTGCCCTGGCCCTACACCACTCCCAAAAACAGCCAGCAAACTTGCTCTATCCCTAGTCCTGTGTGCCCCTTTCTCTGCTCTGTGGAGATAGGATACAGGGTGGGAGAAGGGGGCACTTTGACATCAGCACCCATCCTTTCCCTTCCCTGAACAGCAAACGAGGCTTCTTGGGAACAGCTCCAAGGCAAAGGGCCAGAGATGCACAGCAGTGGGAGGAGGAGCAGTTGAAGTGCTGGCACTTGATAGCCACGTGGCCAAACCATTCAAGATCACCTGTCAGAGGCTCCAAGATCTACCAGTAGATCCCGATCTACTGGTTGGTGGCCACTGATCTAGACCAACGGTCTCAAACTCATGGTCCATGAGCTATCCGTACTGGCAGCAGCATGGAGCCCTGCTTCGCTACTGATGGTGATGCCAGGGGATCCCCAGGAGAATTAAGTCACCGAGGGGCATCCAGCAGGGTCAGGGGACGCATGTGGGTGGAACATGCATGAACGTATGGCAACCTCTCCCACCCCCTCCGAGCCTGTGTAAAGGGGGTGCCTGCAGGCCTACTAGGAGGATATGAGGACTGGCACTGGTTTTAAGGCAAATTGAATTTGAGACCCCCGAGACAGACAATCCCTGACAGGTGTTTATCTAATCTCTTTAAAATCTTCAGTGATGGAGACTCCACAACTTCCCTAGGCAAATTAACTGACAACTCCTACAGCTTATTCTTATAACAGTGGAAAGCCGAAGCATAGTGGTGCTCTGGCTCTGTAAACTTTTCTCTGGATATGTCCCCTTTGTAGAGAGGAATATGCTGTGAGAAATCCAAGGTAGGCCAGATCCATTAGGTTTGGGGCTGCTTTGTTCCACTGGCATGTAGTAGAGTAGGGGGAACTGGACCAATGATCTTGCCTTCTCCCTGTCACAAGGAAATGTTCGTTATGCTTGGTTTTAGGCCTGTAGTTTTGCTACTGTTTCTGATATCATCCCTTTGTATTTATCTTTACAAGACTTGGATTGGTAATCGAAGACGAAAATATCGCTTAATGGGGATTGAAGTCCCCCCCCCAAGAGGCGGTCCTGCTGATTTCTGTGACCACCCGGAATCTGGTGCTAAATCAGCAGTTACTTCAGGAGAGGAAATTGCTACCGAAGTGGGAGATGATAATGATAGGAATGATGAAGTATCAATCTGCTTATCTGAAGGAAGTTCACAAGGTATTTGAAACTGAAATTGCTACTGTTAATTATATTTTGCATTTTTTTGTGCTTTTCATTTCTCCTTGGTGTGAACATTAAGAAGTGTCTGAAACAGTAGCTTTTTCTTGCCTATGAAATGAGCAGCCTTCTGAAACTCAACCCAGCTTTTTTAAATTAGTCATTTGGAATTGTCCTTGTCAAGGTGGGAGAAGCACGTTTTTGAGATTACATAGTTTTTATGCAAACTAATAAGAGGACCCATTCAGCACTCTGACGACTAGCAATTTTTTTTCTAAACCACTAAAATAAACAGACCTATTAGTTTCTCTCAGTCAGTGAGTGGTTCTCAACCTATTTACCATTTTGGACTGCATATACAGCTCTCAATGTGTTGTGTTGGCAGCATCCACACAGTTTATGTACTATCTATTGATCTTTTAAAAATAAGTAAGGTTTTGTGTTTGTTATCTGACAACAATATGATTCAGACTGATATAGTTCCTTTCATTTCAACACTAGCAAATGTTTGCCAAGAGTATTTTAAATTAGCAAAATATCCAAAACATTAACTGGTAAAATGAATTAATTTACTGGAAGGGTGACATGGCATGGTATGTGCCAGCCTTACTTCTACACTGCTTCTGGCTGTGAGGCTGTGGAGCTTGCCGGCAAAGATGGGGAACACTGCCCAGTGCAGTTTGTCCCCTAGCCAGGGACTATCTCCTGCAAGCCCAGGTCCCATCTAGGGACCGCCCTCCAGCCCCTCCCCAGATTGCACCCCCAATCAGGGAATGCCCCTCCATCATCCAGGCCATCTTGGTCTGTATATTCAGGATCCACATGCCCCTCCCCCCTCACACACACACACTTGGCTGGCACACGTGCATGCCCTGTAGTGACAGGATGCTCTATCCAGTGTGGAATGTCTTCCCCAGGGATGGTTCCCTCCTTCAGCTAGTCCCCCACTCAACCCCTCAATACTCAACCTTCTTCATCCAGGGACTGTGCCCTGGTATCTAGCCACCCCATCCAGAGACTGCCCACAACCACCAGTCCTCCTCCCCAGAGTCTGTCCCCCATACATCCTTAACCTTCCCACCCCTGTGCATTTCCCTCCTTATGCCAGCTGGTTTCCTAGCTCTGCAACAGTTCAGCTGCCCAACCTGCCTTCCCCACCTACCACTGCAGCACTAGAGCCAGGGAGTTTGCTTCAGCTGAGGTTACTGGACCCGTGATCCTGTGAGTTTACAGGGATGTTGAGCACCCTGGTTTTATGCCAGTGTTGCTGGGCCCGTTCCTGGTAAGAGGAGGGGTTGATGCAAGGCCTAATCCCTCACTGCTTCATTTTTGCACACCCCTCTTGTTGGCTGTGTGCTTGGGACAGATGCCCCTTTCACATTGCCCTAGTTACTGCCTAAGGATATAAATTGGACCATAACTGCATGCTGATTGGGCAGCAAGTAGCTCGTGGGTTGAGAACTAATGCCTCTAGATCAGTGTTTCTTAAACTTTTTAAGACCGAGGAACACCAAACAATTTTTTTTTTCAATGAGGAACACCAAGGATTTCTTGTTGAGCCCCCCAAAAAAAAGGTCGGGGAGAAAGTTATTGAGGAAAAAAAAAAAAAGGGTTGCCTGCTCCTTTAAGGGCAGCCATTTTATACTGTGTTCTCCGTGGCACACCGGTGTACTGCAGAACACGGTTTAAGAAACACTGCTCTAGATGAACTCACTTTATGTCGCTGAATTAAAGTTACAACACAAAAAACCAGTCTAATCCAAACATACAATATACTATGAAAAGCATCTTTAAACAGCCTGGCAATATGTGGAGAATTGCACAGCAGAGTCAGTACCACTGGTCTAATTGGAAGGCACCTAAACTGTGTGTGCATGTGTGTGTGAGAGAGAGAACTTGTTTTCCCATCCCTACAGTTTCATGAGTTTGAGTGTTAAATGGGAATTAGACAATCAAATCATTTGCTCTGTCTCACAGAATAGAACGACCAAGTCAGTCTTCTATGTCCCTTTTTTAAATTAAAACTCTGGGCCCTAACGCAGATCAACTGCTACCTTTGCACGTTTCATTGGCTTCAAAAATTGAACTAATTGTTCTCCATGCTTCTTGATTCGAAGTGATCGATAAGCCCTGGGCTCAATTAACTAAAAAGAAGTCTGTTTTAGTGCATACTGTTGCAGCTTTGTGTGCTACATATGATTTTGTCAGTTTGTCTGAAGGGTAGAGAAGAAAAAGTTAGGGAAATTGAGAACTGTTAGAAACAAACTTATGATGGCTTTGTCAAATTCAGCTGTAGAGTAAGATAATACAGAATTGGGTAAAAGTGATTGAAAGCCAAGTAAGATGCCAAAGTATGAGAAACCTAGACTTGCCTGAAGGAGAGAGAACTGGTCCAGTAGAATGTATGTTTGTTTCTTTCAAAGAAAAAAGTGACTGTTGTGCAATTTAAAGTGAAGCATATCTTGGTATTCATTAAGTGAGGCCTTTTGAAGATCAGATCAGAGATGTAAGGGACTGAGCAATGAGAAGATGATTATAATAAAGCTTATGAAACTATAGCCGAACACAGGATTTCCTTGGGAACAAAAATGAACAATTTTTATATTAAATATAAGGATTATTTTCCTACCTTCCACAAGCCAAAAAGTAGTTCATAGTAAAGGCATCCATTTTAATTTTCCAGAAAGGATTTATTAAGAATAAATTAACTATATTTTATTAAATTCTCCCCAAATCTGTGGAAAAGCTGCTGGACTAAATTGCAACTAAAACGTCAGATGTAGTAGTGGACTTTGATTCTGATAATCCTTAAAACTGGAATCTATTTGTATTGTAAAATGATGATTATTTCAATTTGATTTTTGGGTCACAGACATTATTTTTTCTATTGACATTAAGTCTCCAGTCTCCCAACCTTATAATAAAGACTTTCTTATGAGAGGCAAGAGAGTGGCTAATTATATCAGCGAGGGCTTAAAAAAAACCAACACTCCTAGAGAAGATAAAGAGTCCAGAATTATATGCATCAGCTGTTTTGTTAAAGCTGTGTATTCACCCTTTTAACTTCTTTGGAAAATACAACTCTAGGTTCCAAAAGGAATTTCAGAGATCTGAAAAGAACTACTCCTGGGGGAATTGTGCACCCAAAAAGTTCTGCATACGATATTTTCAAAGTTCTCATATTTTATTTGTCAGAATAACACAATATAATCACACCAGTTTCAATTATTTTTGGTCATTTATTTCAGAATACTTGTCATCAAGTAGTCTGTAACAATGCAGACAAAAAGATTCAGGAAATGTTATTCCACAGTAGGCATATTAATACTAGAGATGTTAAAATGCGAGAAACTGTGTTAAGGATGTTAAGTATCAAGTAAATGACTAGTTGTGGACTTGATACAGTCCTCGTCGTCCCCCAACAAAGTGGTGTTTCCGTCCTCCTCCTCCCTTCCAGCCAACAACGTGAAACAATTTCTGGAATTATTCAAAAGGGTAGTGCAGTCACAAGGCATAGCCGTACAGGAGGTGGAAGAAAAGCAGCACAAGCTGCTAAAAATTCTACAGTCCACCACATCCTTCAAGATAGCATGACCCATAAATGTAGCCATCATGAGGCCATCGGAAAGCATATGGCGAACACCGACCTCTATTATATCCACAAACTGTAGGACCAATTTTAAAATATTTTGTCCCGGCTGGATTTTCTTTTCTCTCACCCCACGCCAAACTCATTAGGTGTAGATTCCATTCACCACTGCTCTAGACAACCATAGTTCAAATTGATGCCTCAGGACAAGAAGGACAAAAGGCTCAATATTTTTGGGAGAAAAGTCTGTTCATCAGCTACACTCCAGTTTAAAATTTCTACTTTTTTTGGCTCTCCTGGCTAATTATGATTACTCTAATTATACCAGGCAATAGGAGCTGCTAAACGACCTGCCAGAACAAAAAAAGGCCTTAACTGCAGTCCATCATGAAAGAAGGCCAATCCATTGACTGCATGGTGCTCCAAGCATCGATGGACGTAGCAGATTGGCTGCAGCCATCTGGCATTCCTAGGGAACTGCAAACCGAAGTGGAAGACTTTTGACAGGGCTCAGCTTTTTGCAGTGAAGACCGATGAAGTACTCCACTCAATGAAAGATTTGCACACAACCCTCTGGACACTTGGAACGTATATGCTGCCCAATAAGAGGAGGAGATACACCCCCTACCAGAGGCAACATCAGAAGCTGTTTGACAACAGATTGAAACAATGGACCAGTAGAAGAAGGGCATAACATACCCAATGCATCCACGCTCCAGTCTGCTGCACCCGAGCAGCAGATTTGAAAGTGTGGTTGAGGGCATGAGCAACCAACTTTGAGATCCAGTGCATACCATCCACACGTTCCACTATCGGTTGAGACACTTTTACCACTAATGGGCTCTCCTCATGATGGACCAGTGTGTCCTCGAGATTATAAGAACTGGCTACACCATCCCCTTTATGTCTATGCCCCTATCCACCCTCCTTCCCCATCCTTCTTAAGGGACCCTGTGGCAGTCCACAGCCACGAGTCATGCCCACCCAGGTCCGAGCGGGCGACCTCGCTAGCCCGCTGCCACTAGTCTAGGTGCAGCCTCTACGGGCACAAGCCGCTCCTGCCCGAGTCCGGGCGGGTGGCCCTGCGAGCCCACCGCCTAATAACTGACAGTGGTCTCTAAGAGCATGAGTCGCCCTCCCAAATAGTTCTTGCCCCTCTCAGGGCTTGAACTTCCCTCAACTTCCCCTTCAGGGCCTCGGCTTCCTCCGTGGGGCTCTGCGCCATAGTATTACCCAAAGACCACCCAGGTGGGATGGGGAAGGGGGACCTGGGCCCTCCCTCTCCACGGAGTCCCAGCCCGGGGCCCTAAAGTGCGGGTTAGACGCTCCCCTGCACGGCTGGCGGGGCGCACCCCCGAAACGCGCCAGCCCATGGGCGCCAGAACGGCCGTGTCCCAGGCTGCTTCCTTCCCCACCCTGCATCCACGGCGCCCGTGCCCTCGGCCAAGGGTCCTACCATGATTCCCAGCGTCCTTGCCTCCGTCTGGGTTCCCACGTCTGTCTGCGGTCCGCCTTGGCTGTCCTCTGCTGCCAGCCCAGTTACCCTGCTGTCCTCCCGCTGCCCTCCAGAGGTGTAGCCTCCCCTTCTGGCCCGCTGGTGGGTCCTTTTGAATCTCCCCACTGGGGCAGACGTCACCCGGAAGGCCCGACGTCCGGCCCTCCGCCCACTGGCGGTACTTCGAGGACGCGCTGCCCCGCCCCCTGGCTCTGGCGTGCACTGGGGCTTGCACTTCCGGCGCTGCTCCCCTCCTCCCTTCCGGGACACGGTGGAGCCTCCGCCGGCCTCCTCACCGCTTCCCATGGCGCTTCGGGAGCCGGCTTCAGTATGGGTCACTTCCAACCCGTCACAGCCGCTTCCCGTGGCGTTTGGGGAGCTGGCTTCAGTGCGGGTCGCTTCTGACCCGTCACAGACCCCTTTCATGAGCCCCCCCTTCTACAAGCAGAAGCTCAAACGACTCAGGTTAGGGGCCATAAAGCAAGTTCTACCAGAGTTCCACAGAACTCTAAAAAGACAGGAGGACGTAGGCCGATCTTAGATCTCAGGAAGCTCAACAAATTTGCATGCAACAAGTTCAGGATGCTAACTTTCAGAATGAAGAGGACTGGTTCTCATCCCTTGACCTCCAAGATGCATATTTTCATATAATAATAATACACACCTCTCCCAGGAGGTTCCTCCAGTTCGTGGTGGGTGAAGAACATTACCAATATCATGACCTCCCCTTAAGACTATTGACACTACCACATATGTTTTCCAAGATCTTAGCAATAGTCACAGCCTTCCTCAGAAAGTAAATACAATTTTAACAACTATTCAGAGTTCAACACCTTTATCAAGGACAAACTCAAGGCCAAGAAGCAGCAATTCGAAGTGGTCATTGCAGGACACGCAGTATCATGAACAGTTTTACAACCCGTTCTTTATGCTGTAGGTGCCTCCACCAGATCAATAGCAACTGCATTCGTTATGAGACGGGCCTCCTGGTCCAATTCTTTGCCGTTTCCCCATGAAATACAGATAACCGTGGAGGATCTACCATTGTGCTGCTGCTGCTACATGGACCTCAGACAAACCTTTGCCAGGCACTATTCACTTTCTCAGGGACCTTTCCTCCACCAGAGTGGCAAAGGCTGTTCTGTCTACTGCTTACTTACCAGATCTTAAGTCCCTACCTCCATAGGACACATTTCTTTACAGTCACCTGCTGTGGAGCACCCACAGGAATGTCTCTCTTGAAGACGAGGAGGTTAACAGTAACTGATGTTCTTTGAGATGAGCATCCCTGGGGGTGCTCCACTACCTTCCCCTCCCCTCTACTTCAGATACCTTTTTGTCAGGCTGAGTTTCTGGGTAGAGAAGGAACTGAGGGTGGGTGGCCGCACATGCACGGTTGTCACAAGCGGTGCCCGTGTGTCTTGCCTGCCACGCATGCACAGCTCCCCATGCTCTGCTGTGAAGAATCTAATCTACAACACTGGGATGCACCAACAGCTGCTGTGGAGCACCCATAGAGACGCTCATCTCGAAGAACGTCAGTTACTGCTAAAAGTGAGTAACCTCCTCTTCTTCGAGATGTATGTCCCTGTGGGTGCTCCACTACCCTTCCTTCCTCCCCTCTACATTGGAGTCCATTATAGGATTTCCAATAGAAAAGGGAGACTTCACCGTGCATGCAGCTAACAGACGAAAACAGCATAAGATGGCTGCTGCGCAAGCGTGACATGGGAAGGCACTGCTAGGCTAAAACTCTGATCACTGGCATGAGGACACACCAACACCTGAGTGGAGCACCCACAGGGACACACGTCTCAAAGAACCATCGTTACTGCATAAGGTTAGTAACTTCTTTGCGGCTCTTCCTACATTTAAAAGGCAGAGCCACAGCAGTCTAGACCTGGCATGAGCCAGGACCCACACTGCGCCTGTACCTTTTAAATGTAGTAAGAGACAGGTGGCTCTTCCTACATTTAAAAGACATCTCTGTGCCTCTGCCTCTCCTTCCCCCACCACCACTACAGAGATGGTTCTGGGTGGAACCGGCTTTTAAGCCAGTTCCCCCCAGCACTGGCTCCTGCTTCCCTCCCCCTTGCTGCCTCTGATACAGAGACAGCAAGGGAGGAGGAGGTGGAATATGAGTTGTCGACTACCCAGTAAGTTGAGGCTTTTCGGGTAGTCAACTATTCAACTACTCTTTTACATCACTAAACTGTGACCACTGACATTTTCAGTGGTTACACGCACCTGCAGCATGGGGTAGCAACCAGCTCCCTGGGAACCAGTGGAGCCAGCACCAGCAGCAGTGGACTCCCCGCACCTGTCACATTCATCAGCAGTGGTAAGATATGCGGAGCAAGGTGGCCCTGCTGCTTTGCTCCCTTGGCCGCTGCATTGTTCTACTCTCTGCCAGGCAGTGTGGGATGGTCCCGTCCCCTCCCCCGGAGTGGTGAGGTTGGGAGAGCAAGTGTGGGTGGGTCCGGGCCCCTGCTGCAGGCACCAGCCCTTGCCCCCACCCACTAGTCTTGCCAGCTACTGGATGCCCCCTCCACCCATGGCAGTTGGGGACATGTATGACCCCTCATGCTTCCTTCCCACATGTTGTCCCTGCCCTGCAAACTGAAGAAGGTGCAGGCTTTTCTCTTTTTCTCAAACAAAAGACAGGACTATGCAGCACTTTAAAGACTAGCAAGATGGTTTATTAGGTGATGAGCTTTCGTGGGCCAGACCCACTTCCTCAGATCAAATTGTGGAAGAAAATTGGCATGACCATATATACCAAAGGGATACAATCAAAAAAAAGTGAACACACATAAAATTGACAAATCAGATTTTAGAACAGAGGGGAGGTGAGGGGGGGAGGTTAGTGTCTATGAGATAATGATATTAGGGGTGGTAACTGAGGAAACTATCTTTGCTACATCGCTATTACTCTTTTTCTCACTGCTTGGGAGTGGCTGCTCTGTTCTAGCACCATAGCACCCTCTAGTGGGAAAAATATGGAACTGCAGCAACTTTCTGGCAGAAGCCTTTTTTCTGCAAAAAATAAATAAATATGTGTGTTACATGAATTATATGCACGTTAGCAGTGGCACAGAATTCCCCTCTCCCCAGCATAAAAGGACTAGCTAAGTAAGTGAAATAAGTGAAAAGAGGCTGGTGAAGGTTTCTGTTCTTTAGAAGTGATGAAAAATGAAAATCAAAACGCAAGGCAAAATTAAGTTAGTATCAGACAAGGGAGAATGTTGGGTTCACTAATAACATTAACATGTGGGTTAACTGGCCCATATGTTGATGCACCATTAGCCATATCCACATAAGGTGTACATTGGTGCAGCTCTGAGATCAGTAAGCTGTGGCAATTTACACTAGTTGAAGAACTGGTTCTTCATATTGGAAATTGGATTCACTGGTCAAATTAAGCAATTGGTAACTGTTGTCATGACAGGGCAAGTTACACTTTAGACCTTTTTTCAGTCCCTACTGTGTGCACCTCTCTGGTGACAGCTTTTTCTTCCTTCACCCTTCTCTGAGTAGAACCACTTGATCCCACCACTCTGAGACTGGGCTGAAGCCCCACTGCAGGTTCAGCTGTTTTTTCAGCACCTGCAAGAACTTCCTACAGAAGCCTGTGATAATCAGGCAATTCAAGTGATGCAAAACAGTTTCATCAAAGCAAAATATTAATTAGTAATCCAATGATACATAGATACACAAGTAAAACAACAGGTATACTGGCAAATTAAATGTGCATCTGATAAACTGAGATAAATATCATATTTATGTCAAATAATACAGATGTCCCCTTTGTTTTCCATAATGACCCCGAGTAGGTGCTATAGGATTTTATAGTTCCTGTGATTCAGGGCCCCCGGAGGAGCTATGAGACTTCCTGAACTGACGTGGTTGCCTTCTACAGATCCACAGTTACTGTGAATGTATGTCTTTACAATTAGAGCAATATGAATTAACTGGGAATATAGGGATTGCCGTACAGGTACAACCCAGAGCAATCAAATGAGTTGTTCTGTTTAAAAATAGTCAAAGTCAGATGCCACCAAGAAAGAGAAAAAATCCTGCTAAACCTTGGTATGCGATATAAAAACAGTTGGTTTGATTTCTTTCTGGTATTATGGAATTCCTAGAAATTGGCTTGTGCCTTGAAGTGTGATTGATAGATAATCCTTCTAATTATGTTCTAAATATTATTGTTGCAGATATTTGTTCTTGTTTTATATTAGTGTCTAATCCTTTTCTGAAACATACCAACATATTCCTTAATTAATATTCTGTGATAGTTGTACAGGTTAACTTATATGACCTATGTTTTTAACATACTCTGTTTGCAGATGATACCAAACTGCTCAAGATAGTTAAGACCAAAGCAGACTGTGAAGAGCTTCAAAAAGATCTCACCAAACTAAGTGATTGGGCACCAAAATGGCAAATGAAATTTAATGTTGATAAATGTAAAGTAATGCACATAGGAAAAAATAATCCCAACTATACATACAATATGATGGGGACTAATTTGGCTACAACTACTCAAGAGAGAGATCTTGGAGTCATTGTGGATAGTTCTCTGAAAACATCCACTGAGTGTGCAGCAGCAGTGAAAAGAGCAAATAGAACATTAGGAATCATTAACAAAGGGATAGAGAATAAGACAGAAAATATCTTATTGCCTCTATGTAAAACCCTGGTACGCCCACATCTTGAAAGCTGTATACAGATGTGATTGCCTCATCTCAAAAAAGATATATTGGCACTGGAAAAGGTTCAGAAAAAGACAACAAAAATTATTAGGGGTTTGGAATAGGTCCCATATGAAAAGAGATTAAAAAGACTGGGACTTTTCGTCTTAGAAAAGAGGCAACTAAAGGGGGATATGATAGAGGTGTATAAAATCATAACTGGTGTGGAAAAAGTAAATAAGGAAAATTTATTTGCTTATTCCCACAATATAAGAAATTAAATTAATAGGCAGCAAGTTTTAAACCAACAAAAGGAAGTTTTTCTTCACAGTCAACCTCTGGAACTCCTTGCCTGAGGATATGGTGAAGGCTAGGACTTTAACAGGGTTCAAAAAAGAGCTAGATTGATGGACCTAACCTCCATGCATCTATGGCTGTTAGCCAGGATGGGCAGGAATGGTGTCCCTAGCCTCTGTCTGGAAATGGGTGACAGGGAGGGATCACGTGAGGAATACCTGTTGTGTTCCCTCCCTCTGGGGCATCTGGTATTGGCCACTGTTGGCAGACAGGCTACTGGGCTAGATGGACCATTGGTCTGACCCACTATGGCTGTTCTTATGTTCTGATGATGAAATTGGTTTAGTATAGTTACAAAACTAGAAATTGTTCCTTCTCTGATAGATGACATTTCCTGTACTTAAATCTGTAGCTTTGCTTATATAGTTTAATGAATTAGACCATTTATCCTCAAACTTTAGCACTCCAAGGATCCCCATTTTGAGTTAAAATTCTTTGGGGGTTCCCTGTCCCCTTCTCTGAAGCCACATCCCTCATTCACTCCAACCCCCCATCACTCACTTTCCCCCACTCCCACTCACTTTCACTGGGCTGGTGCAGGGACTTGGGGTGGAGGAAGAAGGTAAGGGCTCCAGTAGAAATATGAACTCTGGGGTGGAGCTGAGAATGAGATGTTTGGGGTATGGGAAGGGACTCTGGACAGGGGCTTAGGGGTGTGGTTAGGTGAGTTCTCCAGCTGGAGGATGGGCTCTGGGGTGGGGCCAGAGATGAGGAGTTTGGGGTGCAGGAGAGGGCACTGGGCTGCGCTAAGGACTTGGGGGTACGAATCCAGGAGGGAGTTTGGGTGAAAGAGGAGACTCTGAGCTGAGGCAGGAGATTGAGGTGCAAGAGGGGATTCAGAGTGTGTGGTCCTGACGGCACTTACCAACACTCCCAGGAATTGGTCACCAGGTCCTTGCAGCCCCTAGGCATGAGGTGGGTGGCCCAGGAGGCACCATAGACTGTCCCCATAGCTTTCAATGGTTGTGGTTCCCAGCCAGTGGGAGTTGCAGAGCTGGCACTCACGTAGTGGCAGTCCCTGCATCTAGTTGCCACAGGGACCTGATAACTGCTTTCAGGAGCCACATGGAACTAGGGCAGGTAGGGAGCCTGCCTTAGCCGGGGATGGGGAGGAGTTGATCAGTGGGCCCCGGAGATCCCCTGGAGTTCCCTTGCCAACCGCTCAGAGTTCGACAGACCCCAGTTTGAGAAATGTAAAGTTAGTTTCTTTCCCCTTTTCTGTAGCATTATTTCCCAGCAGTAAAACACATGTGGGGATATAATAGTCCTTGTACTGTAGCATAAAACTTCAGATCAAATCTGTTGTAGCGGTTTCTCTGTCTGTAAGTCTATTGATTGCTATATTGTTGAAAATTACCACAGAGTCAGAAGAGATTATTTAATTGCATAAACTGATGCAACTGTTAGTCTTCATTGAATGGACCTTTTTGTTAGTGGTAGCCTCAGCCAGGATTGTCAGTCCAGAGCCCTGCGGTCCGGAGTCAGCCCTGGAGGTGCTGCTGCTGCGGCCACACGATCCCGGGCCAGCCCCAGACTGCGTGGCCACGGTTGCGGCACTTCCAGGGCAGTCGGTTCCAGCGCTGCCTCCTCCCACCGCAGCCTACCCTACAGCAGGGAAAGAGGGAGGGCTCTCCAGTGGCTGCGCAGGGGAGGAGAGGTGGCTATGTGCCGCTGAAAATTGGCTTGCATGCCATAAGCTGTAGGTTGCCAACCACTGTTCTAAGATGACAGGAAAGAACTCTCCCATCAGCTTAATAACTCCACATCTGTGAGAAGCAGTAGCTGTACTGGTGGGAGAAGCTCTCCCACTTCCTACACCAGCGCTTAGGGCGGTATAACTATGTCCCTCAGGGGTGTTGATTATTCACACCATTGAATGTCATCATTGCTCCGAAATAATTCTGTCATGTAAACCAAGGCTTAGTGGTCCCAGTGCACCAGCACCCAGTTGTATGCAGGCATGTGAGTGAGAGAGCCAGACAGAGAAACCCACACGTCTTCTTTGAGAGATGTCTAGGGATGTAAGGGAGTAGTCAAGTACTCGACTACCTAATAAGGCTAAATTTATCGGGTAGTCAAGTTGAGTATTTGACTACTAGCTCTAGCAGAAGCCCCTGTCCACAGGGGGACTCAGCAGGGAGCTGGGCTGGTGGACCCAGCGAGAGCTAGGACCGAGCAGTCCTGGCTCTCACCCGTCTTGGACCACTGTGCCTCTGCATTTTAAATGTAGTAAGAGATGCTGGGCCCAGTGGCTCTTACTACATTTAAAATGCAGAGGTGCAGTGCTCGCGGAGCCAACAGGAGCCAGGACTGCTGAGTCCCCGGTTGCGCCGGCTCTGGGAGCTACCCCAGCTGCGGCTCTTCAGAATGGCCCCCCTTATCAACTAATCGTGTAGTTGATATAAATTGTATTGACTACACAATTAGCCAAATAGCCGCTCTTTAACATCCTTAAGAGATGTCCCTCCACTGTAGGCGACATTGTGCTCTTGTGCCATTGATCAGAGGCTTTTAGAGCAATGTACTCATGGGTTGCGCAGGTGTGGTGCTTGGCTCATATGTCTTTGGTGTCCTGACATTGTATATGTGCAACACCTCCCACCCCCAGTTCTTTCTCTACCATCCCTGGGCAGAGACAGAGCTCCGTAGTGTTCCTCGGAGAGCAATTTGTATCTTATAGATAGATAAGCAGGCTGTTTTCCCATTATCTAGATAAGTTTCTGATATTTCAGTTGTCCCTTCTCTCCTCCAAAAAAACTTTTCTGCTCAAAAAAATGGTTTATTTTTCTTCCCGTTTTTTTCCTATAGTTAAATAGGATACTTGGTTCACCACGTTTCAAGCATTTCATGTCTTTAAAGACACTATCCCTATTTCAGATGGACACTTGCAATGTGTCCACTTGGGGAAAACCATGTTCCCCAGAAATGTGCCTGAAGGCAAGGGTGTGAAAAGACAGGGACCTATGCTTAAAACTCATTCTTATGGAGAAGTTCCTTTGCCCTGCTTCAAACTCGGGGCTCAAACCCTCCATGGCCCACTCAATGCCTCAACTGGCCGAGAACAAGAAAACTTCAAAAAAGCATGAATCTCTGTTCCCTCAGAAGGCTTCCCCAGCCTCCAGGTAATCTCCAAGGACGTCAGTGTCAATTGTGCTAGCTACACCGAGGTTAAGCATCTATGACTTGCCTGGGGTCTCCAGCATCACTCACACTGTTAACACTACTGGTGCACACTGCTCTGGTGTCAAGGTAAAAGGCTTGAAATTGTCTCCCTCCCTTTTAATGGCACTGTCCAACACTGAGAGTGCCACACCAACTGCACTGTTACCGAAGGTGGCACCCAACACCAATACAGCATGGCAACACCAGCAGCGCGCTAATGGCCTTTCCACTTATGTCTACACCAGACAAGCCTGCGGTACTACCAACAGCTGCAGTACAGCACACTTCGACACTGTCCACACCAGCACTGTAATTCATCCAGCACAGGGACCTACCAGTATCATCTAGTTTTAATCCACCATTCCTCGGCACCAATCTTTCTCAGGGCACATCAACACTGTACTATCGCTTATCTTCTGCCCAATTTTCAAGTGAGGAAAAGGAGGACATCAAGGCAGTCTTTTCAACTCTGTATTCCCCTCCCACCAAACCACCAGTTAGTTCGGTACTATCACAATTGAGATCGTCATATGCCAGGCACTTTCCTCCATGGTCTGGTCAACCATGGATGGGACTGCCTATGCCTTACCCAGGACGCTGGCAATATTGAAGCCCATGGAGACCTTACTATAGACATCACCTCAGCAAACACCATCATAATGTGGCATATGACACCAATCTTCACCTATAGAGGAGCAAGAGGAAACTACTTCCACACACACCTAACCAGTGGCCTGAGAAACCTTTCCAGATACCAATTTATCTTCTTCACCAGCTGAAGCCATCATGCTGCCCCCTCCTACAACAGTGGACGATTTCACCCATTTTCAGGACTTCCTCAAATGGATAATTGCTGAGCTCAATACTACCCTTCAAGAGGTTACAGAAAATCAGCATGAGCTTCCTGACATCCTGCAATTGGTAACATCTTCCGAGATCATCCTGCCAATTAACTCTGTGGTTATGGGCCCAGGCAAAACCACTTGGCAAACACCTGCCACCATAACACCTACCTGCAAAAGAGCAGATAGAAAATATGTCCCACCCATATTTTCTTTTCACACATCCTGCTCCAAACTCCCTGTTTGTGGAAGCCGCTCATCAAAAGAACAAGCAGCATTATTACTGGTCTACTCTTTCAGACCATGACAGTAAAAGAGTAGACCTCCTTGGCTGAAAAGTTTGTTTCTTCCACCCTGCAATTTAGAGTGGTTAATTATGCAGCCCTCCTTAATAAATACAATCACGAAAAATTACTCCAAATTCAGCGACAAACACCAACACCTAGATGCAGACAATACAGATATCAGCCGTATCCCACATTACTCACTCTCTCCACCTCAATCACTTTAAACTATTCAGTCACCAACTATTCAGTCACCATCTCTTCACATTATATGACAATTGGCATGCCATCACCTAAGATAAATGGGTGTAGCAAACAATATGATTCAGCTGCATCATCCCCTTCATAGCAATATTCCCAACCACCCAACCCATCCTTCTTCAGGGGCCACTCTCATGACCTATTACTCCACTAGGAAGTCTAACATCTTCTCCAACTGGGGGCCATTGAACACATTCCGACCCAATACAAAGGGAAAAGGTTCTGTTCTCATTATTTTCTCACAGAAAAGAAAAATGGGAGATGGTGCCCAATTCTTGATCTCAGAGCTCTTGACAAATATGTAAAAAGCAGAAGTTCAAAATAGTGACCCTCACAACCATTATCGCAGCACAGGAGCAGTGAGACTGGTTTTCATCCCTTAAGACACATTTCCATGTTTCCATACACCCAGCTCATAGATGTTTTCTCTGGTTTGTCCTAGGTCACAATCACTACCAGTACAAAATCTTACCTTTTGGCCTCTCTGTGGCACCAAGAGTCTTTTCCGAAATCCTGGCGGTAGTGACTACACACTTCAGAAAGAAGGGCATCATTATTTTTCCCTTACATGGACAACTACCCTCTGAAAGCACATTCCATGCAGGACTTGCAACGAAGCACCCTTATCACCCTGATGTTTCCTCTTCCTCGACCTACAAATAAACAAAATCAGCACTCACTGCCACACAACAGATACAATTCATAGGAGCTCATCGCATTGCAATAACCATAACCGCGTCTCTACCACTCAGATTCAGCAACATCAAAGCACTGGTAAACAAGCTGCAGGTCATTCCGCGGGTGACTGCCCACAACTGTCTCCAACTACTCGGACACATGGCCACCTGCAATGTGGTTGTCCCCGTTGAATTTTCCCAAATGCACACCTCTTTATGTAATACTTCCAGGGATGGCTGAATACGGTTTACAGATTGAACATACACTCTCTCACCAAACTCCTTTCTTTCCCTCCTCTGGTCAAACACTCCCTCACATGGTGGACACTCGCTTGCAGCCTTTGCTTAACGATCCCATTCACATGACAAGATGCCTCTGTGATTATCACCATACACCTCCCTTACTGGATGGGGAGCACATCTTGGGGACCATACTGCTCAAGATCTGTGGTACACCACCAATAGATCACTATGCATAAATGTGCTTGAGCTCTGGACAATTCGATACGCCTGCAGCCAGTTTCTTCCTCTCATGAACAACAAGCATGTCAGAGTCTATACCGATAATGTAGCCTCCATGTTCTATATCCGGGTTGGGGAACCGTTTTTGGGTCGGGAGCCATATCCCAGACCGCAGTATCCCACGTTACTCACTCTCTCTTCAGTGGAGCCCTGAATCTCAGGGACTGGATCCAGACAAGCCCGGGGCCACATCTGGGGCTTAGGTTCCCCATCGTGCTCTATATGAACAGGCAAAGGGAGCTCGATACCACATCCTCTGCACAGAATCCATGAGACTCCAGAATTGGTGTCTCCAGCACAAAATAACAATATCTGCCTTTCACCTTCCAGGGGTCCTCAATGCTACTGCAGATGCATGCTGCAGATCTCTTTCTCAGGAGCATGAATGGGAGATAAATGACGATGTTATCAACCCAATATTTGATCTGTGAGGTTACCCCAAGATCGATCTTTTCGCCACTTAAAACAACAAGAAGTGCCCAGATTTCCGCTCCAGAGCCAGATAGGCAAACACTCTCTGGGGAATGCACTACTAATTAAATGGATCACAGTCTCCTATACCACCAATACCACTCGCAAGCAGAGTCCTGCAAAAAATACAAAAGGACAGACCTACAGTCACATTCATAGCCCCCTCATGGCCCTGGCAACTGTGGTACCCTTTCCTCACCATGATGTTCAACTTTCCAGCAATCACTTTTCCATCCAGCCACAATCTCCTGTCACAACTCAGAACACAAGCACAGCACTCCAGTCTTCACATGCTACTTCTCAAAGCCTGGTACCGCAGTGGTTCTCTGCTCAGGAACTAGATTGTTCACAAATTGTTCAAGCATTGTTACTCCATAACAGAGTTCAGACCACTTGCAAAACCTGCATGCAGAAATGGAAAAGATTCTCCCATTGGTGCTCTGACAGATACATCCCACCAGCTCCTGCATCCCTCCAACAGTCCTTGATTACCTTTTATATCTTAAAAAACAATGACTGGTGCTGCAACACCTTAGAGACTAACAAAAATTGTAGATGGTATCATGAGTTTTTGTGAGCACAACCCACTTTTTCAGGTGAATGGAGCTAAGAGGTCCAGGGTGCAAATAAATAGCAGAGAAAGAGAGGGAATGAGGGGGGAAAGAGAAGGAAAAAAATAGGGAAAAAATTGTCAATTAGAGTGCCCATGCTAAATGAGGCTAATAGTGTGGGCTGTAAGTACCCAGTACTTGGCTTTTTATGTCACTAGGGTGTGGAATGGCCCATCCAGGCCAGGTCTTTGTTCAAGGCTTGATTACAGGTGTCACATTTGTAAATGAAACCAAGTTCTGCAGCTTCTCGACAAAGGGGGTGCAGACTGACAGAGGGTGCTATAGCTATCATGAACTGAACAGGAGGCTGCCAGACAACTCTCCAACACCAGATTCTACAAGCTTCTCTCCTCTGATGCCACTAGATGAAAATAGATGATACCTCTATATTTGCACATTCAGTAACAAAGAGATTCCTCTATCCTGAGATTAAACAACCGGCTGAACCTTCCCCTCATTCTCAATTCTCTAACTCACCAACCATTCAAACCAATGGCAATCACCAATTCCCCCTTGCATCTGTCAATGAAAACAATATCTCTAAGTAGCTATTCCATCCACCAGACGACTGGGGGAAATAGCAGCATTCATGCCAGGACCATCATACACAACATTCTTTAAGGACAAAGCTTCCTTCCACACACATCCCAAATTCCAACCAAAAATGTATTCATCCTATCATAATAACCAAACCATCCACCTTTGGACTTTCTTTCCAGAACCACATACCGATGCATTTGAATCTACATTGTACATGCTTGATGTGCTGAACACTACTATCCTTTTACCTCCACAGGACAAAGCCCTTTAGGTTCTCTCCTAAATTATTCAGATCAGTAGCAGACCGTAATAAATGCGAAACCATCTCTTTGCAGAGGCTTTCACACTGGATATCAGATGGCATCCGATTATGCTATTAGCACAACAAAGTCAACGCTCCTACCTCTGTTCAAGCATGCTCCATGAGAGCAGTATCCACATCCATAGTGTTTCTACGTAAGGTTCAGATTACGGACATCTGCAGAACTGCCACATGGGGCTCTGAGCATACTTTTATAAAACACTATACGCTCACTCAAGGTCCGCTCTTGTACATCAGCATAGATAAAGCTGTCCTATGCACATTTTTTACTGGATTGGAAGTCCCTATCTCCTTAATACATACCGTTTTACAGTCACCGACAGTGGAGCACCCACAGGGACATCTCTCGCAGAAGAACATTTGAGAAGATTACTCACCTGTGCAGTAACATGTTCTTTGAGATGAGTGTCTCTGTGGTAGCTCTACTACCAACTCTCTTCACCTCTACATTAGAGTTTTGGTCTGATCTCTGTTATAGAGAAGGAACTGAGAAGGAATGTAATGTCAGGGCGCTAAAGACTCATGAGCCAGGTACTGTGTCTACACGGCTCATGATGACACTGTTCTAAAAGCCTCCGATTGATGGCGCACCAACATCTACATTGGAGGTGCACCAACATCTACATTGGAGCATCCACAGGGACACTCATCTCGAAGAACATCAGTTACTGCACCAGTGAGTAACCTCATACATATACTTCTAAACTTTTAGGCTGGGATTTTCAAAGCCTAAAGGGGTTTGACACTCAGTGGGTGTTGGGTGTCAAACTAGCTTCAAGCAGCGAGATGTTGTAGAAGATTAACTGACAGAAATAACTTCTAGCTTCTCAGGCAGTGATTGGTATAAATGTGATTTGAAATGTTTGTGTCAAACATTAATGGTATGCAGTCTTTTTAATTACAAATAAACTTTGGCTTTTAAGTCATAGAAGACATCATCACATAAATATATCTTAAAGGAAGTCCATGAAAAAGCATTAGGGTACTAAAGTTAAACTTCTGAGAGAGATATTAATAGCCTATTTATTTCTGCAGAAGAAACCAGTGAAGTTATTCAAAATGAAGAAATTGGTCACAAAGAAGAGGACCAAAATACATTATCTGCAGATAATGTGGTATGTACTCTTTCCATATCCTACCCATTTCACCTTCTTACTATACACACTGTCTTCCAAAGACAGTGCTTCTAAGTTAGTGAAGATTTCAGTTTCATGTTCTGTTAAAAAGAACCCCTTTTTATAACTTGCACACTAAAAAAAGCAGTTATTGAGAGAACTGTGCATATTCAGGTGAAAAATTTAAAAATATTTCCATATAATTTCATGAGTAGAAATCTTGTGTTTTAGGAGGCTACTTAGTGAAAATGCATTACTATAATCTAGTCTCTCCTCTCCAAAGTCCTGAGTAAATCTTCCATTCTACTCTGCTCTGGAACATTATCACATATGGAAATGCTGAAAGAAAGTTTTGCTTCACTTAGTTTTGTTGTAATAGCAAGGCCTGAAACAATTAAACTCAGGCTGGAATGGTTAGGCTCTGATCCTACAAGGAACTTCTGAGTGGTTACTGAGCTCATCCCAGTATTTGGTAGCAGCTAGCCTGAGATGTTCTGAGAACCTTACAGACCAGATACTTCAGGTACCTTGGTATATGTGTAATGCATGACAATATGAAGGTAAATTCCCCATTGAATAATTAAGTACAACTTTTCATTGACTACAGGTTGGACTTCCCTGGTCCAGCACCCTCAGGACCTAACCAGTTCCGAATGAGGGAGTTTGCCAGACCAGGGAAGGTCAGTTCCGGCCCCTCTGCTGATGGACTCCAGGCTCTCCCAGGGTCCATCAGCAGACCCGGCTGGCTCCCTTCCAGGTTTCACAACCCCACCTGGCTCCACTACCAGCCCGGCCACTGGTCCATCTCCTCTCCTGGCCACTGGCTAGGCTCTACTGCTGGTCTGGCACCAGGCAGGGACCGCTGCTGCTCCAACCCCCCGCCTCAGGGCTCCTCACTCCCGGCCAGGTATCACTGCCAGTCCAGCCCCAGCTGCCAGGCTCTGCGCCCTGTCTGTGCTTCACTTCTGGTCCGGCCCCACTGCTGGGCTCCATTGCCCCCAGCAAGGCTCTGCTGCTGGCTCGGGCACTGGCCACTGGGCTCCATGCCCCAGTGCCAGACTCCCGGCTCTTCTTCCAGCTATCTGCCCCTGGTTCCACTTGTGGACACTGGATTCCCAGCCACTGGCAGTCTCTAGTCCAGAGTTCTCTGGTCTGGCAACATTCATGGTCCTGCTGGATCATGGATATTACCAGACCAGAGAGTCACAGACCAGAAAGGTTCAACCTATACTAGGATAGCATTACTTCTGCCATTGATGAATTTGGTCCATATGCTTTTTCTATCTATTTATTTTTAATTCTGTCAAGTAGTAAGATTTTTATCTGGTTGTTTTTACCTAATACTGTGAAAAAATAGGGAGTTCACACTTTTCAAACATTAATCTAATTAAGAATATAAAGGCCTGTGTAAATCCTGTGTTTAAACATAAATTCTTAGAATCACAATACAAAATTACTACTGCATTTCATGTTGAAAAATATTTATTTTGACAGTATATAGCACTTATGTGGCACTTTCCCATGTGTTACATTTTTGAGAAAAAACTCAGTGAGGTGAGATGATACTGAAAGCGTGTTATGACAGAACAAAGTGTGCCATGTTTATAGTGCCCATGAAGTAGTTTTAATTTTATTCGTATTTAAATTATATTTCCAACAGATGGAATTAATATAAATCTGTTTATGATGGGAGGCTGGCTTTCTTTCCAAAACATCAGAGAGAGAGAAACTGCAAACAGCTAACTTCCTGAATCTATATATTTCTACTCTTTTGGGAGGGTGAAGTGAAGAAAGTAATGGTGTTAGGGCAAATTTTGTTCTGTTATCTTAATCAGTATTTAATCTTCTAAAAAAACCAAGAAGTCACGTGACACTTTAAAGACTAGCAGATTTATTTGGGCACAACATTTCAAGGGTTAAAAATCACTTTGTCAGATAAGCTTATGCCCAGATAAATTTACTAGTCTTTAAGGTGCCGCAGGATTCCTCATTGTTTTTGCAGATCCAGACTAACAGAGCTACTCCCTCTGAGATTTAATCTGTGAGATAAGGTATAAATTTAAGCAATTGTATTGCTGTTTAATAAAAATGGAGTGTTTAAATTGTTTTCAAGGCTATAAAATTAACAATCAGATTAAAAGGGGAGTAGCTTATAGAATTTAGGGAGAATGTGTTAATTTTCATGGTTAAACGTAAATATCTTAGAATGTGTGAGATCTCCATAGTTGTCATGATTGAGTTTCTATTAGAAACTGAAGCCTTCCTGCTTCTTCCCCAATCTGAATTTCACAAACAAAGGAATGTTGGCTTCAGGATTGGTAGTTTAGAGTGCAAAGTTATTAAGATCAGTTTTTTGGGGAAAAAGTTAAGTTCTTCTTCGAGAGGTCCCTGTGGATGCTACACACTGGGTCTTGTACCATCCCAATGCCTGGATAGGAGATTTTGAAACAGTCTCTGTGGGGACCACACATGCGCAGCACCAACTGGTGCGTGCTTTCCAGTAGGCACTGCGCATGCATGGCCCGCACATGCGCAACACCAACCGACGCGTGCTTTCCAGTAGGCACTACACATGCGTGGCCCACACCTTCCAGTTGCTTCTCAACTGCCCTTGGCCTGAGGCGGAGCTTCCCAGTTCCCTGCTTTTTCAACGATTCTGCAATAGTTTAGATAGTTTATAGTTAGTTTCTTGTTATTTTAAACTGTTGGACTTTGCAGACGACATCCCTGAGGCAAAGAGACCCCAATTTATGTCCATTGTGGCTGAGGGATACGTTATTTTTCGGGCAGCCCTCCATGCTGCGCTCGATGCTGCAGACACAGTGGCTAGAACCACTGCCACTGCAGTTGTGATGCACAGGTCATCCTGGTTCTCCCCTGCCACATTTCCACGAAATACAAGCCATCGTTGAGGATTTTCCCTTTGACGGGCAAAAACTCTTTGCCAGAAAAATCAATGATGTCCTTAATACAATGTATGGATGCCCTCTGCACCCGGGCTAACAGACATAGGCAGTACCATTACCAATCTTATCAATGACCTCAGTACCCTGCTTACCTCAATCAATGCTCAGACTCCAATCCGAATAGAAATCGTCTTCAGCCCCAGAGACACCAACAGTCATCAGGTTTGGCCCCTCAACCACCATTGGCCAACAAGCAAATTTGAGGCTTTGGTCAAGGGCCTTGAAGATCTCCCAGAAGTTTCAATACTGCCAGTGACCACACACATGTTCCAAAACCCTCTCCACCCATTCTATCACCAGTGGGCCACTATCACCACAGACAGATGGGTGCTCAACATCATCCTATCGGGATACACCATTCCCTTCCTCTCCAAGCCTCTTACCCACCCTCCCATCCTGTCCCTCTTCAGGGACCATTGTCACAAGACTTTGTTATGTCAAGAGGTGATACATTTTCTAGATCTCAGAAAAATGTCCCAGAAAAATACCGGGGATCAGGTTTCTATTCCCGTTACTTCCTAACTCTAAAGTAGTCAAGGAGATGGTGACCAGCTGAGGTCTCCACAACCTCACCAAATTTGTCAAGACACAACACTTTCGTGTGGTCACTCTATCTATGATTATCCTGGCGTTGCAACAAGAGGGCTGGTTTTCAGCTCTCGACCTGCAGGACGAATATTTCCACATTCTCATACACCCGGCTCTCAGAAGATTCTTAAGTCTCACGGTAGGCCCACATCACTACCAATATCGGGTCCTTCTGTTTGGCCCGTCTACAGCCCCTTGAGTTTTCTCCAAGGTGCTGCTGTGGCCACTGCACACCTTCACTCATTGGGAGTAATCATATTTCCTTTCCTCAACAACTGCCTCCTCAAAGCCACATCACACTCCAAGGCAGTCCATGTCACGGCAGCAACTATCCATTGTTTTCAAAAGCTGGGCCTTTGCATAAACTGGGAAAAGTCATCTATCCACCTTTCCCAGACCATTCAATTAATCAGAGACTGCCTAGATTCCACAGCAGCAAGAGCCTACCTGCCTCACGACAGATTCCTCGCCATCCAGTCTCTAGCCACAACCCAGTACCTTTCTCCAAACACTACAGCCAAAGACTGCCTACAACTTCTAGGGCAGATGGCAGCTAAAACTTTTGTGGTATCGCACGCCCAATTGTACATGTGCTGCCTACAGATTTGGTTTTCTGCTGTATACAAACCTCTAAAGTATCCCATGTCACTCCGGGTTACCATACCACATGAGGTAAAGACAAAGATGTCCCTCCTATGTTGGACCAAACCACCAATCTTTGCATGGGAGTCCCATTCCTTCAATTGCCCTCTCCCCCCACTGCATGATTACTACAGATGCTTCCCACTCTGGCTGGGGGGCCCTCTTTGAGACCAGACCACTCAAGGACTTTTGTCAACCCAGGAGATGAGCTTTTCACATAAACCTGCTGGAACTACGTGCGGTACACAACGCCTGCAGACATTTCCGGATCTCCATCACTGGCAAACCCATACACGTCCTTACAAACAACATTGCCTGTGTTTTCTACATCAACAGTCAAGGGAGTCCCTTCTCCCAATACCTATGCACCGAGGCCATAAAGTTGTGGAATTTTTTTTGCATCAACCACAACATCCACCTTTCTGCAGTTCACATACCAGGGTTCACCAATGTAACCACAGACACTCTCAGCAGACATTTCCCTCAGCATCACGAATGGGAGTACTCAATTCCTCTGTACCTTCTGTTCTCCAAATGGGGTCACCTGTCGGCAGACTTGTTTGCTACACCTCACAACACCAAACGCATACAGTTTTGCTCCAGAGCAGGCATCAGAAAGGGATCCATCGGAAATACAAACTCTATTACGTTTTTCCCCCAATACCACTCCTTGGCAAAGTAGTCCACAAGATCAGGATAGATGGGGCCATAGTCATATAATAGCCTCCTCATGGCCAAGACAACCTTGGTATCTCTTCCTGCTCAGGATGTCAGTTCACTGGCCCATCATTCTCCTACTCCAGTGCAATCTCATCATGCTGGGCCAGACTACACAAACCAATCTGGACCTATGCAAACGCATCTAACAGCATGGCTCCTCCATGGTTCTTCCAATCTGAACAAGGGCTTCTTGAGCAGATACACGCAATCCTTATTCACAGTCATAAGGATTCCACGTGCTCCTATACATATAAATGGAAATGCTTTTCAGCATGGTGCACTTCCAAAGGACACAATCCCATATCAGTGCCCCTGTTGCTCATCTTGGACTACCTCCTCATTCTGAAACAGTCATCGCTATTCTTCAGCTCCATTAAAGTACACCTAGTGGCCATTACGGCTTTCATCACAAAATTGAGGGTTGGCCCATCCTTACTTACCCCACAATCAAGAGACTCCTTAAAGGGCTGCATCTCCTACATCCTGACGTCACACAACTGATACCGACCTGGGTCTGGTACTATGAGCTTTCACCAGACCACCCTTTGAGCCTCTTGCATCTTGCTCTTTGGAATAGTTCTCCATGTTGATTGCTGGTTGCCCTAACATTGGCCTGCTGCATCGGAGATATGGTGGCACTCATGGCCGACTCACCTTTCATGATACTCCACTCTGATAAGGTCACCCTCTGTACGCACCTCAAATACTTGCCTAAGGTGGCCTCATTTCATATAAATGAACCACTGAACTTACCTGTATTCTTTCTGTAACTACATGCCAATGCATCTGAGGCTTCCACGCACACTCTCGATGTCAAGTATGCACTAGCTTTCTACTTGCAGAGAACTAAAGCCGTTAGGCAATCCCCTTGGCTCTTCTTAGCATTTAATGAATGGGTTAATGGGCAACCCATATCAAAACAGAGATTGTCCAAATGGATCACCGACTGCATAAAGCTTTGCTACACCCTTAAGGGCCTACAACCACCCTTAACTTTGATGGCTCATTCCACTCAGGCCATATCTTCTACCACTGCATACCACTAAGGCCATATTCTCTACCTATGCAACGTCCCACTTTCAGACATTTGCAAGGCAGCCACCCAGACGTCTCAACTACCTTTGCTAAGCATTACACACTCTCCTAGGGGCATGACACCTCTGTGCACTGTCAACGGCCTCTGTGGTTCTATCATTGGCCTTCCTTAATACTCCCAAACCCTCGCCTCCACATGCCAATACTGCTTGCTAATCACCCAGCGTAGAGCATCCACAGAGACCTCTCAAAGAAATAGTGGAGGTTACTCACCTTGTGCAGTAACTGGAGTTCTTTGAGATGGTTCCCCGTGGATGCACCATAACCTGCCCTCTTCCCCTCTGTTTTGGACCTATAAGGCCTCTGGGGAGGAGAAGGAACTGGAGGGCATGGGCCGCGTATGCGTGTGCCTACCGGAAAGCACATGCCAGTTGGTGCTGTGCATGTGTGACCCCTGGAGGGACTGCTTCAAAATCTCTGATTGAGGCACTGGGATGGCACCAAGACCCAGTGTGGAGCATCCACGGGGACACCATCTCAAGGAACTCGTTACTGCACAAGGTGAGTAACCTCCGCTTACCTAGCCCCCTGATGAACCAATAGAGAGAGGCTACTCTGAAGGCTGAAAATCCTATGTAGGCTCTCAGCTGGCAGGCAATACAAGTTTAGCTTGTTGGAACTGATCCTGTCTCCTAAGATTTATTGTGGGAGGAGATGGTATATTCTTTGTGGATAACCAATACCTGCAGTAGATGTTAGAAGGCCCACAAAACCTGCAAATGCTTATAGGAGATGGAGCACTGGAGTGGCTACTATGATCAGAACTAGAATTTTCCTAATGCAGGTTTCTGCATGAAGGTAAGAGAATACCTATGTTTTTGTCTTAGAATATTTACAAAAAGGAGGATGTTCTTCCTCTTGGATGATGACCCTTCTCTTCGTGTCCATGTGTTTAGACTGTGAGTCTATGTCTAGACTGCAGGCTTCTTGCAAAAGAAGCTATTCCGGAAGAGATCTTCTGAAAAAACTTCTTCCAAAAGAGCACGTCCACATTGCCAAAGTGCATCAAAAAAACTGTCTGCTTTTTCGAAAGATAGCATCCAGACTGAATGGGCGCTGTTTCACATGTAAGCTGTGATTAATATGGGTGGAGTGGCCACCAGGGCATCTGTGCTTTTCTTTCCATTTCTTTCGAAAGAACTTCCTCTTCCCCGTCCACACACACCTTGTTCCAAAAGAGCTCTTTTGAAAAAAGGCTTCTTCATCGTAGAATGAGGATTACCAATGTCAGAAAAAACCCTCTGTTCTTTCGAATTTTTTTTTTTTTTTTTTTTTGGAAGAATGCGATTGCAGTGTGGACGTAAGTGAAGTTTTTCAAAAAAAGGACCATTTTTCTGAAAAAACTCTGCAGTGTAGACATACCCTGAGTTTCAACAGGTGGAGACAAATGTATTTTTCTTTTACAGTATATAGCTGAATTCTCTAATTTCCTACCACTAATTTCTCTGTTTCCACTGGTTCTGGAAGAAGAATTGAGTCCTGTCCCTGTCAGAGCATTTTATTCAAAGAAGACAGAGTCAATTCCTGGAGTTATCATATTATTGCCAAGGTCCTAAAACAGACTAGATGAGGAACCATTTTAAAAAAGAGAGGGGGTGGAGCCTCAGGCAGAAGAAGCAGGGCCAGGACATTTCTTTGCTTCCCTGTCCCCAGGCCGTGATTGGCCTGGGGACGGAGAGAGCACATGAAGTCTCCTCCCACCCTGCAAGGAGCACAGAGTGCTTAGAGTGAGCTGACAGCTGGTGGTTGACTCTAAGTGCCGCACACCCCTTGCAGGGCAGGGGAAGACACTTTGTGTGCTCCCCAGGCCCTAATTGGCCTAGAGGCAGGGGAGCGGCAGGGCGCCCATGGGCTGGATCAACCTGCTGGTGGCCCAATCCAGCCCACGGAGGCTCTCTTGCCCACCCTGCAGTAGGAAATTTCCCAGGTGGAAGTCGTTCATCATGTCTGTCTTGCTTTCTGACTCGAGAGGAATAAACATTCCATGTGGTTGGCATAACATCTCTCACAAAGAGTCTGTAGAAGACACACATTTTCCCTCTAAGGCCAGCTGTGCAGTCTAAAAGGAGATGCAGTATGCAATTTAATCAACAACAACAAAAGGCAGCAGCTAGCCCCTCCACAGTATGCACAGTGAATCATCACAACAACAGTGTCCTAACTTTGTGTATGCTGCCTCAGGGAGGAAACTACCTGAGAGTTTTGACTGGGAACAGGATGCATGATCGCCATCTAATGGGTATTCAGAAATTCAAAATAATTTTTAAACAGCAAAAGAAATTTATGTAGACCTCTTCCTTCTAATATAATTTGAGAGGGTGCAATTATTGTTTCTTAGGTCCAATAGAATCATAGAGGCTTCTATTAGTAAGCTAGAAATTCAGAAGTTTAGATTTTTGAATGAATACCTTCTACTTCTATTTCAGAAAATAGAAATTATAGATGATGAAGAAAGTGATATGATTAGTAATTCTGAAGTGGATCAGATGAGCTCTCTTTTGGATTATAAGGTAAGTGATTGAGATCTTGTAATACACAGAAAGCTCAAGCAGGTTTTTTGCAGAGAAAAGTGTGGAAGAGTGGAAGCCTCTCTTCTAGCATTCAGGCTGTGACAGTAATTCCATCAGCTATGTGTAGGTTCTTAGTGATTAGATCCTTGTTTCTGCAAAATGAAAGGAACTTCGAAAGAAGCAGCAGCAGCATCGGTCCTGCAGAGCAGCTAAACTACTAAGATTTTAGCAGTTTACAGTTTTACTGGGTAACTCACACCAAGACAATTTATTTGGCACTTTTAAAATATACTATCTTTTTCATTTATTTTTAGGTGAAGTCTGTGTTTTCATCAAATACAAACATTCTTTTGGGATTTATTTTTTTTTTTAAATATATAGCCTAATACTACTGGCATTAGTAGGCAACATTAACAACTGGAGTTCTCTAATAAAGCAGGGAGGCCTGAGAAAGCAATGGCTTTAATAATGTAAATCACCAGATAACAACACTGCTGACCATTCTGGTTATAAAATAACTCTATAGAGTTGTCTTTGAAACAGTAACATGGGGAAAAAAAGCTGGATACCCAGGCATTCAGGATCTTCTACCAAAATTGTAAAGGTTTGTACATTTGATTTTGCTCACATATGAGATGCCATGGTTTCGTTGTATACATAGAGTGTTTTCTGTGTGAAACTGACACATTTGTAATTATATATTATTTGTAAAATATATAGATTTTGTTAGACTAGGACCTGTTTCTAAAAGAATAAATTATTTTAAACAACAAAAAATAGACTATAAACGTTGGGGCACAAAAATGAATCTTCTGGGCATTGTGTTCCAGGGTAAGGACAATGGAGGATGAATATGGATGGTGAATGACCTTTTCTTAATGTCACTTGTCACTGAACTGAATGGCTTCTTGTGACAGCATGCCCTACAGAACCTTGTTTGTTTTCATTGCGTTTTGACATAAACTATTCATCTTCATGGTTACATGTTCTCTGCATAAATATGTGTGTTAGCTTTTAGTTGACCAAAGCTCTGAGTAAATAGCTGACATGCAAGCTTTCATTAGTAATAAATCCCAGTAAGCTGATTTTCCTACAAAAAAAGTGGCTTAAAGAAAATACTCTATATTAAATGTATTGTTAGGACTAACTCTTCAGTAAGCCTCTAAAATCAATGTTTGTTGATTTGCATTAGGGCTTGCATGGCTTGCATGACATATTCATGTTTAACTGTCCATTTGGTTCATGGAAAATGTGTTTTGTATACAAAAATAGCTACAGCAAACAAGAGTGGGTCTACTGAAGATTAATCCCTGATTGTTAGATATATTCTGGAAGTTGATGATAATTTAAACTTAACTGAAAAACAGGTTTAATAAATGTGAAATGATTGCCAGTCTGTAACAAATCTATATGTGAAACTTGCATGTTCAGAACATAGTTTTATTAAGTCTGACAGGTTTTTTTAAATAATACAATAAAGTAAATTAATGCCTATTTTGCAAAACATTATGCACACTTTTTGGGCAAAGTTTTCCAATGCCTTTTAACTAGACTTCTGAATTTGGAAATGCAATGATTTGTTACCACCAAAATCTGAAAGTTTTTGTGGGAATTGGCTTATATGCATCATTTCAGACCTAAAAGATCTTGTGAATAGATGTGTGGACTTACATTTAAAGCATTTTGAAATCTGGCTTTTTATATTGAATATATATTAAGGAAAAATAAAATCATGCTATCATGATTTCCTTAATTTGCTGTCAGAATTGTTGTACTTTATAATTCATTCGTTGTAAATTATGCACAAGGAGAAATGTACAAGACAGCTACAAATTTTGGTCTCAATAAACTACAATTCCACTTTTCAAACATACACGTTCACAGAAGATGATGATGATTTGTCAAATTCATTTACCATTTGAACCGAACAACTAGGTTATACCCTAAAAAAGTATTAGATTAAAAAAGAGTCGCTTTGAGTTATGATTTGCATTTTATCCATCCAATAAGAAAAACACCTCTGGTTGCTGAAATGTTTACTCTTATGCATTTTATCTACATTCCTTTACCGTAGCAAGGCTTAATATTTTTTCAAAGAGAATGTGTAATGAATCCTTAATTGTAACTAGGGGGCTTTGCCCCCTGCTCGCTACGCTCGCCAACTCCCTTCTCGGCCCTGGAGGGCCCAGGTATAAGACCATGCTCACTTTTGCCCACACCCCCTGCCACCGGGAGGGTCCGAGGCCATGCCAGTTCTTTTCTCTCCTGCCCTCAGCCGCTGGGGAGGGCTCAACCCAAGGCTACCCCAGCCCGGAGGTCGCCCTGGGTCTTGCCCCCCACATGCCCCTGGGTGATCCAGCTCTTGAGGGGCTGCCTCAGCCCCTTGCCACCCCGGCCCCTGCTCTTCCCCCCACCCCGGCCGCTATGGAGGGGGACTGGGGCAAGGTAGTGCCCAGCTCTCCCCCCAGCCACTACGGCTCTCCTCCTGGCTTCTGGGGAGGGAAGCGGGGAGGAGGGGAGGACTGGGCTACAGGCAGCCCCGGCTCGCCACATGGGCCCTGGGAAGGGTCAGGCTGGGAGTGGGTGGGGCTTGGCTCCTGTGGACGCAGAGTGACGTGATGATGTCACTCTGTTGTCCCACAGGAAAAAATGTTTTATATGTAAAGAGATTATGATAATTTGCTATGTATTTTAGTGGCATGTTAACTCCAGTGTTTGAAAGAATTACTTTGAATCATCACTATCATGGCACCAGTATTCAAGCTTTCTGATGCTAATTATTAATTCTTTTATTTCTAAGTGCTGTATATTGTGAAGTTGTATACATATTTCTCCCAGGAGCTTAACAAACAGCATAAAGTGAAAGCACATTTTATGTATGCCTGGATTATTAACAACTTTGCATTCCGAAATTCTTAGCAAGACAGTGAAGAAATGTGGGAAGAGAGAAAGATGGCTGTGAGATTTTTTGATGTTCACAGTTCAGTTTCTAGCAGGTGTAAATCTGTATCCCAAAAACCACTGCCAAAAGCTGATGATCACTTGGCAGTCGCAGCAGAAAGAAAATGTTAAATTGTCATGGAGACCAAATTACTTTCTCATCCCTAAAACCGAGTCTTCCAGAACAGAACTGAGGCACATGTGCTAAGGAAGGCCGGGGGGCTACATATGGGAGAAGTCCTGCACTGGCTGTGGTGTAGTTTGTGTATATCATTTTCCTGTGGAAAATTTGTGTTCAGTGCCATCACTTGGACATCTTTTGCAGACACACCATTTTTTTTCATCTTGAAAATGTAAACAGAACACAGGTCATTAACTATATATAATCTTCACATAACCTGATCTTTACAGAAGGAAATGCCTAAGGGAAATTATATTTTTATGTGCAAGAAATTAACTTAGAATATATACAGTGCAGTAAGTCTAGTAAAGTGTATGTGGGAATTTTGCTGAAGTATTTACTGAACCTGAAGTTAAATTTGAACTTTTAATTTAATAATTTTGCCATTTAAGTATTGTGCCTTGTAAATCCAGTAATACATGTTGTTCACTGCTTTTATAGAATGGCTAGAAAATGCCAAACTCATGCCCTTTGTTTATCCTCCATGTTGACACCTTCAATGGTTTCCCACACTCTTACCAGTATGCCACAAATCTGAGATTAAGGGGCTATCTTGTGAGAAAGAGACGCTAATATATTGCTGTTTTGCTGGCCTGTCAATGAGGATGTCAGTTGTGGTGGTTTTTCTTTTCTGTTCGGATATTTTTAGTGCACCAATCACAGTGGTATCTGAGGTGACATGGATAGTAGAAACCGGGACTGGGAAACCACCAGCTCATTTCACATTAGCTATTTTAAGCAATCAGATGCTGAAAATTTCTAGCCATTACTTTCCTAGATAGGATTTCAATATCCAAGGAATATCTATTGGAGGCATAGAAGAGGGAGTTAAATGTTCAAAAGTTTAATTCCTGTATTGGCACTGGTGGCAGTAAATTGGCTGTGGATTGGTTTGCAATTATGAACAGGTCCTCTCCAATGATGGGCTAGGTTACTGGCTAAGGATGAGTACTCTTTGGTTTTTAAATGGGTTGCTGTCTCCTAACTGGTGCAGGAGTAGATGAAGAAGAGGGTTGTGTTGTAAGTCAGGGAGTTGGGCTGTAGGGGAAAAGAGTTTGTAGACACCCCTCTAATTCTGCTTCTGCAAACAGTGAGAGACAAGGTGGAATGAGGTTATATCTGTGATTTGACCAACAAAAGGTATTACCTTATCCACCTCATCTCACTAATATCCTGTGAACAACACATCTGCCACACGATCTGCAAACTATGAGCAAGCAAACAGTGACGGAAGAGATGCATGCTTAAAGACCTCCACCCTGTGTAGTACCAGGTTGATCTTTTGTTTCCAGCTCTTTGTAATGTACTGGGGCAGTTGGTGGATTGGTGCTGGGAGCAGCAATAGTGGATCCAGCATGTGGTTCCGTCGCTGCTGTAGTAAGCAGTGACTGCCTCAGTCCCAATCTCAGAAAATTAACAAGCAGATAAGCTTGGGTAGGCCTTTGAAACAGTTTTATTTCCATTCTCCAAACAAACCAGATGACCTTGATTTCATCACTATTTACAGTGAGGATTTTGAGGATGGTTATTGAGTTGATCCTTTGGGTCCAGACTTAGCTGATTCTTTCCATAAACGGTATGTTTCTAGGTGCCCTGGAGTTAGGATGTTTTAGAGATTTTTCCCTCACCTTTTTCCATTTCTAGCTCCCTATTGTGGAGTAGAGCCTACTTGCTGTCTTTGTTAGGAAGAGAGCCAGAAACTTCTTTTAAGGTGGTATCTGAGATACCCGACTCTGGGGCCAAAAGACAGTACTTATTAAAAGTGCTGTAGAGGTATACAGTAATTTCCTTAGAATGCTTTTTTTGTAGTGGGATTGCCATTATGGATGGAGTTTATTTGCAAAATGACTCGGCTTCCTGGAGGTCTTGGTGCTTTGAACATTGTTGATTGCATGTGCCAAATAAATAAATGGAGTTTATATAGGATCAGAAGAAATGGTTTGGCCTGTACATTTATTAGGCATTGTAGGCCTATTATGACATCATTCACAGTCAGTTAGAATGCCTCTTTTGTGTTCATTTCTAAAGTCTCATAAAACATGCCTTGTTCTGTCTTAATGTCCAATTATCAAAATAAGGTCAGACAGTGCAAACCCTGAGGAATTTTTCCACAATACTTTCATGGGGAATTTTTACCTTCTATAATTATTTGGCTTCACCGTACTTTATTTTGATCATAACAGTAAGAAAATCATTGTTACTAATTTTTATTTAAATATAGGTACATTTAATGTCATAATTTTATACAGTACTAATTATTATTTGCAGAATTATATCCATTTTTCTCCTCAGAATGAAGAAGTTAGGTTAATTGAAAATGAATTGGAGAATCACAAACAGAAATATTTTGAGCTACAGACATTCACTAGGAGCTTGATACTTGCTATCAAATCAGATGATAAAGAACAGCAGCAGGTAAGTCAAAGAAGTAGGCAACAAGTATGTCAGACTTTTTTCTGTCTTGTCATTTTCATAGTTATTTATATTAGGGTAGTGCTTACAGGCCCCAACTCAGATTGGGACCCTGTGGTGATCAGCATGATATGGACACACAGGACATATCTATACTGCATTTAAACACTCATGGGACTCTGCAAGAGGTAGGGTCCCAGAGCCCAGGTGCTAACATGAGACCAAATATCTACACTGCAATTTTACAGCCTCACATACCAAGCCAGCTGACATAATCCAGCTACAAGTGTTTAATTGCAGTGTAGACATTTGCACAGTAAGACCATCCCTGCCCCAGAGATCTTGCAGTGTAAACAGACAATACAGGTAAAGGATAAGAGAGCAAAAGTATTATCTTCACTTTCTAGAAGGGGAACTGAGGCCCAGACCAATAAGTGACTTGCCCAATGTTACATAAGAAGTCTGTGGCCGAGCCAGGAATAAAAACTAGATCTCCTCAGTTCCTGCCACTGCCTTAGGTTGCTCCGAGGAATCATTTTTGTGCAGTGTCAAGTAGCTTTTGTATTTCAGAAATACTTGTTTGATTTTCATCTTAAACTGGTGTAGTCTCCAGGAGTGTCAATGCAAACTTATACCAACTGAGGATCTAGTATTCTGTGCAAAGCATAATGTGATAGTGGGATTTCTTCTAGTCAGTCATAAAATCATTACAGTATCATTTTCCTCCTCGGTGTATTAAGTGGAACTGTGTCCCTAGTCTAGCAAAATATTGTAATATATTACTTCATTTTAAGCACATGATTTGTTACTTTGTTGGATCAGAGCTTGTGTACACAGGTTGAATACTGATTCAGGGGTGTGTTTATGATTGTTCAACTTTCACAAACTATAAGTTGTGGGGATCTTTCACTTACAGTAAATGAATACTGCTGCACACAAAAAATTCAAATCCCTACTATCTCGTCTTGTTGCACTATTTATGTTAAAAATTGTGCAGCATTTTTAAGCTAAATTTATACATTCTCATATTGATTTCCTTGGAAGTAATAATGCTTCTTGTTTCTTACAGTATTTTATTTAAGGAGTAGGCACATCTGACAGTGTAGAATAAAATTTAATTCAGAGTGCTAGAGATGTCATAAACTATGAAACTGAAACATCAGTTACAGAAAACTACTAATGATGTACATATGGCCCACTTCCATACCCCTTACTTAGATAATATAGGATCAGAGCGGCCGAGATGGTCTTATATACTCCCTTTTTATATATTCATCATAATATAGTAATTCATTGTCCTATTTGAAAAATTTAAATCTTGAGGTAATTTTCTATTAAAATAATCACATTTTTCAAATGAATGTTTAACATACTATAATACTAGAAATAAGATTGGACATCAGTCTGCTTTTAAAGTCAATGCAATTCAGTACAGTTCTTTTCAGAAGGATGCAAAAATCTGAATGTATATTAAAAGATGGTTAAAGGAGGTAACCTAGTGACAGATGATGTGGGGAAAGCTGAAGTACTCAATGCTTTCTTTGCCTCTGTATTCACGGACAAGGTGGGCTCCCAGACTAATGTGCTAAGTGACGCAAGATGGGATGAAGATCGACAGCCCTTAGTGGGTAAAGAACAGGTTAGGAACTATTTAGAAAAGCTAAACGTACACAAATCCATGGGTCCAGACTTAATGCATCCGAGGGTACTGAGGGAGTTGGCAAATATCATTGAGGAGCCTTTGGCCATTATCTTTGAAAAGTCGTGGAGATTGGGAGAGATCCCGGATGATTGGAAAAAGGCCCATCTTCAAAAAAGGGAAGAAGGGCGATCCAGGGAACTATAGGCCGGTCAGTCTTACCTCGGTTCCTGGAAAATCATGGAAGGGATCCTTAAGGAATCCATTTTGAGGCACTTGGAGGAGGGGAAAGTGATTAGGAATAGTCAGCATGGATTCACAGAGGGCAAGTCGTGTCTGACCAATCTGATTAGCTTCTATGATGAGGTAACTGGCTCTGTGGACATGGGAAAGTCAGTGGATGTGATATACCTTGACTTTAGCAAGTCTTTTGATACGGTCTCCCACAATATTCCTGCCAGCAAGTTAAGGTAATGTGGATTGGATAATGGACGGTAAGATGGATCGAAAGCTGGCTAGAAGGCCGGGCCCAGCGGGTAGTGATCAACGGCTCGATGTTAGGATGGCGGTCGGTTTCTAGCGGAGTGCCCCAAGGTTCGGTTCTGGGACCAGTTTTGTTCAATATCTTTATTAATGACCTGGATGAGGGGATGGATTGCACCCTCAGCAAGTTTGCAAATGGCACTAAGCTAGGGGGAGAGGTAGATACACTGGAGGACAGGGATAGAGTCCAGAGTGACTTAGACAAATTGGAGTATTGGGCCACAAGAAATCTGATGAGGTTCAACAAGGACAAGTGCAGAGTCCTGCACTTGGGACGGAAGAATCCCAAGCATTGTTACAGGCTGGGGACCAACCAGCTAAGTAGTAGTTCTGCAGAAAAGGACTTGGGGGTTAGAGTGGATGAGAAGCTGGATATGAGTCAACAGTGTGCCCTTGTAGCCAAAAAGGCTAATGGCATATTAGGTTGAATTAAGAGGAGCATTGCCAGCAGATCCAGAGATGTGATTATTCCCCTTTATTCGGCTCTGGTGAGGCCACATCTGGAGTATTGTCCAGTTCTGGGCCCCCACTAGAAAAAGGATGTGGACACATTGGAGAGGGTCCAGTGGAGGGCAACCAAAATGATTAGGGGGCTGGAGCATATGACCTATGAGGAGAGGCTGAGGGAGTTGGGTCTGTTTAGTCTGCAGAAGCGAAGAGTGAGGGGGGATTTGATAGCAGCCTTCAACTTCCTGAAGAGAGGTTCCAAAGAGGATAGAGAGAGGCTGTTCTCAGTAGTGATGGATGGCAGAACAAGGAGCAATGGTCTTAAGTTGTGGTGGGAGAGGTGTAGGTTGGATATTAGGAAAAACTATTTCACTAGGAGAGTGGTGAAACACTGGAATGGGTTACCTAGGGAAGTAGTGGAGTCTCCATCCCTAGAGGTATTTAAGTCTCAGCTTGACAAATCCCTGACTGGGTTGATCTAGTTGGGATTGGTCCTGCCTAGAGCAGGGGGCTGGACTTGATGACCTCCTGAGGTCTCTTTCAGCTCTATGATTCTAAGAGAATTACTGTATATAAATGTTTTAAACCTGTTACCCTTATATTTACATTTGTGTCAAACTTGCAATCAGAAAAAAAAAAAAGAGGATCAACCCAAATGCTTTCTGGAAATTAAAGCTACGGGGTAAAATTTTCATAAACTCTGAAATGATTTAGGAGCTTAAATCCAAATGAATTTCAAGTTCAGCCTCTTTTGAGAATGGGACTCGTGAGCCTAAGTTACTTCAGAACTTTTGAAGATTTGAAAACCATGAAATCTTAAAACTCAACACACTTACATTAGTTAATTTAAATCTGCATTCACAGTAACCTAGAAGCTGTGATAAGGAGTAAGTGATCTTCGGGGTGATCTTAAAAACAAAATACGCTTTGCAAAAAAAATATTGCTAAAGTAAAATTTTAATCCTAAAGTATTATCTTTTGTTTTAATTTCTAACTTGATTTCACATTTGTGCAATGTGCCAGATTGACCCTTCTTATAATTGATGTGAATTTACTCACAAAACAGGAATAGCGCAAACAATAGCAAGTTGCCTCTACACTGCTCTGCAAATGTGTGTCTGCCTTGTTCAGGAGGAATCATCTGTACATGTTTGCTTTTCTTTAGAGACTGCCAACAAGGATGCCAAGTATCAATGATCATGAGGATATCTATTTACTAGGGATGTCAACATGTAGTCGACTGCATGATTAACTGATAAGCGTGGGCTTATTGGTTAAACCTGTCGACTACATGCATTCCCTCCCCATCCCCCGCTTTGTTGCCTCTGTATCAGAGGCAGCGGGGATGGGGAGACCAGGAGCCGGTGCCCAGGAGGAGCTGGTTTTAAGCAGGATCCCCACCCCACAACTATTCAGTTACATAATATCTAGTGTCCCTACTATTCACTAGGAACTACAGTAAGGCCACCACTTTCTTTTATGTAAAAACAGCAAGTATTTGTCAAATGGTGGTGACAATTAGTCACTACCATTCAAGGATAGAATTGAACCAGCAATCTACTAAGGCTTCATCTGGAGTTGTCCAAGCCTCAGGAAAAAAACACCTGTCTGTGTGATTTTTTTTAGACTGCAAGTCCTACAAGGCAGGGGTTGTTACTTCTATGTTTGTATAGACCCTAACACAATAAGCCCAAATCCCAGTTGGAGCCTTTCGGTGCTAACTTGATATAAATCTTGACAAAAATAAACAGTAAGTGTAGACATTTATCTTACATAAGCCAACTGTCAGTATTTCTTAATTATAGCTTCTGCTTCTGACACACCTAGAAAGTGCAGAGCCAACCTGTTTTTGTTACAGCATATAAGCCACAGAACAGATCTAATTTCATGAAAGCATTGTAGAAATCCTTCAATATACATACGGGTTGAACCTTTCTAGTCTGGCACCCTTGGGACCTGACTGGTGCCAAACCAGAGAATTTGCTGGACCACGTAGGTCAATATTGTCTAACAGCATTACCAACACTTCCACTGCTTACTGAGCTCTTAGGAGATATTTAGGGGTGAATTAGATTTAAATAATAGCACAGAACACTGAGAGCTAGGGCTGGTGACTGTAAATAAACTTTATGGGGCCATAAGAAACTTGACCACCCCCATGATTAGGGGACATCTGGATAACTAAAATCATGCCAGACCACAGATGTTGCTGGATTAGAGAGGTTCATCCTGTAGTTTTATTTTCTTTGTTGGCAAAGTGTATGGCTGTTAGTATTATTTATAACTGAAACAATTAGCAAGTTTGCATATGTGTTGTAATGTGTAATTATCCTAAAAATGTCTTCAGTAGGTAAAAAAATACAGTGGCTAAGCTTTTTAGTTTGTCCTTAAATGTATTCACTCTCAGGTACAAAGAAAATGTAAAATAAATATATGCCATACAAACTAGAAAAAGGTAATTGTAAATGGAAGAACTGCAATAAGTGATGAACAAACATTGCTGGAGTAGAAAGAGTCACTTAACAGTATATTAAGGCATTTTTCTTGTGTCCCAAGAAGAAATGATGAAATTATTAATTTTCCCTTCTCTGCTACTGATGGCGGGAGGTTGATTTTTGGATAGCCTCCTATGTATGCTATCTGAGGATACAGTGGTGTCTATTTTTAAATACAGTAATTTGCCATCACTTATTATGTCTTCATTCTAGAGCTGAGTTACAACCATTTTCCTCTGTGGTTGCAAGCAGTAAGCTTGTTATCTGGCAGTAGTAGTAGTTGCATCATTTATGGTCAACATTCTGTTTCTCCTTTAATATTAGGAATTTTACCATTATTGGTACTACACAAGTATTTGAATAGTTAACATGGAACTTGAAAAATGTGTCCAAATAGTAATTGTAAAAAAAGTATTGTTTTTTATACCCAGGCACTGCTGTCAGATTTACCTCCTGAATTAGAAGAAATGGATTTCAATCATGCATCTCCAGAACCTGATGATACCTCATTCAGCTTGTCGTCTTTATCAGAGAAAAATGCCTCAGACAGTTTATGATCTTTGGAGAAAAAAATACAAAAATACAACATTTAGACTGCCTAACAAGTGTGCATTTCAAGATAATGGCATTTTGTTATTGAATATTATTCAGTCAACAAAAACCCTAAACTAGGCAGACCTTGCTGAAGAATGAATGTGATGTGATATGACCACAACTTTCAGTGACAAGAAATATGGAACTTGTTTTTGACCAGTGAGAAAGTTATATGGGAAAAGGTTTTAATTTTTATCATCACATCCTTGATTAGGGTAATTTATAATTTTTCAAAAAAAATTCTTGCTTTGTAGCAAAATCTATCCTGAGCAGGGAACTAACAATGGAAAATAAATGTGCAGTTATACAGCCAGGTAGCATTTCAACGTTGCTTGTCATGTAAGACTAGCCAGTCCTGTTTGTGACCATTGCCTTTTCCCCTGCCCCTTCTTACTCAGGTAGGTGGATGGAAAATTGAGAATCCAGATGGGAAAATGAGCTTGCTATGAGCAGAGTTGTCCTTAGACCTTGAAAAAGTCTGAATTAAGAGATTAAATTAAGGTGCTTCTTGGTACATAAGTACAAATTGTTGAGTGTCCCATTATCACATACAAATGTCTGAAAAACACTTGGAAGATGAAAATGAATAGTTTTAAATAGCTCCTCCAATAAAGTACTAATGTACAGAAGTAGACCTAAATGCTGTAAACCATTAGGCTTTTACTGAAAACTCTTGATTGCTGGAGAAGTAATGATGGAATGAGAGGATAAAGTTACATTAGTATTTAGATTTTTTTACAGTCATGGTGATGTTTTTATTTCACTTCATTTTATAAAACCTGAACAGTAAAGGCTCTGTTCATGAAGATTCAGGAATCAGCTAAATGGATTTTCTATAAATTATATTCCACTACATTGCAACAGTGCTGTAAGCCAAGGACAGTTATCATTTCATCCCCTCCTTGCACAAAGCTGTTTTGGGCTACGTCTACACTGCAGCCTTTTGTCGGCAGAGACAATGCAAATGAAGCGCTCATTAGCATTTGCTGCGCTGTCATTTGCATATCTCTGCCTATGCTTTTTGCGGAAGAGTTTTTTGTGCAAAAACAAGCAGTGTAGACGGGGCCGTTTTGCGCAAAGATCTCCTTTTGCGCAAGATCCCTTATGCCTCAAAAAAGGAGGCATACAGGATCTTGCGCAAAAGGAGATCTTGGCGCAGAATGGCCCCATCTACACTGCTTGTTTTTGCACAAAAACCTCTTCCGCAAAAAGCATCGGTAGAGATATGCAAATGACAGTGCGACAAATGCTAATGAGCGCTTCATTTGCATTGTCTCTGCCGACAAAAGGCTGCAGTGTAGACGTAACCTTGGTGTTGGAATCTGGGCCCCACAAATTTCCTCAGTGTGATTCATTGACTAATTAGCCCTATTTAACACATTGTGGTGTTCTGCCATCAGGCTACAGGTGTTGACAAAGAATAAATTCAGCTGAAGTTTCCAAATTTATAGCTTTCCCAACTATCTGCTAATTTACCTCTTAGTGCTCATTCATTCTAAATCTCACATCTCATTAAAACAATACATTCATGCTGACACATTCAGGTAAGTTCAATATGGTACACAGTACTGTGGCCTACAGCTAGAATTTGTTCATTTTTAGTCTGAATATGCACAAACTGGCCTCACTAAAATTTTAGGTCATACCAATTTGAGAACTAGATTCTTTCAACCTTATGCTGAGTAGTACCTTATTCTGTAATCCCACAGAAATTAATGAGATTTACTGTATAATAGGGGTAAGGGTTGAACAATCTCTGGTCTTTGTAAATAAAAATAGTCTTAAGCATCCAAAAAGAGGAAAATCCGTGCAGAGTTTGCACCCTCTATCCAGCTTCTCTCTTGAACTGAATTCCTGTTTCCATGTGTGAAACTGCTGTCAGGATTTTTTGTGAGGGACAGATCTACTCTATCATAAATATGGTATTAATGTATTGACTTCTTTCCAGCCCTAAATATGATAGTCATTTCAATGACGTACTGTGAGAAAGGATCACTGTACTGTATTTAAATACTTTATACATTTAATTCACAGCACTATACATCCTGAGACAAGAGGCATAATTTATTATAGGTTTTTCTGCTCTGGGTTATCAACTGTACTTTAGATAGAAAGATACTGCAATTGACAATAAAACCTCATATTTTCAGCATGCTTTATTGAAGAAATTTAAAATGTGGTATGTCTGGCCCTTGTGCTCCACAATTTGGATCTTAATTCCCTCTTAGTTCTCCTTGACATGGTATGACAAAAGGCAACATCATTTTAATGCTATTTCTTAATTTCATGTCTATGAATCTTTTGCAATTCCACCTTTTACACTGGTAGCCAAAGGAATTTTATCACTGCAATTAATAATTTTTTATTGTTCCAACTTGCTTTTTTCTTGACATGACATCTGATTTAGTTTGATTGGATGAACTGTGCCAAAAACAAACCTTTACTCAATGAATTAGAATCCTGGTTAATTATATACACCTTAAAATCCTAGGCTCCATACTCCTAGGCTGGAGTTCTGTACCCAATTCTGTATCCAATTCCCTTTGTGCAAAATATGCTTTGCCTCTTTCTGCATTGTAGGATAACAAAGCATTTAGAATAAAATAGTCATGCTTTTCAATCCAGAAACAAATCAGCAACAACGTAGGCTGATCAAGAAGAAAGATTGAATCTGAAGAATAAACTAGCAATAAGGTGCTATTTTTTTAGGGAGCAATGCAAATATGTCTGATGCTAGTCAACTTGCTATATGTTGGGAAAGTTGTACCACTTGAGGTACTGCTTGTCTTCATGTCCTGAAAATGCCTCCTGTATTGACTATAGTGCTAACAGGAATGAGTAGTAATAAATACTTCCAATCGGTAAATTAAGCAGGTATGGTTTTAAATACACATAGAGAACAGAGCTGTTAAGAAAGCTTCCCTTTCCTTAAGTAGTTACTTTTAATATTAAAGTCCAATGCTATTCTCAAAAGTACCTTTTGTGTGACCAAAGTCAGTAGTAAAATGATAAGAAAAACAAGAGCTTTGCAGCTCCTTGAAGACAAAGTGTGGAGCAACATAAGGAGATAAGCCAAAAACATAATGTGCCAGTTTAAATTAGGAAGTTCATCTCGCTTACCCACCAAATGAAGAGAGAGTATAGGTGTCAAATAACAATGCAGTTATATAAACAAAACTATGTAGCCAGAGTATATGTGATGAAAATCTCACTGTGGAATTTACTGCTGCAAAGTGGTCACCTCTCTAGTAGCAGAACTGTACTATTGTTACCATATTACTAAGGATTAAATTTAAAAATTAGCTGGATGGCATTGCCTTTCCCATTAGCTCCTAGCCACAGCAGATTCTCATTCTCAGGATTCTGATGGCATAAAGAAAAGAATTAATGCACCTGAATGGAAAATTAAGCAGAGCACTGAAAAATCAAGATTTAGTTAACTGATAACATTACAACCAAAAGCTTAGCTTATTGTACTTTACTACCTCCTGTTCCACTGCCCACATCCATCAGAATCAACCAGTTATATGATAAGCTAGTTTGTTTATAGTGTCTGGCATCTTGGAAGCATTCTTTCAATTTTAATACAAGGTTTTGCTTTCTCTGTATAAAAATGAAAGAGTTCATGAGGTAATCAATTAACAAATTTCTGATCAAAGTAAGAAAACAGCTTGAACAAAATCTCTGGTCAGCTAGTCATCAGAAGACAGTTATGCCACCTTTTGGCATCTGATTTGTTCTGCCAATTAATATTTTATCACACTGTCTGACCAAATTCTGCAGCCTTAAAAAAAGCTATGGGTAAAAAACTAAATTGTACCGGGAGACTGGAATGTGGCACTGTACCACATTTCACCAAAGTAGAATCCAGTTTTACTCAAATCAGAGTCTGTTTCCCTGTGAGCAAAAATGGTGAACATTCTGCTCAGAAGGCTGTAAGAATCTTTTAAAAGTGATTTAACAAAACAGCAAATTTCTAATCAAGAAAAGAGACTTTAAAGAATGTTTCTTTAAGGAGAATTCTTCCTGGTTATCTCTGTGGTAATATTAAGCATTTTCACTGTATCATTGAGTTAAGTGAATAAGTCCTTTAAAATCCTGTGTTACATTTTACACGTACTACCTCTGAAACATACCACCTTAAGACCACATCAAAAAGTAATGTGAACTGTTTTGTTTTTAAACTTTGTAATGGGCAATAACTTCCCATAGACATTTTCCTTCAACTTTTAATCATTTCAGTTGTTGGGAGTTTTTTTGTATTTGAGATTTAGGCTTTTTAGTTTTGCATATTTTCTTTAGTTTTCACTTCATTTTTTTTTTCTTTTCCAAGTGACGCAAACTTTTGATAAGGAAGAACAATGTATGATGGCATGACTGCTAGGAGCAAATATATCTAATGGTTGGTTACAGGACCCTGGGGCTATGTCTACACTGTGGGGGTTTTCTGGGATACCTCCAGAAAAACCTACCGCGTCCAGGGAACGTGTTTGCTCTTCCTCCTTTTTTTTTGCAGAAGAGCAAATGCGCTCTTTTGGGGAGCCCTGTATTCCTCGTTCTGCAGTTTAGACGGGGCCAAATAGCAGAAAAGCTTCTTCCAGAAAAGCTATCGGAAAAAGCTATGCAAATTGCTGAGTGCAATTTGCATAGCTTTTTCCGATAGAAGACTGTAGTCTAGCCCTAGCCCGGATGAGGAAGGCTGTGAATTACTATAGAAAATTCTTTTCCAAGTGTCTGGCTGGTGGGTCTTGCCCACATGCTCAGGGTCTAACAGATAGCCATATTTGGGGTCAGGAAGGAATTTTCCCTCGGGTCAGATTGGCACAGATCCTGAGGGGGTTTTTTGCCTTCCTCTGTAGGAGCATGGATCTCTTTCAGGTTTCAATTAGTGTAAATGGTGGATCTCTAACTTCAAGTCTTTAAATAATGAACTTCAGTAACTCAGCCAGAGGTTAGGGGTCTATGACAGAAGTGGGAGGGTGAGGATCTGTGGATTGCAATGTGTAGGACTGGGGTGAGCAATAATTTTTAATGGTGGGGGGGCACCAAGATTTTGGTAAGTGGTCAAGAGCCACACTTCTATGGAGGGGGTGCAGGGAAGCTTGGGGTAGGAGACTTGGGGTGTGGGGTGTGAGAGAAAGTTTAAGTGAAGGAGGGGGTTGTGATCTGGGGCAGGAGCTTGGGATGTAGGGTCTGGGAGGGGGTATGGGTGGAGGAGAGGATTCTGGCCTGGGGAAGGAGTGTGGAAGGGGGTGCAGAGTCTGGGAGGAAGTTGTGACCGGGGCAAAAGAGGTGCTGAGGGCTTGGGTGGTGACCTGGGGCAGGGGAATGGAGTACAAGGTTGGGGAGGGGAGTTGGATGCAGGGAAGGATTCTGGCCTAGGGGAGGGATGTGGGAGAGGGGTGCAGTGTCTGGGAGGGAGTTGTGACCTGGAGGAGATGTTGCAGGAAGAGACGGGGTGGGATGCCAGAGGCAGGCTCTGGCTGGGAGGTGCTTACTTAGGTGGCTTCCAGCCAGCAGCCCTGCAGAAACCTGATGCAGGCTCTCTGCCTGTCTGCTGCAGTCCCAGCCTGGTCAAAATGGCTATCTGCTCCATGTGGCTCTGCTCCAGATTGGGGGGGGGGGTTAGGGAGGAGTCTTTGCACGCTGCCTCCACCCCTAGCAAAATTTCTCAGCTCCTGTTGGCTGGAATCTGGCCAATGGGAGCTGACAGATTTTGCTGGGGGGTGGGGGCAGCATGAGAAGCTTCCCCTCCCTCCCCAGCATCCAGAGCAGAGAGCAGCTAGCTGTTTAAAGTGGTGTGAGCTGCTCTGTGCCTAAGGGTTCAGCTGAGGTGGCTGCAGACCAGATCCAGCAGCTTAGCAGGCTGGATTCAGCCCAGAGGCCACATCCTGCCCACATCTGGTCTACGATATGGGGAAGAAAATATGGCATGTGTGTGTTAGGGTCAGTGGAAATAATGGGTTAAGGTAGTAGGCTGATAGATAGCTGTGATGTTTGGTGCAGATTGCAGGCAGCAGATATTGTACTTTGCTCTATCAGTGCCAAAGGACTAAAGTGACATTTTCTAACATTAAACTAATTAATTTCTGTGATAGAGAGCATCCAAGTGATGAATCGCAGCTATATACTGGAAAGAGTAAGATTTAAAAACTAGTGGGTACTTTACTATGTGAAATGAAACTAGTCTGTCTTTAGCTTTTGTTTGCATTTATACCTTTCTGCACAGAGAGAGACTATTTTTTATTTGCATGCAATAAAGGGTCAAATTCTAGTCTTAGAATAATCAGTTGCAAAGCTCTCATTAATTTTAAGTGAACCAGGATCTGGCCCAACTGCAGACCAAATTGCCTATAAAAGTTTCACATAAAAAAGAAAAGTGCCCTTATAATTTCCCACCAACGTATGAAATAGTTTGCAGATAGTTTGAGATGTGTTTGGTGGGGAGGGGGAGGGCGAGTGAGGTACAAACAAACATGTCAGTTGAATCAACAACATTAACACACTTTTTAAAAACTATTTTGGTTTTCGTGGATATTAACTAAATGCAAAACATCTCAACTGGAAATTTTGGCTTTTTAATGGTGGAAGCGCTTAAATGTTATTAAATGAAAGGTATAAATTATGGAAACTCCATTGAAAATGTTTTATGATGAACTGTAATCTATAATAGAAATGAAATACAATGTTTATTATATATATATATATATATATAGTTTGTGTGGATGTAGACACATAGAGATATAAAACACTAAGTTAAATGTGATTCACTCACATTAGCACTATCAAAGGCATTTTCACTTGAGGAAATTCCAAATGCAATACTTGTAAAGTAGATATAAGTGTAACAGGTAACTTAACACATGTTTGTTGTTACTTATGTTGAAGACATACTTTGCGATTAAATTGAACACATTCATATAAATATTTATTATAGTTTATCTTTAATAATTCAGTATAATGCTGCTAGATTTAGACTTAAAACTACCTTGAAAAGCCCAGAATAATACTACACCTAAGTAATCTCAGCACACCACATGTACTAAACTCATGAAGACTTTAAACATTCTTCTGCCAAGACAAAGACCACTTTAGTTGTGCTAAAGTTTGAAAAAAGGTGAATTTACTGAAAGTTTAAATGTTACTATATAAACTGGTATGCTATTCTAATTTGCCTGCAGAGTGTTAAGGTAACTCATTCTCTTTACTTACTAAGATGTCCTTTTGAGCCAATTTGGCAAGTTTTGTAAATTTAGTATAATACAGAATTTCTCTGTGAAAATCAATATTTATATTGCATTTTTATTATATGTATCAGTATGTGTAGCAAGAAGATTTACAGATCTTGAACTTGAGTACCTCTATTAAGATCCAGGATATATGATCTTGATTTATTTGAAAGATGGATGCCAAGTGAAATATTCCATCCACTTTTATTGATCTTGTCTGTGTGTGTATATATAAGGATATTTATAATCTTATGTTAACAAAGCTCATCATGAAAAATGGTTATTTCCTTCTTTAGAAGCCCAGCTATTTTTATATAAAATGTTGGTCTCTGCCTTAACTTTTGTGAAAAATTGTGCCATAGAATATTCTAACTTAACTACAGATAGTTTACAGAACTTGCTTTGGCTCATCTTTGGTTCACATTTAAGTAAACTGTGACCAATTTTGTGTAGTTATTGAATAGTTAAATTAATATTTTTTTGCGTAAAATTGTTTTTATTTATTTATCCTATATATCTGCATCAAGGGTTTTTTCTCTAATCTTTTTTTTTTTTTTTTCCTTTAAAGCTTTGGAATCTGTCCTCATCTGTGCGCTTTGTTAGGTCAAGAAATAACAACTTTTTTATTAGTTTATCTTATATGGTTTGGCAAAACCTTTAAGAAATTGAGTCAATGGTTATAAAAAAAAAAATCTATATTGACCCAATTGGTCAGAGTAAAGGGCTATTTACCTTTGGTAAATTTGTCTACTAGACTCAAGGATATTTTTCTAAGTCGATCGGGTTCGGGAGTTTGGAAAAATGAAATAAAGGTTAACTAATTCATTTTCCTATAGAAAATTCTCAGTTTCTATATTTGTAATGATTATTAGCCTGTAAAAGTCAGTACAACCAGATGTTTAAAACTAGACATTGCATTCTTGTGTCCCCAAACCCTCTTCTTTAAGTCAGTGAAAATGTTGTATGCACAAGGCATGCAGGATCAGGGCCTTATTGAACCACTATGTCAGGAGGAGAGAGAGGCATGTTGTAGGGTTGATGTCTTACTAATGAGTTTGTTCATTGCTAATATGGAAATAGCCACCTGGATTACAAATACCTGATAATTTTGCAAATTATGATATAAAAAGAAATTCCTTTGCAGCACAATAAGCAGTCAGCATCAAGGAGTATACAGGGGCCATAACTAAATAACATCTTCACATTTTGAAGCATCATGTTAAAGAAATACTAATTTTTAACAGCTCACAGGCCCAATAAATAAAGTATTGCCTTATTGTATCTGATAGACATGCATTCATCATTGTCCTCTGGATTCTTACAGCTCAGACTGGTTAAGTTTTATAGAGGGGATTCTTTAGTTTAACCTATAGGAACTGCAATTTTACATCCCCAAGTTAAATAGTTTCCTGATTTATCAACTTCAGAGAAAGCTTATCTTCACAGCATCAGTAGGACAACTACTGAAATAACAGCTACTGCCACAGTAGGGTATTCCAGAGAACAAATAAGAATTTAAGGATACATGACAGGCCCGAGTCTGACAGTTTAGGTTTAGGAGGACAGGGGAGAGATTGCTGGAGCCATGATCTGAAATAAAGACCATATTCAAAAGTTCAGGATATTCTACATAAAAAATGTAAAGTTAGAAAATCAAGTCCCCTTTGATGGAATAGTCCAGAATTAATCTCTCTAATTTTTCAGTACTCGGGTCAAACTATTGCAATGTGTAAGTAATATCAAAGCACAAAACTTAAACCTTCTCAGTTGCTTTTCTCTTTGTAACATATGCTTTGAGGGTGGGGTGGATTTACTAGCAAGGGCCCTACTGTCCTGCAGTCAGAACTCTGGGAAACAGAATGGCAGGGAGAGAGCCTAAATATGCCTGTCCATGTTAAGGGTTTCATAGAAAAGTTCCTTCTATTCAACATAAGTTCTTTTTATTGTTTAAATTTTTAAAATTTTATTTACAATTAATTCAAACCAGGTCCTCCATTTCAAATCCACAAAAACATCAGTCTCACACACACATAAAATAAGTTTAAATTATTAGAGGTCTTGGGATGATTCAATCAATAAATAATTTAATCTTAATGAAAGCTGTCTTCCTATTGGGTTTGTAGAAGAGTCTGTTAAAATGGTTCAGTAGCTCAGCTGAAGATACCCCTGAGAGCTGGAGTTAAGTACAGATACTTGAATTCATGTATGTGTTTATTGAATTTACCATATGGTCTAACTGGAAATATGTGTGTCTGGTTTCTGCACTGAAGACAACCTAGATGCTGTTCTTTTGAAAGTAGTATGCTTCACTGCAAAACCCTGATTATTGCTAGCTTACAACTGTGTTGCCAACTAACTTTAATAATAAAGGTTAAATTCATGCAAATTCATGTTTTGTTTAATATTAAACAATCTACTGCAATCTCAGATTTCAAAAATAAACCATACTGTTGATTACTTAAAATTGATTTTTTCTAAGTACAAGGTGAAATTCTCTTAACTAGAATTCTCTCGTCTGGCAATATCCATGGTCCGGCATGGATGTTGCAGCACCAGAGAGTCCTGGTGGAAGGCTAGCAACAAGGATCCTTAAGCAGACAGCAGGGCAGTAGGCTGCCTGCAGTGAGTTGACGGCATGTGGCAGCAGGGCTGCCCAGCAGGGTTGGCTGACCTAGCGTGTGGCTGCCCTGTGGAGCTGGGAGCTGCAGTAGTTCGGTGGGGCAGACAGCTGCAGCATGCGGCTGTCCCGCGGGCCCCAGAGCTCCAGGGCAACGTGCGCAGCTATCCTGTGGGTCTCAGAACTCCAGAGTGGCACACATGGCTGCCCAGCGGGTCCCAGAGCACCAGGGCAGCACGCAGCTGCTCGACAGGTCCTGGAGCCCCATCACGGGACTGCCCAGTTGATCCCAAAGCCCCAGCATAGGGCTACCTGACAGGTCCCGGAGCCAAGGCAGTGATTGCTGCCCAGTGAGGACGACAGGGCAGAGAGGCCAGTAGGAGGTGTGGAGCTGGCTGGGAGGCCAGCAGCCAAGCCAGCAGGACAGGTGGCAGGGATCCAAAATGACCTCTCATGGTTCAGCAAAATCCCTCATCTGGGACCAGTCAGGTCCAGAGGGTGCCAGACCAGAGAGGTCAAACCTGTAGTGAATAAATTGTAAAGTGTAATACTTAAAGAGAAAAATCAACCAAGCAGCAGGGTGCAGTGGAATGTATTTGGCTGAACAATGGACTTTTTAATACAAATGGTGCATGGTGAGGGACATAACCCTGTTTTATATAGTGAGAGATTTGGAGTAAATGAAACTAAGACTCTTTTCTTTTGATTAGTTATAGTTTGGCAGTAAATATCTTTGTAAAATACATATTCTGAGGTGGTGTGTTTTTAAGAAGCTGAGGTATAGGCTGTAAGAGACTACAGCATGTTGGGAGAGGAGGAGAAGCTAGCTTCACTGTCAGTGTATTGATGCATATTTTTCATGTAAAGTTTTAATTTTTACCAATATAGCATTTAATTTGCCTTAAAATATCCAGGCGATGTAAGGATTTTAATTTTCATCAACAGTGTTCTAGAAAGTTACTAAAATGTGGGTGGGTGTGTGTTGTTTAGATATCCATCTGTTGCTAGACTAATGTATATATAACACACACACTCTATTTCAGTACTGCCTAAGGGAAATGTGTGCCTGTTAAGTACTCCCAGTAGGAAGTGCAGCATGTAAAAAATATGAAAGGCAATTGGTCCAATTCATTCCTAGTGCAACTCCACTTGAACCCATTGTCTTGTGTCCTCATATTTTAAATTAGGTTTCCTATGTTCAATCTTCTTTCTGTTTTAGAAGCCATTTCTTTTTTTTTTTTTTTTTCAAAATACTTTGATTTTAAAAAATTCCTCCAGACTTTCCCTAAATGCATTTTAATGTTGACCTTTTATTGTATTTTAAAATAAATATAAAAATGTTAAAGTGTCATTTGTATGATCAGCGCCTGCCCACCAGGCATTTTGATGGGAGGGACCAGTTCCTGAGAGAATTTCTTATAAAATAGAAAAATGGAATCTAATGTGGTTCTGTTAAGACAGGAGTTCTATGTTGTTGGTTTTTCACTTTGTATAAGCACAAATGGATTACATTCAGATTAGGGCAGAGAGCCAGCACTGGCCTATGTGCTCCTTAAGTTCTACTCAAACTGTACAATTCATCATCAGCTATATCATTCAGCATCATCAAGACAAAGAAATTGTAGTCTGAATATAAAACAATAAAGCAAATGGACAAATTTCTGCATCACCTAGAACTGTGGTTCTCAACTGGTGGTCCATGGACCACCGGTGGTCCATGGTGACTTTTTCGGTGGTCCACAGGAACATTGTCCAAAGTCACACAGCGTGAGCAGGTGCCGCCGTTAGGCTGTTTTACACCGTGTTCACAAGCACGCATCACGTCATCCATAGCGTCACCTAGGACGCAACCACATTGTGTTGCCAGTAACTTCCGTCTGAGGCTCTGAGCGTCAATGTAGCTGCCGCCGTCGTGCTGAGCGGTTGCTGTGTCGTTCGTCCTGTGCTACATGTGCTGGAGTTGGTCCACGAAAATTTTTTGATTGGCCTGGTGGTCCGTGGACTGAAACGAGTTGAGAAGCACTGACCTAGAAGAATATGTGACTGGGCAATAATTTGAAGGCTGAAAGAGTAATATGAAATTGAGTAGCAAGACTTTCTTCTGAACTATTATGGCTAATGACACTGGAGATGGCACCCTGCCAATGAAGCATAGGTAAGAATCTGCTTATGGGGCAATCAAGTTGGACTATTCTCTAACTTCCATCTTCCTGATATTTAACTGGATATAATTATTCATTATCCAACTTTTATCCCTACCAAACAAGACCAATATTGAGATATAGTAAGTACATTTAACTAAAATATGCCATTTACTTATAATTGACCTAAACATGGAAATCTGCACAAGTTTCCATTCTGAAAACTGACCATTTATTCCTACCCTTTGTTTCCTGTCTTTTAACCAGTTATCAATCCATGAGAGGACCTTCCCTCTTATCCCATGACAACTTACTTTGCTTAAGAGCTTTTGGTGATGGACCTTGTTAAAGTCTTTCTGGAAATCTAAGTACACTCTATCCTGTGGATCCCCCTCGTCCACATGCTTGTTGACCCCCTCAAAAAACTCTAGTAAGACACAATTGCTCTTTACACAAGCCATGTTGACTTTTCCCAACAAAATATTTTCATCTAATTTGGTATAGATGTTAGACTTATTGGTCTGTAATTGCCAGAATCACCTCTAGAGCCCTTTTTAAATATTGGCATCACATTAGCATTAACATTACCTATTTTCCAATCATTTCGTACAGAAGATGATTTATAGGATACATTAACCATAGTTAATAGTTCCACGATTTCACATTTGAGTTCTTTCAAAACTGTTGAGTGAATGCCATCTTGTCCCAGTGACTTGTTACTGTTTAGTTTATCAATTTGTTCCAAAACCTCCTCTCAGGACAATCTGGGACAATTCCTCAGATTTGTTCCCTAAAAAGAATGGGTCATGTTTGGGAATCTCCCTAGCATCCACAGCCATGAAAGACTGAAGCAAATAATTTATTTAATTTCTCTGCAATGACCTTATTGTCTTGAAGTGCTTCTTTAGTATCTCGATCATCCAGTAGCCCCACTGGTTGTTTAATAGGCTTCCTGCGACTGATGTACTTAAAAAAAAAATTGCTATTACTTTTTGAGTTTTTGGCTAGCTGTTTTTCAAACTCCTTTTTGGCTTTTCTTATTATATTTTTACACTTAATTTGACAGAGTTTATGCTACTTTCTATTTTCCCGACTCGGATTTAACTTCCACATTTTAAACAATGCCTTTTTATCTTTCACTGGTTCTTTTACTTGGTTGTCAAGCCACAGTGGCACTCTTTTTTGTTTTGTTTTGTTTTGTTTTGTTTTTTGTTCTCTTACTGTTTTTTAATTTGGGGTATACATTTAAATTGGGCCTCTACTGTGGTGTCTTTGAAAAGTTTCCATGCAGCTTGCAGGGATTTTACTTTTGGCACTGTACCTTTTAATTTCTGTTTAACTAACCCCCTCATTTTTGTGTAGTTTCCCTTTCTGAAATTAAATGCCACAGTCTTGGGCTGCAGTGGCAATTTTCCCTCCACAGGGATGTTAAATTTTATTACATTATGGTCACTATTTCCATGTGATCCAGTTATATTTACTTTTTGGACCAGATCCTTTGTTTCAGCTAAATCAAGAATTGTCTCTCCTCTTATGGATTCCAGAACCAGTTGCTCCAAGAAGCAGTCATTTAAGGTGTCAAAAAACTTTATCTTTACATCCCATCCTGAGGTGACATGTACCCAGTCAATATGGGGATAGTTGAAATTCCCTATTATTATTGAGGGTTTTTTTTTATAGCTTCTCTAATCTCCCTTAGTATTTCAGAGTTAATATCACTATCCTGGTCAGGTGGTTGGTAATATATCCCTACTGCTATATTATTATTAGAGCATGGAATTTCTATCCATAGTGATTTTGTGGAGTTCATTTAAGATTTTTACTTCATTTAATTTTACATTTTCTTTCACATATATTGCCACTCCCCCCCAGCATGATGTGTTGCGTCCTTCCAATATATTTTCTATCTGGTATGATTGTGTCCCATTGATGGTCCTTATTCCACCAAGTTTCTGTGATGCCTGTTATTTCAATATCCTCCTTTAACACGAGGCACTGTAGTTTGTCCATCTTATTAGATTTCTAGCATTTGTGTATAAGCAATTTAAAAATGTGACACTATTTAACTGTCTTCCATTTCCTGATGTGATTGAATGGCACTCTTTTTTTTTTATTATTTGACTGTTTCTCATCTGATCTTACCCATATTTTATAATCTTCCATCCTCTTCTCCTTACTAGAACATAGAGAATCTCTATTAATAGACCCACCCCAAGAGATGTCTCTAATCGATTCATGTGCTCCTCCATACCTGTCAGCTATCCCCCCAGCCCTCAGTTTAAAAACTACTCTACAACCTTTTTAATGTTAAGTGCCAACCATTTTGGTTTAGGTGGAGCCCATCCTTCCTGAATAGGCTCCCCCTTTCCCAAAAGTTTCCCCAGTTCCTAATAAATCTAAACCCCTCCTCCTTATACCATCGTCTCATCCACACAGTGAGACCCTGCAATTCTGCCTGCCTACCTGGCCCAGCATGTGGAACTGGAAGCATTTCAGAGAATGCTACCATTGTGGTCCTGGATTTCAATCTTTCCTAGCAGCCTAAATTTGCTTCCAGGACCTCTCTCCTACCTTTGCCTATGTCACTGGTACCTACATGTACCACGACCAACGGCTCCTCCCCAGCACTACAGGTAACCCCCAACTTACGACTGCCCAACCAACAACCCCCCGCATTTACGGCCACCCTGCTCGGGGAGCCGCAGGGCCACCTACCACCCAGCACAGCCCCCAGCCTGCTCTGGATGCCGTTGGAGCTGTGGGGCCGCCTACTGCCCAGCACAGCCCCCAGCTGGTTCAGGGTGCTGTTCGTGCTGCGATGTGGGGCCGCCTATTGCCCAGCATAGTCCCTGGCCGGCTCTGGGCGCCTTTCGCACCACTGGCTCCAGGAGACTACAACTCCCAGGAGTCAAAGCAGGCCAGGAACAAAACCCACGTTCATAACATTGCCCCTATGGGCAATAAGGATTCAACTTACGATGGCCCAATTTACGACAGTTCTCCAGGAACCAATTAAGTCATAAGAATGGGGGTTGCCTATACTCTTAAGTCTATCCAGATGTCTCAAGATCCTCAGCCTTCACACCAAGCAGGCAAGTCACCATATGGTTCTCCGAGTCATCACAAATCCAGCTGTCTGTGTTTTTAATGATCTAATTCCCCATTACTAACACCTGCCTTTTCCTAATAACTGGAGTTCCCTCCCCCAGATATGTATCCTCAGTGTGAGAGGATACCATAACGTCCTCTGGAAGGAGGGTCCCAACTATGGGATCATTTCCCTCTGCTCCAGTTGAATGTTCTCCTTCCCTGAGCCTTTTATCCTCCTTGACAGCACAGGGCCTGTCTGACAGGAGGTGGGACCATTCTGTGGTGTTCTGGAAAGCCTCATCTACGTATCTCTCTGCCTCTCTTAGCTCCTCCAATTCAGCCATGCTGGCTTCCAAAGTCCATACACAAGACTCTGAGGGTCAGGAGCTCCTTGCACTGAATGCACAAATATGCTACCTGTCCATAGGGCAGGTAATCATACATGCTACACTGGGTGCAATAAACAGGATAACCCCCACATTGCTGCTGGGCTACTACTTGTATTCTCTCCTACAGTTAATAAGATTCTTGATAGGGTTATTATTTAAATCTGGTAGTTTGGGATTTAGTTTAGTTTAAAAGAAGTTTTAAAGAATGCCAAGCACATCAAGCGCCTTTCAAACTCCCCCTGTAAACTCCCCCAAGAAACTCTGTTAGCTGTTCCTCGTCGTTAGCTGCTCCTGGTCGCTAGCTCCCTGGTCACTTAGGAGCGGGCTTTATATCGCCCTAGCCTTCCTGATAGCCCAGCCCCTGGTTAAGGCTTGATGAATATACTTTCTTTCCTCCAGCATAGCTCCAAACTTGGATTGCATGAATGTGAAATTGAAGACTTGGGAACAGCTTTAATAGCTTTTCACCTGTAAGGAACCATGCCAGAGGATAGTGACATTACACTGCATTAATGTTTGTAAAAGCACTTTGAAGATCAAATGTACTAAATGTAGGCCAACTATTATTGTTTTCGTAATATCGGTTTGTTACCTTCAAAATTCAGATGAACCTGATTCTTCCACACAGCAGAATCAGCCTCTGTCTGCTTTTGTAAGTGCCTTTCTGTTCAAAGTGGTGTGCAAAGTACTGAGCTAAACTTTGATGGTTTTGTCTACTTTCAATAGTCACTAATGGAGCAGCAAGGACTCACTCAATGATACTTTTCATGGAGTCTCCAATATTAGTTTTTGTTGAAGCTCTCCCGCAGGGCCTCCTGGATAGTCACCACTCCCCAATGGACCTCCTGGATGGCAGCCTGCAGAAAGTGCAGCCAGGCTGTCAGCAACACATCCGAGAGAAGCACCAGAGTGCCCAGGGGCAGCTCTGGCTCCATGTTGCAGAGTGCTGTGGTGTCCCGAGTGAGGGCAACCAGAGCACACAGAGACAAAATGCTTTGTTGTCCCTCATTGAGGTAGGCAAGCAAGCAGGGAAAGCTGAGAACCGGCTGTCCGGGGGGGTCCCTTTAAGCACAGACCTCAAATAGCCTGAGGCAGCAGCCTCACAAAGTAACTCCTGACCTAATGCCCTGCCAGACCTGGTTCCGTCTGGCCTTAAATGCGATTCAGCGTCCACTCAGTGTGGACATGCTATTTCAAAATAGCAAAATGCTATTTCGAAATGCATTTTGTGTGTAGACGTGTTATTTCAAAATAACGTATTTTGAATTAACTATTTCGAAATAAGATATTTTGAAATAACGCTGTAGTGTAGACATACCCTAAGGCAGTGGTTCCCAACTGCTGGTCTGCAGACTGGTGCAGGGCCGCAAACCACTGGCTGCCAGGCTGCAGCATGCTGCCAGGCCACACCCATGGGGCTGGGGTATAGCCCTGGCGCATGGTCAGTCAGGAGGGGCCTTTACACCTGAGAGCCTCCCAGGACTTCAATAAGGCCCATAAGTGGGGCCTCCCAAGCTGCACACACTCCCCCACAAGCAGCAAACTGGTCTACTGTGTCCCCCCACACACACACACCCCGCAAGGAACATGGACTGGACTTGCCTCGCATCACTATTCGATGTGGGAGGCTCCCAACCTCCCACTCCACCTATCAGGTTGCAGGGACGAGTCCATCGCAGCCGCTGTCATCAATATGTTCGTAGTTTAAAACAGCCTTCTGCAGCAGGCTTCTGCTTCGTGTCACACCATGTCCCCACTGGTGTCCTGCATCTGTGAGATTGACATTGCTCGCGGGAGCCAATCAGGCAGCCTCAGCGCTCCCATCAGCACATGCGTGCCAAAATTCAAGCAAGCAGAAGGGTGCAGGGAGTGGGGCAGCCGGGAGGAATCTAGAACCCAGGGCTAATCATCTGCCTGGCTTGCCTGCTCCCACCCCTTGCGCCTGTGGCCAGCGGCATCCAACCAGGCTTGGCAGGTGAGAGGCAGCAGAAGCAGCTGGTCTGGGAGGAAGGGAGGAGAGAGCGCCAACCTTCAGTCCCCAGCAGAAGGTCACAACTGATCCTGTCCTGGTTTCTCTCTGGTGAGGAGAGGAGAGGGCTCAGTGGCCGCACCTTGAGGAGCAGGCATCCCTCACAGCAGGGGCCTCTAGGATTATGGGGGCCTCCCTCATTGTGGACTCCTTCCTTTGGTGCTCCCAGAAGGGCCTTGTTCAGTAGTGTAAGTGAGACTGGTCTGATGCCAGTATGGGAGCGAAGGGCCCCGCATGCTGCACAAGCCTTCCCCACACTCCTTCCCAACACGTGGGGAAGGGGGAAGGAAATCGGTCAATTTAACCTAGTTACTGAGTTACAACACCCCCAGTTCTGCCTCTATCCCCAATCATGGCCTTGGCAAGCCTGTTCTTAGTAATGTTTCCCTTTTTCAGGGTGACATGAACCACAAAGGGTAGCGACTGTGCCCAGCTTTACAAAGTTACACTGTGAAAGTCACTATAAACAAAGCTCCGAAATGTGCACCAAAAGAGAGACATTTCTCTCTAATCTCAGTTTGAGTGATCTGAAAGTCCCATTTCCAAAAATAGCAAACAGTACTGGGATATTTTTGGTAAATGTAACAATTGTAAATGCTGTTGAGCCTGGGTTTATCTACATTTTTGCTATTAATTTCTCTCTATCTTAGTCTTAAAATTGTATTAAAATAATTGTCACATTTTGCTCTGGATACAGATAACAGTCCACAAGCTACTCCAACAGCACTGCCCTTTAACATTTCTTCTTCTCTTTTCTTCAAAATACTTTAGTTTTGTCTTTCCCCTGCCTCGCCATTAGACTTGGCATTTTTTGCTTGATGAGAAGCCCAATTTAGTCCACAGTACGATCTCTATTTGAATGCCAAGAGGCATAACGAATAAGTTCATGTAATCAAGGGAGTCTTGTGCCCCAGCTCCTGAGCTGCCGCACAGCAGCCGGCTTCAGCTCCAGCATATTTTATTTCAAATGTGCAAATGTTACCAATCCATCAGTAGTTTGTGAGTGCATTTGTCGGTCCGCGGTATAAATAAGGTTGGGAACCACTGCTTTAAGATGCTACAGGATCACTCGTTTTTTAAGGTTTATTTTAAAGTTACAAACTAACATGGCTGCCCCCCTGAGACTATATAATTTTGTACAGAAGCTGCCGCTTCTATTATATTATTTCTCTCTGTGGCTTTAAATTGATGGCTACTTCAAAATGAGAGCAGCTTCAGTTAAATGCAATTACTTTCCTCTGTGATTTATATGGTTAAGGTGGCCGCACCTTAATTGATGTAGGCCGCACCTACATCAATTGTGTAGCTTAAGTCTGTAACGGGGCGGACAGGCCCCGCAGTGATGGACAAGGGGTAGCACAGGCCCAGCTGGCTGAGAAGGCCCCGCCCCTTAAGCCCTGCTGGGCATGCTCCCAGCAGAGGCCGGGTATAAAAACAGAGGGAGCCCTACAGCCAGGGCAGATGGCAGGGGAGGGAGGAGCCCAGGCCGAGCCGGTGTTTCTGCAGCAGCTGAGACCGGAGTTGCTGCGGGGACCAGACCGGGAGACCGAGCCAGCAGCCGCTCCCCCCAGGGAGGCAGGAGCACACCCGCAACCGCGACAGGTACTGACTCGGAGGCAAATGGGCCCCAGGGGAACCAGGGTGTGGTAGGAAGCAGCCCAGGGCAGAGGACTAAACCCTTGGCTTGTCGTGTATCGGCCAGATCCTCCGCCAAGCGGGCAGGAGCCATAGGCCCTGCCTAAAGGGCCCTGGGCTGGGACCCGGTGGAGCGGGAGGGCCCGGGTCCCCCTACCACCCATTTTCCCTCCCCTGGATAAACAAGCCCCGGGCCAGGAGAGGCTTCTCTGAGCTGATAGGCCTTGAATACCATAGTTGCCCTGATAGTGGGGCCTGGACTTTTATGTTAGGACTACTAGAGTTGTATTCCCCCTAAGAGAGCAAGTGACAGGCCCATAAAGAGGGGGGTGCACCCCACGACAGGGGCGTACCCCGTGACAAAGTCAAAATAGCTTATTTCAGCTTTTGGCACTATCTACACAGCAGGAAGTCTGAAGAAGAGCACTCTTCCTCCAACTTCCCTTACTCCTTGTAAAATGAGGGTTACAGGAGTAGGAGGAGTAAGAAGTCTTCCAGTTCGACATTATTTTGACATTATGTCAAAATAACTGCTTGTAGTGTATTATCGTTAGTTATTCCAAAACAACACTGCTGTGTAGACGTACCCTTTGAGTGCAAAAGGTGGAGGCCCGCAAGAGACTTTAGTGGCAGGGTATTTTAAAGTCTTCAACTTAAAAAACTCCCCAAGATCACAGATTCCACCATCCAAATGCAAAAATCCCTTTTGAGAACCCAGGAAGAAGTACTTAAATATCTTCCTGTGGGGTATCCTCAAGCTCTTTAAATATTGGCGTCACATTAGCTATCTTCCAATTATTAGGTACGGGAGCTGATTTAAAGGATAGATTACAACCCACAGTTAATAGTTCTGCAATTTCCTATTTGAGTTCCTTCAGAACTCTTCGGTGAATGCCATCCAGTCCCAGTGACTTGTTACTGTTAAGTTGATCAATTTGTTCCAAAACCTCTTCTAATGATACCTCAATCTGGGACAATTCCTCAGATTTGTCACCTAAAAAGAATGGCTCAGGTTTGGGAATTTCCCTGATATCCTCAGCCATGAAGACTGAAGCAAAGAATTCATTTAGCTTCTCCGCTATGACTTTATCATCTTTGAGGGCTCCTTTAGCATCTCGATCGTCCAAGGACCCCACTGGTTGTTTAGCAGGCTTCCTGCTTCTGATGTAATTAAAAAACATTTTAATATCACTTTTTGAGGTTTTCGCTAGCTGTTCTTCAAACTCCTTTTTGGCTTTTCTTATGTTTTTACACTTAATTTGACAAAGTTTATACTCCTTTCTATTTTCTTCACTAGGATTTGACTGACACTGTTTCTTTTACCTGGTTGTTAAGCCATGATGGTACTTTTTTTTTATTCTTTTATTGTTTTTTTTTAATTTGGGGTATACATTTAAGTTGGGCCTCTATTATGGTGTCTTTGAAAAGTTCCCATGCATCTTGTAGAGATTTTACTTTTGTGACTGTACCTTTTAATTTCTGTTTAACTAACTTCCTCATTTTTGTGTCGTTCCCCTTTCTGAAATTAAATGCCACAGTGTTGGGCATCCGAGGTGTTTTTCCCACCACAGGGATGTTAAATTTTATTATATTATGGTCACTATTTCCAAGCGGTCTAGTTATATTTACCTCTTGAACCACATCCTGCGCTCCACTTAGGACTAAATCAAGAATAGCCTCTCCCTTTGTGGGTTCCAGAACCAGCTGCTCCAAGAAGCAGTCACTTAAGGAATCAAGAACTGTTATCTCTGCATCCCGTCCTGAGGTGATGTGTACCCAGTCAATATGGGGAAAGTTGAAATCTCCCACTGTTGTTGAGTTTTTTAATTTGATAGTCTCTCTAATCTCCCTTAGCATTTCATAGTCACTATCACTGTCCTGATCAGGTGGTCGATAATATATTCCTCCTGTTATATTCTTATTATTGGAGCATGGAATTACTATCCATAGATTCTATGGAACATTTTGGCTCATTTAAGATTTTTACTTAATTTGATTCTACATTTTTCTTTCACATATAGGGCCACTCCCCCACCAACATGACCTGTTCTGTCCTTCTGATATATTTTGTACCCTAGTATGACTGTGTCCCATTGATTGTCCTCATTCCACCAAGTTTCCGTAATGCCTATTATATCAATATCCTCCTTTAATATGAGGCACTCTAGTTCACCCATCTTATTATTTAGACTTCTAGTGTTTGTGTATAAACACAAAAAATTGTCAATATTTATGTGTCTGCCATTTCCTGATATGTTAGACTCTTTTTCATTTGATTGTGTCTCATTTGATATGACCCATACTCCCATCCTCTCTTCCTGACTAGAATATAGAGCATCTCTATTAATAGAACCTCCCCTAATAGATGTCTCTCTCCGATCCATGTGCTTCTCCGCACCTGTTGGCTTTCCCCCAGTCCTTAGTTTAAAAACTGCTCTACAACCTTTTTAATGTTAAGTGCCAGCAATCTGGTTCCATTCTGGTTCCATCCTTCCTGTATAGGCTCCCCTATCCCAAAAGTTTTCCCAGTTCCTAATAAATCTAAACACCTCCTCTCTATACCATTGTCTCATCCACACATTGAGACTCTGAAGTTCTGCCTGCCTACCTGGGTTGCGTGTGGAACTGGAAGCATTTCAGAGAACACTACCATAGAGGTCCAGGATTTCAATCTCTTTCCTAGCAGCCTAAATTTGGCCTCCAGAACCTCTCTCCTTTGCTTCCCTATGTCATTGGTACCTACATGTACCACAACCATCGGCTCCTCCCCAGCACTACACATAAAACTATCTAGATGTCTCAAGAGATCTGCAACCTTTGCACCAGGCAGGCAAATCACCAAACAGTTCTTCCAGTCATCACAAACCCAGCTGTCTATGTTTTTAATGATCTAATCCCCCATTACTAACACCTGCCTTTTCCTAACAACTGGAGTTCCCTCCCCCGGAGATGTATCCTCAGTTTGAGAGGATACCATAACATCCTCTGGAAGGAGGGTCCCAACTATGGGATCATTTCCCTCTGCTCCAGTTGTTCTCCTTTCCTGAGCATTTCATCCTCCTTGATGGCACAGGGGCTGTCTGACCAGAGGTGGGACAGTTCTACAGTATCCCGGAAAGCCTCATCTACGCACCTCTTGGCCTCCCTTGGCCTCCTCCAATTCAGCCACCTTGGCCTCCAAAGCTCATATGCGGACTCTGAGGCTTCGTCTTTACTGTGAGTTCTTCCAGCAGAAAATATGCTAATGAGGGGCTCATTAGCATAAGTCGCTATCTAATTAGCATATTTTCTGCCATTTCTTTTTGTGCAAGGGGTTTTTGCGCAAAAAGAAGCCGTGTGGATGGGGGGGGTTGTGCAAAAACCCCATTTTGTGCAAAATCCTTATGCCTGTCCTGGAGAGGCATAAAGAACTTACACAAAATTGAGGTTTTGCACACAAAAAAACCCCATTCACACAGCTTCTTTTTCACAAAAACCCCTTACACAAAAAGAAATGGCAGAAAATATGCTAATGAGATTGCACATCATGCAAATGAGTTGCTCGTTAGCATATTTTTAAATGAGAAAACTCATAGTGTAGACGTAGCCTGAGGGCCAGGATCTCCTTGCACCGAATGCACACATATGCCACCTGCCCATAGGGCAGGTAATCATACATGCTACATTGAGTGCAATAAATAGGATAGTCCCCTCTGCTGCTGTGCTTCTGCCTGCATTTTCTCCTACAGCTATTCAGGTTATTGATAGGCTTTTTATTTAAATCAGGAAGTTCTGTTTTTAGTTTAGTTTAAAAGTTTTTAAAAATGGCAAGAGCACCTCATCCTCTTCCAACTCTCCCTCAAAACTCCCTGGTTACTTACTCACAGGCTTCATAAAGCCCTGGCCTTCCTGCATTTCATTTGCTGGTTCAGAGCTTTGCAGGAATGGATTCCTCTCCCCGCGCTTTGATGAGGCCCAAGAACTCCTGTACACTCCATGTTGGTGCTCATCTGTGCTCCTGGGAACTGGAGCTTCTGGGACTTGAACTCATGGTACTTTTGGCTGTATGTGCTGCTCAGATGTGCTTCCTTTCACTGAGGTGTGCTTGCAATGCTGGCCACACAAGAAATGAAATTCAAACTTTCCCAAGACTTTCCTATTCACCTGGAGAGCACTAGAGTCACAAGGTCTGGGCAGAGCAGTCACACCGTGGCACTGTGGGTGGCCTCCCAGAGGCTAAGAACATTGACTTTCACAATGCTGTGTCTACACTACCTGAAAGAAAGCCATGCAAGGTTGAATTTAGCATTACTCCTTGTGAAAAGCAGAAGTACTGAAATGGATTTTAGCAGCCCTTAATGTCAATGGAATGAGTTTGGTAATGTGGGCTCCTTGTTTAGAAAATCGACCGTATGCAGCTAAATTTGACCTAAACTTGTGTAGACGAAGCCTTAGAGCAGGATCTGTTCATTTTTTTAAATTGCCAAATTGCATTGTTAGTTACTGTGAGGTTTCTTCCATCTCCTATTTAAGACACGTCCCTCCCCCACACTCCCAATTTACTCTTCTTTATAATTAGATGGATTATTTAAAGGATGTTCTATTTTGCTGTTTTTTGTGTTAATTTATTTTTAATGGTTTCATACATGTATATTTAACGTCTTTCTTAAAACAAAAGCCCTTTTGTGTTAACTATAGTAATTGCCTGTAATTGAATTGTTAGAGTATAATAGGTTAAAATAAAGACACTTTTTGGTTCAAGAAAATGTTATATTTTTGCTTCTGAAAGGTCAGCTCGGTTCTCTCTGATTTGTCCCACATCCTTCAGAAAAAGAGCATTGCCAGATGTAGAACTGTGGCAGCAGATTAGACTTGTCCAAATTAGATGTATTAACCCTCATGAACTTTAGAGAGTGAAAGATATAGGCACATTTCAAGACTTTTCTGAATGGAGAAAAGATTTTTTTCAATCATCTGATATTAAAAACTAGATTATGGTATAGGAAATTAGTCAGCAATGGTCTAATTAGTATTAGCTGCAATGTAGTCAGTTTGGGTTCTATTAATAAGTTAAGAAGCAAATTTAACATTTGGTATTTTCAATGGAACCAGACTGTTTCCGCATTGGATGAAGCACGTGCATACTGACTTGCATAACAAAGGAATAACAAACAAACATTACAGTGCTGATTGTAAATCTCTAAATGTTAAGCTGAAGAAGGGTGGTGTATTTTAATGTTCATGGAATACTTTATACACATTTGTAAGTGACTTTATGCAGACATAGAGTGAGAAATATGTATTGTGCACTATGGACCACATTCAATCCTGGCAGATGTGGGCACAACTGCACTCTCTTCAGGAGAGGAAGTTGTGCCATTTTACAGCATGGCTGCACTTGGACCCAAATTTCTTTTTCTGTGTCATTTGGTCTCTTCATAAAAAAAGACTAGACATTAGCAACTGACTATTAATTGATTTAGGGCCTGTCTACACTAGGACACTATTTCAAAATAACTTATTTTGAAATAACTCCCAAAATAATTGTTTTGAAATAGCGTGTCCACTATTAGTCTGAGGCAAAGGGAAGACTCAAAATTAGTCTGAGGCAAACTCCCTGAAGATGGATGCGCTACCTGGACTTAGGGTGCAGTGGAGATGCACCCTATTTTGAGATAACTAGTATTATTTTGAAATAACAATGCGAGTGTTTACTTCACCATTCTGTTATTTCAAAATAATTTTGAAATACGGACGGCTTATTCCAAAATCTGTAAACCTCATTCTACGAGGAATAACACGTATTCCAAAATAGCTGTTTCGAAATAAGGTGTGTGTAGACGCTCCACTGCTGCTATTTCAAAATAGAATGGCCCTGGTGAGGGGCTATGTTATTCCTCTCCAGTGCCCCCTGGAGCTCTAAATTGAGATGGCACATCTACATTAGGGAAGCCTGCCTCAGACTAATTTTGAGGCTTCCCTGCAGTGTAGGTGTGCTATTTCAAAATAAGCTATTTCAGAATAGCTTATTTTGAAATAAGCCTGCAACGTAGAGGTACACTTAGCTCCAGGAAGCACTGGGGAGCAATTACTTCGCATGACTCTGAAGAGTAGTTATTTCAGAATAGCAGCAGTGGCGCATCCACGCTACTGCTATTTTGAAATAACTGTTTCAAAATAAGCATTATTCCTCATGGAAAGCAGGAGTTATTATTTCAAAATATCCAGACCCTTATTTCAAAATAACAAGCTTGGTAGTGTGGCCGCTCTGCTTGTTATTTCAAAATAAGGGGAGTTATTTTGAAATAACTCCCTAGTGTAGACCATGGCTTTGTTATTAACTAGAAGATTTTTCCTGGCATTGCTTGGGTCCTTCAGGCCAGGGGGCTGGTGATGTGAGGGGTGCAAGAGTTAGGATAGGGTCTTAGGGATATGGAGAGGGGCACAGCAGTAGTCTGGGAATGTGGAGGTGAGAGACACTGAGGGTTGAGGGATAAGGAGGGGCTCAGGGCGGGGGGGGGGTCTCATCTGGTGGGGCTTTTGTTTCCCCTACGGCTAACACAGTCCTTCTCTCTCCCCCTGTCCTCCTGGCCACCAGGGGCCTTCTCTCTCCTGCCAGCCTCTCCAGCCACCAGGGACCTTATCTCTCCCCCAGCCCCAGCTGCTAGGGACTTTTTCTCTCCCTCCAGCTCTTCTAGCCACAAGGGGCCTTCTGTCTCTCCCCAGCCCTTCCCAACTGGCACGAGTCTCCCCCCTCCCACTGTTTCAGCCAATGGCCAGGAAGGGAAGTATTTGGGGCAGGAGATCTACTTACCCAGTCTGGTGTCAGACAAGACAGTAGACCCCCCGCCCAGCCCTGATGGCCATTCTCTTGGTGGTGCAGCTACTCCCAGTGGCCACTCGTAGGATAGCTCCTGCCATGTGAGCTCGCTGCCCCAGTGGCCACTCTCAGTATCGTGTCCCTCTTCTCTGCCCCTCCCTTTCCATTTTTTGGAAAACAGTCCCATTCCTGGCAGTTCCCATATTCTTGGCACAACCAAACTCCTGACCTTGCTTTAAATTAGGATAAGAAGAAGCTGCATACCAAATCTGGTGGTCCTAGCTCTTACTGTTTAGGAGGAGTTCTTGAACAAATGGACTTGCAGATGGATTCACAGACAGACAGACCACAAACCTCATAGATCGATAGAGAGATTAGAATTAGATCACGTCAGAGGCTTGTGAAATATTGTTAATTCTAGGACTCCAGTTTTGATCCTATTTAGTCCAATGTAAATAAGGAGTCATACCAACATAAAACACTAAGCAATAGGAGAATTGGGGCTAGATATTTCAGCAATCCCAGATAGGAGAATAAATAAAATCTACATTTCTCCTCCTCATCGTCATCATCACAGAAGACCTTTTACAAATTCCCCCTAAAAGGATGTGTACTTCTCTATTTCCCATTGAATTATTTATGTTGCTCCCTCACAATGTTTATTGGTAAGGAGATTTTATTTTTTAATCTGGGTCTGATACCGTTTAAGTTAAATCCAAGCTATTTGCTTAGTATAAGATTCAATAAATGACTAAAAGCATTTTTCTCACATATCAACCTTTTTCAGGAACTGATCAGTTTAGAAGAAAGTGCTTTTACAGGATACATTTGATTAAAGTCTCAAGGGATAAAAATGAACACGAGAGAAAAAAACTCATTAACTGTACCCCAAGAATTACTTAATTTAAAATCTGCCATTAATTAATTTTTGATCATGTACCAGTAGCCAATAACATGGCACTCAAAAATCACTGTAAGCAAGACACAATCAGCTGGGTTTTGCAGTTGGGCCAACCTCACTAACCATATAATACACCCAGAATCATAGAAATGTAGGGGTGGAAGCAGTGTCCACTCTCTTGTCCAGCAGTAGGGTCAAGTAAACCTAGACCATCCCTGATAGGTGTTCGTCTAACTTGTTCTTAAAATCCATATAATTAAGAATATTTTCCTAATATCTAACCCAAACCTCCATTGCTACAAATTAAACTCTGCAATGTAGACATACCCTTTGAGGGTAAGGCTAAGGCAGGGGTGATTGGTGCTTATGGGGAAGTGAGTGCAGGGAGGGCTACCTGAAGGTTAAAGGGGGGACATACGGGGGCACCCCATTTAGCAATTAAAATTTTATTGGGGTTGTAAGAGGGTGGTGTGTCTCCTGAGTGCTACTGTGAGTCACCGATGTGCTAATGCTTGCACCAGGTGGCTACTGAAGGAGTGTTACCAAACTACACATTGCCTCTGGAGGAGCTGAGAACAAGACATCTGTGTACAACAACCATTATGAAAGTCTCAGAGCTAGGAACTGTCGAAAGAAATCCAGTTTCTGAATGTCAGGAAAGGCAGAGCAGTAAGTGGAGTTGGGGAAAACATCAGAGGAAGTGCACCCTTACTTGTAGCCTTGTCAAAGATAATTGGCTGAATGGGCATGGAATCTGACCTAGCCTCTGCCTTACATCCCAATCATCCCAAGTTAGGCTTAAAGAATTTCAACAAGGATTTGTGTGTGACATTTGTTGAATTGCTGAGCCTGTTCTGTGGACTTGAAGATTTTAATTAAAAAACTGTGATATATATCAGCAGTGCATTCTACTCACCCCTCTTGAATAGGTGGTAGGAAGCCAGCATTGTCTTATGTTTCTAACAAGAATGTTTTAGGCCTTTAGCAACTTTAGGGAAAATATCCCCACATGTAAAATGGAGGCTGTCTTCCCCCATTATCTTCTCTAAGCTTCTCTTCTGTGTGGCTTTAATTGCACTGACAGATTCATCAGAAGCTAAACTTATCATTGGCTAATCTTTCATTTCTTTGACCATCTGCCTGAGGATGTTGTTATTAGTCAATGTAATTCTCTAACAGGCTGAGTAACACATGCAATGCAACAGATGTAATGCATGGAAATCCTTAATACTCGGATCCCACTTACTCCCTCCAAAACACAGGTAAAGAAAGTGCCTTTCACTAACTTTGGCCAGTCAGCATAGACAGGAATGATGCCTCAGGGCTAGTCTACAGAAGAAGCACCATGCCGGCACAGCTGCAGCTGCACCTCTGTAGTTGTCTGGTGAAGATGCTCTATATCAGTGGGAGAGAGCTCTCCTGTCAGCATAATTACTCCACTTCAGTAAGAGGCATAAGCTATGTTGGCAGGAGAGCATCTTCCCACCAACACAGAGCTGGCATAGACAGCGTGTAGGTTGCTGTTACTTGTGTTATTCAGGCAATGGCTTTTTCACACCCCTGAGCGAGGTAGTTATATTAACATAAGTGGTAATGTAGCCCTGCTCTCAGTCAGAGGCTGAGTTCTTTATTTCCCATCAGAACAATGATTGCTGCACTTAGCCTCATCTCTGATGCAGTTCTTCTATCCCACAACCCAGCTGGGAGCTGAATGTCTAGTTCTGTGCAATGTTTTGTAGCTGCTGTAGGATATTCATCAAACTAACCATGTTGAAAGCTGCCCTAATATCTAACTGAAGAAATCATCTCTGTGCCCTTGCTACCTAAATGTCCTAAAATGAATGGAGATGATTTGTTTTCCTTGTTGTATGAAGAGATAATCATAAATTAAAAATCAGTTTTGCATGCTTGCTTTTGGTTTTGTTCAGCTTAATTCTTGTCTCAATAATGATTTGTGTTTATACTTTTCAGATTTTTTTCTTCTCCATCATTTTCAAGTTCTCTCTGTTATTATCCTGTACCTGACCCATTATCTGTCGCTTCTTTCTCGCACTTTCTTTTCTTCCCCATTTCATTCTACTATTTGCCTGCTAATTACCAGCAACTACCAGTTAGGAACACAGCTCTTAAATGATGCAGTAATGTGGCATTTGCTGTTTGGAAGCTGTTGACTCCTGCTTGCCATTGGTCTGTTGCAAACCAGTTTGGAGTGGGGGAATCTACCATTAGAGCTGCCCTGCTGAAAGTGTGCAGGGCAATAAATCACATTCTGCTGTGGAGAACTGTGACTGAGAAATGTGTATGATATAGTAGCTGGCTCTGGAGACTTCTGTGGGGGGGTGATAGATAGCACACATATTCCAATTTTAGCCCCAATCCATCTTGCCACTGAGCACATCCACAGGAAGGGATACTTCTTGATGGTGCTGCAGGCACTTGTGGATGACCAGGGGTATGTCTACACTTGCTCCCTAGTTCGAACTAGGGATGCAAATGTATCCGACTGAAATTGCTAATGAAACGGGGATTTAAATATCCCGCGCTTCATTAGCTTAATCTTGCCTGCGTGCTATTCCGCTCGCCAGCTGATTCGAACCAGGAAGTGCGCTCTGGGATGCGTTAGTTCGAATCAAACCCCTTGGTTCGAACTAATGTTACTCCTCAAAAAATGAGGAGTTCAAATCAGCTGGCGAGCGTGGGCGAGATTATGCTAATGAAGCCTGTGATATTTAATTCATTAGCAATTTTGATTGGCTATATTTGCATCCCTAGTTTGAACTAGGAGCAAGTATAGACGTACCCCATGGGTGTTTCTCAGACATCAACGTATGATGGTCTGGAAAGGTGCATGATGCACACATCTTCAGGAACACTAGTCTGTACAGGGAGCTGCAGGGACCACCAGGTTACAGTAGGGATGTGGAAATGCCTGCTGTGATCCTAGGAGACCCAGCTTACTCCTTACTCATGAAACTGTACCTGGGCCAGCAGTAACAAGCAATGGAACTGGCTGAGCAGGTGCTGCATGGTGTTGACTGCACCTGTGGGAGACTGAAGAAAAGATGGAGGTGTCTCTATGGCAGGCTGGGCCTCACTGAGGACAATATTCCCATGGTTATTGCAGTTTGTTGCACTTTGCATAATCTGTATGTAGATAAGAGGGAATTGTTTGTTCAGGGGTGGACTAATGAGGCACAGCACTTAGCTGCAGAGTTTGAGCGGCCACACGCTAGAGCTCTCAGAGGTGCTCAAAGGGCTGCTGTCAACATCAGGGGCTTTGAGGGATGCACTTTGAAAATGAGGGGCAGTGACATAAACCTCTGTAACAATTGCTTCTACATCCCCTCCCCCCCTTCAATGCAACGCATAATTGGGAACATGCCTTTAATGCCTGCACCTGGGATGAGAGTGACTGGTTTGTCACATTGATAGGCAATAAATAAAAGCACCGAATCATTCTGATACTGCCTTCATTCACCAGAAAGAAGAGCTCTGAAACACAGAGACACCTCCCCCACCAACATAAGAACATAACATAAGAATGTCCGTACTGGGTCAGACTAAAGGTCCATCTAGCCCAGTATCCTGTCTGCCGACAGTGGCCAGCACCAGGTGCCCCAGAGAGGGTGGACCAAAGACAATGATCAAGTGATTTGTCTCCTGCCATCCCTCTCCAGCCTCTGACAGACAGAGGCCAAGGACACCATTTTATCCCCTGGCTAATAGCCTTTTATGGACCTAACCTCCATGAAATTATCTAGCTTCTCTTTAAACTCTATTATAGTCCTAGCCTTCACAGCCTCCTCTGGTAAGGGAGGTGCTGGCAAAGAGTCACAGATCACCATTGTGTGTAGGTCCAGGCATCGTAATCACAGTTGGGGGGGAGACGGAGGATGGGAAAACGTGGACGCCTGGAGGCGGAAAAGGAATGTGAGGGCAGGAGAGGAGGAGTTTGCTGCATAGGGAATTTTGAATCTGCGACGGGGGCAGGGGAGGGAACCCATGCTAGCTTGCTGTGCTGCTTCACCAAGCACGTTAGGCTCTCAGTCTGTTTCTCCACGACCCTGATCATGTGTTCTGTGGCCTCCCTGGTGAAGGGCTGGTTGTTCCTGGGATTCCTCAGCTCCCTTTCCAATGACTGTTCCCAACATCTGCACTCACTCGATAACTGATTTAGCACCTCGTGAACCAAACCCTATCTATTTCAGGGAGGGCGTCGCCTCATCTGTAGCAAGTGTTCAGAGGCAGTGCACAACAGGGCTGCCCAGGTCTCTTCTATTAGACACAAAGCCCAGCGACTGTTAACATCGAGTCCCCCATTGTAACATTTCACTTCTACAAGCCCCTGTCCCGCCATTTTCACTGTCCTGCTGACCCTCGAAAGGAACGCCTCTCACCAAGCACCTGAATCCCGGGAAAGGACATGAAGGGAGCGGTGTAATCTATGCATCTGGACAGCATAAACAGCAGCCACGACTAGAAAATCCCCTTTGCAGTAACAACCCTAGTCCTAATTATGTCCCACTTCTCCACTGGCAGGTAACCTTGTGGCAGTAACATCTCCTTGTTCAGAGTAAGCAAGGAAACAAGGGCACAGTTTCTCCAGGCTTGTGGCTTTTCCCCTGCTCCTTGCAGTCCACCTGTGTTTTGCTTTGGTTTCTGCACAAGTGATTAATGAATGGTACCAGAAAATCTCCTACAAAGCAAAGCAGCACTGCCATTGAATCTTAAGCAGAAAATTCTACAAATACTCCCCCAAAAGTGTCTACAGCCTCTTTCTGAAGGATTCCATTCAGACCCCGGCGAGTAGCAGCATGATGTTCGGCCATATGGATTAACTACACAGTGACACGTGTCCCTCACAGAAACTCAGCCAGCCTTCCACTTTTCCATGGCCTTAGTCCTGCACTCCACAAGCCACAGCCACTTACCCTGCATCTCAGACCCTCTTTCCTGGTCCCTGGAAAATGTCTGGTCAGACTGGCTCTGTCCATCAGCAGTGGAGAACAGTTCCCAGCTGTGAGACACAATCAGCGACCCCAGGAGGAGCCCCCGGTCCTTGTCTGCCTTGACCTCTTCATCTACAATTTCATCCTCTGGGTTAGGTCCTCTGTACTGCCTCTGCGCCCTCCTAAATATCCACAGGACTGTTAGCCATAGAGGTGGGTTCTCCTCCAAGGATAGCATCCAGCTCCTTGTAGAAATGACAGGGCTTTGGCCAAGCACCGGAGTGTAGGTTTCTATCACCGGCCTTAGGATAGGGTTGCCAGAGGTTTTTAATCTTCACTCTGTACTGCAGTGTGTCCCCCTAATATCCCTTTTCACTCCAGGCTCAAGAAATGTGCCCGTATATGTCTTAATTCTTACAGGTCACTCGCAGCTGGGACTGGACAGACTCCTCTCTCCATACACTGATCAGATCCAACAGTCCAAGTGGGGGGAGTGTTCAGTGCGATGGGCAGAGATGAGCACCTGGGAAGACGCCATGAGACCACTGCATGCTGAGCCACCACGTGCGGGAGAGGGGCGGAGGTTTTAGGTGCTCAGGCAGCAGGAAAAGGTCACCTGGATGCAGAGCAGCAGAATTCAAACTGCTGACCAGAGCAGCTGATTGGGAATTGTGGGCCACTTCCTGGAGGCCAGAATCCTGGATGCCTCAGGGCATCTACACAGCATATTTTTTGACTACACAGTGAAGGGGAAAGATAAAAGTCCCCTGTGGACAGGGGTTGGCAACCTTTTCAAACCAAAAAGCCAAACTACATCAAAATTCAGAACAAGTGGTCAACAAAGAGCCATATAAGAATGCCCATTTGCATGACTGAAAATATACAACTTAATATTATTGATAATTGACATGATTAATTATAGCATAAATGAAACTTTGCACTCACAGACTTTATTTAATGGGACTTCTACTGCTGCTGGAGGTGCAGTTTGTGGATGGGGGGGTGCAGGAGTTAGGGTTGGGTTGTACGAGGGGCTCAGGGCAGGGGGTTAGGGTGTGTAGGAGGTGCAGGAGACAGGGCAGGATGCTGGGGGTGGGAAATAGAGTATGTGGGGGGAGGACTGGGGCCAGATTACTTTGCCTGGCTGGGGCTGGCCTGCTGCACCCGGGCAGCAGTGGCTGGACAAGGGGCCAGGCCAGGACTGCTGCAGACAGATCATGGCCTCCCTTCCTACCCCTGCCACAGTACGAGGGGCCCTCAAAAGTCCTTCCTGCAGCCAGATGTGGGCCAGACCATGAGCCTGCCCCAGGATTGGGGTTGGGGACAGGACACTGTGGCCCAATGAGGGCTGGGCCAATTGGGGCCTTGTTGGCCAGGCTTCATTTTAAATAAATTAAAATAGTATGTCCAACACAAAAGGTTTCAACATTGTCTGTCTATATGGCTGGAATGGGGGCTACAGAAAAATCAGTTGGGAGGAAAAAATCCCACCTCCAAAAACCCCCAACCCTCATTGATGTGGCCCCCAACTGAAACACCTCACTCTCCTGGTGCTCCAGCTTCATGGTGGGGGGAAGGGCAGGGAAGACTGAGGTTCAAGACCTCAGGCCAGATTAACTCTTCTAGGGTTCCAGGGTTAGTGGATTTTGTACCAACCCCCACCCCGAGGCTCTGAAGTGGGGCCAAAAATGAGGGGTTAAGTGCGGGACAGGGCTGCCAGGGAGGGCTAGGGATGGAGATGCAGGGTATGGGTGGGAAGTGGGGTGCAGGAGGGGGTGAGGTTGTGAGGTCTGTGTGGGAGGTAGAGTACAGGAGCAGGCTGGGAGTAGGTTGTAGGGGCAGGAGCAAGGAAAGGTGCAGAGTCTGGCCAGGAGGGAGTGTGCAGGAGCAGGCTGCAGGTAGGGTGTTTGGCTAAGGGGGAGGGTGCAGGAGCAGACTTGGGGTAGGTGTCTGGCCAGGGGGGAGGAGCCACGCAGGGGCAGGAGCAGGATGGGTGTGTGGGGTGTCGGTGGAGAGGGTGAATGAGGGGTGTATGTGGGTCTGGGCATAAGGGGAAGGGGGGCATTTACTTGCTTTCACAACCTATACTGCTCTCAGGCATGGCTTCCCATGCCTCTTATTCGCTGGATTTCGGCCAACTGGAGCAGCGGGGAAAGCCTCTAGGAAGCGCGTCCACATGCTGCTGTTCCCTGAGCTGGGGGAAGGGAAGCAGCAGGGCGCAGCTATTTCCGGCTCCAGCTTCTTCCCCACAGGCTGGATCCGGTGGGGAGGCTCGGTGCTTTTTCTCCCCCCCTTGCAGGAAGATGGTACTCGCACTCCAATCTTGAGGCTACCTCTCCAGGCAAGGGAACTCCAGTTACTAGGAAGACACAGGTATTAGTAGTGGGGGATTCGATCATTAAAAAGATAGACCACTGGGTTTGCAATGACCATGAGAAGCACATGGTGACGTGCCTGCTTGGTGCAAAGGGTCCGGATCTCTCGAGACAAATAGATCTATGTGTAGTGCTGGGGGGGAGACAGTGGTCATGGTACATGTAGGCAGGGGTGCCATTTCAGATTGGGGGCGTGTCTTGTGCATGCTGTGATGGGGGCAGAGAGTGAAATTATGGGGAATGGACTGAGGACAGGGGCTTCAGCAGTGTTACTGAACATGCTCAGTAACCAAAGCACCAAATGGGGAGAGGAAGAACCAACCCCATCTACCATCCTCCCCTCCTCCCCCCACACATGCATCATCTCTATCCAGGGGCTACTAAGGCACTGGAAAACGCTGCTTTTTTTAGCAGACAATTTAGCAGTTAGCTGACAGGAGCACTGTATCTAATTCCTATATAAAATAAAGGAAATTAAATATTAGACCCACTCAGCTCTAACACTAACATAATCTGACATCTTGTGGCAAGTTATTTAATTTTAATATATATTCTTACTTTGCTACTAACTCTGTGGAGACAGACTCTGTCAGGACTCCCAGGCTCACTCTCAGCTCTGGAGAGGGAGTGGGGTCTAGTGGGTTACAGCAAGGGGGCAGATACATTTCAGCTCTATATAAGAACATCAGAATGGCCATACAGGGTCAAATCAAAGGTCCTTCTAGCCCAGTATCTTCCAGGAATGGCCAATGCCAGGTGCTTCAGAAGGAATAAACAGAAGAGGCAATCATCACGATCTATACCCTGTTGCCCATTCCCAGCTTTTGGCAAATAGAAGCTAGGGACACCATCCCTGCCCATTCTGGCTAGTAGCCACTGATGGACCTATCCTCCTTGAACTTACTTTGTTCTTATTGGAACCCTATTATAGTTTGGGCTTTTCCACCATCTCCTGGCAAAGAGTTCCACAAGTTGATTGTGAAAAAATAATTTACTTTGTTTGTTTTACATCTGCTGCTTATAAATTTAATTGGGTCAGCTTCTTGTGTTATGTTAGTGAAGGAATGAATAACATTTCCTTATTCTATTTTTCCACACTCTTCATGATTTTCTAGACCTCTAACATATCCCCCCATCATTTAATCACTTCTTTTCCAAGCTGAAAAGTCCCAGTCTTGTTAATCTCTCCTTATATGGAAGCTGCTCCTTACCCCTAATCATTTCTGTTGCCCTTTCTGTACCTTTTCCAAATACAATATATCTTTTTTTAGATGGGTTGACCAGACCTGCATATAGTATTCATGATGTGGGCATACAATGACTTTCTGTAGAGGCAAGTTGGTATTTTGTCTTATTATCTATTCCTTTCCTAATGATTCCCAATATTCCATTAGCTTTTTAGTTTCTAGACTGCTGCTGTACATTGAATAGATGTTTTCAGGGAACTATCCACAATGATTCCAAGATCTCTTTCTTGATTCATAACAGCTATTTTGTATCTATAGTTAGGATTATATTTTTCCATATGCATTACTTTGCACTTATGAACACTGAATTCCATCTGCCTTTGTGTTGTCCAGTCACGCAATTTTGTGAAATCCCTTTGTAGCGCTTTGCAGTCAGCTTTGGAGTAGTCCTTGTTCATCCCTTTTTCAAGAACATTTGTAAATTTAACACAGTAATCCAAATGCAAATCCCAGTAGCACAGTACTCATTCCTGCTCTCCCCCCCTCCCCCCGCCCTTTTTTTAAGTGGAGTACCTGGCAATGTTTTCATGATGATCTAACAATCCTTCAGTTACTGGAATGCCCAAGATGGCATAGATGTATAGTGTCTTCCCTCTCACACAGAGAGTCATCATATGCATATGCAGTTATTCATCTATGGCACCTTCTTCTGGGTCGTGTCTTAATGCTGCCCCATTCACCTTCAAAGAGGGAGCTTCCAAAAGCAGGTGCGTGCTGCTTAATCCCAAGGTATTCATAGGTCCAGTCTTCTTTCAATGAGCCCACTTCACAGGTTCCATTGTTCTTATTGTTCTTGAATCTGGCTTCCACCTTTCTCCAACCATTGCAAGTGCCCAGAGCTGCTTGTCTTTCATGCCTTAGCCATTCACACCTCAATCACTCAACAGGACAATCAATTTAGCAAAAGGGGGTACAAAGTCTACAAGATATGAGGTTTCTATGCAAAAAGGCTTAATACAAAGTTTCTATGTTCTTTAAAAGTACACAAAGCTTCTATAAAAGGACTTAATACAACAAACTAAAGACTTATTACAATGCTAAAAGGACTTGATACAAAGTTAAAATAAAAAATTTCTATGAGAAAATGAGTAATACAGAGATTAATGAGATTTACCTACAGTTGCATCGGTATGGAGGGGGCTGGGGTGCCTGCTCTGGGGAAGGGGTGGTTGCATTGAAACGGGGGGGTGCCTGGCTCTGGGGCAGGGGTGAGTGCATTGGGATTGGGGGTACTGGAGGACCAGGCTGAAGGGGAGGGGTGAGTGCATTGGGGTTACTTATCATTTTTTTTTAAATAAAAGATACTTTATAATAAAAGGAAAAACTTAAAAAACAATAGTCTGGTAGCACTTTAAAGACTAACAAACATGTAGATCAGGCATGTCAAACTTGAAGCCCACTGAGGACCACACAAATAAAAACTGATAGCTTTCAGGGACACCAAAAAAAATGTACTTCTATCGGAAAGTCATAATTATTTATTATCATAGATTATGTTTTAGGTATATTTTATAATTTTTCAGGTCTTGTTTTAATATAATGCAATAATCTTATACATAAAATTGTTATTTGCTCATATAAAATAATTTTTAATTTAAATATAAATTTAAGGTACTTTTCATTTTTTTATATGATACATAACTTGTTTTGTTGGAATAAAAACAAGTATAGATCATGGTCAATCAAATAGAACACGCTTCTGTGAAAATTTCAGATACTTTGTAAGTTTGAGATTTTGCATAAACATACAATTATTCATGCAATTGCAAAAAAATGACATACATTTATTGATATAAAATTAATATACATGTTGTGATTTTATTTGGGAATAAATAAATAAAAAACAAAACATTAATAAAATATCCTCCTCCTCTCCCCCAGAGCCAGGCACTCCCATACCCCCATTCTAACCCCATCCCTCTTCGCTCCCCCAGAGCACCCCCTCCCACTCTAACTTATTACTTCAAGTGCTTTCAAAAAAGTGAGGGCGATTCTCGTGTTGTGTGTTACTTTTATTGAAAAGTATTTCTGAGTGTTATTTTAACAGGTAAGTTAATCTCTTACATTCATAATTAGGACATAGTTTATCGCTGAGTGATAGTATTAAAAACAACTAGGTTAACTATTAAGTAACTCAGCAGTTAGGAAGCATTACAGATTGCTTAAAATAAATTTGATATGCTCAGTCTTTTTTTACCTTTTATTCATTAAAGCAATGAGTTTGCTATAACAGTGGTTTTAAATGCTTGATTGAAATATAGTGATGAAATTCATATTTAGGTTGTATAACATTTATTTCTCTTGTGTTTTAATAATGCTTACATATATTAAGAATTTGGCATTTTTTATGTAAAAGACGTGAACCTAATGAGACCAGGATATGAACAAATTAAAGAGAAAAAATGATTTAACAGAATGTAAACCCCCAAAACTTTATAATTTATATTTGTCTGTAGTTAGTAAAATAAGTAATTAATTAAACAATAAATATCCTAAGAGGTGGATTATTTACAGTGGTATAGTGAGGAGGGAGCGGGTAGGAGGGGTTGCCCCCAGGTGCCACGCTAGTGGGGAGCTAATTTAGTGCCCCTCCACTCCCTGTCATCCCTCTGCTTGCCTGCTCCTCCTCTGCCCACCTCTGCTGGCTGGAGCCACCTTCTTCCCGCCTCCCTGCCCCCAGCCTGACCCCTCTCCACCTTTGTCAAAGGGTTATTGCATGCGGGGCCTGGCCCAAACTGGAGAGAGTGGGGTAAGATGTGGTACAAGTTTCCCCCCTCCCCCAGGGTCCGGCTCAGCCATGCGTCAGGTTCGGGGCCCCACCACACAGCGGCAGCAGGGGAGGGGCACACATTTTGCCTTCACGCCCGGGCGCATAACACCCTCGCTATGCCTCTGCCAGTGGTGCTCCAGCGCTGCCTCCTGGGGCTGCGTGGTGCAGACTGGCGCTGCATGTGCCTCCAGGTGCACAGACTGCAGCACAATGGCCAGACCAAGAAGGCCGAGCAACGATCGCACAACAGTCCCTCAGTGCCTGCCACCCCCACCCTGTGTGTGTGTGAGAAAACTAAGAGTACTCACCTGATGATCCTTACCCGGCCTTGGAGGATGCCTGGGACACATCCAGGCCATAGGGTACCAGCTCCAGCGTGATGGTGGTCACCGTGCTGGCTGCATCCTCCTCCACCTTGGCTGGGACCCCCGGGTGGGCGATGACAGGCATCTCCAGCCCTGAGACCACCACCGGAGTGGGGAAGGGGCTGCACCGCCCCCCAGGATGCAGTGCAGATCATCAAAATAGGGGCAGAAGTGGGGTTCTGCTCCTGAGCATGAGCTGTGCTCTCCCGTCCTGGCGTATGCCTGGCAGAGCTCCTTAACTTTACTCTGGACCTGCTCCTGGGTCCGAGTATGGCCCTTTGTGGCCAGGCTATTGGCCATCCGGCCATAGATATCGGTATTGCGCCGTCTGGAGCAGAGAGCTTGCCAGGATCTACACCCCAAGGTCTGCCATGATGGCCAGATGTCAGGCACTAGTAGCTGTGATGTGGCTGGAGTCTGTGAGGGCCAGCGTCCTGCCACAAGCCCTTTCCTCTGTGTCTGCAGCTTTAAGAGCTGCAGGGGAGAGGAACTACAGAGTCCTGAGGAGTGTGGACAGAGTGGCCAGGAGGGCACCTCTGGGATTTCCTTTTTCCAAAAAAACTCCCTCTGCTGCGTCCACGCACACCCTTTTCTGAAATAGCTATTTTGGAAGAGGCATTATTCCTTGTGGAATGAGGTTTACCAATGTCAGAAAAAGCCCTCTGTTATTTTGATTTTCTTTCGAAATAACACAATTGCTGTGTAGATGCACCCATATTGACTGGGCACATGTCACCTCAGGACAGAGTGCAGACATAAAGTTTCTTGACACCTTAAATGACTGCCTCTTGGAGTAGGTAGTTCTGGAACCCAGAAGAGGAGAGACAGATCTTGAATTAGTCATATCTGGAGCACAGGATCTGACCCAAGAGGTGAATATAGCTGGACCACATGGAAATAGTGACCATAATATAATACATTTAACATCCCTGTGGTGGGAAAAACACCACAACAATCCATCACTGTGGTATTTAATTGCAGAAAAAGAGACTACACTAAGTTGGCTAAACAGAAATTAAAAGATTGATCAAAATGCTACAGGAGCACTCAAGGAAGATAAGGTCATTGTAGAGAAACTAAATGAATTCCTTACATTAGTGTTCATGGCTGAGGATGTGAGAGAGATTCCCAGACCTGAGCCCTTTTTATAAGTGACAAATCCGACAAACTGTCCCAGACAGAGGTGTCATTAGAGGTGTTTTTGGAACAAATTGATAAACTAAACAGTAATAAGTCACTAGGACTTGATGGTATTCACCCAAGAGTTCTGAAAGAACTCAAATGTAAAATTAAGGAACTACTAAATGTGGTTTGTAACCTATCCTTAAATCAGCTTTAAAACAAACAAAGGAAGTACTTCATACAACACACAGTCAATCTGTGGAACTCCTTGCCAGAGGATGTCATGAAGGGCAAGACTATAAAAGAGTTAAAAAAAAGAGCTACATACATTCAATGACAATTAAGAATGGGCAGAGATGGTATCCCAAATCTCTGTCAGAAGCTGGGAATGGGTGACAGGGAATGGATCACTTGATGACTACTTGTCTGTTCATTCCCTTTGCAGCACCTGGCATTGGCCACTGTCAGAATACATAATACTGGACTAGATGGACCTTTGGTTGGACCCAGTATGGCCCTTCTGATGTTCTTACATAGAACTCAGATGTATCTGCCCCTGATGTAACTCACTGGACCCCTCTTCCCTCCCAAAGCTGAGTTAGAACCCAGACGTTCTGATGGGCTCTCTCTCTCTCTAACACAGTAAGAATATTTATTAAAATTGTAAATCTTACAGTGTCCCTTAATTGACTTGCCATAAGATGTCAGAACACATTATTATTAGAGCTGAGTGGGTCTAATACTTGTCTTTTATGTAAGAATTAGATACAGGGCTCTTGTCAGCTAACTTCTAAATTATCTGCCAGAAAACCAGAGTTTTCAAGTGCCTAAATTGTCCCTGGAATCATGGTTAAAGTTGCCCCCTCCTTCCCCCCCATCTGACCACTAGTCTATGAATATATAGTTTGAGGGAGGAGTGGTTGTGAGGTGTTCATGTTGTGCAGTGCTTTGGACAGGCCTGGCTCCCAGCACAGTGCCAAATCTTCTCTCCGAGTGCTCTACCTCACCCTCACACAGACCCCAGCCCAAGAGGGACAAGCTGAAAAAGCAATGTCATTTTTACTGTTTTCAATTGTACCTTGAGCTCTGAGGACACAGAAACATGAGACCAATGGAGACAGTGGCAGACTTACAGTTACTGGGAACCTGTGTGCAGCTTCATTTCCCACCCCCCCCAGGACCCTGCCAAGAAAACAATCTCTCTTAGGGCCCCTCCCCCATACTTCATTCTTTTTTTTCATCCTCCTCCTATGTTATAAGTAATAGGAAGTAAATGAATAAAGTGAGGTATTGTGATTGGTGTGGGGGAAGGGGTTGGGATCTGGGAGAGAGTGTGGGTATAGGTGCCTACTCTGGGGTGGGCCAGAGGGTTGAGGTGCGGAAGGGACTGTGGGGGTCAGGCTCTGGGCTGTGGGTGTGGGAGAATGGAGGGCTCTGGGGAGAGTGTGGGTATTGAGTGCAGATTCTGGGCTGAGACAGGGGATTGAGGTATGGGAAGGGTGAGACGTGTGTGCTCTGGGAGGTGAATTCTGGGCTAGGGCCGAGGGTTTGGGGTGTGGGAAGAAATCAGAGGGTAGCACTTACCTCTGGTGACGCAGCTCCCAGAGTGACCAGCACAATGGCAGCAGCTGCTAGGTGGGGAGGCAGGAGGTCACCGGGTGTTGCTGCCTGCAGTGCTTCCCCCACAGCTCCCATTGGCCACAGTTCCCAACCAATGGGAGCTGCAGAGTCAGCGTCTGGGGCAGGGGTAATGTGGAGAGATAGCCCTCCCCCAGGACATTCCAGCTGCTTCCAGGAGTTGCACAGCATGGAGGAAGGGAGACAGAGCAAGCAGGGAGCTTCCTTCCTTAGGGCAGCAGCAGCAGATCTGCCAAAGGGGGAGGGGGGGTCAACATCTGGGGCCACCTCCCCCTTGCCTGGGGAACACTGAGATGAGTCAGCAGCTGACTGCCTCCAGGAGCAGCATGGGACTACTGACCATAGCATGCAGGCAGCCTGTCTGAATCCTCTGCACTGCTGCATTTTGGGGACACCGCTGTTGTTGGGGGCCATTGCACAGTGTATTTAGTGGTACCTCTGCTCCTGACCTTTGATATTTTCCCCATTGTTGTGTCCATCACAAAGATAGTAGGAAATTATAAGATTTTTGCTGCGTAAAACTTAGAAATGAAAAATCTTTTCTGAAACTGCTTTTTCTGATAAGCCGAAGTTTTGTTAGAAGAGAAATCCCCAAACTTTTAAGGTTCAAAATCCTAACCCACCAAAACCCATCAATATTTCAGTTTTGGTTTTTGAAAGTTAAACCCCTTTCAAGGTTTGGTTAATTTTGTTTTTCCAATTTTTATTTTTTAATTTAAAAACTTTCTCTAAATATGTCCAGTTACATTTTCATTTTTTAAAAGGCTGGTTTTAGTGGAAAAAATGTTTTGACAGAAAAATTTCAAACAGTTTTAGTCCTTCTGTCATCTGTTGCTCTTTTCTCCTCTTTAATAATAAGCCTTCATCAACTACTCCTTAAGTTCATTGTAAAAACACTTACACCCATCGTCTGGAGGAACAGGAGAGTGGAGAAAGGTCACATTCTGAAATTTGCTTGAACTAGCTCTTCTGCATTTGGAGGTTCATAAAAATAAAAATGTTGTGTTATTATTTGGGGCTGAGGCCATTCATATCACCCGCCTGGCTTTGAAGGGAGCTGGTATTTTCTGGGCTGAATGGAAATGAGTATAAACTCTAGCTTGCAAAATAATAGGTCACTCCTCTTCAAGCTGACCTTCCTCTCTGGCTGGAAATTCTGGATTTCCTCTATTGTTCCCATGTGAATCAAACAAACTAAACAAGCTTCCTTCCACTGCTGACTCTTCATTCCCTTAGTGTCACTAAAAAAGCAATGACATGCCACAGTGCACACGTGACATGCGCAGGATCAGGTTTCTGCCTCTGTTGTTTTCTTTCACCATGTCTGTTTCCCTATTTTTCCTTAGCATCTCTTCAGTGATGTATAAGTTTTAAATACCTCAAGCTACCCTAAGACATTCTAGGTTTACTTAGCCCTGACAGTGATTGAGAGGACAGGAGCAAGGTACCACAATGAAGAGGAAATGGTCCAGCTGTTGGGGAAGTGTGAGTCTGATGTTACGTCTGCACTGGAGCTGGTTCCCGCAGAGGCAGAAACACGTTTGCCAACTTTGATTGAGCTAGCAGGCTACAAACAGAAGTGTAACCGTGGCAGGGCAAGTGGCGGGTAGGGGCTAGCCATCCCAATTACAATCCTGTCTGAAACTCTAGGTATGTATTCAGGAAGTTAACCCCTCCTGTCACTCACCTTGCCCAGATACACTGCTATTTTTATAGCACTAGCCTGACCAGAGCTAGCATGACTTTGTCTCTTGAGCCAGAAATTACATTTTCCAGCTCCAGTGCTCAGACATCCTGAAAGTCATCAGGAAGTGTGACTCTGAAGGTTACATGGCCTTAAACTTCCTGTTGCATCTTAATTCTGTATGGCACATGAAGATCGGGCTCTAGGAAGGTATCCTTGGTGTCCAGTCCACATTCCTGCGTGGGTAACATGCTACATTTTAAAGTACTCTTCACTTCTTGTTCTACGACCTGATTCAGAAATTCATTCAAGTATGTATTTAACTTTAAACATGTGCTGAAGGCCTATTGAATTCAATGAAGTTAAGCACATGTTTAAGGGCATTCCTGAATGAGGCTCCTAAATTGTTGTTGCATTGTGTGCTATTAAAATTTGAGATCCTGCAGAATGAATGATCCTATATAAATATAAGACATTGACTATTAATATTCTTACTGCTTTGTTCTCTTGCTTTCTCTCGGTCGTTACATTTTTTTAAAGAGAATTTTAGCAAAGTCAGTTGAGCTATTTTTATTTTGTGTCAACTTGGAAGAAGAGTCCCTTTAAAAAAAGGTTGCCTTTTTGTACCCAGAAAACTTAAAGCAGTTTAGTTCTTTACTCACACTTGATTTGAACTTAAGCCTTAGTGAGAGCATTTGACATGTCTGAGGAAAGATGGTACACAAATAAGAAGTCAGACATAAACAAGGATGATGACAACTGTACTGCACATATTAATAGTTTATCAGTTTTGTTTATTTGTGAGCCACATTTTTGCAACCTGTCGTTGGCATTCATCCTCATTCAGAAAGTGTTAAATTGTAAAATGCAATTAAATAGTTGTACTGTAGATTCTTTATGCTAAACAAATAATTGATTGATTTGATTAAACTTATTACCTTTAAATCTTTTCCTGGCTATTTTCAATTGTCATTTGTAATGACTAAAAATAGTTGAAGAGCCATCTCTCTCGTAAAAAAACAACAAATGGTATAGTAGCTCTTTATAGACTAACAGAACATGTAGATGGTATCATGAGCTTTCGTGGGCACAGCCCACTTCTTCAGATGACTGGAGTTATGAGTTTAGGATGTGCAGACCCAAAATAAATAGGAGAGGGGAAGGGGAGTGGGGAGGGGAAAAAAGGGAACGGGTTTGGGAGACAGGGAGCTAGAGGGAATCAGTAAGTAGCTGAAGATTGGGTAGTTAAAACGAAGCAGATAAGAATCAAAGTCAATTGATAGTATCCTTCCTGACTTAGGAGTCTACATAAAGAGCTGTTTGCACCTTCAACGGCTGTTAAGTTGGTAGTGTCCCAACCAACCTTCATCACAATTGAGTCCATTAGCATGTGAATTCATCTGTCTTGTGACAGGCTTGTTCACATTAAAGTTCCTTTAAAAATGGCCCTTTCCTCATGCTAGCAATCCAACATCTAATCACCACACATCCAGACTCATGCGCTGTAGGCTGAGACAACTGTTGCCTAACCCTTTTTCCACTCTCCTTATTACAAGTTTGGAGGAGAACAGAAAATAACTCCCAAGGGACCACTGCCTAATTTCTGTTGCTGTCAACAATTCATAGCCTCTTTCAGCTTCAAGAACTTGTAGTATGTTGTTCCAAAATCCGTCCTATGTTTATCAAAAACATTATAAAATTGTGTTCTATAAATAACATTTCTTCGTCCCTGAATCCTTGGCACTGGTGTCAGCTTTCACTGCAGAGCTGTAACAGTAAATAAGAGAGATGACTCCATCAGTATAGGACATAAGGAGCTGGAATCAATCCCTGTACAGTGCTGTAAGTGCTGTAGCACACCAAATCCTTTTAGATACTTGGTAGCATGCCAAGTATGCAATGCGCTCTGAGGAAAGTGCTAAAGGCACTTCAAGTACCAGGCCTAATAGGGTCCTGTTTTAGGGGACCTCCTAATATTCATTCTCACACATCTGATAATAAAGATGATCTTCACGAAGGCATGCAGGAAGGAAAGGATGTTCATGCACTAGGCTTAATATATTACACTTCACTAGAAAACTATAGCAGGTATTGTCCTTAGTTTGATCTGCTGGGGGCTGGTCAACAGAGAACTAGAAGGGGAACCTGACTCCTTGGGCTTCCTCAACTCTAGGACCACAAGTGTCTCTTCATACTCATCCCTCTCATGGAAGGCAAACAAAGTCAAGTCTGAGCTTGATGTGGTCTCTTGTCTCCTGATGCTGTTTGATCATCTCAATGGGCCCTTCTGCATCTCCTGAATGGCTAGTAGTGCTCATAGTCCCACAGAGGCTCAAGGGCCTCTCTGGGGCACACTGTCAGAGTATGGGTCCCCCAGAGGATCCTCTTATGACTCAGTCCAGAAGGTTTATATTTGTTTTTATGACCTATCCTGAGCTTAAGTTGCCCCCCAATCTGAAATACTCCCTGCTTATTGTCCTATGGCTTGAGTCAACTCTGCAAGCACAAGGGGTACAAACTGTACCTTAGTGGTTGCTAAGTGGCCTGTCTCTGCCCCATCATAGGGCTGCAAATATGCCTATCCAATAGGCTGCTACCTGTGATCTAGCCTTCTTGAACAGGGTGTTGAGATAGTGCAGAACACCAAGATTTTTTTGTATGTGGCCTTTTCCTTTTTTGTAACCTGCATCAGGTCTGGGACTCGTCTGTTGCTGCTGGTTCATAGTCACATTTACTCCACCATCTGAGGGTTTGTCTACACTACAGAATTTTGTCAGAAAAATGGCCGTTTTTCTGACAAAACCTGACTTACATCCACACTGCAATCGTGTTCATTAGAAAGTAAATCAAAAGAACAGAGGGCTTTTTCCAACATTGGTCATCCTCTTTCTACAAGGAAGCAGCCTTTTTCCAAAAAAAGCCTTTTCAGCAAAAGGCGTGTGTGGACAGGGAGGAGGGTTTTCTTTCAAAAGAAGAGGCCTCCAGGAAATAACACAGGTGCCCTGATGGACACTCCATCCAAATTTATCAGGACTCTATATTTCCTGTCTCCTGGCCCCTCTTAAAGCTTCAGGCATCCTGGCCAAGCCTTGTGGCAGGAAGCCAGCCTGAGAGCAGCACCTCACCGTGCAGCTCTCCCTGCCACAGGCCTTGCCACCCATAGCCCAGCCTCAATCTCCCCGCAGCTCCCCTGACCCTCGCAGGGAGCAGCCCCAGGGGTCCCAGGACCCATCCAGGGTGACCAAGAGGTGTGCATCCTTCTGGTTCAGAGCGGAGATCCTGTCCCTCCTCAAGCTGTGGGGCCTTGCAGGATCTCCGCTCCAAGCGCCGCAATGCGGACATCTATGAGTGCAAGGCTGAGTCCCTGGCAGAGTTCAGACAACCACCCTGGACCTTGCAACAGGTCCTGAGTAAGGTTAAGGAGCTCCACCAGGGATACGTCCGGGCCAGAGAGTGTAGCTCGCACTCAGGGGCAGGACCCCACAGCTGCTCCTACTTCAATGAGCTGCACCAGATCCTGGGGGTTGGGGAAGTGTCTTCCCCACCCGTCATGGTGGACTCTGGCCTCCAGACCCCTGTCGTCGCCTGGCCGAAGGTCACGGCGGAGTAGGAGCATGAGGACTAGGGCCAGCCAGAGGAGGAGGAGGAGACGGACACTGTCACCCTGTACCTGGTGCCTGTGAGCCAGGACATTTCCCAGGCCTTGTCGGATGCCGGGGAGGGATCTTCAGGTGAGTGGTCTCAGTTTGTCACACACACAGGGCGGGGGAAGCTGGCAACAGGGGGCAGGGTGCAAGTGTCACTTGGGTTGCTCTGCTGGACGTTATGCTGTGGTCCACACATGTGGAACCACATGCAGCGTTAGTATGCGGCACGCAGCCATAGCAGACAGCCGCTAAGCATGGGTGGTATCCTGCTGCCAGGCTCAGGGGAGGCCACAGGAGGGGCCCTCCCACAAGGGGGGGGCCTTCCCACAAGGGGGGGGCCTTCCCACAAGGGGGGGCCCTCCCAGCACCTGCGACAGCTGGAAGCAGGCTAACCACAAGGGTGCAGGCACAACCCCAAACACACCGAGGAGTGCTGCACACAGCGTGCAGGCATGCCTGTATGGGTGAGGCACCACTCGCTCCCACAGGCAGCGCTGCGAGGCGCAGGTGTGTGTGTGGACACCAGGGAGGGCCAGGCTGCTCCTGGCTCCTCTGATGCCCATGAGGGGAGCCCATTGCAGCCGGACACTTCCCTTGCTTGCCTGTCAGTGGACTGGGCGGGGGGGGGGGAGTGGGCAGCATGGTCCCCTGGGCATCTTGGGGCCCTTGTGAGGCATGGCCCGCTGTGCAGGCCACACATGGTCTTGCTCCCGGGACATCCCCCTCCTCTGCCCCGAGGACTGTTGGTCGCTGCTCACAGAGGGCACGGCCTCAGGGACAGTGTCTGCATGGATGATTGACCACCTCTCCCCCTTTGTGTTCTCCACGGCTGGACCAGCAGGGACTGAGGGGCAAGCCACGCCACCATAGCCAGCTGCCAGAGCCCGGGGGACCCGAAAGTGCGCCAGGGGCCAGGAAGACCTCATACGCCAGCATGTCAGCATCCTGTGTGACATGCAGCAGATCCTGGCACAGAAGGTCTGCGAGAACTCAGAGTGGTGGAACTATGCACGGGAGCAACTCATGCAGTGGTGTGATAGTATGTGTGCCATCATGTCGTGCATGATGGCACAACCGCCTGCTGTTGTTGCTCCTGGCTTCCACCCTCCTGCCTCCCCTGCTATGCCCATTCCCCCTCCGCCTGCCCCCCATGTGATGCCTCTGCTCCCTCCCCAGGTAATGCCCAAGTCCCCTCCCCCGGCCCCCCTGCCATCCCTGACTCTGCTCCAGCCCCTCCTCCTGCCCATCCACCTGTGGTCCCCGGACCCAGCTAACCCCAACTCTGACGAGGTTCCTGCACCTGAGGTGGCACATCTAGCCACTCCCCTCCCCCTCCAGATTATGAGCCCCCTTTCCCTGTCCACCTTTTTTGAGTGTAAGATAAATACAGACTTTGTTTTGTTTAAAACCAAAGATGTCTTTATTCTGAGGTCAGGGAAGGGGCAAAAGAAGGGGTTGTTTTGGGGAAGGGATAGGGCTGCAAGCCTGAAGCCCCAGTGGGGAGGCCCTGGGGAGAGTTACTGGGGTGCTTGAGAGAATCTCTGCCTCAGGGCCTCCCGGATGCGTACCCCGGCCTGATGGACCTATCAGATGGCAGCTGTCCTTGGCTGCTGGAAGGCTCGCCCCTTGTGGCCAAAGTCTTCTCCCCACCCTGGGAGGAAGGCCTTTCCCTTCCTCTCCACAATGCTGTGGAGGACACAACATGCCACAACCACCTTGGGGATGTTGTGCTCCCCCACGTCAAGGCAGGTCAGCAGACACCTGAACCGTGCCTTGATGCAGCTGAAGGCGCACTCCACCTGGATCCAGGCTCTGTTCAGGTGGGCATTAAATTGGTCCTTTCTGGTGGCCAGGTGTCTGGTATATGGCTTCATGAGCCACGGCATCAGGGGGTAGGCCACGTTCCCCACGATGCACAATGGCATCTGCATGTCCCCAGCTGCAAAGTCACGGCAGGGCAAGAATGTGCCTGCCTCCAGCTTTCTGTACAGGCTAGAGTTCCGAAACACGTGGGCATCGTGTGCCCCACCCGACAAAAATGTCCATGAACTGTTCAGGGTTGACGAGGGCCTGCAGCACCATAGAAAAGTAGCCCTTCCTATTAATATACTGGGATGCTCGATGTTCTGGTGCTCAAATTGGTATGTGAGTCCCATCTATGGCTCCAGCAGTTTAGGAATCCCAGGGCAGCAAATCCAGCCACGATCGGGACCAGGTCTCCCAGGTGGATGACCCTCCACAGCAGGATCAAGTTGATGGCCCTCACCACCTTCAGAAGGAGACAAACAAACACAAAAACCAGAGAACTAGAGAGGGAGTGCTTGAACCCTTGGGAGGTGCCCGCCCCTCTCCCCTCCCCCCCAAAACACCACAGGACCCACCCTCCACCCCAGCAGCAAGGCTGTGTGAAGGCAGGAAGGCACAACGCCCCAGGGACGGGGCTTCTCCCCACCCCCACTCCACCCCCCACAACTCCCAAACCCCCTTTCCCGAGGGACCCCTTTTCCAGGACTCCCCCTCCCCTGTAGGGAGTGCAGCTCCATAGTGCCTTACCTCCATGAGGAGGGCTCAGACAGTGGACTTCCCCATGCCAAACTGGTTGCCCACCAACCGGTAGCTGACGGAGGTGGTGAGCTTCCAGAGTGTGATTGCTACTCGCTTCTCCAGGGGAATGGCGGGCCGCAGGTGGGTGTTGTGTCTCCAGAGGGCAGGGGCGAGCCAGGCACACAGCTCCAAATAGGTGGCCTTCCACATGCGGAAACTATGGAGCCTCTGCTGGTTGTCCCACCGCTCCATGACCAGCTGGTCCCACCAGTCTAAACTGGTGTTGAGTCTCCAGAAACGCCTCTCCACAGTGGGTTGCGGTTGCCAGAGTGTAGCTCCTGCACCCAGGAAGAGGGTCCCCAGAATGAACTTGGGGGGCGAGCTCAGTCAGGACCAGGAAGTCAGCTGGCACAAAATGCTGTAAAAACTGCAGCATGGCTGTGTGGAGCCATCTCATGACCGGGGCAGCTCCAGCTCCATGGCACCAAGAGAAAAGCTGTGGCATCCAAAAAAGCTGGGCAACCACAGCAGGCACTGTGAGAGCTTTGCTGTCTCTCGAAGAGATAGGCAAGCACGCAGCAGAAGCAGAGAAACGGCTGTCCAGGGGGGTCCCTTTAAGCGCGTGTCTCTGCAAGGCTCCGGCACCAGCACTCGGAAGCAACTGGTGACCTCAAGCCCTGCCTGAAGTGGTTCCAGGTGCCTTTTTATGCGAGAGAGCGTCCAATCAGTTTGGATGCTCTCTTTCGAAAAAGATCACTTTTTTGATGCACTTTTGTGTGTGGACGCTCTCTTTCGGAAGTTTTTTCAGAAGATCTCTTCCGTAAAAAGCTTCTTCCGAAAGAAGCCTGCAGTCTAGACATAGCCTGGGTCTCCCGTGACAGGCCATTGGGACTGCTTATGTTTCCACATACCCAGGGGTATAGAAGACACTTTATCTCTCAGAATTCAAAGGCAGACAGTGGGCTATTCCCAGGCTGCCTGCCCAGCCCGATAAGGATGTGAGGGGGGTGCAAGTAACAAGTGAGAAAGGTTTAGTAGATAAAAGGCATGTGAGGGCAAAGGCTAAGTGGAAGGAGAATGTACACTGAAGAATAGAAAACAGAAACTGTCTACTGTGATGTGTCCATGCAGTGCCTAGCACAATTCTTGGTTAACCCTTAGGCACTAGTAATAAACTTGAATGATAACAAAATGATTATTAGGTACAAAATAAGGAAAAAGAAATGCTGAGAAGGAGGAGGTGATCAAAATCAGTATCAGAAGAAGGGCAAAGAATCCCGTAGGACTCAGAACAAAAGATAAAAACAAATAAACCCTCCAAAACAACTTATAAATTATTCCCTTTCTGATCAAGCTCATTAACTATTTTCATACATCTAGGGTGGCTGCAAGAACTCTTTTACTGTCTAATATTGACCAAGTCATCATAAGCAAAAGCCCCTTACCAATGGGCATTATTTGCTATAATGGGAAACAAGTGACTTGCTCAGTGAATGGACCAGACCCACATTCCCATCTGCACTGTAAACTGATTTTAGGAATTCTACCCAATATTCTGCATTATTTTTTAATCTCCCTCTGTTTACAGTTCTCTCCCAATAGTCTTAATTCTGCCAAATATTCAGTTCAACAATCACTTCTCTTAGCGATCTGTACTCTTAGCTATGTAATCACACCTGTGGCCCTGTTTTAACATTCCATCACACTACTGTATTCACAGAGCAGTTTGAATAGTAAATCTATGAGTACTGTTGTGAACAAAAGGCTCGGTTTGCTTTGATTCATGGGGTCACGTGCCTTATTTATGTAGAAAAGACAAATCACTGGGTATTTAGAAAAATTTCACAAATCGTGGTATAAACAATAATACACCCTAAAATTTGATCCTCGCCCCATTTTAACACTCTTTAAAAAAATTCATTCGTCTAGGGTTTGTTCATGTAAGATCCTGTGTGCTTTTGTGAGCTGCAGCACACCCTCCATTTTTACTGACCTCAGTGAGTGTTGCACATACTCACTCTTTGCAGGATTAACCCCCCTTTCAGGGAGCAGAAACAACATACAATTTATTTTGCAGAGCGCTGGTTGCTTCATCACACTGACTTGTCTGCGAGTACTTAGAAAAAGTGAATGTTATCAGAAAATAGGGGTTGGTCCACATACAATTTGCTAAATTTACACCATTATTATTTGTAATAAAGAGTTCATTCAACTCTGTATATATCGTTGGAATTAAACACATGGTCTCCCTTTAAATCTCATACAGTTTTGGCTTAACCACCAATCCACTGTAGTATCTGAAATCAAAATCATTTACTTTAGCTGCTTGGTCAAAGCCCCAAGGCTTCTTGGTGTAGCTTTCCTTCACATGGGAGACAATAAGTGCTGGGCTTCAAGCCTGCGTGGCAGTGAAAGGCTGCTGACATCACTGATTGCATGCGCCTTTCACAGCAAAGCAATACCTTGAATTGGTGTGTAATTGATTTGTGCATCTGGACGCTATTAGAATACAACTGACTTTCCCAGCTAGCACATCTGCCAAATAGTTAAAATCATAACCCTAACAGCACATTACATGTATAAATGTCTGATTATATAATGTAGCTACACACTCTGGTTTCTTTGTGCATTCCAAATGCATACACAGAAAGGAAAGGGTGTGCATGTGCCCTGCATGTAATCCAAATGAGCTTCTGATGATTCATTGGGTGACACTTTTCCCTCTGAGTCAGTGCTGAATCAATATCTGAATGTGGTATTAGAGGTTACTGTATTGAATGAAGTACTGGCTTGGAGAACATTTAAAATCAAAGGCCTGATTACTTGTGGTCATTAACAAGCCCTTAGACTCTTTCACAAGAGAATCAGTGTTGTGACCAAATTCCAGCACCGGCATTGCAATCCACCTGCAGTTTCAATTCCTTGTCATTTCCTCGCCTGAAATAGTGTGTTGCCATGTTTCACTTAGAGGTGGCTGACTCCATTTGATCAATAAGGGAAGGACTTCCTGTATGGGAACACTCCCCACAGAGGGAGTAGGAAATGCTGCAAGGTTCTCCCGGAAAGGAAGGGGTTTTCCAACACCACCTTGTTGGGTGGAAGGAATGAGATTGCTCCCTCTCACCTCTGAGGTGTCACTATGGTTCCTGTAGACAGAGCACAGAGAAAACTTTGCAGAGATTTTTCCTCTCCAGCTTTTCTGACTCACACATGGAAGGTGGCTTCCAGACGCACTGTTAATGGGGGGTGGGAGGGACAGGAGTCCTGGAGATGTGCTGAGAAAACATCCAGCATGGGGCAGAGCAGTGATGCTCAGGATTATTGCAGTGATCCGCAAGGGTGTCTTGTAGAGAAGATATGGATCAGTATTACTAAACATGGAGCCACACAGCTGTTTTCATCTTCTGTCTCTCATAAAGCACGAAAGAAAGGATTTAGTGCATTTAGCATATTATATATGAAAAAATCAAATAGATACATTCTAAGCACAAATAATTACTAGGACTAAAATACTTCTGATTATAGGAGGAAATTCAAATGCAACTGTCTCAAAAATGTTTTGATTGAGAGGAAACTCCAAGTGCTTGTCTACACAAATATTTAGTTCGCACCAAGCTGCACTAATCTTGTATGCACTAACTGTCTGTATGGACACTGTGGAGCTGCATTTACAGTTTCTGAGAGCACTTTGCTCTACCTTGTTTTGAAATCAGAATAGATCAAATTTAGTTCTTTAGCCAAGACTCAGATAATGTTGGCTTGTATGTTAGTTATGTACTTGCATCTTTGAAAATGATAGACTTTTGTCCACTAATTTGTGTGTGCTAGTAATATATCTGTCAAATAGACATTTAACTATTGGATACTTATAAAGAAGGTGTTTAAAGGACACTCAAACTATTGATGTCTTTCTACAAGTAAGACAATAACATTCACCTTCATGGCAGAAATAGTCCATGGAAATACTATGTTGCTAATTTTAAAAGGAGATGTTTGGATTTTAATCAGTACATGCATCAGTAAGTGATTCCACTAAGCTTCAGCTACCACACAGCTTTGAGCACCAAGGCATTACTCATATGTGCATTACCATTTTCTCTACTGCAGCAATAGATCATTGCCCTCTTCCCTTCTACCTGAATGCTAAGCATACGGCTTCAAAACATACTTTAAAAACCATAGACGTAGCGGCTCATGACTAGATTTGGGCAACTGCTCATTTAAATACAAACGTTAAATAAGGACAAAGAAGATTCTTTTAAACCATGTACGACACAGTCTATATTCTCAGAATAACTACACAGGCTCAGACCTTTTTGTGTAATTAGTCCACATTTTGCTTATTGCAACTTAGAAAGCAGAAACTGTAGCATCAATAGGCACAAGTCCAAAAAGATAGTAATCTCTGAACTTCAACCTTAGACTTTCTCATATTTATCAATGAAAAATCTAGTGTGAGGATGGAGCAGAAGAGTGTAATCATTAAAACAGAGACTGTGGCATATATCTGTGACTCATTAGTCACTAGGGGCTAGGTTCTGAGCTCCTATTTTTCTTTTTTTATGGTGGCCCTGATCAGTCTCATTTCCATTAATTTCATTGGCAGTTCTGCCTGAGAATGGATTGAGTAACAGCTTTAGCATGAGGTCCTGGAAATCTCAAGCAGTAATTTCTAAAACAGGGGTGGGCAATCATTTTTGAAGGGGGGGGGCCTCTTCACAAATTTCTGAAGTGGCCCCGGACCACCCCAGAATGGGTGGGGCCTCTGCTGGAAACAATGGGGCCAGGACACTTCCTGTGCTCCCCCTCCCACAGATTCTCATTGTTCTGGGGATGGAGGAGCACATGAAATCTTTGCCATCCATTCCCTGACACCCAGAAAGAACCGCCAGCTGTTAAAACAGCCCTGGTGGTGGGCGGAGACTTCATGAACTCCCCCTGTCCCCAGGCCAATCAGGGCCTGGGGGCAGGAGAGCACATGAAGTCTTTGCCCCTCTCCCCTACTCTGCAAGGGGCACGCAATGCCTAGAGTGAACAGCTGGTGGTTCCCTCTGGAACTTTGCGTGTTCCCTCATCCCTAGGTCTTGATTGGCCTGGGGGCAGAGGAGCGGCAGGGCGGCCGCAGGCTGGATCAACTCACTTGGTAGGCTGGATCTGGCCTGCAGAGTCTCTCTTGCCCACCCCTGGTCTAATGTAACAGATGTCATTCTTAATAGAATGGGCCATATCCTCAATTGGTGTAAATGGAACTGTGACAATTTACACCAACTGAGGATCTGGACTGATAGCTTAATGCAAAATTATAGTGATGGTAATTTTTAAAAGACCATGATATATTCATAATCATGTATTTTGTAGTTGCAGTGCTTGAATACTTCATTTTTCAGGCAGCTGCCTGTCATGTTGGGATGCAGGCAGGAGCCAAGTTGCAGAAAGAGGTTACAGTGTAGGCAAGTACTTTTTGAGTAATAATCTTGATATGACACCGAAGAGTCACCAGTGTAGTGAGAAACTTAACTTTAAAGCAGCTATAATGGACATTGAACCTCTGCATTCGGCAAGAGTTGCTTCATGCTCTTGTTCTGATTCCTTTGTGTTTCATTTTATGATTATTTCCCTTTATTCAGCACTGGTGAGGCCACATCTGGAGTATTGTGTCCAGATCTGGGCCCCCCATTATAGAAAGGATGTGGACACATTGGAGAAAGTCCAACAGAGGGTAACAAAATTTATTAGGGGGATGGAGCATATTGCCTACAAGGAGAGGCTGAATGATTTGGGTTTATTTAGTCTCTAGGGGTACGTCTACACTTGCTCCCTAGTTTGAACTAGGGATGCAAATGTAGGTGACCGAAATTGCTAATGAAGTGGGGATTTAAATATCCTGTGCTTCATTAGCATGATCTTGCCGGCGCGTTACTCCACTCAACAGCTGTTTGGAAAGTGAAAGTGCGAACCCTCGAACTAATGCATCCGGGCGCGCACTTTCACTTTCCAAACAGCTCTTGAGAGGAGTAACGCGCCGGCGAGATCATGCTAATGAAGTGTGGGATATTTAAATCCCCGCTTCATTAGCAATTTCGGTCGCCTACATTTGCATCCCTAGTTTGAACTAGGGAGCAAGTGTAGACGTACCCTAGAAGAGAAGAGTGAGGGGGATTTGATAGCAGCCTTCAACTTCCTGAAGGGAGGTTCCAAAGAGGATGGAGAGAGGCTGTGCTCAGTGGTGACAGATGACAGAACGAGGAGCAATGGTCTCAAGTTGCAGTGGGGGAGGTCTAGGGTGGATATTAGGAAAAAAACTATTTCACTAGGAGGGTGGTGAAGCACTGGAATGGGTTACCTAGGGAGGTCATGGAATATCCTTTCCTAGAATTTTTTAAGTCCTGGCTTGACAAAACACTGGCTGGGATGATTTAGTAGGGGTTGGTCCTGCCGTGGGCATGGGATTGGACTTGATGACCTCCTGAGGTTTCTTCCAACTCTATGGTTCTATGACCTCAGAGTCCCTGTATGAGATTGCACCATCTATATATATATTACACTGTTTGTCATGTACTACCTTGCTAATGGAAATACTGGTGCGGTTTTTAATGACCTAATCCAGTCAATATCAGTGTCTCACTGTGGAGTCAAACACGTAGCAGCCAGTTGAAAGTGTGAGTGAGGATTTGTTTGGGTTTTTTTGACAAGTGCTTTGCAGTATCCTGTGGTCTAGGGATATGGAGGATTTATAGGACATAGTGCAGATCCACAGAAACTGAAAAAACTATGTCCAGTTGATTGATTCAGTAAGCAATCAGACTGAAAAAGCCCTTTATTGGTAGCATTTGTTAACTTTATGTGACACCTAGTTATGAAGAGGAATAGAGACAATAGTGAAGTGGTAATTTTATGCAATTAGTAATTCAACAGAGATTTTTAACCCTGTGCATGAATACACATAGTATTTCCACACGAGATAATTACTCCGATGGCTAAAATTGTTCCTTAGTGCATCCGTGGAGTATTGGGCCAGGCAACTCATCTTAGAATGTGCTGCTTCATATAATTTATTAATGGCCTGATCCTGCAAAGATCTATGCACATTTGTAATCCTATTGAGACAATTTGTCTCAATAGAATTACAAAAAGTTAAACAAGCTTATATTTCTTTGCCGGTTTGGAGTTTAGTTTTAACCTTTTGTTAGTTTTACTAAAGGGAAACATTTATTTTCTTTTGCTATTGGAAGTTTGAATGTCTTTGATAGCTATCCTCTTTTTTCCAAAAATACTGCCAGAGTATCCAATTTAAGGTTCTCTGGATGATTAAAGTATCAATTTATAATGTGAGAAAGTCAGTGACAAAGTGAGAAGGAATGTATCCTGGTACAGTTTCTTTGCTTCTCCTAATACTTCAGGAAGTAAAAACACATTTATGAGATCACTATCTGTCCTTTGCAAAATTTAGGAATACACCTAACAATCAGAGAGAAGATTTCATTGAATGTGAGCTGAATATTGGCATCTACTAGGTTAGGCAGAGCTATCAGGTGGCTCCATCTTGAGAAACAGCAGGAAATGCCTACTGTTTAACGTGAGGATTTATTAACCAAATATTTGAGGGTTGTCATTACAAGATGAGGCAGCTCTTTCATTGTTTATGTCAGCTGGTTTTAAAACTCTTCATACTATGTGGATCTCACAAATGTGGTTTATGGCAAATGAGAAAATGTTGTAAAGAACTAAGAACATCCACAAATACATCATTTTGCATCTTAGCATTCAGATGGCCTGTGATTACAATCTTTTATTAAAGTGCTAGAGGAAACAAGTTAATGAATGAAATATGAAGCATTTTGTGATACTTTTCTGTATGAAAGACACTGTTTAAAAATAAATTACAATCGCGATTGTGGCTTTAGATTTGTGTGACTGAGACATATGGTTCTGACTGAAATATTGTCAGCAAAATCAGGCAGCACTGACTAAATTGAACAGTTAACTCTTGACGAACAATAAGCTTAAGTGAGATGGCATGACGTGACAAGCAATTGTATGACATGGTAGTTAGTCATATAGTGGATCTGTTGTTGTTAATACAGGTGTACAACTCCCATTGGACATGTCTACACAGCAGCGTTATTTTGAAATAACTAATGTTATTTCGAAATAACAAAGTGAGTGTCTACATAGCAAGCCTGTTATTTCAAAATAATTTCAAAATAACGGGCTTCTTATCCCAAGTTCTGTAACCCTCGTTTCATGAAGAATAACACCTATTTCAAAATAGCTATTTCAAAATAGATTGTGTGTAGACAGTGCAGCTGTGGTTATTTCGAAATAAGTGCTCTCTAGGGATTCCCACAGCTGCCCTGGTGGCCACTATGTCCACACTCATCAGAACTCTATAGTTCCCCTTCCCCGTGGCCCTTAAAGCCGCAGCCACAGGGGAAAGGGCTTGTGGCACAAAGGAGGCCCTGCCAGCCCTGTGCCACACACCAGGAGCCATCACTGCTTTCCCTGCTTCTATGGCAGAGCCCTGTGCTCCCACTGAGCCCCCATGGCTGCAAGGGAGTCAGCAGCTGGCTCCCAAGCCCCTGGCTGGGGGCAAAAGAGGAGGGCTCCCTCATGGACTGACACAGAGATCCTGGACCTGATAGAGAAATGGCAAGGATCAGTGCAACCTCCAGGATCTCCACACCAGATGGCAAAATGCCAATGTCTATGGCCAGATGGCTGACAGCCTGGTCCAGAAGGGGCATAGTCACACTCTGGATCGGGTTAGAATGAAGACCAAGGAGCTCCACCAGGCCTACACCAAGGCCAGGGAAAGAAGTTCCCAATGGGGAATGGCACCCAAGACCTGCCGCTTCTTCGCCCAGCTGGATGGCATCTCGGGAGGAGGACAGGTCACCTCCACTCCCCTCCGGCCAGGAAATGCCTGTGTCAGCCTCCACAAGGGTGGAGCTGTGGAGGAGGACGTCAGGACAAGGAGGAGGAAGAGGAGGAGGTCAGTACCAACACCATGCCCCCAGTCAGGAGGTAAGCTTGCCCCTGGAACCAGTGCCCCCATCCCAGGATGTCACCCAATGGTGGGATGAGGCTGGGGAAGGCCCATCAGGTGAGTTCCATACTTTCTCTAGACACACGAGGATGGAGGCAGTGGGCAGCAAAGGGCTGCGTGCTCCTTGCTTGGCCTTCTCGGCCTGTGGGTCGCATAGCAGCCTGTGCACAGTCCAGAGCAAACTGCCACAATGAGGCTGCCACACAGGAACCTTGAACTCCTGCTCATAGGGTTCCTGCACAGGCCTGCCTTACTCCCAACCCCGTGGTGGGACACCTTCCCACCACAAGCCACAGCTAAGGAGACTGGGGTCATGGACATGCACACAGTAGTGCTGCACATGGTGCATGGGGATGCCCACACTCATAAGGCAGCATCTACTCCTGGTCAAGTGTGACAAGGCAGAGGACACCGGTCCCCTGCCAGGAAAGCCTGCGGGGAGGGGGATGAAGTGGAGGGGACCCCAGTAGCATCCTCCCCGGCAAGCATCATCTGCCACTCACACACACTTCCCCCAACACCCCACCTATTTCTATCTTCCAGTGGGCAGGGATACAAGTCCTCTCCCTGTGGGACACCGCCACTGCCAGACCTGGAGTGTGCGTGGTATGGAGGGAAGCTGAGATACCCCATTGCCCCTCTCCCGGCCTGGCCGGCACCTTCCCATGCCTGCTTGTCCCCAGGACATGGGGGGTAGCGAGGCTCACCCCAGGACATCTATGCCCCGGCACCAAAGTGCCCACTGCATAGGGCACAGATTGCCTTGCTTGAAACACATCACCATCATCTGACCCAGGACCTTTTGGTGTCGGCTCAGAGATAAGGACTGGGCTTCATGCACCCTGTCTCCTGGGATAACTGCCCTTCTCTCTGTTCTTCACAACTGGACCAGCTGCAAGTAAGGTGCATCCACCACCTCCCGTGCCATCCTCCCAACCCTGCGAGACGTGCCGGTGACCCCAGGAAGACCTGCAATGGGAGCACATTGCCTGCCTATGTGTCCTGCAGCGATTTCTTAAGCGGCAGGACCGCAGACTGCATGCTGACTTGGAGCTGCACAGTAGCACCTGGCAGGAGCTGTTGCAGTGGGCCTGAAGGATGTGCGAGGCTTTCACTGCCACCATCAACCACCTGGAGGCCGCCATTGAATGTTCCAGCAGCTGCCACCCGGGTCCTGCTGCTGCTTCTGCCCCAGCTCCCAACGTTGCCCCTCCAGCTTGTCCCCCTAGCCCACTCCTTGGCCAGTGAGGGCTCTGCACATGAAGTGATGGGACCACCCAACACAACCGCCAGTCCTAGCCCCATCCCTTGCCTCTCCTCCACCATTGTCCCCCTTCCACCTCCCTCTTCACAAGTTCTTTTCCCAGTCCCCCTCCAGTTATATTTACCTCCAATTAAAAACAAAGTTTATTGTTCCAGAACAAAAAGTTTTGTTTATTGTGTCTGCAGGCGAGTGGGGGGGGGGGGGAAGGGAGGGCAGGGGAAGGGAGAGGTGTGGGAGGAAAGACACAGAGGGTCACTGCAGAGGCCCCTTGTGGAGAGGCCCAGGGGAGAGTGTCACTGGTATCCTTGGCTGAAATTCTCCCTCAAGGCCTCTTGGATGCACACAGTCCCCTGATGGGCCTGCCAGATGACAGCTATGCGTAGCTGCTCAAAGGCCCTTCTGAGATGCTTGGCCTCTGCCCCCACTGTGGGAGGAATGTCTCCCCCTTATTTTTGCACAGGTTGTGCAGGACACAGCAGGCCACCACCACGTGGGGGACATTCCACTGACTGAGGTCCAGGGGCTGAGGAGACAGTGGAACCTTCCTTTGAGATGGCAAATGGTGCCCTCCACAACAATGTGGGCCCTGCTGAGCCTGCTGTTGAAACGTTCCTTGCTTTGGTCAAGGTATCCAGTGTAGAGCTTCTTCAGCCAGGGGAGCAGAGGGTAGGCTACATCCCCCATGAGGCCCATGGGCATGTCCATGTCCCCGATCCTAATGGTGTGGTCAGAGAAAAAAGTGCTGGTGTGCATCATTTGGAAGATGTTGAAGCGCTTGAAGATGGAGTGTTGTGTGCCTTCCCTGACCACCCGACATTGATGTCCATAAAGCAGCCTCGGTGGTCCATGACAGCCTGCAGGACCATAGAAAAGTACCTGTTCTGGTTGATGTAATCCAATGCCCAGTGTTCAGGGGCCCAGATGGGGATGGGGATGTAGGTGCCATCAATGCCCCTCTCCCCCTCCAGTAGGGGGAAAACCCATAGTGGCAAAGGGGTCAACATCACACAGGATGATGACCCTGCACAGCAGGATGGTGTTGATGGCCATCATCACTTGTAAAAGGAGACAAACAGAGAATCACAGGGTTGCCAGGGCCCTTGGGAGTTCCCTGAGTCCAACCCCCCTTCCCACACACCAGGGCCAACCCCAACTTACCCCACCCTTTGGCAGGGCTTTGTGAAGGAGGGACCATCCCCTCCTTCCCTAGGAAATCCCATTCCAGCAGTTCAACCCACCCTCCTAGGACAATAACATGAGAGAGTCATACCTGCATGACCATGGTCCCGATAGTTGATCTCCCCATGCCGAACTGGTTCCTGATGGAGCGGTCGCTGTCTGGCATGGTAAGCTGCCACAGGACGATGGCAACCCACTTCTGTAGGGGGATTGCGAGTCACATATGGGTGTCCTGTTGCATGAGGGCAGGGGCGAGCCACTCGCAGAGATCCAGGAAGGTGTCCTTCCACATGCATAAGTTCTGGAGCCACTGCTGGTCGTCCCACTGCTCCATGATGATCCTGTCTGACCAGTCAGAAGCTGTCAGGGCTGTTCCCCACTCTGGCACTCCAAATGCAGACGTAGGGGGCCCGCAAAGTCTTTAACTATACCTTGCCACTAGGCACTGGTTACAAAAACTTCCCTCAGAATCACAATACACAGATTTTGGGGGGTCGTTGCCACCATCAAGTGATTTTTATCCCTAAAACTGGGGACAAACACTTGAACCCACCTTCTGGGTACCCCAAACTCTTCTGCCACAAGAGAACTTGAAAAAAGAAAAGAGAAAAACAAGCTGCAGCCTCTAGTAACTGACCTCTCAGTGTGAGGCATGCAGATACACAGGGTATGTCTACACTAGCCCCCTAGTTCGAACTAGGGAGGCTAATGTAGGCATTTGAAGTTGCAAATCAAGCCCAGGATTTAAATATCCCAGGCTTGATTTGCATCTTCCCGGCCGGTTGCCATTTTTTAAATTTACACATCCGGACTAACTGCCCGCGTCTACACGTGGCAGGGACCCGGTAGTTCGAAATAAAGCCCTAGTTCGAACTACCTGTTATTCCTCCTGGAATGAGGTTTAACAGGTAGTTCGAACTAGGGCTTTATTTCGAACTACCGGGTTCCTGCTGCATGTAGATGCGGGCAGTTAGTCCGGAATTGTAAATTTCAAAAATGGCGATGGGCCGGCAAGATGTAAATCAAGCACGGGATATTTAAATCCCGGGCTTGATTTGCAACTTCGAATGCCTACATTAGCCTCCCTAGTTTGAACTAGGGGGCTAGTGTAGACATACCCACACAGACAGACCTCCTGTACCTTCCAGAACACAAGAATCAAATCATCACCTTAAAAAAAGTGATTTTTATTACACAACAAAAGATATACTTGATAAAGCATACTTGGTTGCTAGATGTTACAGAGCAACTAAGGAAAACAAACTAAAAACAGAGAAAATCTCTGGAAACAATGCTTCACTGGTAAATGTGGAGGGGAGGCATAGATTCACATAGAGCAGTTCAAACCAAACCACAAAATAAAGAAAAAATACCCTGAACGTGACTAGATTCACTTTTTCCCCCTTTACTTACTTCCAATCTTTTCTTGGTTCAATCCACTTCCATGCCCTGAATTCCTTGGAGGCATGGTAGTCCTGCCTAGGTTTAAATCATTCTGTGTCTCTCAACAGCTGGTACAACTCTCCTGCACAAAAAAAGCAGTCAAGGTACCTTGTATAATTCAAATTTCAGCCCTCTATTTTGATTGGATCTGCTGCCCCCTGGCCAACACCCTTCACAGCTACCTGAGTTTAACCCCTTAGTCACCAGACGCTGGTCAGCACTCCTCTTATCTATTACAGCAGTGGCGGTGGGCGGTGTGCAGAGGAAGGCAGGAAAAGCTCTGCTGCATAAGCAGCACATGGAGAGAGGAGAGAAGGTGCCCTGCAGGAAGCGGCGGATCCTGGTCCTGCACAGCCACGAGGGCAGCCTGCCATAAGTGCACCCGGAGGTGCAGCAGGAGGTCTAAGAGCCAGAGACTGCTTTCCAGCAGGTTCAGCTCCATGGCTGGAGTGTTGTGGTGTCTGCAAGGAGGTAGGCAAAGGTGAAGAGCCTGAGACACGACTGTACAGGGGGTCCCTTTAAGCACGAGCCTCAGCTAGCCTCGGGCAGTCACTACGGGAAGTGACTGCTGCCCTGATGCTCTGCCCGGAGTGCTTTCGGGGGGCCTTAAATGCAAGACAGGCTCCAATCAGTGTGGATTCTCTATTTCAAAATAGTTCAGTGCTATATCAATGGGCATCCATAGTGTGGACACACTATTTTGAAATAAGCTATTTCAAAGTTTTTATTCCGAAATAGCTTATTTTGAAATAAGTGTGTAGTGTCATAGAATCATAGAACCATAGAGCTGGAAGAGACCTCAGAAGGTCATCAAGTCCAGCCCCCTGCTCTAGGCAGGACCAATCCCAGCTAAATCAACCCAGCCAGGGCTTTGTCAAGCCGAGACTTAAACACCTCTAGGGATGGAGACTCCACCACCTCCCTAAATAACCCATTCCAGTGCTTCACCACCCGCCTAGTGAAATAGTTTTTCCTAATATCCAACCTGGACCTCTCCCACCACAACTTGAAACCATTGTTCCTTGTTCTGCCATCTGTCACTATTGAGAACAGCCTTTCTCCATCCTCTTTGGAACCTCCCTTCGGGAAGTTGAAGATTGCTATCACTTCACTTCTGCAGACTAAACAGATCCAAGTCCTTCAGCCTCTCCTCATAGGTCATATGCTCCAGCCAGCCCCCTAATCATTTTGGTTGCCCTCTGCTGGACCCTCTCCAATGCATCCACATCCTTTTTGTAGTGGGGGCTCAGAACTGGACACAGTACTCCAGATGTGGCCTCACTAGAGCCGAATAAAGGGGAATAATCACTTCTCTGGATCTGCTGGCAATGCTCCTCCTAATGCACCCTAATATGCCATTAGCCTTCTTGGCTACAAGGGCACACTGTTGACTCATATCCAGCTTCTCATCCACTGTAATCCCCAGGTCCTTTTCTGCAGAACTACTACTTAGCTGGTTGGTCCCCAGCCTGTAACAATGTTTAGGATTCTTCCATCCCAAGTGCAGGACTCTGCACTTGTCCTTGTTGAACCTCATCAGATTTCTTGTGGCCCAGTCCTCCAATATGTTTAAGTTACTCTGGACCGTATCTCTGCCCTCCAGCGTATCTACCTCTCCCCCTAGCTTAGTGTCATCTGCAAACTTGCTGAGGGTGCAATCCATCCCCTCAGCCAGGTCATTAATAAAGATATTGAACAAAACCGGTCCCAGAACCGAATCTTGGGGCACTCCGCTAGAAACCGACCGCCATCCTGACATCGAGCTGTTGATCACTACCTGCTGGGCCCGGCCTTCTAGCCAGCTTTCTATCCATCTTACCGTCCATTTATCCAATCCACATTCCCTTAACTTGCTGGCAAGAATATTGTGGGAGACCGTATCAAAAGCCTTGCCAAAGTCAAGGTATATCACATCCACTGACTTTCCCATGTCCACAGAGCCAGTTACCTCATCATAGAAGCTAATCAGATTGGTCAGGCACGACTTGCCCTTTGTGAATCCGTGCTGACTATTCCTGTTCACTTTCTTCTCTTCCAAGTGCCTCAAAATGGATTCCTTAAGGATCCCTTCCATGATTTTTCCAGGAACCGAGGTAAGACTGACCGGCCTATAGTTCCCTGGATCGTCCTTCTTGCCTTTTTTGAAGATGGGCACTACATTTGCCTTTTTCCAATCATCCGGGATCTCTCCCGATCTCCACAACTTTTCAAAGATAATGGCCAAAGGCTCCTCAATGACATTTGCCAACTCCCTCAGTACCCTTGGATGCATTAAGTCCGGACCCATGGATTTGTGTACGTTTAGCTTTTCTAAATAGTTCCTAACCTGTTTTTTACCCCCCAAGGGCTGTTCATCTTCATCCCATCTTGCGTCACTTAGCACATTAGTCCAGGAGCCGACCTTGTCCGTGAATACAGAGGCAAAGAAAGCATTGAGTGCTTCAGCTTTCCCCACATCATCTGTCACGAGGTTACCTCCTTCATCCAGTTGGGGCCCCACGCCCTCTCTGATCACCTTCTTCTTGTTAACATGCCTGTAGAAACCTTTCTTGTTATCCTTCACATACTTTGCCAGTCACAATTCCAATTGCGCTTTCGCCTTCCTGATAACCCCCCGGCATTCTCGAGCTATACATTTAAACCCCTCCCTGGTCATTTGTCCAAGTTTCCACTTTTTGTAAGCTTCCTTTTTGTGCTTAAGTTCACCAAGGTTTTCCCCTGTAAGCCAGTCCGGTCTCCTACCATGTTTGCTTCTCTTGCTACGCATCGTGATGGTTTCTTTCTGTGCCTTCAATAAGGCTTCTTTAAAATACTGCCAGCTGTCCTGGACTCCTTTCCCCTTCATGTTAGCATCCCAGGGGATTCTACCCATCAGGTCTCTGAAGGAGTCAAAGTCTGCTTTTCTGAAGTCCAAGGTGTGTATTTTACTACTCTCTTTTCTTCCTTTGGTCAGGATCCTGAAATCTATCATCTCATGATCACTGTTTCCGAGGTTGTCACCCACCTCTACTTCCCCTATTAGTTCCTCCCTGTTTGTGAGCAGAAGGTCAAGCTGTGCAAGGCCCCTGGTCAGATCCTTCAGCACTTGTACCAAGAAGTTATCCCCAACACTCTCCAAAAACTTCCTGGATTGCCTGTGTACTGCCGTATTGGTCTCCCAACAGATGTCAGGGTGATTAAAGTCCCCCACGAGAACCAGGGCTTTCAATCTGGAAGCTTCTAGTGTAGATGTGCCCTTTGATAGCAATGGGAATTGCACATATCGCATGGAGAAAACAGTTACTGAACAACTGCACTGTAAAGAACAACAGCAGCGAGTAAGAGAGTGTACAGTAATTCAGGAATCTAAGTAGCAAAATCAAAACCAAGAAGCAGTCATATAAGGCATGAATTAGGACAGGGCACTCCATTAATGTAAAAATTACTTCTCATTTGTGTGTGGATCAGCACAGAGTTTATGAACCTACCCTGCATCACTTCCTCCCCACGATTCTCTTTTCCTGTGCTTTAATTTTTCATCTCATTTAAATCTTTAGTCCTTTAATCAAATCATATGTGACTTGAAAGGAGATCTGACGAGGCAAAGACAACATACTAACTGAAATCTTGAAACTTGCAGGCCCCCAAATTATTAAGATAGCTGGGAAACGGGAAGAATTCCTCAGGATTTCAAAGGGCATGTCTACACTAGGAAATTATTTCGAGATAAGTTATTTCAAAATAATATCTCCCAAAATAACTATTTTGAAATAAACTTAAAAAACAACACTGATTGGAGCCTGCATTGCATTTAAAGCCCCTGGAAGCACTCCGGAGAGAGCACCAGGAGAATAGTCATTTCCTGTAACTGCTTGCTGAGGCTAACTGAGACTCATGCTTAAAGGGGCTTCTCTCTATGGCTGCTAGCATTGTGTCAGGTACCAGTTCAGTGTGGGGATTTCAGTGTGGGGAAATCCATAATTGGGCTGTGCTCATGCAGGTTTGACTGTTTTACTAGGAGGGTGGTGAAGCACTGGAATGGGATACCTAGCGGGTGGTCAAGGCCATCAACACCATCCTGCTGCAGAGGGTCATCCACCCTGGGGAATGTCGATCTCATCATGGCTGGCTTTGCTGTCATGGGCTTCCCCAACTGCGGGCAGGCCATAGATGGCTCTCATATCCCCATCCCGGCCCCCGACCACCATGCCTCCAACTACAAAAACAGGAAGGGGTACTTTTTGATGGTGCTGCAGGCCCTCATGGACCACAAGGGACGGTTCATGGACATTTACTTTGGTTGGTCAGGGAAAGCACACGATGCCCATGTATTCCAGAACTGAAGCCTTTCCAGAGGATGCACGCCAGCACTTTTTTCCCTGGTTTGGGGACATGGACACGCCCATGTGCATCCTGGGCAATGCAGCCTACCCTTTTCTCCCTTACGAAAACCTACATGGGCAACCTAGACCCCGCAAAGGAGCATTTCAATTAAGGATGTTAAAGAGTCGTTATTTGGCTCATCGTGTAGGTGATACAATCTATATCAACTACATGAGTAGTTGATAAGGGGGGGCCGCTCTGCAGAGTGGCAGCAGGGGAGCTCCTGGGGCCGGCATAAACCAGGACTGAGCAGTCCTGGCTTGCACTGGCTCTGGACCACTGCAGCTCTTCATGTTAAATGAAGTAAAAGGCACCGGCAGAGGTAGCTGGAGGGGTAAGAGGGACAGGCGGCACTGCGGAGACAGTGCTGGGGGGGAACCGACTTGAGGGAACTTGCCTTATACAGAGGAAGCAAAGGAGGGGGAGAAGGGAGTAGTCAAGTACACAACTCGACTACCCAATAAGCTTAGCCTTATCAGGTACTTGAGTACTTGACTACTCACTTACATCCCTAATTTCAATGCCAGAGTCAGCAAGTGCCACATGGTGATGGAGTGTGCCTTCAGCTGCCTAAAGGGGAGGTTCAGAAGTCTCCTCACCCACCTGGACCTCAGCAGTAGGAACATCCCCTAGGTGATGGCAGCCTGCTGTTTTCTCCACAACATCTGTGAGAGCAAGGGGGAGACTTTCCTGCCACAGTGCAGGAAAGAGGCTGATCGGCTGCCTAGGGCATTAAGCAGCCAGATGCCAATGCGATCAGGAGAGCACATCAGGGGGCTGTGCTCATCTGGGAGGCCCTGAGGGAGAGTTTCAGCCAAGGCCACCTGTGAGACTCTCCCTGGGCCTCTCCAAAAGGGGCCTCTGCATTGCCCCTATGTGTCTTTCCTCCGTCACCTCTCTCTTCCCCTGCCCTCCTTTCCCACCTTCCCCCGTCCCCAGCAGCCCTAATAACAAATCTTTTTGTTTTGAAAAAATAACTTTCATTTTTTATTTGAGGGATGTACAACAGGGAAGGGGCTGGGGAAAGAAGCTGGGAGGGAGGAGGGGAAAGAAGGGGGGAAAGGGCCTTAGGAATGGGGCTGGGACTTGCGGCTGAACCTTAGGAGGCTTTGGCTGCCTAGGAGATCCCACTGCCACATGTTCGGGGGCCCCGGTGGCCCCCTGGGGGGGGGCTAGGAAGAGAAGCCAGGGGACAGGTACGGGTGCAATGCCAGGTACAGGTGCGAGTACAGGGAGTTGGGGGAGCAGGTGCAGGGAGTTGGGCAGGGAATTTGGGGGCTAGGGGAGGTGGCTGGTGGACCGCTCCATACACGCAGCCATTTGCTCAATAACAGATGTAATTGAAGAGCACATGGCCTTGTGCTGGTGCGACACTGCTCCCACATGGTCTTCCTCAGCTCCTGGTCAGCCCGGCATTCCTCGTAGTCAGCAGCCCACTCCTGGTGCTCCTCATCAAAGCTACAGATGAGGGAACAAAGGCAGTCCATGTGCTCCTGGCTCTCGTGGAGTCATGCTGATAGTGTGGAAGGTGGTGGATGTGCCATGCTTGCAGCTGACCCAGTAGTGAAGAAAAGTAACAAGGGCAGCCACCTCAGGAGACACTATGCATGAAGCCTAGCCCTAATCTGTGAGCCAACACTGAGGTCTCAGTTCAGACAATAGCAATCTGCTTCGAGCAAGGCAATCTGTTGGCTAGACAGTGGGCACTTTCCAGCAGGGACATGGATGTCCCAGGGCAGCCTCACTACCACCATGTCCTGGGGACATGCAGGCATGGGAAAGTGCTAGCCAGGCCAGGAACCTGTGGGCAGGAGGGGAAAACGGGGTGGCTCGGCTTCCTACTGTGTCCAGCATGTGCCTGGTCTAGCACTGGTGGCATCCTGCAGAGAGAGAACTTCTATCCCTGCCCGCTGGAGGAGGGGGGGTTGTTGGAGGAGGTGTGTGTGAGCGGCAGAGGAGAGAGTGCTACTGGGGTCCCCTTCTCTTCCTCCCCCCGACAGGTTCCCATGCAGGGGTTTGGTCTCCTCCACATTGCCATGCTTGACTGGGAGCAGATGTTGCCCAAGTGCAGGCATGAGCCTGTGTCATGTGTGGCACTGCAGTGTGTTTCTATGACCCCAGCCTCCTTAGTGGTGGCTTGTCATGAGAAGGTGTTCCATCACAGAGTCTGGAGTAAGGCGGGCCTCTCCAGGAACTTTGTGAGAAGGAGTGAGTCGTTCCTATGTGAGAGCAGCATGGGGCTGAGCACCCTGGGCTGGTGCACCATGTGCACAGGCTGTTGTGCAATACCCAAGCTGAGAAGGCCAAGCAAGGAGCTTGCGAACAGGGGCTGTTAACAGGGAGTTTGGAGAGTGAGTACTCCAGATAAAGGAGGAAGCTAATACAGGACCGTTGAGGGAAGTGGCTGTCTGTAGTGTGTGTTTGTGTTTGTGTTTGGGGTTTTCTTGCTGTGTGCTGAGCTTGTGTTTGGCTGTTTGGGTTTTTTTTCTTCTTTCCCTCCACTCCCCCCTCCCCCTGCCCATGGAGTGTGTGGTGTGGCTGGCAGGTGGAAGCTGTGAGCTTCTAATCAGGGTTTGAAATCTAGAAGCCTCTGCTCATTGGTTGAGCCTTAATCAGTGGGAGGGGCTATGAGGCAGTCCAGGGCTTTATAAAGGAGTGAGTCAGTGACCAAGGAGCTTGCAAACAGGGGCTGTTAACAGGGAGTTAGGAAGGGGAGTGTTAAGGGGGTGAGATACACTCGCCATTCTTTAAATCTTTTCACTACACTCCTGCCCTTCAAGGAGGCATTTAATAACAACTGAGGAATCTCTCAGAAGGAAGGCAGGTATGGATGGTGATAGGTCTGCTGGTGTTACCTGCACAGCATGTGCCATATTCGTCTTCCTCCAAGAAGAAAGAAGGGATTTCATCTGCACTAAGTGCAAGCTGGTCACCATTTTGGAAGAAAAATTTAGAGGACGTGAGGCCAAGTATCGACCCTACATTCTATCAGAGAGGATGAAGACTTCCTGTATAGAAGGCAGTGTTTAATCTTGCAGGTACAGCAGGCTGAAGAGCCAGTCAGGGCAGTACAGGACAAGGAAGAAAACTCGCAGCATGTAACCTCTAGAAGGAGAAGAAAGCCAACTCAGGTATCCCCCATTCCTGTAGAAGTAAGTAACCGCTATCAGGCTCTCTCTACAGGCACTGCGGTGGAGAATGGTTTGGCAGGGACTTCTCAGGGAAGAAATCAAAAGGGAATACCATCTACTGGAAGGCATGGAATGCGTAGTCCTAGGGATGGGAGTTCCACGACCACCACCCCCAAAAGAAGAAGACGGGTGGTGGCAGCCAAGGACTCCCTCCTAAGAGGGACTGAGTCATCCATCTGCCATCCAGACCTGCAATCTCAAGAAGTGTGCTGCTTACCAGGAGCTCGCATTCAGGATGTGACCGAGATTCTTCTGAAAGTGATTAAACCTTCGGATTGCTATCCCTTCCTGCTTCTCCATGTAGGAACTAACGATACGGCCAAGAATGACCTTGAGCAGGTCACAGCAGATTATGTAGCACTGGGAAGAAGGATCAAGGAATTTGAAGTGCAAGTGGTGTTCTCGTCCGTCCTTCCGGTTGAAGGAAAAGGTCTGGATAGGCATCATCGAAAAGTAAATGCGTGGTTGCGCAGGTGGTGTCGGAGAGAGGGCTTTGGTTTCTTCGACCATGGGACTCTGTTCTGGGCACAAGGATTGTTAGGAAGAGATGGGATCCACCTAACCAAGAGAGGAAAGAGCATCTTCGCGGGCAGGCTTGCAAACCTACTGAGGAGGATTTTAAACTAGGTTCGTTGGGGGACAGTGACCAAAGTCCTGAGGTAAGTGAGGAAGTTGGACACCAGGAAGAATCACAAGGAGGAACGAACCACAAAGGGGGGCCCCTGATTCAGATGGAGAAGGTAGGGCGATCAACTGGTTATCTAAGGTGTTTGTACACAAATGCGAGAAGCCTGGGAAACAAACAGGAAGAATTAGAAGCCCCGGCCCAGTCGAAGAACTATGATTTGATTGGAATAACGGAGACTTGGTGGAATGACTCACGTGACTGGAGCACTGTCATGGAAGGGTATAAACTGTTCAGGAAGAACAGGCAGGGGAGAAAAGGAGGAGGAGTTGCATTGTATGTGTAACCCTTCTGCCGGGTGGGCCTGGCAACAACCGGGGCCGGGTTCAATATCTAGGGGTCCACCTCACACAGAACCGACTTGAGCCCCCACCCAGTAACCTGGGAAATTCACACACCCCTGGGTGCTTCCCCACTCGCAAGCACAGAGTCTGAGTGTAGGAAAGAAACATTTAATGAAAGAGAGAGAGAATTCATATGGCATTAACGTGGGAAAATACCACAAACAGAGTTCATAGCCCAAACATGAGCTAAGCCCCCCGCCCCCGAGCCAAGAATCACCCGAAGTCCCAAAGTCCGACACCCCAAAAGTCTCTGTCCCTGGTCAGCGCCACCCAGAGTCCAAAAGTTCACCTGCAGGGTTTTACCTCCCAACCTGGGTAGAAATGGGGGCGAGGGGATAGATAAGGGCACCTTACATGGTCTGAGGCCAATGGCCCCACCTCTCCATAGGGTTCTGCTGCAGTCTTTAACACGAGCCACTCTGCCACGCTCCACCAGCTGTCTTGTCCCACTCCACCGGACGCTCCGCTGGTCGCCTGCCGCTGCTCCTCGCCTGCTGCTGCTTCAACCAGCCGCGCTGTGCTGCTGGTTGCCTGCCACCGCTCCTCGCCTGCTGCCGCTCCTCGCCTGCTGCCACTCCTACCAGCCGTGCCACACCGCTGGTCGCCGCTCCTCGCCTGCTGCCGTTCCCACCAGCCACTCTGCTGGCCGCCACCGCTTTGCTGGCTGCAATGGGTCTGGCTCCCAGCCAAACCAGTGATTTCAGCTCTTAGTGATTTCAACTCTTTAGCCACCACCTAGACTGGCAAAGGATTCCAGCTTCCACTGGACTAGCAAAAAGACTCCTCATGGAGTCTGCTTTAGGGCTGTCCTTAAAACAAAGGGGGAAAGAGGGCAGGTTGGGCCAGTCTTACAGCTCACACCTGGCAGGTGTGAAGCACGCTGACTCGAGCCTTTTAACCCTTCCCCCCAGCTCAGTTCACTCAACTCTGGAAGGGGGGAAGCTTGTTCCTCGGAGACCTCTTACAATGATGGTGTCTCTCCTGCAAGCACTGGTGTCATGTTTTACAGTTACCACATTTAGGGGTAGCATGATTTGTGCCACAAGCCCTTTCCCTTCTGCCTGCAGCTTTAAAGTCTGCAGGAGAGGAGGAGCACTGGAGTTGTCAGAGGTGTGGCCAGATTGGCCACAAGTGCAGCTGCCGAGAGGCCTCTGGAGGCTAATTATTTAGAAATAATAGCAGCTGAATATCCACACTACCGCTATTTCAAAACAACAATTTCAAAATAGGTGATATTCTTCATGACAGGGAGGCGTTATTATTTCAACATAAGAAGTCTGTCATTTTGAAATAACAGGCTTAGTAGTGTGCACACGCCACTTGTTATTTTGAAATAAGGGGAGTTATTTTGGAAGAATTCCCTAGTGTAGACCAGGGCTAAGATGCAATCATAGCTACCCTATACAAAAATAAAGGCAACAAATCTGATAGTGGCGAGTATCCCTGTATCTGTTTGCTACCTGCAGGCAATAAAATCCTTACTTCTATTTTGCTCAGTTGGCTTGTCAAAACAGTATCAGAGAGGTTTCTATCAACACCCATAGACATGTTTTTCATTGAGAGACAGATTCAGAAAAAAATGCATTGAACAAATCATGGAACCATATGCTTTCATCGATTAAAAACCCTCCGAAAACCCCAACATTCAACACTGTGATCAGAAATGGCCTCTGGAAAATTCCGTAAAAGTTTGGTTTCCCCACAAGGTTTATAACTGTATTTCAAGTCTACGAAGACATGTCTGGTAAAACACTCTCAGGTGGGGGCCTTTCTAAATAATTCCTCACAGGTAATGGGTTAAAGCACAGCAGTGTGTTGGCACTGGTCCACACAAAAGTCCTTGAAGAACTCATATGTGAAACCCTTTTTGTGAATGACTGTGCTCCTCTCAGGCTATGTCTAGACTACACCTCTCTGTCAACAGTGAGATGTAGATTAGGCACGTTGAAATTGCTAATGAAGCAGGGATTTAAATATCCCGTACTTCATTAGCATAAACATGGCCACCGCTTTTTTTTTAAACTGAGCTTTTTCGGATAAAAACGGCAGTCTAGACGGGGATCTGTCGAAAAATAAACCCTTTTTCGAAAGATCCTGTAAACCTCATTTTTTTAGAAATACAGGATCTTTCGAAAAAGGGTTTATTTTTTGACAGATCCCCGTCTAGACTGCTAGTTATTTTTTGAAAAAGCTCCATTTCGAAAAAAAGCGGTGGCCATGTTTATGCTAATGAAGCACGTGATATTTAAATCCCTGCTTCAATAGCAATTTCGACGTGCCTAATCTACATCTCTCTGTCGACAGAGAGGTGTAGTCTAGACGCAGCCTCAGAGTGAAAGTGACCTACAGCTTAGTCTTGAGAGGTTCCCCAAGGCAACGAATAGGTTTGTCTTATCTTCAGCCTGGAAAAAACTGAAGTCCTCTTTCAAACAGCCCTCTCAACCACTGCTACTAAACAAAACATCACCATTACAAATTAAAGAGTGTCAAATCACTTTACACATCTTGATAGCACTCAGATGACGGTTCACTAGATCAAGAAATATCTAACTGAATATGAAAGGCAAGCCAGTCTTCTGGAAGACTTCACTATGGGATACTCAACTAGCATACTATTAAACTGTCAATGAAACTGATAATATACAATGCAGCAGCAATAAGATCCCAATTATACAAGTGTGAAACATGGATAGTTTATCACAGACAAGATTTGGCAACTTGAAAAATTTCATCTGAGCTATCTTCACACTATTCTGAAGTTCCAATGGGAAGACAAAATGTCAAAAACTAACATCCCTGAAAAAGTAAACACAATCAGCATCAAGGCAATGACTATCAATGCCCAGCTTAGATGGACAGGTCATGTTCTCAGACAGAGCGATAACAGATTCCTAAGAAAAGTCCTCTCCAGTGAGCTAAAATGCAGGAAGGGTAGTCAATGTAAATACTTCAAAGATGTCCTTACACAGAATTTCAATTCCTTTGCCATACATATTGATAACTTTAAAGACACAGCCAAAGTCAGACCTGAATGGAGAGCAACTCTCAATTAAGTCTGCAAACACTTTGCGCAAGACCGGTGCAAAACATTAATTTAAAAAGGGTCAAGTGTCATGACAGGTCTTTAGTGGGAGCCTACACATTCCTATGTGACATCTGTTTGTGATCTACATACTTGCAAATCAGACTATATAGCCACAAAAGAACACTAGAAATGCTATGACATAATCATTGATTATGGGGGATAGCCATACTCTAGTCCTGTATGTTTATTTCATGTGTAAAAATTCACATTAAAAAAAGTGAAAAGAAGTTGGGGTGATTAATCTGTTATCCGTCATGACTAAGATGAAGAGATTTTAGCAAGACACTTTTACTGAAATAGAAACCTTCCAAACAAGAAATGTCAATCACATGAGATTTAATTACATTCCTGATAGCAATGACTTACTTATGATCCTACCCCATTAATGTTATTAGGAATTCTGGCATTGATTTAACAGGAAACAGGATCATATCCTTAGGCCTAATTCAGGAAAAGAGCTTAAACATGTCCTTAACTTTAAGTGTATGCTTAATTTTTATTGGTCCCAGTGGGGCATAACCACACACATACAGTAATGCATGTGCCTAAATGCTTTCCTGATTAGGGATACTTTGCTGAATTGTGACCTTAAGGAAGATTCTTGATACTGGTTAGCAGTTAAGAAGTCAGAACACGAGGAAAGGACTGACTGGCCATAAAACAATGATATCACTGGGAAGAAAGTTGACATAAGGAAGAAATGTGATGTGCATTCCAAATAAAGAAATGATGGATCAAGGTGTGGCCCAGTTTAGACAGAAGACAAGGTGGTTTGAAAGTATCTTGAATTTTGATATTGAAGAAGAAATAGTAAATGATTCAAGTTATGGTGAAAGCTAAGTAATAGTATTGAATGGAAGAGACAAGTTGCCTTCTGTTTCTCAAGTAAGTACTCTAATCATTATCTGAAAAATGGCAAGTACATCAATTAAGACACTTTCTTGAACATAGCTAATTTAGGTTTTGAAAAATTGTTTCAGTGGCAAGTATGATTTGATCCCACTCTTTCAGCTGCCTTTGTTTTATCAGAAGGTAAGTGTATATATATTTTTGTTTAATAGTCCAGGGCATCTTATAAAAACAGTAATTGTTAACAGTTTACATATCTTTGTCAGTGCCCAAAATGATAAAGGATCAAGGGAATACTGCAGTTTCCTTGGAGAACTTTCTTTTAAAAGAAAGCTCACATAAGAACATGTTGTTTTTTCATCATGATAAATTTTTATCCTACTGAGAGCAATTCCTACACACCAAGAACCTTCTCTGCTCAATGTTCTGAAAGGGCAATTAATAAAGAAGTCTTCATATCTATAAAAAGATTACATATCTGTTCAGTAATTGTTATGCCTCAAGATATGTTGAATACATCCATTCAATGTTAGGTGTCTGTTCTCCAGAGCCAGAGAACTTTTGCCACCATCTGAAAGTACAAATAGGCAGAGATGTTTTGACTACAATTGGAAGTGTGCTCTTTAGGGGACAAGCAGGGGCATGGGGCCACCTAGTCAGTGGAGGACACATAACTCGTTTGGGGTGGGGAGGGCCAGTTCCTCTGGGCCCAGGGCCTTGGGTCAGAAGGGGTGAGGTGGTTCCTCTGGCCCCGGGGGCGGGTGGGTGGGGAGGACTAGCTCTCCAGCTGCTGGGGGAGAGCAAGCTCTTCTGGCCCCACAGTTGCCAAGGGAGAGGGGGAGAGCCAGCTCCTTTGACCATGGGAGCACACAAAATGCCCCCCCCCTCCAAAGTGGCCACATTTTTATTACTGTGCACACCCCTGACTCCAAAACACTCACAGAGGAAATAACTGATACCTGTTCAGTAACGTTTCTTTGAGATGTGTTGCACATGTCCATTCCACTTTAAGTAACTCATAAGGGGTCTCATATGGAGACAGTATTAGAGTTTGTGTAAACAAGGCCTCTAGTACTTCTCTTCTAAACTTAGCATCATCCCTAGTGTCCTGGGAGACTGCATAACAAGTGCTGAATGTACAAGCCAAAGACCAGGTGACAGCTCTGCAAATGTCAGCAATAGGAACATGATCCAGGAAACCTGCTGAAGGTGCTTGTGCCCTTGTAGGATGCGCTTAAACTCTGAGGTAGAGGATCCTAAGAAATGTTATAGCACAGTCAAATGCAGGAGGAGATCCAGGGAGGTATCATTTGAAAGGTGACAGGCTTTCCCTTCATTCTATCAGAAAAATAAAAGACAAATAGTTGAAGGAATGATAAAAATGCCTTAGTCCTGTCCCAATATAATGCTGACACTGTGAGTGTCCAAAGTATTTTTCCTCATCTTTGTGAGCGTGAGGTGTTGTAAAAAAGGTTAGCAAGTGTGTAAACTAAGTTATGTGGAAATTGTAAATTACCTTGGCAAGAAATTTGGGGCGCAGACACGAGCCAACTTTGTCCTTGTAAAAACCACAAGGGGAGAATAACAGAGTTGTCTGCCACCTTAGCATTCCCTTGGGGCCAGAAATAACTCTGCAGCATGCTGCCTCTTCCCCTTTTCAAGGGAATGTTTCCAATTTATTCAATCCTTATATGCTGGCCTCCAAGCACCTGCCCCAGTTCGGTTCTCTCCCCCTTTAGGTAGGGAGTCATCAGCCCTTCTTTGCAGAAATTGGGGTTCCACTTCAATGTCTCTTTACTTCTGCTCTTCTCAAGCTGCAAGTAAATGCTTATGTAAGCAAGGTCTGAACCACTGCTTCCAAAGCAGCTAGCTGGCAGGGGAAAGTTCTGGGTGTTGTTATGCTCACTCAGTTGTTTAGCCCTGCAAGATAATCAACTGTTGATATGTAAATACAGCTCATGCTGGAATGGGAAAGAGATCCTAGGTGTGGTTATGTAAATCCAGTTCAGCCAGTGCTATAGGCCTGATGGACGGTCAATTGTTAGAATGGAATGTTGTGTATTGTAACTAATTTGGCTGTTGTGGGGTCACAAACCATGTAAGCCCTCAATGTAGTAATTGTAAAATATGACCACCAGTGCTTGCAGGAGAGACACTGTCATTGTAAAGAGTCTCAGATAGACAAGCCTCCCCCTTCCAGACTCAAGTGGACTGGATGGGGGCGGGGGGAGGGGGGAGGGGGAGGAAAGGAGCTTGAACCAGCAGGCTACATGCTCTCCAGGCATGAGCTGTAAGACTGGTTCAACCTGTCTCCCCCTCTCCCAGTTCTAGGGATAGACCTAAAACAGACTCCATAAGAAGTCTCTTTATTATTTTGAAATATTATTCCAGTGTAATCTGGAATCTTTTGGCAAACCTAGGCAGTGGCTATGAGCTGAAATCACTGAGAAACTGACAAAGAGCTGAACTCGGTGGCTGTGTCTAGACTGGCCAGTTTTTCCGGAAAATCAGCCGCTTTTCCAGAAAGCTTGCCAGCTGTCTACACTGGCCACTTGAATTTGCGCAAGAACACTGACGATCTAATGTATGATCGTCAGTGTTCTTGCGCAAATACTATGACGCTCCCGTTCGGGCAAAAGCCCTCTTGCGCAAATGCTTTTGCGCAAGAGGGCCAGTGTAGACAGCTCAGATTTGTTTTGTGCAAAAAAGCCCCGATGGCTAAAATGGCGCTCGGGGCTTTCTTGCGCAAAAGCACGTCTAGATTGGCCAGGGACGCTTTTCTGCAAAAAGTGCTTTTGCGGAAAAGCATCCGTGCCAATCTAGATGCTCTTTTCCACAAATGCTTTTAACGGAAAACTTTTCTGTTAAAAGCATTTGCGGAAAATCATGCCAGTCTAGACGTAGCCACTAGGTTTGGCCCACAGCCAGACCCATTGTGGAAGCAGCAGCAGGTGGTCAGCGGGGTGGCTGGCAGTAGCAGACATCTAGCAGGGCAGCTGGCGGGGGTTGTTGGCGGGAGTGGGCGGTCAGCAGGGCAGCTGGCAGGAGCAGGAGGCCAGTGGGGCAGCTGGCAGGAGCAAGTGGCCGGCCGGCAGCCAACTGGCAGCCGGTGGGAGCAGCAGTGAGTGGCAAATGGAGTGAGTGAAATGTGTCCTATCCCCGCCCCCCCCCCTCCAAGGGTGCAGGATGAGCTCTGAAAATCACCTCTGAGCTCTGGTCTGCCCTGACCAAGGGCAACAACTGTGAATGGGGTATGGAGAAAGGTTGGGCATGTGAATGGGGCACTTACATTGCTGGACTTGTGAGCTTGAGAGACAAAGGACATTGCTCAACCCACTTGAGCTGGGACATTTACTCGTGGTTTGGTTATGAACTGTTTGTGGTGTTTTCCCAAGTTAATGCCATGTTACCTCTCTCCCTCTGTCATTAAAAGTTTATTTTCTATGCTCAGACTCTGTGCTTGCAAGTGGGGAAGCATTGCCTCCCAGAGGCGCCCAGGGGTGTGTGTGAATTTCCCAGGCTACTGGGTGGGGGCTTGAGCCAATTCTGTGTGGGATGGATGAAAAGGAACCCCTACATATTGAAGCCGGCCTTGGCTGCTGCCGGCGCTACCTGGCAGAAGGGTTACACTTATGTAGTCATAGGGCCAGAAACAGATTCAGAATGGCTCTGTTGCCTGGTGAGGAAGGCATCTGCCTGGGAGGCTGGAATCCCAGGTTGTGGTGTGCTTGCTCCAATAACTCTTTTATTATTCATCCACAGTGGAACACCTTCAACAGGTGAGATTGGGGGAGCCTTATATATGAATAACTTGTAGCTCAGTGGCTGGAGCCCTGCTCAAATCCTTTCTTCCCATTCATCAGGAGGGAGAACTGAACCTTGATCTGCTCCATCCTATATGAGTGCTTTAATCAGTGGGCTAAAAATTAGAAGGTGGGTAATATCATCACAGAGTATGATTTAATACATCCTGATAGCAATTGTGGGAAAGCTTTATTAAAGAAGAGAATCTTGCAAAATGTTCTCAAGGCAGTCAGATTCTGGATTTGCTTTATCTTCTGGGGAATGTTATTCCACAGTTGAAGTCTCTTCAAGCTTTTTCTGTTTTCACATGTTTCATCCTCAGTTACATTGTCAGATACATTTTCCCGGAGAAGGGAAGTTGTCTTGGTATGTCATGGATGAAGATGTGATCCTGGTGTAGTTGCATCTTCAGACTTGCTGGCTTTGCATATTAGGAGCAAAGACTTGAACTGACACTGGCAGTAGACTGCAGCCAGTGTTGAAATCAGAGCACAAGGGCAATATGCTCACAGAACTGGAACCATTCTGCACAAACTGGGGCCTCTGTTAGGGTTGCCAGATGGTTTCAACAAAAATACCAGACACACTTGACATTACATCACAATCTACATTACATCTTATTTAGAAAATACTGGACATTTATATTTTCTCAATTTGTTTCCTGAACCGAAAGCTCAAATACTGGACTGTCTGGTTCAAAACCAGACACCTGGCAACCCTAGCCTCTATATCACTTCAATTTTAAGACCTAAAGACAGCAAGCTGCTGTAATCATTTCTTTAGGTAACAAATGCATGAATCAGAGACTGAGACAGTTGCTGTTCCCTAATGTTACCTACTAGTCTAAGCTTAGTGAGGAGTCAAACAGGACCTTGAGGCTTCACATCACTTTGAATTATTTAAAAACCGATTTTAGCTGAACTAATGCAACTTTTGTGTAAGGACTCAGAAAGACAGCTCTGCACAGATTTTACATCCATTCATACACAGTTCATGGTTAGAAAATGTTTTATTTTTTTCAGCAACTGGAAGGGATTGAAACTTACTTAAAAATTTTTTGGCATTTGCAGAATCTAAATCTTTCAAGTGGGCCAAATCCAGCCTATACACTTAATGTTTAACACCGCTGATTCTAGTGCAAGACTTCTGGATCTTTAATTAGGACCTAAACTTATATTTTACAAGTTGTATTCAGTGATGGGTGGACAGGAGGCTGGGACTGGAACCTGCTACCCTCCACCCCAATGCCCTATCCCCCTCGAGAACCCACCCACTTTTCAGGACATCCCTTATCCTGTGTTGATGATCCAGTCACTCCCACAGCGGGTAGAGAGAGAAGGGCCTAGAATGCACCACCCTCTACTCTACAGGCCAACACCCTACCCCCTAAGCCAGCATTTCCCAAACTATGGGCTGCAGCCCAGTACCAGGCCGTGGGAAAAAAATACCGGGCCTCAGTGTGGCTGCCGGGAGGGGAGCGGGTGGGGCGGGCTGGGAGGAGGTGTGTGTGTGTGTGGGGGGGGGGGGGGAAACTGGCCACCGGGAAGCAGGGTTGGGGGCAGTGGGGCTGTCCAGTGGAGATCGGGGGGGCGGGCAGGCGGCTGGCGGATGCAGGGTTGGGGGCAGCAGGGCTGTCTGGCGGAGATGCAGGGGGAGGCCGGCCGGTGGAAGCAGGGTTGGGGGCAGCGGGGCTGTCTGGCGGAGATCGGGGCGGGCGGGTGGCAGAAGCAGGGCTGGCCAGGGAGCGGGGGCTGGCTGGGGGAGATCGGGAGGAGGAGGACAGGAGAACCAGCCTCTGGAAGCAGGGCTGGATGCGGGAGATTGGGAGAGAAGCGGGGAGAGGAGCAAATCAGCCAGCGGCGGGACTGACCCGGGCACATGCAGACCTGGGCACACAAGTGAGTCTGGCCCCGGGGATTTCATTTTGCCCCCCCTCCCATACCCTCCCTCGAGTAGTTGCGAACTGCCTGCCTGGTAGACACACTCAACATGAGCACATCTACCAGCCAGGCAGTTCGCAGCTATGGACTGATACACCTAATAATAATAAAACTTATCTAATTAGAAAATACCAGACATTTTATATGTCCAGTATTTTCTCAATTTGTTTCCTGCACAGAACCCTCAGATACTGGACTGTTTGGTACACAATTGGACACCTGGCAACCCTACACCTCCTTGCACCCTCCCTCCTAGCCAGATACCCTACCCCCAATCTGCTCCTGCTCCCGCCTCCTGGAGTGCCCACGTGGCGCCGGGTCCCCCAAGCCCTGGCCCGGGCTGGGCAGAGGATGCAGCCTGGTGAAACACTGAAAATTTATTCATTTTTAATTCTTTTTTTATATGTGTTTATATTTTTGGGCTGCAAAAAACAGTACTGAAAAAAAAAACGGGTTCCAACTAAAGTAAAAAGTTTGGGAAACCCTGGTCTAGCCAGCTTTCTATCCATCTTACAGTCCATTTACCCAATCCATATTCCCTTAACTTGCTAGCAAGAATATTGTGGGTGACCGTATCAAAAGCTTTGCTAAAGCTGGCACTGGGGGCTTTGGGAGTACCAGAAACAACTTATTTGAATATTCATCATTTGCGTAATGAATATGCAAATATGCAAATGAATGTTACCGGTCCTCCAAAAGCTCGTGAATGGATTTACTGGTCCCCGTGTCAAAAAGTTTGGGAACCCCTGCCCTAAGCCACTCTCAAAAGCAGTCTATGTGTAATCAAATCTCATTGTTCACAAATATGCAAATTATACTGAAAATCTGTTTGACTTTGCTACCTGGACTCCATTAAGGTATTCAATGCATACCAGTCATTTCAAAGCTACCAGCTTCTAAATATTTTTAATAACATTAACTTTAAATCTTTGTCTAATGGTAGGTGACAGAAAATATCAGTTAAAATTTTGATGTTGACATGAGACATGTTTTTATTTCATCCATAACAGATGGCATTTGCACTTCAAACTAAGGCTCCATTGTGCACAAATGTTAACATAGGAACACAGGAATTTCATACTAGATCAAACTAGTGGTCTATCTAGTCCTGCATTTCATCTTCAACCATGAACCCTGAAACATTAGGTTTAATATTGCTTTTTCACTTTGTCAGCATTAGCAGTTATAACTCTGGGTTTTTTATCTCTATATGAATGTCCAATCCTTTTTTAGTCTTGCCGAGTATTTTGCCTTAATGACACCTCATAACAATGAAATCCACAATTTAATTATTCATTGTGTGTAAAGACTATTTCCTTTTATTTGTTTTGACTTTGCCACTTTTTAATTTCATTGAATAACTTCTTAGTCATTCGTTATGAAAAAGGGAAAAGCAAAGCTCCTGATTTCTACACCATCCATTCTTCACATATATCATGTCCTATCTTATTCATCTCGTTTCCAAGGTTAATTAGTCATTTTTTCAATCTCTTTTCACATGAAAGTTTTGCCATACTCCTAATGGTTTTCCATTGCTCTTCTCAGAACCCTCTCTAATTCTGCAATATTCTATGCTATTGAATATGTATCTGTAACTTGCCACCCTTTTGGGAAGTAGGAACTGCCTCAACAGATTTCAAAATAAATGATTGGAATGCAGGATGAAGAGGCAAATTTTGATGAGGGCTCAAATATCACCAGCCAAAAAAAAAAAAAAAAAAAGTTTCACTTCCATCCTTCTGATGTAAATTAATAGCAGCCCAGTGGTATTTCTTTGCCTATGTATTTAACCACACAAAAGAGGTCTGGTCTTTTGGCTTTCTGTGGATGCACAACAAAAACATTAATGTCTGTGTGCAAACAGAGGCATAAGAATAGGAAGCACCCAGGGTGTGAACTAAAGGCACCAAAACTTGGCAGTGTCTCCTGGCTACAGTTGTTTATAGAATCTCTGAAGTTCATTTCCTGTCCTGTCACCTGACCACTCTAAAACATCCATAGCACTATTGCAAGCCAACAAGGATTTTTTTTAACTCAGAGCGCCCTGAGTAGCCTTTAATATAATAAAAGCAGTTATATATTTTGAATCAAAATGAGTTATCCATAAATATTCAAATATAGTGTAGAACATGTTTACTTTGGGACCTAAATATTTTGCAGCTATACTTTTGAACTACATTTTCTGCAGAAAAAATTGTTTCTGGGCACATATGGTTAGTTTCAGGCCAAAACATTTTTTGGTCTTCTATGACTGAGTTGTAAACCTTTAAAAATATGTTTATAATGGAAATGCTGACAAGATAACTGGATATTGTTATAATGTCATGTTCTCACACAACCCAGTTATAATGATGATGGCTAGTTCTGAGAGACATGCTGCAAGGAATACAGCACCACAACACCTTATTGTGTGCAATTAATAAAAAGAAATAAGAAAGGCAGAGTAGTACTGCAACATGCAATGTATCTGCTTGCTTCCTGAGTCCTACCAATTGTGTAAAAAAGTATTTAGTGATCAACAACTGTCTCTTGTTGCAAGGGTGCTTGCTGATTTTGTATTATGCTCCTTTGTGAAAGGTCATGCAGCAGGTTTAAATAAGTCTAAAAAGTTCTCATAATATTTTTGTCTGAGGTAATAATTTCCAAACACATTTTTAACCATGTGCAATGAATCATCTCTCTCTTTTTTTGCCTTCTAAGATCAAATAATGATGTAGGAAAAAAATTAAAAATCCTTTCACTTGGAGAATCTCAGACATTTTATCTGGCAAATAGCAAATTAACTACAGTGCAAACTCCTTCAGAATTGGAAACAATGCAATGTTCTTTCTCATTATGTACTTGGAAATGGAGGAATAAATCTCTTGGTGCTTGTAACCAAGGTGAAACAGATGCCTTCTCATAAATACACACTCATAATGCTTTTATGCAGTTTCTGGCTCTAATAATTGTAAGACCCCCAACAGGGTCTTAGTTTCATCTTGCAATTTCTGGACCTGAGTATATTTTTTCTTATTCCCCTTCAATAAATTTCACAAGTTAATCACTATTTTTGCTGTCATTTGAACAAGTGATACAGAAGGTGTTTACTGCAAATATGAAAGGATCTCTACAAACCAGTTTAGCACTGGTAACTCAGCTACCTCCCTCCTACTGATGCTTCTTGTAGGTGAGATGAAATCACCACAATGGTCCCTTCCGACCTTGGGCTCTATGAGAGTCTAGTCATGACTTACTACCCGAGAAATTCAAAGTTGTGCATGTGCGGTTTCACTTCAGGGCAGGGTCGGGCCCCGCACCCCCGAGGGCACGTTGTTTTTGGCAGGGGAGCAGAGGGAGGCACAGCTGTCTCTACAAAACAACTCCCACGGCCGGCCGGAGGCTGCAGTGCAGTACCCGCCACGAGGCAGTGTTGCACCCCCCGGGGCAGGTGTACGGTCGGGCAGAGAGGGTCACCCCGCAAGCACAGCGAGAGGCTGTCAGCACGGACCACGCAGCGGGGATCCCGCCCCCCGACGGGTGGAAGCCGGGGCTGCCGCTAGCCAGGCGGGAAGGGGGGCAGGGCGGCCCGGCTCCCAACGGGACGTAGCACAGGACGTGCATCACACCCACGCCACGGCTCACGTCATCCCCCGTCTCCCCCGCACGGCTCGCTCCACGTGCGCCTCCCATCCCCCGCTGCCCATGCCGGGGATTCTCCAGTCCGGCCTGACGTCATTCCCATGCTGCACCGGCGCCGCCCCCTCTCCGGCCGCCATGTTGGGGGTGGGGGCGCGGTGCGCGCAGAGCCGAGCCGCCCCCGCCGGCCGGCCGCCGCAGTAGCAGAGCCAGTTCCTGCGCCGCCGTTGCGCTCTAGGGGCCGGCGGAGGGGGCCAGCCGGCTCGGCAGCGCGCTGCCCCTCAGGCCGCCGGAGCAGTAGCCGCCGCGGAGCCGGGACATGAGCAGCGGTTGCGAGCGGCAGCGGCTCCCCGGCTAGCGGGCGCGGGGTCATGGTACCGTTCGCCCCGCTGGAGGACGCGGAGGAGCCGGAGCCTTGCCACAAAATGGAGCTGTGCGTGAGCGGCGGCGAGGTCAGTGCGGGGCCGCGGGAGCGCTCGGCGGGGGCTGGAAGCCGCCCAGCCGGGCTCGGGACGGCGGGCGGGCACCTGCTGCCTCTGTCCGCTCCCACGCGTGGGTCTAGCTGCTGGGGGGAGCGGCGGCGGAGCCGAGAGCCTGGAGTTCCCCGAGTTTAGCAGCCCCCATCTGTCCCCGAGAACTCACCTGGCCCCCATCCCAAGATTGCCCGCCACCCACCCCGAGACAGTTCCCATTTGCCCCTGCCCTGAGACTCTGCCCTCACCTGCGGCCCCTCCCCCCCATCTCTCAGCGAGCCCACAAGTCCCATCCCGATCCGGTCCCAGAAATCTCTCCCTCCTCCAAGAATCGCTCCTCATCCCAATCCTGCCCAGCCCAGAGAATGTCCACTCCTGTCTGTCCACATCTCCTCCCCCCGCCCGAACTCAGCCCCCCCCCCACCAAGAGACTGTCGGCCTCTACTTGCTCCCCTGAGAGCCTTCCTGACCTTCGTTTCTAGATCCTGCTGTTCCCAGTCAAAGTCTATCAATCTTCCCTCAGAATCCTTCTGTGCACTCTCCCTTTAGTCTCTCCGAGAGCCTACTTGCATCTCACTTGGATGCTGTCCGAGCCCATGTCTCTCTCCCCTTGGTACAGCTGTCATTCTCTGAAGACCGCCTGTCCCATCCTGTGTTGCTGTTCCCAGCTGCTGTCCCCCTAAGAGTCTATCTGCCCTTCACTCCTAGATCTGGCTGTGACTGTTTCCCTTATACTTCTGGCCCCCAAGAGATCAGGTCTCACCTCAATCCTGCTGCCTGAAACAACTCAGCTAGGTCCCTCTTGTCCCTTAGTTCTCCTACCCCCAGACATCCCCAAATGTCCATCTCTTCTTCATCTTAATCCTGTTGCCTTCTGCCATACTGCCTAAAGCCATGGTGTCCAACTAGTTCTGAAGCAAACTAGCCACACTCAACCAACCATATCATATAGCCATATGTGCTAGTGGCTAGTGTGTTGGACACCATGGACTAGAGCCTACCAAGTCCTCATGCTGATGCTGCCATCCTTAGCCAACCCTACATCTCAGCTACAGTCTGTTTGAACCTACTTACCGTAAGTTACTTCTGCGGTCGTTACCCTGAACCCTCCATTTCTGAGTCCTCAAACTGCCCATCAACTGATCCATCCCAAAGAACCAGGCTTTTCCCAACACATCCCTTAAACTAGTACCCTGAGACCCATCATTTCCTAAACCACCACCTTGAACTCTTTCCATCCCCTTCAGTTAACTGTCACCTTCTTATACCTAGAACTCTCCTGGTTACTGTTTCTAGGCTCAGCAGGAGTGACAAGTCTCTTCTTTCATGTATTTATGGTACCTGTAACCTGTGCAAAGTTATGGCAGTGTTAGCTTCTCTTCAGATGAATTAATGGTCATTGAGTGAGAGATGTTAATTTGGTGTGGTGCAGAGTTCTGTGTGTATTTAACTCAACAATTGCCAAGCTAAGGCTGGACCTCCCTGGGCTACGCCCTCTGGACCAGAATGGTTCTGGATGAGGGATTTTTCTGGAATAGGGGAGGTCATTTCAGGCCTCCCACCCCACGTCCCTTCACCCGTTTCGTGGCTCTCCCCGCAACCCAGCTGAGCCGTGCGCTGGCTCCTGGTACTCTCCCGCAGCACAGCTGAGCTGTGCACACTTCCTTCCCCTCCCCCCCCCCCCAGCAGCCCAACTGAGCCCTGCGCAGGCTCCCGGGCCCCCACCCCCTTGCAGTGTGCTGGGACTTTCTGGTCCTGGGACATCCATGGACATGCCAGATCATGGATGTTGCCAAACCAGATAATCCTGGATTTTAGAAGTGTAAGCTGTATTAGCTTGTGGTGGAGAAAATGTTGATTGGTATTGGGCTTTCTATAAGGTATCCTGATAATTTAAATACTCTTGCTGTTACCATTTTGTTAGAAATTTATTTGGGCTGTTCTGATGGCACAATTTTACTTATTAGTCTGTATTTTTGTGTCTGCATTCTGGCAGATGCTATTACCACATTTATCATTAAATAACCATATAGTACATACCAATTAGTGATTTATGGGGAGAAATCTGAGGTGGAGTAAGTAGTTTCACAGAAAAATCAAAGAAGCTCTTGCTAGAGGAATTGAAATATTTCCTCTTAAGCAGGAACCAAGCCAGAAGGGAGCACAAAAATGTGTTTGAGCTGCACTGTGAAATCTTTAAATTTATTTTAGTATAGTATCTAGTAGTATATAACAGCTCAGTATTATTAATTTTATACACTTAAATGTGAAATATCAGAAGTGTACTGGGGCCTGGATTTTCCAAAGTTGTCAGGTAATGCAGTTGAACTGAATGATGTATGTCAGAGGGATTGATTTAATGTTGAAGAAAATTTACATGTTGAACATGTTTTCTAAGTAAAGCTTCTAAAAACAGGTCTAACTCACTATATATGCTTCAGAGGGGTAGCTGTGTTAGTCTGTAACTGGAAAACTTAAAAAACAACACATAGTCTAGCAGCGCCTTAAAGACTAACAAAACATAAAGATGGTATCATGAGCTTTCGTGAGCACATCAGGCTGTTCTTAGTGAGACTGTACTTGCAGATGTACTACTAACATTCATAAAATAGGCCTTGGATATTAGTTTGGAGAGAATGTGGAACTATTTCATTTCAGGGACTTTGCATAAGTGGTATTATCTGATAACTCACATTTATACTTGAAAAGGTATGATACTTTATTTTGGCAAAAAACCGGAGGGAGCCTTTACAGGCAGCCCCCGACTTGTGATGCGATTGGTTCCTGGGGAAGTGTCGCAAGTCGGGGGCGTCATAACTCGAACCAGCATTTGCGATAGCTGACATGTGCAGTCGTAAATGCGGGCTGAGGATGTAAGTTGGGGGGTTTCGGCCCCTTCCACACTTACAGAAATGGTTGTAAGTGCGGGGGGTCGCAACTTGGGCCGTCGTAACGTGGGGGTTTACTGTAACTCAATTGTATTTTATTCTTTCTCTGTTAGTTGTGTCCACAGAGTGGTATTTCTAAGCATTGTAATACCATACATAGCTGTACAAATGCTTAAATATTGTTGTGATTTTTAGTACTTAATCATGGTCTATGTATCTTTAGTAATTTAGAAAATACTTTTATGATAACTACAATGGATGTCTAGATAAACACATTCCATTACCTGTTGCATAAAGATTGTTTCCACTAGTTCGTTAAAATAATAACTGCATCTCAAGCAGTATATCTTTCTTATTCTTATTCTTCATGATATCATGAAGAATTTACATGCTATCATTCATGTGTCTTCAACTAATACTGTAATGTCAACATGTTTAAGAAAAGTGAGATTTGGATGTTATAGATAACATTACATAAACTTGCAAATCTTTTACATTCACTTGGTGTAGTCTCTTACAATTTGACAGATATTGCCGGGTTTTTTAAGCAGACATTCTTTGACTGTGTTTCTGTGTTCAGTTTTAGTTTTCTACAAACATTCTAGCACAGTGTTTTTTAACCCGTGGTACGCGTACCCTTAGGGGTATGTGTGAGAAGTCTGGGGGGGTACGTCAACACATGTGCCTGTCAAATTGAATGTTCAAACCCGGACGTTAACAGCTGGTCTGTGCAGGTGCTCCAGCGCCTGGAGGGAAAAGTGTGTGCCTGCAGTGTGTGGCTGGGTCTCACTTTTCCCTGGAGGGAAAAGTGAGACCCAGGCATTGGGTTGCCGGAGGAGGGCTGGGGGTTCCTGGCTCTGCCACAGGGGCGTAACGAGGGAGGTCGGGGGGAGGGGCAGTTGCCCCTGAGCGCCATGCTGGGTCCCAGGGTGTGGAGGGCAGGGTGGGGGCTGACTGGCTACTGCCCCATATGGTGCTGGCAGTGCCCCCGGCAGGCTCCCCGTGCCCCTCTGTTGGGCGTATGGTTTGGGACAGGCACCAGCCGCCGGCCCCCGCCCACTACGCCTAGATGCTACTCTCACCGCTCATTGGAGCAGGGCTGAGCGGCTCCATGGTACAGCAGGGGCAAGACCAGGCCAGGGACCACAGCTCCGGGTGGCCCGGGGGAAACAACCTACGAATCACTGCCCACCCCAGGGACTAGTTCCTCAAGGACCTGGAGCCCCTGCCCATATGCAGAGCCCCTCTGTGCACCCAACTGCTCCGCTCCTTACCTGCAGATGTCTCTGGATCACTGTGTTAGGATTCGAGTTTGTGTCCCCAAACTTGGGCTAGTTTGAGGTATGCAATTTTGGGTAACCAAGTTTTGAGTACATGCAATATTTTTGATCTGATAGTATTGTGCCCATATCAGTTACTGTTGCTAGATAATTTAAATTTTTAGTGTAAATACATATCACTCTGCCGGAGGGAAAGGACATTGGGTTAGAGCAGGGGGTTGGGGATGCCTGGCTCTGGGGGAGGGAAAGGGCATTTTTTGTGTGTGAAAATTGTAGGTACTTAGGGGTACTTTTTTTTTTTTTTTCCTACAAAGGGGTACTTTATAAAAAAGGTTGAGAAACTGTTCGAGCACATGAGAAGACAGGCTTTAGTCTCAGTGCTCATACCGATTATAGCAGGGCTACACTGTGCTAAAGTGGTTTGCTGCATTGGAACTAAACAGAAAGAAATGTGAAATTGGCAGTGAAACTTGTTAGAAATCTGATTCCAAGAGTTACGCTCTTGAAACCAATGTTCCATATGACCTATGTCCAACCAAAACAGCTCAGGTTTCTGATTTTGAATATTGATAATAAATTGTTTATACAGTTGAAAGACCAGTAACTATAAGAAGTGAGTCAGTGAATAATTTTTGTAAATAATAAACTTGAGAAATCATAAATGTCTTATGGTTAATCACAAATAATAAGACCAATGAATTGTTATGAATTCACGCAGCTATCTATTGGATTATTTTTGGATGCACTGTAATTTAAGATCAGAAGTTTGTTAAAACCAAATTGTGTTTTCTTAACAGTCGTTTATTTTATACTCTTCATGCATGTAAAACATAAAAGGACTTTTCCTTGTAGCTGAATTTTCATAAACTAAAATGAAAATATTTACCATTTTGCAGTATACTGTTGTGTATGTATTGGATCTCACATATACAGTAGTATTTTTAAGTTCCTTTTAGGAAGTCTCTATTCACTCAGTTACTGTGTTTAAGCTAGTTTATTTTGAGTTACAGCTTTTCATACTGGTAGGGTTTGAACCTTTGTTCATACTGCATCATGCCACTTCCTATTTACGATTGAGGGTCTGTGACCATGGACTTAAGGGAATTGGAAGGAGTTAATAGTAATTTTTTTTCAATAGTGTATATTTTGCAGGGCATGCCACTTACTCTAGTATCAATTTCTGAATTTTAACCTTAAACTATCTTTGTGGATGTACTTGTTGACTACATTTATGTCTTGTTTTAAGGTAGGTAAATACATTATTTTAAACTGACAATCTAGGTGGGAAAATAGAATATTTAATATGTGAAGTATTCTTTCAAGGTGTAAAAGAATCTTCTAAGTAATTAGAAATAAGTTTCCCCTATGGATAAATTATTTTGCAATTACCTACTTCATATTTTTTCTGCACTTTTCCTTTGAAGCACTGGTCTAGGGGGTGGTGTGATTCTTGTGTTACTATGACAAAAATGAAAAGTCACTTAGTATTCACTGACATTGTTTCCTATAAACTTCCCTTTTTTAAATGAGTGACTTAAGAATCTTAAGGATCTGTCAAGTAGTTTAGGCTTCAAATGTATGGTAAATGAAATATTTTTACAACAACCACTATACACAAATGTTTTAATGATATTAAATGATGAAAATCATACTTTTTGCTTATAATAGCAGTATACTATGTGGAAACTTGAAAGTGACAAGATATTCTTTAAAGTGTTTTGTTGGCCATGTCTTCTTTAATAGCTCTACAAATGTAATCTCTCTCCCATTGTGAGAACATTAATGGAACTTTGAGAATTTGGCCCTGATCCTACAGTTTGATCTGTTTGGCCAAATTCCCATTGAAGCTAGTGAAGCTCCATGTGAATGCAAGGATCTGCTTGCACAGATACAATTGTAAAATTGGAGCCAGGTTCTCAGTTTGATTTGTGCCTTCCTCATTTGACTGTTGGTCCACTTCAACTACGTGTCTTATCCTCTCATTTTTGTTGGGTCTACAGCCAATTTAGGAGGAATCTGAATGGGAGGTTGTGCCCTGTAGTTGCTTCTTTATGATGTACGAAAGACTTGAAAGGTGGTCTTCTAACTTTCCTGGTTTTTTTAACCTTAGAAATAGCATGAATATCTAGGTTGAATTAGCCCTTAGTATGAGAGAGCTCTTTATGTGTACATTGTGAACTTTTTGAAGGTCTTACTGAAAGGGGCTTGGTGTCAAATTTTGACCAAAACCAAACCAAAAATAAGCTGCTTTTTATCGAAGTGTGTATTGAGGAGATTTACTTACATGTGGACCAACAAACATATTAAATAAAAATAACTTTTTCTTTCTTATCCCATTTCACGTTATCTTGATATATCACTTCCTTTGTCCCTTGGAAATAACTTTCCATGTTTGAACTTATATTAAACAAAAAGTGGACATTATTGTGAGGGGAGAGGTAGGAAGTCTTTCTAATCTTATTTATACATATTAAAGAAAGGAAAAAGGACAGAACACAACTTTTTCAGGGAACTTTTATAGTGGCTGTAGAATCTATGGTCATTTTTTCTTTCACGATAAGTCACAAGTGACTTTCATCATTACTCATACCAAAAGCTGCTTCTATTTTTAAAGGTTAATTACATCTGTAGGATGCCTTTTATTGTGTTTTTGTGTATTTCCATAGAGAAATACTGCAAGATAACCCTAGGAAATCTATTTCACTTTGCATTTCTAATAATCTTTTAAAGCATTATTAACAAATGTTTCTCTTACACTGAAACAGACTGAAACAAGTTTTATTTTTAAAAAATCCATGTAAAAACTCAGAAATCTTGTTGAGTATGAGCCCCTTCTGGTCAAGGGTCCATTCCAAATATAGCTGGGGATCTAAAGTTCCTGTAAGATTAGAAGATGCCTTGAACTTTTTGCCATTCAGAAAATAGTTTTGGTTGTTTAAAGTGGAAAACTTCTCTCTCACACTAGCAGGTAGAGCAATTTAATCAAAATGAATTTCGTACTTATACCCACAGATGCATTTAGAACCTCAAAGCTAATTGTAAAGACAATTCTGTTTTATCTACAAGGGCAAGAATTCCTGGTGTGTGTGTGTGTGTGTGTGTGTGTGTGTGTGTGTGTGTACACACACACACACACACACACAACACTATCAAAAGCTGTAAGTCTTCAAGAAATTGTGTGGGTTGGATCTTTTAGATGTGAAGTGTTTTTGAATAATCCTATCCTATCGAATAATTAGCGGATTCTGAGGAAGGTAGCCAGATACATATAGAAGACAAAAGAATTATAGCACCAAAAAACATAAATAAACTTGTTTGTTTACAACATATATTCAGTTTTCAAGGCAAATCTTTAAAATGCCATTAAAATCAATAATTTACTTGTACTAATTGCCTTTTTGTGTTTTGCCAGAAATCTTGTAGCACTTACTCTTTTCAAAATAAAATGTTAAGGGGAAACTGAAAATATCTATTTGTGTCTGAAAATGTCACGAGTTAAAATACAAAGAGCTAAATTTGATATTAATCAACCTTTAATCAAATAAAGGTGGTAATGTGCAAAATTATAATTAATGTTAGATGACTTCAAAATCCTGTGTCTTAATTGGGTTTGTTACATCTGTTAGTCTCTTCAGTTAACATGTATTAGTTTTGTAAATTATTTTGCCCATTCTCTATGCTTTTTGAAGAATGGATAAGTTGGTTAAAATCCATAAATTCATTGGTTAAAATCCATAGGAAAATAAATGATTGGAATAAGCAGGCCCAGAAATGAAATGACTCAGGCATAACAAAACGGATATTTGTTGAGGATAATAGCCGTTAGTTTTGAAGAAGACAAATATTGTTATGTATATGAGTTAAGCCTTACTACTTTTGTTGTTGTGCCATGTCTGTGCATATTTTTTTCCCCCTATGATCATTGTTTGAAACAAGTATGTGTTACCCTGATTTTGGATGCTGTTTATAATACAGGTTCAACCTCTCTAAATTGTAATTCTCGGGTCTGGCAACTTTCGGATGTTCCAGGACCAGAGTCCTGGTGAAAAGCTAGTGGCTGGGAGCCCTGAGGGCCATCAGGGTTGTGGGCTGCCTGGCAGAGCCAGGAAGCCTGGGGGCGGGGGAGCGGGGGTGCGGTGATAGGGGGCCAGAAATTATCTTTCCTGTTCTGGCAAAATCCCTCATCTGGGACTGGTCAGGTCCTGGGAGGGTGGGACCAGGTAGATCCAAACTATACATCTGTTTAAATATGTTCTTTTCATAGTCTATGAAATACTGAACCACATAAAGTATACGTTATTGGCTGAGTATCTAGAGACTAGGCATACAACTAATATGAATATTGTCAGTCTGGGAGAGTGTTTGGCTAAATGTTTACAATACTTATAACCTGTCTTGAAAGATGTAAGAATGGAGAGGTAATAGTATATTGTGAGTTGAAGTGTACAGCTCTGCAAATCTTACCTATTTCGTTATATCCTCAAGTATTCACATATGTGGATGTGGATGTCTGTGACTCATTTTTTATGATGCAAATGCAGACACGGATACAAAATTTTGTGTCCTCAACAGAACCCTATGATGTGAGTGTTCAGGTACCAGAATGTTGGCAAACTGTGAAAACTGAGCTAAGAAAACACATTTTTAAAAAAATCTAAGAACACAAATACATTTAACAGTATCTGAAAATTTGTGGAGCTATATACCGTAATAATAATGGGCATTCATGTTTTTGTTCACTACTTTTGGAATTAAGGTAGCTTATCTTGGGATTGTTTTTATGGGATATGAACCTCTGAAAAGTCCAGTGCTGGTCTTCTCAGTTAAATGACTCAAAAGCACTCCACCATTATAGCTTGCAAGAAATTTTGCCCCAGTTCTAACTGAAGGAATATTATATGCTAGTTATCCCAGATGACAAGTGTTACCAACTATTTACATATTTAGACCTCTTCATTTGGTTAAAGAACAAGTTAAACACATTCTCATCAATTGTATGTTACCTATTTCATTATCTATCCTCCATTTTCCAATAACGTCAGGAAACAAAATATATCCAGATGCTAGCCTACCTCTCTTCTGCATTTCCATTATGGACCATAGTTTCCTTCAGTACATTAAATACTGTTTCTGCAAACTCCTATCTTTCCATCATCAAATTGATAGTGTACTTTGCAATTTAAATTGAGCCAGTTTTGAGGATGGAAAGAATTTTACTAGTAAACTGAGTTAATTGTGAAATTTATTCTGTCCTGGATATTGACTAGCTAAACTGTGTTTTTTTTGGTATTAAAGACTTTTTAATTTTATTTTTAAAAATAAATGAGTATAATCACAAACATCTGTGCCTTCAGTGAAATCACGATTTATTCAGGGCCTCAGTTGTAACTGGTATGGGACACGTATACAGTGCAAGTATCAGAGGGATAGCTGTGTTTGTGTGTATTTGTAAAAATAATTAGCATTCCTATGGCACTCTAAAGACTAACAGATTTGTTTGGGCATAAGCTTTCATGGGAAAAGACCCACTTTGTTATATCTGACGAGCTTCAGTCAGATCTGAAGAAGTGGGTCTGCCCCACGAAAGCTGATCACCTAATAAACTATCTTGTTAGTTTTTAAAGTGCTACATATTTTTTTTCCTTTTGGTTTACCAAGATCAGACTAACACAGCTGCCTCTCTGTTACTTTGTTAGATCTGTTAGTCTTTAAGGTGCCACAGGATTCCTTGTTGAATTTATCATGCAGCTGTCCTGATTTAGTTAAAACTTACAGTGTGGAAGGGACTAGCGATGTAAGCGACTAGTTGTTTAGTCTTAAAGTCACTTTTCCCCCAGCACTGTCTCGGCAGGGAGGTAGTGGGGACCAGGCACGAGTCGGGAATCATCTGATTCCTGGCTCGGACCTAGTCCCGGAGGCTGCGCCTCTGCTTTTGAAATGTATTGAGAGCCTGCTGGCTCTTAATATATTTAAAAATCAGAAGTGCAGTGGGGGGGGACCTGGCGTGAGCCAGGACAACTGATTCCTAGCTCAGGCAGGGTTCCCCTTGTTGCGCACAAGCCTTTTAAATACATTAAAGGCTGGTGTGCAGTGGGGGGGGACCCTGCGCAAGCCGGGAATCGGTTGTCTCAGCTCGTGCTGGGTCCCTCCTGCTGCTGCGCTTTGGTCTTTTAAATATATTAAGAGTGGACAAGCTTTTATATATTTAAAAGGCAGAGCTGCAGGTGGGGTGGGTTAGCTACTGGGCTGGATTGGGCCAGTAGCCAGCTTAAAAGCTGGCTCCCATCATGCACTGACTCCTGGGGAGCCGGCTGCCACCCAGTGCTGCTGCTTCTGTATCAGAGAACAGGGTGGTAGGTGGGAGCTGGTACACACTGGGAGCTGGTTTAAAAACCGGCTTCTGGTGTGTGCTGGCTTCCGGGAAGCTGGCTGACACCCTGCCTGCGCTGCAGGCTCTGTAGTATAAAGCTTATGTTGCAGAGCCCATAGTGCACCTGGCTCCCCAGGAGTGGGTCTGGGAGCTGGCTCCCAGTGTGCCCTGGCTGCCAGTCCTACTACTGGGGAGCAGGCTGCACTGTGGGCTCTGTAGTATAAACTTTATACTGCAGAGTCTGCAGTGTGGAACTGCTAACATTTTTTTTAACGGTTACACAGTTACCTAATTAACCGCTTGTTAACATCCCTCCTTACAACTGAGGAAGTCTTTGGTCTTGGACTATTCAAGGCTTTAATCCATTTGTTTGACATGAGATCCCGTCCGTACTTCATACGGATGAATTAGCTCGGATCACTTTGTAACATGTCTCACTAACTTAGTCGTATGTGTGGTATACAAAGGACTTAAAAATGTTAACATCGTGTAGCTACTTTAAACTGCTGGGAGTGACACGGCCCAATCTTCCCTCCCTACCTAAGGTAAACATATGGCCCTTGTATCAGAGGGGTAGCCGTGTTAGTCTGAATCTGCAAAAGCGGCGCGGAGTCCTGTGGCGCCTTATAGACTAACTGAAGTGTTGGAGCATAAGCTTTCGTGGGCAAAGACCCACTTCGTCAGATGCATGTAGTGGAAATTTCCAGAGGCAGGTGTAAATATGCAGGCCAGAATCAGGCTGGAGATGATGAGGTGGATCCAATCAGGGAGGATGAGGCCCACTTCTAGTAGCTGATCTGGAGGCGTGAATTCCAAGAGAGGAGAAGCTGCTTTTGTAGTTAGTGAGCCATTCACAGTCTTTGTTTAATCCTGAGTTGATTGTGTCGAACTTGAAGATGAACTGTAGCTCAGCAGTCCTTGTTACTGTAGTGTTGAGCATCAGTGTTCCTTGCAAGCTGTGTGCTTGGCCAGCCAACCAGGAGCGGTTCAAATGCTGCCCAGCCGATTAGCAGAGTGCCCATTGTGTCCACAGCCAAGAGCATGTGTTTTTACTGGAGGTAGACGTGCACACATACCTTTTTGCACGTAAAAAAATGTATTCTGCGTATGGATGGAAAAATTAGAAGGAACATTGTTGAACTTCTCTGAATCTCTAATGTGATTATCCATTTGATATGAAATAAGGGGAAGAACTATTGTCCCCATTTTTATTGGTGGAGCACTGAAGAAGACTAAATGACTTGCCCGTAGTTGCACAGTCCTGATGGAGTAGAAGATTTAATCAGAGTCCCAGGTTGGTGTCTTAGCTACTGGACTTATCTATCCTCAAGTTATTTCAGAGGTTCTGTTCAAGATTAGGGTTATAGATGTTAATGTGTGCTGGAGTATACGGTTAACCCATGTATCAGAGGCACTGGGGAGTGCGAGAGGCAGGAGCTGCCTGCCACCCCATGTGCTGCCTTGGACAGAGAGGCAACAGTGCGGGGGAGGAGGGACAGGAGGGAGCTGGTACATGGAGGGAGCTTTCAAGCCGGCACCCCCCACATATTGGCTACCACCTAGGCAACTGCCTGTTCTCTCTCCTCCTTTTCCCCCCATGTTGTTGCCTCTATCAGAGGCAGCAGTGTGGGGGAGGGACAGGCAGGAGCCCGTATGCGTGGAAAGTGGGCTGAAAAGTCAGCTCCCTGCAAGTAAAGGCTCCTGCGGAGCTGCCTGCCTCAAGCGGAGCTGCCTCTGATACAGAGGCAGCAGCTAGAGTGGGAGGTGGGGTGAGGAATGGGAACCGGCTTTAAAGCTGGCTCCCTGTGAGGAACAGCTCCAGCTCCCACTGCCTCCTCCTCTCCCCTGCATGTAAACATGTAACCACTGAAAAATGTTTACACATACAAGCATTTTAACATCTCTAGTTTGGGTTTGATTCCTTTTGTGGTGCCCTCCATAATTAATTTCCTTATTTAGTCACTTACTATTAGAGCTGGTTATGAATTTTTTGTCTTTTTCTTGGTGAAAAGTGTTGATTTTTTGGAAACAAAACTTTTCCTGGAAATGCATTAGAGCAGTGATTACCAACCAGTAGATTGGGATCTACTGGTAGATCTTGGAACCTTTGACAGGTGATCCTGAGAGGCTTGGCCAGGAGGCTCTCAATTGCTGGCACTTCATCTGCCCCTCTCAGCACTGCTCCTGCCCTCTGCCTTGGAGATGCTCCCCACCCCTGGGAGCCTCTTGCTTGCTGTGCAGTGCACAGGAAGAAGAAGGAGGGTGCTGATGTCAGGGTGCCCCCCCGCTCACTCTGTACCCTATTTCCACAGAGCAGAGGTGGGTCAGGGATGGAGGCAATTTGCTGGATGCTGTTGGGAGTGGTGCAGGGCCAGGGTCTGGGTGAGCCTGCCGTAACTCCCTGCACTACCACCCAGAAGCCACCTGCGGTAAGCGGTGCCCAGCTGGAACCTGCATTCTGAACCCCAGCCCCAGTCCTGAAACCCCCTGCACCCAAACTCTCTCCCAAGCCTGCACAATGAACCCCCTCTTGCACATCAACTCCCTGCCCCAGGCTCAGCTCAGAACCCCTCCCACACTCCAAATCCTTTAGCCCAAGATCAGTGTCTGCATCTCCCACCCCCACACCCCAAACCCTTGCCCCCAGCCTGATAAATGGGAGTGAGGATGGGAGAGGAAGGGAGGATGGAGAGAGCAGGAGCGGGGCCTTGGATAAGGGGCAGGAAGGAGGTGGGGCAGGGTTGTTTGGGTTTGAGGTAGATCCTAGATTTCACTTAAATTAAAAGAGTGATCTTGTGTTTAAAAAGGTTGGAGACCCCTAGTTAGTTAAATAATTTATATCTCTAATGCAGTGATGTTAGATAGCGGGTAATAGAGTAGTTGATAAACCACATGAATTCTTCGCTCCAGCCCCACTCCCGGGGAGCTCCCTTCCACCCTTTGGTGCTGCCTCTTTATCAAGGCAGCAGTGTGGGGTGCCAGGCGAGAACTGGTCTGCAAGGGATCCAGTTTAAAAACCAGCTCCTCTTGCGAATCGGCCTGCAGTCTCTGATACAGTGGCAGCAGTGTGGGGTTGCAGCAGCCCCTGTCCTCTATCAGAGGCAGCAGCACAGGGGTAGGGTTGGGGGCAGGTGGATCTGGTGCTCGTGGGGAGCCAACTTAAAGCCAGCTCCCCACTGGCACCAGCTACTGCCTCTCCCTCTCCCCTTGCTACCTCTGATACAGCAGCCGGGGGGGGGCGGGGGCGGGGAGGAATGCGTGTAGTTGACAGGATAAATTGATAAGTTAATTGTGTAATTGTCCACACCTTGACATCCTTACATTTGGACTAAAAGAAGATTTTTATCGTCAATGGTTAAGCAGAACAGGATTTGAACTAGGGTTTCCACATACTATGAGAATGACCTAGTCACTGGACGGATGGTTGTTCTGGGGTGCTTCGGGGGTTTTTTGCTCTACAAATTTTGAAACGTCTGTTTTGTTCCACATCTGAATGAAAACAAATGTCAACATTTCAATATTTTGCTAAATGGTATTCCTGTTCATAGCCAGTCCTACTTAACAGAATCATGTGGGAGTTACATTATACCTATATCTCCTTCCGGAAGGATGCAAAACCTTTATTATAAGATAGGTAGTGTTTGCAGCTTAGGTAATCAGATCAGTGATGACTTTTCAGGCAGGGGTACAGATAATAAGGACAAGTTGCTGTAATATAAAAGAAAACACTAGCAGCTGAAAGAAACTTCCTGGTAGTTAAAGGGGGGGAGGAGGGAGTACTCTGCGTGTTGTACAGAAATGTGTAATTTTCCAAACAAATCTCAGGAAATCTTTAATTGGCAAGATTGTTGTCCTTAGAATCTCGCTAATGTGTCAAGTTTTGCACAAACATTATTTAATAAGATATGGAGGCATGTTTTTCTGAAATACTTTTGTTTTGAAAAATCTTTTGAAAAACCTGGTGTTTCAAAAAATGCATTTCATTTAAAACATAAAGGACTGGATTGTCCTAGGGATGTGAAGGATTAGTCGACTATCCGATAAGCAAATACTTATCAGATAGCTGACAGGCTAGTCGATGAGTTGCTTCCCCCCCTCTTGCTGCCTCTATCAGAAAGAGGCAGCAATAGGGTGTGGGGGGAGAGAGGAGGACATACCTCAAAGCAGCAGTGCCACATGGAGCCTGGGGCCAGACCTCGGGCTCCATGCAGCGCTGCCGCTTTGAAATGCCGTGTGCAGCCCGGGGACAGCTGGGGTATCCCCAGGCTGCATGCAGTGTTTCAAAGTGGCAGTGCTACATAGAGCCCAGGATCAGTGCTGCCACTTTGAAATGCCGTGAGGACCCTAACGCTGGGCTCCCCATGGCAGTTCAAAGCGGTAGTGCCTCATGGAGCCCAGATCAGCAGGAGAGTCCCCAGCTAACCCTTTTGCCTTTGAAGTATAGCAGTAGCTCTAGGGCTGTTGCTACACTTCAGAGGCGGAGGCATCCTATTGACTAATTGACTAAAATGCATCAACTATTCGATTAGTTTATTGATATTTAACATCCCTAGATTGTCCTGTGTCCCTTTGGGTATGTCTAGACTACATGGTTCTGTCGCCAGAGCCATGTAGATTAGTTTACTAGACATACCCAAATGAAGCCGCGATTTAAATAATCGCGGCTTCATTTACATGAAAATGGCTGCCGCGCTGTGCCGGGGATCAGCTGTCCCGGCACAGCGGGGCAGTCTAGACGTGCCGCGGTTGACAGGGAAGCCTCTGTCAACTGCTCCGTTATGCCTCGTGAAACGAGGTTTACCGGAGCGGTTGACAGAGGCTTCCATGTCGACCGCAGCGTGTCTAGACTGCCCCGCTGTGCCGGGACAGCTGATCCCCGGCACAGCGTGGCAGCCATTTTCATGTAAATGAAGCCGCGATTATTTAAATCACGGCTTCATTTGGGTATGTCTAGTAAACTAATCTACATGGCTCTGGCGACAGAGCCATGTAGTCTAGACATACCCCTAGAGAGAATGTTAGGGAAGCTGTAAATACAAAGTAATATAAGTGCAGTGACTTAGCATGGGTAGGAGTATTACAAGAGTGAAGACCACCTTCATGGAAGTATAGTATTTTTATTTTATTCTTTAATTCTGTTGGAAAGTCAAAATGAGGAATTTTAAATGGTGCTGTAATCAGACTAGTTTCTGATCTTTGAGAATTGCATTCTCTTGCAGTTTGGAATTGTCGTCGGCCACTTAATGTTAAGGATGTTAAAGAGCAATTATTTGGATAATTGTGTACTTGATACAGTTTGTATCAGCTACACGATTAGTCGATAAGGGGGGCTGCTCTGCAGAGCTGCAGTGCAGGTGGCTTCAGGAGCTGGTGCGAGCCAGGACTCGGCAGTCCTGGCTCGTGCTGGCTCTGGGACTAGCGAGAGCTGGGACTAGCAGCCCCTGCTCATGGTGGCCAGGGCTGGCCGCGAACAGGGGCGCTTCACAGTAGCAGCCCCTGTCCTGGGAAGGGGAGGGGGAACCCAACTCCCTGCTGGGACCCCTGCAAACAGGGGTTGCTGCTGGAGCAGTCTTCCCTCTCTTCCCCCTCCCCTTGCTGCCTCTATCAGAGCTGGGGGAAGGGAGCAGGTGGTACCGCAGAGATGGCGCTCATGGGAAGTGGTTTTAAACTGGCTCCCCCCAGCACCAGCTCCTGTCCCCCTCATCCCCCGATTGCTGCCTCTCATACAGATGTCAGCAAGTGAGGGAAAGAGGGTAGTCGAGTACTTTACTGGTAAGCTTAGCCTTATCGGATAGTTGAGTACTTGACTACTCACATCCCTGTTTAATGTGCCCCACTTGTCCTTTTCTTTTCTTCTAGCGAAAACCTACAGGCATATTAAAGCAAAACAAACTCACTGAACAAGCAGATGACACATCTTTAGTGGCATTAAAAAAATCATTCTAGTAGTTGTATGGGGCCTGTGATGACATTCAGAATTTCCCTTTTTGCAGGTATTATGGCGTAGAGGCTGTTGTGTTGTATGTATATTTTACTCCGGAAGACGTATTTCAACTTGTTGACTAAACCCTACTTAGCCAAAAGACTTGATTTCAAGGAAAGGAAAAAAAACCCATTAATGTATTCTCACAAACTAATGCAGTGAACTCCCAAACCAGTCACGAGATCTGCTGAACCAGTGTATTTAAATTAGAAAGACTTTAACTTCATATTGACAGGAAGTTTGGCATTGAAAGGTTGGTTGACTTGTCAGTGCTGTTCATCTAAAGAGTAAGTTTGGATCATTAGTGTTGTCTTGGGTTATATATGATATGATTTTGTTCTAGTCTTTTTGTATGCAGGGATTTCTTCTAAACTGTACTAATTGGTAACCTTGTGAGCTTTTTAAGTGTATACAACTTGAAGAAAATTAGTGCTGAAGTTAGTTTTTGAGGTGTTGGTTTAATATTTTTAGCCCTTTAATGATTACAGATAAGTTAAATACTGACAAGCTGAGTGATTTCAGTCTCTCATATTCTAATGGCACTTGCTGGTTCTCACTAGCTACGTTTTCTAGTTCACATAACTATTTTTTTTCTGAAGATAAATTGCACCCAAGGATCTAGATGTACTCAACTTATTTTTGTGGTTTCCTAAATAGATACATATGTATTTACTTAGTGGGCTAGAATAATTCTTTCATCCGTTAGCTATTTTCATAGTCTGTGTTTGTTATATACAATGATAGTTCAGTGGATACCTACTTGACAGAAATTACATTTTTCAACAGAAATTATCTGAAAAGCCAGAATTCAAGTTAGTATTTTTGTTTTTCTTCAAGGGTGGGAGTTAAGTGTTTTATGTATAACATATATTAGGCAATGGATAATGCTGAATATTACACCTTTGCTGAATGTAAGTAATTCAACTGAATATTAAAAATCTAGTAACTCATTCATCTTTATTTTGACTTTCGGTAGGTTTATGTGCCCTTTTTAAAAACTACTGGATTGTGGTTTGCAGTCCAAGGGTTTGAAGAATGATGTATTTGAGGGTGATAGAAGAATGTTTGCAACATTTTAGTCTTTAATTTTGCAATTATGACTCTGTGGATTGATAGCTTATCTGATAAACATTAGAGCTGCACTTTATTTTAAAAGTGCACATTGCAGGTGAGTCAATTTTTGGTGACCCAAATGCTTATTTTTCAGAAGTCTGCATAGTCAGCCACATTGCGAGTTCAGTAGGTGAAACTTGGTTCAGTAGCAACAATCTTGGGATGTAGTTTATATTCTAGTGTACTTCACTGGGCATAATAAAATTGTGTGTGTGAGTGTGAGAGAGAGAGAGAGAGAGAGAGAGAGAGAGAGAGCGCGCGCATTTAACAGGAAACTGCTAATTAAGGTAACTTGATTACTTACCATTAAATCAAATAATCTGCTGTATAATAAGTTAATAGGAATGTAAAAATATCGGTATGCAGAGTGTATGGAAAGCTTGCTGAACAAACATCATAATGAATCTTTTTGGGGAAAAAAAAATCTAGGTGTTCACCAAAATTTTCATACCTACTTGCCTGGAAATCTGGTCACTAAAATTTAGGTACCTAAATACAGATTCAGGAGTTTAATTTTAGGTAACAAGCCTTGAAATTTGGCTACACGTCACTTTTGGGTCCAAAGGCCCTATTAAACCTCCATTTATCAATAACAAGATCAGAAATTCATTAGTTGCAGTGATGGATCGTATACAAAATGTTGTCTAAAAAAGAAAAGTCTTTAACGGATCGAATAATATTTACTTCTATTATTTAAAATCTCTAAAACATGAAGTTGGTTGATTCAGGCCTTTTACTTTCCAGTCAAGATTGATAGTAAAACCTGATGTTTTCAGTAGCCTCTCCAGAACAGTGTAGTGTGGAGAAGCTTCTGTCTATTTACTGTACTTTTGTTGTGGATAAACAGGACTCATTTTTCATAGTTGTTGTTATGGCAGTTTTCATGAACACGAAATTTACTTAAGTACAGTAATAAAATAGTGATACATTTGGCAAATCTCAGGTGACAGAATGCATGAGAGAAGTTGTACAACGTGTATGTGTATGAGCACAGGTCCAGGTAGCATGTTGACTATCCCCTCTTAAGTTTCTTGCTGAAGTCTTGAGGAAGTGGAGTTTGTGCATATTGTTAGGAAGAGGGAACGAGCATCTGATTAACCAGTGATTAAATGAAGAGAGATTTGTTTAATGAACAAACAAACAAACCGCCTAATTCTGATAAAAAGATATTTAAAGTACAAAAAGAGGGAAATGTGTGAAGTTAGCCAAAACCTGAAGTTTTTCTATAAACAGCATCTTGAGGATATTAAAAACAACCCAAAAGCAAGGATACTACCACTTCTTTTTTCTGGGTTGCATCTTATTAACCGGACTTTAGATTAGCTTGCATTAAATTTCACTGATTCAAGAATTTAACTTTAAAAAATCACAACAGTGGTGGAAATGATATAAACATACACATTTTTCTCTTGGTATTTTAGATAGGCCGAAAATTTAAAATCTTGTATGTATTGAGCTGCGTAACCTAGTTTATTGCCTTAACATTCATTTCCAGAAACACAATATTAATGTTTGTTTTTCATAATTATTTTTAAAATATTTTCCTATAGAAAGTGTGTGCCACATGAGGGTGGAGATGTTGTGATAATTACTAGTTTTTGAATTGCATGGTAATTACTGTAGGAAAATGAATAATTGGCCTCGCCCTTTTCACCAGGTTTTTCCGGATTTTAAATTAATACATTGCATGTTGAAGCAGAGCATATCCTTTTCTTTTTGTGTTTCTTAACTTTCAGCTGTTAAACAAAATTTAGTTATTTGTTAGTGAGAGGAAAAAGTTTAACTACAAGACATCTACGTTACTAATTTTATAAATTAAATTTATTTAGTATGTTAACTTAATGTATTTTTGATTGGTTGAGAAGCTGAAAAACTGAATCTTGCAGGCTTGGTAGTTTAATTAAACTAAGTTCATTTTCTTCCAAATTGATTCTATTTAATCTATGCAATATTGTTTCTATTTTTCCTTTTTCATTTTAAAAATGATCTGTTCAGACTGATTTCCTTCTCTATGGCATTTATAATTCTCTACTTGCAATGTTTTTAAAATCATGTTGACCTCCACTAAAAATGGTAGTACAGGTTGGACCTCCCTGCTCTGGCACCCTCAGGACCTGACTGGTCCTAAATAAGGGATTTTGCTGAACAAAGGGAGGTCATATCTGGCCCCCTTACTTCCGGTCCTCCAACCCTGGACTGGTCACTGGCCTCCTGGCTGGCTGCTCCTGTGCTTCTGACCTTGCTGCTCTGCCAGTCTCCCCATCCCCTCCCTGCTGTACCAGGCAGCCCAGTTCCAGCCCAGCTATCAGAGCGCTGGTTTCCTGGCTCCGGCAGGAAGCCCAGCCACCAGCCCTCCACTGGGACTCTCTAGTTCTGGACCACCGATGTTGCTAGACTAGGGAGTCCTTGTTTACGGAGTTTCAACCTGTACTTCACAAAGTTTGAGAGATACTCTGTTTGCCAAGCTAGAATTATCAAGATAATTTCAATAATGACAAATAATGGAATTTTCAAAATTACTTTAAGGAAATATAGTTAAGGAATTTCAATTTATTTTTCAAAATATTCTAGTATACAAAGTATTTATACTTGAATTTAACTTCTTAATAAATATCTCCATGTTTTCTTAGAGATCTGTTCATAGTCTTTACTTACTGAAACTCTAAAATAGCTCATTGGCAAACTACAGTTTCTTAAACTGTATGTGGCAGATATTTCCCAGAATCATAGAAGCAATGACTTATTTAGCTTATAGTCCTCTAGATAAGCATTTCCCAAACTATGGGCCGTGGCCCGGTACCCGGCCTTGGGAAAAAAATACCAGGCCTCAGCGTGCCTGGTGGCTGCCGGGAGGGGAGCAGAGCGGGGCTGGGAGGAGGTGGCGGGGGGAACCGGCCACTGGGAAGCAGGGTTGGGGGCAGCGGTGCTGTCCTGCGGTGATCTGGGCAGGCGGGCAGCGGAAGCAGGGTTGGGGGTAGCGGGGCTGTCCCGCGGAGATCAGGGCAGGCGGGCGGGTGGCCGGCCGGCGGAAGCAGGGTTGGGGGCAGCGGGGCTGTCCTGCGGAGATCCAGGCGGGCGGGCGGCAGAAGCAGGGTTGGAGGCAGCGGAGCTGTCCCGCGGAGATCGGGAAGGGCAGGCGGCGGAACCAGGGCTGGGCAGGGGAGATCAGGAGGAGGACGATGAGAGAACCAGCTGCTGGAAGCAGGCCTGACGGGGGCAGCGGGGCTGGTTGGGGGGGTCGTCGGGGGAGCGGGGCTGACCTGGGGAGATTGGTGGGGGTGGGGGGAACTGGCCGCTGGAAGCAGGGCTGGACAGGGGCAGCAGGGCTGGACTGGGGAGATTGGGAGGAGAAGGGGGGGGAGCAAGACCTGACCCGGGCACATGCAGACCCTACAGACCCTGGCAGATGAGTGAGTCTGGCCGGGGATTCCATTTTGCCCCCCTGCCCCCCAATCCCAGCTATGGACTGATACACCTAATTATAATAAAACTTACCTAATTAGAAAATACCAGATATTTTATATGTCTGGTAATTTCTCAATTTGTTTCCTGGACAAAACCCTCAAATACCGGACTGTCCGGTACAAAACCGGACACCTGGCAACCCTACCCTTCCTTGCACCCTCCCTCTTAGCCAGATACCCTACCCCCAATCTGCTCCTGCTCCCGCCTCCTGTAGTGCCCATGCGGCGCCGGGTCCCCCAAGCCCTGGTTTAGGCTGGGTGGAGGATGCAGCCAGGTGAAACACTGAAAATTTATTCATTTTTCATTCTTTTTTGATATGCGTTTGTTTTTGGGCTGCAAAAAACAGTACTGAAAAAAAACAGGTTCCAACTAAAGTAAAAAGTTTGGGAAACCCTGATCTAGCCAGCTTTCTATCCATCTTACAGTCCATTGATCCAATCCATATTCCCTTAACTTGCTAGTAAGAATATTGTGGGTGACTGTATCAAAAGCTTTGCTAACGCTGGCACTGGGGGTTTTGGGAGGACCAGAAACAACTTATTTGAATATTAATCATTTGCTTAATGAATATACAAATATGCAAATGAATGTTACCGGTACTCCAAAAGCTCGTGAATGGATTTACTGGTCCCCGTGTCAAAAAGTTTGGGAACCCCTGCTCTAGATGACCCCTAGATGCTGTTGTGCAGTATTCCTTCCTAGACAGTCACTTCCAGTTCTGTATGTGTGAAGGGGAATGCTCTGTACACAGTCTGACATGTTACGTAGACTTCTGTTTTAAATTAATCCTTGGTCAATCAGTACAATATAGTAAAATTTACAAAGCAGTGGGTTAAATGAATATGCACTGCAAGTTACTCTTCATAGTGTGACCTATGTTTAAAATTGCAGTTGCCAGTCCAACAAAAACCAACTTTCATTTGTGTTTGCTTTATAATATTAATCAGTTTAGCAGTGAATGTGCTTCTGTTGAAATTGTGTTGTAATGCTAGTCTAACTTGCTCCCATCCCTCTAACATTGCTGCTGATGGTTAATCTTTTTTCCCTTTCCAGCTGAATGGTCTTAAAATGGTGGATGAGCCCATGGAAGAAGGAGAACCATATTCTTACAATGTAAGTACATTTTGATGAATGTAGTATTGAATGCCTATGGCTTGCATAGAGCCAGAGGAGAAGTCCTTTTAATAAATGTACCCACTTTAGTAGTTGTGCGCCTTGGTTTTGAGCCACAAAGCAAGCAGTATAAACAATTGGAGATGACTGAATGAGGCTTCCTTCTACTTGGAGGCCAGGTCAAAACCCAACCTCATTCCTAATCTTTTATTTCTGGGGGGTGATATCAACTGTTGATTTTGCAGTAAAGATCTAATGGAGCAAAGAGATTAATTCTGATTTTTCTCACTCCAAAAAGAAAGAAAGGAAAAAGTAGGTCTGCATCCCATTCTTGACTTTTGAAAGTTGATTAAACATTTCTGAAAGATGAAGTTTGATGGATTTTTTTTTTTTCTGGAAACCATTATTCCGTCTCCATTTTAGCAGATTGGATTATGGCCCTCTGTTTCATCATTCCTTCTTCCAGGCATTCTCTTGATCAAGTCGAGAAAAAGTATACATCTTACTCCCCAATGTTGATCAGGAGAATGCATAGGATGTGTATCAGATTTAAAGCGAGCAAATAGCCATTTCTGTTGCTTTCTGCACTCCATGAAGTTGTTTAGTTAATATCTGATGGTAGTGACTGATCATCCTTATTTTAAGAAATGCATAACCTTGCAAAGATGACTGCCTCATAAAATCTCTGTTGAGGTGGTATCTCAGTCCCTTTTCAGTTTGTTGGGACTGAAGAAGAAAAGTCTCATACTGAGCTTGACTCTGCTGTTGAATATGTATAGGTGCAATTCTGGAAGATTCATGGAATGAATTGCTTGGCCACAAACATGAAAGCTGAATGTCTGGTGTTTTATTTCAAAGCAAGTATCTGATGTTTGATAGATGCTTTTTTTTTTATTGGGGACAGGGCTCATCCACAATTATTTCTCTGTGCCTCATTGCTTTTCAAGATTTGGAGGAAGATTCTCAGCTCTTTCTGTAAATTGGGATTCTTAAATGAATCTCAAGTTGGGGTGCCACAAAATTGTCAGTCTATCACTTCAAAGAAATCTTGGCCTATTTTTTTTTTTTTTTTATTGGGCTGTTTGGATCCTTGGCTGCTAGCTAGGAATTCTTAAAATTTTCTGTTAATCTTCCTAAACGCACTTAATTTAAATATTTAGATTCATGTATCCCATGTTTTGAGTCAATTTAGCGTGAGTTGTAAGGGAGAAAACTTATCAAACTTCAGGGCATGAGGGCAATGATTAGGATTAGGGAAGAACTTTGTCTTACTCTATACTACATTAAACGAGATTCGAAGACTTTATGAATCACAGAATACTAAAAGTAGAAGGGACCTCAAGAAGTCTTAAACTCCAGTCCCCTGCCTTCATGGCAAGACCAACCACCATCTAGATAGATCATACCTGATAGATGTCTATCCAACCTGCTTTTAAATATCTCCAGTGATGGAGATTCCACAACCTCCTTAGGCAATTTATTCCAGTGTTTAACCATCCTGACAGTTAGGAAGTCTTTCCTAATGTCCAACCTAAATCTCCTTTGTTGCAGTTAAAGCCATTGCTTCTTGTCCTATTATCAGAGACCAAGGAGAACATTTTTTTTCTCCCTCCTCCTTGTAACACTCTTTTAGATACTTGAAAACAGGTATCATGTCCCCTCTCAGTCTTGTCTTTTCTAAACTAAACAATCCCAATTCTTTCAGTCTTACCTCTTAAGTCATGTTTTCTAGACCTTTTAATCATTTTTGTTGCTCTTCTTTGGATCTTCTGCAATTTCTCCACAGCTTTCTTGAAATGTGATGCCCAGAACTGGACACAATACTCCAGCTGAGGTGATCAGTGAAGTGGTGATCAATACCCTCTGAAACATTAGATGCTAGAACAGGGTTTCTCAACTTGTGTGGATTGTTTGAAAGATAAAGTGGGTGAAGTAATATCTTTAATTGGACCAGATTGTGTTTGTGAGAGAGGGTTTGGTCAGTTCATCTCTGGTGTTCTCTTTAATTTTTAATGTTAATGTATGGAATGTATTTTATGTGTACCAATATGGAGATATCACATCAATATGAGGATGTGTGACACACATCCATATTGGTGCACATAACAAAATTCATTCCTCACATGGATGATCTGTGTCGGGGTGAGACCGAAGCATTTGGAATGGGGATGCAGGGCTGGGACAGAGAGTTGAAGTGCAGGGGTGAAGGCTATGGCTTGGCATGTGGGATCAGGGCTGGGGCTGAGGGGTTTTGGGTACAAGCTTCCTCAGGAAAGAGGGCTGACCCCCAGTCTTCTCTTATCACAGCAGCTGCGGGCCGGGTGAGATGTGCCTCTCTGCTGTCAGGGCAGATCCAGTGAGATTTAGTGGGCTGGAGGAGGGGCGCCTCTTTCCTGGCTGCTGCAGTCCTGTGCTCCTGGGGATGGCAGAGTGAAAACTTTGAGAAGGTGCCTCTCCTCTGGCCACAGAAGCTCCCTGCTAGCCAAAGCTCCCCTCTCACCTGTCCTCAGCCCTGGGGCAGGGGGTGGGGAAAGCGGCGGCGGTGGCGATAGAAGCGCATCTCCCCCGGCTGCGATAGCTGCATGCAGGAAGCCCTGAGCACCTGCATGGCTGCGCAGCTTAGAGTCAACTTTGGTTGTGACAGACCTTATGCTGGGTGACAGAGCTTAGTGCATTACTGTTTTGACTTCAGTCCCCCTTTCACTGTAGTTGTTTTGGTAGTTTGGCTATATGTCTTCTGAAGTGTCTTATAAGAGAAAATACTAAGTAGTGTAACCTGCCTATTTAAATAAAAAATATAGTCATTTTGACCTTTCTGTGAAAATAGCTTTTTTAGATATACTGTACCGAAGACAGATCCTTCCAACATTTTGCCAAGTTACATCTCCAAAACATGTTGAATATTGGTACTTTCTATGCTGAATGGATATTAGAATCAATCTCAAACTAAGTAATTCTCCACAGTAAAAAGCTTAAATGTATTATGGGAAAAGTTGTTTCTCGGCAAATAAATATCCAAATCTTCTGGATAGGCTCCTGAAGAAGAGTTGTCAAGTAGAAGATTTACCATGTGTTGCTCAGGTCCTTAACTCAATTAACTTTTGTTTTTTTGAAAATGAAAATGTATTAAACAGACTCTAACTTGGTAGAAATCTGTACCATATGGTAAATGGAAATACTTTTACTTGAACTGAAGGAATCTCACAGAGCTTGCTAGATTTTATTGTGAGGTGCTTGGTGCCACACACCCCTCACGCTGTAATTAAATTATTGGGTGACAAGCCAAAACTGATAGTGGTCATGCTGTAGGTGCTGGATAACCTCCAGTTTAAGCAGCTGAAATTAACTTTGCAAGCGAGTCAGTGAGGCTTGGCACACGCTGAGCCTGGAAATGGATGTGTTGCCCTGGTAGCAGAGTGCAAAAGCACTTACCCAGATTTGTAATCCAGGGAAACTAGACTAGGAATAAAAAAGAAACTGGTTAAATATATTTTTACTGCTCCAGTTGAATGAATGTAACAAGAATGTTAAAAAGTAGCATTTAGAAATGTTCAGTTATAATATCATGTTTGTTGGAGAAATACTGTAATTTGACTGACCCATTGGGGAAAAATATTAAAATGTAAAGCTTTTTTTATGATGACGGTCAGATTGTGGAATTATACTTGAGAAAAGTGTTTGCAAAGGGCAAATTAGTGGTGCAAGCCAGAGTGTGAATCTAGAGCACACTGTCTTCCTGCAAGTTTACTCACAGAAACTGCTCCGAAAAGTCAAAGTGCACTACAGAACTTGTAGCGTCTGATAGGAGCATCTGCATGGCAACTAGTGTGTTGTAGATTCAAACTTTGGCTTTCCATGCACTGACCATGTAGATATGCCCAGAGCCAAATACACTGCAAATGTACCGTAGTTTGGTAGCTGCTTCACCCAACTGAAATTTATAAAATCATTATTGGAACTTACATAAATGTTTTATGCACACAAGTAAAACTGAGCATTATATTTTTTGACCTATTTTTTGATGCAGGTGTTGCAGAGGTCTGTGCATGCTGCAAGGGTGCCAAGTTGCAACACACTAATAGTAGTTAACTAAATAGCGTACCAAGTATAAAATAACCTGCTTTTTAAAATAAATGTTTTACCTTTGTGAAGGGCATCTTTATATCAACTTATTCTTTATTTTCATTGACAATCGCATGAAAAACAAAAATTTCTCCTCCGTTCCCATTTAATAACTGTCAGTTTCCACAGCAACCAATTGTGATGTCAGAGGATAATGATTCAAGGTGGGTGATAAACATAAGAGCAGATGAATTCTTAAGAAATCTGTTTTCATGCAAATTTTCTAAGTATTAAGGAACAAAAATGAAGATAGTGATATTGAAATAGAAAAGTTTCTAAGTAAAATGTTTGTTTTAATATGAAGCATCAACAGCTATTTGAGACTTCATTCGGCAGTTGAATTTATAACTAAGGAAATTCTTGCTGTCACGAGGCAACTTGAATACTAGTATTTCTTAAAGACAAAGTTATGCTATGACTACACTAGCACTTCTGCTGGTATAATTTATGTCGTGAAAAAAATACTTATTTGAGTGACATAAGTTACGCTGAATAGAAGTGCCAGAGTGGACAGTGCTAGTTGACAGGAGACACTTTCCAGGCAACATTGGGAGTGGTTTAATTATTCAATGGGAGAGTACTTTCTTGTCAGCATGGAGTGGCTTCATGCGCAATCTTACAGTGACACAGCTTCATTGATACATCTGTGCCACTGTAAGCTTGCTAAAGTAGATGTAACCTTGAATTCCTAATGTATGTAGAATGAAAACCAGTTGGAAAGGTGTTTTGGTTCTTGTATTGGATGGAATGAGGCCTGGATGTAAGAACTTCTCTACATTAGGGATTTTGCACCATGGGGGTTCAACTGCTATTTCCATAGGTGACTCATGATAGGTCTTGGGAGGGACTCCCACCAAAATTTTAATTGCAAAATTGGGTGTCTTTTACGCCACCTCCCTGTCCCAATGTATGGCCCTCCCTGCACCCCTTGTCCTGCAGTCACCTGTGGTGGTTTCCTTGTGCTGATAGAACCAGAGTTCTTTTTAAAATGAAGAGGCTTTGCCGCTTCTGCCAGCATAACACACCGAAGGGTATGGAAGAGAAGGCTAGAGAAATATAGTAAGTTGTGCTTTTCTTTGTTTGCTCAACAGGTGAAAAGAAAAGAATTGAGCACTGATTCTTCTGTCTGAAAGTTTCTCCTATTAAAATGTCCTCAAACTTTGTATATTAATATTTCCTATGCTGAAATGCTAATCAGTATAGCTGATGCAGTATAGCAGTTCAGTTTTGTGGTAACTTTTGAGGCCTGATGTGGTGCAGTGGGGGTGCTGTCTGCTCTGTAACCTGGGGTCACCCTGCGCTGTGATGTGTGATTCCCACTGACTCACCCACATGTTGTGATGTAATGTCAGTACCTTGCTGGTTGCTGTGCTTGGGCTGTGGATAACCCCTACTGGCCTCTCCCCGGGAGCACTGCCCAGCAGGTGAGCTGCCTAAGTCACGTGGACAAAGACCCAACCGGTCAGACGAGTTGGAACTAAGGAAGTGAGTGTTCAGGGGAAGGGGAGTTGTTGGTGGAGAAACATGAAGGGAACATCCTGGGCTGAGGGCTGAGGGGCTAGGGGTGATGGACCCCTAACCCAAGGGGTCTGAGGCATCCTGGCCCTGGTTCCTGTAACCACATCACGCCTATGCTGTGCTGTATCCTGGAGAAGCAATAAACCCTCTATTCTACTGACTGGTGGAGTCTGTTCTTGCTGCAGAGAGGGTGCAGGATTTGGGGGGAACCCCGACTGCGCCGTCACACCTGAGAACTTGTTCTCATTCTGCTTTGAAATTAAAACTGAACTTTTCAAACATTTTTGAGAAAATGAATTTGTCATCAGACCGACTGCGTCAATGTCATGCTCTTGCCTAATGGTTAGGATTCTGGCGTGGAATGTGGAAGGCACACATTCAAAGTTCCTGCTTTGCCTGCTTCAGAGGAAAGTTTCTTTCTGTCTTTCTTTCTCTGCGCCTCTCTCCCCCTCACTTTCCGCCTATGTCCCAATCCAGCAGAGCTGAGATTTAGAACCAAGGTTTTTCATATCCTGGGCCAATATACTAACAACTCAGTTAAAAGTGTGTTCTCTTGCTGCCTGGAACTCAGAAATCTTTTCAACTAAAGTTTTGGGGGAAATGTCACTGCTAGACGTTTCTGTTTTGGCGAAACAGCAATTTTTGCAGAAGTGGTGTTTCTGATGCATAACTGGACTGTCCTCCATGTTTTATTTCTGGGTATCCAGCTTACAAAATTCTAAATTGTACAGTGTATGGATCTATGTACTCTAATGTTTTTAGCCAGAATACAAGCATTCATAGCTATAGTTACCGCTTACTCTTACTAATCTTACTATAAGTGTGCAAATCACTATTTACTCCTATAATTCCTCTGCTTTCACTTGTTCCCACACTTAAATTTTCCAATTGTTTGCGGGCAATGAAGATGCCACCTCAGCTGTTCAGAAAACTTGAGTAGCTTTGACTACCCTCTTCACTTCTGTAAAAGGGGAAAAGAGGTGCTGTCACAAAACTGAGAGTGGGTGATGATGGTTCTTCTCTAAAATTTATTTTTTTTCTTCTTTTATCCCTCTTTCTCTTCTGTTACTCTCTGCAAGCTGGAAGATTCTTGTACCCAGACAATTGCAGGATATTGGTGATTTACATTGGGAAGAGATCTTTCAATTCACTTATTTCATACATCATGTATCATAATTATTCTGTGCATGAAATCTTGCTTAAAGGTGAAAAATGAAGTCATCTGGTCTTGATTTCATGACATCAAGAGATGGACAATCTATCAATTTCTTTGTGAGTTTAATATTTGCAGCATACTTACTAGACCATTTCCAATGGTTGTTGCCAGCTCCAGGAGAAGCAGAATTAAGCTGTATTCTGGGGTGGCACATATATTACATTTTCTAGCTTTGAGATTTAAGTTTAGCTGCCTCTCTTATTCTGGAAGGGCACAGGAAACTAGCAGACAACCGTACCTCTGTGTTAATGAAGTCTATGGGCATTTAATCTAATTCAAGGAAGAATTATCTTGTTATAGAAGATATAGTTAATGTTACAGTTGTAGCTTCGGGAATTGAAGGAGAAAATTAACCTGTTTGCCAGGGCATAGAGTTTAATGAGGTTATTGTCTAACCTTGGGTTTTGTTGTCACAGAAGCCTGCACACTGTTTTCCTTACTCCTGCCTGTTAATTTGAGTAGAAGGACCCTCTGGCTTTGAAGGTGGCTATCAGGGTTCCAAAAAACCCCACCACCTTTATGCTATTTCCGTCAAAGGAGAGAATTTTGGGGGGATGCCTTGAGTCAAGACCTTAGGGAGAGAGACTGTTTACAGAAAGCACTTCTTTTCCAGGTTACTCTCAGGATCAGCAGAACTTTCACAGATTTATCTGAGATTTTTCCATATCTGTTCTTGCCTTAAGAAACTCTTTAGATCTGACGTTAGAAGCTTTCATCCATGTTCCTAGGCAGTAGCTTTCTCTTTTCCTCAAAGTAGCCATAGTAAAAATTTGATGTCAGAAAATCAGTCCTCCCACATGGGGCAGGGCTATTTTCCCCCTTCTTGTCCTCCCATATCTGAGCTATAACACCATAGTGCATGCATCAAGTTTGTTATCTTCCCTCTAGATCTAGCTTCTGAGCATAGGAAAACAGTAATATGAAGGTAGTGAGTAGCAGCTGGGCACCTCTAGCTTGAAGGCAGTGAGCCCAATGCCAGATTCATTGGAGTCTATTCACTTCTGCCTGCTGTGCTCAGGAAATGAATCAGCATTTTTCTTGTTACATCTGATCTCTATCTTCAAATTTTTCAAGGCTCAAATGACCTTTCCTATTATTGTGGTAGACCCAAGCACTTAACTTGATTTAAAGGATGCTTATTTTATATTCTGTGTGGCTTACCAGAAGTTTCTCATTTGCCCTGGGTTAAATATGTCTGCAATACATCATCTCATTTGGTTTAACCTTGGCTCCCAGGGTTTTCTTAATAGTGGCTGCTGTCATACTGTATACACAGATTTCCATACTGTTATCTGCACTGCTTATAAAAGAAGGTGCCATCCTTGTAAAAAGCAATTAGGATAGTTCAAGACCCCGTCTAATCTCCTATCTACTTCAGCTCAGGTTTGTATTAAACTTTGAAAAGAATGAACCAATCACAGCAAATCTTGATCTTTCTGTGAACAGTTTTACATATCACAGTGATGGCCTTTCCATTGGATGAAGAATTTTTTAGGTTTTGTTAGACGATTCATATCCTGTTGACAGTTGCCAATAATATGCATATCCTCATATTACTTAGGTCAGTAACCTCATTTGTTGTTTATTCCTACTCTTGCTTTTACTCTCAGCTAACTTAAAAGGATGAAGGAATTATCAGTAAATTTTCATTAACAGTATGTCAGCCAAGGTCAAGCATACATTTCATCCCCAAATGATGGTTTTTGAGAGAGCTAAAAAACTGAAGCCAGGGGTTTAGAATGGAAGTGTCATCTCATTCTAGAATATCTCTGTTGTGATACTGTAATTCTTTTCATCTGGGAAAACTTGTAATGGTTGCAATCTATCATCTACTTACAAACCTCCAATAAAAGTATTATTTTAGTGGAGAGGAATCTGGTGAGGAAACAGACTTCAGGTTCAAGATTCCTAAATGAGAATATGTATAAACAGTAACGAAAACAATTTTTTAAAATTATGAAAAATAACACGAATACCCTTTCAACAATTATCTGCAAAATACAACAGGTATTTGTAATGTCTACATCTTGTGAGAGAGAACTGTTTCAATACTTTTCAGTGCTGTATTGATTTCCCCCCTCATTTTTTTTAAACAGGATGAAGGAAACGTGAAAGAAATTCCTATTACCCATCATGTGAAAGAAGGGTGTGAGAAAGCAGATCCTGCACAATTTGAATTACTTAAGGTTCTTGGTCAGGGATCATTTGGAAAGGTAAGATACAAACTTCCCTTTTCTAACTCTCTACTTCTAATAGAGATCTACTTAGTCCTACTTGTTAACATTAATGAATGTCTCCATTAAAGTTGCTTTTATAGCTTCTGAATCCTAAATGCTGTATATCTTTCTCTTTTGTTGTAGAGCTTAGTGTCCCAGGATACCAATGGATTCCTGAGGCTTTTGTGCATTAGTACTCTGCCTGTGACATGCATATCTCACTTTGATCAACACATTGTTTATCCTTAGCATTAGAAACAAAATCCTGCTGTACTCCTGTGGGCAAAACTCTCATTAAAGTGAAGATAAACTTAAAAAAAGCCAAACAGTCTGGTAGCACTTTAAAAACTAACAAAACATGTAGATGACCCTTCAGAAGTGGGCTGTGCCCACGAAAGCTCATGATACCATCTACATGTTTTGTTAGTTTCAGTTTATCCTGTACAGACTAACAAACAGTCTGGTAGCACTTTAAAGACTAACTCGGCTACCCCCTGAAGCTTATTAAAATGAAGGGTAGTTTTCCTATAAGTAACAGGACTGCAGTGTTGGGTGCAGAATAATACAGAAACATTCTTAATCCTAATGAAACTCTCAACAGTTTGAGAATTAGAGAAGGGAGAGACAGATTTTAGAGGCCTAACCTGTGAAAACTACCCCTTCAGAGGGGTAGCTGAGTTAGTCTTTAAGGTGCTGCAAGACTATTCATTGTTTTATGTTTTTCCAGTTAGACTAACAATACATAGATGGCATCATGAGCTTTCGTGGACACAATCCACTTCTTCAGATGAATGGAGTTCTTAAAAGTCCAGTTTCTAAATAAAGAGGGATGGGGGAGAAGAAAGAAGGGGGGAAAAAGGAAAGAAATAGTCAATTAGAGTGTCCATGCTACATGAAGCTGATAGAGAAGGTGCGAATTGTTCTTAAGTACTCATTGTTTTGTTTTTATGTCATTAGGATGTGGAAGGTAGTGGGGGCATCCAGCCAATGTCTTTTATTCATACCTTTTGATAGGAATCAAACTTGAAAATGAAGTTAAGTTCTAAGGCAGGCATGTCAAACTCGAAGCCTACTGAGGGCCACACAAACAAAAACTGATAGCTTTCAGGGCCACCAATGTACTTCTATTGGAAAGTCGTAATTATTTATTATTATAGATTGTTTTAGGTATGTTTAATTTTTTCAGGTCTTGTTTGAATATAATACAATAATTTGATGTGTAAAATTTATTTTTATAATTTTTAAATATACATTTTAAGTACTTTTTAATTATTTTTATATGATACATGACTTGTTTTGTTGAAATAAAAACAAGTATAGACCAAAACAATAAGGGAGAGTCTAATATTTCAGAATAATTGCTTCAGCCTGGCAGACAATAGCCTTTGAATTTTCTTTAAAGAAACACAGTGTAAACCAGGTACATGCTGATTCTTTTTTTGTCTTGGAATTTAAATATGACCTCTGTATTGGCTGCCTTATTCTGCATCCATACCCTCTTCCCCTGCCTGCTCTAAGTGTCTGTTCCCAGAAGGATTACTAAAATGAATCAAGTGGCTTGCAAAGCTGGCCTTTATGCTATCCTTAGGATTTCTTAAACTTTGCACTTTCAAAAGTACATGTAATATTCTTACGCAGATAATCCATGCAAGACTAACAAGTTAATTGCCCTTTGGCTGACTGATGTACAAGTGCATATTTATTAGCAATATTGTCTGGTACTTCTTAGATATAAAACTTAATAATTTCCTTTTCCTTTTTTATCTTTAAAGCAGATGTTGTTTGAGCCAAATGGGTATCCTTCAGAAATTGGAAATCCCTCCCAAGTTAAGTCTATAGAGCAGAAAATGAAATAAGGATAGGTAAAATGTAAGATAGATATCAGGTGTACAAAGTGGGAATTGATGAGCAAACAGCCAAAACATGACCCAAAAAAAAGGATAAAAGGAAACTTTTTTTACCCAATTCATCTGTGGAACTCACTGCCATTAAATAGCAGTCAGGTCAAAAGTTTGTAAAATTTTTAAAAGGATGAATGCTTATTGATAGTGAAAACATCTAAAATACCATAGGTAGGATAAAAACACATTAAAACCTACTCATGTTTCAGGTCATAAGCCAGCCACAAACTGATGGGAATGAAGAAGAAACATTTCCTATCTGGAGATAACTGTCTACTGTAGTTTCTTGTGGACATGTGCGAGCACACTCACACCCCATCTTATGACACATCTTGTATTGGCCATTTTTTCTACAATACTGGACTAGACTAGAGGGTCCCATTGGCTGATTTGGCAATGCCTACATTCCAAGGAAATCATATGACAAATATTAACACAGTACAGTTAGATATTTAAAACTCAGGACATATGAAAATTAAACTGAGAACCACAAATCAGCCCCTTGTGTGTGTATATATTACAGTACTCTTGATTCCATTCCATTTGGTGGGAAAAAACTGTATGCTATCGTATTATTTGAGAAACAGTATGAGACACCATGCAATTAACACTGAATTGTATGCTTGTACAAGGGGAAGAGCTAAAGGGCTGTGGTCCAATGCCTCCCCCAGAGCCAGGCATCCCCACGCCCCCCTAATCTAATGCCTCATTCCTCCCCCCAGAGCCAGGTACTCCAGCCCCCCCAGACTAATGCCTCACTCCTCCCCAGAGCCAGGCACCTGTAACCTAATGCCTTCCCCCTCCCCCAGAGCCAGGTACCCTTCAGGCACCCGCAACCTAATGCCTCCCCCAGAGTCAGGCACTCCAGCCCCCCCCATACCTAATGCCTGGGTCCCGGAGCTGCCATCGCCACGTCGCTGCCACACACTTCTTCCTCAGGTGCTGGGGTGGTGTGAGTACAGTGGCCAGCTGTGAGCAGGCGCTTGATGCCTGTGCAGAGCGGCCTGGCTGGCTGTGAGCATGTGCTGAGTGCCATGTGCAGAGCGGCCCAGCTGGCTGTGAGCAGTCATTGCGGTGCAGTGCGCAGAGTGGCTGGCCAGCTGTAACCTGCACTCAGCCATGTGCTCCGAGCGGCCAGCGGGCCACACTTTATTCTTTTATAAAATGTAGTGGCGGGCCGCAAAAAACTTTGATCGGGCCGCATGCGGCCCTCCAGATGCCTGTTTGACATGCCTGTTCTAAGGCTTCCCTGTGGAGTTGGCTTGTGGAAATGGCCTGGAACAATATGGTGACTTTGAGATGCTTCTCTATCAGTTTCTTGTAGCATGGACACTCTAATTGACTATTTCTTTCCTTCCCCCCCCCCCCCCATCCCCTCTTTATTTAGAAACGGGACTTCTAATAACTCCATTCATCTGAAGAAGTGGGTTGTGCTCACAAAAGCTCAGGATACCATCTATGGCTGTGTCTAGACTGGCAAGATTTTGCACAAAAGCAGCCGCTTTTGTGCAAAAACTTGCCAGCTGTCTACACTGGCCGCTTGAATTTGCGCAAGAACACTGACGATCTAATGTAAGATTGTCAGTGTTCTTGCGCAAATACTATGATGCTCCCGCTCAGGGATAAGCCCTCTTGCGCAAGAATACTTGCGCAAGCTGGCCAGTGTAGACAGGGAAGAACTGTTTTGCGCAAAAAAGCCCCGATGGCGATCGGGGCTTTCTTGCGCAAAATCGCGTCTAGACTGGCCACGGATGCTTTTGCGCAAAAGCATTTTTTGTGCAGAGGCACCCATGCCAATCTAGATGCTCTTTTGCGGAAATGCTTTTAACGGAAAAAAATTTCCGTTAAAAGCATTTCTGCAAAATCATGCCAGTCTAGACGCAGCCTATGTGTTTTGTTAATCTTTAATGTGCTGTGAGATTATTTGTTTTTAAAGTTTTTTCTGTGAAAACTAGTTTGTTTTGAGGAAGTTATTCTGTCTTGCAAATTCTTTTGTGGAGGTGACAGAATTAGAAAACGTAAACCTTGTGCTCAGTAGTCCCGTGAACCACAAAACAACTGTTGCTTGTCCTTTAAACATTCTTTACCTTTTTTGTTGATATAACTCAGTCTAATTAGGACCAGTATTATCCCTCCATTCTTCCTGTTGTCGGTGCTGAGATCAGTTGTCAGTTTCTTGCATAAGAGATGTACAGTGGGGTTTGTTTACTTAGCATAAGAGGAGGATAAAAATCTTGTGGAAGGGTAGGTAGTATTACTTGATGCTTGTGGTAAGTTTAGTTTAATCTTTTCCACAATTACTCTCTCTAAATGTGGAGTACATATTTTCTCACAAGTGGGAGACTTGAAAGGTCTTTTATCTACTCAGTCTCTCTGCTAATATAGGATTATTCCCTGTTGTGCATTTACTAATGTTTTGTCCAGTCTAACTTTAATTGATCTGGGCACTGAGATTTTTCCAAGGAAAGTATTTTACAGCCTAGTAGATCTGTCAGGAAGCTTTCTCTGAACTTCAGCATAAATGATCCTTTCTTTTATTCTGTAACTTCTAATTACACCCTTTGTATGATTGTAAAAACACCCTTTTTATGTATGTATGGCCTTCCATATGTACCACCTGATTTGTTGTTCTTTTCTCCTTACTCAGTTTCTCCAGATATCTAAGTGGTTTTTATTCAATGTATTTTATACCCACCTGTGTGGGGCTTAGAGGAAGGTACAGGTTGAACCTCTCTGAACTGGGACTCTCTGGTGCAGCAACATCTGTGGTCCCATGGCCGCGGGAGTGTGCTGAGCTGACCCCAGGGCCACGAGAGCACCAGTGGGCTGCAGAGGGGAAGTGGTCTGCCGTTGGGGGCCAGGAGCCCCAATGGCGAGGTCCTGCTCAGCCACTGCAAGGCTGGCAGGGCCAGGAGCCCCAGTGGTAGGGCTGGAAGCCATGGCGGTGGGATTGAGTGCTGTTGCAGCAGGGCTGGCGGGGCAGGGAACCTGACATCACAGCAGATTGCTGGCAGGCCCAGGGGGACTTCTAGGGCAGCAGGCCGGCAGCAAGGGGGAATCGGCAAGGAGGCCAGTGTCTGAACCAGGAGGAGCCAGGCTGGGTGCCAAGAAGTGGCAGGTTCACTTGGGGTGGCAGCACAGGGGGCAGAAAGCCCTTGCACAGAGCCAGAAGCAGCCACTGCCACTTTGGCCCCACATGAGGCTGACAACTCCTAGGCCGTGTGGGCTGGAACAGCTCCCCCCGCCAGCCCTTGTTTAATTAGTTAACTGGTTAAACATTAAGTTTAACCAGTTAACTGATTAAATGGGATTCTTGCGTGTCTAATTCAAACTTATTCACTGTTTACATATAACAATTTTAGCAATAATTTGAAATATTAAATATTTCTTGGGTCAGGTTTTTCTTGTGAGGAAAATAATTGGTCCTGATGCTGGGCAGCTTTATGCAATGAAAGTGTTGAAAAAAGCTTCTCTAAAAGGTAAGTGTGTTTTTCTTTATAAAGATCTTGAAAAATATTTTTGTTACTTCATGTGTTGAAGTCAGTATTGTAAATATTTCTATATTAAATCGCCTTCTGTCTTAAATTAGCTGTTCCTTCTGTGAAATCATAATCCTTTCTTTTGCATCGGTTTTTTATTGAACTTTTTGAGGTGTTAATTATTAATAGGCATTAATAATTATTTCAAACCTGTCCAGCCAGATTACTTTTTTGTGCATTAACTTGCTGTATGTCCATTTAGTATTTTTGTTGTTACATCAAGAGAATTATAGTTTTCCTGTATTTTCCATGGTTCTCATTTGATCAAAATTGTTCCTTTCTCCAATTTTGAGTCAACCTTGGTTTATTTTGGAAGGCAAAAACAGACACCTCACTGGACTCTATTCCACTTTGGATTATGTTTGGCCTTGAAGTTACACTGGTAGAAAATCCAAAATATGGTTTTAATACACAAAAACATAATCATAAGGGGCAGAATTCAGAAGTTTGAGTTAATTGAAATTCCTTCTCCCCAAAAAACAACCAACCCAGTTTTCCCCAATTTTTTTGCAGTTCTTGAACTGAAACTTGATAGGTCACTTAAAACATAGCAGGATTTGTTGCAAAATTTAGAAGGATAAAGTATATGGCATTAGGAGGGGGAAAATAAAATAAATGAATATAAAAGCAGTGATTTAAAGGAAAAATAAAGATGATTTTGTATTTCTCTGGCTATTTAGAATTTACTGTCTGTTCCTTCCTACCCTACCTTCAACTTTACTGAAATAGAGAATTATTTAATATTATTCTGTTTTTTTTTTTCAGTACGAGATAGAGTTCGTACAAAGATGGAGAGAGATATATTAGTAGAAGTAAATCATCCATTTATCGTCAAACTGCACTATGGTTGGTATTTTTGTTTTATTGCCTATATATTTTGGCAGGTTTAGTGTGTTAAGAAGCAAATGACTAATGCCCTTAATAGTGGGAGTGCATTCAATCTAATCTTATTCTGCCTTACTTATGTTAAATTATTGTAAGCAAGTACAGATAATGTGAAAGCCAGGCATAGATGACTAGAAGTCACTACCTTCCACTATGTATTAACTAAGGACGGTAAGGAAAAAAAGTTTCTTGCCATGATGATGCTTTATCTACAGAAAGTGACATTAATAGACGAATATCAATCCACCCTTTCTGAAGCATTAACCTCCACAGAGTTAAATAAACCAGTATTTTCTGCCTTTGAGAGGTTTGAATATACACAGTTATGTAAGGATACCTTTTATAATTACTGAACATATCTCAGTTTTCACTATTATAGTCTACATCTCACGTTGTCTCAGAGCATGTGCCCAGTCCACTCTGTATTGATGGCCTGTGCCTGTACTATAGAGGCTTGTCATTTAGGCCTTTTGTGTCAGTTTTCTTCTGCACAATATGAATACTTCTTGAATGTAATCCTCTCAGGGATATATTTCTCATATGTATCAGCTTATTGTGCCAGTGTAGTTCAGATCAGGATAGTGCTTTTTCCAAGAGGCTAAAGAGTTCATTAAATAAAACATGCACGTGATCAATTTAACATACTTAAAACAATTCCTAAGCACTTAATCAAGAAATCATAGTTCTTCGAGTGATTGCTCATGTACATTCCACGTAGGTGTGCATGCATCATTGGAAGCTTTTCCCTTAGCAGTACCCGTTGGGCAACAGGGCAGTCCCCTGGAGTGGCACCGGTATATCAGCTGATATATATTCCTGCTGGCCCTCCACCCCCTCGGTTCCTCCTTACCCCTCCTGAAGTTGGAAAGTACCTTTGCTCTTGCTATGCAAGTGGGTCTTAGCAGTTCTTCTAGTTGATTCAGTAGTTAGTTCTCAGTTCATTGTTCTTATCTAATGTTTTATTAGCTGTTAAGTATTGTTCTTAGTTTTAAGTACTCAGGCACAGGGCTTCCCCCATGCTCCCTGACCCCAGGGTTTCAATCCCTGTGAAAAGTGCCCATAGCTTATGCCCTCAGGCAGCCTGTCTTAAGTGCCTGGGAGAGGCCCATTTGTCTGAGGCCGGTAAGATCTGCAAGGCTTTCAAGCTGTGTACCAGGCGGGAAAGTGAGTCTCACTTGAAGATTATCCTGATGGAGGAGGCCTTACATCTGGCACTGGCATCTGATTCAGCACCGGCAACCCAGAGTGCACCGGCATTGGTGCATGAGGCACCTAGCCATTCTTGCACCGCCCCGGCATTGTGCAGGCCTTGGCACAGGTTGCAGTACCCCATGCCTCAGAAGAAGAGAATACCTAGCAGGGCCAGGTCTCTCTCGAGGCACGTGCCTTCCATGCACACTCAAGTGGGGCACGTGGCACCAACGGGCATGGCACCAGGACCTTCGTGGTTGGATTGGCATTGCTCAAGTCTGCGCCTTGATGCCAGCCTCGTGGGGTTTTTCTGGAGCCCTCCACTCCAGATACTTTTGAGGCAGCAAGAGAGCTAATTGAGCTGACCTCTTCCCCGAACCAGGCACCGGACCCAGCCAAGAAGCGAGCATCTAGACAGTACAGCCCCGTGGCCTTGGCACCCAACGCTCTGGTCCCAGATGCTAGAGGGTCCCATCGTTCTACTCAGTGCTGATAACCTCGTCCCCGGTTCAGGGTGCAGCACCAACTCCGCCCTCGGCACTGTGACCATAGCCCCTACCCCTTCTTGAGCACTGGCACAGGGGCTTCGGGCAGTACCGACTGCAGCACCAGATGCAGTAGCAGTGGCCTCAGCCTACCCCGGTGCCAGTGTTACAGCACCTTTTTGGACCCCCTGGGCCTACCATCAGAGCCAGGGGATGGGCCCATCCAGACCAGAGTTGGTCTTCTCAGGGCCAAGGGCTCCCCTGCTCCCTGATGTCCCCGGAGCATCACCAGGAAAAGGGGGCCTCCCACCGCTCAGTCCGTTACTGTGGCCTCTTCTGTGGTTTCACAAGCTCTCTTGCCAGCTTGGGATCCAGAGGTGATGGGTATGAAGGGGTCCTCGTCCTCCTCACCTGATGAGGCACTTGCTGGCTCTTTCCCATCCATGGACTTGAAGTCCCATGAGGGACTTCTTTGCTAACTGGCTCAGAGCTTGGGAGTCCAGGCGGAGAGGGTGTTGGAGGATTTGGACCCTATGGTCAACATCCTGCAGGCCGACACCCCTACCAGAGTGTCCCTGCTGATTAATAAGACTGTGAACAAGATCACATAGACACTCTGGCAGACCCTGGCCTCTATCCGGCCGACAGACGAGGTATTTTGTTCCACAGGGGAGGAACAAAGTTGTTTTTTTCACACCCGCCTCCGGGGTCCCTGGTTGTTCAGGCAGTGAACCAGAGGGAGAAGCAGGGCCAGCTGGGCGCCACCCCCAATAGCAGGGATGCCGAGAAAATGGAACTTTTGGGCAGAAAGGCCTACGTGTCTGGGTGTCTTCAACTTAGCGAACCAGCAGTTTCTGCTGGGTCGCTATTCCTATAACACCTGGTCGAACGTGGGCAAGTTTGCCGAGCTAGCCCTAGGGAATCTCGGCCAGTGTGTGGAGCCCTAATGGAAAAGGGCACGGTGGTCTCCCGGGCTGCCCTGCAGGCCGCCCTGGACACGGCCGATACAGTTGCCCGTACTATGGCCACGGGGCTGGTTCTGCGTCGCAGCTCTTGGCTGCTGGTGTCTGGAATGCCCACCGAACTCCAGAACACTATTTAAGACCTTCCGTTTGAGGGTTCATTCCTCTTCTCCAAACAGACCGACCAACACCTGCATGGTCCCAGGCTACCTTGAAGTACCTGGGAATTCATACCCTGGTTAATCAACGGCATTCCCTTTCGGACAGGAATGCCCTTTGGCCCTCTCAGCAGGGCACCTGCCCCGATTTCTTCTGCCGCATAGGGAGAAATGGCAATGGGGGGAACAGCAGATGATAGTCTCGCCCAGCCCTGGACCATGGCCAGGACCCATCCAACAAGCCCCCAGGTCCTCATCAAGAGTTTTGAGGGTACGCTCGAAGACATCTTATCAGCCACACCTTTCCTGTTCAGGGACCACTTATTCCCTTTCTGCCCAGCTTGGGAATCCATTACCTCGAACTGTTGGGTCTTGGAAATGGTAGAGGGGGGTTTTACCGACCCCTCCTGCCCCATCCCTTTTCAGTGACCCCTCTCATGAGCATCTCCTTTGGGAGGAGGTCTAGCAGCTCTTATCCCTGGGGGCAGCCAAAGCAGTTGCTCAGCGTTTCCAGGGCAAGGGTTTCTACTCCTGATACTTCCTGGTCTCCCAAGGTCAAGGGAGGGTTTTGGCCTGTCCTAGAACTCAGGGAATTCATAAAAGAACTATTCCTTTATCACCAAGGTCAAATTCAGATGGCTACTTTGGCGTCTATCATTCCCTCCCTACGTCAGAGTCTGGTACGCTGCCCTCGATCTAAAAGATGCCTATTTCCATATTTCCATTGCACCGCACCACAGGTGATTCCTTCGCTTTATAGTGGGCCAGGACCACTATCCATTTATAGCCCTTCCTTTTGGCCTTTCTCTGGTCCCTCGAGTGTTCATGATATGTATGGCCATTGTGGCCACTGCACTGAGGGGGGGAGGCGTGTCAGGGTGTTTCCCTACATGGCTGATTGGCTCTTTCAAGGCTCTTCGCTGGATTAGCTGCTAGCCCACATCACTCTAGTGCAAGACCTTTTTTGCAAGCTGGGGCTGCTCCTGAACATGGCCAAGTTGACCCTAGTTCCCACCCAGGTCATAGAGTTTGTGGGGGCCCACCTGGACTCAGTGTTGGACATGGACTCCCTTCCTAGATCCCGCTTTGTGGTGATCAAGGCGGTCATCCAAGGCATGCGGGAGTTCTCGATGACCATGGCCAAGTCTTGCATGTGCCTCCTGGGACTGATGGCTGCATGCATCTATATCATTCAACTCACCAGGCTTTGCAAGCACCCTCTGCACATGTGACTTGCACAAGTTCACAACCCATCTCTGCACCCTTGGGACAGAGTGGTGACCATTCCTCCCAATGTCATGTGCTCTCTGGACTGGTAGACTCAGTAGGAGGTGGTCTGCGCCAGAATCCCGTTCTCCAGACCTCTGCCAATCCTCAGGTTAGTGACGGACGCGTCCGACACCAGTTGGGGGATGCACCTTGGAGATATGCAGATTCAAGGTATGTGGTCAAGGGACAACCTCTCCCTGCATATCAGTGTCAGGGAGCTCTGGGCAGCCCGCCTCACCAGTGCAGCCTTTCTCTGTTGGCTCTGGGCAAAATGGTCTTTATATTCTCTGACAGTACGTCAGCAGTCATCTATATCAACAGGCAGGGCAGGGCCCGCTCCCCTCCCCTGTGTTGGGAAGCCCTTCAGCTCTGGGAGCTATGCATCGGGGCAGATATTCAACCGGTTGCCTCCTATCTCCCAGGGTCCCAGAACATTCTGTTGGATCAGCTGAACAGGTCCTTTGCCAGATACAAGTGGTCCCTCAGAGGGGATATGGCGCTCCAAGTCTTCTGCAAGTGGGGCTTTCTCCTTCTGGACTTGTTTGTTTCGAGGCGCAACAGGAAGTGCCCAATATTCTGTTCCCTTCTGGGTTAGGGTGCATTCCCTGGGAGATGCACTCCTTACCCCCTGGCCTGAGGGTATACTTTATGCCTTCCCGTCTTTCCCGCTGGTCCACAAGGTATTCCTGTGGGTTTGGGAATTCAGAGCATCCCTGATCCTCATTGTGCCGGCATGGCCAAGACAGCACTGGTCCTGTGAGAGACCAATTGCCCTCCCGTTGGTCCCGGACCTCATCACAAACCTGCAGTCCCTGCACCTAATGGCATGGAAACTCCATGGCTAACAGTGGGAGAGCTGCTGTGTTCAGACCGGGTGCAGGAGGCCTTACTTGGAAGTAGGAAACCTTCCACTAGAGCACCTGACGTGGCCAAGTGGAAGCGCTTCTATATCTGGGCTGTCCAGGAGGGGTATTACTCATGGAGGTCCAGATCCCAGTTGTCCTGGACTGTCTCCTGGGTCTTAGATTACAGGGGTCATCCTCCTCCTCAGTGAGGGTACACCTGGTGGCCATCTCCACTGTCCACCCGGGCTCCCGGGGCAAAACCCACTTTGCGGATCCCATGGTACACAGGTTCCTGAAAGGGTTGGACAGACCTTATGCGCATGTTCATCAGCCTGTCCCACAATGGGATCTTGACCTGGTCCTGTCCAAGCACATGAGGGCCTCCTTTCAAGCCCCTGGCGACATGCTTGCTGCTGCACCTTTCTTGGAAGATGTCTTTCCTGGTGGCTATCTTGTCAGCCAGCTGTGTGTCCGAGCTGAGGGCCCTCACCTTGGACCCTCTGCACACAGTTTTCTTTAAGGATAAAGTCAGATTACGCCCCCACCCTGCCTTCCTTCTGAAGGTGATGTCTCATTTTCATGTCTCCAGGGTATTTTCCTCCCAGTTTTTTTTTATCCCAAACCCCATGCTTCGGGTAAGGAACAGGTGTAACACACTTTAGATGTTAGGAGAGGTTTAGCCTTCTATTTGGAAGGAACAAAGCCATTTCGTAAATCCCCACAGCTCTTTGTAGCAATTGTGGAGAGGCTGCGGGGCCAGCCTGTCTCTGCACAGAGGATCTGTTCATGGATCATATCCTGTATCAAGGAGTGTTACGGGCTGGCTGGGGTGCCAGCCCCTCCCCTCAAAGCCCACTCCACCAGGGCTCAGGCCTCCTCTATAGCATTTGTGGCCTGGGTCCTGATCCTGGACATCTGCAGGGCTGCCACATGGTCTTCTCCCCACACTTTCTCCAATCATTATGTGCTGGGTCATCAGGCAAGGGAGCCTGGGGAGGATCAGCCCTGGGGAGGGTTGTCCTCCGATTGGTTGAAGGTTAAAACTCGACTCCGCCTCCTTGGGTTTCTGCTTTGGAGTCACCTACATGGAATGGCTTAAACAACGAACAGTCTAGTAGCACCTTAAAGACTAACAAAATATGTAGATGGTATCATGAGATTTCATGGGCAAAACCCACTTCTTCAGATGACCGGAGTATTAAAAACTTCCCTGCCCCCCCCTTACTTCCAACTAGTTTTCTTTATAGGGAAGGACACAATCAACTTGAAATCCACCCAATTTAAAATAAATTAAGCCTGGTTTCAGCTACTATACTTCCCCCGTAGATTTTTATAGTACAGGTTGAATCTTTTTAATCCAGCACCCTCAAGACCTGACCAGTGCGAAACCAGAGAATTTGCCAAACCATTGGAGGTCATATTGTCTAGCAGTATTACCAACACTTCCATTGCTTACTGGGCTCTTAGAAGACATTTAGGGGTAACTTAGAGCTAAATAACACAGAATGCTGAGTACCAGGACTGGTGGCTGTAAACCTACTTTGTAGGACTGTGGGAAATTTGGCCACAATCATAAGAGGACATCCGACTAACTGAAATCATGCCAGACTACAAATGTTGCTGGACAGAGTGCTGGAGAGGTTTTCTCACTTAAAATATTTTTCTCCCTTGTTGCTGTACCAGACAAAAGTGGAAGTTGACTGACTTTATGGGGAAAACTGAATCTGACTCTGCAACAAATGGGGAGGAGGAATCTTTTAGCTTTTATATTTCATTTATGGTAACCTTTTAAAAACCAACTGTAGGTAAAAAGCTTTTTACCAGAAGTTAAAAAAGAATGTCCTTTTAAAATTTGATTGGCATGACCTGTTTCAAATGTATTTCAAAGGTTAAAATGTAATTACTTAACTTTCAGTGCAAGGGGTAGGAGTAAGAAACTTTGTGTGCTTCTCCCATTCCCTATATGTATATATGAGCAAGTCACACAGAATTTGATCCCTTGCTCATTTTTCAATACTGTGTCTTTGTCATGGGGTCCACTTACTGCTAGTGGCTCCCTGTCTTGGCAGTCCTGGGGATTAGTTCTGCCTTCCTCTGGTGGTGGTGTCCTTATCAATCACCCCTTTTTCACTTTGTAGGCCCCTCTGGCTACAGGAACTGCAGCCACCTTGTGACTTGCTGCTTAATTGGTTGGTTGGGGTCCTCCTGGCCTAATTCAGCCTTCTCAGAGGCCAGTATGAGGAATACGCTCAATTATAGCCCTATAACATATGCACTAATATTAAGCTCCCCAAAGACTTCCTATGGATTTAGCTTTTCAGTTTTTAAAGCCAGTACTTTGCAGCAATTTTAGGTACAATAATATTAATCTCATACAAAAACAGACTAGCACAGTTTGGGGTATGGAGGTACATGGATGACCTGTTTGAATGATTAATCTTTTAATTTTTCATATTGTTATGTTGGATCCTAACAACTTGTGAACAAATTTTATTGTTGTGGAACCTTAATTGCCATATCAATAATTCAGAATATAATTGGGGTACAAATATTAGGGGTCTCCTTGTGCTTAGCAAAGATGCAATAGAGCGGCAGTTCTGCTGAGAGATCTTTTATCAAATACGTGAATATAGTACATTTTGGTTCAGTATTCATGTGGCTCACAAATTTCAGTGGTTTGTATGAAACTGTCATGCCTAATTGAATTACCTCAGTTCATAAGGAACTGTGCTCTATTTTAGTAAAGTTGTAAAAAAGCAGTATAAAAAAGTTGTGTAAAAGCCTGTGTTGTCTAATTTCGGCATTGTCACATAAAACTATCCATTAAGTTTTGTGTTTTTAAAATCAGCCTTTCAGACTGAAGGGAAGCTATATTTAATATTGGATTTTCTCAGGGGAGGAGATGTGTTCACACGATTATCCAAAGAGGTAAGTACTGACGTTTTAACCAAATACAATAGTAAAAAAAAGTCAAAGATGCACAGAAATTAAATCTGGAAAATGTCATCCTTATTTAACCCACTACCAATATCAGATTGTTCCTTATTTCTTTTTTCTCTAATTTTTCTCCCGTTCATTATTAGGAACACAGTTGAACTGTCATTCTGTCTCTTGGGACAATGTTCCATAGCTTAAGAAGGCTCCATGTCAGACTTCTAATAATTGACCTAAATTCCTTTTATGTACCTTCCTATACCAAATTCTCTAAAATGGTCTTGTTACATAGAGAACTAATTGAGGTAGATCAGGTTTATAAGATATATAACAGAGGTGTGATTAGACTTTGAAGTCAGTTTAGCTGCCTCTGAGATCTTTTGAATCATCTTAGTATTTAGTTTTTTGAATTTGGAAAACATTTTCTAGGAAATTTTTTCCCAATTTTAGAGAAATCACAACCCTGGTTGATAGCTCACCATTGTTTGGGGGTGAGGAGTCTTAATAGTGCTTCTTGGTTAATTTGTGAAATTACATGTGGACTAGAATGGTATTTCTAATATTTCAAGCTAATAAATATTTTTCAAAACTTTTCTATAAAAATTCTAGATGTTGAATTAAATTTTTGACGATACCTTCATAATGAGAGTTAAGTGCTTTATAGATTTCACAAGTGTATTTCTCATTTTGGAACTGCTTCCATAATATTGAGACATTCCTCTTGATCATGTCTAATAGAAGACATTACTAGTGGACAAACTAGCTGACTGACTGACTTTGATAAGCAGGACTTGACAAACGGCAGCGAAAGCCGCTCGCCAGCCCCGCACTGTGCATGTGCAAGAGCCGCATTGCGCATGCGCTCGCCACCGGTAAACGGGGCATGCGGCTGAAATCTACTTGCCACGGGCGAGTAGATTCTATAGTTTGTCGAGCCCTGATGACAAGAAATACATTGTCAGTAGTTGTTTCAAATTAGCATCCTTTATCTTTAAGAACGAATGAACTAGATTTTCTCAGTGAATCTGTTTCCCTAAAGTCAAGTTACATATTGGGGATAGGTCAGGAAATAAAGTGAGCTTAACTAGTATATGCCCTAAAATTACATTGAACTCTTTTTATTAGCTTGCAATAGTATTTCACAACAAAACTCAACAGAAATACCCTGTGGCTGTGCTATAAAAATATTGATACAGTTGTCTATTTCTAAGAGTAAGCAGTTATAAGAATAAATGTTGCATAAAGCAGGAAAGTGCTCAATCTCTACTTCCATTTGATCTGGCATGTCTCCTTTAAGAAATCCCAGCATAATAGGAAACTAGGGGGTTGCGCCCCCTACTTGCTGTGCTCTCCTCTTCCCCCCCCCCCCCCGTTGCGGGGGATAGGCAACCCCAGCTCTCCCCCTAACCACCAGGGAGGACCGGGCTTTGGCCGTGCCACCAGGGCCCCTTTGCCCTCTCCCCCTCCAATGATCTAGGGGGGCTGGAGGTGGCCCCCTCCCCACACCCTGGCCCCCTCACACTCTCTCAGGGTCAGGGGTGGGGGGTGGGGGCCAGGCCAGCCTTGCCCTGGTCCCGCTCCTTGGCGGCCAGAGGGAGGAAAGGGCCAGGAAGAGGGTGGAAGGAGCTGGGGGAGGGGGAGGGAAGAGCAGGAGTGGGTGGGGCATAAGCCGTGGTGGCCTCAGGGCTAGGGGAAAGGACTGGGGATGGGGCAAGAGCCGGGGCGGCCTTGGAGCTGGGGGGAGGGAGGGGCAAGAGCCAGGGCCGGTGGGGCCTTGAACCCTCCCAGGAGAGCAGAGCCTCAGCCTTGGCTCAACCCTCCAGCAGCCAGGGGGAGAGAACCAGGCCAGCTTCGACCCAGCCCAACCCTGGTGACCGGAGGGAGAGAGCCGGGCTAGTCTCAGCCTGGCCCAACTCCCTGGTGGCCAGTGGGGTGAGGGGAGAGCCGGGGTTGGTCTGGCCTTGGGCCGACCTGGCAGCCAGGGGGAGAGAGCTGGGGCAGGGTGGGACTGCCATGACCCAGCCTGGCCCTCCCTGGGGGGCGGGGGAGGGGAGGGAGGGAAGAGCTGGGAAAGCCTCCCCCCAGAGAGGAGGCTTGGCAAGCATAGCGAGCAGGGGGCAATGCCCCCTAGTTAGTTTTAATTTTGTAAGAGCTGGGTTGTGAGGAAGTCTATTAAATAATTTTCAGGGTTAGATCTACAGAAAACTGTGGTTGATAGTTTATTCTTGCATATCACCTGTATTTAGTGAAATTGTCTCTTGAGAATTTATAATACGTAGTCGTTATGAGACAAAATTTAGGGAAGCAGAAGAACTGTCTGTTTTTTAGATTGCAGTATTAGAAACTGACAAGATCTGAAGGTAAATCTATACAGTTCTTATTAGGTTATGTTTACAGAGGAAGATGTGAAATTCTACCTCGCAGAACTGGCCCTTGCTTTGGATCATCTACACAGCTTGGGGATCGTATACAGGGATCTGAAGCCAGAAAAGTAAAGTAAAATATATTTTATCCACTATATCTGTATTGTGTTTAATTGTTTCTTTGCATTTTTATTATACATATTTAGAATGATATAAAAGTAGAATAAAAGATTTTTTTATAAGATATCCATATTGGTTTTAGTAGTTAAATATATGCATTTATTGAAATATAATGTACAAATTTATTAAATTAGAATTTTGGGAAATTGGTTGATTTTTGTCTTTATTATATTTAAAATGCTTTATATAAATATTCCTGTTATGTGTATTGGTGAATGTGAATTTTAATTTTCAGCATTTTGCTTGATGAAGCAGGACATATCAAGTTAACAGGTAGGTAAAATTTAATAGTATAGCTCTTAAATATTTTAATAAGATATTATAGCCAGACTGTTTTTATATCAGCTTGTGGTTTTGGTTGCTTAAGGTATTTTAGTGCGGAGTTGCATAATTTCTTGTATGACAATCTTCATTTGCCAGTACTTAAGTTTTTTAAATGAATTATATAGCCTTGGATTGTTTAATCTGATCTCCATTAGCAGACTATCATGCCTATGCAGAATCTCATTGAAATTAGTGTGACTCCACGTGAATGAAATCTGCCCTCATGGGTTACATAGAAAGGTTGGAGCCATGATATTTGTATTACACCTACCACCAAAAAACAAAAAGAACCACCACGAAGGTTAATTTCTGTTGGTAAAGTGGTTAAAATGTTTATAAAATAGACATTGAAAGCTAATTCATTTTTAAAAATAAGATAAATTCAGATGGTATTTCATCAATAACAAAAATCACTGTTCAGGTTGAAGTGACTTATATACAGGTTGATTAATAAATTGTCTATCTGAAAATCAGCCGGTAATGTGATCAAAACTGAAATGCAACTAATGCTGACTCAGTCAAGAAAGGAAAGAAAAAGATTTAGTACAGACTACATGATTGCTAAAATATAAAATGTTCTTTACAAAAACATAAAATGTGAGTTCAGAAATTATAGTGTAATGAGTTTAAAAACAAAGATGCAGAAAAATTCTTACCCCAAAAAAGTGGTGCTTGAAAGTAAAGTTTGCCAACAAGACTCACAACACCTTGTACTTATGTAAATTAGTTTATAAATTATATTACAATAATAAAATAATATTGCCACTGATAACATAAAGGCCATTATATATTGTGCTGGATAAATATTAACAACCAATAGAAGCACCTTGCAAGGTTAAAGATTCATTATATATTGTACTAAATGGATGAGAGTTTAAATACATACAATAGTTTTTCCTGTAGCCTTTTATTCTTTCTTAAATTGCAGAATTACTGGATATTCATTATTTAAAAGCACTACAGGATATGGTTTTTGCTTCACACTTGCTTTAGACTTTTAGGCAACATCAGGGATTTGAATCTGTATACAGTATTATTGATTTCTGGATACCAATCTCTCAGACTTCTTCAGCTCTGAGCAGTTCTCTTTTGCTTTCTGTTTCTCTTACTTGAAATGCCAAAAATAAAAATTGAGGCATTTAATTTAGATTAAGTGCTTTTTCCTGACCATATTCAAAAACCTTTGCCATTTGGGGCTTTCACGCTTCAGGGACTAGTGGAAGTGGGATCAAAAGGGTGGAAGTTGTAAGAAATAAAGGCTACAAGATTATATTTTTTCACAGGATACATCAGTACTTTAAATTTAGTGTTAATTGGGATTCAAGGGAAAGAAAAGTTTCCAAAGAATTACAAGAGCTTTTTCCTATCAGCATTCGGAAGCTGCTTATAAAGAAGCTTTTTGAGTTAAAAATACTTATAAAATTCCATTTTCCATTTTACAATGGAAAAGAAAACTGAGGTATGTACTTGATATCAAGAAGTCTGACTTTGGCAAGTTTGTGTGCATCTAGAGTAGAAAAGGAGAGAAGCAGGTGAGTGAGCTGATACCTTGAAAACTGAGCGAGCTTGATGTGATAGCTGTGACAGTTGGGTCTGTGACTCTAAATGGAACTAAATTCCAACCTCCGAAATAAATATTTTTACAACAGCATATGGAGCAAAACTATATTCTTTAGAACATTCAAATAACCTTTTTTTATGTTGTATTCATTAGCTGATCACTTTAAGCTCCTTTAGTTTTTCCTGCCTCAAATAGATTCCTTGTGCTGCCACATAGCCCAGCTAAAATTCACTTTGAAAATAAATTCAGTTAAAATTCAGTGCCTGTGAAAATGACTGACTGTACAGCTGATTAAAATGAAGCATAGTTCAGACAGAAGTTGGAGCTCCCCCCCCGCTGTGCTTGCTGGAGCTGCAGCAGCTATGGAGAGGTGCTCCTCACCTGGCTCCAAGCTGCTGCAGTGAGGGGCCTGTGATAGGCTGTGTACTGAACCCCTCACTCCCAACCCCACCCCAGAACAATGATTTATGTGAAGCAAAACCAAAAATTGAGTAAGGCCCCAAGTAATACTGGGTGAATCTTCTAGTTACAAAACAAGTTGCAGGATATAGCCCACCCCCTGCTCTTTGTACCAGAAGAGATGCTCCCTAATACCCGCTGATAGGAAGGCAAAAAACCAAACCCTCACTTCACGAAAGCCTGTCTGGTGGTGTCCAGACCTCTGTTTTTCTGGAAATGGGTGACAGGAGAGGGATCACATGAGGATTACCTGTTGTTTTCCCTCCCTCTGGGGCACCTGGTATTGGCCACTGTCAGCAAAAAGGATACTGAGCTAGATGGACTATGGTCTGACCCAGTATGGCCATTCTTATGACAAATTCCCAGGTGCGGACAAAGGTATGTCAACTATTGACCTAGCTGCTGCCTGAGAGATGAAGATTATCCATGCTGATGGGAGAATGTCACACCTGGAGTATTTTGTCCAGTTCTGGACCCCCTACTATAGAAAGGATGTGGATGCATTGGAGAGGATCCAGCGGAGGGCAACCAAAATGATTAGGGGGCTGGAGCACATTACCTATGTGGAGAGACTGAGGGATTTGAAGATGGAGAAAGGCTGTTCACAGTAGTGAGGGATGGCAGAACAAGGAACAATGGTCTCAAGTTACAGTGGGGGAGGTCTACGTTGGATATTAGGAAAAAACTATTTCACTAGGAGGATGGTGAAGTACTGGAATGGGTTACCTAGGGAGCTGGTGGAATCTCCATCCCTAGAGGTTTTTAAGTCTCGGCTTGACAAAGCCTTGGCTGTATTGATTTAGTTGGGATTGGTCTTGCCTTGGGCAGGGGGCTGGACTTGATGACCTCCTGAGGTCTCTTCCAGCTCTATGATTCTATGATCTTTCTTGTCAGCATAGGTAGTGTTTACATTGTAATGCTGCAGTGGGGTAGTTGTACCTTTGTAGTATTTTAAGTGTAGACATACTCTGATTTTACAATAGCTTCTTTCTGTAATTTAAGGCTGTCTACCCCAGCAGTTATTTTGGGAAAACTCTTGCAGGTACACAGCTGTATTGTTCAGCTGTGCTGCTGTAAGCTTGTAAGTGTAGACATGGCTTCAGTGCATGTTTTCTGTGATGAAACATTCTTATTAAGAAAATCCTATAAAGCAAGCAGCAAGCGCTCAGCAAATAAGAAAAATAAAAGCAGACCCTTTTCATAATTTTAAGGTTTTAAATACCTAATTGTATGTGCACTAAGCAATGATAATGGTTGCTGAGACTTTCAGTTCGCTTTCAAATTTTCCTGGCACCGTAAAATAGATTTGAGTAATATTATTAAACTTTTGTTCTCCAATGAGCTTTAGAATAATGGTGGTTCATTCATAAACAGTCTTTCAGTGTTTGAATCCAAAATATGAAAATATTGTATAGAATATTGTTTTTAAAGTTCTTTACTAGATATATCTTTGTAATGCTGTTGTTGTAGACTTTGGACTCAGCAAAGAATCAGTAGATCAAGAAAAGAAGGCCTACTCTTTCTGTGGTACTGTAGAATACATGGCACCTGAAGTAGTAAACAGGCGAGGCCACAACCAGAGTGCTGATTGGTGGTCATTTGGTGTTCTCATGGTACTGTATAATTAATTGTATAATGTTGTTTCCAGTCAAATACTTTGCATGCCTCTCCAGAGTACTGTTAAATTTATTTAGAATAAACTTGCTCAAACGGAATTAGAACTTCTTTAGATTAAGGAGAAGCAGGTAACTGGATTACTACTAAAGAAACAATAGTTTGGAAAAAAATTGAATCTTGACATGTTTAGACCATCAGGAAATACATACATTTAAGAAATATTAACATGTGATTTTGAACAATTTTATTCAATCACTTTTCTAGGTTGTTGTTAGTCTTTGGTTTAAATGTTTCTTTGACACTTGGCTTATTAGCGTAAAAAAAATACAAAACAAAAGCCCACCTGAATTTGGCAAAGCATTCATTTAAAATGTTTGATGACGACAAGTCTGTTGAAGTAACAACATGGAAAAGTGGAATACACCAGTAATACCAGTAATGTATGCCAGAGTTGACAGGAAATTGTTATATCATTAGCATTTGTACTGAGGAGGAAAAATCAAGGCAAACAAACTTTTTGGCTACTTTTTTTGTGGTCTAGCAGTATATAGCTTCAGGCAGAAATCAATTTAACTTCTCAGATAGCTTTTGAATTGTGATCCATGATCCTCCATTGATCTGTACAGCCCTCCAGGATGTGTTGCCATCTTTTTGTCCCATGTACAGGAAATATTGATTGTCATGTAGTTTGCCTTTGAAGAGAAAATGTGAACTTTTTTGATATTTTTAAAGTTAAAATTAATATGCATTTGCTAATCACCCTGAAGACTTCTCAAATCTTAGTTTGTGTACTACAAGTGCAATACCATGTTACTTAAAATCTTGTAAGAGTACTTTTTAAAAAAAATAACAACTTGATGTTGATTAAATGTTTGTGCTTTTCAGTTTGAAATGCTTACTGGTACACTACCATTTCAAGGTAAAGATCGAAATGAAACTATGAATATGATACTGAAGTAAGTATTTTTCTTTTAATAGAATTCTTTTTGTTTTTGGAAAATAACAGAAAATGTAGATATACTGTAGCTTGTGTATTGTAATTTGCTGTCTTTCAGGCCCCCCAGAAGGGGACTTGAGCAGAAGGGGTGGGGCTGGAAGCTACAGAGTGTGAAGGAGAGAGAGAGACTCTTTGTGTGAGACGGACTTTGTGACATAGATTGTGTTTGTGTGTGGCCCAGAGATGGGAGAGTGTGTGGCCCAGACTGGCTGTGTGTGACAGTGACACAGTGCATGTGCTGGCTGCTGCTGGGTAAGCGTCTGAGAGAAGGCACATGCTGTCTCTTTAAGATGGGGAAAGCTGTCCTGCTCTGTTGTCTCCCCCTTCCCCTGCTCTGCCGAGATGGGGTGGGGGGGGGGGGGAGGAGAGTGTGTGTGAGAGAGAGCACGTACAAGCACTGAAATCATAGAAACAGGGCACTGCCTCTTAAACAGGCACCCCTCTGAGTCACTTACTATCCATGCTTCACATTGGAACACCTCTGCTGTGTGTCTCCCTCTCCCTGATCCCAGCTCTGCAGAGATGGGGTACAGGGCTGGGGGACACCCTGACTTTAGCACTCTCCCTTCCCCTTCCCTCCCCTCCCCCTGTTCTGCATAGCTGCAGGATGGAGCAAGGTGGGGAGAGGGGCATCTGAACATAAGCTGCCAGCTATAAGTATGCACACGCTGCTAATCACCTGGGTGGGATGGAGAGAAATGCTTGGCAGGCTGTATCCAGCCCTTGGGCCTGATTTTACCCACCCCTGCTTAAAACTGTTAGCATAAAGTTATGTGCTTGTGTAAAGTTAATACTCTGGTCCAGCAGTTTCCCTGGTCCGGCAGGACCACAGATGTCCCAGTGGAGGGCTGGTGGCTGGGAGCCCTGCAGTGGCGCTGTAGCCCAGGAGCGGGGCTGCAAAACCATGAGTCCACCAGTAGGGCTGGTGCCGACGCTGAGGGGGTTGGGGTACAGGAGGCAGCAGGGCTGGAGCCAAGCAGTGTAACTGCTCCGCGAGACTGGGAGTCAGCTGGGCCACCCGGCAGCACAACCAGGAGCCTGGCAGAAGCCCAAGCGAGGCTTGTCGCCCGGCGGCACAACTATACCGCAGCAAGGAGGGCTGCCTCGTGGGGATGGAGCCAGGTAGTGGGCTGTGCATGCTGGTGGCGGTGCTGCCACAGTGGGGTCAGGAGCCCTGCTTGCAGAGGAGCTGGCAGCAGAGGGAAGCTGGCAGCGATTCCGTGGCTCGGGGGTGGGGGTGGGGGGCGGGGAGGGCAGTGATGAGGTGGGCCCAGAAATGACCTTCCCTGGTCCAGCAAAATCCCTCATCCAGGACTAGTCAGGTCCCGAGGGTACCAGACCAAGGAGGTCCAACCTGTATTAAAAATAGGGGTAGTAAAGCACACTAGAGGCTTCATTTACCAAGTACCTGTCTATATGCTGGTTGTCTTATGTTGCAACGTCGCTTATTTTAAAATGTAAAAGAATCTATTTTATATAGATTGTTTATATGCTATACTCTCTATGTACGTATGTGTATATACACACACATCCTGCATAGAATAGATTCAACTATGTTGTAATAAGTGAGACAATATTATAGTTGTGACTGGTAAATGAGTCCTAGCTGTACACTATTGCCATTGTTTAAATGAAGGGGAGAGAGTGTACTGCTTTTGTGAGTGGTCAGAAAGGGGTACTCAGCAGCTTAAATGGTTAGTCTTGTGCAGGGCTGGGCAAACTATGGTCCACGGGCCGGATCTGGCCCACGGGAGCCTCAACTGGCTCCTTGCCTGCCCCACCCCTGCTCAGCACTCAGAAAAGCCAGCTGCAGGGCCATGTGGGCATCTCTGAATTCTGAGAGCAGGGTGAGAGACTTCTCATGCTGCCCCACTCCTAGTAGCTCCCATTGGCCGGTTTCCAGCCAGTAGCAGCTGCCTGTTTGTAGGACAGGCAGCATGTGAAGTGCCTTTCCCCCCTCATCTCCCAGGCTCACAGTGTTGAGTTCAGAGTGGCAAACATGGATCCTGCACCTACTCTGAGCACCTACAGAGGTGAGGAAGGCAGGGACCCTGACTAAGGAACCTGCTATGTAACTGACTCTAAGCTGTCCAGGTAAGGGCTCTGGCTGAGAGACTAGCTCTGGCACCCTAGCCCCTCCATCCCCTAACCCTCTGCCCCCTTCCTGCACCCCACTCCATGTAACCCAAACTTTCTGCACTCCCACTCCAGCCCCTATATACTTTCCCAGACCCTGCACCCCCTGCTGCATGCCTGACCCAGGTCAGAACTCCCTCCCAGACCCTGTATTCCCTCCTCTTATGCACTCCTCCCTTAGGCCAGCATACCTCCTGCGACCATACCCCTTTCCAGATCCTGCACCCCAAACACCTGCACCCATACTCAGGTCCCAGTCCCCTCCCAGATTGTGCACCCCCCTCCTAAATCCCAGTCTCCTGCCCCAGGTCACAATCTCCTCTTTCACACACACTCTCCCCGTCCCTTACTCCAACCTTCCTTCTGCACCCAACCTCCATCATTAATATAATGGAAGAGTGCGGCTCTCAACCACTTACCAAAATCTTGGAGTGTGCCCCTATAAAAAATTATTGCCCACCCTTGTTTTTTTGGGAGTTTCTGAGGTGAGGTTTTGTCCTGGATGCATGGTAGAAGGGAGCGTCTGTGGTTAATGTATAGCAGCATTGATGCAGAAGACTGAATACTTTACTACCTTTTTCAGGATTTGTAGCATAATGAATGTGTGTGTAGCATAATGTTACAATTCTGATAAATTCCAGGCTGAATTTGATGTTTTGATTATTAAGATGATTGTTCAAATCACTTAAGTTGTTTAAAATTAGTAATTGTGCTGACAAAATCTCAGTGAAGTTGACCCATTTGGCCTTATCTAACAACTTTAATGATCTAATTCTTGAGACTTTTTCTGGGTGGAGGAATAAACAGGTTACATGTAGGTACATTCCAGTGTTGGGCAGAGAAATAAACAGGTGACTTATGAAATGGGGTGTGTGTGTGTGTGTGTGTATTCATTCCAGTGCTGGCTATTTCCAAGTGCCTTCCAAAGTTGGTTCTGATAGGAAAAGATGAATGCTTTCTTTTTGTCATATTTCAGCATGTTTGGATAGATTTACGTTTACTTGAGCTCTAACTTTAAGTGCTTTATGCATGTTTAGTTTGAAGCCACTTATTTGTTTGAAAGCACTATACCTGCCTATGTGTTTTTTCTACAAAAAAAAGTAGCTTTTTAAATATTAATTTGAAATCCTGTTCATAGAATTTCACTGCCTTTGTGACATTTATTGATAGATCTGATGGTAGTGTCTTACCTTCAGTAAATAAGCCCAACTAGAGCATGTTTAGCAAAATATACTTTTTTTAAAGTCATAATTTCCCTGTTCTCTTTCTCCAGAGCAAAACTTGGAATGCCACAATTCCTTAGCCCTGAAGCTCAAAGCCTTCTAAGGATGTTGTTTAAAAGGAATCCATCAAATAGATTAGGTAACATCTTGTTTTGGTTCGTTCTTTTGACCCATCTATAATGTAATTTGAGAGCAATTTAATTGTGAAGTGAAACTTCATTGAATAGCCATATCAGTTCTTGGTTATTTAACAGATTTAATTTTCTCATATTTTCACAAGTTTTCAGTATGATTGTTCTGGGTTTGGCTCACCTGAGCAAATGATAGAGAAAGGTAGACTGAAAATGAGTTCCTTGGACCAGTTGTTCACCTAGATTTTGGATGCAGCATTCTATAGAGTTCCAATTCCATATCTCCTTTTAAGCAGTGCCAATAAAGCTGCCATGCTGCCTATAAAGGGAGCTTTGGAGTACATGAACTTTTGCTAACTGGATACACCAAATAAATTGGATTTGCAGGAATTAGAACCAGTTTATCCTCCTCTTAGTCACCTAAAGACCTTGCACTCTGAATCTGTATTCTAATCAGTTTTAATATGATGTGCATCATAGCCGTAGTGTTTTACCAAACTTTATCACATATTACAGGGCTACTCAACATATGGCCCTTTTGTTTGTGGCCCGCAGTGTGGTTTGGGTTTATGTGGGGCTCAACACGCGGCCCGTGGGTAGGAGCCAAAACAAAAAAAGTAGTCAATAGAATGGTCTTCTGTTGATATGCTTTTTAGTAGTTAAATTCCTTGACTGTCATTGCTCATTAAAAGTGCTGTCATATGGGTGGAAATGGGGTAAATATTGCATTTTATTAATATCAGCAGAACTGACTTAAATGAGGCCTGTGTGAGTAGCCTTGCCTTAATCTTTGTATTCATGCCCATCAGTGTGAAAAAAGCTGTTTGCATATATTTGCATGTATATGCAACTATAATTAAGTTGCAGCCCTCGGCATGTACTGTGAGTATCTTTGTGGCCCCCGGCGCTTCTAGAGTTGAGTAGCCCTGACATTTTATGTTGGATTCACTCAGCAATGAAGCCCATTTTGCAGGTCTTAAAAATGTCAGCAGTAAGGATGTTAAGAGGTGGGTAATTCACTAATCGTGTTGTCGATAAAAATTGTATTGACTACACAATTAGTTGATAAGGAAAGGCTTCCTCAGTCCAGGAGCTACCCCTGCTGTGGTTCTGCCATTTAAATGTAGTAAGAACCGGGTTCGCGGGCAGCCTGGCTTCTACTACATTTAAACTACAGAGGTGCAGCAGGGGTAGGTTGCAAACAGGGGCTTCTGCCAGAGTAGTCTCTGCACACGGCCAACGTGGGCCGCCGCGAACAGGGGCTGCTTCGCAGCAGCAGCCTCTGCCTGTGGCAAGCCTGGGCTAGCTGCGGGCAGAAACTGCTTTGCATCAGCCTCCCCTGTCCCCCCAAGGCAGCAACGTGGGGTGGGGTGGGGTGGGGTGGGGAAAGTAGCACCATAGAGACAATGCTGGGGGGAACCAGCTTTTAAGCCGGCTCCCACTAATAGTGGCTGCTGCTTCCTGATCTCCCCCCACTTGCCTCTTCTGTTACAGAGGCAGCAAGGGGGTGTAAGTGAGTGGTCAACTTGACTACCCGACTACTCGCTTACATCCCTAGTCAGCAGGCCATCATTCAAGGAAAAAAAGGAGCCTTTCTCTTACCTCTCTCAGCATACCTGTCTGTGGCTTAATATAGCATCCCATTTTACTGTTTTTGCCGGCAGCCCCTTCTCCATAGGTACATGGAACAGTAACTTATTAGACCATCCATATGGCTGTTATCCTAAACTAAGGTGCTGAAAAAATCAAGCAGCTGATGGGAAAAAAAACATATTCCCCAGCCATGGTCTCCAGCTATTTGTTAGAAGGTTTAATATTTGATTAATTAGTGACTTGTAGGGCGGTACTCCTGATTCTTTGTAAACTAATATATGTAAAGTTGCCCTTTGAGGAGGGCTTCTTTATATACCCAAAAGAAGTAAACAAGAAACAAGCCTATTTTTTCCTTTTTCTAAGTTCCCTTTAAATGTGATTGTTTTCTTCAACTAGTGTGACTCCTCCTATCTATACTCCAGTCTGTTCTTTGTCAAATAGCTTTCTTGTTTGTAAGCCCTAAACCTAGGCAGTATTCCATGAATAAGTGACTCCATGCAATTTTCCAAGAAACCAAGTGATTAACTTTTAATGCAATATTGTTTTACACTGAAGCTGGTTTTAATTTAGTCACTTTTGTTCCCTATAATTACAGGAGCAGGTTCAGATGGAGTTGAAGAAATCAAGAGACATCCTTTTTTTTCAACAGTTGATTGGAATGTAAGTAGAAAACAGGCCTATAATTGCAAAGCCATTTCTAGTTTTGCTACAGTATTTTGCAACATCTCTAAATTGCAGGATAATTAAACAGGCTATACTAGACAAGTGAGACTTCTGATTGTTTGTTCTGAGATTATTTCTCCTCATTGGCGTACAGTATTGAGGGTCTTACTAAAATTATAAACATACATTAACATTTTAATAGTGATTAGAATTGCAACATTCTAATCTTAAAATACCAAATTAAATGCCTTCAAAATGACTTAGAGGGGGGAGAGATACAGAAATTCATTCTTTGTGTCTGTCAGCGTAGAGCCCCCTATAGATGCCCATGTGCAAGAGATTGGATTTGTTTGAATGCAGTATTTGTGAGGGCTGTGCATGCATTCTGTGCCTCCTTGTTCTCACGTGTAAAGCTCTAAAAGGCAGTGTGGTCATAGTTAGGGATGTGAAAGTGTAAATGGTTAACCAATGAGCCTGGGCCTCATCAGAGGCAGCAGGGCAGGGATGAGGGGGACAGGTGGGGACTAGTGCTCCCGGGGAGCGTAAGTATTGGTTCCCAGGAAGGAGTTGCCTGCTTCCCCCTCCCTCTTCACACTACTGCCTCAAATATAGAGGCAGCAGCATGTGGAGGGAGCAGGCGGGAGCCGGCTTTTAAGCTGGCTTTCCATGAACGCCATCTTCCATGGATCCACCTGCCCCTTCCCCTTACGATGCTGCTCCCATGAGCATTGGTTCCCGCCTCTCTCCTCTCCTGCGTGGGGGGCGGGGTGGGAAGGGAAGGACAGTCAGCTCCGTGGGAGCCTGTATGCACGGGAAGCTATCTTAAAAGCCTGCCTCTCACATGCACTGACTTCGCCTCGTGTGTAAATGTGTAACCGTTGAAAATTTCGGCAGTCACGTTTACCAGGATAAACACATTTTAACATTCCCTAGTCATAATTCTCTCTCTTCCCTATTACTGTTTGTGGGAGTAAGGGCTGAATCCAGTGGGTGTCCATCCCACTACATCCACTGAATGTCAAATTCATCCTTTTCCCAGCTAATTTAGTGAAGGGAATTGATCTTCGCACTTATCCCATTTTCTAAAGAAAAATTTGGATATTTCATTAAAAAAGATTCCCCCATCCACCTCTTGCAGCATGGGAAGGTGCTTCACACCAGTACAGAGTCTAGTCATGGCTCAGTCCCCACCTGCCTTAGCATGGCTTTTTATACACTCGCTGACTGACTTAGACATTGCCTTTTTTGCCTAACCCTAGAGGAGAGCCATATCCCAGACAATGTGCTGTTCAGTGTGCTGATTGCTTCCCTCCAAGTCCCACAAATCCAGAGACACACAGTTCTAGTTACATCTGCTTGACTAATCCATGCAGGATTCTTCAACCTAGAAGAAACAATTGCCATCAGGATGAAGTGTCGAATCTGCACTGGCTATCTTCCCATCATGTAGGAATCGGGTTGATATAGAAAGGCGAGAAAGAGGACATTGTTGAAATTGGAGCTAGCAACTTCTGCATTGCTGCTTACATGCATGCATTGCTGAAAGAAGAGAAGCTGAGACATAACTTCATATAGAGCATAAATGCATCTCCAAACAATACTTGGAGCAATCCCACGAGGACATAAGCCATCACTTCTCCAAGAATGAAGCCTCCGTTCTCCATCTTGGTAGGACCAGCATACAGTGCAGGAACCCCAATACTTGTGTTAATGCCCACAACCAAACCAAGACATAGCTCCTTAGTGTTACCTTCCTGACCCTATTCAGAAGGCTTATTTATAGAGTTTGCCACAAACATGTGTGTCCTTGTTATTTTATTTAGGAGCTCTAGAAGAGGTATTATAGGAATACAGGGAAAAGGCTTCTACTCTTGATATTTCCTTATCCTGAAGAAGAGAAGGGGTCTTTGCTCAGTCTCCTTAAGTGTAGAATATGACAAATACCTACAGTGCTGCCTCATATTCAGGATGCTGACTCATCCTGAATATGAGTCATTTGTCATTTCATTCCTGCAGTTTGTGGCTCTCAGCTTTCAGGACGCATACTTTCACATAGCCATCAATCTGGCCCATAGTAAATAGCAGAGTGGTCTAAAACATTGTCAGTACCAAGTGTTGGGTCGAGTTAAGCATCTGCTCTTGGTCACTCATGCTGTGGGAGGTCATCTCAATGTATCAACAGTGCTTTCCACCTCTGAAGTTAGAACTATCCAGGCACTCCCCTGGCTGTGTGGTCTCTGAATACATAGTTGGTATATAGATCCTGTGTTTAGCATATTCTCCTGAGCTGAGATCTCCTGGTGCAATTGCTTCACCCCTGGGACCAGTGCTAATATCTTAATCTCTCCTGTAGCTTAAACACCCTTCCAGAACTCCAGGCACATGAATGTTCTGAGTGCATAAATTATCTGTTAAGGGGGACACATGTTAGGTATAAACCAACACAGGGCAGACAGACCTTGCACAAGATTCTAAACAACCACTACTCCATCTTTAACACAAGACTTGCTAGAGGGAACTAGCTAAAGATAGAGGGAACTATCCACAGACCACCTAAATGAAGTTCACTGACCACAGTTTGAGAACCTTTGATCTATACAAAAATAAGAAACACTTTTCCCTGACTTGGGTTCCTTGTCACTCTCCTGTACTTTTTGAGAATGGGTCTTGACTCCTCTGGAGGTATCTGGGGAATCTTCTGTTCTGGCTCATTGCTTTGCTTCTTAACCAGAGAGCCCCTCTCAGACCAGGTCACCTTGCTTTGACTTGGTTAGTCTACAACTAAACTGGGCCCCTCTGCTATGAAAGCACGCCCATCTTTTCCCTTCTGCCTAAAACTGCCTCAGTCATCTTCTGTTGACCCACTCAGTTTCTGTGGTATTTAAAGACTAGCATCAGCACCTTGATTTCTTTGTCCTGTACTTTCCAAATATCAGGTTCCTTGAGAAATGCTTCTCTTGGGCTCAAGTTAACAGTCACTGAGTTCTAATGACCCTCTTTAAAGTGTACCTGGTTTGCAAGTGATGTGATACACCACTTGTTAGCAAAGGTGGAATCCACATACCCCACAGTTTTCACAATAACAATTTCATAATGTCATCCAGAATTTCATTAAGTTCAGCACACATTCCTCAAATTTTCACACAAGATACTGCCATTTTTCTCTGAAAGTTGGTTTGTGGCAGTGAGAGTTTTCACAAAATGGTTGGTGGTGATAGTGTCATTCGCATTTACTCTTAACTGGAAATAAAGGGTAAAGAGACAGGTCTCAGTAGGAGAAGGTGGCTAGTCAAGAACATGCTGTTTCCCTGTTTGGGCCTTCTAGTGAAGAATGGAAAATCTTCTTTTAGATCAGTGTTAAGAGAAGCTATGATCAATTCTGTATAAGACTGTGTAGATTTTTTAGGTCAAAATCCTGTTTTGTAAACACTGCTTTTGAGAGCAAATCAAATGTGACAGTATAGACTTGCCTTAGGGTGTTAGATCATGTCAGCATAGTCTCTAGGGTGCTGCTTCTCAGACTTTACCTGAGGCCGTTACAGCTTTGGTTCAGGAGAGTTTTGCCTTCTGCGAAACAGCAGATGGACAAGAAAGTCGCTGTGCCACTTTATGCACTTGTAGATTTGTGGAACCTAAAACCTGTAATCATGAGAGGAATACTGCTCACATTCCTTTCCTCAACAAAAAAAATGAATTTAATCATGAATGTGTCATGGATAGGCTGAGAACCCACCAGGATGACATGCAAATGCAAGGCACCTGGTTCCCAGAAGATATGGGACTTGACATAAGTCCTGGAACTCAGAGTTGTCAAGTTAGCTTTTATGGCATTCCTACATGTCTTTTGAGATTTCACAGTGCAGATTCTGACTGACAGCACATATACAATCCACTGCATGTGCAAGCAGGTTGAGTTGTTTATTGCTTTTCTGCTGGCAATCATCAGACTCTGGACACAATGCTACCAACATAACTCTGATGGTTCTTCACCTTCCAGGAGTTAACAGTGATTTGTTGGCTTCTTGAGGAGACAATTCATAACCAGTCAGTAGAATCCTCTGCAAAGAGCCATTGTTAAGAAGATATTCCATTGTTACGGCAAGGCGTCGGTAGAGCTGTTTTGCAACCAGGGACTACGTCAAGTGTCAGAATTTCTGCTCCACAGGAGACGTGCCAAGGCATGTAGTCAGATATGTTCTTTGTGCATTGAAATCCAGGTCTCTTTTTCTCCTTCTGATGTTTGGGGTGAAGTCCAAAATCAAGATCTTATCTTTTCCTGTTAGTTGAGGCAGTTTTGGTTAACAGACGTGCTACAAATGTCTGCAAGGATGTGATCTTGCAGCAACACAGTTACGCCATCCACCCGACGTTCCTCAGCTTGATGGTCTGGATGTTGACTGCTTAGGTTTCATGGACAGGGATTGTTCTAAATAAGTCCAGGAGATCATGATACAGAGGAGGAGGATGTTGATGAGATGTCTGGGACTTATACAGATTTTGGTACTGCAGATCCTTGACTATTTACTGATATTAGAACACTCTGGCCTTTCATTTATTTCCATTAATGTCCTCCTCAGAATGATCTCTGCTTGCCAACCATCTTTATAGCCAGGCTTGGTCTTCTCCCTCTCTGCAGTATTAGGGTTCCTCACGGGTCTAATACATATTTACCTACTGGTCAATGAAGCTGATTCTGCTTGAGATTTCAGCATTGTCTATTCTTGGAGCCTTCCTTTGAGCCTCTTTCAGAATGCTCCTAGTTTCATCTGACTCTGAAGACAGTCTTCCTGATATCACTTAGATTAGGTGAGTGAGTGAGTTTCAAGCACTATTATGTTTGATCCATCCTTCATGGTGTTCCATAGACACAATGTGCTAATGAAACCTCAACCTACATTTCCTCCCAAGGGGGTTTCAGAATTCCCTCTGGATCAACCAAACTGCCTGTGTTTTTCCCTGTGCACATACTGGGCATCTCCAAATCTCTATTCTGAGAAAAATAATTTATTCAGCTTGTTTCTCTTTATTTTTGGATGGACTTGGCCACCCCAAGGGTCAGGCCATCTCAACACAAAGAATATTTAAATGGATAATGTGGTATGTCTCTCTGTATTACCAGTGGTTGGTGCAGCTCTTCTGCTGAACATCAGGCCTCACTTGCTTATCCTTTTCCTGCTTCAGAAATGTACCAGTGTCTAAAGGTTTGCAAGGTGGCAATGTGAAGTAATCTGCAGATTCTGGCAAACACTATACCTTAGACTTAGCTGCAAGAGCAGATGCCAAGTTTGGAAGAACAATGCTTCAAGGTGTGTTTGCACTAACAGAAGGGATTTTTCTTTTGATGTGGGAACAGAACTTCCTCAAATGAGGTTAGCGAAGACAACAGAAGCCTTCTTCCATTGGCACAGTTGCATTTACTCTGATCTGATGTAGTTTTTCATCCCCTAGCTCACACTGCTGTGATATAACTTTGAAGTATAGACGAGTCAGTCTGTCTATATTCTACTGGTGCTGCCGGAACTCTTCATTCTCACCATCTTGGGGGGAAGAGGGAGATGCTTCATGCCAGTCACCCACAGAGAATCCACACTGACAACATAGCCAAAAATGAACTCTTTCTTTATGTAGCTGGTTCTTTGAGATGCTGTTAGTGTGAATTCTACAACCCACTTTTTAATCTGTGCTGTGGGTGTCCTCAGATAATGCTGGCTTCAGATTGCAAGGCAATTGAGGGGAAGTTGCAGATGTAGTGCCCTTTGTGCCCTCAGAGTGAGGAGTGGGGTGCCTATAAGACCCTGTCTGACCAAGTGGATACAGCTATTCAAAAGACCTGTGATCGTGAGGAGTGTATGCATCTAAAGTGGGCTGTACACTATTAATATCTAAGAACCACAATTGTAAGTACCTGTTCTTTAATGAGCTTTGTGAAAATGTCATTTACAAAAAATCTTTTTTCATTAATATCAATATTAGAAGGGGAATGGATGGGAGAGGAAATGAGGGTAGGAAATCATTTATAGCAGTGGACAGTTACTCCTCTGCCCTTGTGGCAGGTTGTCCTTATGTTGTGGTTTCAGTCCTGTTTGCCCTGTTAGGATGGTGCAGACGCCACAACATGCTCTCTTGTCAGTAATACTTCTTGTTGGTGGTCAGTTTAGCCTAATGAATCAAAGCCTTGTGGATAAGGGGGAAGCAGTACATGTGGTATATCTTTAGTAAAGCTTTTGGTGCTGTCTTGCTTGACCATCTCATAAATAAACTAGGGAAATGCAACTGAGATGGAGCTACTACAAAATGGTGGCAAAACTGGTTGGCAGACCACTCCCAGAGTAGTTATCAGTGGTTCCCAGTCTTGCTAGAAGAACTTAATGAGCAAGGTTCTGCAGGAATCAGTTCTGGGTCCAATTGTGTTCAGTATCTTCATCAGTGATTTAGATAACGGCAAAGAGTACACTTACAAAGTTTGTGAATGATACCAAGCTGGGAGGGTTTACAAGTGCTTTGGAGGATAGGATTAAAACTCAGTATTCTGGAGATATGGTCTGAAGTAACTAGGATGACATTCAACAAGCATACATGCAAAGTAGTCGATTTAGGAAGGAACAAACAGTTGCACATTTACAAAATGAAGTACTGTGGAAAGGGATCTGGGGGTCATAGTTGACCACAAGCTAAATGAGTCAACAGTGTAACACTGTTACAGAAAGCATGGACAAATTGAAGAGAGTGCAGGGAAGACCAACAAAAATGATTAAAGATCTAGAGCACATAAACTATCAGGCAAGATTGAAAAAAAAGTTTGATTATTCTGGAAAAGAGAAGACGCAGGAGGAAGGGTCGGGTAGAAGAAACATAACAGCTTTGAAGTACCTAAAAGGGTGTTGCAATGAAGGGGGGTGGGGGGAATTGTTCTTCACCTCTGAGGATAGAACAAGAAGTAAGGGTCTTAAATTGCAGCAAGGGAGGTTTGTATTGGAGATTAGGAAAAAGTTCCTGTCAGTAGTTAAGCACTCAAATAAATTGGCTAGGGATGTTGCGGAATCTTCATCACTGGAGGTTAAGAGCAGGTTAGACAAACTCCCTGACAGGGAAAATCTAGATAATGCTTATTCCTGCCACGAGTGCAAGGGACTGATTTGATGACTTCTCAAGGTTCCTTCCAGTCCTATGATTCTATAACTAAAAATCCCAAAAATGTGGCTATTTATCATCCCAGTGCATAGAATCCTTAACTTCTCACCATTTAATCCATCAAAAGTTCACATACTACACCCTTCCACCACACCTGGTGTCATCTTTGGTCTTTTCCTATCCTTTTGCCATGACACCCTTTGAACTGGACCATAGCCCAGCTCTCCCCAGGCAGCGTTTAATCCTGCAGGCACAGCAGGCTGAAGAGCCAGTCAGGGCAGTATAGGACAAGAAAGAAAACTGGCAGCATGTAACCTCTAGAAGGAGAAGGCGGCCAGGTATCCCCCATTCCTGTAGAGGTAAGTAACCGCTATCAGGCTCTCTCCACAAGCACTGTGGTGGAGAATGCTTTGGCAGGGACCTCTCAGGGAAGAAATCAGAAGGGAACACCATCTACTGGAAGGCATGGGATGTGTAGTCCGAGGGATGGGGGTTCCAGGACCACCACCCCCAAAAGAAGACGATGGGTGGGGGTGGTCGGGGATTCCCTCCTAAGAGGGACTGAGTCATCCATTTGACGGCCAGACCTGCAATCTCGAGAAGTGTGCTGCTTACCAGGAGCTCGCATTCAGGATGTGACCAAGAGTCTTGCGAAAGTGCGTAAACCTTCGGATCGCTACCCCTTCCCGCTTCTCCATGTAGGAACTAACGATAGGGCCAAGAATGACCTTGAGTGAGTCACAGCAGATTATGTAGCGCTGGGAAGAAGGATCAAGGAATTTGAAGTGCAGGTGGTGTTCTCGTCCATCCTTCTGGTTGAAGGAAAAGGTCCGGATAGGGATAACTGAATTGAGGAAGTAAATGCGTGGTTGTGCAGGTGGTGTCGGAGAGAGGGCTTTGGTTTCTTCGACCATGGGACTCTGTTCTGGGCACAAGGATTGTTAGGAAGAGATGGCATCCACCTAATCAAGAGAGGAAAGAGCATCTTCGCGGGCAAGCTTGCAAACCTAGTGAGGAGGACTTTAAACTAGGTTCGTTGGGGGACGGTGACCAAAGCCCTGAGATAAGTGAGGAAGTTGGACACTGGCAAGAATCACAAGGAGGGAAGAGCAACAAAGGAGGACCCCTGATTCAGATGGAGAAGGTAGGGCGATCAACTGGTTATCTAAGGTGTTTGCACACAAATGCGAGAACCCTGGGAAACAAACAGGAAGAATTAGAAGCCGTGGCCCAGTCGAAGAACTATGATTTGATTGGAATAACGGAGACTTGGTGGGATGACTCGCATGAATGGAGCACTGTCATGGAAGGGTATAAACTGTTCAGGAAGAACAGGCAGGGTAGAAAAGGAGGAGAAGTTGCATTGTATGGAAGAGAGCAGTATGATTGCTCGGAGCTCCAGTATTTAGAAGGAGAAAAGACTTTTGAGAGTCTATGGGTTAAATTTAGAGGTGGAAGCAACAGGGGTGATGTTGTGGGTTGGTATCTGCTATAGACTGCTGGATCAGGTTGATGAGGTAGACGAGGCTTTCTTTGGACAACTGAGAGAAGCTTCCAAATTGCAGGCCCTGGTTCTCATGGGGGACTTTAATCACCCTGACATCTGTTGGGAAACCAATACAGCAGTACACAGGCAATCCAGGAAGTTTTTGGAGAATGTTGGGGATAACTTCTTGGTACAAGTGCTGAAGGAACCGACCAGGGGCCATGCACAGCTTGACCTGCTGTTCACAAATAGGGAGGAACTAGTAGAGGAAGAAGAGGTGGGTGACAACCTGGGAAGCCGTGATCATGAGATGGTAGATTTCAGGATCCTGACCAAAGGAAGAAAGAAGAGTAGCAAAATACACATCCTCGACTTCAGAAAAGCAGACTCTGACTCCCTCAAAGAACTGATGGGCAGGATTCCCTGGGTGCTTACATGAAGGGGAAAGGAGTCCAGGAGAGCTGGCTGTATTTTAAAGAAGCCTTATTAAAGGCACAGGAAGAAAACCATCTCAATGCTCAGCAAGAAAAGCAAATATGGTAGGCGACTAGATTGGCTTACTGGGGACATCCTTGGTGAGCTTAAACACAAAAAGGAAGCTTACAAGAAGTGGAAACTTGGACAGGTGACTAGGGAGGAGTATAAATATATTGCTCAAGAATGCCGGGGAGTTATCAGGAAGGTGAAAGCGCAAGTGGAATTGCAGCTAGCAAGGGATGTGAAGGATAACAAGAAAAGTTTCTACAGGCCTGTTAGCAATAAGAGGGTGATCAGAGAGGGTGTGGGGCCCTTACTGGATGAGGGAGGTAACCTAGGGACAGATGATGTGGGAAAAACTGAAGTACTGAAGGCTTTCTTCGCCTCTGTCTTCACGGACAAGGTCAGCTCCCAGACAAATGCACTAGGTAACGCAGTATGGGAAAGAGGTGGACAGCCTTCGGTGGGAAAAGAACAAGTTAGGAACTATGTAGAAAAGCTAGACATACACAAATCCATGGGCCCGGATTTAATGCCTCCAAGGGTACTGAGGGAGTTGGCAAATGTCATTTCGGAGCCTTTGGCCATTATCTTTGAAAAGTCACGGAGTTTGGGAGATATCCCAGATGATTGGAAAAAGGCAAATGTAGTGCCCATCTTTAAAAAAGGGAAGAAGGACAATCCAGGGAACTACAGACCAGTCAGCCTTACCTCAGTCTCTGGAAAAATCATGGAGGGGATCCTTAAGGAATCCATTTTGAAGCACTTGGAAGAGGGGAAAGTGATCAGGAATAGTCAACATGGATTCATGAAGGGCAAGTTGTGCCTGACCAATCTGATTAGCTTCTATGATGAGGTAACTGGCCCTGTGGATATGGGAAAGTCGGTGGATGTGATATACCTTGACGTTAGCAAAGCTTTTGATACGGTCTCCCACAATATTCTTGCCAGCAAGTTAAGGGAATATGGATTGGATAAATGGACTGTAAGATGGATAGAAAGCTCGCTAGACTGTCAGGCCCAACACGTGATTAATGGCTTGATGTCAGGTTGGCAGTCGGTTTCTAGTGGAGTGCCCCAAGGATCTGTTCTTGGACTGGTTTTGTTCAACATCTTTATTAATGACTTGGATGAGGGGATGGATTGCATTGTAAGCAAGTTTGCAGATGACACTAAGCTGGGGGGGGAGGTAGATACACTGGAGGGTGGGGATAGGGTCCAGAGTGACGTGTCAGATTAGAAGATTGGGCCAAAAGAAATGTGATGAGGTTCAACAAGGACAAGTGCAGAGTCCTGCACTTGGGATGGAAGAATCCCAAGCATTGTTACAGGCTGGGGATTGAATAACTAAGTAGCAGTTCAGCAGAAAAGGACCCAGGGATTACAGTGGATGAGAAGCTGGATATGAGTCAAGTGTGCCCTTTTAGCCAAGAAGGCTAATGGCATTTTAGGGTGCATTAGGAGGAGCATTGCCAACAGATCCAGAGGAGTGATTATTCCCCTTTATTCGGCTCTGGTGAGGCCACATCTGGAATATTGTGTCCAGTTCTGGGCCCCCCACTATAGAAAGGATGAGGACGCATTGGAGAGGGCCCAGCAGAGGGCGATCAAAATGATTAGGGGGCTGGAGCGCATGACCTAAGAAGAGAGACTGAGGGATTTGGGTTTGTTTAGTCTGCAGAAAGGAAGAGTGAGGGGGGATTTGATAGCAGCCTTCAATTTCCTGAAGGGAGGTTCCAAAGAGGATGGAGAAAGGCTGTTCATAGTAGTGACGGATGGCAGAACAAGGAGCAATGGTCTCAAGTTACAGTGGGAGAGGTCTAGATTGTATATTAGGAAAAATTCTTTCACTGGGAGGGTGGTGAAGTACTGGAATGGGTTTTTTAGGGAGGTGGTAGAATCTCCATCCCTAGAGGTTTTTAAGCCTTGGCTTGACAAAGCACTGGCTGGGTTGATTTAGTTGGGATTGGTCTTGCCTTGGGCCGGGGGCTGGACTTGATGACCTCCGGAGGACTCTTCCAGCTCTATGATTCTATGTTTCCCCTCCCTTGCCCTGTTACAAAATGGGGGCAATCATTCTCCCCAGAACAGTGTCCATTGGTCCCCCTATTCTGTGACCAGACTAAAACAGGGCAGCAGGTAGGCCCTTCCACATGGTTCCTGACATTCAGGTCACTGGTTTCAGCTTTGCAACTTGGAAGTGTCAGAGTAAGCCTGTCTATTGATCGTCTGCTTCAGTCTTCTATGGCTTTCAGCTCTGACTGTCTGGCTTGGATTTAGGGATGTGAATGGTTTATTGCTAAGCATCACCCTTCGTGGGTGATGCTTACCGTTATCGTTAACCAGTGGAGGCTGTGGCTGGAGCGGTGCCCGCTGCAGGCAGGGGGCTGCTCCAGCCCAGCTGCTCCAGCCATCTGTCCGCTATTTAATCTGTTTAACTGGTTAATTAAACAGGATTTTACATTCGTACTTGGATATCAGCTAAGCTCAGAACCATTACTCCATCCTTATTTTTGTTGATTTGGTAGCCATGTGCTTTTTGAAATTTTGGCTTCTGTGACTGTCCTCTCCTGGTTCTTCTCCCACATTTCCCCCTTCAGTCTGTGCAAAGTAAACGTCTGCATCTTCCTGACATATTCTTGTAGATGTCTAGGTGTCATACGAAACTCAACATGGCTAAAACCGAGTTTTTAATTTCTGCCACCAAAACTCTCTCTGCTGCCTTCTTTCTTGATTATTGTGGACACTGCCACCATTCTGCCTGTCTCTGACCCAAAACATCAGTATTCTCTGCAATTTAGACTGAAGTCCTCACAACTAGGCTTTTTCTAATTCTTGACTGATTCTGCATAACATTTCTAAAATATAGCCTTTTAAATCACTATTCAGTTTTTTTCTAAAAGATAAAGTTTAGATCAAAGAAGAATTAATGTATGGAAGTCCTAATGGCTTCTTGTACTGGAATTGAGACTAAATGATCACAATGACCCCTTCTGGCCTTATCTGTGAATTCTTCCAGTCCATCCACACAGCTAAACTCTCAGCTCACATCTCAGTTCATTCAGCATCCTTTTTCTTTGTCTTCACAAATACAATCTTGCCCTGCTGATATTTATTCAGAATGCTCTTGCAAAAACCATTTTCCTAGCCTGATAAATTGATTCATTCCTCACCTCGTGCCTTTTTGCATCCCTCTGTTGCCTCCCTTTTTTCTGTGCCATCGAACATAAGTTGCTTGTTTTCATTTTTTCAAGTTTTCATAGGCTCTCTTAACTCTGCTCATCTGTATCAAGATGGTAACTGCCATCTCCAGTTGGCCCATGAGGCCATCCTCCATTGTCCACTTGTTAAACTTTCAATCTAGCTCCTTTGTCCTTCCTCCCTTGCTTCCCTTCATGCTTGGAAGGAGTGTCCTTGAACCACGAAATGTTATCATCCTTCAAATCCCTCCTTAAAACTCTCCTTTTCTGTGATGCCTAAAAAATCTTAACTGTCAGCCAGCCATTGTGCTGAGGCCACTGTGTACCATGCTGACGAGTATTGTCTCTTTTTTTCTGTACTCGTCTGTGTCTGGCAGGTGGTATGGGAATATAAATATTAATAGAAGAAAATCCTATTTGTACATGCCTAGTGGTAGGATGATTTATTGATACACTAGCAAGAGGATTTCTATCTAAGGATCTGATATTTCTAAAGAAGCAGTGTCTAGAGCAGCTTTCAACCTGTGGTCTGCAGACACCAATTTCCAAAGGGATCCATATTCAGAATTTTTCCAGGGTCTGCAAATAAAAAGATGGGAAGTCACTGAGAGAATTGCATTTTTACCTGATTACTTTTTTTTACAGTGTGCACTTCATGTAGTTGATAGCATTTAGTGTAAAATCAGTTCTGGTTTGGGAATGGTCATTTTTACTTCCTGTTTCATGGACTGTTCTTGATGAGCTATGCATATTTTCCCTAGCCTTGAGTGACTTCTCTTCAGTGGATTTTTTTGCACACAAGGATGGGGAACAGTGGAAGTCTGGTGATGGTCAGGGAGTACCACGTAGCCAGCCCCTATAATCCACTCAGACTTAGGTCTTGACATAGAAGGATAAAAGCAGAGATATTTTTTCTTCACAAACTCTGAATAGGGATGAGGAGCAAGGTTCCCTCTAAGCTGTGTGGCTGTGCAGCTACCTAATAAGTCCTGCACAGGGGCTCAGGGCTGCTGCACACTGAATGTGTCTCTTCCCCTGGCTGCGGCAGCTTTGTGGTAGGGCTGGAGGAGCGTGTCTCTTCCCCTGGCCACAGCAGAGAACTGTTGCAGTTGAGAGTGAGGATGCTCATCCAGTCCCAGCAGCAAGGCTGAATTAAAAAAGGGGCTCTAGGGGCTGTAGCCCAGGGCCCCTGGCTGAGAGGGTCCTCTTATGCCAAGGCCCTGGTCTGCAGCCTGTAAAGTCCCTGTGTTTTGGGGCTGCCCTTCCTGGGGTGGGGGCAGGCGCCCCCATGTGCTGCTGTTCCTTCCCTCAGCTGGAGCTGTGTCTCCGAGTGCTGGAATCTCTGTCCCCACAGCTCCTATTGGCGGGGAATTGCAGCCAATGGGAGCTGTGGATGGCGGGGCCTGACGGTGGGCACAGAGCAGCATGGAGTCACCTATATTCTCCCACCCTCCAAATGGGAGCTGCCCCTGGTAAGTACCCTATACCCCAATACCCTGCACCAGCTCTGAGTGCCCTCCAGCACCCTAGCTCCCTCTTAGACCCCACATCCCCAACCCTGAGCCCGTTCCTGCACTCTAACTTGTGCCCAGACACCACACACTCATCCCAACCTCCTCGCCTGAATCTGCTTCCGCATTCCAAACCCTTTTGCCCCCTGGAATCCCCTCCTCCACACTAAACACCTTATCCCCATCCTCATCCCAAAGCCTGCACCCCCAACTAGAGCCCTCATCTTTTCACTCCTGAGGCCTCTCCTACACTTGGTGTACCCCTTGGCATCACACACATGTGTCAGATCATCCATGTGCAGAATGAATTTTTTTGTTTGCACCAGTATGGAGGTGATATGTCATCTATTATCTCCATACTGGTGCACATAGTTCATTCTGTACATAGACATAAATAATTAGAGGGAACTCTGCTGTGGAATATTTGTTTGGGGTAATGCTTTACCTTTGCACCACTCACTAGGACAGAAGAGAAGCTGCAGTTCCTCACTGTTCGCTATCAAATACTTTCATACCCTTAAGGCAGGGAAAAAGAGAAAAAGGTAAAGAAGAATCTCCTGCCCCAGGGATCCATAATGGGAAAGTATGTGATAGCTCCTCTCTCAGCCTCCTCTTGCCATTGGAGAGGCGTTCTTGGTAAGGTGCATGCAGGAGGAGTAGGTGGAGCAGGCTTTGATATAATCTTGGGGCTTTCTGACACATTCTTGGGGCTTTCTGACACTCTTTCTTGCTAATACTGTTCAAATCAGGAGAGCAGAAAAATCTGAACAAATCTTAAAAACGAAAAAAAATGAGTGATACATATTTGTATTCTGTGCCTGCTGTTTTGAAGTGTGCTCTTTCAGAAAACTAAATCTTTTGGAAATAGATGAAAAACATTCTAGTTGCGTTTCTTTGATTTTTAACAGAACATATATCTGTAAACTAATTCTGAATTTTAGTTAAACTTCTTTTGTTGTTTTTCTGTTATAGAAACTGTTCAGAAGAGAAATTCAGCCCCCATTTAAACCTGCTTCTGGTAAACCAGAAGATACTTTCTGTTTTGATCCAGAATTCACAGCAAAAACCCCAAAAGGTAATGTGCCTGTTTAGAAATGACTCAATATGATGAACTGATTCTGTAGGAGGCTTACATTACATTGTTGTTTGGTGCCTGGGGGCCAAAGCTATAAAATTAGAACCATTGATCTTAGGAGTTTGCACAAACATGAAAGGCAGATTATATACTAACTATAGTAAAATCAGCTGTTGCATTAGTGTCATTTAGTGGATGGAAAAGTGTTTTTAACCTCGTCTCAATTTTATGCCTTTCTCCATTTCTTCTGTTCCTGTTTCAGCCTGTGGTTGGTTTTTTTATCTCCATTTTTTTCTGGAGGGAGGTTGACTTGAAATTGTAGAAGGGGGGCTGAAATCCAAATCTCCCTCCTCTCTCTTGAGTGCCTCATAGTTTCCTCCACCTAGCTGCATTTCTTTATTTCACTGCACACCCCAAAGAGGAGCATTCTTAGGCAGTGAACCATCTTTTCCCGTTCATCTTCTACCTGCTGGAGAGAGAAACTGCGGAGAAAACATGTTTTGTCTTTGCCTTCTTCTCTAAGTGTCTTCGTGTCTAAGACGTGAGGAAATTGAACAGCAATGCATTTCTTTTAAACCATTTTAACCAATATATGTTAGAGGATAAGAGATGCCAGACAGTTATGGAGTGAAAAAACTGTTGTTGTTTAAGTAATCAGTATCCAGGTAATGGGATTGTATCTAGTAGTGGACATTTGAGATTCCTGCTAAAATTATTAGCGTTATTATAATTAATGTTCATAATTATGTGCTAGTTTAAAAATTAGCATTGTATTATAATGAATTAGAGGGGTTCATCCTCCTGAATATATTGTACCTGGCTGTGTATAGATCAGGAAGAGAGCAGTACAATATTTTATTTGGTTTCACACCAAAAGAGATTATTTTCCTAAATGTACGAGCTAGGAACCATTTTTATATTAAAAACTTGGATTCTATGGAGTCTGTGCCCTTCATTGGGTCTCTTTTAACACAGCTAATGGAGCAGATTCCTCCTGTGTCTGAGTCTTAGATGTTGCTTGTAAATTTAGATGTGTTAATACATAGTTCTTCATGTCTTATCAAAAATCTGTTAAGTCAAAAATTAAGTGAAGATGACTGATATTCTAGTCCTTAGTGAATGTTTTGAGTATATTTCAGGATCACTATCTTATATAGCTGGCAATAATTTGGCTCAGTTAAGTTTTTGTCCAATAAATGTAAGTGAAAGTAAGTAAAATCTAGATTTGAGAGAGCAGGGATTTTTCCTTGTCAGGATTGAGGTGCATTGATAAAACTGGATGTGTGGTGAAGGTAACCCATTATTATACATTAATGTTTTGCCTGACTTGAGCTGTCAGATGAATTTGAGTACTTCTAGAAGAAATCTTTCAAATATCATTCAAAAATTGCCGCACATTGGTATGTTCAGTCCCTCAGTTAATCATTATCGTTCAACAACTAGTGTGTTCATTTAAGAGTCCGATTTATCAATCTCCCTATGACTCTCTCATCCTGACTTTAAAACCAGCTATCTGGTTTGTTGGCCACGTGAGGTATTATCAGTAGTTTGTAATCCAACTTAATTGTTGAGTTTACATACATGAATGAAAATACTTCGATGACAAATTGAACTTTATTTGTGCTTTGTCTAAACACAGTGAAGTTAGAGTTGCACATTGTGCATTGGGAAGTCCTTGGCCTTCATGAATTTGAAACCTGTCACTATGTTCTTCATGCATTATCTCCCACGATCCTTGTACTTCTGCCATGCCCGTATCAATGATGCTTCAGTTGAAGCTTCTTTGCATGCACCCTTTTTGACTCCTCATATCTGAGCTTACAACTATGAATGAAATAGTCACACCAATCTTAAGTTCTTCTTTCTGACTAGTCATGGACAGAATTTTTTTTGGTGGGGGGTGGCAGCCAATTAGATGAAATTACATGTATTCTAGTTTCTGCAACATCTTGAAGCCTTGTAGTTAAACGATAAAATGCATGCTTAGTCCTTTAGCATGTGATACTGTTAAAATAAGCAAAAGTGAGAATTTAAGTAAAAGATGATGTATTGGCATACTGCTACATCTTATAATTCAGAACTAATTTTGCTTGTATTTTCTTCAAAATACTTTTGAGAACATATGATACACACAGAGAATGACTTAGCTTGAACATACTGTGGTAAAATAATACTCTTCAGATTCTAATAAAGCATGTGTATTTAACAATTAGATTCTCCAGGAGTTCCACCTAGTGCTAATGCACATCAGCTGTTCAAAGGATTTAGCTTTGTTGCAACTACTGCTATAGAAGATCATAAAATCTCACCCCTCACCAATATATTGCCAATAGTACAGGTAATATTTATTTTTCTTGGTATAGATATTTATTTACTGAAATGCTCAAAGCTGATGTGGGTATTAATAATTAACCTTCATTTTCCTCTGTTGGAAATACCCTAATGTCAGCAGAGCAGCTGCAAAACCCGTGTGTGTGTAAATAAAACATGCAGCAATTTAAGCTAATTTAGTGTCAAAAATCAAGTTGAATGTCTTTTTAAATGCACATTTCAAAAGGAGAAAACTTCAAACAAAGAAAATATATGCTGCTTGAGAGTAAAAATTATGTTTTGATTAAATACAGTTCATTGTTTTAAAATTCAATTTATATTTATTTAAAGCAACTTCATGGAAACAGTGCACAGTTCACTGATGTGTATGAGCTGAAGGAAGATATTGGAGTTGGCTCCTATTCTGTTTGCAAACGATGTGTGCATATAGCTACCAACATGGAGTTTGCTGTCAAGGTACTTGGTGTAAATTCTCTTTTAGTATCTGAATTCTTACTTGGCAGTTGAGTAATGTAAGTTAGTTTACTAGTACTAGTTTTTCATGTACTAGTAAGTACAGTCGTCATTTCCTTTCAGAGGGAAGGCTATTAAACACTGGGAAAAGACTCATGAAGAAATGTATCAATTGAAACAAATCTGTTGGCTTTGCGATTACTTCAGTTATCAAATATTTAGACAGACTGAAAAAGCATATTATTAAATGTTCACTTTTCCTTTTTTTCTTTGCCCTTGCAATAAGGGTGCAAAGCTTTGAGCTAGGCAAATTGCATAGTTTATTCGAGTCAATTTCGAAATAGCTTATTTCAAAATTTGGCGCTGTCTACATAGCACTTACTTTGAAATAAATCGTTATTCCAAAATGCTCCTTACTTCTCATGGAATGAGGTGTACAAGGACATCGGAATAGCAAGCTCATTACATTTTAAAATAACGGTTGCACTCAAAAGAATAGCACTGCAGCGTAGGTAAGATCAATGGGCTCTGTAGCTGAGTAGGAGAGAAGTAAAAATATTTAGGATAGTGTGATAAATTCACTTAAAATCTTTCTATTACCTCAGTTTTCAATATGTGCCCTAAGTTGCTTTGTAGCTATTAACATCAAGCTCACCACTCCTAAGGATGAATCATGAAAGTAAAGGGCAATAATGCATGAATTTTATAGTCAAAACTGCTGTCTTGCTCAGTTTAAAAATTCTTGTAGCTTTTGCAGTCTCTTATCCAAAATCCAGTATATTCATCCATTTTGCCTTTACATTGAGACCATTTCCACTATTTATTTCACAGATAATTGACAAAAGTAAGAGAGATCCCTCGGAAGAAATTGAGATTTTGATGCGCTATGGACAACACCCGAATATTATTACTTTAAAAGATGTACGTCCTCTTTTTAAATTTTACAATTCTTACCTTAAAGCAGTCAAAGAATAAAGAAAATAATGGGCTTTAAAGGTGATCTATAAAGAAAAGAATTGTTCACTTTTTTAAGAGTTAATCTCCACTCTCCCTTCCATTTGAAATTCAGATCTTGTTTTTTATGTTTCTACTGGAAGATTGAATAGACAGAGTGTTAGCAGAATTATGATACTATTAATTATTTAATGGAACTTGTATATGTGACAGGAGATGGGATTTTTAGATACTATAAGTTAATTGGTTTTTGTTTAACTCAAAATGCCTAACAAGCAGGGAAAAATTGCTTTTAAACGACTCAACACTCATACCGTCATACCCTTTAAATTAATAGCTCAGTAATCTCCTAGGGTATGTCTACGCTACAGCACTAATTCGAACTAACTTAATTCAAATTAGTTAATTCGAACTAAGCTAATTAGAATTAGTGCATCTAGACCTAAAAACTAATTCGAATTAGCGTTTTGCTAATTCGAAATAGCATGTCCACATTGAGTGGACCCTGAACCGAAGTTAAGGCTGGCCGGAACCAGTGCCGGCAGGGCATCAAGTTAGGACTTAGAGTGTGGAGCTGCTGCCTCAGGCTAGTCGAGGGCTGTGCTTAAAGGGACCCGACCCCCACCCCGGACAGACAGTTCTCAGGGTTTCCCGCTTGCTTGTCTACCTCGATGAGGGACAGCAAACCAGTCCTGACTTGGAGTGCCCTGAGTGCCCTCACTCGGCACATCACAGCACTCGGCCATCAGCCCGGCTGCACTTGCCACAGGCTGCCATCCGGGGGGCTCAATTGGGGGGCTGTCAGGATCCAGGAGCCCTGCAGGAGAGCTTCCACCCAGAGGAGCCCCAGTCCTCCCCATCAGGGGCTCGTGCCCCATTCCTCCCTCACCTCCTTCCACTTACCCCTCCCTAGCCCCCCTTCCTGATGTAAAAAATAAAGGACATGTGTGTTCAAAAATAGAAACTCTCTTTATTTAACAAAACGGGGGGGGGAGGGAGATTAACCTCTGGGGAGACTGGGAAAAGGAGGTGGGAGAGGGGAAGGGAGAGGGTGGAAGAGGGGATGGGGAAACCTGGGAGGAGGGAGCTGGAAGGGGGAAGCCAGGGGAAGAAGGAGGAGGGGAAGTCTAAAACTATGGTACGCCATATCTTCAGTGCTGTGTACAGATGTGGTCTCCTCACCTCAAAAAAGATATTTTGGGTCTTGGAAAGGGTTCAGAAAAGGGCAACTACAATGATTAGGGGTTTGGAACAGGTCCCATATGAAGAGAGGCTAAAGAGATTGGGACTTTTCAGCTTAGAAAAGAGGAGACTGAGGAGGGATATGATAGAGGTCTATAAAAGCATGAATGGTATGGAGAGGGTGAATAAAGAAAAGTTCTTCATTAGTTCCCATAATAGAAGGACTAGAGGACACCAAATGAAATGAATGGACAGCAGGTTTAAAACTAATAAGCGAAAGTTCTTCACACAGCACATAGTCAACCTGTGGAACTCCTTGCCACAGGAAGCTGTGAAGGCTAGAACTATAACAGAGTTTAAAGAGAAGTTAGATAAATTCATGGAGGTTGGGTCCATGGAGTGCTATTAGCCAGGGGGTAGGAACGGTGTCCCTGGCCTCTCTTTGTGGAAGGCTGGAGATGGATGGCACAAGACAAATGGCTTGGTCATTGTCTTCGGTCCATCCCCTCCGGGGTACCTGGTGTTGGCCCCTGTTGGCAGACAGTCTACTGGGCTAGATGGACCTTTGGTCTGACCCAGTACGGCCGTTCTTATGTTCTAAGCTCAGGGCTCAGGGTCGGGGGTCTCACTGGACCAACTTGATTTTCATGCAAACCTGCTCCTGGGTTCGCATGTGGCCTTTGGTGGCCAGGCTGTCAGCCATGCGGCTGTAGACGGCCGCATTCCTGTGCCTAGTTTGGAGGTCGTGGACGTTGGAGGCCTCCCCCCAAACCTCAATGAGGTCCACGATCTCCTCACTAGACCAGGTGGGCGCCTGCCTCTTGCGGCCCCGGGCAGGCTCCTGGGAGCCACCAGCCTGGTCTTGGGAAGAGGCGGAGGGCTGGGTGGCAGCGGGTGGCTGGCTCATGCCGTGCCAGGTGCAGGGTCTGCTGGCTGGGTGCTGGCAGCCTTGCAACTGGCACAAGCACTGTAACCAGACCATGCCCCTTTAAGGGCTCTGGGGCCGGGAGCGGGGCAGAAAAGTTTCCCTGGTTTGGCCCAGAGTGGCCACCAGGTCAAGCTGGGAAGGGCTAGCCTCCAACTAGTTCGAATTAAGTGGCTACACAGCCCTTAATTGGAACTACTTAATTCGAGCTAGGCGTTAGTCCTCGTAAAATGAGGTTTACCTAGTTCGAATTAAGCGCTCTGCTAGTTCGAATTAAATTCGAATCTAGCGGTTTGTATGTATAGCCGCTATTAAAGTTAATTCGAACTAATGGCTGTTAGTTCGAATTAACTTTGTAGTGTAGACATACCCCTACTGTAGCACTCTTGTTTTCCAAAGAATTCTATAGCAGAAATCTTAAAAAGGACCAATAAGTATTCCTGCTATTACTAAGGATTAAAAAAAAAAACAAAACAAAACCAGAAACCAAATTCATTTGGGCATTCATCATTTGCTATTAAGAACCAAAGTGCACCATACCTCCTATTTCAGTAGGTGGTGTATTGATGGCATAGATTGGGACAGCACCAGTTGATCAAGGGAGGAGAACATGTGGTAGTGGGATGCAGGGTTGATTCTTCACCTTCAGAATCACTAGCTGCCCAATGGCTAACTGCAGCTATAATTGACATGTTTTGCTAGTACATTGGGGAACTTACTTGGTTTTTAAAATAGCAAAGAGCCCTACAGTTTTAATATATACATCTTTCTAAGTCTGATACTGCAAGCTTGTTTTTGCCGTCGTTACTTCTACTGAACACGTAATGTGGGGATGACTTAAAGTAGAAATAAACTGCTTACGTGACCATATACAAAATGCTATAATTCAAAATCACATCTGTAAAGAATAGGGAGAATCAAAATGCTTCTTTGCAGGGCATCTCAGGTTCATAGATGGAAAAATGTATTCCATAATCATCATTTAATGACCTACTACTGCCACATGACAGTGAGATGAATGTGCTTTATTAATCGTCATGCCACAAGGCATGAATTTATTCATATACACTTAGAAGATTGAGAGGACTTTTTTGTTTATCCTCAAAATACTTAGAATGTATTTTATTGTGAATTATTCAGATGAGTATGCATTTGTTTTTAAACTTCTGCAGGTGTATGATGATGGCAGATGTATTTACTTGGTTACTGAATTGATGAAGGGAGGAGAGCTGCTTGATCGGATTCTCCGACAAAAGTATTTCTCGGAACGAGAGGCTAGTGCTGTATTGTATACTATAACTAAAACAGTTGACTACCTTCATTGTCAAGGAGTAAGTGATATATATTACAACGTGATTATTAATTACAGTGCATTACATTAATGCTTAATGACTTCTTTGTTTCGGTCTTCACTAGGAAGTTTAATGATGAAGGGATGCCTAACATAGTGAATGCTAGTGGAAATGGGATAGCTTTGGAAGATAAAATAAAGTTAAAAATTACTTAGAAAAGTTAGATGTCTGCAAGTTGCCAGGGCCTGATGAAATGCATCCTAGAATTCTCAAGGAGCTGATAGAGGTGGTATCTGAGCCTTTAGCTATCATCTTTGAAAAGTTATGGAAGTCGGGAGAGATTCCAGAAGACTGGAAAAGGGAAAATATAGTGCCCATCTATGAAAAGGGAAATAAGAACAACCCAGGAAACTACCAACCAGTCAGTTTAACTTCTGTGCCAGAAAAGATAACGGAGCAGATAATTAAGGAATTAATCTGCAAACACCTGGAAGATAATAAGGTGATAGGTAACAGCTAGCATGGATTTGTAAAGAACAAATCATGTCAAACCAATCTGATAGCTTTCTTTGATAGGATAACAAGTCTTTTGTGGATGAGAGGGAAGCGGTGGATGTGGTATACCTAGACTTCAGGAAGGCATTTGATACTGTCTCTCTCAACCTTCTTATCAATAAATTAGGCAAATCCAACATAGATGGGGCTACTATAAGGTGGGTGCATAACTGGCCAGATAACCATTCTCAGAGGATATGTCTACACTAGCTCATTAGTTCGAGCTAGGTAGGCAAATCAGGGAACTGGGGTTGCAAATGAAGCCCGGGATTTAAATATCCTGGGCTTTATTTGCATGTTCCCGTCCGGCCGCCATTTTTAAATCCCCCTTAGTCCGAACGAACTGCCCGCGGCTACACGCGGCAGTTTAAAGTTAATCTGAACTAAGTCCTTAGTTCGGATTAACTGTTACTCCTCGTGGATATTTAAATCCCAGGCTTCATTTGCAACCCCGGTTCCCTGATTTGCCTACCTAGCTCGAACTAACGAGGTAGTGTAGACATACCCAGAGAGTAGTTATTAACGGTTCACAGTCATGCTGGAAGGGCATAACAAGTGGGGTTCCACTGGGGGTCTGTTTTGGGACCAGTTCTATTCAATATCTTCAACAGTTTAGATGATGGCATAGAGTCGTGGTCACCAACCCGTCAATCGCGTGGCGTTCTGGATCCCCCATTTCCCCCCACCCCCAAGAAGCCCCACTACCTACCTCCAGCGACAATGGAGGTAGTGGCTGCTTCCCGCTGGGTGGACGGAAGTCCTGAGCTGTGCATCACTTCCAGGGGTTCTGGAAATGCGCTAGCTGCTTCCTTGCCCCAGCTCTGTGGTGTGCCGGGGGCGTCCCCAGAGGCGTGCTCTGGGATTTCCCTTCTCTGTGGGGAGGGGAGTCGGCCCCAGAGGATGCTTGCGCGGGGACTTCCCTGCTCAGCGGGAGGCTCATGCCGGCCCCAGAGGAGGTGTGCGACGGGGCTTCCTTCCTCCATGGGCGGGGGTTCGGCCCCGGAGGGGGGCACGTGCGTGGGCTTCCCTGCTCTGCAGGAGGGGGGAGTCGGCCCCGGAGGGGGCGCAAGAGAGGGTCTTCCCTGCTCCGTGGGAGGCACGTGACAGCCCCACAGGAGGCGTGAGACAGGGCTTCCCTCCTCTGTGGGGGGAGCGGGGGAGTCCGTCCTGGGAGGAGGCAGATGCAGAGGACTCTGTCCCCTACCCCCCCCCCCGGCACCCTGTCCCCTGCTGCAGAGCCCTCTCCCCTACCCCCAGCTGCAGAACCCTCTCCCCTACCCCCAGCTGCAGAGCCCTGCCTCCGCCCCCTGGCACCCTGTCCCCTTTCCCCCACTGGCACCCTGTACCTTGCCTCCTGCTGCAGAACCCTGTCCCCTGCCCTCCCGGCACCCTGTTCCCTCTCCCCTGCCCCAGCCATAGAACCCTGTCCCCACTGGCACCCTGTCCCCTGCTGCAGAACCCTGCCCCCACTGGCACCCTGTCCCCTGTCCCAACACCCACTAGCACCTTTCCCCAGTACCACGTCCCCTGCTCCCACCAGCACAGTTGGGGCCACATTAGTGAGGCTTGGGGGGTTTTGGAGGAGTTATCTTTTTGCATCTCACTTGTGTGGCCCCACTGACTTTTCTGTGGGTCAGTGACCCCTGACTCAAAACAGGTTCCCTGCCCTTCTCATAAATAAAGACAGTGCAGAAACTTTTTGTGTTTGACATAGTATTTTATTCAAAAATGAAGCCTGCCCAACAAACCCCCAATTGGGGCCAAGCTCCCATCTGGCCACAGCATCATAACACTCCTGCACCCCTCTTTCCCCCAAACCCTAGATCTGAGCCTATCATACACTGGAACCCCTTGCCCTGAGCCCCTCTCATACCCCAACCCAAATTCCTGCACCTTCACATCCACAAGCCTGTGGCTTGCTTAGTACCCCAACCCTCCATCTGACCCCAACGCTGCCCAGCCTGGAGCCCCCTCCCCAAGCCAGCGTCCCCTTCTCCACCTCTTCCTTCATCTAGATTTCCTCCCAGAGCATGCACCTCTCACCCCTTCCCACACCCAAATCCCTCATTCCCACCCCGGAGCCTACACATCCTCTCTCAACCCAGCAAGGGTACAGCTAGACTGCAGGAGTTTTTCAGGATTCCACAGATATCCCAGAAAAACTCTTCTGCATCCAGGGATGCATTTGTTCTTCTGCTTTTTTTAGTGCAAGAGCAAACATGCTCTTTCGGTAACCCCTGTATTCCTCTTTCCATGAGGAATAAGGGGGCTTACAAAAGAAGGGGGTTTTCTGATATTTGGTCCGGTCTAGACAGGCCAAATGTTGGAAAAACCTCTTCCTACAAAAGAATTGAAGGAAAAAAAAAAAGCAGCAGTGTGAGGGTTGGGGATAGCAAGTGATGGAGAGGAAGAGAATAGAGAGGGCAGGGCTTCAAGGAAGGGGTGGGGTCTTGGCGGAAGGATGGGGTGGTGGGTCTTGGCTTGTTCTGTCATTTAAAAAGTGATCTTGGGTGTAAAAAGGTTGGAGACCACTGGCATAGGGAGTATGCTTATTAAGTTGGCAGATGATACCAAGCTGGGAGAGGTTGCAACTGCCTTGGAGGATAGGGTCATAATTCAAAATGATCTGGACACATTGGAGAAATGATCTGAGGTAAACAGGATTAAGTTTAATAAGGACAAATGCAAAGTACTCCACTTAGGAAGGGGCAATCCATTTCACACATACAGAATGGGAAGTGACTGTCTAGGAAGGAGTACTGCAGAAAGAGATCTAGGGGTCATAGTGTACCACAAGCTAAATAGGAGTCAACGGTGTGACACTTGCAAAAAAAAGCAAACATGATTCTGGGTTGCTTTAACAAGAGTGTTGTGAGCAAGACACAAGAAGTCATTCTTCTGCTCTACTCTGCACTGATTAGGCCTCAGTTGGAGTATTGTGTTCAGTTCTGGGCACCACATTTTAAGAAAGATGTGGAGAAATTGGACAAGGTCCAGAGAAGAGCAACAAAAATGATTAAAGGTCTTGAAAACATCAACCAAGAGGGAAGGCTGAAGGGTGTCAGGGAAGAGGTAGGGAAAATTGTTCTCCTTGGCCTCTGATGATAGAACAAGAAGCAATGGGCTTAAACTGCAGGAAAGACGGTTTAGGTTGGACATTAGGAAAAACTTCCTAACTGTCAGGGTAGTTAAACGCTGGAATAAATTGCCTATGGAGGTTGTGGAACCTCCATCACTAGAGATATTTAAGTGCAGGTTAGACAGACATCTTTCAGGGATGATCTAGATGGTGTTTGGTCCTGCCGTGAGGGTGGGGAACTGGACTTGATCTCTCGAAGTCCCTTCCAGTTTTAGTATTCTATAAGAAGTATAAATACAATCGCATTTTCTTTGTGTTTTACAAATTTTCGTTCGCTTACTGCATGAACGCCTTATAAAGAGAGAGTTAAGACTTCCTTTGCACACAATATAATTCAAACTTTATGCATAATTTATAAAAATGTCTAGATTACATAACCTTTAATTATCCTGCATCTCCATGGAGAATGGGGAGTGGAGTATTTTTCTGTATTTCATATGAAGATTTCAGTTTTGACTCATGCAGTTAGACAAAAATCTTTTTGCTGTTCTCATGGAAAGCTAGAATAAAAAGTTACTCTAACATGAAATGTTGAATTCCTGTAAGATAATTATGTAAAATAAAGTAGAATTTAAACCACTGAAAGCTAAGTTCTGTGTGTAAATTTTCCAACCAGATGTTTTATTGTGAACTTCAAGTATACAAACAGTTTACTCAGTTACTCTGTGTAAAATTGATTTGAATTATTAGAACTTTCCAACTGGAAATATCAATTGGGTTATATCACAGCCATAATCTGATTAATGATGAGATAAAGATTATTCCCCTGAAGATGATGATAGTGCATCACACAGCAGAAAGTGGGCATCTTGTGGAAGTCTGATTTCATTTTTTCTGAATTATACACCTCTGTATAATCAATATGTTTTGTTTTATACACACTGCTGTTAATACAAAGCCACTATCAACTCAGAATAAAATGTAGCCAGATTTTAACTATCCTATTATATTTATTCACCTAAAATGCTCTAGTTTCTTAGTTTGAATTGTCTTTTAATCCTGTAATACTGGCACAGGTTGGACCTCTCTGGTCCGGCACCTTCGGGACCTGAGCTGTCCTGAACCAGGAAGTTTGCCGGACCAGAGGAGGTCAGTGCTCCCCTGCTGGTTGCCCGATCCTGGGCTCCTCTCCTTAGAGCTCCCTGCCCTGGCCTCTCTAATGCTGGCCCGGCAGGTGCTCCTCACACTGCTGCCCACAGGCTGCCTCAAGTCCCCGGGGTTCCCAACTGGGACCATTTAGCCACTGCAGCCCCACTGCTGCAGTGTGTTTTCCCCAGGGTCCCGCGGAAGAGGCCACACAGCTACCCTGCCCCCCTGCTAGGGCTAGCCCTGCTGCAGCCTACGATTCCTTGGGGTTCCCCGGCAGGGCCACCTGCTTCTCCCAGCCCTGCTTCAGCCGGGGCATTCTTGGCTTGCGCTGCCCATTCACTCCGGCCCCGCTGCCACCAGGGTTTCCTGGGGTTCTGGCCGGGGCCACCACTGGCCCTACTGCTGCTGGATGTTCCCCAGCAGGGCCTCCCACCACCATCAGCTCCTTTGCAGCTGAGGGTTCCGCAGCTGGGGGTTCCTTGGCTGGGGCCAGGACTCCCCAGCTACTTGGTCCAGCTGAAGCTGAGGATTCCCCTGCAGGGGCTTCCCAACCACTCCTGTCCCTGTTGATGTTGAGGATTCCCCGGTCAGGTCCGGGGCTCCCCAGCTGCCGTCTGGCGCAGATGGTCCAGTTTGAGCTTCCTAGCGCCCACATTTTCTCCCACTGCCACCTTCAGTGCTCTTTGGTCAAGCAACATCCGTGGCCCTTCTGCACTATGGATGTTGCTGGACCAGAGAGTCTCGGATTTGGGGGGTTCAATCTATAGTCCCTTCATCTTCATATATGTTTGAATATATAATAATAATACATTACAATTTTAATAGTATATTAAATATTTTAAGCACGTTTAGTACTAAAAATGTTTTTATTCCAGAGGGTTTTTTAAATTTCATACTTACTAGCAGGAATATTTAGTAGTAAGAGTTCATCCATGGGTATAAGTTATAAAAATTATCTTGCAAAGTGACTTTTAAAAGTCCAAAAATCTAGTTGAGTGCACTAGCTTTTCTTTTTTTGGAGATGTCTAGATCACAGATGAGCTTGGTTATCTTAGTCTTACCCAAAATGTTCACATGGAACCTTGTTAAAATTCAGGTAAATGAGGCCTTCTGATAAAAGATGCTTATTACAAATAATGATTGAGGTATATCGCCAGTTATATGAGGATTCTGTCATAGTACCCCCCCCCCCAGCCCTTATTTATGAATATTCTTGTTGATTTATAAAGTATGAGCATGAGCAAAAACTACTTACATCAGTAAATGTTGCAAGATTGACCTATATATTTGGGGTGCTGTCTCTCAAAATATCCAACACCCAAACAGTAAAGCCAAAGTGATCACTAATATCCTACTTTCAAATAATGGACTCATTAATGTACAAATACTCACATTTTTTTGAAGTTCTGAATTGAACACAAGCTGCATCATAAGATTAAGGCAAGAGATTTTGATTCCATATATACAAACCTAAATTTAGTAACTAACACAGGCATCCTGCTATTTAGAGTAGCTTTTGGCACAGCCTGCACTTTTGATAAAATGAAAGCCTGTTTGAGTTCTGTTTTTTGTAGTAAATACATTTTTCTAAATCTTAAAGGATAAGATTATATGCTAATGAGTAACTACTAAATTATTGCATACAATAATACCATTTCTAATACAATACCATATGTGTGGGGGCAATGAACAAAACAAGAGGAGGATCTTTTTATGTTGTGGAAAATACTGGTAACTTTTTCAAAATCCACTTCAATCCAATGCTCTTTCTCTTACTGTATCTGGGAGATTCATTTTATTACAAGGCTTGCTAGCATCATCATACAAGGAATATATTATCCAATATAGGAGATACATCTTTTGGAGCAATTAGAACAATAATTTTATGCCAGTGGTTATGCACAGTTTCATTCAAACATTTTCCCCAGATTTTAGCCCAGTTAACAAGGGGCAGAAAAGAGAACTTTAGAAAAGTTGCTCTTTCATTTGTCCTTTCATATATTTTAAAATAATTTTAAAATTTAATTTAATTGTAGTTATTTAAAGTATCTATCACATCACATAATAACCTTTCAAGGTTTAGAATGTAAACAGTATTTCAAATAGAAAAAAAATATAATCATAAATAATCAGTTAACATTGTAGTTACTATCCTGCTACTTGGGTGAATTGATTAACCCTTGTAGCTTTTGATGTGGAGGTTTTATTTCTCAGTTGGGGGTCAATACAGAGAAAATTGCATCTGAATCATAATTTAAGAGCTCCCATGTAATGTTGTTTTTTTTAAAAAAACGAATTTCTGCAGGTACATAATATACGTTATTTAATTATGTGGATCCATATTGTGCTATCTTCATAAAACTGTTATAAGTTAGGAAGTTGTATATTTTGGCAAATGTTATTAATGTAGGAGATAACATTTGTTGTTTTACTCTTACAACATATAGTTTCTAAGTATTTTGAAGCCTCTTCATTTTTTTAAAGGTAGTGCATAGAGACCTTAAACCAAGTAATATTTTATATATGGATGACTCAAATAATGCTGACTCTATCAGGATTTGTGATTTTGGATTTGCAAAACAACTTCGCGGAGAGAATGGACTTCTTTTAACTCCTTGCTACACTGCCAACTTTGTAGCACCAGAGGTATTTTCAGCCATTTAATATATTGATTTTATATGTACTGTTCTGACTCATGAAGAAATCATGTTCTGTCATCATGTGGGCATGTTTTTCATGCCTTTTAGTAGAAAAATAAGTTTCATTATTTGGACTAGTTTCCCTAAATTTAGCTATAAATGTTATTCATGCTCTGTAAATAAGTTTTCACAATGGCCTTTATTTAACACAAATAATATGTTCTCTTCCAAATGAAATCATGCTTTTAAATTCCAAAGGAATTTGTCTCCTAGCTTAATGAGCTAAAATTAACTAACTAGACACTCTCTCCTTGTTGTATAACAAACATTTAGATCTTTTTTTGTCCTACAAGATACTGGTTGGATATTGTCTGTATTGTGGGCTAATTTGTAGACTCATTTCTTTCTTTTATTTAGTATTAATTGCAATTTACCCAAAACCTTTAGAAGTTATTGTTATCCTGAAATGGCTTTTACACGTTTAAAAAGGGAAATGTCCTGTCCTGACAATGTTCTAGTTATGTTTCCAGAGTGGTGATCTTGAATAGTGCCGCACTATGTCTCAAAAGGATTGGTCCCAAATAAATTCGAGAAACTAAAATTTAGGCTCGATATCTTCCTAATTACAACTTCAGTATTTTTATCTTTCTTGTAAATATTTGTGAATCATTTAAAGTACTTGTCTTTCCCCCCTCATTTTCTGCAGTTCTTTTTTTTAAGAGACAGTGTTGCTCGCATTCTACATGTTAAGATTGCATGACTGTGCCAAGAGCATCTAGTACCACAATGGCATTTTAAGGAGAACACTGTCTTTTAGAGAATGAAAAATGTTACAATAGAAGAAATTAAAAACGTTTTCCTTTTATATCTGTCCCTAAAGCTCACTGGTATACAGTACTGCAGACCTTAACTGTAACATTTTTTACATGGAGTTTTCCATGATTGAGGACAGTAGAATTCTTGTGTTTCCAGTATATTACGGTCAACATATTTGTGCTGATGATCTCAAGGAATGACTCAGACCTAATAAAATGGTGGCAGTGGCCCTAGTAGGAAAACACAAGAATGTTTTCAAAATATACTTGCTAATTATATTTAAGTGTATTTGCCATATTTCTGTTTTATTTGCTCTTAAGCAATAATGTTAGGATTGACATGCCCTCTACTGTAGTGTTCTACATGCAGCAAATAAAACTTTAATGGGTCTTTATTTTATAGGTTCTCATGAGACAGGGATATGATGCTGCTTGTGATATCTGGAGCTTAGGAGTACTCCTTTACACAATGCTTGCAGGGTAAGATTTTTTCCACCTTTCAGGTGCCATCTTTCCTCGAATTATTAGTATTTTGTGTATACACACACTGTGCTATGCCAGCTGCCTTGAGATTGATTAGACATGATAAAGAATCGAAAAGTTCTGGATTTTACTACCACTTTGAAGGAAAAATCTACTTTTTTTTCCTACATGCAATAAACTTTGTACAGTATCAGGCATTGTGGCCTGCTGAACAGCAGTCTTCAGATACCTGGATTGCAATCCATATAATTTTAATAGAATTCTTTCATTATTCAATAGTGTTTTTCATATATTAACATTTAACATAAACTTATAGAAATTCTCAGTCTAGAATTAGTTAGTTGCTATCAATGTAATTATACTCCTGTCTGAAAAATTGTACCAACTATTGTTATAACTAGTATCCAAGATAACTATAACTAGTCGGTATAGCTAGTTATCCTAGTCTGTACTTTTTTTATGTAGGAAAGGACAGTTGTTTTTTTAAAAAGTGCAAAATACTAAATTTGGCAGGGATATGTAGGGTCAAATACATAACTGTTTTTCTGATCAGAAAGTGTCTGATGTCCCTTAAGGATTTTCATGTTGATACAAAAATCATATGTTACAAGGATGTTGGTCATTACCTTAGATCAGGGGTATGCAAATAACAGCCTGTGGGCCTGATCCAGTTGGCCAGCGTTAGCCCCTGACAGGCCCCCACTCTGCCATATTTACCTGTGCCTTCACAGGTATGGGATATCACAGCTCAGGTTGGCTGCGGATCACTAGTCTGGACCAATGGGAGCTGAGATCACCCATACCTGTAGAGGTACAGGTAAACATAGTTGCAACGGCCCACCAGGAGTGAATCCTGGAGAACCACCACCATTTTATTGTGCACCCCTGCCTTAGATGGATTTTGAACTCTTAAGTCATAACATTCTGGATAAAATGAATTTTTACTTGCTCTTTTTAGCAGCATCCAAATGTAAAAAGATACAATTTCTGTTGAAGTTTTCATATGAAATAAGAAATTAAGTTTGAGATTTAAAGGAAGGCTTTCAGAAAATAATGGTCCTAAAGATTAAGGATATAATACAGCAGACAGTTGACTAAATTTTAGCAGCAAATTCTGATTTATAGATTCATATCATTTATTTGAATTAGTATCCATACATATTTTTACTTAATTCATTAATGTGAATTTCAAAAAGATAAAAGATAAATGTTTATATTGTGACCCTAATGACAATGTGTGTAATTAATTAATATTTTTAGAAATTGTGAAGTCATAGCCTATTTAGCACACATTTTATCTAGCTTCAGCCTTAGAAGTTTTGCAGATCAGGCTTTCTTACTGTCTTCTAATGTCTGCCTTGTAGAGAAGTGAAAGGTTAACCCGTTGATCTGGTTCTGATTAACCAGTGTAGGCTGGAGCAGCTCCTCCTGGGCAGGGGGCTGCTTTAGCCCCATGGGGGAGGAGGGTTGCCGCAGACCAAGGGCTGTTTGCAGCAGGCCCGAGTGCCCTCAGATAGGGGCTTCCCTGGCATCTGGAGCAGCCTCTGTCTGCAGTGGGGAGGGGGGGGGGGTTGCTCCAGCTCAGCCTCAGCCCCTCTTGTGCCCCCTTTCATTAGTGTTTAAGTGGTTAACCAATAATGTTTAACTGGTTAACCAATTAAACAAGAATTTACATCCCTACTGTCTTGCATGTAACAGGCCAAATTAGCTTTGTGTAAGGTTCTAGTGAACCTTCTATAGACAGGTGATTAGTGTTAAGATTTAATTTCCCAGAAGAGTAATTCAAATTCAGGGAATAAAAAATCTGAATAGGTAATAGTGCCTTGTATTTTGAAGATCTTTAGAGTTATATTTCTGAGCTGGATCATTAGTGACACAAACTTTCAAGAATGAACAGGGAAAAGCTTTGACATGTTGTCATAACATTCCTGGACAAAGGTCCCCACCCTATTTTATTGAAATTTGAGATGCGTAAATTTTGTACATGTGTTTAGAGTATATATTGGTGGTCAGAGCTTTAATGCCCAGTGACTTCTTCTAGTGGCACAAATAAAATGCTGTAGCTCCCATTTGCTTTTCTAACTTGTATTTCTGGTCGTAGTACAGGTTGAACCTCTCTCTTCCAAGACTCTCTGGTCCAGCAACATCCGTAGTCTGGCAGGACCCCAGATGTGGCTAGACCAGAAAGCTATGGCCACAGAGGTTGAGAGTGGCTGGGAGCTGATCCAGTCTGGTCTTCAGCAGCCTGCAGGGGCAGTGACCTGGGGTTGGAAAGACCCAGGGACATCTGCCAGCTGCTTCCAATGTTCCCCAGCCCCGCGTAGCAGCAGCTGCTCCTGGGGCTCCCTATCCCTCACATTCTCTGGGCTACAAAAATAACTTATCAGGCTACCTACAGGTGGTTTATAATTATTAATTTTATTTTTTCTGTGTGCTGAACAGTTGGATTAATGGTTAATAAAGGATTTGATTTTGCAGGCAGAGACTGTTTATTAAAACTTTCTAAAAGGTTCTGAAAATATTTTTCTGTAATTTGAAATGAGAGCCTCCCAAACGTGTTACAGAAAAACCACATTAAGAATTTTCTAGAGTCTTATAAACAGTCTCAGTCACTTTTGGGAGGGGAGTGGAGGAACATTTTTTTTTTTGTCCTTCATAAATGGTGTAGATATATTTGTGGATACCATAAAGTGACTTCAGTCAGATGTATTGGTCACTTCATTGCCATTCAGTTAAAAAATGTCATGACCTTACATGAGGATATTTCTAGTCATTTCTATTGTGAAACATTTCGATTTAATTGATGAGCTCTCTATGATAAGAATGTATAGCCTGCAAGCTATTGACCTTTAGCTGCTATGAGTCTTTGGTCCACACTTAGTTTGCTCCACTGGATAAGCCACTACAATGAGTAAAAATTAAGTTTTTAAAGATTTCAGATATTTACTAAAAATACATGAAAATGTAAGCACATAATATAATTGTAGCACCACAGCAGTGTTTCATAAGTATCTAGACAGAATGACTCTGCTTTTTGAAGATTTGCTAACATCATGTTTCTTTATAGATTTCATATGTACATAATCCTTTCTTTGCTTGTAATTTTTTTAAATAGCTATACTCCTTTTGCCAATGGTCCCAATGATACTCCTGAGGAAATCCTATTACGAATAGGGAGTGGAAAATTCTCTTTAAGTGGAGGCAACTGGGACACTGTTTCAGATGCAGCAAAGGTGTAAATATATTTTATCTTCTATAGTAGCATCTAGGATACAAGCAAATATGTTAAATTTGATCATTGACTGGTGTAACTTAACTCTTAGCCATTGTATTTTGGTATTTTTTGTCTATATGGAATCAGCAGTGTATTTTTTGATTGTTTGATCTGTGACGGGGTGGGCAAATACTGGCCTGTAGGCCGAGTTTGGTCTGCTAGGGATAGCCCCTAGTGGGCCCTCACACTACTGTATTTACCTACACCTTCGCAAGTATGGCGATCATAGCTCCCGTTGGCTGTGGATCACCATTCCTGGCCAATGAGAGCTGTGATCGCCCGTACCTGCGGAGGTGCAGGTAAATATAACAGCAGTAGCCCACCAGGGGCTAACCCTCATGAACTACTGCCATTTTATTGCCCACCCCGTGCTAAGACTATATCAAGAACTGCATTAACAAGGGCAGACTATTTTACAGTGCTTCAGAAAGCCCACATTTAAAACTTCTAAGTGCTGCGTAGAAGAGGAAATGCAATGGTTTGAGAACTGTTCTACACCTTCTGTCTTGGAAGACTTTTTGCAGTCTTTGGAGGACAAGGATAGCAATATCATAATTCGGGGCTACAGTCTGAGTTGTATTTCCTAAGGCCCCAGCTGATGTGGGATGATTATTGTGTGAGAAGTTAAATCTGGTTCTTGTTGAGTCGCGGCTACCTGATTCTTGCTTGACACTATCATCATTATACTATCATGGACTCCAAATTCATGGTCAGAATAATGAATACTTAATGTTTTATTGTATTAAACTACAAAATGAGAAATGTTAAACCAAGATTGCTGCACAGAATGCTTTTGCTGAAAAGGCTGATGAAAAGCTAATTTCAGCAGAGAAATAACGTTTTTTTTAAAATTGATTTTTAAAATTCACCCTACCCTTAGAACGTAAGAATGGCCATACTGAGTCAGACCAAAGGTCCATCTAGCCCAGTATCCTGTCTGCCGACAGTGGCCAATGCCAGATGCCCAAGAGGGAGTGAACAGAACAGGTATTCATGAAGTGATCCCTCTCCTGTCATCCATTTCCAGCCCGAAAGAGGCTGGCAACACCATTCTTACCCATTTTGGTTAAGCATTGATGGACCTAACCTCCATGAATTTATATAGTTCTTTTTTGATCCCAGTTAAAGTCCTGGTCTTTAACACATCCTCTGGCAAGGAGTTCCACAGGTTGACTGTGCTCTGCATGAAGAAAAACTCTTTTGTTTGTTTTAAATCTGCTACCTATTAATTTCATTTGGTGACCCCTAGTTCTTACATTATGGGAATAATGTCACCTTCTAGTTTACAGAAAGTATTCCGGACTCTGTCAACACGGACACTAACTACTACTTACTACTAAGCTGTGTTCCATGGTATTCGCAATTTCGCAGGATGCTTTCTGGGATATAACCTATAAACTGGAAGTCAAGCGATGTTTAAAAAGAATTGAATGCTTTAAAGGATTAGTTGTACATGTCTTTGAATTTCCTTGTAATCTATCTGAGGACATTCAGCATAAAAATCGGAGTGTTTTTAAAATAGTTCCCTAAAATTAACCATCACCAAGCCTATCAGTCAACTGACATAATTGCAACTCAGGTTTCAGTCTCAGACTTGTAAATGTGACGGTTCAGTTTTTTTGAAGTTATTTTTTCCAATAAAAGGTTGGAAAGACTGCATCTGATAGTAACCAATAGAAAAACCAAGAGGAAAATACTCCAAGAAAAATTAAAAACTTTGTTTCTTGTATGTCCATAAAGGCTCATAAAAAGTAATACGGTTTTGTATGGCAGTTCACATTTGACTCAAACAATGTGTGCATTTAGGTCTTGCTTGCCTTCTGGATTTTTAACTAGAAAATTAAAATAGAATCATAGAATACTGCAGATGGAAATTTTTTAAAATTTCAGTGCAATATGATGACATGAGAGTGGATAAAAACTGGGAAAATTGACTCAGATCAATATTCTGATTTGCAGCGCATACCAAATATGATTACCAAAGCAAAACACAAATCATAATGATAAGGATATTACTCAAATCAACAAAATAAGGAGAAAATAGTTGACTGCTGTCTATTTATTCTGAGTACTTCAACATGAAGTTGTCTCTTGCAAGTTTTTGGTTTGCAGCAGACATTCTACTGCAATGTTTACATCTCCTCTGTTTCCCATTGTGCTACTGGGTGAAAAGCAACTGTAAGGAACTAACCTATTTTTTAATCTCCTAGCTATGTGGATAGCAAAAGTAATCACACAGTCTCAGGTAAAAAGTAGACTATCTTGTAAATCTTCCATTCTTAATAAACTAAAATGGAGATAGTGTAATAGTTATAAGTAATCTGACCCTTTAGTAGGTTAATAGACTTTAAAGCTAGAAAGAGACCATTATTGAGCTAATCTTTCTTAATTTCCCCCATAATGCCCACAGCTCATAGCATATCTTTTAAAACTATCTTAAATCTAGATTTAAAGACTGTTCCATTAGCTCATTATCCTCACTTACTACAATATGACTGGAGGTTGAAGATAGACAAACTCAGAATAGAAATAAATGTTGTTTTACATGAGACAAAAACAGTCAAATACATTACACAAGTATAAGTATACTACGTCAACATGGCTACCTTTATCAATCCAATTTATAATTTAATAAAAAAAATATCAAATTTGTTTGACACTACCTATTTCCCATCCAGTATTGCTGACTGGAACTAATATTCCATTATGTTATTCTTTAATGAATGCTCCTTTATTAGCCTTTCCTTTATTTTTTGCAAGGATCAGTGTTGTCCTATAATTGTCCAAGTCATTAAGTTTACTCTTAAATTTTGACACAACACTAGCCTTTTCCCAGACATCTGGAACTTTCTTAGTAATTCAAGACTTATTAAAAACCAACATCAGTGGTTGAGAGAGCTCTTTGGCCAGTTCTTTTAATACTCAGATAAAAATTATGTTTTAGAATATTGAGCTATAGTAGCAGTTTAACATCTACCTTAGTTACTGCTGGAAAAGAAAAATATTTAATCACTGAGACGTGTGAAAGCATCATCCAGCATCTTTTGTTCTTGGTGTATATTTTTTTAAATGCCTTATATTGTCCTTACTCCTATTGGCCAGTAATCCTTCTTTGTTGTTTTCCTTCCACCTATTAATGTCTTGATTAATCTGTTCCCTGGTGAACATTGCAATTATGTATTAATTTAAAGTAGCTCTTTTCTAATACTCACAACAAAGAAAAGCCCAATGTACATTTCTGGTCAATTTCATTCTTCAAATTGATACCTTGAAGTAGAAGTACTTCAGAGGCGAATATCATAATACATATTTGAATTTTAGATTTGCAGCTGATAGTCCACAAACATTATATAGCAGAAATAAGGAGCGTCTGCCACTAGAAAAAAATGCATGCTAGGAAGATGGTTTGCTTACTCTAGGTTAGTACGAGCTATTTCTGCCCTTGTTTTTAAAGATGACTGGATTTATAAGCAAATATGAGAATTCTTGTGAGGCTTTATTTAGAATGAAAGCTCACTTTGTTAAAAGACTTCATAGTAACTGCATACTGTCACACATTATATTCAGACATTTGAAGTCTCAAGATACAGAATGCCCCACTTCAGCTGTTGATTTTCTTGTTTAGTGTCTCTTATTAGATCCTTCCGGACGTATTACCTTTTTTTACATGTTAGTGATTAACGCTAACTTTCTGGCACTTTATATTGGGATGTAACAACTATATCTGTGTTCTTTTATTTTAATCTAGGACTTGCTGTCCCATATGCTTCATGTAGATCCGCATCAACGATATACAGCAGAGCAAGTATTAAAACACTCATGGATAGCCTGTAGGGACCAGTTGCCTCATTATCAACTAAACAGACAAGATGCACCACATCTAGTTAAGGTAAAACGAGTCTTCCATCTCAATACTTGTGAGAATAACACTTGAGAGAGAAGCAACCTTTTTGTGACTCTACTAATAATCAGCCTAAATTCCAAAACTGTGGAACCAGCCGCTTTGAGCGAAATGCTGAACACCTTTCTTAGAATTACTGTTCTGATTAACAAAGTGCACCTACTCACTCCTACACATGTGAACAAAATATTGACAAACGAATCAAGTTTTTTTTCTTAGAGAGTGAGAGAAAAGATTGCTTTCTGTTTTTAAATACTAGAGTAATAAGGGCAATATGTGTACCCAGATGGAGAATTTGGCCAGTTTCTAAGGAGATGTCCATACTTCAAGCTGGAATTTACACTTCCAGCTTGAAAAGAAATACCTTGTGTTAGCTTTGATCAAGCCAGTGTGTTAAAAATAGTGTAGTTATGGCAGTATGAGGGCTAAGAGCTAACACTCTGAATATATGTACCTAGCATCTCAGACAGAATTGGCTAGCCCCTTCTAGTACTTGTGCTGCTGCAGCTAGGTTGCTATTTTTAGTATGTTAGCTTGATTGGAGCTAGTGCAGGTATGTCTCCTCAAGCTGGAATGTACTCTTGAACTTGAAATGTATCCTAAGCATCCCTATATAGGTAAATTACTGTTTCATAGCCTGTGATCAATATTTTCTTCCATTGTGCTTTTATTGGGCATACTTAAATAAAATAGTAGGTGTTGTTGCAAATGTTCAGATGTTTCCTAGAAACAATTAAAATTCAAAAAATTAGAACAGAATTATGTAACTTTTGTTCTATTTACTGAGATTATTTAAATATAATCTGTAAGATACAGAATGTTCTTTTGAAAATGCAAAAACAAAAATGAGACTAAATTCTTGACTGATATGTCTTAGTGTAGTTCCCCCAACTTCAGAGGCATGTAGATTGCCCTCCAGGAGACCCACATTGAAGAGCAAGGGCCTACTTTGTTAATTCTTCTTCATGTCGTGTCCCTATGGGTGCTCTACTGTAGGGGTGTGTGCGCTGCTGCATCTCTAATCAGAGCTTTTTGGTAGCAGTGTCCATTGAGCCTGCTCATGTGCTCTTCCTCCCTAGAGAGCTGCCTCAAGGCTATAAAGTCCCTCACTTCTCAACTGCCTTTGGCCTCACAGGGGAGAGCAGTTGTCTGTTCCTTATCTGTATTGTTAGCATAATTAGTAGCTCTTTTTTTGTTTCTTTTGTTCTCCCTAATAGTGTTTCCTTTTTCCTCCCTTGAGATTAAAGGAAAAAAAATTTGTAGCACTTTAAAGACTAACAAGATAGCTTATTAGGTGATGAGCTTTCTTGGGACAGACCCACTTCTGGTCTGCCCCAGAAAAGCTCATCACCTAATAAGCTATCTTGTTAGTCTTTAAAGTGCTACATAATTTTTTTTCTTTTTGGTTTACCAAGATCAGACTAACACGGCTACCTCTCTATTACTTGAGATTAAACCCCCTCCCGTCCCCAACTTTGCTGCTTATTCTGTCTGGGAACATCTCCCCTCCTCCAGTCACCCTTCCCTCTCTTCGCCCCCGCCCCTGCCCCTGCTCTGGTAAAAGAAAAGAACCAAAAAAGAAGAGCAAAGATGACCTGTTTGCTTCTACAGTCCACATTGCTAGAGATTGATTTGCCCCCAGTCTCTCCTCCCCCCAACCCAGGGGTATTCTTAGCTCTAGGCTCTGAGAGGTGCCTCTCCTGTAAGCAGTTTCTATAGCAGCCGGACATTCTCACTGTGTCTGATGCCTGGGTCAGTCTCACAACTAAAATGGCAGTCTCCTGGGAACTGGGAGCTGAAGCTTCAAACTCCCCCTTAGGGAGAAGGCATTTCAGTCTCCAGGAGACTCCTGATGGATTATCCCCAGAGCCTTTAACTTCATCAAAGGTAGAGTGCTTAAAGATCCACAGCAAGCTCCTCCTGTAAAGGCTTGTAAAAACAAACTCCCTGTGATTGGCAGCCAGAGGGGGCTTCTCAGAACACAGGCTGCATGTCACCTGAGAAGTCAGGGCAGTCAATCTGAGGCAATGTTAAAGAAACACAATTACCATGCTGTCTCTCACAGAGTGGCACAGTGAAAGCATTGGTAACAGGTATGACAGCACTCCCATCGAGGGAGTGCTCTGCACCTTCCTAAGCATTGGTACTGACAGTGTACCATGAAAACACCTCTACAGTACCAAGTGAGCCCATAACACATGAGCTCTGGTATCCTGGAGACCTGTGGCATGGGTACACAGGGAAAGGAAGTTACTGTACAACCTCTAAAAGTGCAGCACGGACAACTTTTGGTACCTTGGACAAGAAAGGCCTTATCTAGGGAGTGCTCTGCGTCAAATCAACCATTGTTGCTGATCAAGTACCATAGATATTGGGTGCATCCTTCACAGCATACTCATCCCATCTGTCTGCCAGGGGTACAGAACATGACAACAAACAGTCTGTCAAAATTTCTGTCATGACCCCAAATGGGAACTGAACTCAGAGGTGCTTTTACCCTCTGGGTAACCCTGTCTTACAGATCTCATTGCTACTTACTGGAACCAAAAATGTCCTCATTACTGCCCTAGGCCTGGCCTGGAGAAACATTCATGGGGGCCGTCATCGTCCCATGACATGGGGACCTTTTGTATGCCTTTTCCCAGTTTTCTGTACAAGGCCTAGTTGAAAATTCAGCTAAACAAAGAGTTATTCTGGTTTGCAATTTTTGGCCCAGATAAATCTGACTCACTTATCTGACACAGATGATTCTATGCCCTTCTGTTTCACCTTGGCTGATTCCTCACTTGATCTCTCAAAACAAAGGCCTGCTCCTTTACCCCAACCTGCAAGTCCTTCACCTTCGGGTGTGGCTCTGTCTAGTTCCAAGACTTAAGAGGCAGAATTTGCTGAGCTAAAAGACATGTTGCTAGACAGCCAAGGTTGACCACTTAACATACATACCCACAAAATGGAAACGATTCCAAGTTGTTGTTAATCTAAACATATAAACTCAATCTCATCTTCCCTTCCTCTGATTTTACTCTACATTTTAGACCTCAAGAGGTCAAACCCCTCTCAGCTCCATTAAGGTACATGCTGCAGTGAAAACATCCTTCCACCACCGGGTAGACAAATACTCAGTGTTTGCTCACTTGCTGATGCGTAGATTCCTTAAGGGCACAATCATCTGTGTCAGATAAGGAATCTCTTCATAAGTGTGACACCACCTGCTCCTGTTTGGAATCTTAACCTAGTTCCGGGCTTTGACTAGACCTCCCTTTGAGTTCCTGGCAACTTGCTCCCTTGTCCATGTGTACATGAACATACGTATATGAGAGATGGTTCACTTCATTTTTTTAGAGAGACATTAACTCTAAGACCATATCTCAAGTTTCTCTCTACTGTCTCTGCATTTTCTATATGAATCAACCGATTAATCTCCCTGGTTTTTTTTCCAAAACCCACTTTGCGGAATTGTCCCCCTGTTGTCACATGTTATGTGTTGTTAAAAAAACACTAGTATTCTACTTGCAGAAGACTAAGGGCATTAGGAAATCCCCTAAATGCTTCCTTTTATCCACAGAAAGATCTCAAAGCTCTGAAATATGGGCTCAAAGACTATCCAAGTGGGTCTCTGGTTGCATTAATCGTTATCAAGGGCACAGTGTGCTTCCAACTGGAGTCCATATGCACTCCATGAAGTCAGTTTCAACCTTGGTCACATTCCTTACAGATATTGCTATCTCAGTAATCTGTAGAGCAGTGACTTGGGTCTCTGTCCCACACTCTCAGAATATTGTGATCATTGAAGATTCAGTCCCCCATGCCATCTTTGACTCCATAGTATCTCTATGTAGTAACAGCCTCCACTCCGAAATTCCAGCCTCCAGGGCGAGTACTAATTGGAGTCACCTACAGTGGAGCACCCATAGGGACACTACTCAAAGAGGAACTTACTCATCTTGTCCAGTAACAATGGTTCTTCATTCCTATGAGTGCTCCACAATCCGACCTCCCCTCTTTACATGGAATTCTATATAGGACACTGCAGTAGAGAAGGAAGTGAGAGGCTTTTGCCCTCTAAGTGCTAGATAGCCTCGAGGGAGAGAAAGCTGGGCTCAGCAGACACTGCTATCAAAAATCTCCGAATAGGGGCTCAAGGGTATGCATACACCTAAAGTGAAGCACCCATAGAGGGACACGTCTCATAGAACCATTGTTAATGTACAAGGTGAGCAACTTCCTCTTACAGGAATGTTGCATTTGTATGACAGTACTGTTTCCCCAGTCCTCCTTTCTGAGATCTTAATGAGTAATGTTAACACTGGTCTGAAGGGCTCTGTCCATCCAGCTTAGTGTTAAGTTAGCTACTAGTGCCTCATTTGCATAGAGGAAATTTAATAGAAAGTGAAATAAATGTTACTGGGAAGAATGAACAGACCTCAAGTCTGTGAAGAATCCATGCCAGAAGCCTTGAGGGACCCAGTCATAAATATTAACTATCCCTTTATCAATTATCAATACAAACTTTTACAAAATTAATTCTGTTCTAACATAAGCTTTCTCTGTTCCTTTTTGGGGGTTCATAAAGAATTAATATTTATCATTCAGTGCTTTTGTTTCCAGATAACTTTTACAATCTTTGTGTATTTCCTTGATCTCCAGGGGGCGATGGCTGCCACATATTCTGCACTGAATCACAAGACATTTCAGCCAGTCTTAGAGCCTGTCGCAGCTTCAAGTTTAGCTCAACGACGGAGCATGAAAAAGCTAACTTCAACAGACTTATAGATCCACTGGGGCACCTTTAGCCAAACTAGAGCAAAGGAAAATCCAATAAGTGTCTCTATATCTGCCTGACCTATGATCGAAAGGCATATATGGTTTCCTGCTACACTACTTGAATTCTGTAAAAGTCCTTTTTTTAAAAGAAAAAAAAAATCCACATGTTCAGGGGGATTCACACTGTGTTGTTTTACAGGCGGTGTCCATCTTTATTTAAGTTAAACATCAGGGTACATCACAAAGCTCATCAGGAATTTCTGTACATGGTCCTTTCAGAGATTTGTTGCAGATATTCTTTACATACTGTATAGTTTTGCTGTGTTCATAAATAAATGGTTTAGGGGACCATTATCAATAAGCAAGTTGTATGTTAAAAATGTCAGTGTCAGTATTTTTACCATCAGCCCCATTTTTAAAAGATCAACAAGTTCTTATTTAAATTACTTTGTAATTGGGCACTTACCAATGGACTCCATTTAACTCACTGATACCAGACGATAAGACTGACCATCTTATTGTGCCAGTGCAAAATGCATTAGTGCTAATATGGGAGACCTACACTTGCCTGGTGCCAAGAATTGAGAAGGTTTGTGTACAAATATTAAAAAATGGTGTGCACCTGAGAGATTGCACTTTGTCTATAAAATTAAAATAGTCACTTGTGGACCTAACAACTGGATAACAAGTGACCTTGTTTAGGGAATGGGTGTATCTAATGTTGGTGTGTATTTCTGTCTGAAGTTAAAAGCTTTGGGAAACACCCCCTACATTGAACATAAAAGATCTTATTGTGTTCTCTACTGAGCTATGAAAATGATTATATTTATAAGTCATTAAGAGTGAGAGCCTGAATAGTATTGATACTACTATAGATAATACGACATTTCCGAGTAGTCCATATGCTTTACTTATCTATCTATCCTTCTGTCACTTGACTGAATTATGCATCTCTCTATTCCATGAAGAATAGGACTTCACCACTGCCTTCCATCTTAGACAGTCTGTTGCTGCCATCTTAGCTCTTCCCATATAATTTTGATAGCTTTCTGTATTGGTGTTTCCATGTTGTCCTTGGCCTACCTTGTTTCCTCTTGCCTTGGGAATTCCATGCATCTCCTGTCTTACCTTGTTTAGGTCTTTCCTCCATTTATGTTCTAGCCATCTTTTATTCATTTTTGTTCCATAATTTCCTGGCCTTTGTTTTATCATCCCTGAGAGTTGTATTTTTTCCTGGTCTTCTGATATAGAGAATTTGTTGAAGGCAATTGTTTTATGAAAACTTGGAGTTTAGATAGTAAGGTCTTAAATCTCCAAGCGTCAGTACCATTTAAAACTGACTTCACAATATTGTTCACTATTCAAAATTTCATTTGGAGGGCAAGATTACTCTTTCTTCAAGTCAGCATTAGTTATGAAGGCATGTCTGGTTTTTGCAATTCTGTCTTTAATGTCTGTTTTACCTGTTGTACTTGATATGTGAAATATTGGAACTATTCTATGTCAGGCCCAGAAAGTGTTGTCGATGTTGTTTTTTGTGTGTTACTTTTGAACCCTATTGATTGTGTATAGGCTCAAAGATCATTTGTTTCAGCTTGCGAGTCTCTGGGTGTGAGATAGCAAGTTGATGTCGTCTGTATTTGAAATCTTCTAATTTGTGTGAAAGTCCATTGTATGCTGCTTGATTGTTTTGTGATCTTTCTCATTACTCAATGCACTACCAGTATAAAGACCCTGGGTGACATAAGGCATCCTTGTCTGCTGCTGGTAATAATCTCAAATGGTTAGCTCTCTGTTATGTATTACTTGGCATGTCATATTTTTGTAGAAGCTCTGTGTGATCACAGATTTCTGAGGGATTCCATAGCAGCCGTAGCAACTTCTATAAAGCTGCTCTAGCCGCTACGTCAAAGGCTGTCCCTTAGTACATGGCTCTCCCTCTGTATGTAGATTATATTGCTGTTTCTTTGAGTTTTTCTGTTGAAGAGCAGTATGTTCAATGTTAGCTTATCCTATATTGTTAGGTAAACTGATATTTCATTGTAGCATATTTGCCACATGGTTTTTAATAGTTTTATTTATTTAAATATATGTAAGTGTTCCTATCTACATCCCTCTACACATGTACAAATATTAGAAAAGATAAATGCAGAGACTCATGACCCTTTGAAAAACTTTGAATAACTACAGGGGAAGCCTGAGGGAAAAAAAATGTAAGCCTTCCAGTGTGCCCTTAAGTCAGTGGGTACAGGCCTTTGACCAAAGAGGGGGGAATAGGTTCCACAATTGTGGGCCTCACTGAAAATATCCTGCTGCCATCTCTCTCTGTTTGAACCTAGGCATTTAGCTAAGTGCCTCAGCTGATCTGAACTACTTTGGTATATCAGAGAGAGAGTCTAGATCTGCCAGATAGGTCCCAAATCATTGTAAAGTTTTCTAAATTAAAACCAATACTTTGAATTGCACCTAGGAGTGAACCAGAAATTAGTATAGTCTTCAGTGAATGTGATCAAATAAATCATTTTATGAAGCTTCAGACACTACTACACAGTTCTAATATAGTAGCATAATGAACATTTTAAATATTAGGAAAGTTAACTAGTGACCTACAGCTAAACTTGAACATACTGAGATTCATTATGACTAAATCTCAATTGTTGTCCTGACTTGTCATCTATCATTGAATTTTTGATCTCATAACATTTTTATAGCAAATGACAAAATGTTAATCCAAAGCTGAGGGGGGAGACTTTGCATACTGGGATGGTACACTGGTGTGAGGCCTTTTAGGGAGGAGTTCTGGAATAACAAAAGTTAGCAGTAACACATTCTACAATGTGGAGGGGACTTTTTGTTGATACATAGGAAGTCATTGGGAGTACTATAGATATGCTGCTAGTTAACTTTTAATTGTTGTGCAAGAGGTAGGAATTTTCTTACTGAACAATTAAGTGTTTTAAGTTGGGATGCTTGTAGGTATGGGATTGAATGAATATGAAGAATGTGTACACTAGTTTATCATGCAAGTCATGCCTACTACTCAATTTTTTGGGTATAATACATGTTGGAAACATTAGAGCCTGTTTGTACCTAATTTGAGGTGCCTGTTTTGAAATGCTTAAAAGATACGAAAGCACGTAGCTGCCATATGGAAAACATACTACTCAGAAATAATTCTGCATCTTACATGCATCGTGCATTTTATTACTAGAGTCCTTTGCTTGCAAATAAGTCTACACTTCTGCATATTTCTTACCTAATAGTGTATTTTCATTTGTAATGTTTAAATTACTTTTATCAAAATTGAGATCACAAAAGATCAGACTCTGGATGGAGATAGAGAAAAAGCATGTTTAAAAACAAGGATCCAGAAATAATGCAGATTTTAATGTTGGTAATAAAAATGTGTGGGGGGGGGGGGGGGAGAGAACATCTAAGATGCTAAGCTTAAGTTGTCTTCAATTTTTTTCCTCATAAAGTGGCAACTGGTCTTTTTTTGGCCTTATTCATGAGTGATTTAGTCTCCATTGCATTGGTGTTTTCATTTAATTTGTTCAGAACCACCATGCAATAAGCATTTTATAAGAATTGTGTACTAAATCAGTAATAAGCAGACCGAGATATTTAGCATGCAATGGTATCTTTCTGGTGTGAAGGATAGCGTTATAAAGAGGAAAATGTGCAGAGACATGCTGATTGGTGAACACGGAATTTCGAACACTTTGTAAGTCAGTCCTGTGGTTTAGATAAGAACATCTCTAAGCTCTACTGCAAGTGGCACTTCTGTGACAAATGTTTCCCTGGTTGCACCATTACAGGAGTAACCTTTTCGTAGAGACAAGTTTGTGTAGACCACATCTTTGTTATATTTGACATAAACATCAGGCATACATGGCATGTCTATTTCCACTTTTTTGGGAAGAATGCACCCTTATCTTAACTAGTGCAAACAAAATCCTGTCTAGGTACTTAAATTTCATTGTGTCAGTCTTTCCGTATCTGTGGGTATTGCTGGAATCCAAGATAAAGTTTCATCTTTATATTTGCAGTGTTTCAAGACACAATGCTGTTTTGGGGGTTGAGCTGATTTTTCTCACTTTAAAGAAAAATGTCAGTTTTGCAGAATTTAAAAGAATTTAAAAGGTGTACAACATGAATTCATGAGTAATTTGTTTAAAAATGAAGATAATTAGTTATTTGAGTCTGTTGGAAGGGGCTATTGAAAAGTTTTAATTTGGGTCACATATATATAGCTACCACGCAATCAAAGATTATAAACTGGTTAGCATTTTATTGTGGGTTCTGGCTTAAAAATAAGATACCATAATGTAGTGAATTTTTTACTTTCATCCTTAAGTCCTTTTAAATACAGAATGGAGAACTACTTCTATATAGGGATTTCTGTAGTGCTAATTACCATCCTATCTAATATGATCCAACATATATCAAATATCATTTTCCAGTAAGAAGCCTGCCAACACTCATAGTCTCAGTAGTACTTTTGTAATAAAAGCCTTTGTTTTCAAATAGATATTTGCGCAGAGCCTGATCAGCATCCACTGAAGTGGCAAGACTCCTTTTGACTTCAGTGTGAACTGCAGCAGATCTGTAGTAAAAGGTGTCATGTCTTTTGCATGGTGAGATTGTTTCAGTGAAGCACTGATTGTTTGTAAAATGTGAAGCTCTTCAATGTGCTCCTGATCCCATTACTCAGAAGTTATGTGGTGGCACCAACAGTAGATTTTGCAGAATCAGAGGTATCTTAGGGAGGAGCTTTCAGCATGGGCAAATTGTCTTAAGACAACAAGTCTTGGTTATTGTGATCTGTTATTGAATACAGGTTTATGTGTTTCCCTTGTGCTCAAAGGGAGAGCATTCCTTTGGCCACACTAGAAAATTGTGTTCTATGTGGTTGTACAAAATACTGGTACCACTGCTCTATAGCTTTAGATGTTCTGCTTAGTGAGCACTTGCAGAGAACTCATCTCAAACATCTCATGGGTATGAAAATGAAAGCAAATTCCACACCAGTCAGCTTTTACCTTTAGACTTCCAGTTATGGAGCTGAATTATCCTTACCCTTGTCTTTTTAGCTTTGAAGAAATTTATTAAAACAAACTTATGCACTCACTGTATATTGTAAGAGTTGAAAAAAATAAATGAACTGAAACATTCAATAATTAAAACTATTTCTAGCAAATCGTAAGAGGTACTTTAACAAACAGTAGAAACATAATTCATTGTATGCATATCTGTTCATCAGTGCATTGTAACCAGTGGCTATAACATCAGAGCACTTAATTTAATTTTTTTTCCGGATGTTGCTATTGGAGGTGGGTAGGGGGAGCCTGGAAAGATTAAGATTTAATTGCATAAATTGACCAACATTGTGGTGATTATCCACTCTTAGTCAACAGAATGAGGCTAAAATAACCATTCAAACAGGGTTACATGCACTACAATAACAGTTAATATTCTTTAGTCCCAGCCAAAAATGAAAGCCTGCATGTGTTTAAAAATATTTTTCGAAGTTATTTTTAGTGTGTTTAACCTCCTGTTTGGTTTGATTGTATGGTAAAGTTAGGGGGTAAGAGGGAAATCCTTTAGTCACAATACCACAGGAACAATATATTTGACAGAATAGTTGATCCACAGTGACTTATTAAAGCATTCATACATGTTACCAAGTGTGTGTATATAGAGAAGACAAACATTGTACTTTGTTATATACCACACTTTATTAGCAACTGTTCAATTAAGTGCACTCTGAATATAAGCTGTCTTTATTTCTAGCGTATCTTAATACTTGCTCCCAAACGATAATATTTTCCTGACTGTTGATGAACCTGCATGTTTGTGTGAAGATGAATAATATGGAAATTAAATTGAGGAAATGCAGCTATATGGCTAAAACTGAATAGTAGAGTAACAAGCCTTTAAAAAAAATTTTATAATACAAATCCTTGTTTCTGTGAGGGTTTTTTCTATGTAAGGAAAGCAAATTCATTCCTTAAAATAAGTTTTGAAAGCTGTAGGTAGAGGATCTTAAAACTATAATTGGCAAATATTCTTAAGTATGTTTCAGAAATAATCGTTCAGACATTAATTTAATCTGTTTTTGTTAGGGTACTGAAAAAATTCCTTTGCAGGGCAAATTGTTCTTATAATATGTATGTTGCATTAGGGTTATGACCATTTTGCTAACTATTGCATTGCATTGTTACAGTTTCCCAAGCACTTTGGCATTCTTGCACTGATACTCTGATTATAGCTAGAACTGTTTCGGCATGCGACTGGGCATAAATCTCACTATATGAAAGGGCATTAAAGCTAAAACAAAGTGTGCAATTCAATTATATGCTATGTGAGGTACTTCAAAGAGGAACTATACAAAAGGTCCCCATTGTCAGATATTGTAACTATCATTTCCTTCTCTAAACATATTGTGGATTTTGTATCATATTGTATTTATTTCATTTTTTAAAAGATGTTTTCTTTAAAGCTCTGTATATATTGACATTAAAGTTTGCCTTGTACTACGTTCTTCTCCTTGTAAGGCTGAATCCAGTAGTGCATTATACAGCATGTATTTTTTCTTTTGCACTATGCTGCTAAATATTACTCTCACTTTGAATTACAACATGCCAAAGATGACTTAGAAATTGTATTTATTTTCATTAAAAGATTATGCATAATTATAAAGGGACAGATTTAAATAGCTGGCAGTTCATTGGGTACTAAAAAAATGTGTAAATTTATACTTTATAACTGACCAAATGTGATCATGTGTGATTCAGAAACTTTCAGAGCCCATTTTTAATTTTAAAAAAGTGAGCCAACTTTCATAAAACAATCTATACTGTGAATTGCACTGTTTATTGAGCCTTGCTATATATTTCAAGCACAAATCAAGGGCCCGTTGTATATTTGTAATCACAGCACAGTATTTTAATGTGTATATTAAACACTTTAAAAACATAGTTACACAACAGGTCTGAGTGAAATGTGAACTTATGGTGGGATAAGCCCTCATTTCACTTGGTTTTGGTATTTTTATTGTGGGTTTCCTGGTAGTTCAAGAAATCCTTTTTATACTCTACAGCAAGGATACTCAGTTGTCAAGGCCAAGATGTCTGGATCTAGACTCCAGAGAAAATCATTTTAAAAAATAATAATTAAATAGATATGGAGGGCCATTCACAAGTGTTTGGATGGCCCAGATTTGTTGCACAGAGCAACTATTGACTACCTTTGCTCTACAGAATAACTTTCTCCCAAAGGCTTTGATCCTCTAAATTCTCATGGACGTACTTAATTCAGGCATGAGATGAGCCCCGCTGAAACTAGTGGAATCTAGTCAAGTGTGAAAGTTAATTATGGAAATCATTGTTTGCCAGATGAAGGTCTTAGAGCTCAAATAGCAATCCATGCTTATTTTAAACTGATTACCAATGCAATCTCTTTGAACAATTTTCCTGGCTCATAGATTAGAGGGCCATTATTGCAGTAGCAATTACAGTTAAAATATTCACATAGTAGTGGATATTTTGAATACCACAGTGTACAGTATTTCACATCAAATTAAGAATATTTAAATATTTGACTTGTGTGCAATGTAGTTGTAGCCATGTCAGTTCCTTGATATTAGAGATGCAAGGTGGGTGAGGTTCTGTCTTTCACTACACTGTCTTGTATTGTTGAGAGCCACACAGAGATCTGCTTCAGTTCTGGGAACTGTACTTCAAGCATCATTGTTAAATGCAAGGTGGACTAGATGATAGCATAAGTAGTTTTGTAAGGAAAGCAAGAGTGGCCTGTTAACACAGCTGTGAGCTGTAGGAAATAGAGGAGGTTAGGCTTTTTCTATGGTATCATTTTTGTTGATCAGGTTTGTGTTCCTTTTCAGCCCTCCCCCCCTCCCCCCCAAACCAACATAAGTTTCACCCACAAAAGTGGACAGTGCTATATTGACAGAGGTGGTTTAATTTTGTTGGCAGCTGAGTCCTCTCCTGCCAGCAAAGAGTGGCTACATAGATCTTACAGCAGCACAGTTGTACTCATATAGCTGTGTTATTGTAAAGACCATAGTGTAACCTTATTGCAGTCATTTTCAAACTTTTTAGGCTGTTTGTCCTTTTTCAAATAATGTAGTGTACTTCATATATCCATCTGAGATAGCAGAGGCAGCGTGGGGGAACCATGCTGGGGCACACAGTAACAACGATTTGTATAATAAGGGTGCTGAAAAACATTTGAGCATAAGTAAACATTGCATATGATGGAAATCACTTTAAGTCAATGGGTGCTGCTGCCATTTGCCCCCAAAGATTGCAGCTTTCTGTTTATGAACAGCCTCTAGCAGTTTTCAAACTGGGATGTGCTCCTCAAGGGGGCTGTCAAGGCTGTTCCCTGCTCTGGCACTCCAAGTGCAGGAGAAGAGGACCTGCAAACTTTGCCTCTACAGACACTGGTTACAAAAACTTTACCCCAGAATCACAATACACAGATTTTGTGGAATCGCTGCTACCATCAAGTGATTTTTATTCCTTAAAAAACAGGGGTGAACACTTGAACTCACCCCCATGGGTACCCCAAGCTCTTTTGCTCTAAAAGAGCTTGAAAAAAGAAAAGAGGAAAACAAGCTGCAGTCTCTGGTAGCTGACCCCTCAGCCTGAGGCATGCAGATACAGACAAGCAGACCTAAGACAAAGATTCAAATAATCACCTTAAAGTGATTTTTTTTATTATTACAAAACAGAAGATAAACTTGATAAAGCATACTCGGTTGCTAGATATTACAGAGCAACTAAGGAAAACAAAACAGAAAAGTCTGGGCACAATGTTAGATGGTAAATGGGGAGGGGAGGAATAGATTCACACAGAGCAGTTTAAACCACAAAATAAAAATTACCCTGAACAGGACTAGATTCACTTTTCTTCCAATTTTCTCTTTGTTCAGTCCACTCTGATGCCCCGAATTCCTTGGAGACATGGTAGTCCTGCCTGCGTTTAAATCATTCTGTGTCTCTCAACAACTGGTTTTTCTCTCCCACACAAAGAAAGCTGGCAAGGCATCTATATCTAATTCAAATTTCATCCCCCTATCTCGATTGGTTCTTCTGCCCCCTGGCCAGCAACTTTGCTAGCTACCTGAGTTTAACCTCTTACTCACCCGGTGCAGGTCAGCACTCCTGTCCATTACAGCAACACCAGATGACTCAAGCCAGCCTGCGTAACAGGGCTTGCAGAGGGAGCGCCACCTTCAACTCACTCACCTGAGCAGGCCACCCAACCTGTGGGTTTGGGGGAGGGAGCACCTAGGCAGGTCCCATATACTTTTTAAAATATTCCAGGCCCCTGCAAATGCTAACATACATGCTTTTGCTGTATAAAAGTTCTGTCCCCTTTTGCCAGCTGGGACACCTTTTGGCAACCAAATTTCAGTTTGACATATCAGTGATTGATTATAAGATACAACAATAACAATTTCTGCTGATTTTAGTTTCTCTAGCACAGTTGTGATTGCTGCAAGTCAGTGTGTTCGAGTGAGTGCTGCCAGGTCCCCAAAAATTGGACAGGGAAGAGATGTATCTTCCCATGCCCTCCAGCACATGGCACTAAGTGATGATAGGTAATGTACATATCCCCCCAAAGTGCCTATACAGCTGCCAGTCTACTGCCCTGAAAAACTTTCCCACTACCCCTGGTGCTGGGTTTTCTGAGAGGCACCGTGTCCAGGAATGCAATGGTTTTGGATTGCAGTGATATTCCCTAGCTCCTCATTCTCCAAGCATATCAAAGTATTTCTTCAGTCACTGCCAAGAAGGGCAATGGCTTAACCAATGCTGAGAGACAAAGATACTGCTCCCAGACCGTCCTCTAATGATTCTTTCTTGTCCCCACTAAGGGCTCAACTTAGCTCTGCTTTCACTGGATTGTGGTTGCCCAGCCACACTTGCAAGGCATGGTTTTCCTTTGCTGGAGGGAGAAAAGGGCCTTTCTCATTTAATATATTTGCAGAGCTCACCAGTGTGCTTTGATTGGCCTGCTCACCACCTACACACTTGGTAAGATCTCAGTACAGCTTCCAGATATCTCAGAGGTGGTTGCTGAAGAAGCAGCTTCCTCAGGCTGGCCCCCATAATAGTGAGGGCAGATGACGCCAGATGATGATCAGTCACAGGAACATATAGGGCCCCATTTTAGCTCAAGGTGAAAAGTCTAGCTATATTCACATCTGCCTCACTACCTCCTGAGGATGCTTCTTACCATCACCTTTTACCAGGCCACTTCCCCACTACTTCTCTAACTTCTCCCTTTCCCCTGAGGCCAGGACTTATAAAATTCATAATAGAATACCCTGATAAATCTCAGACCATTCTTTTAACTTCTGCCCTCCTCAGGCTTGACCAGTTACTACTCAAATTGCCTGTACATAGTTCCTCACTTAAATGCCGCCTTTCAGGTCTCTTTCCCAGGGAGTTCCTGCACTTTTATCAGGGCTCACCATCAGCACCTGCTCCATCTCATTGGCTGCTCTTGGTTAGTCCTGGCCTTTTGTCAACTTCCCTACTCCAGAGAGAGTCCGTGGGCCTTCCCCCTTGGCTCCGAGTTCTCCAGTGCCAAGAGAGGGACTGTAGATCTCCTTCTCTTTCTCTGCTGAAACTTTCTGCTCCACACAACCTGCCTTTAAAGCAGTGGTCACCAACCAGTAGATTGGGATCTACTGGCAGGTCCTGGAGCCTGATAGGTGATCCTGACTGGATTGGTCAGGAGACTATCAAGTGCTGGCACTTTAGGTGCCCTTTCCCTACTGCCATGATTCTCCTGTGCCTCGGCCTTGGAGCTGCCCGCCTGGAGCAGAGGAAGGGGGATCTGATTTCAGGGCATCCCTTTTCCCCCAACCCTGTACCCCATGTCCACAGAGGGGAGGGACATTACGGTGGCTTAACAACCAAGTAAAAGAAGCAATGAGAGATAAAGACATCTTTTAAACAGTGGAAGTCAAATCCTAGCGAAAATAGAAACGAGCATAAACTCAATGTAACTCTATCAAATTAAATGTAAAAATATAATAAGAATAGCCAAAAAGGAGTTTGAAGAACAGCTGGCCAAAGTCAAAAAGTAATAGTAAAATGTTTAAGTACATCAGAAGCAGGAAGCCTGCTAAACAACCAGAGGGGCCCTTGGACAATCGAGATGCTAAAGGAGCACTCAAAGATGATAATCATTGCAGAGAAGCTAAATGAATTCTTTGCTTCAGTCCTCACGGCTGAGAATATTGGGGAGATCCCCAAACCTGAGCCATTCTTTTTAAGTGACAAATCTGAGGAATTGTCCCAGATTGAGGTGTCATTAGAGGAGGTTTTGGAACAAATTGATAAACTTAACAGTAACAAGTCTCCAGGACCAGATGGCATTCACCCAAGAGTTGTGAAAGAACTTAAAACGTGAAATTACGAAACTATTAACTGTGGTTTATAACCTATCCTTTAAAATCCACTTCCGTACCTAATGATTGGAAGATGGCTAACGTGACGCTAATATTTTAAAGGGGCTCTAGAAGAGAGCCTGGCAACTACAGACCAGAAAGTCTAACGTCAGTACTGGACAAATTAGTTGAAACTATAGTAAAGAATAAAATTGTCAGACACATAAATGAACATAATTTGTTGAGGGAAAGTCAACATGGTTTCTGTAAAGGGCAATCATGCTGTGCTAATCTACTAGAGTTCTTTGAGGGGGTCAACGAACATGTGGACAGGGGTATCCAGTGGGTATAGTATACTTAGATTTCCAGAAAGCCTTTGACAAGGTCCCTCACCAAAGGCTCTTAAGTAAAGTAAGTTGTCATAGATAAGAGTGAAGGTCCTTTCATGGATTGATAACTAGTTAAAAGACAGGAAACAAAGGGTAGGAATAAATGGTAAGCTTTCAGAGTGGAGAGAGGTAACTAGTGGGGTCCCCCAAAGCGTCTGTCCTGGGACCAATCCTATTCAACTTATTTATAAATGATCTAGAGAAAGGGGTAAACTCAGGTGGCAAAATTTGCAGATGATACCAAACTGCTCAAGATAGTTAAGACCAAAGCAGACGGTGAAGACCATCAAAAAGATCTCTCCAAACTAAATGATTGGGCAACAAAATGGTAAATGAAATTAACGTTGATAAATGTAAAGTAATGCAATTTGGAAAAAATAATCCCAACTATACATACAATATGATGGGTGCTACCTTTAATTTAGCTACAGCTACTCGAGAGAGATCTTGGAGTCATTGTGGATAGTTCTCTGAAAACATCCACTCAGTGTGCAGCGGCAGTCAAAAAAGCAAACAAGGTTAGGAATCATTAAAAAAGGGATAGAGAATAAGACAGAATATCTTCTTGCCTCTCTAATACCATGGTACACCCACGTCTGGAATAGTGTGTACAGATGTGGTGGCCTCATCTCAAAAAAGATATATTGGCATCGGAAAATGTGCAGAAAAGGGCAACAAAAATGATTAGGGGTTTGGAATGGGTCCCATATGAAGAGAGATTAAAAAGACTTGGACTTTTCAGCTTAGAAAAGAGGAGACTAAGCGGGGATATGATAGAGGTCTATAAAATCATGACTGATGTGGAAAAAGTGAATAAGGAAAAGTTATTTACTTATTCCCACAATATAAGAACTAGGGGGTCACCAAATGAAATTAATAGGCAGCAGATTTAAAACAAACAAAAGGAAGGGTTTTTTTTTTTTTTTTTGCTCAGCACACAGTCAACCTGTGGAACTCCTTGCCAGATGATGTTGTGAAGACTAGGGGTATGTCTACACTTGCTCCCTAGTTCGAACTAGGGATGCAAATGTAGCCAACCGAAATTGCTAATGAAACGTGGGATATTTAAATCCCCGCTTCATTAGCAATTTCAGTCGGCGACATTTGCATCCCTAGTTCGAACTAGGGAGCAAGTGTAGACGTACCCTAGGACTTTAACAGGGTTCAAAAAAGAGCTAGATAGATTCATGGAGATTAGGTCCATCATTGGCTATTATTCAGGATGGGTAGGAATAGTATCCCTAGCCTCTCTTTGTCTGGAAATGGATGACAGGAGAGGCATCACATGATGACTACTTGTTGTGTTCCCTCTCTCTGGGGCATCTAGTATTGGCTGCTGTCAGACAGGATACTGGGCTAGATGGACCTTTGGTCTGACCCACTATGGCTGTTCTTGTGTTCTTATGTCTTGGGATAAAGGGAGCTTGCTGGCAGCTACTCCTATGTTTGAACATGCTTTGCATTCTTAAAGGAGCAGTGTGATTCTGTGTGTATCTGTCACTCAGAAACACACACACTTTCACACTTGTATGTCCTGACCCAACATACACTTGTGGTGGTGGTGGTGGTGTTATTATTTTAAGTACTTTTGAAGTGTGTTATGTTAGGTTTTGGATTGGTCTGTGCATTTCATAGTTTTTACTTCTCCTATGCTTTACATCTAATTCTTTGAGTAGTGAGTTCAAAAATGCCTACCCTGTCCTGGCTGGAGCATTATCCCTCAGGTAATCTTTTAAAAATATAATATCTAGGGTTTTGGTTTCTACTGATGGTGCACATAACAAAATTCATTAATTCTAATTGTTTCCCATGCACATGAGGAACAGTGGCTGGGAGTCTCCTCTAATTAGGTGTGATCTCCTGGAGGCTCATGCAGCCAAATCAGGAGATCAGCTGCTAACAGTGCAGAGGGGCTAAGGCAGTCCCTGTGGCCCCTGGGAGTGGCAAAGATGGGGGTCTCCAAATGCTGCCCTTGCCTGCAGGCACCACCCTTACAGCTCCCATTGCCTGGGAATGGGGAATTACAGCTAATGGGAGGTGTGGAGGCAGTGCCTGCAGATAAGGGACAATGTGTGGAACCACCTGCCTCTCGCCCTCAGGAGACACTGGTAGACATGCTGGACACTTTTGGGAGCGGTGTTTGCCTTAGTCCCATTGCATCACCACCCAGGAGCTGCCTGAGATAAGTGGTTTCCTGCAGGAGCCCGTATCCCGAGACCTGTCCCAACCCTGAATCCCCTCCTACATGCCCAGCCTCGTGCAAGTGAGGTGGGGGAAGAAGTATGGATGTGCTGAGCAGGGCAGAGCCTCAGAGTAGGGATGGGGCAGAGGTGGGGTCTCGGAGAAGATGCGGGGAAGGAGACTGGGCAAAAGGGTATTTGAGTTTGAGGTAGATCCTGAACTGCGTTTGAATTAGAAAAGTGATCTTGTGCATACAAAGTCTGAAGACCACTGTTTTAAAGCAACCACCTAGGTCCTTCCCCAGCTGAAAGTCTGGCTCCCCTCCAGGTTCAGCCAGCTAGCACGATTGGCTTCTGAGGCCCATTAACATATTCATTGCTCGTGTGTTTATGGGTCATGAGTATTCAAGCAGGAACAACTTAGAATTCTCCCCATCCTGTGCCATCTACTGCATTGCAGCTCTGAGCTCCTGATGCTCAAATACCAGAAAAAGCCACTACTGCTCCAGTCCTCGCCTCCACAGGCAAGGATTACTTATAAGCAATAATAAGGTTGCTTTGTTCTCCACAGTGAACTTTAATTACATGATGTCAGGGTAATTTTTTTTGACATATCAGGCAGTCACTCATTAATGCAAACACCCAGGACAGGATTTAAACAATCTTGGCCAAAGTGACAGTTGGCAAGAATGCTCCATTCTTTAGACAGGAATGATCGTTACATCTTTTATTTTGCAGTACTCTGAAATACTCAGATGAGCTTTCTGAAATATAGCAGCCCTTCTCCTTAGGATGTTCATTCGGCAATTGTCATGATGTCCCAAGTGATGCATGCTGGGCTGCTCACCTTCTATGCTGTTGTCGTGAGGGACTCGTGGCTGGCTACTTATCTGTTCCAAGGCCAGAAGGGGCCATTGTGATGATCTGGTATGATCTCCTATATAGCACAGAGCATAAGACTTCCCTGAATTAATTCTTCTTTGTACTAGAATGATTCAAGACTTGATTTTAAAGTTACTAGTGGTAGAGAATCCACCACAATCTTTGGTAACTTGTTCCAATGCTTAATTACCGTGATTGTTTATATATGCCTTATTTCTAGTCTGAACATATCTAGTTTCAACTTTGACACTGAGTCTTGTTACACCTTTAACTACTAACTTGAGCAGCATATTATCAAATATCAAATAGGAATCAATAAACTATGATCAAGGATGGTCTATATTCTTTGTTCCTAGGTATATACGTTTATTTGCCTATATTAAAATGATGTATTCTTTGTGCCCTGCTTTTCAAATCATCTGGTTTTCTCTGTATCAGCAACATGTCCCTGTCAAACTTTACTTCTTCCCCAATCTTTGTGTCACCTACAAACTTTATCATGTGATTTTTGTTTTCTTCCAGGTCATTGATAAAAATGGTAAATAGTATAGGGCCAAGAACCATTTACTGCAGGACTGCAGTAGAAACAAACCTGGTCAATGATGATTTCCTGTTTACAATTAGGCATTTAATCCATTCAGTATGTGCCGTTTGGTTTTGTATTGTAAGTTTTAATCAAAATATGTGGTACCAGGTCAAATGCCCAAATGTTATCAACACTGTTACCTTTATCAGCCAAACTTGTAATATCAAAAAAGGCTACTGAGATAGTTTGATAGGCCCTACTTTCCATAAGCCCAGGGTGGTTATTTTAGCATTATGTAATTATATTACCCTCCTTTTATACGAGTCCCCTACCAGCTACTCCTTTTGCTCAGGGTCTGTATCAGACTGTCATGCCCATAGCTGAGTCATCCCATTTACTGTTTTTAAATATTAGTTCCCAAATCCTCATCTATGAGCTTGAGAGCACCTGTCTCCCAGGCTTCTGTCCCTGAGCTTTCAGGAGGCAGGGATTAACTTCAAGAACAAGTACCATTCTCAAGAATATAACGCAGTTGTGAGTAGAGAAAGACAAACCCTCAGTTTAATATTGGGGATATACTGAGGATGGAGGTGGACATGCATACCCCAGAAAAGGTACAATTTGTGCATTCCCCAATGTACAGATTATCCCAAGTAGGTTCAGTCCCAGCCCCTAATCCTAAATGGTACTTCCCAATTCTAGTGGTGGTCACTGCTAGTTGGGTGCAGTGAAAACTTGGAGAGGTGTTGGTCCTGGTCTCGGCTGTATGGTGGCTGCCATTGTTCCTAGCTATTTAAATAGGTTGTTCTGGTTTTTCATGTAAAGCAGTTGGGGGCTGTGAGGTCTCTGAAACCTACATGCAGGACATATACATGGGCCATGCAATAATCTGATACTGGCTACGCACCTGATCAGGGCACAAGCTACACAGTGGGTACAGTGCTCTGTTTGAAACTGCACCCCATTCTTTCTGAGCCTCTCCTGATGGATTTTTGCAGAACAGATATGAACAAACATCCTTTGGGGAGTAGAATGAACCCATGTGATGCACTTTCACTAGATTCACTATATTTGTGCGTGTGTGGCAAACTAATGCTTGTGGATTGTCTGAGTTTGATAGCCTTGGTGACCAAGACCCCCTGGCCACAGAACTGGTTCCGGAGAGGTGGCAAAATACAGCCTTCCATCTTGCCCATTCACTCGTTAACATTGTTCTGGTGTCCAGTGGTTACAGTGCACCAGTTCACCATCCCTGGAAATGAAGTGTATCACAAGCAAGTTTGGGGTGCTGAGGAGTGCAAGTTTTTATTAGCAGCTGAGGGAAAATTCCCTTAGAGTGGCTTGCTTCTCCTGACTTGAGGGACTGCAACTAATCATGGTTGTGGCAGGAAGCCTGCAAAGCCCTTTCCCGTCCTTTCAGGAACCAACACTCTCTTCTCACTGAAAGTGGCATTGGAAGGAAACAGACCTTTGACAGCTCAGGGTGGCTCCACCCTTCTTTCTCCCTTCCCACTCCCTCCGTGCAACACCCAGCCTGGGAATGGGGAAAGGATCGGTGATACAGCCTGTGCCCATCCTGTGGGGGAGGGAGATGAAGCCTAGCAGCTGCAAGAGGAGCAGAGATGAGTGAGAATGAAAAGGGCAGAATTGATAAGGGGCTGAGGGGCAGGATAGATTTGGGGGTTGTGCCAGAATTGCTGAGCTAAGACAGACCCCCTCCACATGTGTGCACACTTTTCAGGACACTTTAAGCTCTGCTGATGCCCCATGTACAGGAAATGGCTAGTAAACTAAATTTCATTATGCCCACAAATAGTCTGCATGTGACTCTGATGTGGATAGTGTTCACTAAACACTGGTCTAAGTCTATCAACCCATTTTGTATAGGCTATAGCTCTCAGAATAACATTGGGGTTCTGTTAATCCTACAAGGACTTGACCCAGCAACCAAGACCTGAAAGACCCCTTGTAATTTAATCTGCTCAAATCTGAAGCATGGATTTTAGCTACAGAAATCAAATTCATTTACCAAGTGCTCCACTTGGCAGCCAGAGCCATGTTGCCAGAGAATGCTGGCAAAGGGCACTCTTGCTTCACCTCTAAAACTGTTAGCAAAACTCCCCCTTTACTGCTCTCCCACCGTACTTCTCCTTTTGCCCATTAGATGGTGCCATTACCTAAGTTAAACATATGATACTACCAAAGTGGTGGTACACAACATGAGTAGAAAAGATACGCTTCATTTACTAGAGTGAAAACTCAGGCAGTTAACCTTACCCTGGAGTAATCAGACTGTGATTTTTACGAACCTTTTTATTTAATAATTACTTATTAAAATCTATTTAATGAAAGTCAGATTAGAATTAAAGGTTAAATACTGATAGGGAGGATTTGAAATTTAAAATTTTTTATTCTATATCTACCCCTAACCATTTTGTGGACAAACTTTTATGTCTATAATCATGGAAAAGCATGCTGTTGCGACATAGCTGTGAAGTGTTCGACATACCAAGCAAATTGCTTTTTGTCAGCCTCCATGAATCATCACAGTGGATCTCGTGTGTATTTCCTGGATATCATCATTTCTCTCTTTTTGTAGGTCATCTCCCTAGCACTTTTCACTGATTTCTCTATCTCATTTGTCCTTCATAGGGCAATTAATGTCTAGCTGCTTCTTCAGCCTGTGCTTTAGGAAAGGTTGCCAGAGCAGTATGTGTCATCTAGACAGAAGGCTTCTTCCTATAGCATGGAACCGTTTCTAGTTCTGTTGCAGATATATGGAAGAATGAGTCCATATTTCCACTGCTAGTATGTTTGCATGATTCCTCTTTATTTTAAACATGCTTCTAGGATATTATATCAATCTAATGTTAGCCCAGAAAATCAGGAGGCCAGCTGATTTGTCATGGATATTTCAATTATCGTAGCTATTTTCTTCAAGAGATGTCCCTGTGGGTGCTCCACTGTAGGTGTCAGTGTGCCCCTGCGCCATTGATTTGAGTCTTTTAGAGCAGTGTCCTCATGGATCGTGCATGTGAGGTGCCTGGTTCATACACCTTCAGTGCTCTGATATTGCACATGTGTGCCCTCCCCATTAGTTCCTTCTTTACCATCCCCAGGCTGAGATAAAGCTCTGCAGTGTTCTTCGGATCAAAATCTCTTCTCCTTCGTTACCTATTTTAGTTGGCTAAGTAGTTACCTCTGAGTTAAGTTGCTGTTTTTTTTCTCCCCGATTCTTTAAAAAAAAAAATTCTCTCTCGCTTTTTCCCTCACTATGGCACTATGCTAGGTTCACGGGATTTTAAGCACTGCACGATGTGTAAGGCAAGATATCTGAGGGTTTGGTACAGGTACTGTGCGGTGGGTGTTGTGTGCAGAGGCAAAAAAGTTAATCACCATTAATAACACACATTCTTTAACTAATTTCCCCACTCATCAAACTGAAAACAAACCCTGTAGTAATCTTGTTAAATTTTCATGCATCTCATAAAAATGAGTGTATTTATAGCTGGCCAAAATAATTAATTTAAATAGACTGGAAATAGCAGTCAGTGATGGAATATACCACCTGAAGGGCACATAGTGGAATATTAGTAACATAATTGAAAGTTCCTAGCAAACTACTAACAAAGGCAATATAAACTTGATTTCAAATTGATTAATGCAAATAAATATGTTAAATGCTACAGGCCAAATTAATGTTTCAAAATTCTTCAACATTTATTACTGCACTTAGTTTTATTTCTTAAACATATTTTGAACTATAGGCAGACAAGAATTTAATTTTTAAGGTTGCTTAATGAGTTATAAAGCATGTTTCAAATAGAAGTGACTATGTAATAAATGCCAAAAGTGATTAATTTTCTGAAATGTAGACAGTTTTTTGTTATATTTTATTCAAAATTTGCCCTATACTTTAAGTAAAAGAAAAGAAAAGAGTAAAGTGGCTCAACTGAAGTTTTGATTTATTTACTAAATCTCGAATTGTTTCCCCATTCTACTGAAATCTCTGGTTGAGAGATTAGAAATAGTCCCTTTTTGTTGCTATGTTAGGGTTAAGCAACACTTTATTGTAAATCTATCTACTGTGCATGATCTACTGCCTGTTCCTGAGGCTTAGAAGAAAAATACTTGGCCTTCAACCAGACGTCATTCACATAGGTGTGAATCAGGAGTAAGTCCATTGACATTGGTGGAGAAGCAGCTATGACAGTGAGCAAAGAATCAAATGCTACCTTGACACTGCATGCTGTGTACTGTATATATGGACTCTAATTTTAGGGTTACACTAATTGAAAATCCTATTTCAAGACCTCAAATTGAAATGTCTTTCTTTGAGTCAAATCAAATTCCTAGTCTGATTCTATGTTGTCTTCTGCACTCTTGAAAAACACCCCCCAGCTTGGCTCATGATAGGCTTACAGCTGGCCATAGATGATGAATTACTGGCAATCTCTATGAATAATTAAATGGCAATGGAAGTCTTAGATCCTAATCCTGCAAGTACTAGCTCACAGGCAGCCTTCTGCACATGCACAGATCTTCATATATTTCAACGAGGCTCCAGATGGGTGCAACAGGATCAAGTCTGTAGTGTGCTTCGTTGGTGTGAGGGGAGGTGTGCTCATTTAGTTTAATGCTTCATCTGGTCCTGTGTCTAAAGGCTATGTCTACACTGGAAAGATTTGCAACAAAAGTGCTGTTGACAGTCAAAAGTGGCCAAAAAGAACATCACCAAATCATGTTTACAGTGCCACCCTCTGTCAACATATGGCCACATTGTTAGCTCCCCCATCGACAGAAAGAGCAAAGCAATGTGGGTATGCATTCCACCGTGCTTAGCATCACCTTCAGTTGCTAGGCACTGTGGGAGTGTGCAATGTAGCACAAGGCCTTTGGGAAACATCCCGTCCTGTCAGCCACCTCTACTTCCCAGTCCTCCCGGGGCTTGCAGCTTACTTTTGCCACTTGAATGCGCACTGCAGCATCTGCTGTGAGAAATCATGGATCCTATAGTTCTCTCCCATGTTGTGTTCAGTTTGCTCAGGACATCGCACATTGCTGCAGAGCTACTTGTGCACTTGATAGCAGAGGAAGAAGACTCAGATGTGGACGACAATGTGAGTGACAGGGACAGCAGTGAAGTGGCATTGCATTGGGCTGTCACAAGTCACCTGTGCACCATAGACCATCACTTTTGGGCAAGGGAAACCTCCACTGAGTGGTGTGATCACATTGTCATGCAGGTGTGGGATGAAGGCAAGTGGTTACAGAACTTTCAGATGCGTAAAGCAACCTTCCTGGAGCTGTGTGCTGAGCTGGCCCCTTAAGCGTAGCGCAAGGACACCTAAAGGAGAGCTGCTCTCTCGGTAGAGAAGCGTGTAGCCATTGCTTTGTGGCAGCTGGTGACTCCCTATTGCTACCATTTAGTTGCAAATCAGTTGGGAGCAGGAAAATCTACCATCAGGCCACATTTCTGCAAGTGTGCAGGGCACTAAATCACATTTTGCTGTATAGGACTGTGACTCTGGGACATGTGGATGGCCTAGTGGCTGGCTTTGCAGAAATGGGCTTTCCACACTGTGGTGGGGCAATCGATGGCACGCACGTTCTCATTATTACAACACCCCACTTTGCCTCAGTGTACATCAGTTGGAAGAGGTACTTCTCCATGGTGCTTCAGGCACTTGTGGCTCACCACGGGCATTTCACAGACGTGTGTGGGTCAGTCTGGAAAGGTACATGAGGCACACGTCTTTAGAAACAGAGACCTGTATAGAACACTGCAGGCAGGTACTTTTTTTCCAGACCAGAGCATTACTGTGGGGGATGTGGAAATGCCCGTAATAATCCTCTGAGACCTGGTTTACCCTTACTGCCCTGATTCACAAAGTCTTACACAGGGCACCTGGACAGCAGGAAGGAGCATTTCAACAACAGGCTAAGCTGATGCTGTATAGTTGTTGAATGTGCCTTTGGCAGACTGAAAGGGAGATGAAGGTGTGCCTATGATAGGCTGGACCTTTTGGAGGATCATATCCCCAAGGTGGTGGCTGCATGCTGTTGCTCACTTAATTTGTGAGAGTGTAAAGGTCAGGTGTTTTCCCATGGGTAGAGCACTGACACACAGTGCCTGGGCACACAGTTTGAACAGCCAGACACTCATGCTGTCAGAGGAGCCCATAGGATGACTGCCAATATCAGGGAGCTTCTGAGGAACCACTTTGACAATGAGGGGTGCTGACATTTCTCTGTGTTGGGATTTCTTCCCTGCCTCATCCCACTACTCATCCTAAGTGAGGCAACCAAGAGGAGACAGCTGCTGGTGGTTGGGGACTCCCTCCTAAGAGTCCTGTCTGCCATCTGTCTGCCATCCAGGCCAGGAATCTCGGGAAGTGTGCTTGTAAAGGAGGTGGTCAGTCACCTCCCGCAAGCTCACCCAGTTTGGCCAAGTGCAAGTTCCTGCACTGACTCAGTCTTAAAAGCCTTGCGGCTATTCAGCCCTCCGGTTTGAGTGTCACAGCCTTGTGTGCGTTTACAACCCCCTTCCGGGGTATACTTCTAACAGAGGCCCATCCCGGCTTGCTCTGCAGAGTGTCTCTGAGTCTAGTCTCAGTCTGTTTTCCCCCCATTTCTTTCCCAACTCTGTAGGAGAGTGGTGCATTCAGGGCTTCTCCTGGAGACAGTGTCCTAAACAGCTCCCCACTTCAAGCTGTGCCTTGTTCTGTCAGCCAGCCCTCTTGACCTTCTCCCTTCCAGGTCTGGGCTGCAACTGAGCTGGCTCTGTTTCTGCAGCACCTTTTGTAGTCCTCCCTGGCCCTTAATTGGCTGGTTCCTCCAGAGCCTCTCTAGCCTCCTGGAGGACTTCTCTATGGCCTTAGAGCCTAGCCCCATTATAGTGCTGCTTACCTGGAGCTAGAATTCAGGATGAAACTCAGAGTCGTCCGAGACTGATCAAACCTTCGGATGGGTACCCCTTCCTACTTCTCCATGTAGAAACTAATGATACTACCAAGAATGACCTTAAGTGGGTCACTGCAGATTATATAGCACGGGGAAGAAGGATCAAGGAGTTTAAGGCATCCATCTTTTCTGTCGAGGAAAAAGGTCCAGTTAGGGATTGTCAAATTTTGGAAGTAAAATGCATGAATGTGCATGTGATGTCGGAGAGAGGGCTCTCGATTCTTTGACAGTGCTCCAATCATGTGAGTCGTCCCACTAAGTCTCTGTTAGGGTTGGTCCTGCGGTGGGTGTTAGACTCGATGACCTCCTGAGGTCTCTTTCAACCCTAAGATTCTATGATTCATGTCCATGAAACCCTAGGGACACTATAGGGGCCAGAGCAATTGGTGTGATTTGTCACATAAAACAAACTCATGGTCACATAGGGAATGTCTAACCTACATTCCTCTTCTGAAAGAGGAATGTAAATGAGCCTGATCAAAAACGTAAATGAAGCATGGATTTACAAATCTCGTGCTTCATATGCATAATCGCGTGCGAGCGCTTTTTTGAAAAAAGGTTTTTCGGAAAAGGAACTGCGGTCTAGACAGGGTTCTTTCGGGGGGGAAAAAATCCCCTTTTCAAAAGAATCCATATTTCTGAAAAAATGAGCAAACCTTTAATGATGGTACCATGCAGGTGACATTTTCCTTGGCTGCTTGAGCTCAGATAGGAAGTTAAAATTTCAGTGTGTCAGGGCAAGGAGTTAATTTAAGAAATAGATGTCTGGTGTGATCAGGACTCCTTGATTACTTTTACCACTTTTCGGGAAACAATGTGTGGCATCAATTTCAGTATACTCTGTTATTGGGAGAACTAGAAAACTGGGTAGGTTTAGATCTGTACATGGGAATGAACCTACCCACACCTTCCTGTTTTGCTCTGGCTGTCTGTAGCTGTTCAGGGTGGTGTTTCTGACATTTAAAACCCTCTCAATGGATAATTGCATTGAGCTTCTGACACCTTATAGCTCATCTGAAGGTCAGAGAAGCAAAGCTCCTGTCTTTGTTTTTAATCTCTGAATGTGTGTCATGCACATACTTTTGAAAGTGTCCTGGAGTTGATTACATTGTGATTCCTTTTAATTATGTCATCTGATTTTATCCTATTAAGGTTTTACCAGTTAAAGTGTTTTAACTCTCTTCTGGTCTTCATATATTCATTTTTTAAAATAACCTACATGTAAACCATTTTTTTTGCAAAAAAGGAGTCACTTCTTTATAGTAAAAGTTAGATCATGGGAGTGTGAAGTAAGTGTCTTTGCTTTATAAAACTACCAGAGAAAATTTAATTGTATGAGGATTAAGGGAAGTCAGAGGAAGAGTGCTCTATTTGGAAATAAGTGCTGTGTAGACATGCCCAAATTCAAAATAAGCTATTTCAACTTAAGCTATGCAGTTAGAATAGTTCAAGCTGCATAGCTTATTTCGAGTTTAGCCCTGCTGTGTAGATGTACCACTACTGTTCTTACTGGGATGACAACATACACCACATTATAGGACAAAAACAAGAGATGATAGCAGTGCATGAAGGCTTTATCAAAGAAGTGGGATTTAAGGAGGAGAAGGGTGTTATGCTAACAGCATCAAGCTTTCCAACTAAAGTGAATTAATTAATATTTATCACTGTTATAATTTGAAAGAACTGCAGTCCCTGTAAATATCAAACCAAATACCACTTAGCCCAAGCATTCAGTTTCATTGTGGCATATAGGCTATTGAATGAGCAGATGTTTAGGAGTAAAGAAGGAGCAGAAAAGCTCCAAATGCAGCTTACAAGTCAGTATTTTAGAAAATGCACAAGAGTTGCTTAATTAGTCTTATTGTCAAGAAATTTCAAAACCGAAATTCAGAGAAATTTTTTAATTTATGCACCTGGCAGACAGGAGCAATTCAACCTCTCTGGCTGTCCTGGGAAATGCAATTACTGAAATATTTGTCTTCAGGAGGTGTCATCCATAATTTTTTTTGATTGAAAGCTCTGCTCTTCCACAGGAAGAGGCAGCTTGGGGAAGCTAGTTTTGGCATTGAAGTGAACTGTTTAGGAAACTTACTGTTTGGCTTTTGCCTAATATAAGTCTTAGGGGAGTAGCGGTGTTAGTTTGTATCTGCAAATACAACCGGGAGTCCTGTGGCATCTTAGAGACTAACAGATTTATTAGGAGACAGGCTTTTGTGGATAAAACCCACTTCATTTAGTTGGAGTGGAAGTTACAGAAGCAGGGGTGTGTGTGTGTGTGTGTGTGTGTGTGTATATATATATTAAAAGAATATATAAAAAGAGAAATTATTTGTCAAGTGTAGGACTAGTGTTAATGAGGCTAATCAAGTCAGGGTGGATGTGGCTCATTCACAGCAGTTGATGGGGAGATGTGAATATTGCGAGAGGGGAAAATTGCCTTTGTAATGTGTTGACCAGTTTAAATCTTTATTCAATCCTAATTTGATTTATTGAAGTTGCTAATAAAATGCAGTTCAGATGTCTCTTGGTAATCAGGTTTTGAACTTTTTGGTGAAAGGATACCAACTTTTAAATCCATTACTGAATGTCCAGCGAGGTTAAAGTGTCCCCCTACAGGTTTATGTGTGTAACCATTCCTGATGTCTGATTAGTGTCCATTTTAGAAAAGTTGGACATACACAAATCCATGGGGCCATATCTAATGCATTTGAGAGTGCTCAGAGAATTGGCCGATGTGATTGCAGAGCTGTTGGCCATTATCTTTGAAAACTGATGGTGATTGGGAGAGGTCCTGGATGATTGGAAAAAGGCAAATGTAGTGCCCATCTTTAAGAAAGGGAAGAAGGACAATCCAGGGAACTACAGACCAGTCAGCCTCACCTCAGTCCCCCAAAAAGCATCGGAGGGGATCCTCAAGGAATCCATTTTCGAAGCACTTGGAAGAGAGGAAAGTGATCTGAAACAGTCAACATGGATTCACCAAGGGCCAGTCATGCCTGACCAACCTGATTGCCTTCTATGATGAGGTAACTGGCTCTGTGGACATGGCGAAGGCGGTGGACGTGATATACTTTGACTTCAGCAAAGCTTTTGATATGGTCTCCCACATCATTCTTGCCAGAAAGTTAAGGAAATATGGATTGGATAAATGGGCTGTAAGGTGGATAGAAAGCTGGCTAGATGATCAGGCTCAACAGATAAACAGCTCGATGTCTGGTTAGCAGTTGGTATCAAGTGGAGTGCCCCAAGGGTCGGTGCTAGGGCCAGTTTTGTTCAACATCTTTATTAATGACCTGGATGAGGGGATGGTTGCATGCTCAGCAAGTCTGCAGATAACACTAAGCTAGAGGAAAAGGTAGATATGATGGAGGATAAGGATAGGGTCCAGAGTGACCTAGACAGATTAGAGGATTGGGCCAAAAGAAATCTGATGAGGTTCAACAAGAAGTGCAGAATCCTGCACTTGAAACAGAGGACTTGCAAGCACTGCTACAGGCTGGGGACCAATCGACTGGCTAAGCAGCAGTTGGGCAGAAAAAGACCCGGAGGTTACAGTGGATGAGAAGCTGAATATGAGTCAACAGTGTGCCCTTGTAGCCAAGAAGGCTACTGGCATATTAGGGTGCATTAGGAGGAGCACTGCCAGCAGATCTAGAGAAGTGATTATTCCAATTTCCTTGGCCCTGGTGATGCCACATCTGGAGTATCGCGTCCAATTCGGGGCCCCCCACTACAGAAAGGATGTGGATGCATTTGAGTGTCTATGGAGGGCAACCAAAATGATTAGGGAGGTGGAGCACATGACCTGTGAGGAGAGGCTGAGGGATTTGGGCTTAGTTAAGTCTGTAAAAGAGAAGTGAGGGTGGATTTGATAGCAGCCTTTAACTACCTGAAGGGGGGCTCCAAAGGGGATGGATAGGCTGTTCTCAGTAATGACAGATAGAACGAGGAGCAATGGTCTCTCAAAATACTAGAACTGGAAGGGACCTTGACAGGTCATCAAGTCCAGTGTCCTGCCCTCACTGCAGGGCCAAGCACCAGCTTAGATCATCCCTGACAGATGTCTGTCTAACCTGCTCTTAAATATCTCCAGTGAGGGAGATTCCACAGCCTCCCTAGGCAATTTATTCCAGTGTTTAACCACCCTGACAGTTAGAAAGGTTTTCCTAATGTCCAGCCTAAATCTCCCTTGCTGCAGTTTAAGCCCTTTGCTGTTTATCATCAGAGGCCTAGGAGAACAATTTTTCTCCCTTCTCCTTGTAACACTTTTAGATACTTGAAAACTCCTATCATGTCCCCTCTCAGTTTTCTCTTTTCTAAACTAAACAAACCCAATTCTTTCAGTCTTCTCTCTTGGCTCTTGTTTTCTAGACTTTTAATCATTTTTGTTGCTCTTCTCTGGACCTTCTCCAATTTCTCCATGTCTTTCTTGAAATGTGGTGCCCAGAACTGGACACAATACTCCAGTTGAGGCCTAATCAGTGCAGAGTAGAGAGGAAGAATCACTTCTTGTGTCTTGCTCACAACACTCCTGTTAATGCATCCCAGAATCATGTTTGCTTTTTTTTGCAAGTGTCACATTGTTGACTCATATTTAGGTTGTGGTCCTCTATGGACCCCGTAGGGATTCCGACTCCCCCTACAGCGCCTCCCGTCATCAGTTTTGGGGAATTGGCTCCGGCAGCGGCGGCGCTATTCTATTCGGGTCACTGTCCTCTGACAGTGCCCACACAGCCTGGGCTTTACCCCTTCTGGGGTGAGTTCGGGACGTCCAAGTGTGGATGGAATAGTCTGGGGCCACTTTGCTCCGTGCCCTTATCTCCGCCACCCATGACGCACCTTTCTTGCCGGACCCCGGCGACACATGTCCAAAACACCCCTTGTTCACTCTCTTGGGAGTTTTCTTCTTAGCTCCTCCGGGGGGGGGGGCGGACAGGGGGACCCGGGCCCACCCTCACTCCCGGGCCCCAGCCCAGGGCCCTAGAGGACATGGACTGGTTTTGGTCTGGGTCCGGCTGGCAGGGGCGTCCTGCCAAAACCTGCCAATCTGTGGGGTCCTTATGTCCCCCTGCCCTGGGCTACTTCCTCTCTGTCACGGATCCACTCCCCTGTTACTGGCTTACCTGGCCCTCCGCGACCCAGCCGCTCGTTGCTCCAGACGGCCTTCTGGACTCCATTGCTCCACGGGTGTCTGAAATGTCCTGCCTTCCGCAGCTGCGGGTTCATGTCCTCACCCGGCCTCTGGGGTCGAAGACTCCGATCTCCTGCGTTTGTCTCTCCGCCGCATCCCCCTCTCCTGCACAGCCTGGGGGCGGCGTTTAAAACTCCCGCCGCGCCCAGCACCAGAGGGGACGTCATGCTGATGTCACTGGGTAGCTCCGCCCCTCCCTCAGCGTCCGTGCCGCAGCCGCCACGCCTGAGGCTGCCAGCTGGTCTGCAGTGCGCGTACACCTGGCACAATGCCAGTATGCACCTCCCTGCCGCCCGAACAGGGCGCTTGCTGTGGGGGCTTCAGTGTGGGGTTGCAGGGCCCCATCACAGACCCCTAGATCCCTTTCTGCAGTACTCCTTCCTAGACAGTTGCTTCCCATTCTATGTGATTATTCCTTCCTAAGTGGAATACTTTGCATTTGTCCTTATTAAACTTCATCCTATTTACCTCAACCATTTCTCCAGTTTGTCCAGATTGTTTTGAATTATGAACCTATCCTTCAAAGTACTTGCAACCTCTCCCAGCTTGGTATCATTTGCAGACTTAATAAGCGTACTCTTTATGCCAATATCTATGTTGTTGATGAAGATATTGAACAGAACTGGTCCCAAAATTGATTCCGCTTCCAGCATGACTCACTTGTTATGCCCTTCCATTATGAGTAGAGTAGGACTGTCAAACACTTAAAAAAATTGCAGTTAATCATGAATAAAACATGGTTGTGAATTGTCAGTTATAATTGCACCATTAAACAATAATAAAATACCAATTGAAATGTATTATAGAAATTTTGAATGGTTTTCTGCATTTTCAGATATATGGAAGTAGTATAAGGGCCCTACCATCAATCAAACTTTAGCCCTGCCCCCTGTCCCCGGAGGTCCAGCCCCGTCCCCAGGAGCCCCCCCCCCCCCGTCACCGGAAGTCCTGCCCTTAGGGGGGCAGTACATCTGGGGTCAAGAGGGACAGGTGACCGGAAGTAAAGGGTGTCATGTGACCCCCGTTAGGCCCAGCCCCTGTCACCGGAAGTCCCGCCCTTGGGGTAATACATCTGGGGTCAAGAGGGACAGGTGACCGGAAGTAAAAGGTGTCATGTGACCCCTCTAAGGACTCACCCCGCCTCCCTCTACCAATCAGGAAGGGTTTTTCCCCTGTAGGACCTCCCCACGAACCGCTTTGACCAATCGGGGGCAGTTCCAGGACCGGTTGACCAGACCGGAAGCGGGGCGAGTGACCCCTCTAAGAGCTTCCTGTGACATCCTCTGCCAATCAGAGCATAGCACTTCCCCATAAGTTCTAGCTCCACACAAAAGAGGCCATCTTGTTCCAAGAGCACGTGTTTCAGAGATCGTGCAAACGCTGAGCGGAAACATGGCTTCTTTCACCAACTTTGTTTTGGTGCCGAGAAGAAAGCGCTACATCAGCGACAGTTCCGAGGAGGAAGGAGAAGTGGAAGGGAGCCCTTTGGCCCAGCCACTGATGGATACACCAGTATCTGATGCCGAAACCCAACTGCTCACGAGGCAGCCCGACAAGCTAGACGACCTGGAGGAGGAAGGTGCCGACAGCTCCCAGGAGTCGGACAAGGTGAATGGAAAAGAAGTCAAACAGGTAAATGAAAGATCGAAGTTGGGGCATCATGGGTTAGGAAACCAGGATTTTGTAAACCTAAAAGAAAAAAAAAAAAAGACCAGAGGGTCTTACATTTTTTCTTTCTGGCAATCTCTCAACAGCTCGATGATGCCTTTCTAGCTGACCCTAACACCCAGGACAGCATTGCATCAGACAAGGAAGACGAACCGGGCCCACCTTGTTTTTGCTCGACACCGATACAAAGCATTGAAGAGAACACCAAGGATGATGGCCATGAAGAATTCAGGAGGTGGCTTGGCATTGACCTAGTTGAGCCAGTGTCACATCATAAGCGTAAAAAAGTTATGCGCTCTATTGTACGTGTTGGTGTTTATACCGTCCTTAGTCACTGTCTTAGGGAAAAGCTTTTTGAGGACTGTGAGGGTTGTGTCATAGATACGCCAGCCCAGCGGAACCATGACTGTGTGACTTGGACTTCAGAGGATATAAACTGCAAGCTCCGGGGCCTATGTGCTGAACTGTGTTTGGAAAGCTTATTAAATTCTGTTATCGCCGTAGGTTATGCTATGCAATGTCTGTGCTTAACTCAAGAACACTTAGCGCAAGGGGTGACTTTGGTAAATGCGGTGCAATTCAGTCAAGATCCTCACAGTGTTTTAAAGACCATGACCAAGCCAAAAGACGCCTGCTTAGAGCGTTATATTGAACGTCTGGTGCGTACAAAAAGTTACAGAACCCTGCTTAAGAAAAAGCCTATTTGTAAGATGTCTAAAAGGATGAAGTTAGAGAATGGTGAGGGGATACACATGAGATATAAAACTTTGTAGCTGTAAATATCTATTGAAAAGGAGCTTTTGTGACTATCTTCTATCAGAAGGTTTGTGTGATCCTTACATGAGTAAAAGTTTTGGTGGAACACATGGCCTGTATGTCTTTTAAATAAAATCATTTAAAAAAATAAAGTTTGTGAGAATCCATTTTGTATAAAGGGGCCCATTTACTGAAAAACCCTGAAAGATGTATGGTAGAAACTCAGGGAAGGAAAAACCCCTCCAAAATGTTTTGTTTTTTTAAAAAAAGGAAAAAAATCAAGCCTCCCAGTTAGGATTTATTAGACATGAACTCAATGGTTTAACCACACCTCACTGAATAGCCAGGGGGCTCTAGTCAATGGTTAGGTTTAGGTGTGACCACTTGCCCTTGTTGAGGTTAATGTTCAGTAATTAAATTTGATGGGTTGGATGGGTGGGCTCTGATGAATATCTAATTAAATAACACCTCAGGAGTTTGCAGATGCTATTGGACAGTTTAAATATAACCCCTGGGGTTGGTAGAGCACTATTGGACAGTTTAAAGGACACAGGAGTTGGTAGAAGCGCTATTGGACAGTTTAAATATGACCCAGGAGTTCTTTAAGGGTCTATTATTTTAGAGTTGCAGTGATCAAATTAACCTGCTAGCTGCTATGTTGAAGTTGTTTGACACAATGGGTTAGGATGGTATAAAAACCTAGGTATTTTGGAGACTGTCCTTTTCAACAGAAACTTTCTTGAGTGGCTGCTGGACTGCAAGAGGAGAAGGTATGTTCCCTGTTTTTAACTTTGAAAATATATATTATATAATGCCACTCTTTGGCCATGCTCTCTTTGTAAAATAATGGTGGCTATCTTTATTGCAGTGTGATCTGTTTAGCATGGAACCAGTAACTTTAAGCTGCAGTTCACCACCAGGCCAAGGTAAAAACCATTTTAACTGTAGTTGTGCTTGATACTGTTTATAAAAAAACAAACAAAAAACTGGGTAATACTAACTAACATTTGTGCATGTTCTTTAACCTGAAGGCCCAAGCACACGTGGGGGGGAACAGAACAAGCATGTGCTTGCAACACTTTATCCCATAGTGAAAGGTAACTTTTTTGCAATTGGCTTTTAAATGCATGTAGTGCTGCTGGGGTGTGTGTGTGTGAGAGAGAGATGGGGTCTGTGCAAGACATAGGTGTGGTTTTTAAAAAGTATTTGGTTGCAAACTGTTGGTTTGTTTCAAACTAACAGGGTTTTTTACTGTGCAAAATGTGATGTGTTTTAAAAATGTGGGTTTTTTGTTGTTTGTTTTTTTAAGTGGTAGAAATAAACTCAAAACTGGTGTTTGTTGTACAGCCTGAAATGGATTATTTTGTTTTAAAGCTATAACTTTTTAAATAGAAAAACACCCTAATGATTTTTTTAAAGTTTACAAGAGGGTTTCATGTATGTTATAATAATATTGTTTGCTCCACAGTACAGTCAAAACATGAGAGATCCTTAGACCAGAGGGAAAACAAGCTCAAAAGAAAAAGGAAAGAGACAGCTGAAAAGGAAAATTTACCAGCATCAGTGACTGATGGATGGATGAAGCCCAGTAAACATATTTTGCTTATCGGTTTGGTGGTTCTATGAGGTTTTAAGTAAATACATAGGTGTGGGTGAGAGAGATGGTAAAGTTCAGTTTGTTTGGGGTTTTTTTTGTAAAATGTTTTTCCCCCACCTCATAGGCATGGGCAACTTTTCTGACAAGGCTGTAGTCAGAGCTACAAGGATACCTCCTCCAGAACCGCCAAAGAACCAGGAATCTGCTTTGAGACCTTTAACAACGCCAAACAGCACAAGAGTGCAGATGAAGCACCCGGGCGGTCCAAACCTCATATACGTCAAACCCAAGGACAAAACAAAAGACTCTGGTAAAAAAACAACCATGCAACCACAACTCCAGTTCCTCAGCGGCCACCACCACACCATGCCCTGAGGAAACTGTGAGCGAAAACACCCACATTCACAAACCCAGAGCACGCACTCTAGGGGTTCTGAATGTGTGCAAACCCGGAGCACATGCTCTAGGGGCTGTGTATAAAAAAACAAAGACTGAAAACTCCTGCAATGCCGAGGTATTGCAGCCATGCAAACACAACTCCGGTTCCTCAGCGGCCACTGCCACACCAAGCCCTGAGAAAACTGTGAGAGAAAACGCCCACATTCACAAACCCGGAGCATGCGCTCTAGGGGTTGTGAATAAAAAACCAAGGACTGACAAACCATTCTCCCAAAACCATAAGCTCATCACAGCTCCCCCATATTCTAGTATTGGGGAAGAGTTTGATGCTTCATTCAGAAAACCGGTGAACTCTGTATCCTCAGGGGGCCTAAAAGAAAGGGGCTTGGGTAAAAGGGGCAACCTCCAGGGTACACATCAGCTCATGTGTAAACAAAAAGGGGGACAGCACTTGGGGGATAAACAGATGGCTGCCAAAAAGTTTCAGGCCAGGGTTGCTGTAAACATTTTTAAAAGGGCTAAAGAGGTAATGAGGAAAAAAAAACCAAAAAGAGATGCCCCCTACTGGAGGCTCTCAAACTGGCTTGTCTGAAAATGGGGAGGTGGAATCAGACTCTGGTTTAGCAAATTCCCCAGAGGGCTCTCTAGATGGGTCCCGTTCTATTCCCAATGACCCTCATGGAGGCGCCTCAGAGTCTGACTCTCAAATAGCCTCTGAGATAGAAGATACCACTAATGGTCCCGTAGAGGAACCCCCAAGTAACCCTGAAAATGCAGAGGTGTATATGGAGAGAGTGAGAAGTTGGCAACGTGAGCTACCTAGATTTGGGGGGGCGGTGTATTGTGAGGAATTTCGTTTTGTCAATCTTGAGCAAATAAATTCAGTCCGCAGGTTGTTGAAGCCATACACAGGGGGATACAGTTAGTTCTAGATGACGTTAATGGAAGGATAGGTCCTGATGATTATGTTCAGTTGCGTTTAGAGAGCCGTAATTTAACTGACTCCTTGTTTTCAGTCAGAAGAACTAGGGATGAGCTCTCAGCTGGGGATTTCTTAAATCAGACCTCAAAGCTGTTACAGAGTAATAGAGAGTTGCACCTCGATGGGACATTGCGCCTCGTTGTGACAGTTGTAAAAAACGGGTGGGGGTGCTCATAGAGTTTTAAATTCTATCCTTAGTAGTCAAATTATTCATAAAAAGAGACCATGTTTAGTAGACCTGGCTTACACCGGTACCGATCTGTGTTTTGCGGGCGGGCTCTTGGCCGTCATGGCCGATCGTAAACCTACGGACGCCGAATTGTTAGAGGGGGCGAGAAAGCTGCACGAGAAACTGGGGTGGTCAGATCAAAAAAAGGTTATGCTCAGCGACGTAGCAAAGTTTGAACAGCATTTAGGAGTTAACATACAGGTGGTGCTGTATACTGTGAAAGGCGGTTGGGGCTTTTTTAAAACAGGGGGCCCTGTGTACCCCAAGACTTATTTTATCCTGTTGCACGATGAGCATTACTATGGGGTTCTGGATGTGAAAAAGTTGTTTGGAGCGAAAAATTATTGTGGAGTTTTGCCACACAGTGTACAGTCACGACCACTCTTGCAGGTATCGTTGCCACCTCTGCTTGAGCAGAACGTGCTCAGACAGCGTGGGCATGCTGCTGAGGTGTCCTAGCTGTAGACTGTATTGTCGGTCCAAAGAGTGTTTAGACAGACACATAGACTGCACATCGAAAAAACAAGTCGAATGCCTGTCTAAAACTTTGTGTGATGTCAGTCTTACGAGAACAAGCGGCACCACTGTAAAGGGCAACGCTGTAAGCAGTGTACGGGCTTGCTTGTGGGCAACATAGACAGTCACCTGTGTTTATGGACCGTATTAAAAAGCCCGAATCCTCAGAAAAGTACATTTTTTATGATTTTGAGTGCATGCAGGAGACTGGATTGCACATACCCAATTATATTTTTGCTTTGTCCCTAACCCCGGAAAAATCCTGGGAATTTAAGGGCAACGAGTGCCTTTCTAACTTTATTAAGACCTTTATTGTCAAAAAGTTCCGTGACGACACATTCCTAGCACACAATTCCAAAGGTTATGATGCATACTTTGTTGTGAGACAGTTACTGAAAGAAAAGATGGGAGTAGAACTGATCACTCAGGGTAGTAAACTGATGTGTGTGGAAGTTAAGGCCTTGGGCATTCGTTTTATAGACTCTTTAAACTTCTTGCCCGTGAAGCTTAGCAAGCTACCGCAGGCGATGGGGTTTGAAGGGTGCAAAGGGTATTTTCCACATTTTTTTAACACTTTAGAAAATCAAAATTACGTGGGGCCTATGCCCGGTGTGGGACACTATGGTGTAGAAAGCATGATGCCCGGGGGAAAAGCAGAGTTTCTCGACTGGTATCAGGACCACAGCTCTGAGACGTTTGACTTGCAGAAAGAGCTTGCGTATTACTGTCAACAGGATGTTAAAATTTTGAGACAGGCTTGTATGGTATACCGAGAAGAGATTATGAAAATGACAGAGATGGGGGCTGTAGCAGAGAGAGGCCCTGGTAAATTCACTGAGATAAACCTGTATATCGATCCTTTCCAGTACATCACGCTGGCATCTGTCTGCATGGCTATGTACAGGTTTATGTTTTTGGAGCCTAACACGGTAGCTCTTCTCCCTCCAGACAACTATCACAGGCAGAAAAAGAGATATTCGACCCCATCTATTCAGTGGCTGCTGTATTCCTCTTACAAAGAAAATATGCAAATACGGCATGCTTTACAGGGTGGGGAACTACAGGTAGGCCCCTACTTTTTAGACAGTTACGCAGATATTGACGGGGGGCGCACAGCCTTTGTGTTTAACGGGTGTTTTTTCCACGGCTGTGTCCTCTGTTATTGTGAAGAAGCACAAAACCCTATGACAGGGACAACTTTTGGGTTTCTTTATTACAAGATGCAGCTTAAGACCGACTATCTAAAACGACTTGGTTTTGTAGTGAGGACTCTCTGGGAGCACGAGTGGGAGGTGATGAAAGAAACAGACAGGGAGCTTGCAGGCTTTTTAAACCGAGCCCAGTTACCCCAGCCTCTCAGGCCTAGGGATGCTCTTTTTGGGGGGAGGACAAACGCTATCGCCTATATTACAAGCCTAACCCTGGGGAAGAAATCCACTATTATGATTTTACCAGCCTGTATCTTTTCGTAAACAAAACCAAAGAATACCCTATTGGACACCCTGATATAGTTTGACAACTTTGGACCCCTCGCAAATTATTTTGGAATTGCAAAAGTTAAGGTGTACCCCCCGCGAGGCCTCTTTTTCCCATTGTTACCTGTCAGAGTGGGTGGCAAGCTTATGTTCCCGCTATGCCAAATGTGTGCGGAAACCAAGCAGCGGGAGACGTGCACCCATACTGATGAGGACAGAGCTATCCTGGGGACATGGTGCACAGTGGAATTGAATGTGGTCATAGCAAAGGGGTATACAGTGGCTAAAATTTATGAAATCTGGCATTTTAATGACAAATCTGACAAACTCTTTTCAGAGTACATAAAATTACACCTCCGGCAGAAACAAGAGGCTTCAGGGTATCCCAGCTGGTGCACAGATGAACAAAAACAAAATAAGTATGTTAACGATTTTTACCAAAAAGAAGACATGCGTTTACGCCAACACGAGATCAAGTCGAACCCTGCTAAACGCCAAATTGCTAAACTGTTTTTAAATTCTCTGTGGGGTAAATTCGGCCAAAGAACAAACCTACCCAACACCAGCATCGTGAGAGACCCTGACGAACTCTTTCAGTACCTGTTTTCCCCCAATTACGAGGTTTCATCCTGCGAGTTTATCGACGATGAAACAGCGTGCGTGTCTTGGAAGCACACAAAAGACCGGTACTCTCTCTGGCAATACCAATGTTTTCATAGCCTGTTTCACCACTGCTTATGCCTGCTTAGAATTATACAGTCTCCTAGATGTGTTGCAAGAGCGGTGCCTGTACCACGACACTGACTCAGTGATATTTGTGAAAAGGGAAGGTGACTGGAATCCCCCTCTGGGGGATTATTTAGGGGAACTCACGAGCGAAATCCCGTCAGATCAACACATCACTGAGTTTGTGTCGGCAGGCCCGAAAACATATGGGTATAAGCTGTCGGGAGGAAAGGCCTGTATGAAAGTCAAAGGGATTACCCTAAACGTAGCAAACTGTGAAAAGATCAACTTTGACAGTTTGAAAGATCTAGTCCTGGACTATTGCACGGGTCTGCAAGAAAACACCTCAAAAAAGATAGAGGTGCAACAGCCCTCGATTGTAAGAAACAAAAATCAGTGGCAAATAGAGACAAAAACACAGCAAGTCATTTATAACAAGAGGGTCCTAGGAGAAGGGTTTAAAACCCGGCCCTACGGCTTTTGAAAAATGGATAGGAGGTGGAAACACCCCTTTTCTGCAATTCTCGCAGGGTCTAGCAACTGTGGGAAAAGTTACTTTATAAAAAACGTATTGGATAATGCCAAACACATAGTGTTATGCCTGAGAATATTGTGTGGTGTTACAGTTGTTGGCAACCTCTGTATAAAGAGCTGCTCTGTAAATATCCCTTTATCAATTTTGTGGAGGGTCTGCCTAATGCTTTTGACGATGACCGTTTGTTTCCTACTAATAAAGTGAATCTGATTATCATGGATGATCTGATGAACTCTGCTTGTGAAAGTGATGAAATTGAGAAAGCCTTTACCAAGTACATGCACCACAGGAACTTGAGCATTATGTATATCGTTCAGAATGTATTTTGTCAGGGGAAAAAGAGCCATACAATTAACCTAAACGCTAAGTACATGGTTCTGTTCAAAAACCCCAGGGATAAACTACAAATCGCTACGCTTGCTCGGCAAATGTACCCCGGCAAGGCTCAATTCTTTCTAGAAGCTTTTGAGGATGCTACCAAAAGACCTTATGGCTACCTGGTGGTGGATTTAAATGCGTCCACGCCAGAAGCTTATAGACTAAGAACCGGTCTTTTTCCTCCAGACTGGCTGGTGATTTATACTTTGAAAAGAACACCCGCCGGGTATAAAAAGAGATGATTTATCGGCAGACCCCTTTTTAACAGCTAGGGGTGCCACCCGAAAACATGTCTAGATGCATGAAGAGAAACCTGGCTCTTTTAAAATTACTTAGCAAATCATCCCCGCAGCAAAGGAAGGCTATACTGTGTTCGGCCTCTGACGATTTAGTAGCGGCCATCTCAGAAATAACACTCAATACCTTAAAAGGAAATGTGCCTTTGACGCAGAATCAAGTGAGTGTGCTGAAAAAGAAATGCACGCTTATAAAAACATTGTCTAATAAAAGGGTCTCGCTTAAAAGAAAGAAGCATCTGGTGAAGCAGTCTGGGGGGTTTATCAGCCCTCTGTTAAGTTTTGCTGTCCCTCTGATAACGGGGCTTTTGAATAACCAATAATGGAGTATGCAGAAAAAATGTACCTGGTGCCCAGCCATCAGCTGGAGTAATTAAGGGCTCCCCCTCCAGCGGAGGAAAATATCAGAACAACTGCAACTTGCTTACTGGATGCTGAAATGAAGTCTGTTCTTCAAAGGACTGACTTAGCCGAATACGAAAAGGCTAAACTCTACAGCGCTGTGCTTCAGAGGTACCTAACGTACGTGAGGCAAAGTGATGCAGATAAAGGGAAAATCAATCTGTTTCTACCAGAACAGAGTGACACCGCCCCCAAACCTCCAGAAACAGCAAACACCTCAGACTCTGTGGTTCAGGAGGTGTTGGATAACGTGAATAAGCGTTATAAGAAAAACGCCTCAGTGTTGCTAAATAAGCTGGGCCAGGATAAAACTATCGCTTCCTGGAATGATAAAGGCGCATTTGTGTACAAAGGCTCGGTGGTTAATGGTTCTAACACGCTTGACTTAGTCAGAGCCGTTACCCAGACGCGTTCTGTCCCTAGCAGACATGTACCTAAAGGGTGGGATGTGTTTATAAATGACATGGCAGAACTAAACGTCCCATCTTCCATCATGGGCAGTGCAGACAACAGAGTTCTTTTGGAACGCCTGAAGGCCTCAGCTGCTGACGCTGGGATGCATCGAGAAACACCAACTCCTTTTTTTGCCTTCTAAAAAATGAAAATTGGCTAAACTATCTGAATGGCTCAGTGTGTGAAGTTTGCCATGTTCTAAAAATAATTTTTGAACTTGATCACGTTTTGCTTTAAATAAAACAATTCTATATATATAGAATATATATATTAAATGTCTTGGTATTTTTTCTGAATTGTTCATCGTTTTTAAGAACAAAAATTAAGAAAAACAAACATCAGTTGCCTTTAAACCCCTCACCTGGGGTGCTTTATTGAGCAACATGGCTATGAAAGTCATTGCAGGATACGCATGTCTGAGTTTGCTGAAACATGTTTTGAGCAAGACTAGGCATGCCCAAGTATTTAAATTTATTTTTTACAAAGTTCATCGCCATCTGGTCATTTTGCATTAAGTCATTAGAATACATTTTTAAAATCTGGTCAAAAGATAAACCCTTGCTACGGTAATGCAAGAACAACACACAGTGATAGCCACAGGTGACAGAGGGGGGGTGTTGTTAATTGTCTAGTGTGAAACACAATGTCGGTGGCATTTTTGTTTAAAAATTTCATAATGCTTCTAGGAAACAATGCACTGTTCGGGGGATGCCCATATGAATCAAAAAACTCTCCGTGGTTACGCTCTGCCAGATACAAGGCAAGCCAGTGTTCACCCGGTTGGTTGTGAGGGTGCGTGTTGACCACCAAACCTAGGGGTCTCTGAGAGAACCTGCCACCAGGGAGCCAATCACAAGGGAACACATCCAAGAAATTCTCTTTTGTATAAGGGTCTGTTGATAAGACACGTGAGAGCTGCACGGTGTCCATCTTCACATGTAATCAAACAAAACGTTTCTCTTCTGATTTATCTCTATGACGCTGTCAAAAACCCCATACACGATCATATTGACGGTGACCGTCAAAGCCTTCCCAAAGCGTATTTCTGCTCTGAGGTTCCCTGTTTTAATCAGCGAATAGTGGTCAGCACATTCCTGGTCAGGAGAGAGATCAAAGGCAAACAAGGTGTAACCCCGTGCAAACTCCTCACGGTCGATTAACAGAGAACGATCTTTCGTGTGTTTGCCTGCTGTCTGTACCAGATTCATGTATTCTCTCACACAGCGGCCGGCCTCAAAGTCTGGTTGCAGAGGTTTGGTTGGTATCTGTTCACCATCCACATACAGGGCCACAAAATTAATATCATAATGTTTAAAATGAAAGGGATTTTTAGTGTAACTTCCGCTAAAGGCGTCATTATCCACAAACCCTAGGACAAGTATTTTGGGTAACTGTCCCAAGAACAAGTTCTCCTGGTTACTGACCCTGCTGCCCGCGGGGATGCTAAACACTTTCATTCCCACACGGTCCACAGGGTATTTAGCATTAGCGGTAAGCAGGGCCTCCGCATGCCCTGGACGGACGCCCGGGGCCACACGCACTTTCTTCACAAAGAGGGAGGCTGATACAATGCTCAGTTTAAAACCCTCAGTCGCATCGCCCATTAAACAAAAGGCCTCTTTACTGCGCGTCAATTTAATTTTCACATCCACCCCGTTCAACAAGTTTTTCTTGAAAAAACAGGTCGCTGTGTAGATGACCCAACAACTCTACTGTCCTGCTCTGGGACGTCAGCCTTGCACGCCTCACAAATCCTAGATTCTCACCATTCAGCTCTGTTTTTTCGTGTTGTCCAGGACTGTGTTTGTAAAACAGTCCGGCGGAAAATTGTGTAGCGAGGGTGTCGTTCGCTGTAATTGAGAACCGATTCGATAAAGGCCCTGTAAGGGTAACAGTTGTTGCTTTGGCTTACTAGGTGGTCTCCCAACGTAACGTCCAATTGACTGAAAATAGAGGCCACTGGGTAATTCACCAGGCCTACTGCGGCATCCCTGGGGAGTGCAGTCCCGTCTCCTTTTACTATCTTGCAACAAAGGTAGAGTAGCGTGTTGTTTAAATCCATATAATCTATGCCATTCCCTGCTATAAAAAAGTCGATGGGGGCAGTCTCTGTCATAGCTGACAGAAGCGGCACCTCGATGTAGATGCTTTTCTCAATGCTGGTCTGCGTAGGGGCTATCTGAAACAAGTCTAGTTCGGATTTGGTGTACTCTTCCGACCCGCAGTGAACGAAAGCCATGTTGACTAAAATATATCTCTTTTACCAGGTACAGAGCGTGTCCTCTTTCTCCCTGGCTTCCTCTTGGACTTTCGCTTATGGCCTGTCCTGTGTGTCAAGGCTCTTCTTTTAAAGGGTTTCAGGGGGCCTGTGCGTCGCGGCTATTACGCATTTCTCTTTCTCTTCCTCCTTTTAATATACATCAGCTCTGATCCTTCCTGTGTAGCCGGATTCCCCACCTTCTCCAGGACAGCCTGGGAAACGTGGCTTACCACATCTCTGGCTATGTTTTGAGCGGCTGTTTTTACGTGGGGTTTAATAATCTCTAGCCCTCTTCGCAAAAGCGGTACAGCTTTTCAAAAAAGGCTATGGAATATTCCGCCCACACCGGCCCCGTACATCACAGGAGCTCCATGATATCCAGGAAGGGCGTATCCAGCCTGGGCTTTGTAATAGTTGCTGTAGACTTTGGGGTCACCATAATTTTTTACGATCGCCATAATAGTGTTTTGCTTTTTAGAAACCTAGTTCTTTCCGGGAACACAGGTGCAGCTTCACAATCACCTTGCCAAAGCAAAATGAGACGCGCCTGTTTTGATCTGTCTTTATTTCAGTGGTGATGGTGTCGATGTGGTATTGACTGATGGGTACGTAATGAGGCTTATCGTAGGTGATGGTAACAAACTCATTGTTATTTCCTCTGACAAGGACGCAGCGTAACAGGGGGACAGAAAAGTCCCCCACAAACTGGTGTTCTACAATATCCGTGTATAGATACAAGGAGTTGAAACCCCCTGTGATGTCTGCTGAGAAGGGGCTCTTCTGGACACTGCGCCCGGGAGCCAAACCCAGAATGTTAGCTAGCTCCCCGATTGTAGAAAACGTAGCAGTAACATCGGTGGATTTAAGTCTAAATTTTCTACTCACCAGGTCATAATTCATGATCACATCAGGCGGTCCAGAATGACGTGCCACAATGCTGTTCATATGTTCCAATAAATCGGGTATAGTTGAGTAATAACCTCGTTGTAGGATATAACTCCATGATTTATCTCCAAAGGTGATTTGGAAAGGGGTGTCCTCAGTAATGTTGTTCCAGCTGTGTGGATATTGTATTTCCACTAGCCCCACTTCGCAGGCACCCGGGAGATCCAACGGCTTTATTAGCTGTATCGTAAAGGCCGAGCTGGTGTTTTGGGGAAAAACCCCAGAGCTGGCGTTGCTGGGCAAAGTGATGTAGAAGCCACCGTCCCCCATTTCTCTCCTTGCAGGTGGGATTGTTTTTATTCACGCTTAAACGTTACAAAGTTGAGAAGCTTCTACCCAACTGTTAAATTTGTTGGGCCACCCCAGCCATTTCACCAATAGCTGCTTTTTTCTCCCTTTCCCTTTCTCTGCTAGAACTTTTTCAATCCTGTAAATCCTGTCTTGTTTGGGGTTCACCTTTTGTAATTCTTCAGGGTAAAACGACCCCGTCACTGTCTCACCCTCGTAATCTTTTAATCGGTAGACGGGTCTCTCACCCCTGGTTAAGGCTTCATCCACTATGAATATCTCATCGGTAAACGTTTGTTCATAACCTTTTTTAAAAGCACCTTTGGTTTTAGAGAGTCTCACGTGGTCCCCTTTTCTAAAAGGAACAACAACCTGCTTTATTTTAAAATCATCTCCATAAACAGTTTTCCAGACCGTCAGAGATTTCGCGGGGTTCACATCAGCAGGTCTGGTACGTATAGTTCTGTGAAAGCTCCAGTTGTAACTCTTTATAAACTCAGATAACACGTCAATGTAGCGAAAGGTATTGTGGGCTGTAAAATATCTCCACATCCTAGATTTTAAAGTTCTGTTAAATCGCTCCACAACCCCCGCTTTGACTTCATTGTTAGTAACAAAATAGTGGACACCATGCCGCTTTAACAATCCACTTAAAGGTTTGTTTAAAAATTCTTTTCCCCGATCAGTTTGTAATTTTTGAGGCACGCAACCTTTGCTGAAAATAGCTTTAAAGGCCTTGGCTACCTCCTTGCCCGTCTTGTCCTTTAGGCCTAAGGCCCAGGCATATTTTGATAGAATGTCTATCACTGTCAAAATATACTTAAAACCGCTGTTGTGTTTGGAGAACCGGTGCACATCCACCAAATCTGCTTGCCATTGTGCATCCACATCTGAGACAATGGTCTTGTTTCTTTTAAAACGTATTCGAGCAGGCTTGTGCAAAGAGTAAGCGTCCTGGTCTGAAAGCCATGATGTTACCTGTCTTCTGTTCAAAGTTTTACTGTGCTTTTTGACTGCTTGAAACAGAGGGTTCACCCCACCAAAGCTGCCAACTTCCCCGGGGGTGTAATATATTTTCTCTAACAGAGCTATCTGGTAGTCATGACTGTTGTTTGTGTTAGTAAAAGATGCTGTAAGTATGGAAGGAACACATTCACACCAACACATTTAATACAAGTTTTATTAAGCATCTGGATTAACACACCCTTTTATGGCCGTCTGCAAATGGACACCATGACACCCCCACCACTATTGCTATTAGGGAGTCCGAGTTAATTCATTCTTCCACTTTTGTTCTCGAGATCCATGTGTCAGACATGAGCAAAAACAGCTGGCACAAGATAGATTTACTCCCACAGGATTACCGCTGTGCAATTTCTCAAAGGCTTCTAGAAAGTCATCGTTGAGCTGTCGAGAGAATGTCCAAAAAAAAAAAAAGAGTAAGCTACAGCTGCTGGTTTTTAGATTCACAAAATACCCATGATGCCCCCTACCTCGATTTTTCATTTACCTGTTTGACTTCTTTTCCGTTCACCTTGTCGGACTCCTGGGAGCCGTGGGCAGCTTCCTCCATAGGGACGGATAATGAGAGGCCGTTTAGCTCGTCGGGATGCCTCGTGAGTGGTTGGGTTTCGGGGTCAGATTCTGGTGTATCCAATAGCAGTGGGGGTAAAGGGCCCCTTTTTGCCTCTCCCTCCTCCTCGGAACTGTCGCTGATGTGGCGCTTTCTTCTCATGTGGTGAAGGGCCCTCGCCACCAAAGCAAAGTCCAAACTTCTGGTGGGGGTGGTGAAGGAGTCCATGTTTCCGCTCAACGTTTGCACAATCTCTGAAACACGCGCTCTTGGAACAAGATGGCCTCTTTTGTGTGGCGCTAGAACTTATGGGGAGGTGCTATGCTCTGATTGGCAGAGGGTGTCACGGGAAGCTCTTAGAGGGGTCACACGCCCCGCTTCTGGTCTGGTCAACCGGTCCCGGAACTGCCCCCTGATTGGTCAAAGCGGTTCGCGGGGTGGTCCTACAGGGGGAAAACCCTTCCTGATTAGTAGAGGGAGGCGGGGCGAGTACTTAGAGGGGTCACATGACCCACTTCCGGGTGGGTCATCCAGTCCCGGAACTGCCCCCCGATTGGTCAAAGCGGTTTGCGGGGCGGTTCTACAGGGGAAAAACCCTTCCTGATTGGTAGAGGGAGGCGGGGCGAGTCCTTAGAGGGGTCACATGACACCTTTTACTTCCGGTCACCTGTCCCTCTTGACCCTAGATGTACTACCCCCCCAAGGGCGGGACTTCCGGTGACGGGGGGGGGGGGGGACTTCCGGGGTCAGGGGGTGGGGCTAAAATTTGATTGATGGTAGGGCTCTTATACTAATGGATTTCATTTACAACACCAAATGCAAAGTATCTAGTGCTCAGTTTCTATCTTTGATTACACATTTGCACTGTAAAAATAACAAATCTATTTTTCAGTTCTCCTCTCACAAGTATCATTGTGCTCTCTCTTTATCATGAAAGGGAAACCTATAAATGTAGAACAATTTATTTTAAAAGTGCACTCAAAAACAAACAAACATGTAAGAGCCTACAAGTTGAAGCATGAAGGCGAATAAACATGTTTAGCATATCTGGCACATAAATACCAACACAAGCTACAACAGTGCCATGTGAGCATCTGTTCTCACTTTCAGATGATGTTGCAAGTAGAAAACAGGCATTATTATCACCATTAAATGTAAATAAACTTGTTTCTCTGTGACTGAACAAGAAATAGGACTGTGTGGACTTGTATGAGGTTAATTGTGCTTCTGGGTGTTGTGATCTATTAATTGGGGGAGAACTTGTTTGTGCTTTGGGGGCTATTGAGTATATTTAAGGCCTTGGAGTATTTTTGGCACTCAAGTGATTGTTTTGCTTGGGTTCTCCCCCAAAAGTGTCTGGGTTCCAATCTGAATTAAACTGGAATTTGGTTTAAACCGCCCCAAGTACGGGAAGAAAGTTGTATTGCATCTGGACATAAGGCACCTGAGGTTTATGCAGTCCTGGGAAACTGCTGTGGTTCTGGGGGGAAACATGTTGTTTACCGCCCCTGGGGGGAACAGTGTTGGTTGCTGCCCCAAATATGGACGAGGTCCATGGAAAGAGATGCATCTCAATGTGGAAAATGTAGAAAACTGGAAAAAAAGGAAAAAAAAAAGAGAAGGTACCTTTGAAAAAAACATGAGTATGAATGTAATGAGTGGAGTATGAATGCCGCTGCCCATGTCTCTGAGAAGTAAGTTGATTCCAGCTGCCCCAAGGCTCTCCCACAAGGGAGTTCTGAAAGCAAGGGGGGTCAGCCAAACCTCAAGACCCAGCGGATATGTGAGGGAGTGACAACTCCCCTTCATGAGCTGTTAAGGTCTGACTCTCTTGACACAGCAGACCCCTTCTTTGGAGTGTGTAGAGTTAGTTTCCTGTAAGCCGCTGAGCAGGCGGGGAGTGGACAGGATACTCCCCTGAGTGACTAAACTGGGTGGGGGATCAGTCTAAGCATACCCCCACACCGCCGAAAGGCACTCCTGCGTACTACATGTATGTGCATAATGGTCCAAGGACCTGTAAGCATTTGACAGATTGACAGAGAAGGATTTGATCAACTGAGGAACTGAAAAAGAAAGTGGAAAATACCTAGAAAGTAATAATAACATTGCTAAAAAAGCCTTGAATTAAAACAGAAAGAAATTAAAGCCCTGAGGGATGAGATTGAAGCTCAGAAAAAAAAAATCCTCCCAACAGTGAGAAATGTAACTTACAAGCAGCAGCGCCTCTGTGCCAAAAGAATGCACTAGGAGTGAGAGGAAAGGATTTCTCAGCTAGTGTGCCCGTACCAACTGTGCCACCTCTCCCAAGCTTCGGGGGGAATTCGGCACAACATTATCCCCTCTACTCCTCTCTATGCCCAGCGCCATACGGGCCATTGCTATACATCATTACAGACAGAGGAGGCACGAAAGATAACTGAAAGGGATCAGCTCTTCCCACTGGAAAAATGAGCTCTAGTAACAAATCTGCCCGATCCAAAGCAAAACACCGAGTTTTGGAATAGAGTTAACAGCTTGTGGGAAGTGTTCCTCCAAATTCTGCAGGAACGAATGTCCGCTGACCATCAAGCCATATTGGCCCTAGACATTTTGGTTGGAAACACACACACAGAGCAGCACACAGGAGCAGGAAAGGGCCTGCCAAGCAACTTCAGGAGATTCTCAAGCCCCCTGTTAGCAAATAGATAACTACAGCCTCTCCAGCTGGAATCACAGGCAACCCAAGGATGTTCACAATGCACAAGTGGGGGCCGTCCAGAGAGAAAATATTAATAAACAGTCAAAACCTTCCCCTCACACGCCGTTATAATTGGCTCGAGGGTGTGGGAGGAGGTAAATTAAAAGCCACCCTAAGTCAACCGGTAGAAATTGAGTTTGAAGATGTAATCAATAGAAGCCAAATCTGCCCCAACAAGGAGACACATTCTGTGATACAGATCTCCTTACAGAGCATGGGGGAGTGATCCACCCCAGAGTCAGCAGCATAGATCAACCCTGCAGCAGCTTGGTTGTTATGAAAAACGTCTGTACTAAGAAGTTTAAAATTACTATTAGCTGACTTCAATAATAAATATTTGAATAAAGTCATTTAGCAGGAATCAGGACGGACCATAAGAAGGAAAAAGCATGTGAAAGGGGAAGGTAAGAGGTTTGGAGCCCGATGGGCAAAGTAGAAGGAATAAGGAAAGCAGTAATAGTCACTGGAAAGTTAAATTAATAGGAATGAGAAAAGTTTCATATGAGGGACAAAGCAAGTGATTAAGGGTATGTGAAGGTGAGAGGTGACTCCATGGGAGAGTAGAAGGAATTAAGCAATTGTCGTAATGTCTGAGAGAGAAACCTGCTTTAAAAATGACTCATTTCTTTGCAGCCTCTTTTTTAAGCAGTGTGCAAATCATCCAGGCAAAGAAACAATCAAATGTAAACATTTGGCTACAGACACTTTGTTAAATCTGCAAAGGGGAAAATAAGGCATTCTACTGAAAATTAATTGGTTAACTGCATAAAAGAATGAAATCTATACATTGTAAATTTGTAAAGCTGCATCCTTAAGGTTAAATTTGCTCTCTAAGAAAACAAATTATTGTATTAAGAATCCAAGCCCTGAAACTTCACGGTGTCTCTGTTCAAGGCTGAGTTGATAACACTTTTGGCTTGTTTTCAGATCCAAGGTTGTGTGGGGGTGCAGACTGCCAGTCTGTTCCAGAGGGGTGTGGGGCCCGCTGTCTCCCCCCCCCCCCCGAGTGACCCTGTGATATTGTATTTGATTCTTTTCAGGAAAAGAAAACCTTTTTGCTTGCTGGAATAGTAACTAACAAACACCTTGTTTTAAGAGAGAGTTTCTGTGGCAGTGAACCCTCTCATTACCACCTGTGAATAGTTTGAAGCTTCACACATTAAACCCGATCTGTGGTACAAGAGGGAAACTGAGGCATGCCACCTTTAACTTAATAATTGAACAATGAAGTAATCCACTCAAACCCTCTGAAGCTCGTGTGCAAAATAAAAGCATACCATTGGGTAACAGCAGGTTGTTCAAAAAAAATTAGCAAGGAACATCTATAAAAGAAAAGTATTCTAAAGGATAATGTGCCACCCTGATGGGGGTAGAAATGTTTTCTTTGTCTTTCAGAAAATCAGAAAGTGCTGGCGCCAGCTGAAAATCAAGAAAAGAAAAACCATGGTTCTCTGTCATGACATAATGTTATTTGTAATTTTTGTTGTTGTTTTTGTGTTTTAATTAATAGGTATTGCAAATGTTGTGTGTAGAAATTTTTTTTTTAATGAAAGAATATTTTAAGTAAAGCAGAAGAATAAGTTTAAACAAAAACAAAATTAATAATTGGGCCCAGTCAATTGGCAACTTTAAAATTTAGTGAAAGGATAATAGTGTAGTAATTGTTAAGCTAGGAGAATGTTAACAATATCTCCACAGGTGAACAAAAAGGAACTGGAAGGAAGCAAGGAGTGCTCCATGTGGAAAGGAGGACTGCGAGTGGGGTACCAGCCTGCTCCCCACCAGATTGGCTTTGCTTTAATGGCCACACGAATGAAATATCTAGCTTTTGCAACTTGCACACCAACCATGAAAGTGGTTTGGCCAGAGACGATAAGAAATCTGTGAGTGAAACAACACAGGCAAGTGGGACATCAGCATATTTAAGTAAAAATGCCCACAGTGATGGGGAACTAGTAACCCCACCATTGCAATAATAGCCACTTGCCCTGCTATTCATTGGAGCCTGGCGCCTTAAAAGGCCTCAAGAATCGTGGAATTACATGGGTTCCCATTAATAATTAAAACATTCTGGAACCATGCTGTGGTCCCATAAGAGAAACAGTGACTCTAGTCAATGTAACCAGCCTTCAAGTCACATACATAGAACAAATACATACTAATAGTGTTGGGGAATACACGGCCTTGGGCCGCCTCTCATTCACACATAATTATATGGTTATTGTAACAACATGAACACTATGGGGACAAAAATATACACAGTCCTCTGTATTAGAATTTGTATGGGACATTGTGAAGAAAGCCAAATACTATCAGATCATGTACCCATTATACTGACAAGGTACCCGTTAAAGTGGGACCTACTGACTCCCACTGGGGAGTCAAAGGCCCAAACAAAGGTAACCCCTGAGGCTTGGCTATCATTTGTTAAACAATGGCCATTGCTAACTTGCCCTCATTTGGATATCATCAACCAGGTCCACAAGGGCAAAATAGAGCCTCCCAATTGTACATCATGCCCTGAACAGACCCCTGTCTCAGAACCAAGGCTGGTAATAATAGACCAGTGGTCTACATTGCCCTAGAGGGTATAGACCAGCTGTGTGCTAGACTGGCTAATCAAATTGGCAAGCACCTGATTAGGCAACGATGGGGCTTAGCAGATACCATTGCAGATTGGTTTGGGCCTGGAATCTCTGTCAGCAACACACATGTCATAGCCCAGAAATTGTATAGAATCCAGGCTGGTAGATGCAGTAATATCCAGTGCCTGTGAAGGCCTAGACACCAGCCAAGCCAACCAGTTGATCCTGAATAGTTTGAAGGATCTGTCCAACTCTGTGTCCACGTCACTAGACCTAACCAGATATTTGGACCAGAGCCTGACTGGATTGCTAATTAATGAAACTAAATGAAAGGAATTAGAAGAGTAATGTTGGAGGATAGCTTTGACCACCCAGCCCTTATGGTGGTGAGTCCCCATCTCCCCCGTACCTATCCATGGGAGTGGGGAAGTAGAGAATCCATGAGGACCCAAAGGCCCACCTTAACAGGCCATGGTATAACCGTTTGCTTTTGGCCCCTCTGGGGATTCCTCACTCAGTGAGCCAGAATGGTAACCTCCCTGCCTGTACCAAAGCAGGGGCATATAGATAGAGTCAAAGGCATTGCTTATTCTGAAGGTGTGGGTGTACCCAGGGATTGTTGCACCCACTTTGATAAGGAAATCTTATGTATCTGTCCATATAACATCATGATGAATCTGCCTAGGTTTGATGTGGTTGTCGCAGAGAAACAAAACCATCGAGCTGGTCCAAATAAACTGTACCTACTGGTGTTTGACTACCTAGACAGACCACTCCATTGAACTAAATGGAAGACCTTGCCCCTCTACATAGCCATCCATGTGCATAACTGTCCCTCGCAGGGTGATCCTGACCATTGATGGGACACGGCTCTACCGCACTTCGGCAATGATGGATAACCTAACATGGGATCCTGAGTGGCATGGTGGAAGTAAGTACCTAGAGGAGGGTCTGCTGGCCCTGCAGGCACAGATCAAGGAGTTGGTGGCCGACGCCCAAGGCCATATCGGGGTTGGCCATCTGAGGTACACACAGATAGGGAACACCATGGACCATGCCAACCTACTCTGAGGCACTCAACCAGGCAGTAGAGGTCAAACCTATAATCATGGGCAGCGCCAATAAGGCGATGAAATATCTTGGGGATGGATTTGAATAGTGTTCTGCCAAATTATGTGGGGAGTTTCGATTATAACATTTATAATAGTGCTGGTGCTGTACCGGTGCTTAACCTGGCGGGTTAAAGAGAACCCTAAAGTCAAGAGAAAGGAACTATAGGAGTAAACTGAGGCAGTCCATGGTATCTTGCTGAGAATTTTCAACTCAAATCCTAAATCATTAGGCCAGGCCTGGGAAGCACACAGACAGCAATTAACTTGACCCTGGTCATCCTGGCAACCAAATTCCAAAAGGGCCTCGCTTTGATAAGGCCAGTACCAAACAACCGCTCAGGATTGTTTTTACTGTTTCCTTTATTCCTAGAAAATAAGCTTGGATCCAAAGGAGCCATCTGGCTTTTAGCTCATAGAATAGAGACTCTTATGTCCATCAGTGAAAGACCGCTCTAGAGAGACCCTTACCAAGTTTTGCTAACCACCAACACCGCTGTGAAGTGCCAAGAACTGACTGTTGGCCAATGCTTCTCACTGCAAAAAGACCCCTCCACCTCGAGATGACTCGACCCTGATTGCTGATAAGCTTCTCTCTCCTTCTGGTCCTGCTTTCCCACCTGCTGGATACCAGGAGACAAGTACAGGGTGATGTGCTGGTAACCTCTCCCCTGCATAATGCTGAACCATGACTGTTTCAGGGAAGAAGAAGAAATATCTGCTCCGCTGACACCGTCAAAGCCCAAAGATTTCTGACTACAAAAGGACATTAAGAACTGACCTTGGTGAAAGAAGCGAAGTATTGTATATTGTCAAGAAGAAACTAGTGGGAGTGGTTTGGGTTTCTCCCTTTGATCTGGACTCTGTGCTTATGGACGGGTACCATCAGCATGTACTGCCCTCCCTAATTGGTTTTTGGATGCAATTAACCCTTAATTTCCAAATACCCTTTAACTGGATTACCTTAGTACCCGACCAATTCCAAAATCTGCTTTCACTCTTACCAGAAGTTCAGAAAATCTCTGAACTACAAAGTCAAATTCATGTACCCCAAAATAGATACCAAATTAAGAAACATGCTTTCCATACAGCCTATAAAATATCTCTGTGTACTAATTATGATATATTGTGCTATGTTACTAATAGAATTATATTAGGAATATTAATGGTTTTCTTGCTTTTGCTTATTTTAAGCATATTTGATTGTTGTTGTAAAAGATGTAGTAATCGAAATAGTTTTTATGTTTGTACTAATTGGCTGTGTCTAGACTGGCCGCTTGAATTTGCGCAAGAACACTGACGATCTAATGTATGATCATCAGTGTTCTTGCGCAAATACAATGACTCTCCCATTCGGGGAAAAAGCCCTCTTGTGCAAATGCTTTTGCGCAAGAGGTCAGTGTAGACAGCTGAGAACCGTTTTGCGCAAAAAAGCCCCAATGGTGATTGGGGCTTTCTTGCGCAAAACTGCGTCTAGATTGGCACGGATGCTTTTGCGCAAATCTAGACGCTCTTCTCCGCAAATGCTTTTAACGGAAAAACTTTTCCGTAAAAAGCATTTGTGGAAAATCATGCCAGTCTAGACGCAGCCATTATGTAATGTCTAATGAAAATAAAGGTATAGAAAGGTAGTTGTGCTGTAAGCACAAAAGGGGGACTATGGAGGCAGGAAAAAGGGAATTTGTGTGCAGCCATCTTGGTTTTGTTAACAAGAGAGCAAGAGTCAGGCTAAGTCTGTGGCCTGACAACACGAGAGCTGTAATAAGATGCTGCCTTTGCCTCTAGCCTCCATATGGAGATAAGGATAGAATGCTGACTCTGGCAGGACCTTGAGATAAGGAGCATATGGGTGGAACTAAAATAACTGTTAGCCACTGGCGTTTGTAATGGGAAAGAGACTAATTGTTATTATATTTAATAGATAGTATATAAACTGCTTTATAATTGCTTGTATTCAAAGATCTGCCTGGGAAGGGAGGGCTTCACCCCTCCCCCCCCATCTGAACCAGTTTTTCCCTTGCTGCAGCTCGTAATAAAACTGCCTCTGGCTACTTGTTGCTTACAAATGCAGAGTGAGGACAATGTTTTCTTCCACACTAACCACCATTCCCAGTCAGATACATGAGACAAGGACTAAAACACCTGTAAACCCAAATTAAAATCCTGAGTTAACTACGCAGTCAAGGCATATCCCAAGACTGTGGCTTTAGGTAGGTTAGGTTATAGCAGCATCAATATTTATCGTACCTGTTTTCCAAATGGGTTAGAAAGAGAGTGATCTAAATCTGCTATGGGTGATTTTGTTGTTAAAACAAATGCAGATGCAAGTGCTGAAATGGAGACAGTTGAAGTCACTGCCTAGTGAAATAGTGCTAGGGAAAGGACAGCAGGTGTTCCAACAGGCATGGAATTTTTCCCTCACTCCCCCTGAGTTGGTCATTTTGATGACAAACACATTTTTTTAAAGCAATCTAGTAGAAAAACTGCAAAATTCCCAGCCTCTTCCCCATTATTTTAAAAAGAACAAATGTTGAGCAGAAAAATAGTTGCATTTAGAAAGGACAAAGGGAGACATGTTTCAAAGTCTGATCAAGCAAACCTGTCACGATCATTTATCTTCTCATTTGCTGTGTTGTGGCTTGTGTAGGAATGGAACTGAACTGTAGTTTAGCTGCCACGAATCACGTCCACAAGAGCAGTAAACATGAAGCTACTTCTTACAGAAAGGCAAAGAGGAATCCTATATTTCATCTCTTCATGCCATCATTCTTACTTAAGCCTGGCTAACACCAAGTAGGGCTGGTCCTGCAAAGCACAGAGCATCCTCCAACTCCCACTGACTTCGACAGGGGTTGAAAGACATTCAACACTTCCCAGGCTTTGGCCCCGAGAGGGTCTTGCAGCTTCATGTAGACACTTTTGACCTGATTTGAGTGGAGAGCATGGAACACATTCAATTTGACATGATCTGTCTCTCTCTAAAACTGATTCGCTTTTGAATTGAAACTGCACTAATCTGAATAGTTTGTTCAGTGCACTCATCTGAATACTATTTTAAAACAATACATTTCTCCTGTACCTCATCTTTCCTTCACTGTGTAACCCAGAGGCACTGAGAAGGCAGAGTGAAGTCTACTCTATAGCCTAAACTAAGTGCCAGTTGACTTTTATTTCATGCAGTAGAGGCACATGAGGTTCAATCCCTCCTGCCAATGACCTGGGTCTGTTGACTTTACAATTGCAACAGTTCAGGCCAATACCAAACAGTCAAATTATCTCTACAAATCAGTGGCAAACAGTGGTTTTGTGTGCAACATAATTACTCATGACAGAGCTTATTTAGAAAACTGTTTCTTGTTACCAATTTCTAATGTGCTATCCACAGGCACCCAGGCTGCTTACACTGGAAAAGGTTTCTTTCTTTAGAAGAGTTTTTGGACCCATTTTGCTCCAGGCTGTGGAATAAGAAGTGACACAAAACAGAACAAGGGAAAAAGACTTTAGAAGTTAAAATGTCAGGGTTCCTCTTTGAATGATCTTATGAGAGACAGAGGTTAGGTTCAGGCTCCTCATGCATGGACTACACCACTGGCTCTCTACTTTCATCCTGGGGAGCCCCCACCATCAGGACGTTGTCACATCTCATACCAATATGAGAGGGGCTGGGTGGTCACAGCCTTTCTGCCGCCTCTTTTGCAACCTTCTGAATGTTGCAGAGCTCCAGATTGAAAATCCATATACCAGACCAATTATTATCTGGGGCTGTAGCCTTCACTGGCTTCTGTAGCCAGTTGAGAAAGCTGTGAGGATTGGTGGCCAGTTGCCTACTCTTATCACTTACTGCTTTTTGCACCCAGAGATATTTTTCCTAATCAGGAGCTGAATTAAGGTGCCAAAAAGAGATACACAGAGCCTACAATACAACATGACTGAACTCTGAGGCAACAATGAAATTATCCTGAGATTTGATGATCCATTTGGTCAAGCAAAGTCAGATAATTTTATTGTGCTTGCAAACCAATATTAGGCTAAATTAAAACAATGAAGCATTAGAAATGATCAAACAGCATCATAAAAAGGCATTTGGAGTTATGTATTTTAGTGTTGTCTACTTTACTCAACTTTCCAGAGAATGCAGGTAGCCTCTGCTGTTAAGAAATCCACAGAATTCTCTTTTCTCTATTCCCCACCCTTAACTGGAGGCTGGAGGATCTTTTAAAATTCAGTCATTTCTGCTGAAAGCCAGGAAGAGAATAGCTGCCTTGCCATAAGAAAATCACCGGGAGGTGAAATGAAAAAGGAACGATAACCAGAGATTAGCCTGACAGAACAGTGCCGCATCCTGAAAATGTGTAAGAGTTTTTCCTTTTTATTTTGTTGAGTAACCTATATTGTTCTGTCTGGTATCTCTTATGACCACTTGAACCTTACTTCTTCTACATTATAAAAATCACTTTTATTTATTAATAAACCCAGTGTAAATAATTGTTACCTGGAGGAGCCATGTATACCTTTCTTTCCCTGAAGGGCGGGGAGGGGTACAACATGAGCCTACCCTGCATAGAACTTTATACAGAATAAGATGGATTTATCTGGGGCTCAGGTCCCACTGAGGCTGTGCATTTAGGTGCTGAGGCAGGTCCCTTTGCTGAGCTGATCTCAGTGTCTGCATCATACCTCAGAGAGCTGAGTCAGCGCTGGAGGAGGCTTGAGGCCCTGGCTCAGTATGACAGAGTTGAGGGGCACAATGAGGGTGGGAAAGTGGCTTAGTGATACCACACACCAAGGGGGTTCCAGTGACTGAACCATCACATGTCCTTGGAAGGGGATGCTTTTAAATTTTAGTTGGGATTGGTCCTGCTTTGGGCAGGATGCTGGACTTGATCACCTCCTATGGTCTCTTCCAGCCCTGTGATTCTGTGATACTACACTTCTGAGTCACAGCAGAGATAAGCTTACCAGCGGTGCAGATCTCAACACTGCTTTCTTTTGCAGAGGTGCCCCAGGAGTCAGTGTAGATGTAGCTCTGTTTAAGTTAATCATTTCTCGAGGACTTTTCATAGCAGCTCCAGATGGGTCACTAATACTGAGGATTGCTTGGGGGTCAGTGGCTGATGTGACAGGGGGGGTAAATAACAAAACAGTGGCTTGGCTTGCTCTGGGAAACACTGTTTGACAAGTTGCTGGATGTGAGGCTATGACTTCCAAGGATGAAGGTGAATTGCTGGTGTTCACTAGAGTTGACATTCCCTTAGAGGTAGCCTGAGTAGTTGAAGAGGAAGCTATGAGAGCTGGAGGTGACTTGGTTTCATTGGCCATTGAAGGAAATGTTGAAACAGAAACAGCTTTAGAAGCCAAAATGGGAGATGGCTTTCTAGTTCTGGAAAGTAAACGTAATTTAAAAAACACTTTGCGTGACTTTAATGGCCTGGTGGTGGGAATCTCAGGCAGTTCTGGAGCCAGGGCCTTGGATGAAAACTCTGGTGATGGAGTGAAAAGTAATGGTGATGAAGATTTAGAGTTTATCTTAGCATGTGGAAAATTTGATTTATCCTGCTTCTTGGAAATGATTAAATCACTTTCCTTAGCGGTAGCTAAAGAGGAAGTTACAATGCCTGGGGGCGATTTGGTTTCATTGCTTTTTGTGGGAAATGTTGAAACAGCAACTGCATTAGTAACCAAAGTGGGAGATGGCTTTTTCCTTTTAAGGAGTGAAAATATTCTAAAAAATCCTTTGTGTGACTTTGCTGGCCCTGGGGAGGGCTCCATGAAGGGTCCTGGCATTGGCTCCTGGGAAGGTTGCAGGGAGGTTCCCAATATTGGTTCCTGGGGAGACCCAGAGGAGGTAGGGCCTTCAGAAAGGTCCTCGGTGGGCTCTTCAGGAGCTGACTTGGATGTATTTGAAAATTGAAATGCTGAGGGTTCGGAGGTTACTTCAAAGGGTGGGGACTCCAGTTTATCCTGTTTCTGAAAGATAATTAGTTTTCACGTTAATAATGATTTTCTTTCTTTCCAAGAGATGGCAGCTGGGAGAATGTAGGACTAACCCATCACACACCTCACACAGTACCTTATAAGAGGCAAACGTAAGTGTACATTTTCCACTATTTTGTCCGTTTTAGTTTTAACTGTCCCAAACTATAGGGGTTTCCACCACTTCCCTTGGAAAAACTATTTCACAGCTCTAATATATCTTGGTATCGGGACATTTTCCTGATATTCAGCCTTACATTTTCCTTTTATTAATGTTTATGCCATAAATTCTAGCTTTACCTCTTTTTGTACCTGAGAGTTTACGCTATTCAGCTAGACTATTACTATGTCTCCCATTAGCCAGGGATGTTTGTTCTGTACATCTCAGCTAACATGGAAATAGGGTTGCCAGTTTTGGTTGGATGTATTCTTGGAGGTTTCAGCCCACAACATAGTCTTTAATTAAAGATTAATCTTTACTTTGTGGTGACTTTGGGACAGTCCTAGAGGGCTGGAAAGCCTATATGGAAAGTATCCACATTCCTAAAGTCAGAGAAATGTAGAAGTTAGAAGGGCTCTTCCTTAACTCTCATGGATAGGTTGTATAGGCCTAGTTCAGGGTACTACTTCTATGGCTTCATACAAATTAACCAGCAGTAGGTGGGAGAGTCTGCTATAGAGTGATTTATAGGGTGACTGTCAGATACCTGATATCAGCAGGAGGTGTAATTGGAACATATAATTATAATTATATCACTTGGTTCCATGTATAATATAAGACATTGCATTTAAATCAGGAAAATTATGTGGCAATTTTAAACACTTACAGTAACTTTGTTTCTTTGCAAATCTGAAGGCTTTGACCTTGCCTTTATACCTGGTCGTGGTGGTTTTGGAAAGTCCAGAGAAAAACTTAGTGTATTCCATGAGCTTTGTATTAATTTATAACTTTCAACATCTGAAATTTAGATGGAAGAAAAATATAAATTGGTCAAGAAAGAAGTAGAAATTCCATGCATATGACATTTGAAAAGTATTTTAAAAACACCAGTGTTTTAAAAAAAAGAAAAGTAAGATCATTCAAATGCTACCTACTAAGAGAAAATAGCTTCACAAAAATTCACCTTTTGTATTTGCTAAATACTTTGTATTAGCTAATGTATTCCACATATGGCAATATTATAAATAAATATTAGAGATGTTAAGCAAATATAGTTGTGGTTAACCATGTAATTAAGCACATGGTTTAATAATGGAATAACATTTATTTAAATATTTTTAGATGTTTTCTACGTTTCAAATATATTGATATCACAACGCAGAATACAAAGGGTACAGTTCTCACTTTTTTGGGGGGCACAAATATTTGCAGTGCAACCCCTCCAGAGAAATAGCATTTTTAAAATTAGTCTCATACAAGTACTGTAGTTCAATCTCATTCTCATGAAAGCTGAACTTGAAAATGTAGAATTATGTACTAAAAATAGCTTCAATCAAAAATAAAGCAATGTAAAACTCTAGAGCCTACAAATCCACTATGTTATACTTCTCGTTCAGGCAATTGCTCAGGCAAATACGTTTGTTTATATTTGCAGGAGATAATGTTGCCCACTTCCTGTTTAGAGTCTTACCGGAAATTGACAACAGGCATTCGCATGGCACAGTTGTTGCCAGTCACAACGTATTTACATGCTAAATGGGCTAAAGATTCATATGTCCCTTAATTCTTCAATCACCCTGCCAGAGGGCATGTGGCCATGTGGATGATGGCTTCTGCTCAATAATCATCCAAAGCAGAGCACGTTCATGTTCATCATCTGTGTCAGATGGCACCAGAAGAAGGCTGATACTCTTTTTTCGTAGTTCAGTTCTATAGTGTCTGCATCAGAGTATTGCTCTTGTAAGAAAAAGAGCTTTTAAGATAAAAGCAATTTCCACATTTTGTCCCGCTCAAATTTTGGAAGGCACTTCAGATTCTTAACTATAGCACTTGACCCAAGGTTTATCAGAAATCTCACATTGGTACTTTCTTTGTGTTTTGTCAAATCTTCAATCTTAAAACACTTTGTGTTCTTAAAATGAACATGTGTTGGGTCATGGCAGAATGTAGGCAAAACAGAGCGGATATACAATTCTCTCCCAAGGAGTTCAGTTACAAATTTAATTAATGCATTTTTTTTTTAACAAGCATCGCTGGCATGGAAGCATGTCCTTTGGAATGGAGGCTGAAGCATGAAGAGGCATATGAATGTTTAGCATATCTGGCACATAAATACCTTACAATGCCAGCTACAAAAGTGCCTTCCAAATGTCACTTTCAGGCAACACTGTAAACAAGAAGCAGGCATCATCATCTTCCATAAATGTAAGCAAACCTATTTGTCTTAGCGACTGGCTGAACAAGAATTAAGTTCTAAAGTTTTACATTGTCTTGTTTTTGAGTGCAGTTATGTAACAAAAATCTACACTTGTTGCACTTTCAGGATAAAGAGATTGCCCTACTTGTATGACATGAACTGAAATACTATTTCTTTTATCATTTTAAAATTGCAAGTATTTGTAATTAAAAAAAACTTTTAAAAAGAAAGCATTATACCCTTCACATTCTGTGATGAATTGAAATCAATATACTTGAAAATATAGAAAAACACCCAAAACTAATTCATAAATTTCAATTAGTTTTCTGTTGTTTAATAGTGATTAAAACTATGATTAATCATGATGCATTTTTAAAATCATGATTAATTTTTGCATTAATCACATGAGTAAATATCAATTTTTATAAATGTAAATATAAATAATAAATGTAATTTAAATAAAACATAAATAAAAATAATAAATATAAAAACCTTTAATGAAATACAATTAACTTGATGATCACATTTTTGTCTAGCAAGGCTTTGCCATGCCTAATACAAAGAACAACTTGTCTACACACACAAGTTACACTACTTCATCTATCCTGATATACTTAAAGCAGTATAGTACAGTATCTTATGTCCTTCATGTGGACATAGTTATGCCAGTATAAAAGTGCTTACCCAGTGTATTTCCAAACAGAAAGGAGAATAAGTTGTATATGGATATAAGGTATCTTTATACCAATATACTGCATTCATTGTATATTGAGATTATATATGAATAAAACCGCCCAAACCTCTACCTAAAAAAGCTTTATATTGGTAAAATACATAGACAACATCTAAAAGTTAGTGGGAAAGAATTGTTTATTTCTATTGATTAACTTGTTTTCTTGTATGTTCCACAGCTTTCTGTGTGCCATCAGTTTGTCTTTTACGGATGGTTTGTTTCCTTTGTATCTCATGCACTGGGTTGGTGACAGCCATTTCCTGCACTGTTCTGGCAGAACTCATCTGCACTGTCATCTCTGAGACTGGCAAGAACATGTTTTCCAGTACAGCAGCAGAGCTCTGGGTGTCCTTTTGTTTTCCTCTGGTCATTTCCTCACTTTAATCCTTCCTCCTTTCAATTGATTTTCTGCTAACTCTTATCACATATTTTCCAGATGCTCAGATTAAAACAATATCTGTGGGAACAATTTGGTACTATAGTATTTTAATGGACTAGTGTGTGCCTAGGATGGAAGAGGCTAACTGATCACTAGGAATTTATGCAAGTCAGATCTTGTTCAGTCCAAGCTCATGTGATATCTTTAAATTCTGGGCAATAACATTTCCCTCCCACAAGTTTTACCCATTTTTACTGGTGAATAATGGATTTATTCATCTATCTTTTGTTAAAAGTTAGTTCTCTCTATCTCTCTCATTCATTTTTAAAAATCAAATTGGATGAGTACTCATCATGGCAAGTAGTTTTAATTACTGTCCATGCTGATTACATTCCCAACTTCAGCATAACCTTCTGCACGGCTTCTGCTTCTTGTATTAGTCTCCTCTGTTCATAAGTCCATTTATTGGCTCAGGCCTTGTGTGTACTTACAACTGTGGAGCTCAATCTCCCGGGGGTCAATTTAGCGGGTGTAGTAGTGACCTGTTAAATCGACTGCTGATTTGCACTCATATTGACTCTGGTGCACCAGAGTCAATATGAAGAATAAGGGGATGCTGTGGTAAGTCAAACTAAGGTGTGCTGGCTCCAGCTGCGCTATTCGGGTAACTGGAGTTGAGTAAGTTAGTTTTGATGTTGTCCCCTAGTGTAGATCTGGCCTCAGTCTCAGATTAACTTCATGGACTATTCTCAGGGAGTGGGACAGAGCTCCTTGTAGGTCTTATGTGGAAGTTAAAACATCATACTCCATCTATCTACTTTAGATTCATGAAGGGCTACGATCAGCCTGCTGGAATGGGAACCTGTGCTTCAGACTCAGAATATTGCAGTCCTCAGACCCAGCACTACATGTTGCTGAATGTCTCCTCTGAGACAGACATTCAGCAACTAGCAGGAGTAGGTATTTAGGTCACCAAGCCATTTCCTCTGGCAACCGATTGCAGATGAAATGAGTGTAAACCACCCCACCCTCAGCCACACGCTTACCTGGAACATACTTTTCATACAGTGCCAGTCTTGCATTTTGTCTGAAAAAGAGAGGAAAAACTGAGCTGGAAAAACGTTGTTCTCCCTGCACTACGTCTACTTCCTTAATGTCTAGCAGTCTGAGCCACATGCAGTTGGAAGTGGAAACTATGGCTGTATGACTAGACTATTACAATTGCGTCCACAAGCACAGTTTTATCTAGCTCCTGCTGAATTTTTCCCCTTTAAATTATATTTCATTTCACCACTGATGGCAGTAACCAGAATATAGGCCAGATGGAGTTTAATCTAGAGCTTGGAGAAAGCTATTTAGGATAAAAATGATCCTAGTTTTAGTGCTGCTGGGCTTAAGGCAAGCAGAATAGAGAAAGAAAGGAGAAGTGCTCATTTGGTTGAGGATCAATGTGTGTATTTGTGCTTTTTTAAAGCCATGGTATGAATATTATGTTTGCTAGGTTACAGCACCCTCATCAACTGTAAATAAAAACCAGGCCACAGTGTTTGTTTTTATAATGTGTATAGTATTATTGGACTACAGGTGGAACCTCTCTAGTCTGGCACTATCTGGTTCAGCAACATCCGTGGTCTGGCATGATTTTAGTCCGCTTATCCTGGGTGTGGCCAAGTTTCTTGTTGTCCCATAAAGTTTGTTTACAGCTGCCAGTCCTGGCTCTCAGTGTTCTGTGCTATTATTTAGCTCTAATTTACCCCTACATGTCTTCTAAGAGCCTGCTAAGCAGTGGAAATGTTGGTAATACTGCTAGACAATAATGACCTCCCATGGTTGGGCAAATTCTTTGGTTTGGCACTGGTTAGGTCCCCAGGGTGCTGAACTAGAGAGGTTAAAAATGTAGTAAAAACATAGAACAGCCATAATTGGCTCAGACCAAAGGTCCATCTAGCCCAGTGTCCTGTCTTCCAACAGTGGCCAATGCCACTGTAGGATCCAAAATATTAAGTATGTGAGCAGCAGCATCTATAAGGCAAACTAATAGGATGATAGTCGGGGAGTCAGAGTGATCCAGGAGTTAGGATGCTAGCATGGGAGTTGGGAGATCCAGGTTCAGTTTCCTAACTAGTCACAGGCTTCCTGTATGACTTTGAGCAGGCCACTTACTGAAGTTTCTCTCTCATAGTTCACCCTCTAAAATTGGGATATTTGGGGAGATAATTGTTAGATGCTCAGATACGATAATGTCCATAAATTCTGAAGTCCATACCTAGGCAAGACAGTGGGTGAGAGCTGCATGACCTTGTTATCTGACATACTTTTGACTGGGGTCAATGGCAACATTTCCACTGACGACTAGGAAGAGGTGTGGACCCCGTGCCCTTTGAATGTGCACAGAGCTGTTTATTTGCCAGAGTTTGAGTATGTTCACTGAAGTTTGAATTTTGTGTGCTGATCCTACATTTCTTGCATACCTAAAGTCCAATTGGGTTTAGTGGGTTTTTTGGTTCTGTGTGTATTGGGTCATTTTAAACAATTTGCCCTTCAGTTTCTTCCTCTGCGGTGTGTTGATATCTTTACTGGCCTCTGGATACTATAGTGGACAGGCATGCTGTCATTTTGTTGTTCTGATTTAATTCTTCCTGCTTTCTGTTACTCTCTCCTTCATTGGCATGCCTTCTTGCTAAGAAGCAAAGAGCTGATATGGAAATATGAATTAGCCTTGTTCTGAGTGCAGAACATAGCTGGGTTAGACAGAAGTTTTTCTACTCTTTTAAAAAAAAAAGAGAAAATAGGTCGGCATACAGCTACCATAATAGTGACATCACTTGTACATGTCTACACTTTATTCTTTTTGTTGGATGTGCACATCTTCACCAGGTGCACTTGTATCAATCGTCCTGTCAGAGTGGCACATTGTGGGACATCTTCTGAATGCCAGTAGCTGTTGATGTAACCAATACTGTGTCTACACCATAAGCGGACCTGGGCCAGATGCAGTTCTCCAGGGTTAGCCCCTCGTGCTCTGCTGGTGCTTTATTTACCTGCACATCTGCAGATACAGATGTTTGCAACTCCTCTTGGCCATGGATCACAGTTCCTCACCAATGGGAGCTGCGGGAAGCTAACCCTGGTAAACCGCTTCCATCTTATTGCCCACTCCTGGTCTACACTGATACTGTATTGACCTAATTATGTCAACATTGGCTCTGCAACTACCATGGAGATGGAATTATTAAGCTGATGTTTCAGGACAGTTGCATCAACAGGAGCAAAATTTTAGAATAGGCTATTATTTTATCCGCCTTCCGTCAACCTAACTCTGTAGTGTTGTCTAAGCCTAGGAAAATCATGGACCCGTCACATCTGCATGATTACATAATTTTTATAGATCTTCAGTTACAGCCACAGCCACAGCAGGATGAGCTGATTTGGCTAAAGACTATCCATCTTTGTCCAACACAGATAATGGAGAGGTTTGCCAGGCTTTGAAATGAAAGAATTGTATGAGAGATGTTTTTCCTCATGGGAGAAAATTCAGCATATAACTATAATTATTAGGCTTTTAGCAGCCTTTTTTGTTGTGTTTCTTACCTCTTAGAGTGGGGTGGGCAAAATGTCCTCCACAGGTCCAGCCTGAGGGGGTTCTGCCACTCCCTTGCCCGAAGGCCAATCAGGGCCTAGGGACAAGGGAGTGTGAGGCACTTAGAGGCAACTCTGGTGGTTGACCCTAAGTGCTGAGCACTGGAGGGCAGGGAACGAGAGACTTCGTGCTCCCCCTGCCCCCAGGCCCTGAAGTACATGAAGTCTCCTCCCACCATGCAAGGGGCTCTGCACTTAGAATCAACCACCAGCTGCCTCTCAGCTGGCGAGTGACTCTAAGTGGGTGCTCCCTTTCAGGGTGGGGGCAGACTTTGTGTGCTCTTTCTGCCTCCAGGTTCTGATTGACCTGGGGGCAAGGGAGGAGCGCATGAAGTCTCCTCCCATTGCCAGGGGCATGGGCACCTAGAGAAAACTGCCAGCTGTTCAGAACAGCTGGTGGTTCTCTCGGGTGGGGGTGGGGGGCAAAGACTTCACATGCTTCTTCTCGCACAGACCAATCAGGGCCTGTGGGCAGGGAAGTACAGAAGTGTCCTGGCCCTGCCCCTTCCACCCGAGGCCCTGCCCCTTCCAAGACAGCCTGGGGCCACATCAAAAATTTCTGAAGTGGCTCCGGGTCAAAAATTATTGCCCACCCTTGTCTTAGAGAGTATAATATGGAGAGTATATTGGCTAGATATTCCAATTAACTTGTGATAAACAAAACAGTCAGTGTAGTTTTTCCGCTGCAAGGGGAGAGATGGAGGTGGTTACAGTTGCTTGCTATATTTCTGTAGTACTCATGTCAGTGTATTTTTAATACAAAAGATCCAAACCTTCCTACTGGTCTGCATTAGAGAGGCTGGGGGAGTAAGGCATAATTACTGTACCATGATGAAGGGATTTTCCAGCCCCCTAGCTAGCTAGAATATATGGGATACATCTATATTATAATAAAAAACCTGCATTGCCAAGTCTCAGAGCCTGGGTCAACTGACTATGGCTTGTGGGGCCAAAAATAGCAGTGCAGACATTTGAACTCAGGCAGACACCTGGATTCTGAGACCTACTCCTCCGTAAATGGAGTTTCAGAGCCTGGGCTCCAGTCTGAGCACGAATGTCTGCACTGCAATTCTTGACCATGTGAGCTCAAACTCAAGTCAGGTGACCTAGGCCAAGAGTCTTTGATTACAGCGCTGCTGACATAACCTATGTGGCTAGCGTTAACACATGCTGACTGGCTCCACTTAATCCCTGCTCACTCCTGGTGACATTTGTGCCCAGGGCCAGCTCAAGGTTTAGGTATCATCAAGTATCTGGCCTAGCAAGAGTGGTGTGGTGCCAGTCATAGAGCTGGCAATCCCCACCCTGAATGGCTAGTTAAGGGAAAGATTCAGCACACCCACCCTTTTGGTTTGCTTTTAGTACCTCAATATGTAGCTAAAAATCATATGAACCTGCACTGACTTGTTTGTCAAAATTAGGAAGGCCTGTATAGATTAGTATCATTGTGAGGCGAGTCTAATCTTCTTGTTGTGGGTTGGGTGTAACTGTTGCCTTTCATTTAGGATGAATATAAAGAAGAAACGGAAATATCAGCAGTCTCCAAACATAAAACACAGGCTTGTATCCATGGCCAAAACAAAGATTACTCAGAAATGTGAATGACCTAGACAGACATCCTTCATGGACATTGTTTTTTGGGTGGGAAGTGGGTGTGGCAGAGGATCTGTCTACACTGCATCATCATGAGGACTATGGGGATGTGAATTGCAGAATATATCAAAATATTGGACTCTAGCTGTCCTTCAGTCATGAATTAAAAGGTACTTAGTACCAGAAAATACTTGACTCAATCATCAATTTCTTTTTCTAAATGGAACAACTTAGAAGACCCCAAATAATGGTTAACTGCTCAGATCAAAAGGGGTAAGTAACATCAGAGTAATTTCTTCTTGCCATTTTCAACACACATTTTAAATGTGTTTTATCTAAAATCTCTGATTTTATGTGAGGAAAAACACCTAAAAAATCCCAGACATGAATCCTGAATCAAGACAAGTTCCATCACTTGGACATTTTTGTCTCAACCTAATATTCACAAGAACTTACTCTTGTGCTGTGGCCATATCCCCTGTAGCTGGATCCTGTGGTGTTAGACTGTTAAAGCTTGGCAGATGACATCATAAAGAGAGTGAGAATATTATTAAAGGGAAATGCAGACAAATCATTCATGCAATGGGTAGTCCACTTCGGAGAGTGAGTTAGAAGTAAATAACTGATGGATGAACTTTTCTAAATGAATTCCAGTTCGTATTCATGTATCCTTGAAAATACTGCACTCTTTGCTCCATAACTTTCACTTCATTATGGAATTTGAATTCTTCTTGTATTCAAAGCATATTAAAATGAAGGTTTTTTAAAAATATGGCACTTTATGAAAGTGTGAAATATTTTATTTAGTTTTTTTAAAAGCACAGATTATTAAATAGACTATTAATTTCTGTCCATCAACCGTCTTAATGGAAGATCCTAGAGGTTTTCATTAATTTGGAGAAACTAAATGGCAATGGTGAACATCTCATTGTAATTATTTCTATTAAGAATGGCATGATGGTAGAATCTCTTTGCCATGGGATAGACCAAACAGCTCTCCATACTGACACTGTGTACCCTGATATTGATTTTCTTTGTACACTGGACTGCAATCATCAGAAGTGTTGAATAGTTGTCCAGCAGACAGCTGAGAAATGTTTTTGGAATCATAGAATACTAGGACTGGAAGGGACCTCGAGAGGTCATTGAGTCCAGCCCCCTGCCCTCATGGCAGGACCAAATACTGTCTAGACCATCCCTGATAGACATTATCGAACCTACTCTTAAATATCTCCAGAGATGGAGATTCCACAACCTCCCTGGGCAATTTATTCCAGTGTTTGACTACACTGACAGTTAGGAACTTTTTCCTAATGTCCAACCTAAACCTCCCTTGTTGCAGTTTAAGCCCATTGCTTCTTGTTCTATCCTCAGAGGCCAAGATGAACAAGTTTTCTCCCTTCTCCTTATGACACCCTTTTAGATACCTGAAAACTGCTATCATGTCCCCCCTCAATCTTCTCTTTTCTAAACTAAACAAACCCAATTCTTTCAGCCTTCCTTCACGGGTCATGTTCTCTAGACCTTGAATCATTCTTGTTGCTCTTCTCTGGACCCTCTCCAATTTCTCCACATCCTTCTTGACATGCGGTGCCCAGAACTGGACACAATACTCCAGCTGAGGCCTAAATAGTGCAGAGTAGAGCGGAAGATGACTTCTCGTGTCTTGCTCACAACACACCTGTTAATGCATCCCAGAATCATGTTTGCTTTTTTTGCAACAGAGTCACACTGCTGACTCATATTCAGCTTGTGGTCCACTATAACCCCTAGATCCCTTTCTGCCATACTCCTTCCTAGACAGTCTCTTCCCATTCTGTATGTGTGAAACTGATTGATTGTTCCTTCCTAAGTGGAGCACTTTGCATTTGTCTTTATTAAACTTCATCCTATTTACCTCAGACCATTTCTCCAATTTGTCCAGATCATTTTGAATTATGACCCTATCCTTCAGATTAGTTGCAACCCCTCCCAGCTTGGTATCATCTGTAAACTTAATAAGCCTACTTTCTATGCCAATATCTAAATCGTTGATGAAGATATTAAACAGAGCCGGTCCCAAAACAGACCCCTGCGGAACCCCACTTGATATACCTTTCCAGCAGGATTGTGAACCATTAATAACTACTCTCTGAGTACGGTTATCCAGCCAGTTATGCACTGACCTTATAGTAGCCCCTTCTAAGTTGTATTTGCCTAGTTTATTGATAAGAATATCATGCGAGACCGTATCAAACGCCTTACTAAAGTCTAGGTATACTACATCCACAGCTTCTCCCTTATCCACAAGACTCGTTATCCTATCAAAGAAAGCTATCAGATTGGTTTGACATGATTTGTTCTTTACAAATCCATGCTGGCTGTTCCCTATCACCTTATTATATTCCAGGTGTTTCCAGATGAGTTCCTTAATTACTTGCTCCATTATCTTCCCTGGCACAGAAGTTAAACTAACTGGTCTGTAGTTTCCTGGGTTGTTCTTATTTCCCTTTTTATAAATGGGCACTATATTTGCCCTTTTCCAGTCTTCTGAAATCTCTCCTGTCTCCCACATTTTCCAAAGATGATAGCTAGAGGCTCAGATACCTCCTCTATCAGCTCCTTGAGTATTCTAGGATGCATTTCATCAGGCCCTGGTGACTTGCAGGCATCTAACTTTTCTAGGTGATTTTTAACTTGTTCTTTTTTTATTTTATCTTCTAAACCTACCCCTTTCCCACTAGCATTCACTATGTTAGGCATTCCTTCAGACTTCTCGGTGAAGACCGAAAAAAAGAAGTCATTAAGCATCTCTGCCATTTCCAAGTTTCCTGTTACTGTTTCTCCCTCCTCACTGGCCAGTGGGCCTACCCTGTCCTTGGTCTTCCTCTTGCTTCTAATGTATTTATAAAAAGTCTTCTTGTTTCCCTGTATTCCTGTAGCTAGTTTGAGCTCATTTTGTGCCTTTGCCTTTCTAATCTTGCCCCTGCATTCCTGTGTTGCCTATATTCATCCTTTGTAATTTGTCCTACTTTCCATTTTTATATGACTCCTTTTTTATTTTTAGATCATGCAAGATCTCGTGGGTAAGCCAAGGCGGTCTTTTGCCATATTTTCTATCTTTCCAACACAGCCAACTCTCCTCAGCTGTTTTCCCCTCAGTCTTGATTCCCATGGGACCTTACCTATCAGCTCTCTGAGCTTACCAAAATATGTATGAACATACGCAATAGTGAAAATCTACTGCAAGTACATAAGTCTTTTTTCTGTCAAGGCATTGGTCCCAAATTTCAGAAAAGGCCAAGTTTAGTTAAGGTTTGCCATTCACAGATTTGTGGGGAATGATATAATTTATTCATGCATCAGCAAATTAAACTTTCTGAAAATGAATTTGTTAAAAATGAGAGGTGACAGTTTTAAGAGAATTTATTAGTTAATTAACTGCACAAAACCTGTAGTTACTCCTTAGGTTTAAGGTGGCCTGCAAAACAAACAAATGGTGTTGTGCCCTTTTTAGTTTGTTTCACAATCTAGAGGAGGCCTGAAAGGATTTAGGGTTTTTTAATTACAGAATTGTAATGAAGGACAGTTTTTTCCCCTTCCCTTGTCAAGAGAGCTGGAAAAGGAGCTTTCTCTGCTCTCAGTTTAAGTAGAGGTTTTGAATATCTTTTTCCTCAAGTATTTTTTCAAAGTGTTTTGTCAGGTGTTTTAGTAGGGAACAAAAATGAGCTACTTTCAGAGGTTTAAGTCTGACCCAAGCCCTTTCTCCTGTTGCTCAGGCTCCATTCACTTGTATCTTATCAGGCTAGCGCTCCAGTGAGTCACCAAGGAAAGATAAAGAAGTCAAAATCTAAACGTACAGCCTGCAACCATTGCCTTGAAGTTAATTCCAGTTTAACCCTGGATCCCTTCCAATGTGACTTCCATCCATTCCCTTCTACTAAACTGCATTCATCAAGGTCTCAATCTGTTCATAAGAACATAAGAACATAAGAATGGCCATACTGGGTCAGACCAAAGGTCCATCGAGCCCAGCATCCCATCTGCCGACGGTGGCCAATGCCAGGTGCCCCAGAGAAGGAGAACAGAAGACAATGATCAAGTGATTTATCTCCTGCCATCCATCTCCTGCCCTTGTTATGAAGGCTAGGGCACCATACTTTATCCCTGGCTAATAGCCATTTATGGACCTAACCTGCAAAAATTTATCAAGTTCTGGTCAGATCTCAGGGTTTGTACTTAATCTTCAGTCTCTTGGATATCTCAGTGGCGTTTTCTCTCTCTGTGTCTGTGTCTGTGTCTGTCTGTCTGTACAGTAAAACTCCAATTGTCCAGCATCCAGTGGTCTGGCACTCCTGATAGTCTGGCACCAACTGGAACCCGGAAGTGCTCCAGCCAGCCAGACAATTGGAGCTGCCCAGAGGGGGCGAGAGGCAGGCAGCTGTTTAAGGCAGGGGGGCCGTGAGGGGCGAACCCTCCGCCATGTTGCGGGGAGGCAGTGGAAGCCCCGCGCAGCCGGGGCTTTTAAGCAGCGGCGGCGGCGGAGAGGGGGTGAGAGGCAGGCAGTGCTCCCCACTGACCCCTGCCCGCCCCTCGCCGCCGCTTGCAAGATAGCTGCATGTGGCCTCCACCCCCTCCACGCAACACGGCAGAGGGTTCGCCCCTCCCTGCACCGTTCCCCGCCAACCCTCTCCCCCACTCAGTGCGGGTCCTGGGAGACCCGTCACAGCACTCCGCCGGAGTACCTCCTGATACTCCGGCATATGCGATAATCCAGCACCCCCGGGTCCCAAGGGTGCCAGATTATCGGAACTCTACTCTCTCTCTCTCTCTCTCTCTCTCTCTCTCTCTCTCTTCTGTGTGTGTGTGTGTGTGTGTGTGTGTGTGTGTGTGTATATATATATAAAGGAGAATGTTTGTATGTTTGTGCACTAATTTGGACACTATAAGAGCTACCGCAACCAAACTTTGCATGGGATAACCTTTTATCCAGGAGAAGGTTTTAAGGGACTGTGGGAGGGAAGAAATGAGAGACTGATGCCTCTCCCTGGGGCTGCACAGAGCTTGGCAGTGCGGGGATAAGCGGCTTCCCAGGGGAAGTGGCAGGTCCAGTCACTCCCTAAGGCCGGCGGAGGGACAAGGAAGCGGAGAGCGGGCTCGGGCGCCGGCGGCAGGCACGCAGCTTCCTTCCCCCTCCCTCCCCTCAGGCTCCTCACCTCAGTTATATCAACTGTCAACTTATATTTCAACAATGTATACTGACAAAGCACAAGGACAGTCACTTAAAGTAATTGGAATTGAGTACTGTTTTTCTAAATTTTGTTCCTCCGCTTTTCTGAGGAACGCCGGGTAACTCCCGCTTGTTTGTGCGCGCGCGTGCGTGTGTGTGTGTGTGTGTGTGTGTGTGTGTGTGTGTGTGTATATGTATAAAAAAATATTTTTCCCCTGTGGGATGACAGAATGACATCCTCTTGTCATTGCATCCACAGGCTCCGCCTTTGCACTGGCTCTCTGCCCAGACACTTTTCGGGGATGGCAAAGCCACCTGGCAGCCCAGCTTGAGCATATTCTGCCTTCCAAGGGTCCTTCCCCCTCAGCTCTGGCAGTGGCCTTTCGGGGTGGCCTGTCCCCTGGCCCATGGACTGCTTCGGCTGGTGTGAGGCCCAGGACACAGCCTACTCATGACGGGAATGGAGGCAGGTTTCCATTCCTGCCTAGAGGTGTTTAAGTCTCGGCTTGACCAAGCCCTGGCTGGGTTGATTTAGTTGGGATTGGTCCTGCCTAGAGCAGGGGGCTGGACTTGATGACCTTTTGAGGTCTCTTCCAGCTCTATGGTTCTATGATTCCATGCCCTGTGGCACCACAACTTGCTTTAGGGCAATGTCACTGTTGTTCTTGGTGCTCACAGGCTGCTGGGCCAGCATGTTCAAGAGAAGCACCAGGCACAGGGCGAGGGCCCCTCACGTCCCCAGCTGCCCACTACCCCATCCTCTGCTGCACCCCGAGTGGCCACATCCTGATCCCAGCACCGAGCCACTCCGATGAGACCCAAGCCCAGCCCCCAGATGGCCTCCCTGAGACCCAGCCATGCACAGGGCTGCAGCAGCAGCAGTTCTGCAAGGCAGGTGAGGAGGTGCTGGCAGCACTGACCTGAGTGGCCCAAGCCCCCTTTGTCTGGCACTGCAGCCTCCTCCTTCCTCCTCCCCCACATGGTTGGAGCACCAGTGCTGGCTTCCCACTGCGGGGTAGAGGGTGTGAAGGGGTAGCAAGGTGTGGAGAGAGAACCCCAACCCTCGCTGTGTGGGGAAGAAGCTCTCCCCATCCTGGGCTGAGGGAACAGCAGTGTACAAGCACATTGGAGCCTTTCCCTGTGCTCCCATTGGCCAGAATCTGGCTAATAGGAGCAGCGCAGGGCCTGAAGACCATAAGTGGCCCACCCCTCATTCCCAGACTCTGTACCCCCAGTCCCTCACTTAATCCCCTGCTGAGACCCCACACCCCAAGCTTGCTCTTGCCCCCTCAGCTGCCCAGACATCCTGCCCCAAGCCCACTCCTGCCCCTCCTCCTCTCCCAGCTAGACGCCCCCAAGCCTGATCCTGCCCCCTTCCCCCTCCCTGCTCCTTCACTCTCCCCCCCCCCCCCCAGCTAGACCTCGCACCCTCAGCCCCTCCTGCATCCCACCACTCGTACAGTTCCTTCATTCCTATTCCTATCCCACTTACTGACAACCCTGTCCCATACACTGAGCCCCTTATTTTTGGCCTCACCCCAGAGCCTAGGGGTCCCACAAAATCCACTGACCCTGGAACCCCAGAAGAGTTAATTTGGCTTGAGGCCTTGAACCTCAGTCCTACCCCATTTCATGTGGCTGGAGCACCAGGGGAGTAAAGCGTTTCAGCTGGGAGCCTATCAGTTAGGGTTGGGGTTTTTTGGAAGGTTTTTTTTCCTTCTCAGCTGTGTGGTCCCCATCTGATTTTTCTGTGGATCAGTGGCCCCAGCTCAGAAAAGGTTCCCACCCATGCCATAAATAAAGACAACGTTGAAACCGTTTTGTGTTGGACATAATATTTTACTTTATTTAACATGTAGCCTGGCCTACAAGGCCCGAATCGGGGCTCAGGCCCCATCTGGCTACAGTGACCAGCCTCCGGCCTCAATACTGAGGCAGGCCCCATGGTCCAAGCCTATCTGACCTCAGAAAGGTTTGGTGGCAGTCATCCACCCCGCTGCCCCACTGTGGCTTGGGTATGAGGAGAGGCCATGATCCAGCTGCACTAGACACGGGGATTGGTGAGCCTAGTGAACAAGGGGCATAGCCCCCTAGTAACATTGATAGAGGGCTCCTGGTTAACATCTTATTCTCCTTTGGCTTTTGTGATTGACATTTTATGATTCTCTGCCAATCTGTTGCTACTGAAGAGAATAAGACCACTTGAGTCAGATGCTACTCAGTAACAGTGAAGGTATTGGAATCTTTCTCCTTGATGCACATGCCATCCCTTTCCCCATGCTTTGTCTCCATGCAGTTTTAAACTGCAAGCTCTTTGGATTAGGGCCTGCCTTCAGCTGTGTTTGGTTACAGCTGGTTTAGCAATGTAAGTGGAACAGCTTTCCACTGAAAAATGCACTTTTGTTGAAATCAAAGCATTTTGTAGTACGCTGATTTTAACAAAACATGTGAAGGTGGGGTAAAAGTCAATTTCATTTGAACTTTTTCATTGCATTACAGAATGTCTAATGGGCCTGAATTGATTTTTTTTAAAATTTTCATTGTGTGGGTAATTTGAAAATGCTGACTTTTCATTCCAGATCAGAATGAAAAATAATAAAAATATCGGACTGCTCTGCTGGACAGTTCCTGACCCGCTCCAGCTGGGGAAGCACCTAGCATAACTTGAACACCACCATTGTCTAAATAATGAATTCAAGGTGATCCGATTTATAATGTAAAAACCAAGCAAAAATGCATTTAAAAGTCCTTCTGTAAAGACCTTTCTTTTGACATCATAATGAAGAAAAAAAGTACTAACAAGTTTTTTCCATTGCAGGTAATCTTTTCAGGATATAGATAAAGGGTATGTGTATGGGGGAGAATAGAAAACACCTAGTGACTCTTACAGGATTGAAAGAATAATGATTTCAAGAGTGAAAATGTAATCTATGGAGCTGTTTTACTGTATAGCAATTCAAGGTTTGATTTTCTTTCATGAAAGCTTGGGATTTCATGAGACATTCAACTAACTGTCACTGCTTAATTAAAGCAAAGTGAATGAATTTTGTGCTGCTCAGTTTGCTGATAGTTAAGGAAAAAAGTCCCTTTCCATTCATTGTGGATCAGTTACAATCTATGGTTGTAGTCCTCCAAGTCCTTTACATACAAAACTCCCAGTGTAGACAGTTAAAATAGGGCTAATAAGGTCAGTCATTTCTGAACCTCCTGAAGGAGGCTGCAATGATTCTGAAAGATGGCTGGCAACAGCATTTTTCATTTCAATGTTTGTTACAAATATCAACAACTGACATCATCATAATTTGCCTTTTGCAGAAATCTGGGGATGTTCTTATATCACTCATGCATTAAAATGTTACACTTTTTGATAATGAACTTGTTACATTCTTAAATTTATTTTTCCGGGTAGCATTATTGTTCATTGATGCATCCCACACTTCTTCAGGTTACACCACCTTTTACTCATGTTTTCAGATCCTCTCTGTGCAACCATTTTTGTATTGCACCGTGCTCTGGTAGCACACTCAATTCAAACTATAGAATTAGAACATTGTGTAGATTTCCACAACAGAGTTTCTACTAACAGTGGTTGGTAATTGCTACTTTGCTTTTTGGCATTCAAACCACAAGAGCATATAGCCCACAGTATTGCAGATGAAAAGTATATTTTCTCAGCACCTCTTATTAAACATGATATAATTCATAGATTGCAATATCTGAAAGTTGGCTTGCAGTTTAAATAGTGAGAAATCAGGCATGGATAGACCAGTTTTTTAAATACCCATTTAAGGAGCAAATTAGATTCGCAAATCTGCTACTTAGAGACCTGCGCAGGAGTTGATCTTATCTTAGCTGGTATCTAAATTTTACCTCCATCTAGAATCTTTGTTAAACCTCTTTCTAAACTGCAGCACTCTGTTATTTTACAATAGAGCCTCAGAGTTATGAGCACATTGGGAATAGAAATAATTTGTAACTCTGAAATGTTCATAACTCTGAATAAACCATTATGGTGGTTCTTTCAAAAGTTTACAACTTAATATGGCGTTGAAACTTTACTATGCAGAAGTACAATGCTACTTTTAACTATCTTAATTTAACCTGAAACAAGCCCAGATACAATTTTTTTACCTTATCAAATCTTTTTTAAGCATTCCCTTTGTTTTCAGTAGTTTACATTTAACACATACTACTATACTTGTGCTTCTTTTTCTTGGTGGTCTCCATGACTGTCTGATTGTGTACTTCTGGTTCCAAATGAGGTGTGTGGTTGACCAGTCAGTTTTGTATCGCTGAGGTTCTACTGTATTTACTTTTTAGTTCACTTCTTTTTCTACCCCCCAGCTCCATATAATCTGACTCCAAAAGGTTTATCTTCTCATTTTCTTCAAAGACAATCTACCCCTCTTGCAACTAGTTTCTATGTGAGGTCATAATGAAAGTCACAATTTCCAATGTTCTGTTGAATGAAGTCTAATATTGAAGTGGGAAAACATATACTACATGCAATCCACCACAAACTGTGTTCAGGGAGATAGTTATATTAGATTTACACTAAAATTCTTCTATTCAATGGCTCTTATTATTAATGAAGGGATATTTGAGATCCATTTTCCTCCAGTGTTGTGTTCCCAAAATTCCCATTGTCAAGTATATGTACATTTAAAAGGGAGTGCAAATCTCATACCTGTCCTAGTTCTATCACCATGAGGTTGTAAACAGGAATTTATGCACCTATGTGCTGATTTTAACATCCAAACATTGGATTTGGACATCCTGTTATGTCCACCTATAGAAATTGGGCTCCAATTACACATTTCTTCAGCGGAGGTGAAATGAAGGCATTAAATAATAACTAACTCATGCTAGTAACAATGATGTCTCCCACACAAAATATCTTTTGAGATAGAAATACTGTTATCTCCCAGTGAGTTTTTGTGTTTGTCTATTTAGAGTATAAGATCTTTTGGGGACAAGGACTGTGTGTCCTCTTCTGTGGCTTGTACAGCTTCCTATATACAATGCTAGTGCTTAACAAATAATGTGACATAAAACTACCACAAGGAAAAGAATTTGTCAGCTTCTTTATATCACAACTAAATGGGGTCGTCAGAGTTCCACAGCAGGTTACATCGCAGAAGAACAGTGCTTAGAAAATAGCAACCAAGCAGGGTGCACAATGAAGTTAATGTTCCTCAGTCACCACTTAGATTTTGGGTTTATTGCACAGGCTGAAGCAGAAGCGGTCTAATGCAGCCTAAATGAGTGAAGCGTGCCTGCACTGCTGAGAGTCTTGCTCACAGTAACTGTTCCTCACTGGTGAAGAGTGGGCCTGGCACAGGCACAGGCATGGCCAGCATCCCACCAATTCGCATAAAACGTTTTCTCACGTCTTTATATTGATCATCCTTTTCCAGATCATCAGCATTCACTTCCTGATGTGTCTCTCCATCAGTTGCAACAGTCTTAAATTACCAGAGAGAAAAGCCTATTAGGAATATAGTACATATAATCACGCTTGAGAGGCCCCCACTATTATTAATTCAATAAGCATGGGCATAAATCACAGGCTTAATATACAAGTGGTTAACCCCCCCCCCCCCCCCACACACACACCCCATCGGCAAAGAAATATCAAAATATACCCAGAAATGAATGCATATGGTGACACCTACATGCGCTCTTGGAAGTCCTTGGTACACTGTCTTTATTTATTTATTTATTTATGTTAAGGACTATATATATTAACCTGAACCCTGTAATTACTGTAGAAATGCCATACAACAGGGTTTCATTGACCTTTATGTGAAATATCTGATCAGCATTAGCTAGTTTCCAGGGTTTTAATGTGCCAGCTTGAATGGGCAGTTCAAAGACTTAGCTGGGAATTGTTAAAGTAGCAAAAGTAGCTAGAGCACCTGACTTAGCTCTTGCATACAGATTAAAGTCTGCTGTTATTTTAATATCCAGGAAGGAGACCAAACAGCCTTGCAAAACTGTTATGAATGTTTACCAGGCACAAAAGAATCACACACTTTTAATATGAATAGAAAAAAATGCCATAGTTTAGTCAGTCAAAAAAGGTTAATTGCCTCAAGATAGGAAGAGTTTTGCAAGGCTACAACAAAAGCAGCTGAATTACAATTAGTATATACACGTACAACTGCAATAAGAACCACCTCCCGTTGATAACCCTGATGTCTGGATTTAAACAACCATTTTCAAACATCTCTAGGATTTCCTGCACGCTTTTGTTCACTGCTAGGTTAAACCTGACGTGTTCTAAGAAATCATCTTCTGTTGACCTCTTCAATTGTTTAAGACAATTTTTACTGTTATTGACATAAAATTATTAGTGTTCTTACCGATGGAAAAAACTAACAGCATTTCTGCATATTTGTAATGAAATATAATGGCTTGCAAACAACTAAGTCTTCTACGAAGTTACACATTCTACAAGGCATTTTTGGTGTTTCTTCACTTCTGAGGGGCTGTGTTCTCTGTGTGCCATGGGCACCACGAGTAGGAGGAAGTGCGTGTCCTGCACACGCTGCTTGTGCTACAAGCACAGCCCAGAAAGCAGGAAGCCTGCTCAAGGCTCCTGCTGGGCTGCAGACCGGATCTGGCCCATGGGCTGTATTTACATTCAAAGACTCAGATTTTCAAAGGTTTTAAATCTAACAGTCCAGTATGACACCTGAAAGGAGTATGATTTTTCAGGAAGAAATGTCCTCTGAAAACCAGAGGTTTGATCTTCAATTTTAAAAGCTTACAATGTCGCTTCAAATGGCCACAATTGTGTCTGCATTTCACTGGGTTTCTAATTTGCTATAGAAATAAAAGAAAAACAACCAACACAATTTCTGTCTCTATACTTACTCCATAGTTTAGTTGTCAGATGCTTACCTTTTTGCTGATAAAAAATGGATACCACTTTGTTTGTGGTCTTTGTTTAGGACGTGTAGGCTTTGTGAAGAGAAGATTGGTCTTGATGAGTGATTTTGGAGGCAGTTCACCAAAAACTGAATCTAGGACTAAAAGCCAGTAACAAACTCATCAGGGAATTAACAAATTAATGTTTTTGTTACCATCAGACAGACCTTATAACCAAGTTTTCAGCTCAAGGTGATCACCATGGGAGAAATGGTCGTGCAGTGTTGTTGAAATGAAGAGACTGACAAACCTGTAATTATATTGGTAGTTTCTGAAAATATTGCCAGGTTTGTACTTAAGATTATTGAACTGATGAGTGGGGTAAGTCTCATTGTGGAGTGAGGAGGCAAGAGGTGCAATTTTTTAAAATCTGTTTGTTAAAAGTAACCAACCAAACAACTTTTCTTCCTTAGTTCCATTCCTATTTATGAGGCACCCAATTATGGTGTAGCAGCATCTCTGGCACAAGAGTTTAGAAGTGTCAACTAATAAGGGTTGTGCATGCACTCTTCATGCCTGCAGACTTGCCCGTTTGGCATAAACGGGTTGCTCCATGGCCTATTTCACCTTCAGTCCCTTCTCACACCATTTGACAGTGGAACACTGTGTCCTTATTTAGTCAGTCATTGAGGTTGGCTATTGATTATTAGTCTTGTTATTTGGTTATTTAGTTTAGATACTTAGTTTAAAACAAAAATAAAGAAATTAAAAAGCAGCAAAATGTTCATTTCTTTTCCTTTCCTTTTCTTTCTTCAGTGAGTCTAGTCAGTTACCATTCTGCAGGAAAGTCATTCCCTTCACTGATGGACACGATCCTTGGCTTCTTTGTTTCAGGGACTCTCATGTGGTCTCAGAGTGTGCCATCTGCAGTGCTTTTAAGAAGTACACTCAGAGATCTGGAGGACATAGACTAACACTCTTTTTAATGGAAAAAAATCTCTGAAACTTGAACTCCCTCCTACACTGCCACCAGAACTTGAACACCCAATTCATCAAACTCTCGAACACTCCCAGAGCAACCTCAATTTCCTGAGCATCGGGGTCAGCTTCAGCAATCTATAACTAAATACAAGAAACCCATGGATCACCACACCTACCTTCATAGATCCAGTAGTCCCCTCAAACACACCAAGAAATCTGTTATCTACCACCAGGCATTCAGCCACCTTGAAAATGATCATAAGAAAATGTTCAGGGTACAAACCTTAACATATTTAGAACTGCCTTCACCAAACCAGGACACACCACCATATAGAGAGATCACATTTTGGAATGGGCCATCCAAATACGCCCAGGAGAACCTTTTTCAATACAGAAAATAAATACATTTCAGTTCCACAATCCTAGTTGTCAACTGCCTCTTCACATTGGAACCAATATAGGATATCCTTAAACAATTACAAACTATGCTTGATATAGACCACGTCCTGAAAGAAATCTTACCTGAATTTCCCTCTTCTAGCCAGTCTCAGCAACCTCATCATCAGAAGCCAGTTTCTTAACAACTGCCTTGTGAAACCAGCAATTATGCTCTTGAAAGAGCTCACATGGAAAAATGCTTAAAGACAAAATCAGCACATCACTTGAGGGTGAACGTTCTTCATAAAATTATCCCTTCAGAGCTGCATGGTGCTCATCCTCAAAGGAAACCTGGACAACTTCTTCAAAAGATGACCTTGGGGAACTTACACCCTTAACTTTATACATACTACAAATCATTGTTTTAATGCACATATTGGATTTATGACTCATTTGAACAAGCTGTAGCCCACTAATCTCTTTTTTTTTTTTTGTCCTATGACTGAAGAGTGTTAGCAGGCTACTTCACCTTATGCTAAACCAGAGGTAGGCAAAATATGGCCCGCGGGCTGGATCTTGCCCACAAAGCCACAAGATCTGGCCCATAGCCCAGCTCCCTGTTTTCTAAGCATTGCACACTGCTTGAAGTGACCCAGCTTCAGGGGCCATAAGTTCTCTGCAAGCTGCCCTACCCCCAACACAATCTCTCAAATCTCTCAACTCCCATTGGCCAGAAACTGGCCAATGGGAGCTGCCCAGCCCATGTTTGCAGTGCTGCAGGCAGCATGCAAAGAACCCCTCTGGGCACCTCATCCCCAGAGCTGGCTGCTTTGTTTGGCATGTAGGGGCGTGGAAAGCAGGGAGCCTGCTTCAGGGTTCCACTGGGCTGCTGGCTGGGAGCTGTCTGAAGTAAGCATCTCCTGGCCAGAGTCTGCACCTGGAACCTAAGCCCCTTCCTCCTGCACCTCTGTTCCAGGTCACAGCCCAACTCCTCTCCACCTCTGTTCCTGCACCCATACTCCCTCTCAATCCCCTGCTCCTGATCACAACCCAAACCCCTGCACTACCACCCCAGGTCACAATCCCCTCCCAGATCCTGCACCCACTCCTGCATCCCTTCTCCAGGTCAGAATCCTCTTCTGCACCCATACCTTCCACTCCAGTCCCCTACCACAAGCTCCCTTCGCACCCAACCTCCCTCCCAGACCCCACACTGCCTTCATTAATATTGTGGAAGAATGCGGCTCTTGACGACTTACCAAATTCTTTTAATACCCCCCAATCAAAAATTATTGCACATCCCTGTGCTAAACAGTCTGCATTTAGCTCTAATGCTCTAAGTACCTGTCCCAGATCTGAGAAAGAGCTCTGTGTTGCTCAAAAGCTTGTCCCTTTCATCAACAGACATTTGTCCATCAAAGATATCACCTCACTTACCTTGTCTCTCTATAAGACTCTGACCTACCTGACCTAATGTTGGGAGTTCTTGTGACACAGAGCTCTTTACTCTCCTAAGACGCACAAAACCTTCCAAGCTCAACTGTTGGAGCAGTTAGGCACTCCTGCTGCTCTCTGAATCAAGGCTACTCAGACAACTCTTCAGCTGTGATCTCAGCCTTTCATCCTCCTTTCCAAGGTTCTTTAGAATTTCTCATGCAACTCATTTCTTAAAGGCACATATCCATGGATTAGGGAAATACCACCTTCTTGGGACTTTCTTCACTTATGGAGCCACCATTTTGAACCTCTGGCTTCTTGCTCCCTCCCTCATTTATCAATTAAAGTGGCATTTCTGATGCTATACACTTTAGCATATAGGCTGAATCTATACTACAAGCTTCTCCTGCAAGAGGAAATGCAAATGGAATACTCATTTGCATATGTCACACTCATTTGCCTTTCCTCTTCGGATCCCTTTTGCACAAGAGGTTTTTGCGCAAAAAAGAGCTGTGTAGATGGCTCCTTTTTGCACAAAAAACCCTTTTTGAGCAAGAGCCGTTTTTCCTCAAAAAAAATGAGGATATCAAGATTTCTTACATCAATAATTTCAGCTACCAAGCTAGGTAACTCCTTACTCCTACCAGGACCCAAGCTACTTTGGCAGCATGCTTCAGCAGAGTCCAATCATTGGTGCTCCACAAAATGTCCATGTGGTCCTCAGTATGCCCACTGAGCAACCATTTACCACTAGTGTGACATCTAGAGTAGATGCCAAACTTAGAAGATCAAGTCTGCAGTCCATGTTCAAATTGACTCTTAGTTGAACTCTTATGCAAGAACTTATGAACTCTTATGCAAGATGTGCGGCTGCATCATAAATGGGATCCAGGTGGACCAAAGATCTCAAAGAACAACATTTACAAGGTTTGTACTTTCATGTTTTATATAACATCTAATCTTAACTACTTAGGATACAGACTATAGTGTTCTATCCTGCTGTCTTCACACAGGCAAAACCTTCTTTGATTTCATGGGGAAATTTACAGCAGAATAGTGAATACTTGGAAAATTCAGTTTATTTGCTAGCATTTCCTTTTTCTAACATTACATTTTAGCTTAGACTCTGATAAGTGAACAGCTTAATAGATTTCATACATGCTTTCTCAGCCATTTCATGTCGAACAGATGGCTTCTCAGAAGGATCAAACTTGGTTGCAGAATGTGCAGTATCAGATCTATCAAAACATGTATCTTTTTCACCAGAATCACTGTCTTCATTCATTTTTAACATCAATCCTTCAGGAAGGATTTCTTCATCCAAGTCAGTTTCATACAGTTCGTCATTGTGTCTGGAAAAGAACAGTGTGTGACTAAAGGCTTTAGTTTGAAAATGATTGTTACATTTTCTAGAAAAGGCCTTATTACTGAAAAATTTCGAATACTTCCTTTTTCAGTAGATTTGCTAAACACTGGTATGGTTCTGATTTGAAATGCATATAGTATCTGATGGAATGTAATTGAGTCTGCTTAGGAATTTTTATCACAGAAGTTCATTACAGAAACCAAGGGAAGAAGTGGGAACATTTTAGGGCCTGATTCAAAGGCCATTGAAGTACATAAAGATGCTTGGCTTATTTCAATATTAAAATTGCCATTAGGGGTCTGAGACTTCCTGGCCTATGTGCAGGTGCATAATAAAAGAGAAGGTGTACAGGGCCTCCACTTCCACCCTCTTGTATGGGCAGAATCTGACCCTCCAGACTCCCTTAAATGCTTGGGAAGAGAATGGTACTAATGCTCTGAGCACCGAATCTACCAGTTAGTGCAGTTGGCTGTCTGTGTGCAGGAGGAGAGTAAGCTGTTCCTTACAAAGGGTTGTATTAATGACTGTGCAACCACTGCCAGCCTGGGAGTGATAAGAAGTCGTCTGCCTCCTTAAGACTACACGCCTACTGGTGGTTTCACTGGGAAGGGATAGCTTTGTGTGGCTATGCTTAAATGGCACAATGAGCCCTAAATGATTAAATAATAAGATGGTTCATCACAGTGAGGTTTCCAGTTCTTTGGGGGGGGGGGGGGAAGCATTGTGTGAGATAACATTGGAGAATTGAAAGTGAGTCTGTTAGACAAGGGAGTTAGTGTAAAGGTGGGAATGAGCTAATTCTTGGCAAATGGTATTGTGTGGGGTGGGAATGTGGCCTTAACTTGCAATTTCCTTGCTTTTTAGTATGTGCATAGTTATAAGGGAAATACACTTGAGAAACCTCGGCTCTGACATGAGGTTTTTTGCATTTGAATATATACTTCTAGAAATTTTCCTTGAGAACGCACCATGGAACTTCATTAAATTTTGGTGAGATATATCCCAATCTAAACTCTATCCTTCCCATTGACTTCAATGGAATTTGAAATAGTAGAATGGAATTTATGGGTCTATCTGATTAGGGACATTTCATGATTCTAATCTATGTTTTAATTAACTTTGGGCAGCACTCACATAATGGGCTGTTTGTAAGCATATGTACTTCTAATGAATACACACCATATATTTTTCTATTGAAATATTCATAACTTCTTGAGAGAGAATGAATACAGCATATGCACGTTATCTTTTGCCATGGTCCCTAGTAGCGAAGAGTGAAACTTTAATCTGCAAATGAAAACACTAATAAATAAAATGTTTCTTAATTGAATATGAAAAAGAAAAATATTTCTTGTTCGTACTTACTTTTCTGGGTTCTCCATTTATTCATATGTTTCTTCCTGACCGATAGCCTCGTATCTAGTAACATACATTGCAAGTTTTAAAAATGTAGGCAGTTTATCTGACACGTGCAACATTATTGCATCACCATATGATGACACAGTGCTTTTTTATGATGTTATGAGCATCTTTTCTGTTAACATTTTTTCCCCCAATTTGAGATGGCGGCTTATGATGATTATCAGATGCTGCCTACCATCTCTCTGGGCACAGAAGAAGAACCTAAGCAAAATCAAAGTGCTATAATTCCATTGTGACAGGTGTGGGGTGTTGGCTAATGCACAGAGAGAGAGAGAGTCCAGAGATAATTCATATCCCAGTGGTTCCCAACCTTTTTTATACCGTAGACTGGCAAACTCATTCAAAAACTTTTGGTGGACCGATGTAGAAACATTTTATTTGTATATGCATCATGGTAATTAATTTTAAGAGGTCACGTGTTGGTTTACATTGCATCTGTATGCACAATACATGTCATTGTAACAGATTTTTTAAACTATTATTCCCTCACAAAGTATTCACTTTCCACTTTAAACATTCATATATAACACATCGCTAGCAACCGAAAGTATTTTCTTTCCACCACTGTTAAAAATCATGCACAAGGTATCATTAGCTACTAGTCTAGCTAAACAACATGAAAATGTATGACTTGCTGATAAGATCACATCAGTGGGATCATTGAGGTTTTTTGCCTGACACAAGCTAGTTATATTGAGTGGATGCATTTTGATATAATTAATGGTACGGATCATGTCATGCAAAACATTGAGAAGTTCGGGACAAAGTTTTCGGCTTGCCAAAATTTCATGATGAATTTACCCAGTGGGTAGACTCACATTCACTTCTTTTACCCTGGTTGTGAAACCGGAAAGCCATCCAATCATCAAGATAGTGCCATCAGTACAAACTCTAACACAATTGAGTTGAGTCTGCCTGAAATGTAACTGTCCAAAACACTGAAGATTTTTGCTCCTGTTGTGGTGGTAGGCCAGGGAAGTGCACACAGTAAATCATCTTGCACGTCATCTTAAAAATATAATGTACATACATTCATAGCATTGCCGTGTTTTCAATATCTGTTGACTCATCCACCTGAATTGAAAACCACAGAGATCCATTCATCCTCTCCAGCAACTTCTCCTCGATGTCTTCAGCTATTTCGTCAATCCTCCTGGCAACAGTGTTTTTGAAAAGAGGAACTTGTCCTACTTGTCAAGCTGCTGTTTCCCCCAAACAGCTCATAGCAGATATCTTTTGCAGCAGGAATAATCAGCTCTTCACCAATTGTAAAAGGCTTTTTAGCTTTGGCAATTCGGTGAATTACTAGAAACGACGCCTTCAAAGCAGCCATGTTTGAGGGCACACGTGGTATTGCAAAATAATTGTTTTTGTCCTTCAGATTAGCTTTTTTTCTGTTCAAAGAAATCAACCTGTTTTCTTTGAGAGTGGGATGTTTAGACTTTAAGGGTTTGTCTAGACTATGCTGAAGTTTCAAAAGAGGATATGCAAATTCTCTGGGAATTTGCATATCTTCTTCCTATCTCGCTTTTGAAAGCAGAGCTTTCGAAAGTGAAAGTAGTCGGGACGCAGTTTTTTCGGCAACTCCCCCTTTTCCGAAAAGCCGTGTAAACCTCATCCCACTTTCAAAAGTGAGATCGGAAGTCCTCTTTCAAAACTTCAGCATAGTCTAGACATAGCCTAGTGCCAAATTAGCTTTGAAGGTTTCATTGCTTTGTTGAACAGCGTTTTAGCGCATATAACACTCAGTGCTTCTGGAACCTGTGAATCGCCACAAACAATAAAACCATACTTGTGATTGAATGTTTCTTTTCTTTGTTTTTTCGCATTTTCATGGCATTGTATATCCTCTACATTGTACACAGAGTCTATAATGTTATCCTCTTTATCCTTCAGAGTGTCATTGTCTTTTTTGAAGAAACACTCTTTCCAAAAAAGAAATCCATGGAAGTTTGCTTGATCAACTCTTAGCTGTTGTATTCGATGGAAATGACTAGACACAGTTACCGCTGTCCAATTTAAAGAGCTAATAGCACAGTCATTGGCTAAGCGAGGACATTCTTACTGAGCCAATCATCAAAGCATGGGCGTGGTCTGGTATTGTGCTGTGGCCCGGCACTGGTCCATGGCCCAGTGGTTGGGAACCGCTGCCATATCCCTTGCATTCTATGATGCTCTTCTGTGAGCTCTACATGGCATTATGGAAGCGGGCTCTGGGACTTTTGGCAAAGCAGGCTGGGAGTGTATAGTGAGCCTGCCACTTTGCAGATCCATTGGCTAATTGCTGTTCATTTATATGTGCTTAATTTAGAGGCAGCGAATACTGCTGCTAGCAACTGTGTGACATTGGAGTGACTACTGAGCTGCTCCTCACTGATCTGGAGGGAGTCTTTCCCTTTAGTTTAGCAGCCCTTCTGTTCATCCGTGCAAAGCCTGTTTACTCTCGCTTTTTGTGCCACTGACCAATAGAAACAGTATTTTATGACAAACTTTTCTGTGAAGGCTTTGTAACCCTGCATCAGCAAGGCAAAAATACTGAGAGCTCTTGGAAACAATCGTGTAAAATAACATTATTCTGTTGCGTACTGTACCTTCCCTGATTGTTTTGCTTTTATTGTAAACTTTATACCTGGTGAATACAAAGTGGTTATAGAATGCTGAGCATGAATGGAAACTTCCACCTGTCTCTGGGGTTCGCTTTTTATCAGTATCTTTGTCATGTGTACCACGGCTGACTGCATGTGTGGATCTGATAACTTAATAGGCCTTTTTTTATTCTGAGTTCTATGATAAAGGACCATAACTGTGCAGTTCTGGTTGTTTTCTAGGATGCCTTTTTTTCATTTAGCAACTAAGCGGGCAACAGTGATAAGGCTTTGAACATGCGGACAGTATATCTGGTGAAGGATGCTGTCAGCTCAGAGTTGGTGCTCTGAATAATTGTAAAAAGAATTTTAAGAACCCTGCTGTAAAACCAATAGAGATGTTTACAATAAAACAAGAGCCCTCCAAAGGAAATAATATTTTAAATACTACAATCCCAGACTATGCTAACACACTAATTAGCTGATTTTCATTGTACAATGCAATAAACTAACATTATCCTTGAAAAATAAATTACATTTGAACATTTATTTTGTTAAATAATCTTAAATATTAGTAACATAGGAATGCAAATAAATTATTTAAAATATACAATTTTAACCTGTATGTATCCCATTAAATTTTGTATGTAATTGCTTGAGGCGATAAATTATCCATTAAGTCTATGGGAATTTGAACAGTTGATTTAAAATCATTAAGTGATTATCATAATCAGAGTCCATTGATAATAATAGTTGTCATTAGTATTCCAGGGAGCAAAAGGGGAGCACTGGGTATATGGTTAGAATAATTCAAAATAGATAAATTTGTGTAATTAAGAATATTCAAGAAAGGTTAGAGTTATAATATAGGAGATTAACCATATACATATGTTTAGATCCAAACCCATCAATATTTTCCTCTCACAAGGAATCAGATCATGCAGGGGACCGCCTCATGATATCTCATGAGACGTCTGAGGGAACTTCCAATAGCCATTGCTTTATCGTCTCTCCCTATGAAGTTTTAAGTGGAGAGATTTAAGTGAAAACTCTGAATTGGGCTCTGGGAAAATTCCACTGTAACCCTATTTAGTTTTCCTTTTAAAAAAATCGAGAGTTGGGCCTCCCTTAAGTCGAGACAGACTTGAAAAATCATAAGATTTTTTTAAATTAGAGGTTTTAGTGTGCCTTCTGGTTTCTGAGCCTTTAGGTTGCAGACAGCCCATGTTTTCATGCTTTTCTTCACAACCATGAGGACTAGATTTGTTAAAATAAAAACTGAACTTATCACTTAATCACAGGATTCCAAGAGTTGGGGCTTGAAAATAAACAATACCTTGAGATGTGTCATATATAGGCATGACAGTTGGCAACACTGGCTATACCTCCCCAGTGAGTCCAAACCTCCTGGTCTAGCTTCCAGCTCTGAAAAGAAACTAGGGAGCTGTCACTCACTAGAAAAAAAATAAGTGCTATGTTGCCATGGAAGTGCTGGGTAGATAGCTCAAGGTTCTGCTGCTCCTGGCTGGAACCCTTTGGCATCACATAACACCCTCTCCTAGTCACAGAACACTGGAGCCACTACTTGTCTAGCTGAGGTGGTAATGTGGACTAGATGGTGTTGGCAGCCTGTGTCAGAAATGAGGGTGGGACTGAGAAGTGATCTCAGCTCTCCTCCTTGATGTTATTCAACACAACACTGTGGAGAGGCCACTGAGCTAAACGAAGTTCCAGACTGCTAATCTGACTAGTGTGATACATGCATGATGTGGACGGATATTTGTGTGTGATGGGGCTGAAGTCTCCCTCCCCCCCTTTTCAGGTTTACTGATTTGTTTCTGGCTTTTGTTATTTTGACCTTTGCAAGTATTTTAGGGAGCAAAGTTCAGGATAACTTAGGCAGTGTAAGTGAAGTGGTGTGATCATGTGTGATGAGGATTACATAGCAGTGGGAAATAGCTGCAATTTCTTACTTGCTAATTTTATACTTTTTAATGTTCGGGGTTTTTCTACAAAGTGGTGAAGTTTGTTAGAGTATAATATGTTTTTCTTGGGGATATTTGGTAGCTTCATTGAAATAGACTTTCACAGTCAACTCATTCCAATGAAGATTTTTTCCCCTCTTGGAATGTATACTTGTATGGTAAATATTTATTTCGCTAATTAAGGCATTAGAGTAAATCACTGCAATTTTCCTTTAAATTAGTAAGATTTTGATAATGCACATGTGGTCTTCCTTCTTGGAGTTCTTGCTTCAAAGATCCACTCTTCACTTTGAGGGTTTCAAAGAGATCATGTGAGTTAGAGACTTTCCTTCCTTCAAAGAGTTTGCACTGCTCAAGAGTTCACTCTTCAGCAGTGGTGAAAGTAACTTAAATTTCTTACAGCTACTGTACTGTTTTAACTTGCCTCTCCTTGTGGGGAGGGCGTGTATCTTAGGAGGCATTTTTTTTCAATTACTTTCTACTGTAAATTGTGCACCTGACACAGACTAATTTAGTAAGGGCGGGAGAGGTTATCCTAATAGTTTTATATTCCATGTATAAACATGCTTTGCTTCAAAAAGAAGATCCACATTTACCATCCATTTGAGTGAGGCTCAGACAGTACGGTTACTTCGCATCAGACTAGAAGTGAACCTATTCCACCTGACAAGAAGTAAAAACTGAAACCTGAAGGATTTGTAATGTAATGTAAAATATATGTAATGAAAGCAATAACTCTGATTTTCTGTTACTAATGCAGATTTATTCCCTTTGGAGTGGGTGTGGTGTGGGAAGGCATAGGGCAAAGGGCTGGTAGTGTGTGGTGAGCTGCAAGAGTCAAGGAGTGCTGGGAGCTAGGGATGGTGGGGGAGGGCAGGTGGCTGAGGGCGTGGGTGAGCTGCAGGAGTTGGGTGGGGGCTGGGAATGTGGGGAAAGGGCAGGAGGCTGGGGGTGTGTGGGCAAGGTTCTAGGAGTCTGGGCAAGGGGCTGGAGGTGTGGGGGGCTGGTGGTATGGAGGGAGCCCTGCAGTTGGGTTACCTACCTTACCTACTGCCACAAGAGAATGTGGTCTGTCTGTGTGGGCACTGCTGCAGGGAAACTGGCAGCAGTGTGACACCCTCTGGCTTTTTCCCAGGGGTCTCTGGCAACAGTGCACACCAGGGACTGCACATACAGTGCCCATCAGCCGGCCTCTTCAATCTGCCTGCAGTGCTGCTGATTCACCAGACTGCACACGTTGCCATCACCAGCCTGCAGGAGCCCAGCTGGGAGAATGGCACATCCCTGCCACTCTTCACACAGTGCTTTTTAAAGAGTGCGTCCCAGAAGTCTTTTTAAGGAGCACACTCTAGCCCTCTGTAGCTGGCTCTTTAAACAGCCCACCCGATGGCTTTTTAAAGAGTGTGCTTTGGATGGTTCTTACTGGAGTGCATCTGGCTCTGGCCAGAGCTGCGCACTGAGGTGTACCCCCTTACTTTCACATCTGCTCTTCAGAAAATGTGTATATCTGAAGGGTTATCTTCTGAAATCTCCTGTAGTTGGGGGATGTCCCCATGAAATAACCACAGATTTCCCCTTTCAAGCATTTATCTGCTTCATTACTTGTTGTCATTCATAAGGAAAACACAAAACTGCCTTGTACACTTACAGTAATTCTGGTGGCACTTCAAATTCTATGTTTAAGTATGTAATTAATTAAGATTGGCTATGGCAGAAATTGTGGGAAATTAAATACCAATTGATTGTTATATACAAAACATATAAAGGGATTTTGATGGAACCAACAAAGTGACTAGTTGACAGGTATTACAAATTGTACAGTTAAGGAAACATATCCACATAGGTAAGAAATCATTAGTCCTAACTGCTGAAAATCCAAGTCCTTTAGCTTGTTTTAAATTCAGGTCATCCAGCTGCACATACTGAAGGGACTTGGGTTTTTTGACCATACTATCAATAACCTCCTTGTATGTGGAATGTGAAAATAATCCTTGGATAATTCCAGCATTTTACATTGAAAAGGTATATTTAAAATGCTATATTTGGTGGGAAAGAACACACTACTTCCTATAGATTATCCAGCCATTTGGTTTTTTCTCCTGTTATACAGGCCAAGGGCCAAATAGAACTAATGGCCAATTCATAATTAAAACACATTAATAACTGAATAACCCATCACTCTTTAACTTGGAGCTATTAAGCTGTTTGGTAGTACTGGGACTTCAGGAAAAAAGAATGAATTAACCATGGACACCTCTGAAACCCCGACAGACTTTGCTGATACAAAAGCAGAATATTGAAAACAATACTTTGCCCTTAGCACCATTCAGCAAAAGATCTAAAAGCATTTGCAAAGGTGAGCAATGAGTATGATAAGCCCCATTTTACACATGGTGAAACTAAAGGCTCTAAGAGTCTAATGCTGAAATTCAGGCATAGCTGCTTATTTGGCATGTGTCTATTTTAAGTGTCCAGCTTGACAGCTCTTAATGGGCAGTTTTGAAAATGTAGGTCTCTACGATGTCATAATGAATCTCCTGGCAGACTCACACTTTAATGAGACCCATTCACACAGACCTTTCTAAGTGTATGTTTTGAGTTGGTCACTTCACACTTTTATCTAGTGCCTTAAAGATGGGGAGAATCAAATTTATCTTACTATGAGCAATGACGCATTTTAGAATGGCCTAGATTTTAAGTTCTCTGGAACTTTCAGAAGTTCTCATGTTTTACAAAATAAAGCTAAGGTTCTAAAAATTGGAAAGCATCATTTTAGTATATAAGATAATTCCTAATACAACTTTAAAAGCTTTTAAAAATTGACTGTATTAGTGGGTTTTTTTTTTTAATATTGTGATAGCACTCTGGGCATGGAAAAAGTCCCCACTATGCTCTACCCCTATACAAACATAGAACAACAAGATGGTCTCTACCTTAAAGAGCTTATATAATTTCTTATGCCATAAAATAAAAACCCTTGGAAATTAGTTTCCCTGGCTGTGCAGATCTTTCAAAGCTTGATAGCTTCCTCTTTAGAATGATAGTTTGCATTTCTTCAGCACCTTCAATCAAAAGATCTCAAAGTATTTCACTAGAATTAATTAACTTTAGACACTCTCCACCCCTGGGAAATATATACATATTATTTCAGTTTTACAGATGGCAGAAAGTGAAGCCCAAAAGAAAAAGAAGCTTGTTCCAGGTCCTGCAGCAGGTCATTGCTAGAGTCAGGAATAGACACAAACAGGCTATGTCTAGCCCCCGGCACTAACTTTTGAGGTGTCCACACTGGCAAGGTACTTAGTGCACATTAGCTCCTCAGTGTGCTCTAGGTACACCACTTTGGTGGGAAGTGTAGAGCTTGCTGCACTCTAGATACAGAGCTGGAGTGCCAGTATGGACACAGTGGCATAGTACTCCATCATGACTGGCCACCAGCATCCTTCCCACAATGCCTGATCTGGCTGCTCTGGTCATCTTTTGAAACTCTACTGCCCTGTTCTCAGGTGACTAACCCACAAAGGCCCCCTTTGCATTCTTTTTGAAATGTGAAAGTCCCTTTCCTGTTTACTTGGTGCATCTCTCCAGCTGGCCATGCTTGCTCTACACACCAGAAGACCCCCTGCTTCAAGACATGCCGACGTGCTGGACCTCAGTGTTTGGGGAGAGGAGGCTGTCCAGTTCCAGCTGCACTCCAGCCATAGGAATTATGATGCCCATAGGCACATCAAGATGTATGACCAAAAGGGGCCATGACAGGGATGCACTGCACTACATGTTGAAGTGAAGGAGCTGTGAAATGCCTACCACAAGATTCAGGAAGCAAATCACCACTATGGTGTTGCATCCATGACCTGCAGGTTCTACAAAGAGCTAGGTGATGTACTTGGAGGTGACCCCCACCTCCACTCTGAACTCCCCCATGGATATCTCAGGGGGCATCCACTAGTAGACCAAGGCAGGAGGAGGAAGTTGTGGTTCAGTGTGTGGAAGAAAACATTGTCCTCACTCTGTGTCTGTAAGCAACAAGTAGCCAGAGGCAGTTTTATTACGAGCTGCAGCAAGGGAAAAACTGATTCGGACAGGGGCCGGGGGAAAGGCCCCCCCCCCCCCCCCGAGGCAGATCTTCCAATACAAGCAATTATGAAGCAGTTTATATACTGTCGGTTACATATAATAACATTAAACAATTAGTCTCCTTCCCATTACAAACACCAATGGCTAACAGTTATTTTAGTTCCACCCAGATGCTCCTTATCTCAAGGTCCCTGCCAGAGTCAGCATTCTATCCTTATCTCCGTACGGAGACGAGAGGCAAAGGCAGCATCTTATTACAGCTCTTGCATTGTCAGGCCACAAACTTAGCCTGACTCTTGCTCTCTTGCTAACAAGACCAAGATGGCTGCCCACAAATACCCTTATTCCCTTTTCCCTTCCTCCAGAAGTGTGTTGAGGGGTAGGGGGATCAGGAGCCAGAGGAGGAAGCAGCACCCTCAGATGCTTGTAGTCAGGAGCTGTTTTGTCCCTCGGATGAGGCAAGCCACTCGCAGCACATGGAGATGGTGGATGATGTGCCTGGTAAGAAGGTTGGATCCCAGGATGTGCTCAAGCAACTTGCTAGGAGCAGGTGGGTTACAGAAAGGAGGCTTTTTGGTTCTGTGTAATGCTACTACTAGCACAGGTGCAGTTAGACCATTGATGCAATCTTTTACATCTTGGTAATCTCCCTCAAATCTTTCCCCTGCCCAGAGGGTGAAGTCACCATTGTGGCGTTCCTGTACGTTATGTACAATTGCTCTGGGACAGTCAGGCAGCACTAAGTATGTAAAATGAAGTGTTTCAAAGGGGTTCGGACAGTGCTATGTCTAATGTTAACAATGGACCCTCTGTGTGACATGTTGGAATTGTGTCTTAATAGAGCCAACGTTGGAATGCCAGTCTGAAGTCCTAACACCTCCTGAGCCTCTGAAAAGGAACAGGAAGTGCCCAAGAAAGCCTAGAGAGGAATCTGAGACAATCCTGAGTCATCTTGCTGCTGAACACAAAAAATTGAAGGAGTGGAGGGACAGCAACTGTAGGAAATGTAAGGAGAGCATGGAGCAGCTCCTAAACACTATGGAGCAGTAAACAGACACACTGCAGGTGCTGCTGTGCACCCGCCCTCCCCACTGCACTCAGTGTCACATAACTCTTTTCCATGCATCTCCCCTCCCCCTTCAGCAACCATGCATGACAAGAAGTTTTACTGACTTTCAGCATCAAATTGCTGCTTCAAAGCATCCCTGCCCTATGCTTCTCTTATACCCCTGGTCTTGTGCTGTTTAAACTCGACTTCCAGGCACTGAGCCTCAGCGGTCCAGCCCTGAGTGAAACTTTCACCACCCCCGTCACAAATATTATGGAGGGTAAAGCACAAAGCAATAACCATAGGGATGTTATCAGCCTGATCCAGCTTCCTGCATAAACACCACCAGCAGGCTTTCCAACAGCCAAAAGCACAGTCAGTCATTCTGCACCTGCTCAGTCTGTTATTGAATCACTCCTTGCTGCTGTCAAGGCTCCTTGTGTATGGCTTCATTAGCTATGGCATTAAGGGGTAAGCAGGGACTGATACGGTTGCTGAAGGATATCAATGATAATGCGGAGGCAGCGGTGAGAACGTGTGGAGAGTTGCGAAGTTGGTTTAGAACAAATAGAGGTACGAGACAAGGAGATCCGATATCACCGAGTATCTTCATCACACACCTAGAGAGCGATGGACAAGATCAAGGAAGAGGTAAATGGATATTGGTGCATGGGATGAGAATTAACAACTTGAGGTTCGCAGATGATATAGTTATCATAGAGGAAGATGAAGAGAAGCTAGCGAGAACGGTGCAGTTACTAAATGAGGAAGGGAAGCAGTATGGACTGATTATGAATATCGATAAAACGAAGACAATGGTATTTGAGGATACGGAAATAGGAACGAAGATCAGTGTAGATGGGATCGAACTAGAGAATGTAGAGAAGTTCATGTATTTGGGGAGCAACAGGACGTATGATCTAGACTAAGAAGGAAATAGTGACTAGAACAGTGAAAGCAAGAGTGAGTTTGAAGGCAATGGATAAGAACTGGAAAAGTAAAGCAATTAGCTTAGGAACGAAGCTGCGTGTCTTGAAAACGTGTGTATTTAGTAGCATGTTATATGGATGTGAGACATGGGTGGTGATAAAATATTCGAAGAGTAGGATATTGGCATTCGATAGGAGTTGTTATAGAAAGATCCTGAGAATAGGAAGGAAGCAGGAGGTCACCAATGAGGAATTATATAGGAAGATACAGCCGAAAGAGAACCTACTGCAGAAGGTTATACAACGGAAGTTACAGCTATTTAGGCATATCTGCAGAATGAACAATGAGTGAAAAGTTAAGACCCTGGTATTCGGCATAATGGATGGTCTGAAAAGGAGAGGCAGACCCCACAGAGAATGGGTAGATGATATAGTAGATTGGTGCGGAGCTAGTCTACAGAAACTAAGCCACTCCACACTGGACAGGGAAAGATGGAAGGAAATAGTGAGGGAGGCATTGGACACCAATGGGAGTTGAGCCCATAGTTGTTGATGATGATGGACTCCAAGAATCACAGTGGGCATTTCCCCTTCCTCTATATAGTGATCTTCTGGTCTGGGAAGAAAGTCCCAATTTGCAGGTTCCTGAAGAGGTCTGTCAAAAGATGTGTGCATCATGCACCTTTCTGGACCAGCCAGTGTTAATGGCCATGAAATGCTCACAGTGATCCACAAGTACCTGTAGAACCATGGAGCAATGCCCCTTTTGGTTAATGTACTCAGAGGCTAGGTGGTCTGGTGCCAGAATTAGAATGTGTGCACCATCTATTGCCCCACCACAGGTGGGGAAGCCCCTCCAAGCAAAGCTATCCACAATTTCATGCATGTTGCTTAGTCATGGTCTTTCAGAGCAGGATGTGATTGATGGTCTAGCACACTTCCATCAACGCAAGTACAATGGTCAACTTTCCCACTCCAACCTGACTGATGACTTAGCAAAAGCTGTTTGGAGTAGCCATCTTCCATAGTGCAATCACCATGCGCTTCTTCACTGGCAGGGCAGCTCTCATTCATGTGTCCTTGCACTACAGTGTGGGGACGAGCTTTGCAGTGTCCCATAGAAGTGGCTGTCCTCATCTGAAATTTCTGCAGTCACTGCTTGTCATCCCAGGCTTGCATGATAATGAGATTCCCTCACTCAGTGCTTGTTTCCTGAGCCCAAAAGTGGCATTCCACTGTGGTCAGCACCTATGAAAATGCCACTAGAAATCTTGTCATATGAATGCTGCATGGACTCATCATCATCACTTTGCAGCTTCAGGAGTAGCTCAACTGCCATTCCTGACCTATCAGCATTTTCGTCCACAGCTGCACAATGTGGAGGCAGAGCATGCATCACAGAAGCTATTGAAAGATGGTGCCAAATATGGACAGAAGCTCAGGGGCTGTGGGGATGTAAAGCGATGCACGATGGGGCATTGGGACAGGACCCAGGATGCTGGATGCCTACCCTCCGCTTTCTCATAAACCTCAGTGGCAGAAAAGGAAGAGGTGCTCTCTGGGATAACTGCCCAGAATGCACTGCTCTAAAAGCAGCAGCAAGTGCCACAAGTGTGCTCACACTACTGTACTGGTGGCTGACAGTGTGGACATCCAACAACATTTTTGCTGCTGAGTCCCATGAGCAGCACCATAACTGCCAGTGCTTTATATTTGCCATCGTAGACATGGCCACAGTAATTTCTCGCTGCTATTTCCATCTTTTAATGAGCAGAAACATTCCCATCAATTGCCAGGGCTCCCATTAGTTCTTTTGTCTTCTCCTGTTGGTTCCTGTGATATCAACCTTCTGCTTCCAGGCCTTGTGTCTTCCCCTGTCTCCCACCCAGTCCCGGCTTTTCTTTAGTTCTAGAGTTCTTTGCTTCAAACACTTCCTTCCACCCACTCCATTCTCCTTCCTTTTTGACTTGTAGGATCTTAGCACTTCAGTAACATTAAGAGGAGATGAGTTATGAGAAGAGGGAACTTTCAAAACATTGAGTTCTTCAGTCCATGAAGCTGGTAAAGCTCAAGACTTATTTTGACATGCTCCCCCATCTGTAATGGCATTGTGTCACTTCCATGGTGGTGGTATGCTTGACACAGGTGCATGATACCCAGGTTGCAAATACTAAGGAATGTAAAAACTTAAATAGTCTTGCAGCATCTTAAAGACTAACTCGGCTACCCTTCTGAAATTAAGTAGTGAGTTAATCAGTCCTCTTGCTGAAGGAACGGGGCTTGTCGCTGTCATTACAACAACTTTAACACCATGTTAGTGACCTTCATACCATTATTAACAATTTTATATTATGTTAGCAAATTGTTCAAAGAGCACCATCTGGTTGCATTCTGAAGGTTATTAATATGATATGGAAATCTTATTGTATTCTGATTTCATACTTTATTAGCAATAAAGAAAGCAATAAAAAGTCTGATTTTTTTGCTGGGGGAATTCCTCAAGAGACTGGCTCTGCAGCAGCAGTCTCTCACATTGGGAAGTTCAATTTCTCAGTTATTAATTATTAAACTGTATTTAATTGCTATAAATGCTCAGAATAATTTTTTAATGTTGAGTTTAGTGACCTATAAATACATGGTATTAACTATGAAGTATGAAACACAGTTACTTAATGTGAATAAAAGCCAACTCTCCTTTGGCGACTTACATGTGGGGATCATAATGGTCAAATTCATTTTTGCTATTGAGACACTAAAGTCTTCCAGTATTACCATCTTTGGTGAAGGATACAGATGACTCCAGTGGCTAACTTAAGAAGGAATTGGTCTCATATTGCTGTCCCTGTAAGTTTTCTTGTTCACAGCTTTTGTTTTTCTGGAGGAAAACTTTCAGCAACCTGCTGGCTGTTTTCATCAACTTTCTAATGCATTCAGCTGTTCAATCAGGTAAAACAATATGTTGAAAACTTGTTAATGCAAGGCAGCTTTCATATTTGTGTGTTCCTAAACTTTTATTCCCCAAGGAAAATACAACATAATTACGTGTCTAAAGGGATAGGTAAAAAATGTTTCCAGTGACTTTAAAGCAAAAAATTATGAAGTATTGTTCTTGCCAATTAAAAAAATCCCTTAGAAATGAAGACACAAAAGACAATAAAGACCTACTAGAAGAAAGATCATCCCTATACAAGGGCAAACTATAGTACAATATTAGGAGATGTATCCTATATTATACTGATTTCAAAAAAATTTAAAGTTGATGTTTCAAACAAACATTTATATAATACAGGTTTAAAAGGAAGGCACTGGCATCAAGATTGGATTATGAGAAGTTACAAATATTGGTTTACACAGTTCCCCAGTTACATAACATACATAAGCAGCATTGTTCCAGCTTAAGGTGGGTGAGTTAAGTATCAGTGAATAAGTCCTCTTGGATATGCCACCCATAGATAATAGAATGTCACAATCAGTGGCAGTGATACCACACCTAATTTGAGTCAAAAGAATGAAAAATGATAATTATCCATCAATAAAACAAGGTTCCATGTTGTTGTCGTTTTTTGGCACTAAACTAGCTCTTGATGATGACTTACGCTTTGGTAACATTTGACAGATCATTGCTGTGTCTTATGAATGTTTTGAGCTATAAAAATACTCAGGTTCAATATATTAAGGCAAATGCTCACCTTTTCCCCTCAGAATGTCCTGATAGGAAATTAAAAATCATTTGTATTAATCACCCTATGATGACAACATATAGTGCAGTAAGGGTGGAATTAACATTTGTTTTCTCACTATTGGGGAATAGTATTGGAAATAACATACAGAGAACTTTGCATTTTTCAAATAATTTCAAGACCATTAGTATTAACTAAGTTGCTCATGTGATTCCAAATGACTTTTACATTCTGTGGTGTCTGTCAGCCTGGGACTTCAGACCCCTTTATAGGCAACAATCAACTCTATGAGACAGGCAAGAGAACACATTTTTATGTATTGTGATGAAGCTCCTCCTCAACCTTGGTGGGGTCCCATGCTTTCAGGTGAAATGTTTGCCTTGGAGGCTCACAACAGCTGTCAGTTTGGGTGCTTTCTCTAGGGCACCAGCTTGCTGTTTGTTGAGCTGCTCTCATCATTGGCCAGCATGGGGAAAAGAGAGGGAACTAAACTCCATAGTCTGTGGCCCCTCTAAATGCTACACATCTGGACAAACCCCTTTTCCAAAGCCAGTTCTTTTCTAGTGCTGAAGTGAGGGGGGCAGACTCAGACCCACCCTCTACCCCAAGTTCCAAGCCAGGGACCCTGTGAAAACAGTTATGTGCAAATGTCTCCAATAACAGTCGTGTGACAGCTATATTCCCCTGGGCCATTTCCCCATGGCTTTCCCAAGCACCTTCCCTGCCACAGGTTCTTCCTCCTGTTACCCGCATGCACTTTCTCCTCCCAGACTCTCCACATACTTTCTCTCCTCAGCTCCTTCCTCGCACACTGAGCTAGCTGACGGGAAGCCTTTTTAAACCAGTCTGGACTGGTTCTTAATTGGCCCCCAGGTGTTCTGGTTAGTCTGACTCACTTGAGTGTCAAAGCCTTCTAATTGGCCCCTGGTGTTTTAATTGGCCTGAGTGCTCTCAGATTCTTGCAGGTTCCTGTTGGTTATGGATTAGCCTTTGTTAGTTTACCCTGGGAACAGAGACCTATTTAATCTGGGTCTAATATATTTCACTTCTATTACTCTTCTGTAGCCCTCTGGCCTGACTGTCTCAACATGTATGTATTATTGTAGATCAGGTCGTTAGACTTCTCTTTACTGGCCACAAAAGACACAGGGGCAGGTCCTTGCTAGCTGTAAATTGTCATACCTCCATTGACTTCAAGGGAGTTCTCATGATTTATAGCTGCTGAGTATCTATCTATTGGGCCTGATTTTGATGTCTCATATATTTGGTATTTGTCTTTCTAAGAGATGGTCCTGGTACTTGTTAGGGACAGGACACTAGACTTGATTGTCCATTGGTTGAGCCAATATTATATCTATGTGACTTGGATTAACTCTGTTAAAGCTAATGAAGTAAAACCCATTTTATATGAGCAGAATCAGGTTTATGACACCCAAACAGGTTTTAAAATTGGTTCAGGCTAAGGTTGGTTAAAACAGTTTGGCCAGCAAATTTTTTGAATGTTTGTTTTTTATTTTGATCCAGTTTGAAACTATTTAAAGCGGGTTAGAGTGACATAGTAGTAGCTCCAATGTAGATTAAACGTTCAAGTTCAGACTAGAGTCAAGAACCAAACTTCGTTCTCTCATTTGGTCTGTGGCCATTTATATTAGACCCACAAGCATGCAATGGTACAGTAGGTCCCCATTTCCAAGTACACATTCAAAAGAAATTTAAAAGCTGATTCACTAGCTCTTTAATGATTGAAGGAAAGTTAATGATCTGCAATATTCTGAAGAATGGAGTGAAAATCTCAGAAGAATTTTCTGACGTGTTCTTCAGATTTGTGTGAAATAGCAGTTAACTAAGCAATCAAATCAAAACAAAACAAAACAAAAACCGGAACCAAAGCAAATAAAATCCCAACAACCTGGATTCTAATTCAATTTTGTTCCACTCATCTGAAGAAGTGGGTTGTGCCCACAGATGCTCATGATACTATATATATGTATTTTTTGTTAGTCTCTAAGGTGTTTTGTTAGTCTCTTTGTTTTTTAAGTTTTTTTCAGTCACAGACTAACATGGCTATCCCTCTGAAACAAGGAAAATTTAGGTCAATGAGGAATTTTGCCTAAGCAAGAACCACGTGAAAACCAAGTATGATCCTCAAAATCTGACCTAAATGTTTTTTCTTCTCTTTATTTAAAGTCAAGGATCTGACTTAAGATTGTTCTGTACCTTGTGTATTCATTTAGGGTGTGTCTAGGCTACAGGGTTTTTTCGAAAAAAAGTGGCCTTTTTTTGAAAAAACTTCCCCTGCGTCTAGACTGCCGCCACGTTCTTTCAAAATTAAATTGAAAAAACATGGTGGTTTTTTTGACCATGGTAAACCTCATTTTACGAGGAAGAACACCTTTTTTCGAAAGTGCCGAAAAAAGGCGTTCTTGAATGCAAACAGGGCTTTTTCGAAAGAGAGCATAGAGACTTCCTGGGTGCTCTATTTAAAAAAAACGGCTCGCTTTTTCGAAAGAAGTGGTTGCAGTCTAGATGCTCTCTTTCGAAAGAGGCTTTTTCGAAAATTTTTTTAGAAAGAGGCTCTTTCGAAAAAGGCCTGTAGTCTAGACGTAGCCTTACATCAGTGCAAATGTGAATCTCAAATGCTTTCCTTTTCCCCAATAGCCTTTTACTCCTGTCTTTTACTGATGCAAATAACTAAGCAAGGGGAAAAGGAATGATGAAGCAGGCCCCAAATGTTTATCCTGTAGTGTTGCTTTGGGTGCTGCAGATGGCAGTCTTACACTGCTTTTGCCACTCAGCATTAGACAGTATCACTGAAAATCAGAACTCAAAAGGAGCCTCTTGTATTAATGGTAAAATCATAATCGTTCTGGAAGGAATATGTCTAAACATCACATTATCATTGCTTCTTTTGCTTCTGGTGTATTCATTTCATTATTAATGGCACAACTGCTAATTGCTTATAAATTAAATATGATATCATTGAGCAAATTCTGCTTTGTCGCACTGGTGTGAAGTTGGAGTGATGTCATTGTGCTGAATTCTTTGGTCTTTATGTGGGTGCTCTACCTGAACTCCCTTCGGCACCCAACTTCTGTCCCACAGCCTTCATCTCCTCCATTAATATCATGGAAGAGTGCTTACCATTGAATTAAACCTGCCATTTTCCCCCCCATCTGCTCAGTTTTGTGAGATCCATTTGTAATTCTTCACGGTGTGCTTTGGACTTAACAATCTTCAGTAATTTTGTATTGTCTGGAAGTTTTGCTGCCTCATTCTTACCCCTTTTTCCAGATCATATATTAATCATATTTGATCACAAGTGGTCCCAGTACAGACTTTGGGATGGCACTGCTATTTCTCTCACCAGTCAGAAAACTGACCAGCTTTTCCTAACCTTTGTCTCCTGTCTTTTAACTAGTTATTGATCCATGAGAGATGTTCCCTATGAACCCATGACCACTTACTTTGGTGAGGGACCTGGTCAAAGGCTTTCTGAAAGTTCAAATACACTTTATCCACAAGATCGCCCCTGTTCACATGTTTCCTGACTCCTTCAAAGAATTGTAGTAGATTGGTGAGGCATGGTTTCCTTTCACAAAAGCCATATTGATTCTTCCCCAGCATATCATGTTCATGTGCCTGATAATTCTGTTCTTTACTATACTGAAGACAGGCTTTCTGGTCTGTAATTGCCAGGGAGGCTTTCTGATCTGAAGTCTTTTAAAATAATTGGTATCACATTAACTATCCTCCAGTTATCTGGTACAGAAGTTTCCATGAACAATAGGTTACATCTCACAGTTAGTAGTTTGGCAAATTCCTATTTCTGTTCCTTTGGGACTCCTGGGTGAATTCCATCTGGTCCTGGTGACTTTTTACAGTTTAATTTATCAATTTGTCCCAAAACCACTTTTGTTAATACCTCAACTGGGGAGAGGTCCTCAGATTTGTCACCTAAAAACAATGGCTCAGGTTTGGGAATCTCGCTTTTATCCTCTGAAGTGAACAACATCAATGCAGAGAGTTCATTTAGCTTCTCCACAATGGCTCTGTCTTCCTGGAGTGCTCCTGTAGCACCTCAGTCACCTTCTGGGGTTCTACAGTCCTCGAGGCAAGGGAAGTGGAGCAATGGACACAGCATCCTGCAGCACTCCACTAGCCATTTCCTAACGGGGTCACTCCTCTTGACTCCAGTAGTGGGAAGCGGAGCTGGGGCAGGGTCCTTTGAATAATGCAGGGCTTGGGGGAACAAGAGGGGAACAGGCTGGGGCTGGGGAAGGAGGTGAAGCAGAGTGACTCAGCTGGGAGATGGCAAGCAGAGCGAGGTAGGCTGCTTCATGTGTTTCTCCACTTTATGGGCTCCCACTGCTGCGTTGCAGTGAGTACTGGGAGGCCTGACCCCTATTACTGCCCCACACTGGCTCCCACCCCGGTAATCTCCCAGGCCACCCTCTGCCCTGTGAGTTCCCAAGATGATTGGAGCAGTTGTCATTTGCCCCCCCTAAAGTGCAGGGCCCTGGGTGGCAAACCCAACAGGATGTCTGCCCCTCACCACCCCAGGCTGGGCTCAAATCTAGGATTGTCAACTCTCCTGGTCAGGATACCCCTGCCACAAATGGCATCTGTCTGTCCATCTGGTCTGAGTGAGCTGGCAACCTAGCCACAGCTCTGGGGGCCAGTGGTGGGACCCTGAGTGCCCTAGACCCTGGCGACAGCAAGCAGTGGGACCCCAGAGGGTGCCGAAGCTGGTGACAGATCAACTGTGGGGCTGGTCTCTAGGCATGGGGAAGCCTGGTGCAAAACCTTGGAATGCTGCAGCACTTCCCCCTGCCTCCCCCCCCTCCCACCTACATCCTTTTACTTTCCATGCTTATGATCAGGAAGCAATAAAGCAAAAAGGGGGCACATGTATGATTAGCTTACTGGGCTGAAGGAAAAAGTTAGTAAGTGATGGTGTGTTTGTAGTATTGTTGGCTTTGAGACATTTTTAGTTCCCAGTTAAAATCTGGAACATCACATACCTACAGATGAGGCAGGGGTATACTGAGCTACAAAAGGAATGTTATTGACAAGAACAAGGGGCATGATTCATTCTACAGGCTTAATATTGGTGAATATTGATCTTAGCACATTATTTTTTGAAAAAGCTACTCAAGGTAGGATCCTGTGGTCCAGGCTATATTTCCTCCTAAATAGCCCACTTCAACAAGCTTTCCTGCTCTGGGTACATCTCCATTTCAGACAATCTCTTGTATTCTGGGGGGGTGGAGCATCAAAGGAGTCTCACGAGACTCTTTAAAAAGGGACAGAAGCTTGGGATGGATACTTCAAAATGTTGGCAAACATACAAACAAAATATGCTTCAATCTTAAATGATTGTAAAATATTAGTATTCCCAACGTTCAGTTAAAAAAATTGTCAAGTGTTCACAAAGAAAAATACGTTCTCCTTCCTAGCCTCTGAAAAATAATTCTTCAAAATTGCCTATTTGTGAAGATTCCCATTTGCTAGCTAATCATTGTATAAAAACTGTATTTTGTTTTGGAAATATCACAATATAGATTCAGAGCAAAAATCATCTAATTATTCTCGAGTTTGTCAACTGTTTACAACTCTCTTCCCAAACCGGATAAACTTTCAGGTAGGAGAGGATAAATCATTACTATCTGATGGCTGTTCAGTAGTCTATGTAAAAGGAGCTGGTGTTCAGTCCAATTTGTACTAGATAATGGTCAACATAATAAAAGCTGTCCTCATGTTGAACTAATTAGGGCTCTTGCTGGCAGAAACTTGAAATACCTTCTGGCCAACTACAGGTGCTTATTCCAGGTCGCTGGTGAAGAATGTTTGCACTCTGCTAGTCTGTGCTATACTTCTCGGTAGATGCTCTTTGTTCTGTAGGACTATTTAGGACTCACTTCAGAGTCCATCTTTCCAGTAACAGATAGTCATGAAGTGGAATGTTGAGCACACAAAAGGCTTCCTTCCTCCAAGGGGCTCCATATTATTAGTCACCTATTTGGGAATTTTATCCAGTTCAGAAATCAAATAGGGTAAAGCAAGAGAAGAAAGAGAAATCTGAACAAGAAAGGAATTTGAACAAATGCAATAATATTAACAAAATAAATGTAAACCAGTTAATAGACAGCTATTCTCTATACACTCCCTAAAATTGCCATAGTAACCCAATTGTCCCCCTCATTCAACGAGCAGCCAATGAGTACATGGGATGTTACAATCCTTTTGATTGCAGGTGTGAAGTAATGACTTGTAGTGACATCCTAGGAGGTGCTGGGGTTTGTACAGCCAACATCACAGTACAGTCAGATGGGTCGGGTAGGTTTCCTTGCCAGCTAGTCATCTTAGGCCCAGATTTGACTTTCTCCTCTTCTCCCCACTTGGATGGCTGTCCTTATACAGGAGCAGCTAAGGGCAGACCAGAGACATCTGCAGATGGGCAGCTGAGTTGAGGTGATGAGTGCAGCCACAGACACTGCCCAATGAAGCAAATAAATGCTCCAGGCTGGCTAAGAACAAATCCTGTCTCTGATGGATCATGGGCTATTGTCAGCCTATGGCAGCAGATCTAAAGGGAGCATTTCTCAGTCCCATTGCTGGCCTACTCGGGAAGGAACAGCTTGTAGATTGTGCATTACTTTGAGGAGGATTTGCTGGACAACCCCTCGGTGGAAAGGAGGTGTGACACTATGAACCAAAACCGAAAACCAGTTAATTGAGCCCCAGCTGAGACATAAATGCCAAATTTCACTCTGCTTTACCTCTTGATTTTTAATCTTTACATAAGAACATAAGAATGGCCGTACTGGGTCAGACCAAAGGTCCATCTAGCCCAGTAGCCTGTCTGCCGACAGTGGTCAGCACCAGGTGCCCCAGAGGGGGGTGGACTGAAGACAATGATCAAGCGATTTGTCTCCTGCCATCCCTCTCCAGCCTCTGACAAACAGAGGCCAGGGACACCATTTCTATCCCCTGGCTAATAGCCTTTTATGGACCTAACCTCCATGAAATTATCTAGCTTCTCTTTAAACTCTGTTACAGTCCTAGCCTTCACAGCCTCCTCTGGCAAGGAGTTCCACAGGTTGACTACACGCTGTATGAAGAAGAACTTTATTAGTTTTCAACCTGCTACCCATTAATTTCATTTGGTGTCCTCTAGTTCTTCTATTATGGGAACTAATAAATAACTTTTCTTTATTCGCCCTCTCCACACCACTCATGATTTTATATACCTCTATCATATCCCCCCTCCATCTCTTCTTTTCTAAACTGAAAACTCCCAGTCGTTTTAACCTCTCTTCATATGGGACCCGTTCCAAACCCCTAATCATTTTAGTTGCCCTTTTCTGAACCCTTTCCAAGGCCAAAATATCTTTTTTGAGGTGAGGAGACCACATCTGTACACAGTATTCAAGATGTGGGCGTACCATAGTTTTATATAGGGGCAGTAAGATATTCTGTGTCTTATTTTCTATCCCTTTCTTAATAATTCCTAGCATCCTATTTGCCTTTTTGACCGCCGCTGCACACTGTGTGGAAGTTTTCAGGGAACTAGCCACGATAACTCCAAGATCTCTTTCCTGATTTGTCATAGCCAAATTAGCGACCATCATAATGTACATATAGTTGGGGTTATTTTTCCTAATGTGCATTACTTTACACTTATCCACATTAAATTTCATTTGCCATTTTGTTGCCCAATCACTCAATTTGGTGAGATCTTTTTGGAGTCCCTCACAGTCTGCTTCTGTCTTGACTATCCTAAACAGTTTGGTATCATCTGCAAACTTTACCACCTCACTGCTTACCCCTTTCTCCAGATCATTTATGAATAAGTTGAACAGGATTGGTCCCAAGACTGACCCTTGGGGGACACCACTAGTTACCCCTCTCCATTCTGAAAATTTACCATTTATTCCTACCCTTTGTTTCCTGTCTTTTAACCAGTTCTCAATCCATGAAAGGACCTTCCCTCTTATCCCATGACAATGTAATTTACACAAGAGCCTTTGGTGAGGGACCTTGTCAAAGGCTTTCTGAAAATCTAAGTGCACTGTATCTACTGGATCCCCCTTGTCTGCATGTTTAACCCCTTCAAAGAACTCTAATAGATTAGTAAGACATGATTTCCCTTTACAGAAACCATATTGACTTTTGTCCAACAAATTATGTTCTTCTACGTGCCTGACAATTTTATTCTTTACTATTGTTTCGACGAATTTGCCCAGTACTGAAGTTAGACTTACAGGTCTGTAATTGCCAGGATCGCCTCTAGAGCCCTTTTTAAATATTGGTGTCACGTTAGCTACCTTCCAGTCATTAGGTACGGAAACCGATTTAAAGAATAGGTTACAAACCACAGATAATAGTTCAGCAATTTCCCATTTGAGTTCTTTCAGAACCCTTGGATGAATGCCATCCGGTCCCGGTGATTGTTGACATTAAGTTTTTCTATTTGTTCCAAAACCTTCTCTAATGACACTTCAATCCGGGACAGTTCCTCAGATTCATCACCCAGAAAGGATGGTGCAGATTTGGGATGGTGCAGATTTGGGAATCTCCCTAACGTCCTCAGCCATGAAGACTGAAGCAAGGAAATCATTTAGTTTCTCCGCAATGGCTTTATCGTCCTTGATTGCTCCTTTTATATCTTGATCATCTAGGGGACCCACAGGTTTTTTAGCAGGCTTCCTGCTTCTAATATACTTTAATTTTTAACCAGCCCGTAGAATGAAGGACTGTGATTTTGAGCCCTGATGGCTCATCTGGAAGAGTGAAGCAGCACCACTTTGCAGGTTCCCATCAGTCTCAATGCTTAAAGACAGAGGCATGTTCCTTAATATAGGAAACAGATTTTTTTTAATTTGAAAAAGGAGCTTGGAAAATATAAAGGGCCCAAAAGAAAAGTATTGGGGAATGAGCACTCTTATCTCCAGTTCTGTTCCTTTCCTCTGTTGTTCAGTGTATCACATGAATACAATCTAGTGTTCTATTATGTAATTCTAAGACGATGTATTTTCATGGCATCATCCATTTCCCCCCTCCTATTTTCTCCTAATCTGTTCCTGACAATGCAGCATATCTAAATAGCTATAGGTGCAAAGCAGTCTGATTTTTTTTATTTTATCTAATCTAATTTATCTAGATGTTTATTCCTCAACACATTACCATCATTCTTAGTAAATCTTGATGTCTGGTCTAGATTCATATATAATAAAAGTCATTAGTAAGCAGCAGCCAAGAGGCAGGATGCAGAGAGAGAGAGAGAGAGAGTATTTCTTAAGAGTCACAGGCATGCTTCTGTGTATTATGTGCTCTACATTTATATGCTGCTTAGTGATTAAAAGATGCAAATGATTTGGGAAAAATCTTTTTTCACAAACTAAAGGAGCACCAAGGACTAGTTATGTATTCAGTAATTATTTCTCAGCACTGTCAGATTAACTTTAGTTGGAAATAGATTAGCTGTGAGCTCCCCAAGACATGGTCTACACCAGGACTTTGTTTTGAAATAAGCCCCTCCAACGTTGATTTTGTAAGTGGAGCATCTACGCTAGCAAGCCTATTAATTTGAAATAAAGGGCCGCAGAATTCAAAATCTGGACTCCTGCTTTTCCTCAGAAGTAACGCTAATTTTGAAATGTTATTTTAAAAAAACGGTAATGTGGATGCTCCCCCGAGTAATTCAAAGTACTCCCCAATGCTTCCTGGGGCTGCCTCGGACTAATTTTGAGGCTTCCCTGTAGTGTGGAAATGCTAGTTCAAATTTTTTTAAATCAGGAGTTAAGTCGAATTTACTAATTTTGAAATGGTTTCCTAGACATGGCCATAGAGAGTTGTGGAGAGCAATCTTAGTATATTGCTGTAGGGGTAAAAACTGGAGTAGGTAGAAATAAACAGTAAAACAAAACGTTGACTTCACTCCAAATATAATATCAGTTTCAAATGTTTTAGAATTAGTCAGGGGGCATCTACACAGCATTCTAAGCTTGAAATAAGACACGCAATTTGCTAATTTTGAATCTATTTTAAATAGCTTATTTTGAAATTTGGCACGTCTACACAGTGCCAATGTTGAAATAACATGCTATTTTGAGCGATCCCTTAACCCTTGTGCAACAAGGTTTACCGGGATGGTGAAATAGCACAGCTGTTATTTCAAAAAATATTTTGAACTAACGGGTGGCTTGTGTAGATGCAGTGTAGCTATTTCGAGATACCTCTGGTATCCCGAATTAGCCGTGCAGTGTAGACATACCCTCAGTCTTTTGACAAATGTAAACTTGCCAATACCACCAAACCTTTGCAAATTAGGAAAGGATATAGACTGACTCAAGAAAAGGGGCATAAACAAAAGTTTTGGGTTTTTTTAATTAAGGGGGAAAGAGTTTTAGAGAATATTTCTGGTCTTACATTTGGTATATCTAATGAAGTCTTCACTCATCCTGCAATGCATTGTGATAGCTGAACTCTGCAGATGATTGTGCCTTTTATTGTGATAGTCACTGGGGAATGGGACTCAGGACTGGATTCTCAAATATATTTCAGTGCCAAACTCCCACTGATTTCCCACAGATTTTCACCAGGATAACAAAAGGCACATTCCTGAGACACAAAGTTCACCCCTTCCCAAATTCCAGCTCCCTGTCCCAAAGCACAGGAGCAATAGAGTTTTTCAAAGAAAAGACTGAAATATTTTTTTGCCCATGTTAAAAAAATGGGCAGTCATGTTCTTTAAAATGACTTAACTGTTTTTGTTGTTGTTGTTATGATTGTTGGAGTTTTTTTCCCTGAAATTTTCCAGAGCAATTCATCTTGAGGAGATTCCCAGCATGGAAAATTTCAGCTCTAACACTTATCATTTGGCATAGTTTATAAGCAATGGCAAACAAGGTCTTATAATAAGAAACGGGGGTTGATAGTCTTGCTGACCCCCGGGCAAGATGTGTGTGGGGTCCCAGCTCTGTGCAGCTGGAAAGGGCAGAGCCTTAGGCAGAATGGGTGCGACTGGAGGCAACTAGCTCTCAGCGCTGCCCAGAGTGTGCTGCCCCCTCCCAGGCAGCCCTCAGCACCCCCCACAATGTGCTGTGCAGTGCTCTAGTGGTGATTTAAAGGGCCTGGGGCTCCAGCTGCTGTGGCTGCTGCAGTGGCACCAGCAGCAGCTAAGAACCTTGAATTTCTGGGTCTCCCTTCCCCCACCAGTGGGCCTGAAAGGAAGTGCTGGGTCACCTTAAAATAGCTCTGCCTACATTTTGAAACTATTTTTTGCTCAGGCCTTTAGCTAAATTGTGGAGGGGAGAAGCCCTAATAGCTCAGAAAAGCATTACTTAAAAACCCTACAAGAGCAACTCTTCAATCATTTTAACTTTCCATAGTTTCAGCTGAGAAAAAAATCAGAGTGAACAACAAAAGGTGGTTCTGTGAGATGTGTATATGGTGCATATGTTATTCCTTGCCTGAGTATTCGGTTCCATGTTGATGTCACCATGGCAGGACTATAAGCCCTGGTCCACACTAGGACTTTATATCAAAATAACCCCCTTCCAAGGTCAAATAAATAAGTGGTGCATCCACACTACCAAGCCTATTATTTTGAAAAAATGGGCCATGGAATTCAAACTCTGTACTCCTGTTTTTCATCAGGAGTAATGCTAATTCCAGAATAGTTATTTCGAAATAACAGTAGTTTGGATGCTCCAAAGCCACAGTGGACATGCTGTTTCAAATTTGTTAAATTTGGAATTAGGTCAAATTTAATAATTTCAAAATAATTTCCAAGTGTAGACATGGCTTAAGAGCATGCATTTCAAGATAAAACTATTGAGTCCAGGCCATGAGGTAGAGAACACCCTGTCTTAAATCCCCTCTGATTTACATAGTTTTATTCCACTGTAACTCTGCTGACTTGTGTGACTATTGTAAAGCTACATCTACATGGCATCCCTCTTGTGCAAAAGCCGATGCAAATGAAACCTGGATTAGCATATTACCAGGCTTGATTTGCATAATTAATTAGGGGCCGTTTTTGCACAAGAGGCTTTTGCGCAAAAAGGAACCATCTACACAGCTCCTTTTTTTTTGCAAAAAACCCCCTCTTGCGCAAGAGCAGTTTTTCCTGAAAAAATGAGGAAGAACGGTTCGTGCACAAGAGGGGTTTTTTGTGCTAAAAGGAGCTGTGGAGACAGCTCCTTTTTGCACAAAAGCCTCTTGAGCAAAAATGCCCCCTAATTAACTATGCAAATGAAGTGCAGCAATATGCTAATCTACGCTTGATTTGCATAGGCTTTTGTGCAAGAGGGATGCAATCTAGACATAGCCTAATTTACACCAGTGTGAGTGAGATGAGAAGTAGGCCCTCGAGTATGGGGACAACAGGCAGCATAAACTGTGGTTAGTTGGTCTTGGAGCTACAGAATCTTTCATTGTCGAGCAGCTTCAATAAACAATTTTTTCTTTTTCTTACAAATGAACCCTGTTTCTTCTCTGCCATTAGTGACACAGTGATCACAGGCCAAATCGGGAGCACCAGAGGCTTTTGAACAGACCCTGACACCATTTTATATGCTCATCATTGTTATGGGGGGAGGAGGAGTTTTTTTTTTTTTTAGTGTCTGGATCTTGACTATATCTTGACCAAAAAATTTTGACATTGATGAAAAATATTTGACTATCTCCTGGTCTGTGGCCTATTCCCAAGAACTGAGAGTTTGTATTTTATTTTAAAAACTGGTGCTTTGAGGACTTCATTGCTCACAGACTGGGTAGGTATCATGGCTTTGCATCTCAGTGTGGTGTAGAGTGTTACCCTTCTCCCACGGAGGGCATGTCTACACTAGGGAGTTATTTCAAAATAACTCCCCTTACTTTGAAACAACAAAGTGAGCATCCATACTCCCAAGTCCGTTATTTTTAAATTATTTCAAAATAACGGGCTTGTTATTTCGAAATATTAACCCCTCATTCTATGAGGAATAATATTGTGGAATAACTATTGTGGCAGGGCATTGCCCTGTACTGGCCCTTTAAGGGGCTGAGACCTGGAGTCAAGAGGAAGCCCAGCTGAGGCAGATAATGAGGGCCCAGCTGGAGGTCATATAGAGCAGCTCCTGGGAGGAGGAGAGGGAGCTACCTGCCTGCAATGAGAGAGACTTTGGCCTAGCAAACCCAGGCTACCCGGCCTGAGGCCCTAGGGGCTGCAAGGAGGCAGTCATGGAGGGCGGGGCTCGCATGGAGGCAGCCCTAAAAGGCCGGGTTGCAAGGAAGCAGCTGTGGTAGGCTGGGGGAGTTTGAGCCAGGGAAGCCCCAGACCATAAATCCGCAAGGCAGGGTTGCAGGAGGCAACCGGGCAGGCAGAGTGGGAGAAGAACTGGGGGTCCTAGGAGCGGAGGAAGAACAATGATTTCCTGCCCCCCCCCCCGAAGGGGGAGTGGACCAAGACTGGAGTGGTCACTGCTGGAGGGCAGTGCCCAGAAGAGAACAGCTCACTCAAAGGGGGCGCGTTGGAGTCGGAGCAGCTGGTTACTTCCCCACAAGCCACGCTGAGGGAAGAAGCTGTGCGGAAAGTGAGTGAACCCACTACGTTATTTTGAAACTGCTATTTTGAAATAGGGTTAGTGTGGATGCTCAGCTGTTGTTTTGAAATAACTACACCCAGAGTAATTCGAACTAGTGCTTCCTGGGGTTCTAAGTTGAGGTAGTGCATCCACATTAAGGGAGCCTGCCTTGGACTAATTTTGAGGCTTCCTTGTAGTGTGGATGAACTATTTCAAAATGGTTATTTTGGGAGTTATTATTTCATAATAACTTATTTTGAAATAACCTGGTAGTGTAGACATAGCCTCAGGGGCTTTGCCATTAATTTCAATGGGATCGGAATTGGTTCTCCAGTTACTCTTCTGTGATTTTGCTGGTAGGTTATAGAACCCATATCAATCTCTGTGCCACTTGCTATTAAAGTGCATTTTCCATGGCGTTTAGCATATAAATAGATATTCCTCCTTTGCCTTGGTGCTGCTATGTACACATTCTTCTCTGAACAATTCCCTCCTCTAATTATCTCCTTTATGAAACAATTGGCATATGAATTAACACCTACAAAGGATTTTTATAACTGCTTCATTTCTTCCCATCATAACACCCTCCCACCATTGCTGAGTAACCAGAGCCCAGATCCTCAGAGTTTTTTAGGTGTCTCTCTCCCATTAGAATCACAATAAAACTAGTTCCCAATATGACATGAGCGTCTTTTCCTCTGTACCTCTTGGGCCCACCTTAGAAAAACAGCCATACAAAGGTAGGTGTAACATCAACAGGTGGAACTGAACCTGGGAGCTCTGGAGCTTAGTGCGTGAGCTTCTAAAGCTTGAGCTAAAAACCAGATGGCTTCTCAGCTAAAGCTGTAGAGTAAAGTCATTCTTTCTCTCTGAAAGTGGTTTAAGTGTCACTACGTGGGACAGTGAGCCACACCTAATATGTGTGTGGGTTACACAGGCACAGAGTGGAACTTTTCTCTATTAGGGTGTGTCTACACAACACCCTAAACTTGAAATAAGATATGCAATTTGCACTATACAAATTGAGTACCTTATCTGAAATCTTTCAGAATAGCTTATTTTGAAATTTTGCACATCTACACAGTGCCAGATTATGAAATAATGTGCTATTTTGAGCCATCCCATATCCCTTGTGCAATGAGGTTTACTGGGATGGCGAAATAATGCACCTGTTGTTTCAAAAAATATTTTGAAATAACGGGTGGCTTGTGTAGACCCGTGGTAGCTATTTTGGGATACCTCTGATACCCTCAGATGCACCCACTGATTCCCTCTTCCCAGACAGAGCTAATTAGCACATGGTAATGCATGAACACATCAGCTCTTTTTAAATCCTGTACCCAGGTAATGTGTCAAACAATCCCCATCTTGACCGCTTTTTTTTCCCGGAAAGCGGCTTTTTGAAAAAAAGCTGTGGCTGCCATTATGTAAATGAAGCATGGGAAATTCAAATCCCAGCTTCATTTACAATTTCGATATGTCTAATTTATATCCCTTTATCGAAAAAGGGATGTAGTTTAGATGTACCCTTACTGCTGTCTTCTGCTGTTCATATAATACACTTCAGCATTTTGCACCCACATTCCACAACTTCTTGAGAACAAAACCAAACAACTGTAGTGCAGCAACACTGCAGTCTGGCAGTATGTTCTGTATGTTCCTTAATACAGTCAATGGCTCTTTCAAATGTAACACATTTTATATTGTTTGCTTCACACCTTTGCATAGCTTATACATCAGTTCCAAAAAAATACACACTATTGCTGCATAGTTTTGTTATTCCTTATTGTAAAGATTTGGAGAACATTGTAAGCTGGCCTCTAAGGGTGCATCTACAATTCACTCTTAGCTCAAAATAAGATATGCAATTTGCACTACGCAAATTGCGTATCTTATTTTGATTCTTTTTTTAAATAGGCTATTTCAAAATTTGGCGCATCTACACAGCACCAGATTTCGAAATGAAACACTGTTTCGAGACATCCCTTGTGCTACAAGGTTTATAGGGATGCCGAAATAGCATGTCCACTATATTTCACAATAGCGGACATGTTCAAAAGACGTGGGGTAGCTATTTGCAGCATAGACGTACCCTAACAGAAGTAGAAGAAGAGGACAATATACATAAGTATGAACAAACTAGATACTCAAGACTGTTTGCCATTTCATTAGAATTTAATATAGGAGCATGCAGTGCTCATTAGGAGAATCTTAATTCATTGCATCTTTTGAATTCTAATTAAACCTACATAGAGCAGCTAGTACAAAACTATATTGACTTCAAAGGCACTGTGATGGCTTACACATATTAAGGATCTAGCCCACCATGTTTTAAAACAGCAACGTTAATGATCTTGTGACTATTCTTCATAGTGATGTGAGAATTGAATGCTGGGGGATGAAGTTCAGTCTGTCCAACAGGTTATGCTTTGTATTGTCTTTTATCTTTCTGGCTAGATTATTCTTAAAGGAATTTTTCAGTCAGCAGCAGCAGTGGAATGAGGCTATGTGTTATTAAATGCTACTGACTTGTTCTTTAGCTTATAGTAAATGCTTGTAAAAACTGTCTAATCGTTCACTGCTATATTTTGGACATCACGCTGACATACACATCAAAAGGGATTTTCCTTCTGAAAAGGTGGTACTTTGCACTTGATAATAATTTAGCTATAATTAATGTAAATAAGCAGTCAAATTACTTAATAGTTACAATACATAAAATACAAGGTATTTTTGTGACTAACAATCAAGAACCATTTAAGTCTACTTAAGTCTTCTTGCTGAAAGTCTTTTTTTAACCATCTTACACATGTATTGGGCAGCATGAGATGAGACAATCAGATAAACTTCCTTTGATTGTAATAGATTCTGTGGGAGATACAACGTACAGCAAAGTCTCTAGATCTGTAGCTTTAAGTTTTTCTGCAGTTTTTCTGTCCACCAAGTAGTTTAGCTTCTTGTCATGCTATGTTTCTGTCAACCTCCATTTGACTGATCGAAAGTCCTGTCTGCCCTATAATATTAGCATTGGACATTATCAAACTCTCATTGGCTGTATACAGAGAGACCCAATGTATCTACGTCTAGGCCTATAGTAAACAGCTATGTATAAATTGAACCCTGAATAAAGAAGTAGAAATTAGTATTAGGCTCCACATGCAATTGTTTGGGTTTGGTCTCGATTTTTGGGGGAAAATCAGACACCAAATTTCAGGGGTGGATATTAACCACAACCATAGTTCAGGAATTATCTGAATTAGGTATTCTGGGACAGTCCATTTTTATTATACACTATCAAGCAAAAATGAGTGTGTCTATTCTGTAATGTAAAAATATTTACTTGGGCTATGTCTACAGTGCTACTTTACTGTGCTGCATCATTCTGGCTCAGAGGTGTAAAAAAGCGCCCTCCTAAGCACAGCAAGTTAAAGCGCCAGCGTAGAGGGGCTGTTAGCTATTCATGGAGATGGTTTACATGGAGTGCTGGACGATCTCGCTCCCAGCATGCCTGCCATGGCCACGCTTCCACTTTAAAGCACCACGGCAGCAGCACTGCCATGGCAGCACTTTGATTTTAGAAGAGTAGCCAAAGACTTAGGAGTTTGTCAGTCTCACATGTGGGCCTGGCACTGTGGACACATAATGAGATTTGACATTTTAGATGATCTGTTGGCCTTTTCTGGCCTTAAACTTGATGACTCTTTCTGCCCTGAGGAGCCTACAATCTCCAGTAAAGTTGGCAGAAAACTCTCCTCCCCACTCTCGTCTCCATAATCTTGCCATTCTGGAACAATGGCGTGCAGGGGTGTCTGCTGAGAAATTGACTCCTAGCAGTACTGGTTCATGCATGGTGTGGATTAAGGACAGAGGAGACTCCCCAGTTGAGAGACCCAGAGTCCATACAATAGGATGGAGGTGATGGAGGCATGGGAAGAAACTGGAACAGGATCCCTGCCATGGGTAGCGGGGACACAGGGACTGGGATTCCTCTCCCTCAAAAGCAATATCTGAACTGGCATCACTTGTGTGTGGGAGATTTTCAAAGACTCAAATGGCAACTGCTTCTAATCCCATTGGACTTCAATGACTCGAGAGATGGGGAGTTCTTTGCTAGATTTGTAGACACACCATCTATTTGCCTTAGGGAGATTATGTGGATTACTGTATTGATAGCCAGATCTAGTAAAATAATAGTATATGATTTGTACCTGATACACTTTGTAAACTGAAAAAAACATAGCCATAACATTAGTCCATAGCTTAATTTTACCATATCACGAATTATCTTTGAGAGGGCAAAGTTCTGTGCCTCTAGGGAGAAGTCCATTGTTTCCATTTCAAATGATCTTAAATAAGCCTTCTTTTTCTTCCTAGAGGCTGATCAATCCCTTTTCAAGTTAACTTCAAGCCGATTGTGTGTGTGTGTGTGTGTGTATATACATTTGAATAGTTTTTTATTGAAGTCATTAGACAATTTTTCCAGGCTGTATTTTCTTTATAAAAATAAATGAATGAGAAGTAATAGCTCTACAGATAAGAACACAACATACTGGTGTCCAATCTTTAACCTATTAACTGCTTTTGAAATCCCCGAAAAAACACTTACCTTTTAGCATTTTTGAGCTTCAGAAACAAGCCTTTATCTTCACCATGACAGTAGCAAAACTCCTTTGTGAAAAGATTTTGTCTTTTTGGAAACAAAATAACTTTTATAATTTCATGCATAATTGACATGGCATTTAGGGGAACTCCCCATATAAAGGAGTTTGTAATGATTAATCACATTTATTCACTGGTATTCACATAACTTTACTAAATCTTTGTAACAAAGGTATACAGGTCGGTTTCACTATTAACAGCAACAATAATAATTGTGTCTCTTAGAGGCTGTCAAATAAAAAGCATCTTTTGTACAAGTCATCGCAATATAAACAGAATGCACAGGCAGGCGCTACCCTTTATACCAATTGGTAAACAATCTTTGTTAAGCTCATCTTGATAGTCTTACTTTGTTGCCACATTTTAATTACTCATCCTGTCTGTTTATATTCCATTGCATACTGCTGAAGATACAAGCTTTAAAAATCATTGGTATTTAGGAAAATCCAAAGCTGGGGTGATGCATGCTCAGGTGCTAATTTATTTACATCAATTAATTTCAGGCCCCTGATGTAAACCAATTAGTATTCAACACTTAATGGAGTCATTATCTGTCAGATTAGCTTTTAGAAATGCTTGTCACTACTACAGGACCAGGCAGCAGAACTTTGCTAATAAAACTAGCAGAATTAATGGAGTGAACAGCATAGATAATGACTTAATGTGGAACATACAGTATAGAAAAGAGACTGATCAACTGTCTCCAAGAAATGAAGATATCACTGCGGCAGCTACTTTAGTCCAAAAAAGAGCTTAGACAATGCTATTCAAACAGATGGAGAAGTTGTGTGTCATAACTAATTTTCAACCTATGCACCCTCACACACACAAGTGTAATTGTCCTTTCCACCATGACACAGAATGTGAATAAAAACTCCACTTTGTGCCAACCCACTGTAAATGGAAGATGTTAATTCCAGAGGCATTAGGATTTCTAAAAATGAGAAAATTCCAGTAACTGTGTTGCTGGTTAGGCATTATTTCCAAACAATGGTGTGCATAACCTTTGTTGATGGGATCTAATTTGTGATGACACACTTTTTGCCTATTTTCAGGGGCGTGGAACAATGGAGAATAAATTTTATGTCACAGAAAACATCCAGGAGATTAAAATTCTGCATATGAACAATACAAGCATATCACTTTCAGTATTCCGAGGATGGTAAATTTCTGCATAAATCCACAAACAATAATAACCCTTTGCAGAGAAGTATCAGTAATATATAAACTTTTCTCATGACTACATTTGCATATTATATGGGGTTTTTTTTCTTTTTCACAACTCACTGAGACAAAACTTAGCAAACTTTCTACTTATAGTTTGGGTTAGTTTGATTGCACCTCTTAATAATGTCAATGAGAAAAATGTTGTGTATGTATAAATCTTATGTATAAAATTCATCCTTATGCAGAGGACAGGCACAATGCATATACATCACATAAATCTCATGCAAGCCTTCAAGATGAGATATAAACAACCCCAAAAGAAGACGACAGGTGGTGGTGGTCGGGGACTCCCTCCTAAGAGAGACTGAACCATCGATCTGCCATCCGGACCTGGAATCTCGAGAGGTGTGCTGCTTACCGGGAGCTTGAATTCAGGATGTGACCAAGAGGCTTACAAAACTGATCAAACCTTCAGATCGCTACCCCTTCCTGCTTCTCCATGTGGGAATTAACGATACGGCCAAGAATGACCTTGAGGGGGTTACTGCAGGTTATGTAGCACTGGGAAGAAGGATCAAAGAATTCAGAGTGCAAGTGGTGTTCTTGTCCATCCTCTCTGTTGAAGAGAAAGGACTGAGCAGGGATTGTCAAATTGAGGAAGTAAATGCGTGGTTGCGCAGGTGGTGTCGGAGAGAGGGCTTTGGTTTCTTCGACCATGGGACTCTGTTCTGGGCACAAGGATTGTTAGGAAGAGATGGGATCCACCTAACAAAGAGAGGAAGGAGTATTTTCGCCGGCAGGCTTGCAAACCTGGTGAGGAGGGCTTTAAACTAGGTTTGTTGGGGGACGGTGACCAAAACCCTGAGGTGTGGGAAAGTCGGATACTGGGAAGAAATGCAAAGAGGAACGAGCAACAAAGGAGGACCCCTGATTTGAATGGAGAAGGTAGGGAGATCAACTGGTTATCTGAGGTGTTTGTACAGCAATGCGAGAAGCCTGGGCAGCAAACAGGAAGAATTGGAGGCCCTAACCCAGTCCAAGAAATATGATTTAATTGGAATAACAGAGACTTGGTGGGATGACTCGCATGACTGGAACACTGTCATGGAAGGGTATAAACTGTTCAGGAAGAACAGGCGGGGGGGGGGGGGAAAGGAGGAGGAGTTGCACTATATGTAAGAGAGCACTATGATTGCTCTGAACTCCAGTATATAGAGGGAGAAAAGCCTGTTGAGAGTCTATGGGTTAAGTTTAGAGGTGCAAACAACAGCAGCGATGTTGTGGTTGGTGTCTACTACAGGCCATCGAATCAGATGGATGAGGTAGATGAGGCTTTCTTTGGACAACTGAGAGAAGCTTCCAGATCGCAGGCCTTGGTTCTCGTGGGGGACTTGAATCTCCCTGACTTCTGTTAGGAGACCAGTACGGCAGTACACAGGCAATCCAGGAAGTTTTTGGAGAATGTTGGGGATAACTTCTTGGTACAAGTGCTGAAGGATCCGACCGGGGCCATGCGCAGCTTGACCTTCTGCTCAAAAACAGGGAAGAACTAATAGGGGAAGTAGAGGTGGGTGACAACCTGGGAAGCAGTGATCATGAGATGGTAGATTTCAGGATCCTAACCAAAGGAAGAAAGGAGAGTAGTAAGATACACACCTTGGACTTCAGAAAAGCAGACTTTGACTCCCTCAGAGACCTGATGGGTAGAATCTCCTGGGATGCTTACATGAAGGGGAAAGGTGTCCAGGAGAGCTGGCAGTATTTTAAAGAAGCCTTATTGAAGGCACAGAAAGAAACCATCCTGATGCGTAGCAAGAGAAGCAAACATGGTAGGAGACCGGATTGGCTTACAGGGGAAATCCTTGGTGAACTTAAGCACAAAACGGGAGCTTACAAAAAGTGGAAACTTGGACAAAAGACCAGGGAGAGCTATAAATGTATAGCTCGAGAATGCCGGGGGGTTATCAGGAAGGTGAAAGCGCAATTGGAATTGTGACTGGCAAAGGATGTGAAGGATAACAAGAAAGGTTTCTATAGGCATGTTAACAAGAAGGCGGCGATCAGAGAGGGTGTGGGGCCCCTACTGGATCAAGGAGGTAATCTAGTGACAGATATTGCGGGGAAAGCTGAAGTACTCAATGCTTTCTTTGCCTTTGTCTTCCTGGACAAGGTCAGCTCCCAGGCTCATGCGCTAGTGATGCAAGATGGGATGAAGATGGGTAGCCCTAGGTGGGTGAAGAACAGGTTTGGAACTATTTAGAAAAGCTAAACGTACACAAATCCATGGGTCTGGACTTCATGCATCCGAGGGTACTGAGGGAGTTGGCAAATGTCATTGAGGAGCCTTTGGCCATTATCTTTGAAAAGTCATGGAAATAGGGAGAGATCCTGGATGATTGGAAAAAGGCAAATATAGTGCCCATCTTCAAAAAAGGGAAGGAGGACGATCCAGGGAACTATCAGTCTTACCTCGGTTCCTGGAAAAATCATGGAAGGGATCCTCAAGGAATCCCAAGTGCCTCGGACTGAAGAGGGGAAAGTGATCAAGAATAGTCAGCATAGATTCACAAAGGGCAAGTCGTGCCTGACCAATGTGATAAGCTTCTATGATGAGGTAACTGGCTCTGTGGACATGGGCAAGTCAGTGGATGTGATATACCTTGACTTTAGCAAGGCTTTTGATACGGTCTCCCACAATATTCTTGCCAGCAAGTGAAGGGAATGTGGATTGGATAAATGGATGGTAAGATGGATAGAAAGCTGGCTAGAAGGTCGGGCCCAGACGGTAGTGATCAACAACTCGATGTCAGGTCGGTTTCTAGCAGGTTTGGTTCTAGGACCGGTTTTGTTCAATATCTTTATTAATGACCTGGATGAGGGGATGGATTGCACCATCAGCAAATTTTCAGATGACACTAAGCTAGGGGGAGAGGTAGATACACTCGAGGGCAGAGATAGGGTCCAGAGTGACTTAGACAAATTGGAGGACTGGGCCACAAGAAATCTGATGAGGTTCAACAAGGATAAGTGCAGAGTCTTGCACTTGGGACGGAAGAATCCCAAACATTGTTACAGGCTGGGGACCAACCGGCTACGCAGTAGTTCTGCAGAAAAGGACCTGGGGGTTACAGTGGATGAGAAGCTGGATATGAGTCAACAGTGTGCCCTTGTAGCCAAGAAGGCTAATGGCATATTAGGTTGCATTAAGAGGAGCATTGCCAGCAGATCCAGAGAAATGATTATTCCCCTTCATTCGGCTCTTGTGAGGCCACATCTGAAGTATTGTGTTCAGTTCTGGGCGCCCCACTACAAAAAGGATGTGAACGCATTGGAGAGGGTCCAGCGGAGGGCAATGAAAACGATTACGGGGCTGGAGCATGTGACCTATGAGGAGAGGCTGAGGGAGTTGGGTCTGTTTAGTCTGCAGAAGCAAAGAGTGAGGGGGGATTTGATAGCAGCCTTCAACTTCCTGAAGGGAGCTTCCAAAGAGGATGGAGAAAGTCTGTTCTCAGTGGTGAGAGATGGCAGAACAAGGAACAATGGTCTCATGTTGTGGTGGGAGAGGTCCAGGTTGGATATTAGTAAAAACTATTTCACTAGGAGGGTGGTGAAGCACTGGAACAGGTTACTTAAGGAAGTAGTGGAGTCTCCATCTCTAGAGATTTTTTAAGTCTCGGCTTGACAAAGCCCTGGCTGGGTTGATTTACTTGGGATTGGTCCAGCCTTGGGCAGGGGGCTGAACTTGATGACCTTCTGAGGTCTTTTCCAGCTCTATGGTTCTATGATTCTATAAATGAGACTTAAGTTATGTACAGATATTTTGCTGGGCCTCTGTATCAGCGTGAATTTCAGCGCAAGTGAGAATTAGAACACATGCACGGTGGGGGCTCAATCGTGCATTGCCAAGGGATTGGACTGAATGACCAAGTGAGGTTTTTTCCCATCTGTAATTTCTATTATTATGTATGATGGAAAATCTTGGAAAGTATTGGTCTGCAGTGCCTGGCTAGATGCATATTATTATTATTATTATTATTACTCCGTATATTTGGGAGATTTCCCCCACCATAAACACTTGTGCACTGAGATTGGAACATAATCATTCAGAACTCCTTTTGACTCCCTGAATCATAGCCACCAGCTGAATTGACCAATCTTTCACTTCCATTAATGTTAAACTTCTTGAAATACTTAAACAAGAAAAGAAAGACAGAAGTAGCTGTGGACTCTTTGTAAGGTGAGTATTTGTAAATCTTAAACACTTCACATTTAGCACAGTCCTACTCCAATTTCTCTTTGGGGACCACAAGCTCCTACTCAGTGCCCAATTTCCAGTTTCATTTCACCCCCTTTACATACCTCCAATAGAACTGAATCCTGGGGTGACGGGATCTTAATTTAATGGGGCAGAGTACTCCATGTAGTGCAGACTTGGCAGAGTGACTCTCTGCTACCCTCCTCTTTCACTTTGCAGTACCAGTTTAGAGTCAAATTCCAGGGAGGGGTGGCATGGCCTGATCATTGCTTTACCATGGCTATTCTTGGAGGTCACAACAGTTCCAGTGGGGTTATTGTAGCCAAGCACATATTAGAACAACTTTGAGCCTGCTCTGCATTAAGCCAGGGGGCCAATCAGGCCAAGAATGTACAAAAGCATAAAGTGTCTAAAAGCTACCTTTGACCCACCCACATTGTTCCAGTATTAAGCAGAACATAAACAAAACTCAGAATAAGGGCATTTATTTCTATCTTTTCTCCAATCTGTGCGGTTCACTTAAATATTCATTTCCCTAGAAGCCTGGAAAAAGCCCATGTTCTGAGTGTGACAGTGTTATGGCTGTGAGCAGCACTAGTAAATTATAAATTTGTGCTAAAATGTAATCACTAGTAATTTGTACCAAGGGCAACAGGAGCAACTGACAAAACAACAGAGGGGTAGCCATGTTTGTCTGTTTCAGCAGAAACAATCAGGAGTCCTCGGCACCTTAAAGACTAACAAATTAGTTATATAATTTGGGGCTCCTAAGTTTATTTGGGCGTAAGCTTTTGTGGGCTGGAACCCACTTTATCAGATGCATGGAGTGGAAACTTCAGATTGGAAAGTACATATACACATGCAAAGGTGGGTGTGATGCACTGCTATGCAGAGGACCAGTTCAATCAGGGTGGATGTGATCCACTCCCAACATTGGATCAGAAAGTGTGAATAATATAAGAGGGAGAATTACTTTTGTAGTGAGCTATCTTACATCTGACAGTGGGTTCCAGCCCACAAAAGCTTATTCTCAAATAAATTTGTTAGTCTTCAAGTTACCACAGGACTCCTCATTGTTTTTGGTAAAACAAAACCTCATATTCAAAGGGTGTTCAATAAGGCATCACAAAAATACAAAACTGATCCATTTCAAACTTAAGTTCCTAAATCTGAATGTTTGCTACTAAGTTAGTCACCTGATTTTTGCTCTGAGCACTTGCAGCTTCATTAGCACATCCAAAAATCAGACTATTTAGGTGCTGAAATACAAAATAATGACTAGAACTTATGTTTACCCTTTCTCCTAATTTAGCAACAAAAGGGCATTCAATGAGGCTGAAAGACAATACATATAAAAGTGACAAAAGAAAACCCTTAAATGATAGATCATTAACCTGTGGGGCTCACTGCTGCAATGGATTCACAATAGAATTGGACATTTATGTGCCATGTCATGAGAACATTCTCAGTTACACTAGGTAAGCTAGTTTTAAAGTAGCCCTCTGATTTCTGGGCATATGCTATTTACTTCCTAATAGAGGCTGGAGGAAGGAAACTTCCCTCATGGGCAGGTTATTTCTTGTATGTCCACTGTGCTATTTCTGGACTCTGTCTCTGAAACATCTGCTACTTGCAACTCTGAGTCAGGTAACTGGAAGGAGAATTTAGGGCATGTCTACACTAGGAAATTATTTCAAAATAACTTATTTTTAAATAACTCCCAAAATAACTATTTCGAAATAGCGTGTCCACATTACAGGGAAGCCTCAAAATTAGTCCAAGGTAGGCTTTCTGAACATGAATGCGCTACCTCAACTTAGAGCCCCAGGAAGCACTGGGGAGTAATTACTTCGAATGATTCTGGGGAGTAGTTATTTTGAAATAGCAGCAGTGGAATGTCCACACTACCACTATTTCAAAATAACTATTTTGAAATGAGCATTATTCCTCATGGAAAGCAGGAGTAGTTATTTCGAAATAACAACTTTGGTAGTGTGGGTGCCCTGCTTGTTGTTTCAAAATAAGGGGAGTTATTGTGAAATAACTCCCTAGTGTAGACCAGGGCTTACTTACCTAGATCTAACCAGACTAATATGTTTTACTCTTCCCATAATTAAGAGATCAAAAGGCTGCTGAGTAATTTAAAGAAAACTTGCTCTGGCAGCAACGTTCCCTCCAATCTTTTCCATCCATGTGCAGAATACATTTTATGTGCACCAAGGCATGTGCAAATGTGCACCACCAGTAGAAACAAAAAACTTAGCTGAGCGCTCTGCTAATTGGTTGGGCAGCATTTGAATCTCTCCTGAATAGCTGCACAGCCTACAGGGAACATTGCCTGGCAGAAAGAAAGGGTATTTGGGATGAACTGAGAGTTGCTGGCCACGCTGTGTCAGTGAAAAGGCTGGCCATCTGATAGCGACACTCAGAGACAGAGGGAGAGACAGCAAGCAGTGTAAGCTGGTTCTCCCCACTCTAAGACGGGGAATAAGCCACAGTCAGGAAATATGGGTGTAGAATTCTGTTCTATTCACTGACCTCTCTAAGTGCTGTGTAACCTCTTGGACAAAATAAATCAGGCTTTATTCAGAAGTCAGTTTCTCTATTACTGGAAGCATATACTGTTACAGGCTTCCCAAGAGGAGCTCCAGCAGGGTCCAGCCCCACTTGGACGTGCTGGAATGGTATCAGAGTTAGTATCCAGGGGCTGTCATCCATGTCCAGGAATGAGTGGGAGACTTGTAGAATTTCATCCCAGGAGAAATGAAAGTCCTATGCGGGGTACATACTCTTGAGTATGGCTCCACTGCAATTAGACACTATGGCTACATCTACACAGCTTCCCTCTTCTGCAAAAGCCTATGCAAATGAAGTGCAGATTAGCATATTGCCTCACTTAATTTGCATAACTAATTAGGAGCCATTTTTGTGCAAGAGGTTTTTGCACAAAAAGGCACTGTTTACCTAGCACCTTTATGCACAAAACCTCCCTCTTGCGCAAGAGCCGTTCTTCCTCATTTTTTCAGGAAAAACGGCTCTTGCGCGAGAGGGGGATTTTGCGCAAAAATGGCCCTTAATTAATTATGCAAATGAAGTGCAGCACTATGCTAATCCATGCTTCATTTGCATACGCTTTTGTGGAAGAGGGAAGCTGTGTAGATGTAGCCAAAGACTCGCCCAAGCCAGGTGACTCAAGCTCACAGGGCTTGGCTAAGGGGCTGTTTAATTGTGGTGTAGATGTTGAGCTTGGCCTGGAGCCCAGGCTCTAGGACCCTGTGAGATGGGAGGGATTCCAGAGCTCAGGCTGAAGCTTGTCTCCAACATAGTTAAACAGCCCAGTAGCCCCATCCCTGCAAGCCTGGGCCGACCACGGGGGCCTAATTACAGTGTAGACATGCCCGTAGGGAGACCCTGAGAAGGAACAGTGGTGAAACTGGGCTGGTAATTATGACAATATTTCTGTATTATTTTTCTATCACCTTCTTAAAGCAAAATATTTATTTACCATTGCTCAGATTTTGGGCTTGAATAGTCTCTTGTTCCTTGTCATTTAACTATACTATGGTTCTCAGTAAGTTACATTATTTAATTTCCTAATTGTTGTTAGGGTTCCCTCCTTGAAATATATCTGTCATTACCTCTCAGCCTGATCCACCCATCCCAGGGAGGCTGTCACACTTAGCTATGGTTACAGCCACTGATACTTACAACTTGCCTGTGCTTTCGGACCCAGCTCCCTTGTGTTCTTCATAGTGGTGCTGCTCTAAATCTGCACGGTTCATTTCCATTGGCTTTGTCCACTCCCTGCAGGTTGGTAGAAATTTCAGGTTAAATTTCAGCTCAAAAATTCAAGAGAATGTAACATAAGAACATAAGTGGCTATACTGGGTCAGACCAAAGGTCCATCTAGCCCAGTAGCCTGTCTGCCGACAGTGGCCAGCACCAGGTGCCCCAGAGGGGGGTGGACCGAAGACAATGATCAAGCGATTTGTCTCCTGCCATCCTTCTCCATCCTCTGACAAACAGAGGCCAGGGACACCATCTCTATCCCCTGGCTAATAGCCTTTTATGGACCTAACCTCCATGAAATTATCTAGCTTCTCTTTAAACTCTGTTATAGTCCTAGCCTTCACAGCCTCCTCTGGCAAGGAGTTCCACAGGTTGACTACACGTTGTGTGAAGAAGAACTTTCTTTTATTAGTTTTAAACCTGCTACCCATTAATTTCATTTGGTGTCCTCTAGTTCTTCTATTATGGGAACTAATAAATAACTTTTCTTTATTCACCCTCTCCACACCACTCATGATTTTATATACCTCTATCATATCCCCCCTCAGTCTCCTCTTTTCTAAACTGAAAAGTCCCAGTCGTTTTAACCTCTCTTCATATGGGACCCGTTCCAAACCCCTAATCATTTTAGTTGCCCTTTTCTGAACCCTTTCCAAGGCCAAAATATCTTTTTTGAGGTGAGGAGACCACATCTGTACACAGTATTCAAGATGTGGGCGTACCATAGTTTTACACAGGGGCAGCAAGATATTCTGTCTTATTTTCTGTCCCTTTCTTAATAATTCCTAACATCCTATTTGCCTTTTTGACCGCCACTGCACACTGGTTGGAAGTTTTCAGAGAACTATCCACGATAACTCCAAGATCTCTTTCCTGATTTGTCGTAGCCAAATTAGCCCCCATCATACTGTAAGTATAGTTGGGGTTATTTTTTCCAATGTGCATTACTTTACACTTATCCACATTAAATTTCATTTGCCATTTTGTTGCCCAATCACTCAATTTGGTGAGATCTTTTTGAAGTTCTTCACAGTCTGCTTCTGTCTTGACTATCCTAAACAGTTTGGTATCATCTGCAAACTTTACCACCTCACTGCTTACCCCTTTATCCAGATCATTTATGAATAAGTTGAACAGGATTGGTCCCAGGACTGACCTTTGGGGGACACCACTAGTTACCCCTCTCCATTTTGAAAATTTATGGTTTATTCCTACCCTTTGTTTCCTGTCTTTTAACCAGTTCTCAATCCATGAAAGGACCTTCCCTCTTGTCCCATGACAATGTAATTTACACAAGAGCCTTTGGTGAGGGACCTTGTCAAGGGCTTTCTGAAAATCTAAGTATACTATATCTACTGGATCCCCCTTGTCTGCATGTTTGTTAACCCCTTCAAAGAACTCTAATAGATTAGTAAGACATGATTTCCCTTTACAGAAACCATGTTGACTTTTGTCCAACAAATTATGTTCTTCTACGTGCCTGACAATTTTATTCTTTACTGTTGTTTCGACTAATTTGCCCAGTACTGAAGTTAGACTTACCGGTCTGTAATTGCCAGGATCGCCTCTAGAGCCCTTTTTAAATATTGGTGTCACATTAGCTACCTTCCAATCATTAGGTACAGAAACCTATTTAAAGGATAGGTTACAAACCACAGATAATAGTTCAGCAATTTCCCATTTGAGTTCTTTGAGAACCCTTGGATGAATGCCATCCAGTCCCGGTGATTTGTTAACATTAAGTTTTTCTATTTGTTCCAAAACCACCTCTAATGACACTTCAATCCAGGACAGCTCCTCAGATTCATCACCCACAAAGGACGGTGCAGTTTTGGGAATCTCCCTAACGTCCTCAGCCATGAAGACTGAAGTAAAGAAATAATTTAGTTTCTCCACAATGGTTTTATCGTCCTTGATTGCTCCTTTTATATCTCAATCGTCTAGGGGACCCACTGGCTTTTTAGCAGGCTTCCTGCTTCTAATGTACTTAAAAAACATTTTGCTATTTCTTTTTGAGTTTTTGGCTAGCTGTTCCTCAAAATCTTTTTTTGCTTTTCTTATTACATTTTTACACTTGATTTGACAGTATTTATGTTCCTTTCTGTTTATCTCACTAGGATTGGACTTCCACTTCTTGAAAGATGCCTTTTTGTCCCTCACTGCTTCTTTTACATAGTGGTTAAGCCACGATGACTCTTTTTTAGGTCTCTTACTATGTTTTTTAATTTGGGGTATACATTTAAGTTGGGCCTCTATTATGGTGTCTTTAAAAAGTTTTCATGCAGCTTGCAGGGATTTGGCTCTAGTCACTGTGCCTTTTAATTTCTGTTTAACTAACCTCTTCATTTTTGTGTAATTCCCCTTTTTGAAATTAAATGCCAGAGTGCTGGACTGCTGAGGTGTTCTTCCCACCCCAAGAATGTTAAATGTTGTTATATTATGGTCATTATTCCCAAGCGGTCCTGTAATGGTTATCTCCTGGATCTGATCCTGCACTCCGGTCAGGACTAAATCGAGAATTGCCTCTCCCCTTGTGGGTTCCTCGACCAGCTGCTCCAAGAAGCAGTCATTTAAGCCATTGAGAAATTTTATCTCTGCTTCTCTTCCTGAGGTGACATGTACCCAGTCAATATGGGGATAATTAAAATCCCCCATTATTATAGAGTTCTTTATTTTGGTAGCCTCTCTAATCTCCCTCAGCATTTCTATGTCAGTGTCACTGTCCTGGTCAGGTGGTCGATAATATATCCCTACTGCTAAATTCTTATTATTGGAGCATGGAATTTCTATCCATAGCAATTCTATTGAACATGTTGATTCATTTAATATTTTTATTTCATTTGATTCTACATTATCTTTCACATACAGTGCCACTCCGCCACCCACACAACCTGCTCTAGCCTTCCGATATATTTTATATCCCGGTATGATTGTGTCCCACAGATTTTCCTCATTCCACCAGGTTTCAGTGATGCCTATTATGTCAATCTCCTCCTTTAATACGAGGTACTCTAGTTCACCCATCTTATTAGTCAGACTCCTAGCAGTTGTGTAGAAGCACTTTAAAAAATCGCCACTGTTTATTTGTCTGCCCTTCCGTGATGCATTGGATTCCTTTATATGCAGTTGTCTGTCTTCTCTGGCCCATGGTTTGTCCTCTCCCCTCCTCTCTTTCTGACTACAGCTTAGAGAATCTCTATCAATTGATTCTCCTCTAAGAGAAGTCTCCATCTGATTTATGCGCTTCTCAGCACCAATCGGCTTTCCCCCATCTCTTAGTTTAAAAACTGCTCTACGGCCTTTTTAATGTTCAGAGGAACCCTCTAAGAACCCTCCATTGCCAGCATCAATATCCCCTTGAAGTCCTTCTCCATAACAACCTTGTCTATTTTACTTCATTATTATTCCCCTCCAGGGATGTTATGGTGGGAAAATGGGCCAAGTGGATGTTCTTTTCTGCCTCCCACCACCTCCAACTCTTGGAGGTATTTGAGGTAAGAGATGCAACTTGCTCTTTCCTTGTCATACCTGTATAGCAAGAAACCTGGAGCAAAGTTTGGCGTTTTGATTACTCTGTTATAGAAATATTAGTGACTGAGGCCTAAGGGGCTTTTCCAGTAGTTGCAAGGTAAAACCCAGTTGTGAGGGGTCCTGAAGGAGAGAACAGTCCCTACATAGCTCCACTAAGCTAAGGGGAAAGGTAGATACGCTGAAGGGCAGGGATAGGGTCCAGCATGACCTAGATAAATTGGAGGATTGGGCCAAATGAAATCTGATGAGGTTCAAGAAGGACAAGTGTAGAGTCTTGTACTTGGGATGGAAGAATCCCAAGCATTGTTACAGGCTGGGGACCAAATGGCTAAGTAGCAGTTCAGTAGAAAAGTATCCGGGGATTACAGTGGACGAGAGGCTGGATATAAGTCAACAGTGTGCCCTTGTAGCCAAGAAGGCTAATGGCATATTAGGTTGCATTAAGAGGAGCATTGCCAGCAGATCCAGAGAAATGATTATTCCCCTTTATTCGGCTCTGGTGAGGCCACATCTGGAGTATTGTGTCCAGTTCTGGGCCCCCAACTACAGGAAGGATGTGGACGCATTGGGAGAGGGTCCAGTGGAGGCTGACCAAAATGATTAGGGGGCTGGAGAATTTGACCTATAAGGAGAGGCTGAGGGATTTGGGTTTGTTTAGTCTGCAGAAGAGAAGAGTGAGGGGGGATTTGATAGCAGCCTTCAACTTCCTGAAGGGAGCTTCCAAAGAGGATGGAGAAAGGCTGTTCACAGTAGTGACAGATTGCAGAACAAGGAGCAATGGTCTCAAGTTACAGTGGGGGAGGTCTAGGTTGGATATTAGGAAAAACTATTTCACTAGGAGGGTGGTGAAGTACTGGAATGGGTTACCTAAGGAGGTGGTGGAATCTCCATCCCTAGAGGTTTTTAATTCTCGGCTTGACAAAGCCCTGGCTGGGTTGATATAGTTGGGATTGGTCCTGCCTTGGGCAGGGGGCTGGACTTGATGACCTGCTGAGGTCTCTTCCAGCTCTATGATTCTATGACACCCAAAAGAAAATTATGATGAGAAGAGCATGAACAGCTGGCCAACACTAAGATAATGCCAAAGGTAAAAGAGGTGAAACTTTGAGGCTTATTTAGGGGTGGAGTATTGATTTGCCCATTGGGAGACGGGGGGCTCTCAGCAGGAGGAACTGGCCTAAAACACCACTTGGGTTGATGGACTTTTCACACATCTCAGCTACATTTTGCGTCGAAGGAAGGAAACGTAAACCCAGGCTAATTTTGAGCAAGTTTCATAATGGCTATCCTTACAGCTCTCTATATCCTCTCCTCTTGTGTATTCCAGAGTGAGCTGTCCTAACATACAACTGCTTCTGGGATCAAGAATTTGTTTCTGCCAGGCATGTGGCAATGTTATATAAAAGATGTGCCAGTTTTTGTTTGAGTAACTGAAATCACCTGTGATGACTGTACAGTTCTAGTAGCTTTTTTTCGCTTCCCAGGTGGGTCTCAATTGTCAGCATCTGCCACCATTGTTCTGATCTGGAGGCTTCGTGCTTCAAGCTCATTGTTATGTTGTTGTCTATGTACAGAGTGGGGATTTCATCCACCTGGATTCTACTTGGTAGAGAGCTTCAACAGAGATGTTCTCCAGAGACAGTCTGCAGCACACCTTTTTGGATAGTACTCCCCTCTCTCTCATGTAGATGGCTTCTTGCTATATTGTGATTTTACATTTTCACAGCACAGTACAAAAATGTACTAATTAATTCACAAATATTTAACAATTAGTGCTAACTATTGGAGAAGTTGGCCCAGTGGACTGATAGTCTGGAGAGAAGAGTTTCATGGACTCTATGCATGTCTCTGGCTCTGACTTGTTTAACTTCTGTCTGTTTCTATCTGTAAATGAGGATAATGTTTTCATTATTGTATCCTTTCCATAATGCTTCAAGATCTACAGATGCACAATGGTACAGAAAAGCTAGGATTTATTATGAGTAAAAAATGACTCCTCACAACAGCCTTACGGGAAAGGCAGGAGCATTTAATATTTCCCAGATTCCACTGGGGAAATTGACACAGAGAAGTGGAGACATTCCCCGACCCACAAAGTAAGACAATGGCCAGATACAGTAGAAAGAAATAGTGCTAATATTTTTTTTGTGCTCAGTTCCTGCAACCTAACTTACCTTTCTCATGTCTGGAAAGAATAATGTGGGATGCCACCAATGTTCATCCCACAGTCTCTGAAGATATCTAGATCTCTTTCCAGCACCCAGCATCCCAACATTTAGCTTCCCCTCACTGCTGTAGAAGCATTTGTAGTTCTTATTTATAATGTGCCCCCATTTTATGTACTTCTTTTGGATCAAAGTGCTTCTTCTGTCCCCTGCTGCAAGTGCAATCATTATTAGGCCCGATTGCTTATAACTAGGACCCTCAACTATACAGGCCTTTGAATACCAGTTTTAGTTTTTTCTTTTATATAATTGGTCTCTATGAGACAACAGTAGACGCTCCCATTAGTTAAATGAATTTTCACACAAATTGACTTTCTTCCTTTGTGAAACCCATATATTTGTAAACTATTGAACAAACAAAAATAGATTCTCTTCAGTTCTCCCTTCACCATGCAGTGTTGTCACACTTGTTAAATGAATAATACTTAGGCTATGTCTACACTATGAGTTTTTCCACAAGAGGCAATGCAAATGAAGCATGGATTAGCATTTTCTCATGCTTCATTTGCATACTCTTTCATTCCATTTTTGCTCTAGGGGTTTTTGTGCTAAAACAGGCAGTGTGGCCGTGGCTGTTTTGCGCAAAAAACCCTTTTTCCTCAAGATCCTTATGCCTGTCCTGGAGAGGAATGCTTTGAATTCCTAATTTTTCAGCCCAGATTAACAATTTTTCATACAAATGCTCTTATTTTTAAATGCTGACATTTTTCAATAACTAATGAACAAAACCTGCTGTCAAATTATATATCTGTGAAACTAGTACTTGTCTGGTGGGTGGAAATGATTATTGTTCTTTTTAGCATTTCCCAATTCTGTTCTATTTCCCTTGTGTGGCCCGTAGGGGGTGCTATTGGAATATTGTGTGTTAGCTCTTCCTTGACACTTCTACCTATTGCATAAGGAAATCAAAACAGTCCTGTTTTTATATTAGCACTTGCATTTTGTTGTTTGCATTGTGAGTGATAAAAGTTGAATTCTAAATACATGTTAATAGCATTCCTCTCCAACAATATATAAAGCAACTGGTAGAATGTCCAAATTCTCCATTGCAGTAACCCTAATTTAGAAATAGTTATGATTAGAAAAGAGCCAAGTCTAATCAGTTGTGGTATGCATGGGAAAAGTTCAGGATAAGTGTATAAGTATTAAAAAAAAAAATCCCATTGCTGTTTGTGCTTGCAGTGTGTAGGATCACATCAGCATTTTGGATCATAGTCCCCCAAGAGGGAAAACAAAGAAGTGTGGAGCTGATGCAGAGTGGGGAGAGGAGTGAAACAAGTAGACTGGAAATGAAGGGAAAAGACAAAAACCTCTTACCTGTGACTGAGTCCTACTTCTGGGAAAGGTTTGGTTCGGTCTTGGTTATATCCCTATTGCCTGTGATTTCACCACAACCTGCAGTCTGAGGAGGTCAGACCTGGTCAGCATACATAGGGGCAGACGGCCCAGGAGACTGCCTAAGATGCTGCAAGTCGTCATCTGGAATTCAATAGGTAGCATGCTTGCCTCTGCTAGTACTGATTCAATGACCCAGCATAATGCTAGAGGTCACTATTCTGCCAGAAGGGTGACTAATAAAATAGAGGCTTTGACCGCTTGTCATTAAAAATCCTGTGATACTTTTCACAATAGAAGAGGTGTTTCCCCAAATGTCCTAGCCAAATTCTAGCATGGCATTCTGCTTATCTTTGAAGTGTAAACTGGAGATGGCATTTACTTTAACAGTTTAGGACAGGAAGCTAAGTAGTGTTGCTCTGGCTTTTCAAATAGCTGATATGCTCTAATCCAATTAGAGCTGCATTTCAATAGCAGATGGAAGGATTTATGTAAAAGTTTGCAAAGGACTTTGGGAAAAAAGTTGCTAAATAATAAATGTAAAATAATTTTATTTCATATCTTTGTTGTGTCTGAAGTCACCAGTAGCAAAATGAAAGCAATGGGTGCCTGCATTTCTTTATGAAATATCTGTTTTATCTGTAGTAAACACAAAGATGGCTTTGAACTGTTTTGATTCATAGCCTTTTTCTTTTCATGGATTCTCCTCCCATTGTCCTTAAATTAGCTGGCTCATGAAGCATTTGACCTATGCTGCAGATGGCTGGAAAATAATAATAATAAATAATTAATAAATAGGTGTAAGCTCAATACACAGAAGATGGGAGAGTCTATTAAAGCTCTCAGCTTGAGAGCTTGGGCCTGGAGCTCAAACTGCATGGTTTTAGTTATAGAAGTCCCTGATTCAATCACCAGTGGCAGCCAAGATGGCAGCTATTACATAAGCGGGGGCTCTAACAAATTTTGTCAAAAAATTTCATAAACAAGACAAGTTTCTCATCTACAGAAAGGGAAACAGAAGCACAAGCTGGCTGGCTCATTTGCTAATGGTCATTCAGTACAGGTCAGTGGCAGGACCAGGCTTAGAACCCACATCTCTGTACTTGCAAGCCTAGCAACTACATTAGATTGCCTCTGCCAGGTGTGGAGAGAAATGCTCCTGTGTCTGCAGTGATGCCTGTAATGCCAGCTGGTGTCACAGACAGGGAGAGAATTGTGATTGTCCAAGTGAAGGGACAGAAACTGCTTGCTGTGGGATTGTTTTTCTTGATTGACAACAGGCAGTGTACAGGAAGTGATCTGCTATGAGTAGCAGCCAGTCCAGGTTTTATATTTACCAGAAACACTTGTATTATTTTTTAAAATGGCAAATAATCACAGACATACCTCTGGCATCATAAACTTGTGGGTGGGGGGCAGAGGGAATTTCCCAAATCCTGTCAGGGTTTAGGTAATTTGATTCATTTCAATCAACTGCTTAAAGAATAAAGAGGTGCTGTCTCTCTCTTTGGACCAATTCATCCTTTATACTGCGCTGAGTGAGGAGAATTTTTTCTATGGTTTTGTTTTTTGAGTAGCAGCTTCCTCCTAAACTGTGCCAACCACAAAGGCTGATTTAGCAGATGTCGAATGACTCCGATTAAATCTGCCAATTACAGTGAAGGCAGCAAAACATAACTATTGATTGGGAGGGGGCATGTGACTGCCCTGTGCATTACCTCTGGATCTAAAACAGAGGTTTATAAACTGTGGTGCCCCTATGGGGTGTGGAGGAGTGATGCCAGCTGGCATGGGCCCACCCCCGCAGGGTGGGGATCAGGGCGGAAGCCCCACTTCCACCCCCTGACTCACTGGGCTTGGATACTGTTGCTAAATGGAAAGCAGGGAAAGCCCTTCTGCAGTGTGCAGGGAGCAGTTTCCCCTGGAGAGAGCCCTGCTACAGGAATGGGAGAGCAGACTGGCCCCTGGGTGGGAATAGGCACAGGGTGATCTGCAAAGCAGGCAGCAGGAAGCACTGGGACTCGAGTTAGGTGGAGAAGCAACCCATATAGCAGTGGGGCAGAGGCAGGGGGCTCAGCCTCCAGCTGGCTGACCTGCTGCTTCCTTCCTCCCTATGCTTCATGGACAAAAGATGAATGCCACTGCCAGGAGGAGTCACTGCCTCCTCACTGTTACCTGAGACCTTGCCCACCCTTACTGCCGTATGGGGCAGAGTCTGCAGCAGCCTCTCTGGATGGGCCCCTCCCCAACCTTTAGCTGTCGCTAAATGGAAGACAGAAATATGGGGTGGGGACATGTGTGATCTCATGTGCCCTCCCTACACTCGCCTCTGCACCAAAAGTTTAAAAAATTTCTGGAATTTAGGCCTTTTGTGATTTCATACATGTCTGAATGAGAGAGGGGCCCAAGTTGCAGAAACAGATTTAAACTTCCCTTGAAATCGGGGCTGAGAATCCAGCTTCTAGGTGTGGTCTATTATGCAAAGAGATTCCAGCTGTAAAATTGGTGTGCCTGGGCCTGGAGTTTTCTTTCAGGTTCTGCTGGAAACTAACCGTTACTATTTTGCTCAATGATATTTATACACCTAAACTAAGCTAATCAATTCACCATGTAATGCACTGCTTTCAAAGTCTGTAAGGGCTGTTGCATGCACTAGAGCCCGCAGTTGCTGGGAGATGTATGCCCTGGGTGAGCGCTGGAGACAGAAGGTCTTTGGTGTCACCCTTTGCTATGTGCTTGAGATACCCATTCTATATCTCCCAACAGTTCTATGCTCAGGTTTGTGTTAATCCTTCCATGTAACACTGCTGCCTGTGCAGCTTGTGATAAAGCAGTGAAATTAAATCATTGCTCTGTGTGTTCAAGATACAGTACAGTATGTAAACTATATTATAATAAAACTCCACCCCATAATGGTCCTAAACAAGAAGAATTGCCACAAACCTCTATCCCTTGTCTACCATGGTGTTGCTTGAGCTATAAATAAGAGCAAAATTTATTAAAAGGGATAATCTTAACTACAATTCTTATACATTTTGTAAACTTAACCATAAGTTCTTTAGAGCAAGGACTGTGTGTTTGTGCAGCACTTAGTAAAATAGTGTCTCAGTCCTGCTTTGGCCAGGATAAATAATCTCTCATATTAATTAATTCTGATTTTTCATGATGATTTACATGGCTTTGAGATTGTTTATATTGCTGACCTGATCTAACTGAAAGCTGTTTCATCTACTTGACCCCAGCCTTAACACTGAATTCCTTTAGCAAAAGCTAGTATGAGCACATGGACTCCTTTCACAAATCTGCATAGCCCTTGAATGATGAAAATAACACCTCTGAATTTCCACATGTAGTGATCAAAGACTGTAGCTTAATGGAGAAATTTCCTATTTTGTATTCCACCTGCTGTAAGTTCAACTTATTTTAAGGCTGATTTTTTTTTTTTTTTAAATCAGTCACTAGCTAGCACAAGGAAAATGCCTAGTAGCTTCCCAAATATCTTGTCCTTCACTTTCTGCTCCTGAATTTAAGACAGCCTCCATTCCTTGCCACCCTTCCTCCATGCCTATCTCACCCAGATAAAAAACAATACAGCTTCTCTTCTGCCCTGCTGCTGTTCTTTCTCCCACATGACCCTGTCTCCTTTCAGCTTCCTACTTCTCCCACATTCACTCAGTCTGGAGTCTCACCCTAAGCTTGTCCCTGTCTTCTTGCTGCTTCAATTGTCTGCTTGCAGACTGGTCCTGTAAACAAGCAGGCAAGAGAAATGTTCATGTCCAGTTAAGCAGGGAATGATTTTCCACCAGTGCTACTCTAGATTAATTGTTATAATTTTTTTAAAGCCAAGCAAGAACCTGCTCTAAAACATTTCTCACTTGCAACCATGCTAGAAATGCTTAGTGAGCTATTTAAATAGACATATGCACACTCCCTTCCAATTTAGGGCTCCCACATACTTGTTGATGAGCCCCAGGACTACAGCCATGTTACCTCTAATTATGTCTTGTTGACTAGCTAAACTTGGCCATTTAAACAGTTCCCCTAGAGATGTGCTGGAGGGAAATCTCAGACACCTGGAGTCTCCCAATTAAAATTGTGTTGCCAAACTGAAAGAAGGGTTTGGCTGATTACTCTGCCCCAGGGAAGTCTAAACTCCTAGTCTCTCAAAATGCTGCCAAATTTTCCCTGCTGGATAGGTCTTATTTTGGGGCTTGTGCAAATTTTTTTGAATCTTTTTTGTTTGCCTTAGTGCAATTCAACCCATTACAAACTGTCAGGTGAGTATTTTCCAATCTTGTCCTGGGAGAAAACAAAGAATTCTCCAATCATTGCAAATGACACTGCAGTCTATGTTCAAAGGACCTGATGCCTTATACTAGGCTGCTTTATGCCACTTTGGCAGCATAAAGGATCATTGAGTGAATGTGTCCATCTCCCCATGTCTCCCACCAGTTTATAACAGGCATCAGGGCTCTATGCTAGGTCTGCACTCAGCCCTCAGTGTGTGGGACAGGGTAGGCAGGAGACAGTGATCATGGAGGTGGAAGGCAGAGAATGGTCCAAGATATGACCAGAATGCATTGGTTTAAGAATGTCCTCTGCTTCTCTGGTTGCTCTAACTGGAAGCCCACCTGACCCAAATATGGGGAGAGACAAAGTAGTTTAACACTGCCTTTGCCTCTCCCTATTCCCGTACCTAAGAATATATTCCGCACACACCCATCTTTGCTCTTTTACTTCCTAAGGATAATATCTCCAGCCAAGTGCACATTTATAACTGATTGTTTGCTGTATGATATTTCTTCATTCTTGGCAACTTGCCACTGATTTACCCATTTCAAAGGTGGTTGCTCTCGCTGACTGCATCTTTACAAAGCTGAATTGTCCCTTTTCTGGTTTTTTCCTTTTTAAAAATATTAAAAGACTTTTGAATCAAATATTACTTATGGAGAATATGTTTGTCTTTGGAGCATTTACTCTTCTTTATTAACTGAGTAAGTAAAATCAACTATTGTAAATATAAATAAAGCCCTCTGCTGAGCATCTGATTTCCAATACACCAGATAAGAAATATTTCAAATACAATATATTTACACTACACAAATGTTGCCTGTGTTTTGCCTGATATATCTATAGTCATTTAACCCACAAACAATTTATCATTCATAATTAATATTCATTTCAGACATTTAATTACCAGTATTACCGAGGGGGGAATAGATCAGTTTCCCAGTATTAAATAATTTTTGCCAATTTGTACTGCTCTGCTTGCTGCTTTGCAGATTTCCCAGTTGCTTCATCTCTTCTGCATCCACAGTCAGACACAGGGGGAATTGGAGCAGCTCAAAATCAATAGATCAGCAGCTAGAGCGAGCAGTAATATGTGAACTTGCTGTGGAACCAGGCATTTCACATGGAAGATCTATAAGACTTGATATATTCAATCATATTTTCCCATGATACACTTTCCCACTGAAACACCAGATATTTGCACAAATATATTATTCACAAACATTGCATAAATGTTAAATGCTATTAGGGAAGTACCTTCCCCTCACCATGATCTTGTCCAGCCAAACTGACACCTGTATGTTAATATCACATTGCATGCTCTTTATCATACTGCTTTATAATACCATCTCACAGCAAGTCAGTATTGTTTTACATTAGAGCAATAATCTCCAAACAGAGTGATACAAGTCAGTGGTCAATTCAACTCCAAATCTGAAACCAAGAACAGTTGATTTTTTGGGGGGAGGGAGAGATTGTACTTTTCTTTAACAAGAACTGAAAACTATTCCTGCTTGAAGAGTTTGTTTCTATTTAAAAATATACCTTAATGAAATTTTATAAGATGGTTTGTCTATAACGAGGAAGTAATTACATTTCAGAAAGTGAATTCAGTGATGATGGATTTGCTGGGTTGATAGCATGGGAAACCAAAGGCCTGTAAAACAGGAACCTGTGTGCGCTTCTGAAGGCAGAAAACTATTATTCTGAGAAGTTAGTGTGTGATACTGACACTGTCTTACTCGGCAGATCAGTTTAGGGGGTTTATTTGGTGCCATATCTGATGTAAGAGACCAAAAAAACCAATCAGACATCTTTTGCTGCTTTTTACTCCAGCCGCACCATAGAACCAGTAGTGCTTCAGCAGAAGCAAACCTGTCAGGTGCTGAGTTTGACTCTTCGCACCTCAGCATTGCCAGCTCTGGCAATTCTGGATGGTGCTGGAGTCTGCTCTGGCAACATGGCCAGAAGCACCAACCCTCTTAAGTATTTCAGTTCTTTGTTTGTCTTCCCCAATCACCCCACTCCTGGCGCAACTCAGAATGGCTCTGTTCCCTCCCCTCTTGAGCAATATAGAGAGGATGTCAGATGTGCTCCTCCCACTCCCCCTTGCAACACCAGGAAAGGCAGGGAAAGGTGAAGAGCCTCTGGAGCCACTGCCTTCCCCCAGCTTGTGAAGGGGTTATGGACCCTGGTGCATCCCTTTCCCCTGCCCCAGGCCTGGGAGACAGGGTAAGGAATTTCAAGAGGAGCAGAGGTGAGGCTGGATGGGTGTGGAACTGCAGTGGGGAGGGGCAAGGCAGAGCAGAACCACTGAAGAGTGGGGGAGGGGCATAACTGAGGAAGGGGCACGGTGGCAGAACTGGTATGACAGCATAGCTAGGAGGCTAGGGGCCAGAATGAATGGCTGGGCAGGGAACAGGCAACCGGGAGTGAGAGCTTCTGCAGAGGGTGCACAATCACCACGTCCAGTACATGAGTGTGTGGGAGTGGGCAATGTTCAGTGCGTCTCTCTGTGCTGGGAAATGGGCAGGGGGAGTTCACCTCTCATGAGGCAGACCAAAAAACAATGATGCACCTGTTTGTCCCAGTTGCCTGCCTCCTTGGACAGAGCAGCCAATCAGAGCCTAAGCCAGCAGCCCTGGTGTAATCTCACATCTCCAGCAGGGCTGCAAGGTCTGTGTGCCATTTTTCTGCAATTTCCTTTTCTGATGATCGGGGCTGCTATGGGACCAGAATGGAAGAGAACTACAGTGTCTTCTCTACCTTCCCTCCAGGTGGTTTGAAGCTGACAGAAGAGAAAGAAGGAGGCAGAGGTGCCCACTTTCCTCAGTCGCTGTGTCCAGATGATTGAAAAAGGTGAGGAGCGAATGGGGATAGGCTGAAGGGTGGGACAAGATTGGACAGAGGAAGGAGAGAGGCTGGTGGCAGGGGGAGGGAGGCACAGGGACACTGAAGTAAGATCCCCAAGGGTACGTCTACACTGCACGGCTATCCCGAAATAGCTACCCCACATCTACACAAGCTGCCCATTATTTCAAAATATTTTTCAAAATAATGGGCGCACCATTTCGCCATCCTGATAAACCTTGTTGCATGAGGGTTAAGGGATGGCTCGAAATAGCACGTTATTTCGAACTTTGTGTTGTGAAGATGTGCCAAATTTCAAAATAAGCTATTTCGAAATAGATTTTAAATAAGATACGCAATTTGTATAGAGCAGATTGTGTATCTTATGAGTGGAAAGTACTGTGTAGATGGACCCTAAGTCTTTTACCCAAACCTAACACCCACCTTCCAGCTACACCTTCACCTGGCTCTGCTAAATTCCATGTGGCCCCTCCTACTAAGAATTTACCCCCATTATATTCCCCTAATGCCTTCAAGCCTTCTCCCCCATTCTGGCTATGTCTACACAGCAACATTATTTCGCAATAAGTAGGTTATTTCGAAATAACATAGTCTGCATTTACGCAGTTGGCAGTTATTTTGACATAATGTCGAAATACTGTCAAGCTGGAGGACTTCTTACTCTGACTCCTGTAACCCTCATTGTATGAGGAGTAAGGGAAGTTGGAGGAAGAGTGCTCTATTTTGAGATAAGTGCTCTGTAGACAGCACCAAAACTTGAAATAAGCTATTTCAAAATACTCTACGCAACTGAAATAGCTCAATTTGCGTAGCTTATTTCGAGTTAAGCCCTGCTGTGTAGACGTTCCCTATGAGAGGAGCATGGCATTATTGCCTGCCTGCCCCACCCCAGGTTCCACTGTTGTAGGGGGTCTCTGGGAGAGATCATCTTGGGTGTGAAATGTCACACGTAGAGCCGAGACACAGAACTTGGGAACAATGCTGAGGAGACCTGAATTTAATTTGTTTCTCAATATTTCAGCACAGCTTGAGGAATTGCAGCAATATATAGGGTGTATGAGAGAGATGAGGTTAACTTTCCTTTTAAATTTTGAAGTGCTTTATTTGTAAAAGTCTGCTTTTCATAACGTGTTTGTGAAATGAAACTCAGCTTCTCCAGTGGCCTATTTAAGACATTTCACTCTTCTTATTCAATTAAATAATCCTTTCTGTCCTGTTGTTTTTCAGTGACTAGATGTCTCACTTAGTCCCATCTGGATACAGCATAGTATTTAAATTTAAATATATAGTTTTAAAGCTAAGTAGAATTGATTCTCTTTTCATGGCTATGTTACATCTTTTAATCTTTTGACAAGTATAATATGTGATGCATATGGTTCTTTATACTCTGTAGAAACAAATATGAGTTCATGCTAATATAATAAATATAAATTTCATACAATGTTTTATCAATGTTTCTATAATATAAAGTTTTCAGTGGTTTATCTGCCATTTTAAATTATGCCCTCTTTACAAGACTAAAAAGTTGTCAGACCATATGTAGTTGTAAAATTAAAAATGGAATAATTTTCAAGTTATTTAATAAATAGATAATTTATTTTAATGTTGCCCTTTTTTCCTGTTTTGCAAATTTTCTGTGAACTGAAAGTTTGTGGAGGAATTTGTTAGGAATTGTTCAAAGAATATTTTTGTGAACATATTTTAGCCAATAACTTGTAGGTGAACCATTTGCTTCAGTTGTTTCTTAAGTTATTTGTAGTGGATATGAGTGATCACACAAATCACACGGTGGTTATTTCCGCTAGTTCATTGAAAGATTTCAACTTTTATAAAGAGAAGGGAAATCCAATTGATTTTAGAAGAGTTACAACATGCTTACTTTGAGTGTCAGTTTCCATGCAAACACATTCACATGAGTATTCATGACAATTTAATTTATGCAAACATTCTTGTGAACAAAACTCACTCATGTGAATATTTGAGATAAAAAAATTAAAAGGGTTATGGGTATTGCTGAAGAAAATTTGTGCTTTTAATCTAATGAGTGTTTATGCACACTTTTACAATATTTCACTCACTTTTGTCTCAGAGGATCAGAACTATGACATTTAGTGCTTTTTAGGATTTTTTTTCACAGCAGAGTAATTAGGAAAAAAAAGCACTGGATATCAGGTCTTGTTGACTTTTTTCTTAATATTGTATATTCTGTACATTTTTTCAACTTTATTGCTCTATAGAATCTGAATCTGCAAGGTTAAAGGACCTTCAGAGAATGAATGTTGGCTCTTTGGTTAAAAATGAATACTGCAGATGTAGGAAAGTTAATATTTGGAACTCAGTCTACATCTGACTGGAGACTCTAGCTATTTGGGAAGCAAAGTTTTGCTCTCTTTGTAATAAAACAGAAATATAAAAATAATTCAGAATATGATTATAAGAAAGCAGTTCAAATTCTCCTTCAGCCCCTTGTTCTGGAAAAAAGCAGCTTCTGTATGTGCATGCCCTTCCACTGAACTTGGAAAGTTTAAACCCTGACAATTGGTCTCAGTAAATCTTAACGTCCACAGTGAGAGAGACAGAGCAAGACAATTAAGTAACTGGATTCCAGATCAGGTAGTGCATTAGAGATTGTAATTAACACATTGAACAGCACTAGGAAATGAGTAGGTAGCCCCTGCAGATAATGGAGAGCTATTATTGTATGTTCATAACAGCTTGCCCAATTTAAATGATGAACACTAGTGCATAATCTGCATACAGTAGTCCTACACCACACTGCAATAATCCAGTCTTCAAGTTAAGAAGGAATGGCCAGCTATAGTGAGTTCTATATCAGAGAGGGATGTCTGGAGGCTCCGAGCCAATTATATGTGGGGAAAAAAGGCCTTGTGTGCCACAGTCACCAGAGAATCCAGAAGCAGCAACGGATCCAACATGACTCAAAGACAAGAGTCAGACATACACCTCAAATAAATACATGGATAAAACCCTTCATGCTCAAGGGGATAAGCTAAATAAGAAATGGGCTAGGAAGACATATTCTCCATAGAAGGTCATTCTCGTACCATCTTCTGAACCATCTGGTTTTGGAAACTATTGTAAACAATAGATGGAGCCACTTCTAAGCTGACAGCCAATGTTCTCTGAGTAAATATAATACTTTGACTTGTGTAAATTCCATGTTTTCGTGATTTAAATCTAAATCTTGGTGTAGTGTATCCTTTGCCCTTGCTGTTAGATGTTCACTCTGTATGATATTGAGATGTTTTCTGCCTTTGCTTGGGAAAGGAAAAGATGAGGATAAAGGCTTTCCCCCCCACCCCCACCCCTTAGCTGTGAGTGACACTACAATTCAAGGGGTTTTGGCACAGTAATGCCCCAGTGACCTCTTGCTAACACCCAGTCTATACTGATCCTTTCCAGTGCTGCTTCATGCATGCACATAGCCCATGGTGATTCTTTCCTGGCTCTCCAACCTGTTCCTTGTGCCACCCTAGAGTTCTCTTCCTGGTCCTCTCACTATCTTGCCAGCTTCCCATCTTCTCACCTGTCCATTTCTAATGCACTTTCTGGCTCTTCTCATCATTTTCAGCCCTGACACCTTTCCCCCATGCTCCCTGATTTTCCCACAATTGTCATGCTTCTTTGGGACACCGGTACTGTCCATTTTAGAATGGACTAATGCCACCCCCGGTCCTCTTTGACACTCCATTGGTCCTTTGTGCAAGTCTCAGTCACCTTTGCACACCTCTTTGTCAGTTGCAACTGACAAAGTGAGCTCCAGCGCATGAAAGCTCTTATGTCCTAATAAATGTGATAGACTCCAAGGTCCTTGTTGTTTTTTCTGAAACAGACTAACTCTCTGAAATTAATGACTAGTCCTGTGGTACCTTAGAGGCTAACAAAAATATACATAGTATTGTGAGCTTTTGTTGGCAAAACCCATTTCATCAGATTTTATAACAGAAAAAGAAGGGGGAAAAAATAGGTACCTAGCAAATTCTGTTGTAAATTCTGGGTTCCTGTCATTTCCATTTGCTCATCTGATGAAGTGGGTTTTGCCCACGAAAGCTCATGATACTATATGTATTTTTGTTAGTCCCTAAGGTGCCACAGGACTACTCATTGTTTTTTAAAGTTACAGACTAACATGTCTACCCTTCCAAATCTCTAAAATTAGTTAATCTGATGAGGAAATACATCTAGGTCAGTGATGGTTCCCAAAAGGAGTAGTTTAATTTCTGTACTTGCATGTCTATTAAGGTAGAAGCAGTTCAACAACTAGTTTTAGAAACAAAATAATCCATATTTTCAGAGAAGGATGTTAAAAATGCTGAGTGATAAGGATGCAAATGGGTTTGTTTCAACATATCTAAGGCTGTTCAGTTTGTAAAGGACTAAGGAAATGTTACAGAAGTATGTAAAATATTGTAGAAAAGGTCAACTTTTTGCATACTTATCCTGTTCTATTAATACAAGAACAAAAATCTCACCCAGATGCTCTTTGGGACCCAAAACTTGAAATTATCTCTGATTTTTTAATTTCTACAAATTATCAAGAGTCATATCGGTTTTTATTTTTCTCTTTCAAAAATGATGGGTTAGTTCTGTGGCACCTCTGGTGAAACCACTATGTCACCTTTAACCCCTGGGGCTCATTCAGTGCATGACTGGGGGTGTGGCTCTGTTTTTAGGTAGCAGGTAGGAATGCTGATGGCTTCTCATGGCATTTGGACCACAGCGGGCTCCTTCCTGTCTGATAGCCAGCTGCTTGCACATAAGCTGCCTCTTTTGCTGAGTTCCTGGGCATCTATCTTTCATTTGTATTATAGTTTTATACTGCTGCCTTTTACTGTAGTATCTGATCACCTTGTATGTAAATCAGTAACCAATAGCAAAGTCCCTAGTAGACTTTCTGGAGTGCCCTTTGGTGTCAATGAAAGGGGGGAATGGATGGGTAATACAGTGGCATTATTGTTTTTGTTTGGGGGGGGGGAGGAGGGCTGGGCAGCCATACAGGGATGTTATTGATGAAACCTGTTTTAGCAGAATAAGTGTTGTGTCTAAAAGAGAAATCAAGGTTTTCTGAGCATGACTGAAACAGGTTAAATTTGGCGAGGGAAAAAATTTCATTGGCCCTCAGAAAAACACCAGAGTCAGCTCAGGATACCTTTACATTTCAATGGGTAACTTATTTAAAACAGGAAATACTTTTCTACCCAACATATAATTAATCAATAGAAGTCACTACCATACCAATCAGTGAAGGAAATAGTTTGGTGAGATTTGAAAGAGATTGTGAGAACACTAGCTGGGATCCTGTAGTCTTTCAGATGTTTATCTGCCAGTATTAGGGCATAAACTGATCTCTGGTTAGAGAGAAGCAAGAAATTTCTGTTTACCATTTAAGTTTCATGATTTCCTATGAAGCATCCAGTATTGATCGGTGCTGGAAACTTGATAGTGGATTATAAGGACCACAAAAGGTTCCAGCATGGCCATTCTTATGTGATAACATAGATTTGTTCTACCAGCAGGTTAGGTTTGCACCACTTATCCATTCCTTTTACTACTATTGTCAAAGAGTGACTTAATATTCTGATGGTTTTGTATTCTTATTGCAAATTTTGCCTTTAGAAAGGATTCATGTTTTGCCATTTTCTGTTCTTGTTACAATGTTTGTTATGCGAATGAGATATCATAATTTTAATGCCCAGGATAGTCTATGAAAGACTATAAACGCTTAATAGACTCATAAACACAGACTTTAACCTTTTTAAATTTTGTATTCTGATAGGCTACTCGTTCCACTTCATCCCTACAGGTTACCAAGGTTGTAAACAGGAAGAATGGGAATGGCTAGTGAATCAAACAGCAGAAATACTGAAAAGGTCAAAGTGGTTCAGTTTACTATTATTTTCCTTGGAATAAATGACGCAATACAATTCTGATACCACATTCTTGTGACTTAGATTGTGGCAAGAAAAAATGGGACAACATAAATCTATTCTTAAGACAATTATTATAATGTGGAGGGAAACTAGAACATACTTAACTTATCCTTTTCCAGTGTTGTCATGGTTCTAGGTTTCTGTGCCTCCCTTTCATGGCTCGACATGTACTGAACATGCACAAGAAGCAGAGCTGCAATTTCTGAGTAAATACTTTATTTTTGGTTATGAAAAAGGGAATACTTTTCCCAGATGTTGTCTGAATAAAATCATTATTCAGCATCCTTTTATTCTACATAGCTTATTTCATATAAAATATCCAAGTATTTTTCAGTCAAAGATTTTTTTTTTAAATTATGTGGTGGAAACATACACAGTGAATTTGGTCCCCAGGTGGGCTCTAAATTGAAATAAACTGAAATTGGTACACAGTATGGCAAATAGACAAAATACCATATGTACCAGTCAATACAGACCTTTGTTTTCAATCATAAGTGAAGACTAAGGTACTGTAACAGGCACTGTTTTATTAAATTGGCTTTGAATTTCTACTGATGCTATTTTTGTCCAAAGAACAATTTCTGAAGCTGGCTAATATTACCCCTGTTTAGGAAAGAAAAGGCACTCATGCAACAGATCAAGAAGTGAATTTGCTAGTGAAGTCTCTTTGGAAATAAGGGGGACCATGGTCGGTAGACTGAGGGGGACAGAAGAAACAAACAATTCATCTCTGGTTTACTGTATGGTGAGTTTAATCTCTATATCTCTAAATACAAACAAAACTGTACTGTCAGATATGGGATAACAGGGAGCACAAGAAGATGAAAACACCATTTGGTTTGTGTATCAACAATAAATGAAAAATGGCAAATATTAAATATTCTTGAGTTATTGTAAACTTATGTCACTTACTGCACATCTTGTTTTACCAATGTATATTTAAAGAAATAGTCTCTCTTTCATACCTGCCCGTGCAACCTGATTCTAGTCTGAACATCACCTGTAGTTTCAGTTTTTGCATTCAAAACCTAAAGACAACTCTTTTCTAATTTCAGTACCAATGTGATTGAAGTAATTGCTGATTGTACAAGATATCTACCATTTTACACTGAAAACTCAAAAAAACCCACCCAACCCCATATTCAAGTTTGTGGCATCCTACTCCTGATAATTCTTTGAACCTGAACCCTTATTCTAAACCCGCTCCAGATAACAAACACCACAACCTCAACCCATCTTGTGAGCAATGTGGTTATCTCGTATTAATGCTGATAAAACCTTTAGCGAGGGAACAAACCAGGATGTGATCCAAAGTATGTATTTTTATACAAACCAATTTTATTACATTATACAATAATTTCATCACATTTCACTAAAGATCCCTTCTACTTATTGCCAAGTGGGTTCTGTGCTATTTGCCTGGCTGTCAAAGATGGAGTTAACTACTGTATTCTTTGAACATCCAAAACTCCCACTGAAGTTACTAGGACTTTGGGGAGTGCATATAATACAAGATTTGGACCCTATATGTACATGTTATCTTGCATGCTTGTTTAATTTGACTAATATTACCCATTATGGGATTTTTCTACTCTATTTAAAGGTATATCAATGGAAAGGGCGAGACTGCAATTTTGCTCAAGCAGAATTCCCATTGGTTAAAATTGCGCTTTCCTTTATAGAGATGTCCAATAATATTTTATAGGAATTAAATAGGCTTTCATTCCCTATAAAAGTCTATAGATATTTAGAACCTTTCTGTAGGTTTAGTGATCCACAAGAAATTTAAAAATCCACTTGAACAAGACACATATCTGTCAAAAATAGATCAAAATAGCAAACATATTTATAAAGTTTGAATGATGCAAATGGAAAGATGAATAATATAAAATGTGAAGTTTTTAGTCGTTAGCAATGGTGTTATAAGATCACTTAATTCTCAACAGGATTCTGAGATACCGAACTATGATTTATTTTAATTTTACTTTGTTGAAGTACTGTACCAGAACAAAAATATCACACAGTAAGATCCATTGGTTTTCCACAGTAATTGCACAGAATTTCTGTTTTGGAGTATGATTCCCAACACCTGCTGGTGGGCTTTCAATCTGGTTTAATTAGATCACAAGTTTCTAGATCTAGATGTGTAATAGAGACTGATCCTTTAATCCAGACAGAACTACAAGACCTTCCACGCTGCTCATATTACCTGCCGTTTGTCCTACATCTGAAATGGGAGGGTAGTTAAGAGTTAAGATTTAGTTATTTATCCTTCCATATTTTATGGTCCGTGAGATCTATGGGAGGGATGAAAGGGTGCTATTTTAAAGGCCAATGGTAAATATGAAAAACAAAACTTCCTGCTTTGGGACTAAAGGAAAAATAATTGTCAGATCTAAAATAGCAGAAATTGTACATTGGATAAATATTATTTGTTCTTGGGATGCAGAAGTCAAAGACTTGCATCATTAAGAAAACAATCTAATGGCAAAATAATAGTGACATTTTTGTCCCATAATAGTAATAAACAATGTCTCATAGTAGTAATGAACAATAATAAAAGCTGCTGTTTCTAGACTGACACTTATTTTTTGAAATATTTTTGAGCATTTCAAAATGTACTTTCACACAGCTCAGCTTTTAAGTGCTGTTTTCATGCTGCTGCGTCCTGTCACTTTCTGACGCACAATAGACCAGGAATAGTACAGGACTCCAGGGCTAGAAGCATGGAGCATAAGAAGGGGTCAGTGTGAACAAAATGTATCAATAGCTTCTTAGCTGGTTGTTGACCGGCATTAAACAACAGTAAATATTCCTCCTTTCTTTTCTACCCCTTTCCAAAAGATTGACAATTTTAAGCAGGAGTCTGATTTTGCAAACAATGTACTGTCGTAGTGCTTACTGTCAATGGGGCAAGGTAGGTTGAAAGCATTACGCCTATGAGTGAGTGAGTGAAGGATTAGGTCTCACCTATGCAGAGTTCCATTGAAATAAAGTCCTGATGCATACAGGTGTGGTGTCCATGCATACATCTCTTTGCAACTTCTGTTTATCTAGGTTCTGGTACCATGCACATTGCAGCTGTATCTAGCCATCTAAATTTGTAGTTTTATTTTCATTACTCACCCTATTTTCAAGGGGCTTAAAATTTGACTGAACAATCAGTCTTGGCTGAAATTTGACATGTAAAATTGCATATTAGTGCAAACCTCTCATTATTATTCCTTTTTAGCATGTTAAAGCAAAAGTTTATTTAGTTTGGCCATTTCCATATTTTACAAGTTTTAAAAAATGAGGCTTGTTGCTTAAAGAATGGTTTTGATTTAGGAATTATTTAGGCCACAGTAAGGGCTAATTGGTTTTGATATTTAAAAAAATAAAATTAAAAACAGCTGAGAGATGGTGGTTTAAAAATTGGCTGTTACACATTTAAAGTAAATTTTATCCTGCAATCGCTCCTAAGGATTTTAACTACAGCTATCACATATCCTAAAAATGTAATTACTGAGCAGCCTTTCTGATCTGTTGAGTACATAATACTTGAGAGAAAGGGAAAACCCACAAATGTTACAATCCTTCATACATATTTGCAGAAACTTTATGGAAACAAGTAGTTCAAAGCTCATTCACATGCACAAAGGTTATGTGTATATATTTTTATAGGATGAGAGCCTTTGCATCTAATCCTGCAGACATGCACATTAATTACTCATAGTGGCATGGGTAATTGCACTAAATTAAATGGGACTGCTCACAACTTACCCGTGTGTGCTGCAGGATCAGACCCTTAGCAAATAAAACTACAAATGGCCATCAGCTCCTATTTCTATGCCTTTCTTGCCCTGTAGTGGGATGTGTTAAACATATCACACATGCTGCCTTTCTTTTGTGGATCTACTACTGATATCAGTGGCATTTTTGCTACATGAATCCAGGGCATAATATGTCATATGATTTCAGCCTGCTCCACTTGAACCTGTGGCATCATTTCCATTAACCTTCCTCTTCCCCTCCTCCCCCCCCCCCCCAAAAAAAATCTTACAAATGTCTGTGTTCAAAGGTTTTTAAAGGTTCTTGTTTTTACTCACTCTACCTTCAGCATTAGTTGGGCATCCTATTCATGGTTGTGTGTCAGAAAGTACACTTAGGTTTGGGGTTTTTTTCAGAAGGTATTAGCTCCTCCACTCCATTTGGAACTTAATGGAAGTTATGGGTGCCAGCCCCTCTGAAAATCAGGATTGGGCTGTATGCTAATAGAGGAGAAGACAGTGATCTGTATTTAACATTAGGTGGCACAAAAGAGTTGCATTTTGCTCCAAGGGATACTAAATTAGAGAAGGAAGGTTGTACAGAATTTTTATTTTCTTTGTGAATTTTTCCTGTTCATGCCCCCTATATATAATGGTCTATAAACACTTTTGTGTACATTTTATTTTATTCTTTCCATGTATCCATTTTGCTTATTAACATCATCTTTAGATGATGTACAATTAAAAAAAAGCCCCCAATCATGCAATAATCAAATACACACAATAGCCAAATAGGAGCCAATTCCAGCTGGAACATGCCACTCTGAACCAAGCTTACCCCACAGGGCTCTTAACTGTGGTAGTCATTATAATCACAGAAAGTATTTATTGATCTCAAAGGCTTTTCTTAAGAGTCCTTGGGGTATTTAAAAATATATACCAGTATGTGTTTATGCCTAACTTAGTACACAGGTTACTTTGTGTACATCTTTTCGTCTTTTCTTTTATTGTGTGTGTATATGTATGGTTCACAGCCCTGAAATACTTGCCAACATGAGTGCATTTGTGAATAACCAGATTAAAGTCACTAGGAATACTCCTATAGGTTACTCATGCAGGTAAGTGTTTGTCGGAGGCTTATGATTTGATGAAGAGTCTGATCTTGAAGTCATTACTCAGCAATATGGCTACTATTTTTTCATATGGGACTTTGGCCTAATGAATGCAGGCTGACCACTTTAAAAGCAGGGGGAGTTTTGTCATTGACTTCAATGGGAACAGGATCAGGCCTCAAAACTGGCCTTTCATGCATGTCAGCAGTTAAAAAATTCTAAATATATTCCCATAATTGGAAAGAAGAAAAATGTGCCTATTGTCTACATTCTAAGTCCTCTTTTTTAATAAATTCAGGATTTTCTGTGTATAGCTGGAGTGGAGTCAGGGTAGCAGCAGCCACCGCAGATAAGAACAAATGGAAATCTATGAATGCAAAATACTTTCCAAGAACAGTGCTTGGTTTATTAAAGACAAACACAGCTCCCTCCTAGCTAGCTCTACTAGTCTCTTTTAAAGGGTTTGTCTGAGGAGGTATTTCTCTCTTTTCTCCTCCACTCCCAGCTTTAATTGTATATAGGACTCTCCGTATTTTTTTTTTCTTCCAGCTTAGGCTAAAGGACTGTATATGAAATTGTACTAGCAATTCACTTAGGCTTTGTTTGCTGTGGTCTAGCCATTCCTTCCTTCCTTACTCTCCCCGGTACCTATTCTGCTGCTATTGCTCTAATGCGGTGATGAGGATGTAGCTTTCCAGCTCCCCATTCCATATGATTAACTGTTGTTCTTTTTCCAACACTCTACTTTTTGTTCACATGGGACAGAGCCCCAGCCCTATGGACCTGAAGTAATCTGAATCCAAAGCTGCCTCTCTGGCAAAGGCCATCTGTAGAGGTGCAAAGTCCCAGGCATCTCTTTCCCTTGATTTCTAGGGCAAATAGGGAGGGTGGGAACCTGGAGCTGTGGCAAGAAATATGTAACAAAAGAAACTTCATTCATGCTATTTCCTGCTGTTCTTCAAGGGGAGGGGAATAGATTCATCACCTTACTTCCAGCAGAATAGTTATGATTTTATAAAAATCAGTTCAATGTATAGTAGACTGGATCAAATGAATTTAAGAAAGAGCCTCCACTCACATAATTGATCCCTGCTTTACCGGCGACCAAATGCTACAATGATATTTATTATAAACCTAACCACCGATCAGCCTTTCGACTTGGATGTGTCCAAGCTGCACGTACAATAGGCAGGTGCAGTGTGTGTCCTGTGTACATGCAGTTGTGTAAAGTGTGTCTGCCTAACCATAATGGTCTGTAGCCACAGTATTAATTCAGGGTACAATGGCACCTCACTAGACGATCAGAAAATGTCTGTTGACCATGGGAAAAGATAATCATGTTAAACGGGTATGTTCGGTTCCTCTTTCCAGCCACACGCCTACTTCACAGCTACAGAATCCGACGCCATCCCTTCCCAAAAGTGAACAGACCTCAAGTGCAATGCCAAGGTTGCCTACTTGGGGGGCGGAGGGGGCAAGAAAGCAGGTGAAATATTTTTCCAGCGGTGTCAGTTTCTTCCGCTTGGGCATCCCTCCGCGTGCCGCTCGCTACCGAGACCTCTTCCCTAGCACTAGGAGAAAGACCAGACCACAGCGCGCTGGTGTTTCAAACATAAACAAATGCCTCAAGCCGCAACCCGAGCCCAGAAACGCGCTGCCTCGCCACCCTACAGCGCTAGCCCCGCTGCGCTGCAGCAGGAGCAAAGCGGCGCCTCCATATTGCAGCCTAACCCAACCGCGCACAGCCCCCGCCGGTCAGCGGCCCAGCGGAGAGCCCCACGCTCCTCCGGCCGGCCACTGCCGCGACAGACCGAGCCAGACCTTCCCGAAAGGAGATACTGGAGGGGGGGCCTCCTAGAAACCTGCTGAGCTGGGTGCAGGGGGATGCTAATAGGTTTGTGCCTATGGCCTGGGGCCTCCAAAACCAAAGGAGAATGCTCGGCTTTTCAGGGACTCTCATCCCAGACGCTTTGAAGACCCTGAAATATCAGGATCGCTATTAAACCCCACATAAAAAAATTAAATGATCATAATAAATAGGGCCTCAAATGAGCTGAAGGCACCGGCCGGAGCTAGGGTTTGTTGTAATTGTCCCAGTTCATACAGCACGCAAGTAACGCGACGTTTTTTGTAAAAATGTTTATTTAAACCTTTTTTTTTCCTTTTACAACAATAAAATATTGCGTCCATATAAACCCCTTGACTAAAACTGGTCGACGATCAAACATTACAGCGAATCGTGTATTTTTTTACACCCATTTCGGCTTTTTGAAACCATTTTTTTAAAACATAACGCGGAATTTATTGAAAATAAATAATCGTTGGCAACGGCAATAGGCAATTTTGAATAAAATAGTTGAAAAAGCAACCTTTAATGAAAAATAGCGTTTATTATACATCAGTTACTAAATGAATAAACTAAATGATCTGTCTTTAAATTAATAACTTCAAAAAACGTTTAATATACAAAACTGTACAGGTATAAAGTTGGCAGAAATAGTCAGGTCCTCAGTGTCGAGATTTTAGCGCGTACTGAAAAATACTTGAAAAATAGAAATGGCAAAATGAAAATCTTAATGCTTGGGGGTGGGGAGCTGGGAGCGCAGTAATGCAATTTGCCAATTTAGCTGCAGCTTCAAGGGATGCAAAAGCAGGGGCAACAGGGGCCTTCAGTACTAGCTACCAATATGTTCCGCTCCCCTCCCAGAGCCCAGCCAAAAACGGGGAGGTAGGGATGGCTTGCCTTTAGGTAGTATGGATTTGAGTGTGGGTCTCCAGATAGCGATCTGTGTGAGCGCGTACATAAATAACACTATATTTTATACACACGCACACAACCACCCCAGAGTACCCCACGTCTATGGAGACACAATATACAGCATGACTGGATAAATATTTGTGGTGTGTGTGTGTTTATATGTGATTTACCATGGGGTGTGCATAGAGAGATATACACATACGTCTGTATACACTCCCAGGTATATAGTATGTATATACATATTTACACACATACATACTACATATCTGTGGACACACACACACAGTACAGCTCTATAGAGGGTTGGGAAGAAAAAGGGAAGGAGTCAGCAAAGCTCCTTCATATGCCAGAAAAAATGGTTACGCTCTTTAGCATTTGTATTCGCTTGCCTTTTTATTTATTTTTATTTGTTTTTTTTTAATAAAAAGCTTTTCAACAAATCTAGCATTTCCCCGTGAGACGAAAATAAGCTCAGCATGAATCAAATGCGGGCATTTCCCCGAAATTCATCTAGACACCTCAGAATTCCTCTTTAATATTGAAACAAAAATACAGAGAAACTGATTTCTGAAGCCAAAGCGCAGAATTAGAAAGGTGTTTTACTACAGACCTTCGCAGCCTGCCGCTGGTCAGAAACCCAACACATCTTCAGAAAGAAAGGAAGGGACACGTCTTATTTGCAATGCTTAATTTCAGATCTCTTTGCCCCCCTCCTCCCTGAAGGGGGGGAGCAGGGAGTAGGGCTTCCCCCCTTTCCAGAATTACAATTTGACCATTCCGTGGAAGGGAAAGCTGCAATAAATCCGTCTGGTATTCTTCATACCGTGGAAGGGGGCAGTCAGCTGTGTGTTCCAGTCAAAGGAGGCACAACTTCCTGTCTTTGGGGTGCAGAAGGGGCCCCTCCTCTAGTATTGAAATTGGGGAAGGAAGAAGAGAAAAGGAAACGATCCCTTCTCTCCACTACCGTAACAGTGATATGCCCAATACACGGGGGGTGGGGGGGAGGAATGATGACTGATCTATTCGGTACAAATTATGCCACAAATATTGTGTACAGTTTGTAGTAAAACACCTCAGACATTTAAAAAACGCTATATAAGTCTTTAAAAATGCAAAACTAGTCTATTGTAAAACAGATTCACCTGAAATACAGCTGATATAACCAAGGCGCTGGAAGGTTATTCATAGGCACACATCTGTCTTTATTTTTTTTTCTTCCTAGTGGAGACCGAAAACAAACCTTGTTTGATAGTAAACAATATGTACTGATCAGCGAAAAGGTTTGAGAGAAAATATTGCCTAGGCGGAAGAGCAGGAAGCCCCATGCTCTAAGTCTTCGATTATTTGTGTATTTTTTTGTTTCCTCTTTAAGCATAAGTTAAACCCCTCTTAGAAAATCCGCGCTGTTCCCAGTCCTGTCTGCGAGCCGAGCCCTATAGTCAAAGATCATGGCAGGATGTGTCTGTTTTCACGTTATGAGAATAAACCTCATGCTGCTGCTGCTCCCCTGGCGGAGTCATTCTTTTCTCTTTTTGTCTTCTGTTACAAAACCAGACACGCACCACTTCTTTCTCTAGCTGCAGGCTGTCTGCCAAGGAGGAGATCTCTTGGGCTGCCGGTTTGGGACATTTAAGAAAATGAGTTTCCAACACCCCTTTGACACTCACCTCTATCGAGGTTCTCTTCTTTCGTTTCCTGCCTTGGGCTGCTATTTTATCAATGCTGGTCGGGCTGCCCGTGGAAGAATCTGCCTCCTCCAGCCACTTGTTTAGCAGCGGTTTCAGTTTGCACATGTTCTTAAAGCTGAGCTGCAGCGCTTCGAACCTGCAGATAGTGGTCTGGGAGAAGACATTGCCATAGAGAGTCCCCAGCGCGAGCCCCACGTCTGCCTGAGTGAATCCCAACTTGATCCGCCTTTGTTTGAACTGCTTTGCAAACTGTTCCAACTCGTCGGATGTCGGCGTCTCCTCGTCCGAGTGATCCTGACAGTGGTGGGAGCCGATATCCCCGTGGTCGGCGCTGTCCCTCAGCACCGGGTGCAAGCTTTGGGTAGTGGCGGAGGCTGGAGGTGGTGTGAGCCCCCCATGGTCCAACATGCCACTGACTGTGAAGCCAGGCTGGGAGTAGACATTAATAGGCTGCCCGCTGGAGGTTATCGATGAGTTATGGGCAGGACTGGCTCCCCATGCGTTTGGATGATTTGTATGGGGCGAGTGGTGAGACACATGAGGCGACCTGTGATGGATGATTGCGCCAAGCTGGAGGTCTTCTCTTCCTGGCTTCACGTCTTGCTGGTCGAGAGGGCTCGTGGCTAGCGTGGAGGACCAGGGAGTCCCATCGCTGAGGCTGGTCACCCAGTGGTGTCCGAGGGGATGCCCATTGCTAGGAACGCCCTGTAAGTAGTCACTTTGGAGAAGTTTCTGAGGGTTTCGGAAAGGGCTCCCTTGCTGCATGCCCGCAGAGTCTGCATGGACTAAGGAGCTGGAACTGAGAATGCTGTAGGGATTAGAGGCAGCTGTGGCCATGGCTGGTGTAGATCCCCTACTAGTTATAATGTGGCAAAGGGAGCAGCTTCAGCCTTTGACATCTACCAGGCAAGGGAGCCAAATCAGCAACCACTGAGTTATTGGCAGCTCTGCTGGCCAATGGCAACATTTCGTCTGCCGGGAAGCTGTGGCTGCGCCAATGAGGGGTGAAGAGGCAGGTCGCGCAGTCCAAATTAGGTTTGCAAAACCCAGGAGTTAAAGTGAGTCTGAAGCAGGAAGTGAATCAATCTTTAGGCTCCATTGGTTGCTGCTGGCTGGCTGTCCACGGTTCATTTGTTTAACTCTTTCTTCCCTGCATGCCAAGATTTGTGTCTAAGATCTCACGAGAGGGGAGGGGGCAGGCTGGGCACGGTTTAAATTTGTAGTGATTAATTCCAGGTACAGCAAAAACCAGAGGTTAAATGCCAGCACCCAAGACTGACAATCTGTCCTTAGCACCGTTCATACGGACTCCCCAGTCGGTCCAGCATCGCAAAGTCAGTCTGGAGGTAATTGTGAGATGATAAACGATGGCTTTGTATAAACAAAAACATCCCTCCAAACAAACAAAACACCCAACCCCCCTTCCCGGCCCCCCCCCCCACACCAGACAGCTAAAAGCCGCCAGCTCTAAACCTTTACACTTAAGTTACATATCCTGTAATCAGGAAAATTAATGAATATGCCCAGCTTATAAATAGGATTTAAAACAGTCTAAGAGGAATATTTGCTAGAGGGCATATCTTTATTACAAATTTAATTTTTATGTTGTTGTTTGTTAACCAATAGTTAAGGTCTTCCCTGATTCAATTACAAATCTTACAAGCTATTACTATCGCTCAGTTATTCTAAAGTGTACCTCCCCGGTTTTCTGGTCAATTGGAATTCATGCTTTTATTCCTATTAAATGTCATTTCATATCAGCAGTTCAACAACTTCTAAACCCCACAGCCAGCAGGCACTCCTTCTAGGGCGACACTTCTCAAGGCTCCAAAATATGTGCAATATATTTCCTCTTTCCGGATAATTTAGTTCACTGGGATACGTTTTGCCCCTTTAGAAAATAAAAGGGTACTTTGCAATATTTGCTTAAATAAATTATAGTGATTTCTCTTCTCCATCAAAGTTTGAAATAGAAAGGAAATTAATGAGGTGTATCTTCACTAAACACTTTTTGTTGCTCGGCGCAAGAAAGAAATGGCAAAAATATTTTGGTGACCAGACAAAACAACGAGAGTCTAAGGGAGAATGGGAACTGCTAAATTTTTTCTCCAATTTAATTTCAAATAATCTGTAAATTAGGATGTGGGGCATTGTGTTTCATGCTTCCTTTTCAAATGTTCTGCTAAGGAATAGACTTAGACAAATCAGGATATTTCAGATTTGTTGTCGCGCTCAAGCAGAGAAAATTAAACACCTAATACCTTAGAAAATCTCTGAAGTTAAAAAATGACCTTTCCTTGCATAATTTTGGAGGTAACCTAGCTGCGTAATTATATTTGCACTTACAGAAGGCTGCATCAGAGTTCTCTTATTGGTTTGAAATTCCATTAAATATATTGCAAGAGCTCCTAGGTTAAGCTTGATTTAAATTTGCATACATTTTCATATATTTAGCAGAAATAAAAGAAGGCTTGCAGCTACCAGAAAGTCATTAAGGCATTAGTTTCTCTGAGAAGACAGATCTGGAGAAAAAATCAAGAAAATGAATGTAGATATATATATATAAACAAGGTGAGCTTTCCTCTGATTCCTTTATAGCTAAGCAGCATCAGCTTCGTCGTTGCAATAGTAATAATAATAATTAATAATAATTTCTCATCGAAGCCTAGCCCAGCACAGCTGCTATTTATAAATGTGAATGCAATTATGGAAAAGATGCGTGTGGTGAGCTGTTTGAAATAAATTTCGATATTTCTAAAAAGTAAGTTATGGCGAAAGATGCTCATTTCCTCTGTGTTTTCCATCGAATTGGGAATGTGGTTTTGCAGAAAGGGTAACGTCATTCTTGTATTGCTGGTGCTCCGAATTCAGCCGCTTGGAACCTAGGCATTTATGTTATGTAGTTGTATATCTGGGGGCCATTTTTGCAGCGAAGTGGGGTCACTGCCCCTGTAGATAGTGGGTGGCTTGCTCCCCCGCTTCAATCCAAAATAGAACTTCGGGAAAGTTTTCAGGTGCAAGGGAGGTGGCTCTCTTGGAAAGTCGTTGGAAAGTGTGTCGCGGAGGGTCAGTTTCGGGGTCGGAAGATGAAAAATGTCTCTGCAAAAGAGAATGGGAGTCCCTTTGCCCGTGTAAAAGCGACGTTTCTGACGGCAAAATTCCTAGTCAGACTGCAGCCATTCAGGCTGCAGCTGATTTCAGATGCTAGGTACGGAAGCATATGAAGCCAGATTACAGAAGACTTTTAAAATAAATATTACCGATGCCCGATGCCTGGGGAGAGGGAACTTAAGACAATATTATAAATGTAACTAAATTATTTAAAATTAATTTGCGCTCTAGATTCTAAAATAATTTCCCCAGTCTCTCTGCTCTTGAAAATGAATGTTCAGTTCAGTCGCTTAATTAAAGTAGAGCCTTTAACGGGGAAATAAAATCCTGAATATCAGATTTTAATATTTTTTTGAATGTAACTAGGCCAGACCCCAGCTCCATAACGCTGAGCTCCTGATCTCGCCTATAGGAAAATATGCTTTATTTTAGAGTCTTTTTATCTGCATATAGTTAAATCTTGCTGTTCTAACTAATCTGCTGGAGAGGGTTTCTTTAGCTCTTTCCTGTCAGTCTAACTTCCCAAGTGTAACAGATGCCGCTCTCAAGCGGTCCTTTCTGCTGCTTTTCTTTATTCAGCCTCGCATATTTCTCCCCATGATCTGGGTTTCCATAGAGAGAGGAATAAAAGCGGGACCATGGCCACAAATCCCCTGTCCCATGCAGAATAAAAGAGCCTTATTCAATAGACGACCCCGTCTGGACATGGGAGAAAAATAAGTACATGCAAAGCTACTGTTGCAAGAATTTGTAACTTATTTTTCATAGACTGAGACCCATTAAAAGTAAAAACAAGTTTCTGGGTCTGGACTCTGCTCTTCTGCAGTTTGACTCAAGATGCCTTTGCACGCCAAAGAGCTGTGCTTACCCGACACATAACTAGATTTAACATATATTTTTTCTGCTAAATCTCTGGCATGAATAAGATCACAATAGCTCAAGGAGCCTGCCGTCTTTGGGAAGCTAGAAGTCCATTGAAGTAGAGGAGCTGTAATTGTGTCGAGTCCACACACTTTCCAAAGTAAAAGGCGGGACAGTTGAGTGTCTCAGGTCACCTCGGTACATGGCACAAACTTTCTTGCTCGTTGTTATTGGGCTGACGGAGGGACCAGCCACCAAGACGTTAAATCAAAGTCTGCAGGGCGAGTGGGGTTGCAACTCCTTGTTCTTGTGTGCACTTTCCAGACGTGGGCAGCGCGGTGGGCGAGGGGAGGAATAGTTCAGTAGAGCCAGGGACACACAGATTTCCCTTTAAGAAGCTGCTACTGTAAAACTGTGTGTGTGTGTGTGCGCGCTAGCTATGTCTATAGACACACGATGTATATAGTATAATTCGCTGACAGGAGCCATCCAAGGAGTAGCGAGGCTGGGTTTATTATCCTTGCAGATGTGATTGTAGTATATCTGAGAGATGTTGCCATTATTCATCTGCAGAGGGAAGAGGGTCTAGAAGGGGGCTCGTTTTGAGTGTGGTTAATACAGCATGAAGCTCCGGGCAGTTCGCAGCGGCTCAGAGCCGTGACCCCTTCACCTTCAGCACAAGTTCACTTTAGAGACCGTTCGAGTTGGATTGGACTTGGTGGGAACACGTTTACATTTCAAAACAGAATCAGTCCTGCCGGGGTCTGGGGGATGGGAGGGACCCGTTAACTGTTTCTTATAGCCGAAGTGAAGTTTTTCATTGTGTACAGGGCGACTCTGAGGTTAGCGCTGAACTAAGCTACCCATCAGCTACCCAGCTGAAAGCAGGCTACTGTACCTCCAGAGTTAGCGTTCTAAAAACCCCGCCGGCAGGGGGGAAGGTAAGGAGGAAAAGGAGAATTTATAGAGTATTACCAGAAATTAGCCAATACCGACACAAGCCCAATTAGTTCCCTTTTGGGGTCTCTGTTGGCTGTTCTTGAACGTGAGTAAATGCTATGCTGGGAGGGAGACACAACACACTGGGATCTCAGCACCGCAACCAGGCGAAGGACAGACACTGCAAATTAAAATATGCCTAATGTAAGTTTTAATGCAATCCCCCTCACCCCCCAAAAAAATCTCCGAGACCACGAGCCCTCCAGTACTGGCCCCGGCACGGATGGAGCATTGTTGTGGTGTGGGTTGGCTCTGCATTATGGACACAGGCTGGGGAGGGACAATAAAGCAACTCACTGGCAGAGAAAATCACAAGGTAAAGAACCTTTGTATTTTAACCGCTGCATTCTCCAGATCGGCTCTGCTCGAGTCACCTGTTATTTTCACATGTCCATTGTGAATGTCTGAAAATGTGCTTGCCGGCAAACAGAGAAAGTGTTCGTTTGGACACCGTCCCGAATTGTTCCGTTGACTGTGATTACTGGCTTTGGTTAATTTGTAGCAGGTATTGTAGCTAACACTTGGTTAATTTGCCATGTAGCTGTAGTCATTATTCTGGGGAATGTCTCTAGAGGACACATTTTACACTGGAACCTGGCTTACCTTTTATTAAGGTCAGAGCATTTAAACATCCGGGTTGTTGTTCTTAATCCAGAAATGTGGATGGTAAAAAAAAGACCCAGATATTTTTTCAGGCTAAAAATCCTAAAATGTTCGCGAGGCTCCGGTACACAGTACTGTGAAGTGGGCGGGTCAGATTCCCAGGGTCTGTAAGTCAGTTATTGAACTCTAGACCAGTTTTTAAGGTCACGTAAAGAATTGCACAGCGATGATTTAAGGACACATAGAGCTGGACACGCAGAGCTGCAAGCAATTGCAGTCCCCTTCCCCTTTACGTATTCACTTTTCTCATACTGTGATTCAACTAGAGATGAGTGTGATGTGGTGGTTTCGTTGAGATTTTTTTAAACCTGTGTTCACACATCTTCCAAACCTGTATAAATCGGCAGTATCGATTTTTTTTTAGCAACGAAATGTGGAGGTAATTATTACCAACTGCACTTAATAGAAACTACTTCGGCCTCAAAATCAAAAGACACTTTGTGCATATTTTTAAATAATTAACATTCAATTCCTTTATGTACAGATTTCTGTTCAGGAATGTTTTAAACAAAATGGATTGGATCTGAAAATGCACTAAATGGTACACTATTTAACCGCTGTCGACTAATGGGACATCGAAGACAAATAGCTTATTTTCCTCGGATGACAAATACCTGTATTGTTGTTTATTAGCTCGTCGAATAATTTCAGTTTGATTTTTTTTTGACTGCATTTCCCCAGTTTGATCATTCCACGTGCACAGAGTCAATTGAAGTGGTGATCCGGAGACCTGTATGTCTCTTGCACTTTGGTAGTAATTCGTCATTCTGAGGACTAGATACATTAATTGTCCAGCTGATATTTTTTTCTGTGAGAGGAAATGTTTATGGTCCAATCGGAAGTGTATTCATTATTTCATGTGCGTTGGCGCAATCAACCCAGATATGAGAACTGAGCTTTCAGACCCCCATGAAGTACCTAAAAGATGTTTTTTAAAGTGCTTCCACAAGATGAGTGTGTTTGTTTTTCATTTTCAAAAGTGTAGAGGGATGAGACGTTGCTTGGCCATCTTAGACATTTCTTTACAGCTGAACGGTTTAGGCTTGTCCTGTGCAGTTGAATGTTTAGTAGCAGTCTTGATTGCTGCTTTGTGGCTGTACGTTCAAGTGTTTGGGACGCGCAGGGAACAGTCTCAACCCGCTTTTAGCTCGGCACGTCGCAATGACTCGGCGGAGAGGAAAGAGACGCGGGACCCAGACAGCGGTTTCATACCAGTGGCAAAGGAGAAGGTGTCAGGGAAGTGCCCGGCTCTCTCCCAGGGAGTCAGAGCTGGGTGTGTTTCCGGGGGAAAGGCCCGCACAGTACAGAAGGGGGATCAGATAATGCGGGGGCCTCCCTTAGCTGGATTTTGTGACAGAGCCTGGGCCCGCCCCACAAGGCGAGCAGAGCGGGGGCAAAAGAAAGATGAAAACTCGAGGCTTATGGTGCAGCTAGTGGGAGAAGAGGGGTGGGGGTGTGTGTGTGTGTGTGTGTGTGTGTGTGTGTGTGTGTGTGTGTGTGTGTGTGTGTGTGTGTGTGTGTGTGTGTGTTGGGAGCTGCCGGGTTGCGCCTGGTGCCTGCAGCGCCCGGCTGCGGTTGCACAAACCAGGCACTGGCCGCGCGTCCTTCCACCAGCCCCGCCGGCAGGAGCGGCCGCTGCGTGTCACCGTCCCCAGCAGGACCTAGAGCCGCCTCTCGGCGCCGGGCTCCTCTCCCGCCCCGCTGCCCCGAGAGCGGCTGCCGCTCCCCAGTCCCGCTGCCCTCTCCGCGCAGACGCAAGAGGAAGGGCAGCAGCCTTCCGCAAACGCGGGTGTGGGGATGGGGAAGCCCTGGGCGCAGCGTGTCCGCTTTTCCCATGGAGAGCGCGGCCACGAGCGGGTTAATCCGGGTCCAGTCAAGGGCCGCAGTGTCCAGCCTTTGAATTTAACCTGCCTAATCTTCATGAAAGGAGCAATTTTCCCTCCGTGAACAACAAAGGGCGTCAATAAAGAGCCGCGGCGCTGCAAACAGAACTTGTTTGCGGTTGCAATCTAGCGAGGCGCTGCCCCGAAATGCTAATCTAGCCAGACTCCAGTCAACTGCAGAGAGACTTCGCTTTCCAGATTCCCAGTCTCTGTTACATCCTCTGGGCTTTTATTTGCCACTGAACTCTGATTAAATCCAATCAAGATTTCATTGCGCCCCCCTTTTAAGTAAGAACCGGAGCGCCGAGCGATACACTCCTGTACATGGGGGCTATAGAGATGGGCATATTGATCTCTCTAGTCTTTGCTTTCCACTATCTCTTCATCGAGCTAATCGATCAAAGATCGCGCACGTAGAGGAGTGAATATATGGGTGTACAGGACAACATCTAGGCCAGGGGTATCTCTGCAATTCCCTCTAACACACTTACAAAGGGAAGTTGGATTTAATAAACATTCGGAAACAAAGTCACCCGTGCACACGCCAAGCCATCTGAATGATAAACTAGAAGCCAAAGGGTAAATAGCAGCGCAGAAGGATGAATAGGCATGAGGTGGAAAAATTCACTCCCTTCGCTGCCGCGGTTTGTAAATGTTCCTTATGTTGAAAATAAAAATGTCTGCATCCCGGGGTGGAAGAGAAAGCAGGCGAATAAACACTGGATCCCAGACAAGACTCTTTGTCAGCATCATAGTTGGGAACTGGATCTTCAAAGGCCTTTCTCTCAAGCAGTGATGGCCCCTTATGAAATATAGCTCGGTCTCTGTGCTAATTGGATCGAACACACACTGGCACGCTGGAAACAGTTGGCACCAAGTGTTTCTCCCCGCCCCCTAAATATGAAGAAATACCCAGTTCCGACGGCCCCCCCTTCTAGTCACCCCCGTTCGGATTCGGGGCTGCAGAGCGGTTAGGCTTTTCTTGGGAGTTTAAACCGGCAAGAACTGACCGTGCCCTCTGAAAACGTGTCATAGAATTACTGGCCTCGTCGATTCTGTTTGTCTTGGGCTGCAGCTATTTTAACGAGTGGTCCTGGAGGTGGGGGCTGGGGGAGGGGGATCATGCCGTCTGACCTCTATTGGACACTGACTTGTTCCATGTTTTAGAAAATTAGCTGCGTACATTAAAAATATTAGTGATACGGAAGCTCACTTGGAGGTTTTGAAGTATTCTAATAAAGTTTGGGATTTGTAGATGGGGAAAGTACACGAGCAAATTGATAGGCCTTAGATATTCATGTGCCAATAAGATAGGTTATCTGAGTTATAATAATCGGACGCTAGGAAACCAGCACAAGCTCTGCGATGCGCATACCAGGTTACCGTCTGGCCAACGTCACCAGTGAATGGTGCCTGTGAAATCCCGTCCAGCTAGTCCCTTTCCAGCTTGTCCCAGAGGAGAGCGCTTCCAAACCAGTCGTGCTACCCTGAGGCACCACATTTTTAAGATCAGTGTGTCGTTTCGCTCCCTTTGCAAACTGTTTAGAAATCACTAGTAGTGGCTAAGTAAATTGCAAGTAAACCTAGTGAATTAGGATGATTCTCTATCCGTTTAATTTATGTTTTATAGTTAGTTTAGCCTTCTGATTTGATTGCCTTAGTAATGTGAATTGCCTACAGCTGCTGATGATACAGCTTTAATTCTGTTTTAAAGGTCATGTAAACATGTGCCTGTAGCATGAGGAATGCAAATTCAATTCCCTTTTAATGCTTCCTTACATTCACTTCACAGCCCTCACCTAGAAAATTAGACGGATTTAATATCAAACTGTTTAATGTTATGATTTCATTAAAATCCTCTACTTTCCCTTTTCAGGCAAAGGCAACCAAGTCTGCCTGCGCCCAGCGCTGAGTTGCTTACCACACGCCCCATGCAACACCAACCACACGTACAGCTAGAAAGCCACATATTGGCTAAGATCAATACACCTTTCAGTTCCTTTATTAATAATGACTCCACTTCATTTTCAGCCTTGTTTAGCTGTAAGTAATCGGCACGGAATGAGAGACCCCTGCAACGCTGCAGATTATTGTCACAAAGGCGCCAGTGGATTTTACAGGTGTACGTTTATTGTGTGCCCCTGCACAGTTGTTTGCTTCTAGACTATCGCACAGGAAGTTTAGTTTTGAGAAGAATAAATGTAACAAAACCATCTGATATAAGATGACTCGGACTTAACAGTGGGGTACCCAGCCTTTCCAAATTCGTCTGCCGAGAAGCTGTGTAAGGATCCCAAGGTGCTGGCTTACATATAAAATGGATGTTTGGTTGATAGACTTTTTCAAATTAATTTTTAAGCACAGCGAACCCCCGCGTTCAGGCAAGATGGCTTCATCGTACTGTATTGAAAACTTTCTTAGAGGGGTTTTAATTTGATTTTTCTTTCTTTCTAAAAGGAATTGTGTACTTTAGGCGGTGTCTGCAAAGAGAGACCAAGTAACTAGTGGAAATGATGCGGGGCTATAAAAGCAGACTATCTGGGGAGCATCGTGGGGGAGCGGGGGGAAGAAGGGAACAACCTGTTTTTGCTTTAAAAAGGCGGGGGAAGTTTTTTCCTCCCACATCATCTTTACAGAAGAAGATTCCTCTGGCTTTGTGGCATCTGCTTGCCAAGAAATATTAAGACTGGAGGACTCCATCCATTATTAACGCCTTTTCAGGGGATGATAACTGACTCATGCCAATTTTCTGCCGGCTAAAGCGTTGGTAAAATTCAGCTCAAACGCCAGCTCCACCGTAGCTTTTTATTCCAATACATTGCTTTGTTCAAGTCTTGAGCCTTACCAGAAGACCCACAGAATGTCTCAACGCAGGACCCTGCCGTGCGTCTCTGGAAAGGAAATTTGGGAGGGGATCAATCCCCAATGGGGGGATGGTCTTTTAGTACTTTGTCCCTTCCCCAATGTAATAGCCAACCTGTTAAGTTTTGGAGAGTGAGCGGCTTTCGTGCGCAAGCCGGGCGGATTCTTACTAGCTACATTGTAAACATGCCATGATAAACTATGACGGGTGATAGTTTGAGCAGCATCATTTAACTAGCTTAAATGCCAAAAGTCTGTCAACTCTGAGTGTGTTCGCTTGACTCTCATCTCTGGGATTTCTCTCTTATAAATGACCAGGAGAAACAAGGGAAATCAACACGTTGATTCCACAGACTTAACAAGCGCAGGCGCTTCAAAGTTAATGTTGATACTTTCTTTGATGGTGCCGAAGTATCCACAGGCTGCAACCCCCCATACTGTACCAGGGACAGAGGGAGCCAAATTCCACTCTGTTACACCGGTCTGAATCCGAACTGGCTCCGCTGGAGCCCCCGGAGTTGCTCCGAAATTACTTCGGGGAAATTGCGAGCAGAGCGTAAAGTCTCACTGTTGCGTTGTCCGGCTCCCATGACACAACCTTAGTGCCGTTTGTTTGGGGGTTCGTTTGTTTTAAAATAGATCAGAATGCAAGTGCCAGTGATCTGCCACGGGCCTTTCCCGCGAAAGGAAAAACCTCCCCATCCCCAGAGCCGCCTGCTCCAAGATTTCCCTAAAGCAGCAGAACTGATTCCTCCCCTACCCGGTCTAGCTTCTCCAGTGCCAGGTGCGCTCAGGGTGCAGGTTAGAGCCACATTCCCCTGGGGGCCCAACGCCATCTGGATCTGGTTGCGGGCCGGGAGTTCCACGTGTGACTCGAGTCCCCTCGCGTCCCTCCCAAGCCCCACGACAATAAACACAGTCAGCCAGGAGAGGTGGATTGAAACGACACAGAGCGCTCTCGGCAGCATGATTATTACCAGACTGCTGCCTGTGTGCAATTGATGTCACGTGACTCCGCAGCTAGAGGTGTCGATTTCAATGTAGGTACCTATTTGCCTTTCATGGGGTATCAGTTCCATTACACTGTCAGAAAGACAGGCAGATACCAATCCCCTTTGGAAATTAGACATTTCACGAATGCTCAATGTGCGCCAGAAAAGAACACTGCTTGTGTGTGGAGCTGATGGGACTCAGGGAAACACTTGACCTTAAGTAGCAAGAATAAATGTTTGGTAAAAGTGCAAAAGAAAACAACCTTTCACGTGTGTGGGGTCACACTCCTTAGGGGGATGCTGATGTCCAAACTCAGGATAACTTATTGTGACTTATTTTAAACAAATGGGAAATTATCTGTAGTCCTTAAAAAAACCCAAAACAAACCAACCCTGACTGCCCTTTATGGCATGAAACCTTTACTCATCTGTTATTAAATCCCCTCCCAGTTGGTTCTGACAATTTTACATGAATCTGCAGTTCCCACATGGATAATGTCAGTACTTCCTGTCTATCTCTCCACCAGAATGAATGATTTTCATAAAACCTTAATTCTTGTAGTAACATTAATTTGTGATTCTATTAATGTTGCTCACCTCATTATATAGTCCCAAACACAAAGAGGTTTAAATGACTTTATTAAATTAAAAACAACATAGAAAATCACCTGTGGTACTCTCATTCTAGCACACTATATGCACAGAGTGAGGGATTCTTTGAAAAACTCTATTCATAAAAAAGTTCAGAAATTCATAGATTGCAAAGCTGGAAGAGACCGTTGTGATTCTCTCGTCTGGCCTTCTGAATAACACAGACCGTAGAACTTCCCCAAAATAATTCCCAGAAAAGATCGTTTAGAAAAACACCCAATCTTGATTTACCTAATACCAGTGGCATTAAAATAACTTAAAGCAGCATACCTTTTTAAAAACATTGAACCACACTCATGCACTTCTTTATATGTTCTTGTATGTTTCACTGTGTGTTTTTCTTCCTTATCGTTTTTTATATCTGAAGTTCTATCCCCACTCCCCACGTATTTGATCATTTTTTCAAATCCCTTGGCTGAACCAATCTCTTTTTATGCAGAGGATAAAAAGAGAAGAACTTCAAAGTAGGTTCAGGTAATTAACAGCTGAGGGGAATATAATCTAAACCATAGGCCTTGCTTTGCACCCAGGTCTGCTTTCAGAGCCAGCCGGCAAGGGAGTGCCTATTCCCTATTGCCTCCAAATCTGCTTCCTCTGAACAGCTTTGCCAGGCCTCCAGTTATCACATCTGCATTTCAAACACCATGTCTCTGGCATTAATTATTAATTAGCCTACAGTCACCCCTGAGGATTTAAGTTCCAGCCTGCACATACTTATTCATTGACCTCTATCTTAGTTTTTGTTGGAAAAAACCCACTAGAATGCTTAATAATTTCCTTTCTCTCAGTTCTAGTTTCATGGAGGGGAAACAGTATATTTTCATAGATGGAAAATCACAAGGTTGTCTAGCAATTTGTTTAGAGTAAAATGCTATGTCAAGGGTTTGAGCAAACCCTTTCAAACGATTTAGACTCTTTTAGAGAAAATTTTGTGTATGTATTTTTGCCTTTAACAAATGAATTTATGGACTTCCTAGAACTGAGATATGGTGAGTTTAGCTCCATGTGGAGTATCCCTATGGAGTGTTTTACTAAAGTAAAACTGAATGTAATTATTGGATAATACATTTATGTGATCATTCAAACTATGACTTATCTGAAGACTCTGGGGTTAGACTACATTATTGACACCACAAAGTATGAAAATAATGTTGCAAAGCACTCTAATCTTTCGTCATTAAAATATAAATTTCATCATTATACATACATTGTAAAAAGTCTAACTTGTAATTATTCAGTTCAATATTTCAATTAGTTTGGAATTTCATTTTATGTTGAAATAGCAACTACATTTCTCACCTCTTCTTTCTTGACCATTGTGTATTTTGACATCAAACTGCCAATTTTAAGAATGTGAAGCCATAAGATCGGAAACTGGGTATACAATTAGAATATTATCAATTTAGAAATATTGAGTGAAATTGCAAGTGATTGATATAGTCAGGGTGTATTGTGTACTGCACATATTCTTTTGTTAATACATTTTAATATTACAGCTTGCAAACAAACTGAAAAAGACCTATATTTAATCCTTCTTGTAATTATGCACAAATAAACTTTCTTAACTATTGCCATACTGTATCATTTTTATATACTGTACTATTTCAAACTCTTTTTGACATGTAAAAAATTTCCACTATGTCCTAAAGTCATACAAGGTCATACTAGTTAACTTGTTTGTCAGTCTAGAATTGATTTTTGAAATCACTTAGTCTCAGCATAATATTTTTTTAAAATTTATTTTTAGTAAACTATATAGCACATATATATGGGCTCGAGGCACAGTTAGACTATGTCAATAAAGAAGAGATACAATTTTTGAAACTGCAGATAAAATACTTCTTACCATTACTTTACGTCACAAAACTATGTCCTTCAGTGACATTTTGGGCCCAATTTGATATTCTTTAGTCAGGGAACTCTCCCCTTGACTATAATGAGAATTTTGCTTGAATAAAGGAATTCAGGATTTGATCTATGATGTGGCCTTTTGTTAATTAACTCATATCTTGCAAACTGATCTGAAAGCATTCAAAATTAACATATCAGATTTAGTTCAGAGAAGAATATTATATGCTAAGAGAAATTTCAAAATAAATGAAAGCTTAGTGCTGAAGATGGGACCAGATCTGAATTAATGTAATTATGTACAAGGGATCTTCTGTTGACTTCTCCAACAATAAACGGGGAAACTAGTCTGGAAGTAGGGCTAAAATCAGGGTTTTTTTTAAACATACCCTAGCATCTTCATGTTTGAGAGACTTAGATGTTACGCCTGTCCGTAGTGTGAATATTAATTAGGAACAATAATTGATTTTTTTGCAAGGAAATAGAGAGGCAAAAATTATGGAAAACAAATTACAAGACAAGGTGGGTGAGGTAATATTTTTTACTGGATCAACTTTTGATAGTGAGAGATACCAGTGTTCAAGCTCTGAATAAGTTTGAACGCTTGTCTCTCTTACTAACTGAAGTTTGTTCAATAGAGGATATCACCTCACTGTAATATCCTGGGACTGACACACCTACAGCAAATTACAAAGCAGTCGGTTTTAGAGTAGCATCTCCACATTATTTTAAGATGAATAAATTCTATTGGACCCTAGAGAGGTTTTGAAGACTAAGTATTAAGGATTCTGAGTTGTGGTAGTGCTACTTTGACAAACCCTAGCTGCTGTGGCTTTGTTTTGATCATGCCCTAACGTAGTTCACTTTTGCAGAATGACCTTTGATTAAATACAATATATCATGTAAGGTGGGCTTTGGAAACACACAGAATTTGAATATGTGGGGTGGGTGGGTGTCTAAAAATGCAATAAAATTAACTAAAATATTCCCATGAAAGCAATCTTTAAATACTCAAAGGAGGTCACTCATTTGTTATCAGAGTAGACTGGAGCTTTCACATATGTTAAGTGGTTGACATTACAGTACATGGACAGAGACAACATCGAGGAGTTCCATTGTATTCAAGACCCTTTTCTAGTTAACATAAAACTAAATACAAGTTACATGAGTCCATCCTCTTTCTCACCTTGTTATCTTCCCTTTAGCTCCTATAGACTGGCTGAATTGTATCCCACACAGTGCCGTGAGTGGGGAAGCAAAAGTTAATCAAATTTTTGTGAAATTTTGAAGGAAAAAGGGCAAGAAATTATCAGAAAATATTCTCTCAACTTTTTTCCAATTTTTGTACAGCTCTAGGGGAAATAGACTATATCCCCCAAGACCCAAGAGCTCTCATCACCAGGCCCAATTACCTCAGCTTTGGGGGATGTCACTGGGTATGAAAGATTGTGTTATTCTTGTTACCAGTGATGAATTTCTGTAAGATATCCATTTGATTTTTTAAATATATTTGCACGTTGATACTTTTATTTAAAGCACAAATGTTTTACTGAACTGCTACTACTTAACCCTTGGCTACTCTGGAATCCCATTTTATCTGGGTTCCAATTCTATCTTTTACTTATTTTTTTTAAAGTACAAATGTTTGCAGCAATTTTACAGTGAAAACTGGTCTCCACCTGGGACTGACCTGTGATCATGATATATATTTTGTATATTCAGCTTTGTACCTGGCTGATTATATTTTGTTTAAAAAGTCATATGGTTACTCCTGGTTTAAAATTATTTGCACAATAATTATAATTAAGGGTCTATTACTTTCTTGGGCACTTAAAGTGCCTAGAAGAGCTATCTATTAATGAAAGCTCTGCAGTAGCTGCTGCATTCTAGGAACCTTTTCCAACTGTGCATCAAACATTAGGTGTAAAAAGCTGTATACAAAGAACAGCAGGTGATACAGTGTATCACTATAGATAATAAATATGCAGAATATTGGTTTAGATGCCAATGGATTCTTATTGGATTATGAATAGTAGACTGGGCCAGACCCTCAGCTGGTATAAATCAGTGTTGTTGGTTACAAGGGAGCAATGCTTATGTATACCAGTTGAGGATCTGGCCTTGAGGGTTAGTCTATTCTGTTCTAAGAAAAAGATTCCAGAAAGGATATTAGAATTACTTTACATTATGTCTGAAGTAATCAATAGCCATATAAAGACAGACTTTACCTTCTGATCAAACTGGTGTGGTAATGAGGCTAGCTGAACTCCAATCTACAGGTCATGCACTCTGTATAAGTGCCATTTAATGCATATACAGAGGTCATCAGTAAGAAATCAACAATGGGTGGTAAATAAGATATTAGAGATATTTCTAATTCTTTGTGATAAATGTTGGCTTCTTGGTGGTGACCAACATTTGATACACAAGCTTCAGAAGGCTAGCTGAGTTAGTCTGTAGCAGGAAAAACTTAAAAAACAACAAATAGACTAGTAGCACCTTAAAGACGAACAAAACATGTAGATGGTATCAATGAGCTTTCATGGGCGCAACCTGCTTCTTCAGATGACACTTATTTGATACACAGTTAGTCAACATGTTTTAACAAGTGGTATGTAGGATGGTTTTTATCCAGGTGATTCTAGCCATATATTAATATCTTAGTTTGACTATTCCAATTATCTGAGGGTACATCTACACTGAACACTTATTATGAAATAGCTTATTTTGAAATAGCAAGTCTACTCTACAGGGAAGCCTCAAAATTAGTCTGAGGCAGGCTTCCCTAATGTGGACATGCTTACCTCAATTTAGAGCCCCAGGAGGCACTAGGGAGTAATTACTTTGAATGGACCTGGGGAGGAGCTATTTCGAAATAGCAGCAGTGGAGTATCCACACCACTGCTATTCTGAAATAGCTATTTTGGAATAGGCTTTATTCCTCATGGAATGAGGTTTACAGAAGTTGGAATAAGCCATCCTTTATTTTGAATTTATTTTGAAATCACAGAATTGCTGTGTAGATGCTGGCATTGTTATTTCGAAATAACATCTGTTATTCCAAAATAATGGTGCAATGTAGATGCATCCTGAGCAAGGTCCTACAATGGTTCTGCTCACAGGGGAATTTTGAGATTTCTTGGTATTTCTTTTGATTTGAGTTTGAAATTTCTAAAAGTGAGCTGCTTCTGGGATTGCACCATTTGGTTAAAAAAAAAAGCCATTTGAACATTGCTAAAGCAGCATTAATGTGTTTCCATGTTCTGGCTGGCAGTGGACCAGCACACAACCTCCCTGCTAGTGACAGGAATAGTCTGAGAATTCCATAATAGTTTCTGTCAGGAAGTGGATATGCACAAATGTATGAACCGTGCCTCTTGATCCTGAGGCCCTGCCCTGGATCCATCCTTTCATAGCCCCTGTTGTGAAGAGCTTATTGAGCAAGGTTGTGGGAACCAGAAACGGCTGTTTCTGCCTCTTTCCCCAACATTTTTTGCTCATGTGGGCCTGTGTATAACTGGCAGCCAGAATCTGGCCTGTTATTTACAAACTTATTTGAAAACTCTTCCCATTCTTTTTGTGCATTTGTTCTCTACAATTGTAGCCTTTTATCCACACATAAATCAGTTAGATGTTCTACTTACTGGTTTTTGGCTATTGTTTTGAGTATGTATGCAATTAATTAATTGGGCCAGATCTGTAGCTAGTATTAACTACAGCGTTTTTGACTTCCTTGGAGGTAGGGCAGCTTACACCAACTAAGAAATGATCCTACTGTGATTGGGGATAATATGTTCACTGGGAATAAATACATCATATCCAGTGTGTGACAGATACAATTTCTTTTCCATACAGATAAAACATGGAATACAACTGCAGGAGGAATGTGAAATGTCTTTTGAAAATATTTGCTTATCATTTATTTATTTATTTATTTATTTATTATTATTGTTACTATTATCATTACTATTATTAAAACTCTGTGTTTATGTTTTGTAGTCATCGGAGTTTATACCCATCCAAATTATGCGTACTTCTCAAAGATAATTGTCTTTGTCATTATGGAGTTAATTGAATTTCTGTACTAATAAAAAACTGGCATATACAAAGTCTCTTGAGATTAATCTGTACATTTTACTTAACGAGAAAAGTAAGATGATATGGAATATTTGCTGTAAATAAATACATGTGAGTGAGGGGGAAAGTAACAAAATAACCACCCAAAATATGCAGCGTTGCTCTTCCAAAGAACATGAGGTGCCATGGTAAAACCAAGGAGCTCCCACACTGCTCCTGTTTTGCATTCTTAAGAATATACAGGGTGCAATTAGGTAATTTGGAAATTGGAGAGACTTGTTAAAGAAGCTTTCTGGTCTCATCACTTGTCACTCATATATTAAAAGTGCACTGAGAGATACACTGCTGGATGTGGGAGTGTTAAATGGGTGTCAGCAAGTTTCTTCTAACAGTTTAATATCATGAAAATGTGATATCGTGGAGTTAAATTTTGTTTATATCATTTGACCTTTAATGGTATCTTTCATATCCCTTTTGTAATACATTAGGAGTTACAGTGCCACCACAGACCAAACTCAGATTTTATTTACAATGTACTTTCCCCATGATTCACAGGGTGTAATACAGCATAGACTTTGGCCCTGTGTTCCCAGTATCTTGATCTTTCATATTTTTAACTGATTTACTCTGCAGTTTCTCGATTCACTAGGAATAAGAATTCTCAATTCACCCTCAATCTCTAACAATGGAGAAAAAGTTATCCATCTGAAAATGAGAAAATAAACAACATATCATAATGCTGATTTCTTGTTTTTCCAACTGCCAGGCTTCCAGCTATAGTGCATGGACAAGGGCACAACATGAAGGCCAGAGCTGCTTTACCTGTTAGATGTTCTGTCTTACTTTTTTTCTTTCCTATGTAAAAAAATACTTTCCTATCAGGACAATTCCTTTCCAGGTGTATTTGCTACAAGAGTCAAGAAAAGTTGATGAACATTTTAAAAACAATGAGATCTGAAAAAAATCCTCATCTGTCAGTTAACATAGTAATGACCTGACACCATAGTAAATCCAGGCTACGTCTAGACTGCTGCTTTTTATTGAAAAAAGATAGGCAAATTGTGCTCCCCAATTTGTGTACCTTTTTCCGATAGTTTTGTTGGAAGAGGCTTTTCTGAAATGTGGCCCATCTACACTGGGTTAAAGTTCAGAAAAACCTCCTCTTTTGGAAGATCTCATCTTCCTCACGGAAGGAGAAAGACAGGGCTTCCAAAAGGGTGCATCTGCTCTTCCGCAAAAAAAGCAGAAGAGCAGACATGTTCCCTGGACGCGGCAGAGTTTTTCCGGGATACCCCCTGGAAAAACTCCGTAGTCTAGACATAGCCCCAGTTTTCATATTCCCTTTCCAAATGATCATGGACTGCAGTTTCATTGTTTTCTTATGAGAGTCATAGCAGAATGTTTCTTTTAAATATTATGTTTTCATGTACTGAAGGGAGGGGCTTGATTTGTACAATACGAAATATTGATACTGTAATTAGTCCTGGATCCCTCAATTTCACATTATTTCTCTACAAAGAGGAATAGCTGCAAAGTTTACAGTTTATATTGTAACACTGTATTATATTGTACATTATTGCTATGTGAGTTTATGTAATTTAACTCCTCCTCCCCAAACAAAAACAATCACCTCCTCAATACACACAACAACTTGGTGGTTTTATTTATGTTGTTTCCTACTTTCTCACAATACTTGCTCCCCTCCCCCAGCAGCTACACTACAAAGCTTGTTGTACAGGGACTCCATTAATCCTACATTTCCTAGATGGTATCTAAGGCACAGTGGGTTTCCACAGAAATTAATTTGTCCTGACAACAGGCCTAAAGATTGGAGTCCAGGGATCACTTGGCAAATTCCCTTTAAACTGAGCACAATAATAAACAGAAAGCTGATAACGACAGTTCTAAAAGACCACACAGAGGAAGGACCCAGAATAGACTTGCTCTGTGTATATCTGTGAATACCTCTGATAACTAGCATACAGAAGCTTTATGTTTGATAGGAAAACAAGCATGCTGATTTATGCATGTTTTGACATTACAGCAATAAGCATAACTCAATCTAGAAATATAAATGTCTAGCTGTTTTAAGGTATGTCATAATTTAATAAAAATAAAATACCAAATAGGAAACCGTAACAAACTGTTCAAATCTGCATTTGAACTTAATGATTGTATGACTAGGTTTGTATAATTTTCTGTACTTTAATGTGGCTCAAATTGTGTCAGAGTATTCTGGTGTCTAAATATTTTAAGATCATAAATAACTGACAGTATTCCATTTTGTAAAGAATGAGTCCAGAATTACAATTACCTATAGTTTATGACAAATATATTTTCTTTACAACCCTTTGTAAATGTGTTGGCTTTTGCATTTGGTTTGAATTGTCCTTCTGCGCAATAAGTCCTTGTAAGGGTAAGGGCAGCTTAAAAGACATTACTGGGTTTGGTTTTTTTTATTCCTCTGGTGCATGTCATGGAGCTATTGTTTTTCCAAAGTTTAGGTTTAAAAAATAGAATTTAAGTTGCATGTTGAAATATATACTTATATTGTAAATGAACAAACATTCATTGGATAATGTAGCTTACGTAAGAGGTAAGAACATTTCAGCATTTCATTATTTGTAATAGAGTGTCTTGGAGCTTTAAGGATGTTTGTAATTTATAATGCATCAATAAACTGATCCCAGGTAAATGTATGAAAATCTATCATAATATTATGAATTGGTAGAGTAGTGAGGTAAAATATATGCTGCTTAACTTTTTTATTGCTCAGGCATAGGATGTTAAATGTAGGAAGCTAGAGAAAATGGATTTTGGTGCCTGAAAAAACATTTTGAAAGGAGTCTAATTTTGCTTTTAATGACCAAAATACATTATGAAATAACACCCTCTCAGTGCACAAAAAGAATATGAAACTATATTACAAGTAGGGAACTAGTATGCTTGACAGGTATGGTTATACATCTAAATTGCATGAGTCATGTATGATTACTTTTAATGCCTCAGATATTTTCTTCAGGATGGAAATTATTTAATATACTTTTCCATGATATTCTCAAATTCAATGACAATCATTACACATCATATATTTTCCACTATTTTTTTTCAAATAAAAATATGCATGTGCTTGAGATAAGCAGAAATATTAAAGTTGCAAATCTACAATGTCTGGAGAAAACAGATGCAAGGTAACTGACCCAATGTTCCAGCATGAAGTGATAGCTCCGAATGAAGGGTCACGTTGTGGTTGTTTCTATAACACTACGTAAGGCTGGATGGCAGGCTGCCAGTGCCTGTGTAGTTAAGGGTTTGGAATGCAGGCTGCCCTTGGCATTTGAGATGCTGGGAATTTATATATAAAAGTTCTGTCTTACATGTTCTTCCAGAACAGATAGTGGGGTTGAGTCTGCTTTTGTTATAGGCAGTGACAAAACTACCATTGACTTAAATTGGGGCAAGATCAGGCCCAATATTCAGGTGCTGAACTAACTGCAGCAATGGGATATGTTATACTCCTCGTGTGCATTGTACATGGCATCTCTTCCTTGACAAAAACAAAACAAAAAAAAAGCAAGCTTGCTCTCATTATTGGCTTTAAATTAGTTTGTACACTAGGAATTAATTAATTACATACTTTTAAAATTAAATTCAGAATGAGTCCAATTTATATTGGTCACACTTAAAGAACTCTATCTATTGTTCTGAAATACAGAAGATTTGAAAACAACTATTTTTAATGCTTTCAGGCTCCTCTTTCTTGTTTCTGATGCAAGACCAAATTGACTGGCTATGCCTTTTAATTCATAGTTCTGTAATAGAGCAAAAATAAATCCCCCTTATATCAAAATCATTCCATGCCTTTCAATATACAAGCTATTAGGTATTTGAATTTGGATCAAATCATCCAATGTTTTTCTGCAGCAAACAGTTCTATAGCATGCTTTCTACATTTGATTTGAAGGACAGTATATTATTTGGTGTTCTTATGAGATAAACAATAAACTTTTGAATATGTTTTTCTATTTGAATAAAAGCCTATGGATGCTTCACCCTGCATCCTGAAGCCTGATTTCCCCTGGGACTCATTATCATGCAGCTCACATTGTCAGTCACCTACACTGTTGAACTTGCTATCACATAACCTTCAAAACGTTACTAGTTATTATGTGTCATAGGGCAGATTTATGATAAACTAACTTTGAAACAATAATGAATTTTTGTTCTGTTCTGTTTCTGGTAACATTTCTGGTAATGTCTTTGGATTTAATTTTTAAACAACACATTACATTTTTATTTTATTCTGTCCTATAGAAAAGTCTCCTCCCTGTGTGAAATATTTCCCTCCCTAAACATGGTTTATGATGATTTGAGCATTGCCTAGAAAGAATGAAAATGAGAACAGTTGTCTTTAAGCTACCAAACTGGTTCATCATGACTTAAATCTATCCTTTGTGATTAAACTTTCAGAACTCTCTAACTTGCTGAAAGTTGAAGGGACTTAATCCTTATTCCAGTATGGGTGGACCAGCATTCTGAATACAAGGAGAAAGTTTATGGGCACATGTGAAAGAAACATCTTAGTATCATTCATGCTTCCAGTGTCTTGGGATTTTGGCTGAGGATTTAGTTTAGTGGTGACAACTGTCAATAGTAGCATTATCTTAAGAACATTTAAGCATGTTTTACCATGTTCCAGGGCCCGTAAGTCTGTATTTAGGCATCTTAGTAAGTGACCTGATTTTCAAAAGTGTTGGGCCCACTGTAGCTCCTATAGTATTGGGTCAGTGCTTACTCAGTATTTTGAAATTATAGTTATTGGTATTGTTTCCTGCTGTGAGAGCTTAAAACAGGTAAGAAATTCATACTGATAATCACCGTATAACCACCTAGTAGGAACTTAGTATGGAAAATACCCTCAAAGAAGATGTGCAGTACAAAATAGTCTGGGGCAAAAGCCATTAGCGTGATTAATTTGGCTACAAATCAGCTGGACTCAATGGAGCTACACTGATTTATAACTAATGAGGATTGGGCCCATAATGTCTGTACAGGATTTGCACCTCCTATGAAGGGAAAAGAACAATGGTGTAAATCTAAAACACATTTTGAAAACCATATTGATTTGCCATGTTGCCCAGATCTACTAGAGACAACTACATGGATCAGTGATGGGCAACCTAGGCTAGTGAGTGGGCTGCATGAGTGGCCCTCCTTCATCTCATCACCAGGACAGTCTTCCAGGATAGGGAAGTTTTGCTACCTAGAATTACCTAGGGTAGCTTTTGTACCTAGAATTCTCAGGGTGTGCCGATTGCACTGTAGCAGTGCTTTGAATGGATGCAGAGGGAGCACACAGCTCTTGCAGTCATTGTTGTGCACAATTAGCACACACCTCACTTCATGTGCCTTGGCTTTGTGTGTGTGTGTGACATTAATAATACCTGTAGGGAAAAAAATGATAAATGGATGGACACCAGCAGAATCTGGCAACCCTGCGTGTGGGCAATGGTAAACAAAATGTCTGATGGGTCACACAAAGAACCCTGATGGGCTGCATGTGGGTCATGGGCTGCAGATTGCCCATCACTGGCATTGCAGAATGCTTCCAGGAAGATGGCATTGGTGGAGTTTAGGGTTAAGGATTGGTCTCATAGAATCATAGACTACTAGGACTGGACGGGACCTCAAGAGGTCATCGAGTCCAGTCCCCTGCCCTCATGGCAGGACCAAATACTGTCTAGACCATCCCTGATACACATTTATCTATAGAATCATAGAATCATCTATAGAATCTATAGAATCATCACCCTGGACAAAATCACTTGCTATCCTGGCTGAGGTATCTTGCTGTGATTTTAGTTCTCCAAGGGCACAAGAAGCAAAAGTTTCATATCACTTTATTAATATTTAGGTAGCAATTCAGGAGGTAATGCATCTCTAAAATATAACTTGGAAATGCATTTTTAGTAACTGAAATTAAGTATGTCTTCACCAGCTAAAGGGGGAGGATGGCGATTAGAATACTCTTCTTACCCCATGTTATTTGCTATCTCAAATACCCCCAAAGTATTTTCTACCTCAGGCACTACCCCAAATTAAAAGATCTACAAATACCCCTGCGTAGATGGACATTTTTAGGCAGAAATATAAGGCATTCAGAAATACTTAGGACCATATCTTGCAAACACTTATTTACATGTGTCTGATCTTGTTTCCCAGGTCAGTCAATGGAACTCTTCATGTGCATAAGGACTATTTGGATGCATACAGAGTGGCAGGATTTGGCCTTTGATCTTGGGCAATTCACCCCAATAAATGGTTGTCAGAGTATTTTTTTCATCAGGGGCACAACTAATTTCTGCAGCTATCTGCATCAGAATAGTAATATAAAGTCTGACAAAGACCACTCTCTCTCCTCTCCAAACCTTGTGCAAAATCAACAATTATTACGAATGACATTCCCTTTTAGATTAATATTATCGTCTAAGGTTCTCATATAACATTCCTTATTCACACAAGATTTCCACTAGTGTAGTGCTAACCTCTAATTTAAGGAAAATAAATTTAATGAACATGTAAAAAAAGCAATTAAATTAGTTTTTAAAAATCTGAGAAGTAAGATGTCTGAGGGGAATATGGTACACACAACAAAACACTTTTTCCAAGTCATTGGGATTTATTATATAATTTTTGGCAGGCCTGTTATTACATCATATGGCTACATCACTTCACTTTCTGAACCATAACATGACCAGAAATGATCAAAATGAAAATGCTAAAACACAGAGCATTTTAAAATTCCTGTATTTTGAAAATTGTTCTAAAACTGTAAACAGTTTATATATATATATTTTAAATGCTTAATTCTCTCTTTTGGGTGGAGCTATTAGAAAATCTAAGTAAAGAGCTTTACATCCGCCCTGCTGGCAGATTGCCTGAAAATTGGGAGAAACGACCAATCCGAACATCTCCAATGTAGGTTAGCCCATCTCTGCTTTTAAATACTTTTTATTCTTAAGCACTGAAAATGTTAACTACTTGACTACTCTTCAGTTCTTGTAATTAATATAACTCAGTTGAATTCAATAGAGCTATCTCAGTTTACACTAGCTGAGGATTTGCCTCTTTTTTACTTCATTTCCTAAATTTTCTCTTTTACTGAACTTTGATGAACCTACATCAAAGCAATGCAATAAGTAATATACCTAATAATACAATCCTGTGGATTATTTGACAGCTCAGACTTCAGTAACATATAATCCAAATAATTTGAATATTTCAATTAAAAGTAACATTTACCCTATACAAAATAGGGTTAAGTAGGACTTCTGTGGTCCCATTGGCCTTGTTCTGCAGAAGGATGAATTCCACCCCAACTTAGCAGTTTGATGTTCTGACATATATCACATTCTATATTTTTATGAAACAAGAGTTGTGTTGAACAAGTGAGTAAAAAAGCTGACCAGAAAGTCAACAGAAAGATAATAGGTTACTTGTTTTCCAATTTTAAATGCATTTTAGTGCTCTAGACATTGAGAAATGGGAGTGCTGGTTTTTAAGAGCTGGATACACTGTTGCCTTCAGGGCATAGATGTGATTGGGAGCAGTGTGAAGTAACATAGGATGTATGACATCTTATATATGGTCTGGAAATATGCAAGATTTAAGCAGGATTTTACTATATCCATTTTCATTTCTATGCTTAATGTGAAGTGTGTATATTAGAGAACCATTAAAGGTGGTGTGAACATTTGTAGAATGCTGGGGCCCTAAATGGAATGCAGGGAGGTGCTGTGCAGACTTCTATATGATCTCTTACATGAGGTGATGCAGAACAGAGCAGTTGGTAGGAAGAAACCATGGCCTGGAACTCAGTATCACATCGAGTGCTTCCCAAAACAAATAAGTTAGTCAGGGTGTGCCATGAAATATCCCTGCTATTGCTTTGCCATATGAGGAAGGAAGTGTGGCAAAGCAGAAAGTGGGAAGAAACAGGCATCCATCTCTGTGGCATGCTCTCGTGCAGGACTACTCAACACCTGGCCCGTGGGCTGTCTGTTTGTGGCCCACGGTGTGGTTTGGGTTTACGCGGGGCTCAACTTGCAGCCCGTGGGTGAGATCCTTTGAACATGGCCTCCACTGGGAACATGCTCCACAATGACGAATCAATATAATGGTCTTCTGTTGATATGTGTTTTAGTAGTTAAATTCCTAGACTGTCATTGCTCATTAAAAGTGCTGTCATGTGGGTGAAAATTGGGTAAACATTGCATTTTATTAATATCAGAAGAAGTGACTTAAATGGGGCCTGCATGTTGTGTAGTCTTGCCTTAATCTTTCTATTCATGCCCATCAGTGTGAAAGAAGCTATTTGCATATATTTGCATATATATGCAACCACACTTAAGTTGCGGCCCTCGGCATTGTGGCCGCTGGGGCTTCCAAAGTTGAGTAGCAGAAAACGTGCAGGGGCCAGTCAATGACAGCTTGGTAAAGGGTTGGGAGACACCCACTCAGGGAAATCACTTGGACAAATGCTACTCTCATTCACACTAATTTAACTCTGAGCAACCACAGGATTATTCCAGATTTACTCTGGTGTGATTGTGATCAGAATGTTGTGCATCTGGTCTGAGCTCCATAGGACATGGGCCTTCTGTTTTGGTATATCCACGCATCTGATCATTTTGCCTGCTATTGACCACAGGTAATTGGATAGACATTGGAAGATCTGCAATTCTTTTTCACACAAAGGCTTCTCTTCTATTCACCATTTACATAGGGACTCAGATCACGGCCCATGGTTTTGTCAAGTGTATCTCATGCCTGCTGCTCCAGTCATGAGCAAAAGCTGCCTAGCTGTGGCAACAAACTGTGCTGGTTTTGTGCATTGTTGAACCTCAAGTATTGCTCTAAGTTGCTGAAATATACTAGATGGAGAAAACAGCCCCTGGGCTGCTATAAACTATGCTGTCATAGTCACAAAGGGCCATTATGCCATTTGGGGAATCACCGGAGCACAGCCTGTAGTAGAGACCAAGAAGAAAGAGTGGGGGGAGGGGTTTATGTGGACTGGAACAAAGGGACTACAGCATAGTAGAGAATCTGGCTCATTATATACAGCCTATATATATGTAGGTGTTATGATTCATCAGTCCACAAATAGCCTGAATTACTGGTACCTGAAATATCAGCCGTGTAGTGTTTCACGCATAGTTCAGGTACTGTATTATACCAGTGCTGTATCTTAGATACTGCCTGGTGGGGTAACCTCTGTAAATGTTAACTCCCAAGTAGAAACAACTGTTTCCAAACTGTTCATCTCAGAAGGATTGGGGCTTTGCTTCCCTGTAATCCAGATCCATTCTTGTATTTTATCTTGTATTTCAGTGTAATTCTGCAGCTTTGTTTCTCTTTACAACCCACTGATAAATCTTTTAGGATCATTCCTTTTTAAGAACAGTAAAAGTTTCACATTAGCTGACTCCTGAAATGATTGCTTGTCTTGTTATAGATATCTGTTGACCTGCTCCTTTAAAGTTATGTCTGCAACTAACTGCTCTCTTAAGCCAATCTACTTCCTTTGCTAAATGAAATTGTCCCTTTAGCCCTTTTTCAGAGCTGACTTTTCAATAATAACATTAGAAACATTGTGCTCAGTTCTTTCCTCTAACACCTTGCCCAGAGCTAACTTGCAGCTTCACTCTGTCAGCTGTAAGATATAGATATACTGTTGTCTTAATTACTCATATTTCTCCTGCTGCTCATAATTCTGCTTGTACCACCAAAGAGCTCTTCAGAGAGCTTTACTGCTTCCTTTTCCCTTTCTTTGGGGGTTTAAAGGTTGTCAGATATATAAATGATCCTTGTTGTACAGCCTTGGCTATGACAGCATCCTTTGTGGTAGGGGGATGGGAGAACTTAATAAGAGTGCTTCTGGATAGGAGCTGTATGGCAGAAAAGAACACATACCACCTTGCATAATAGAGCACCAGACACTGCCTGTGGCAAATCCAGTCTCTAATGGGTATCTTATCTATCTAGTCAATCCCTTTTAAATTTTAGAAGCTGATTGTCAGTGGTAAATGGTTATTTGATTCTCAGTCCTTATCACTGGTTATTTATTGGCAATTTATTTCCTACTGTATCCAATCTGCTAATGTACTTCTGATTAAAAAATACTGCTAGAGGAGGAGCAGAAAGTCCAAAAAAGCCCTGTGCAGTAGCTCATACACTTAATCCTTTGCAGTTCCAGTTTCCTCTTTATCAATATATACCATTGTTTCTGTTACCTACATTAATTAACTACTTAATTCTTCTGCTATTGCTGGTTGAAAACTCTTTAGTTGATCAACAACATGACATCGCAGTTTCATAGTCAAAGGTTCAAATAAGTTTTGTCAGCTCAGTGAGATCTCTAGGACCAAATATTCTTGACCTCAGTCCTTCATTTCCAGTTACTTGAAATCAACTCTGAGAATTATAGTCTAAATGACACAACAGTTTAACTCCAGTCACAGTTGAAGTTGGTTGAGGTGATGTAGGGCTTAGCACCAGCTCAGATACCTGTATTCTGCTCAAGCTGGACCTGTACCCCTTTTGGGGTTTTTTCCAATTCAGTTGTGATCATGTCAGACAAGTATATCTTGGTAACCATTATAGCAGGGATAGTCCATACGTGGATGTGGGCCAAATCTGGACTTCTAGGCACTTTTGAACAAACCCTGACATCTTTTTATTGACTTATTATCATTATTGGTTTTTGGTTTTTAAAATTATTTTCTCTGGAATCTGCACCTTGACTATACCTTGAACAAGAAATCTGGCTTTAGCTAAAAATAATTGACTCCCCCCGCCCCCCTGCATACAGTATCAAGGATATGACAAACAATAACACAAGGAATTACCACAGAATTTTCCTTGTTTTAAAAAGCATTAAATAAAGGTCCACAGTGTACAGATAACAGACTGCAGTAGGTTCATGGCCAGACTCATCAACTAGCACAGGTGTGACTAAAGAGACTGTTAGAAGAGCTAAATGGAAGTAGATGACAGAGCTCAATAAGAAGTATTGGAACTAAAAAGCAGCTCTCTGTTGTAAGGAGTAATTGTGTGGTCTGAGAGAAAAAAAAGCCTCCTTAAGTTAGCACAATCTTCAAGCACAGGAAAAGGGACAAGAATCTTGCAGCAGGAAAGGGAACAACAGTAGGGAAGAGAAAGGCCATTAAGAGGAAGGATAGTGGTGATAGCAGTCAGATAGGCGATACTGTAGCAGAATGATCATGCCCAATTGGAAAAGAAACGTGGGTGCAACCAAGCAGCAACAGTTAAGAGGTTTGTACCCTAATGCAAAGAGCCTGGGTTAACAAAATGGAGGACCTAGAACTACTGGTGCAAGAAGTGAAACTAGATATTATAGTGATAACAGAAGCATGGTAAAATAACTAGTCATTACTGGAATACACCCATTCAAGGGCATGTGCTATTCAGAAAAGACAAAAGTGAAGGCAAAAATAGTGACTAACATTGTATATTAATGACGAGATAGACGGTAAAGAAATTAGAAGTAATGGAATGAACAAGACAGAATTTGTTTGGACCAAAATCACTTTGGGGAAGAAAGCAATTAGAGTATAGTGCTTGGGATGTAGTACAGATCACCAGGAACCAACATGGATATGGATAGAGATCTCTTTAATGTTTTTATTGAAATAAATACTACTGGGAGATTATGGGAGATTTTAACTTCCCAGATATAGATTAGAGGATGGGTGCCACTAATAATAGTAGGGCCCAGATTTTCCTGGATATGATAACTGAAGGTATGTCTACACAGAAGGGCTGAATCTGAAATAAGCTACACAACTTGAGCTACGTCAATTGTGTAGCTTAAATTGAAATAGCTTATTTTGGCTTTTGGCACCGTCTACACAGCATAAGTACAAAGAAAGACCACTCTTTCTCTGACTTCCCTTAATCCTCATAGTGTGAGGGTTACAAGAGTAGGAGTAAGAAGTCCTCCGGCTGTACATTATTTTGACAATGTCTTGTGTGTAGATCTGGACTATGTTATTTCAGAATAATATTAGTTATTCTGAAATAACGCTGCTGTGTAGACATACCCTGACAGATTTCTTCACCAAATAGTTTCTGAACAAACAAGAGGATGCCATGTTAGGTTTGGTATTGGTGAGTAGTGGGGACCTCATAGAAGAACTGGCTACCGGGAACAACCTTCGTTCAAGTGATCATGAGCTAATTCAGTTTAAACTAAATAGAAGGACAAACACAAATAGATCTGCAACAAGAATCATTGATTTCAAAAGAGCTAACTTTAAAAAAAAAATAAGGTAAATAGCGAATTGGACGGGACTCAAGAACTAAGGGCTAACTGAATTCTGTATCCCAAGAATAAGAATATTTTGTAGGGAAGGGTGGCAGACCAAGCTAGATAAGAAAGTATCACAAATGGAAGACTAATGGAAAGTATAAAACCTACAAAGAACGGAAAATTAGAGAGATCAGCAAGGAAAGATACTTCTTAGAAGGATACATTGGGAAATGCTAAAAACCAAACAGAGTTGGACCTTGCAAAGGGATGTAAAGCCAACAGTAAAAGATCCTATAGCCATATAAATAAAAAGAAAATAGGGAAAAAAGAAGTGGGACTGCTTGGCACTGAGGATGGGATGGAAATTAAAGATTATCTAGGCATGACCCAACACTTAAACAAATACTTTGCCTAAATTTTAATGAGGCTAATGAAGAACTTTTGGGTAGGCTTATTGTGGTTAAGGGCAGTTAGGATATAGAGGCAGAAATTAACATATCTGAGGTGAAAGTCAAATTCAGAAAGCTTAACAGGACTAAACTGGGGGGGGGGGAAAGGGAAAGAGCTCAGATAATCTCCATCCAAGAATATGAAAGGAATTGGTATTTGGAATTGCAAGTCCAATAGCAAGGGTTTTTAATGAGTCTGTACACTCAGGGTCATAACCTATGACTAGAGAAGTGCTAATATGGTTCCTATTTTTAAGAAGGGGGGCAAATGATCCAGGAAACTACAGGCCTATCAGTGTGACCTCAGTAGTATACAAGGTCTTGGAACAAATTTTGAAAGAGAAAATTGTTAAGGGCATAGAGGTGAATGGTAATTGGGATTAAAATACAACATGGTGTTACAAAAGGTAAATTGTCCAAACCAACCTGATCTCCTCTTGGAGAAGGTAACTGAGTTTTTAGGCAAAGGGAATGCAGAAGATCTAATCTACTTGGATTTCAGGAAGGCATTTGATACAATTCCACATGGGGAACTGTTAGTGAAATCGGATACGGTCAGGATTAATATGAGAATTGAAAAGTGGATAAAGAACTGGTTAAAGCGGACACTAGACTGATCTGTACAAATACTTCAGAGACATAAGTTACTGCAGAGAATTCTTTCTTGTATATGTACCTGGTGGGTCTTGCCCCCATATTCTGCATCTAACTGATCTCCATATTTGGGGTTGGAAAGTAATTTTCCCCTACGTCAGGTTGGCAGAGGATCTACAGTTTTGTTTTTGTTTTTTTGCCTTCCTCTGCAGCAAGGGGTCTGGGTCATTTGAAGATTTATACTACTGCAAATGATCAGTTCTGTATCTTAAAGTCTTTGCACCCTGATTTGAGATCTTTAGTAACTCAGCCAGAGGCTGGGGTCTATTTCAGGACTGAGTGAGTGAGGTTCTGTGACCTGCAAAGTGCAGGAGGAGCTAGAGGATCACAATGCCCTCTTCTGACCTTTAAAGTCTATGAACATTTTTAATAAGGAAAATCAGAACAATGAGTAATCACAGTATAAGTGGAAGTTAGGAGAGGGACTCATAATTTATGATACGTGGGACTACTGAAAATGCATAAGAAAAATATTAGTTATTTTCTGCCAGAGCTAACTCAGATTATTAGGAACTTCAGGGGGTAGACGAGTTAGTCTGTCAGGGTAGGTCTACACTACAGCTCTATTTTGAATTAACTAAATTTGAAATAGTTAATTCGAATTAAGCTACTTCGAAATAACGCATCTGTACACAAAAACTATTTCGAAATAGCATTTTGCTATTTCAAAATAGCACGTCCACACTGAGTGGACCCTGAACCGAAGTTAAGGCTGGCCGGAACCAGTGCTGGGGCATCAGGTGAGGACTTAGTGTGTGGGGCTGCTGCCTGAGGCTAACTGAGCTTCGTGCTTAAAGGGACCCTACCGCCACCCCGGACAGACAGTTCTCAGGGTTCCCCGCTTGCTTGTCTACCTTGATGAGGGACAGCAAAGCAATCCTGTCTTGGAGTACCCTGAGTGCCCGAACTCGGGACACCACAGCACTCGGCCACATGGAGCCAGAGCTGCCCCTGGGCACGCCGGTGTGTCTCGTGGGGTCGTTGCCATCAGCCTGGCTACACTTGCTGCAGGCTGCCATCCGGGGGGGTCCATCAGGGGACTGTCAGGATCCAGGAGTCCCTGCAGGAGAGCGTCCACCCCGAGGAGCCCTCAGAGCCTCCCCGGTCCTCCCCACCGGGGGCTCGTGCCCCATTCCTCCCTCACGTCCTTCCACTTACCCCTCCCTAGCCCCCCTTCCTGATGTCAAATAAAAGACACGTATCTTCAAAAATAGAAACTGGGTTTATTGAACAAAACTGGGGGGGGGGAGGGGATGAACCTCCAGGGAGACTGGGAAAAGGAGGTGGGAGAGGGGAAGAGAGAGGGTGGGAGAGGGGAGGGGGAAACCTGGAAGGAGGGAGCTGGAAGGGGGAAGCAAGGGGAAGAAGGGGGAGGGGAAGCTCAGGGCTCAGGGTTGGGGGTCTCACCAGACCAACTTGATTGTCATGCAAACCTGCTCCTGGGTTTGCATGTGGTCTTTGGTGGCCAGGCTGGCAGCTATCCTGCCATAGACAGCCACATTCCTCCATCTAGTGCAGAGATTGTGGACGTTGGGGGCATCCCCCCCCAAACCTGAATAAGGTCCATGATCTCCACCCTGGACCAGGAAGGCGCCTGCCTTCTCCAGCCCCTGTCAGGCTCCTGGGAGCTGGCAGACTGCTCCTGGGGAGCGGTGGACGGCTGGCTGCCGGTGGCTTGCTGGCTCATGTTTTGGGGTCACTGGGTCAGGGGCCCTGGTGGCCACTGCTGGCTCTGGGCTGGCAGGCTTGGAGCTGGCACAGGCACTGTGGCCAGGGTCTACCCCTTTAATGGCTCCGGGGCTGGGGGAGAGGAGAGTAAGTTTTCCTGGTTGTGCCCAGAGTGGCCACCAGGGCTCCCTGTGAAGGGCTGGAGACCCCCTATTTTGAATTAAATGTATACACAGCACTTAATTCGAAATAGCTATTTCAAATTTGGCGTTACTCCTCGTAGAATGAGGTTTACCAAATTTGAATTAAGGGCTCCGCTGTTTCGAATTAAATTCGAAATAGTGGTTTGCATATATAGATGCTATTAAAATTAAATCGAAATAACGGCTGTTATTTTGAATTAACTTTGCGGTGTAGACATACCCTCTCAGAAAAAACCAGCAAGCAAATGGTCTGGTAGCACTTTATAGACTAAGAAAACATGTAGATGGTATCATGAGCTTTTGTGTGCCCACGAAAGCTCATGATACCATCTACATGTTTTCTTAGTCTATAAAGTGCTACCAGACCACTTGCTTGCTGGTTTTTTCAGATAATTAAGTGTAGGGTAGTCATGTTGATAGTAATGGATCTCAGAGCGAAGGAATGCCATCGGACCATACAATACAAGTGCATACTTAGGACTAGCCATACAAAAGTGAAATGAATACTGATGAATTATGGGAAACATTTTCGTTGCTGCAGACAGTACATAAACAAATAAATAAATAAATAAACAAACAAATAATTAAATAAATAAATACTTACTCCTGAAGATTGAGCCATGAGAAACCTTTGATTTTGGTTTGGCTTGGAAATTCCAGCTTCATGTGGTATGTTTCCAGGGAACATTACGATTAGGCTTCTTGCTGTGTCCCCTTTGGGAAAGACAAGGTGAGTGAGGTAATGTAGTTTATTGGACTAGATTCTGTTGGTGAATGAGACGAGCTGATAAGCTCCATGGAACTCTTTCTTCAGTTATTTACAAATTTTGAATATTTCTCCTGGCAACAATCACTTCCTCGTGGGTACAAGTATCAGCTCATGTTACTGTAGTATAGCTCAGTCATTACTAACATGATGCACTTTCAAATCTGTTACCAACTGGCTGATAGGCCCAAATCTAGAAAAGCACTTAGGTCCATGTGTCATGATAAGCATATAAGTGGTCCAACTGTAGTCAGTATGTTCACCCTTTTACAATGCTACTGATCCTTAGGAAAAAAAGGCATAAAGACAACACTTAGTTTTGAAGTCAATACAATTATTTGTTCTTAAAGTTACCCACATGCTCAGATATATTGCTGGATCAAGATCCTAGTGCATGAGCTGAAAGGTTGAACCATGACTGATCAGTTGTCTGCCAAGTGAAAGCAATGGACAGGGAACTTCTCCTCAGCTTCCACATTGTGTCATATTAGATGCATTTCTGATTTTATATTAGTGATGGTGGGGGTTGTTTTCTTTTTGCCCATTTTCTAATTTTCTAAGGATTTATTTTGTATTATAAATAGGCAAACACATTAGCTAAAGCCAGATAGCATCTTCTGACCAGCTTTGCCAGTAAATCACTGAGCTATGTAATTGAGTATGTGTAAAATTATGCATTGTAACCCTGGGAATAAATAAAATAGAAAAAATAGATTTTTTTCAGCACACAGTTTCTTTTGATTCTTCTTTTGCCCTCCAACTTGATCATGTTTGTCCTTCTTTCAGAGTTCAAATAAAAAAACCCCAAACAAGTACAATATAGAAGTGGTGAAATTTAACTGAAACTGGTAATAATGTCTGATTTGGCTTTTAGGTGGAGCGAAAGACAATGCCTGAATTTATGGTTAACTATTCATTTTACACTAGGAAGATGATAGTATTCAGACACACACAATCTCATTCAGACAGATTGGGTCCAAGATTTCAACCAACATAAGGCGAACAGGTGATAACCCTTAAGTGTGAGGCTTAAATAATAAGTATTCTGGTGGTCAGGAAAATATTTCTGCACTAAAACAATAGACCTTATATTAAAGCTCTTAATAAAATCTTCCCAAAGACTTCTTATAAATTAAGTGGAAATACAAACATATTCATCAAATGGGCAGGCATATTTGCAGATAGGCACTGAATTAGTAACATGTCTTCACAAATCATTATAGCAGTGTTAAATAGCAGGTTTGATTTGGTTTAATTTAATTCAACAATTCCTATTATCTTCATAGGTATGTTTGCAAAGAAAATCTTCTGACCCTGATCTGTATCTTCCAGTTGTTTACTCAGGCTTTTGTTGTTGCTGATTTCCTTGCTATTTATAGCCCATTGATGGGGTTAAAGCTTCCTAACAGCATGACCAACAGATGTAGCACAGAGATGACAACTGGAAGTTTCAGTGCTCTTTTGTTACCTGAGCACTGACTGATGGTTGAGATGTTGGAAGTCTGAATGTCAAAGGGCACCAGAAGGCTTATACAGTCTTGGGAGCCCAAATCTACTTGGGAAAGGGGGAGAAAAAGCTTTTCGCTTACCTTTAAGTAGAAGTGAAATGAGCTGTTTGCTGGAGATTCATACTCTAGAAAAGAGGCCCCTTATATGTACTGAGGAATTTAATGGAATTTCCTCATTAACGTTTGGCTGAAAACCAAGCTTTGAAAGTACATATATTTAATGTTTGGAGATCTGGTGGTTTAATCTGACAGTGAAACTAGTTATTGATAGGAACAGAGAAATTTGAGTTAAGAACAAAACTAGCCAATCTGTGTGTTTACAGAAAGTTTTCTCCATTGACCTTGTTTAAACTTTCAGTTGATGTGAGAGCTTGGAGATTATTTTTTCCCTTTATATCAGAAAAATGATTCACCAGCTGTATGGCATAAAATTAAAACTATTATTGAAAGTGTTTCAAATCTGTCACCCTGAGTTAACTTTTAACATTTGTATTTGAAGAACAGCAAAATTATTTTGTATCTTGCTTAGGAAACTGCTCATGACTTGAGAATGGACATTATTACATTGCCAATGAAAATAATGGGAATTTATCTAGAGTTGTTCAGTTAACTGTTTTTATTGGAAATTAATTTCAATATCTCGGTGGTATCTACAGACTCCTGAGTACTATGTTCCCAGTGTGCAGTCAGATACATCTTCCACTTAATAGACACAGAACTCAGAAGAAAAAAACATCTATAGAAGGAGGTAAAGTGAGGTGTGCCAGGATAACTGAGTCATACAAATAATAAGTCTATATTCCACAGATTATCCATTGTGCCCATTTAAAAAGTTTCAGGCATCGTTATTCAGAAGACAAAGAAATAAGAAAAAAGTTCCAGTTTTATATTTCTAGAAAGAAAAGTTACTTTGGAACCCAGAGCAACAGACACTTACAAAAAAATCACATTTTTATTTTCAAATATCTTCTTTCCATAGTTCATTGTTTCTTTAATGCTCCAGTAAGTGACTTTAGAAATCTTATAATTCAGGCAGTCTGTGAAACAAGACTATTCTTACAACAAATTTCTTGGTAATTTGTTTATTTTCCTCCTTTAACAATAGCCCTTAAACCTTTAACATTATTACAAATCAATATCCATGATTAGTTTAAAGGGAATCATTCAAATTGGATAGCATAGGTGAACAGTATAAATTATGAGCAATGTACTTAACAGGTAAGTACATGGGATCAAAATATATTATATATATTATATGTGTAACCCAGCTGTTAACTGGAGAAATATTTATGAAAGAAATCCTTTTCCATTAAAGACTTGTGAGAAATAAAAGGAGTATTATTTTACAAGAAAGCACAGAGTATGCTGAAGAAATAGCAAAAGTGCTATTTACAAGTGCAACAGTTGTAATGGTTTTTTCCCTAACAGCTCAGTTCCTGGCTGCAGAATATTTAAACAAGTTGGAGGTGTCCATTCAGAAGCAACTGCAGCCTTACGGCTGCACTGACAAATTCATTTTTTTTCCAGGCATACATGTGTTTTATTTATATATTCTTTTGGCTACCTTTTAATCTCACTGCTCCTTCCCCTCAGTATTTAGGTTTGGTTTGATCTGGAATTGTGGATCTCTGAGATGAAAGTGAGAAGTGATAACTGGCAGTGCAGAAAATACTGGTTAGTGAATTTTCAGAGCAAGTGTAATTGTTGAGCGCTTGTGCAATGACCCGTTTTTTAAAGTAGGTGAACAAACCTGCATGCATATGTTTGCATGCCTCAATTGCACAGATGTAAATGTTACTTGAGAGCACAATCACATATCTATATACACATACATCTAATGTACATGCAAGTGCAGTGAACTCTTCTACACACGGGCCTTTGAAAATCTGGACTAATATTGATTAGTTAACAGAACAAAAATATCAGTAATGATAGCTTCAAATAATGATGTTTTCCCATAATAAGTTTTAAAAAATGACCAATACTACTTGTACAAATATTTTCAAGTGATTAAAGACAATGTAATCTCTTCTTGTTTTGTACTTTTCTGTGGAAATTTTTGACTATGCATAGGGTATTATAAAGAAATTCATAAATATGGACAAAATAATAAACAAATATTAATTTGTATCTTTGTTTCAGCACAACCTCAATTTGACATTGCATTTTGCCAGGTGGACCAAAGAGTAATACATTAGTTTTGAACGTTTATGATCGCGTATTATAAAGACTCTGCAACAGACTGTTCCAAATCAATTGTCAAAGTGATGATGGATTAATAACTCTGGTACTGTAACGTTTTACATATCTGTAGACTTAGTAAGGGTACCTTTCAAGATCAACTGCCATATTTCATTATTGCAAGTTATATTTAAAATACTTTTTGGAGGCTTTAAAAAACAGATTAGTTTTTAGAAGAGCTGAGTGAGTAACTATAATGAGTAACTGAGTTAGTGAGTTTTGTCTTGTTTGTAGGGTGTTTTTCAAATTATTTGGTAAACATTTGTATGATCTTCTGTGACTATGTGGCTTGCTATTCAAAATCTAAAATTCAACCTATATTGCTTAGTTGTGACACATACAAGACACATAGTATTGTTTCTGTTCCCCGACAAGTTGAGAGCAACTCCTATATTAGATTTCTGGGGTGAATGATTGTAGATGGCAAATTTAAAAATCCCTTTCCACAAATATGCAAGTTTATAATTGTTTTTCTCTCTCTCACACACACATACACATAAAAAAGAAGGTAGTAAAAATCCAGTGGTCTGAAAGTAGTTGGGAAGTAAACACAAGGAGACACAAATGTTGCCAAACCATAGTCATTTTAAAGTCCTAATGAATATTTCCAGAGATTTCCAGAGAATATTTCCAGAGATGCCCAGCTCTAGTTTTCTTTTATTTGGTCAAACACCTATTTTCAGAAAAGACCACCAAGTTCAGGTGATAAATGTAAGGGAAGTGTAAAGGAGAACTGTTGGCGATAGCTTCCGAACTCTGACAACTTTACTGAATAGTTTTAGCTCTCCAAACACTGGTGGCTTGGACCTCAATTGTATTTCATAATAATGACATAAATTCAATGACAGTTGTCTTGTTCTGATAAGACCTCAGTTTCTTCATCCCTCAGCCAATGACTTTGAGTCATCTATGGGATATCCATTTGTATGCTGTGGGGCTCTGAGTAATTGTGTGGACTATGTCTCTTTTTATATATGTATATTATTTTGGCTTGCCTCTCAGTGCAGAGAAAACACACAACATATTTTTCAGCAAAATGCGCATGCATAATCTCAAGAGCCATGCATCCCATTTAACTGTCATTTCCTTTGATTAACCTTCACCTGACCTCACTCCCTAAGGCAATTTCATTTCCTTTGGCCCCTACATTTAAATACTGCACTCTATCAGGTAAGTACATCTGTCATTGAAGAGCTGGCTATTTTATGAGCGCTCACCATAAATGTTTGTTATAGAAAACTGTATGCAGAATCTTTCACTGTTGAGAAGAGCTTAAGCCAATGCAGACAGGTCTGTCATGAGCAGTTATGGGCATTCTTTAGAAATACATGCACTCTTGACAAAGAAACTACACAAATATAGTTTATGTATTGAAACCCCTGCATGATAGTACCGTGCAGATGTGTGGTTTTGTTCATAGAGTTTCAGGCTAGAAGAGTCCATTATTACAATTGGTTGGGCATTTTCCAGATACATTTTTTTTTTGTCAGAGAAGTCTGATTAATTGAAAATGGAAATTGGTCACAGGTCAGTTTTGATGAAATTGCTGATTTTTAAAAAAAACATTGAATAATTTTTTAACTTTGTTAAAGCATTCTGTTTCAACATTTTTACATGAAAAGTTTTGATTTTTGCTTAAAATGATATTTCATGTCCAATTTTGACTTTAATATATACTACCAGAAATTTGATTGCTGTATAAATACTTGTACACCATAGTCAAGCCACACCTTAATTTTGTTTTTAATAAACTAGCTAGATCAAGCTCTTTAGTATCTCATTATCAGGACTGTTTGCCAGTTCTTGAATCATTTTTATAGCTGCTTTTGTGGACCTTTTCCAGTTTTTCAATATTTTAATATCATTTAGTTTTAGATGGCCAGCTTCAAGCATTTGCCAATATCGATTATGCAAAAATCTCAAGATACCTCCCAAAATAATGGGACTAGCTTAAAATAATTTATTATTTGTTTGTATTGTGGTAGCATCTACAAATTCCAATAATGGAGTAAGGTCCCATCATGCGAGGTGCTGTACAGATATAGAACACAGAGATGATTTCTAACTCAAAGAGTTTACATTCCAATTGCTCTCTGTTTTATGAGTTTGTAGGTAATATTTGCCAGCTATTCTCTGCAGCCATGGGGGCTAACCACTTTCATTTTTAGAAAATGAAAGCTGAGATTCTCTCAGCTCGTGGATCTAGAGCCTTTTCCTTACCCCCTAACCAATGTAACAATATTTATGGTAAAATCATGAGAGTTGACAATTCAGAGACTCACCGTTGATTTAAATTCGGTTTAGATCAGAGACTTAAGGACAGTTTTTTGTTCTTTTGCTTAAAAAATAGCCATTTAAAAATGTCATGTAATAATGTCTGTTTGGTTTTATTGTAGGTTTCATAAAATCTAAATTTTGGGCCAAACTTTATCAGATATTGAGACTTTAAAGGTTTTGCAAACAATTTTCTAGACCAAATATTTCTATGGAAAGCTCTGTAAAAACAGGCTGTTCTTTAATGACAGAGATGTACTTACCTGGCAGACTGAAGAATTAAATGTAAGAACAAAAAGAACCTGAAATTGCCTTAGGGATTGAGGTCAGGTGAAGGTTAATCAAAGGAAATGACAGTAAAATGGCACTCATGACTCTTGGTACATTTTTAATCATTTCCCTCTCTCTCTCATTCAGACCCACACACAGAGTTTGTAACTTTTGACCAATGTATACAGGTAAAAAAGGATTAGATTTTTGCCTTGGGTTTTTACACAGGAACTACTTGTTGGATTTCTGTGGCAGTTTGATTTCTTAAAACTTGTATAGAATGCTTAGAATTTGTATGGGGAGCAGAGGAGAGAATAAGGAAGAATATTAAGAAAAGATTATTTTAATAACAATATATCACTGTATACTCTGCCTCTGATACGTTGCAATATGAAAGATTTCCAGAAATGGGAGAATGAACACTTGGATTAAACTAAATAACACAATGCATGTGCCAGTTTGGAGTTAAGATAGAGAAACGGACCTGTTGTCATAAGAATGTTTTTATTCTGTTCTAGTTCTATGATAACCTATGAATAATTACTCTGTTTTAAAATACAATGAATATTTTAAAATGATTTCTACTCTCCGCCCCCAAAACAAAAAATTCCCACACAACTGATTAAATGGTGAAGGACGCTTTTGTCCCATTATATTGGGTGTCAACCAACTTGTGATTGAGTGACTGATTGATTGATTAATTTTTTTGTGTGGAACTTGTTTTCAAATTTTTGAATTGTCATTTTATGCTAGTCACCTTAGGGAACTTACAAACAGTATGAAACAGATGAGGGCACCTTTATGTAAGTTATCGTTGCCTAAGGCATCTCTATATAAAATGAGAGCAATGTGTTTTTCTTCAGGTATGTTTATATAATATTCCCCTCCCCCCGTGCAATAATGCAAGGATTTTTTTAAGAATATAGTCAAACAAACAAACAAAAAACCCTTCAAGCTGTGGTAGTTTGACTGCAGCAAACATGTTTTCCCCTCTACTTGGAAGGTATGCTGCCAAGCACTGAGCACCATGCTGAAATTGTTGGGAGTTGAGTCTGCTCAGTATTTTGTGGAATTAGGCCTTCTAAGAGTGATGGGTGATATAAAGCTAAAATGTTACTGTAAAACATTGTTATCACCCCAGTGAGTTCTAGTATAAGTGATATTTTATCCATATGCTGTATCCACATCTGAGAAAAAGTCTGGAAATGGTTTTCCTTATATTGCCATGCTGTATATCTACATGATTGGTACTGGTAATGTGGCATTTTCCTGCTAGTTCCCACATGCTGAATTCTTTCACATGCATGCCATATGTGATGTTTGACACTGAGCTGTAGAGGGTAGGAAAACAATGTCTGTGAGCAATGCAGTGAAAGGATGTGCTAGGTTAGGTGATAATAGTAAACAGTAGCACTGGTCAAAACTGAATATGTATCTGAACCCCATAAATGATACTCACTTCCAATCCACCTCTGATTTTGAGTTTTTGAAAAACCAACACCAACATCACTTTCCTCAATCTCTCTTGTGCAAGGGAAAAGAAATTAGCAGACAAGTCATGGGGACTGAAACTGAGTACCTAATCTATTTAACTAACTAACTAACTAACTACTTCATTCATTAATTAAGTTAATTTAGTAATAAGACCTGATCCTGTAAAGACTTAAATAGGTGAGTAACTCAGTACAAAGCTCTTTGTGATATCCTATGTTATAATAATATAGATAGTGTTATACAGTGGAAACTTCAAAGGTACTCACTAATGGAATGGAGTCAGGTCTGTGCTGAGAAGTTATGAAAATCCCACCAGCAGCATCTCTGTCTTGTAAAACTTTTCTGGAGTTTTTTCTTTTTTTGCTTCCATAAAATGTTGCCTCAAGAATTATTGAGGAACCTTTGATAAAACAGGAATAACCAGGGTAAAATATGCTTGGCAAAATTTTAAATGAAGAACATCTCAGGTCAAGGGTGGGCAATAATTTTTGATGGGGGGGGCACTCCAAGAATTAGAAAAGTGGTCAAGGGCTTCACTCTTCCATGATATTAATGGAGGAGATGCGGGATCTGGGATGGAGATTGGGTGCAGAAGGGAGCTTGGGGTAAAGGATTGGGGTGCAGAAAAGAGTGTAGGGTCTGGGAGGGACTTTGGGCAAAGGAAGCAGTTGTAACCTGGGGCACTGGACTGAGGTGTAGGGGTTGGGTTGTGACCTAGGGCAGAGAATTGGGGTACAGGAGGGAGTACACGGGATTGGGGTGCAGGGCATTTGGGTTGTTAGGGCAGGAGGGGATTGTGATCTGGGGCAGGAGATTGGAGTGCAGGAGGGGGCAGAAATGGGGGGCAGGGCAAGGAAGCAGCTGGGGTGTCAGCAGCAGGCTCTGGCCAAGAGACTTACCAGTCAGCAGCCCAGCAGTTTCTCAGCCAGGCAGTCAAGGAGCCTGCCCCACCCAAAGGAGAGGGGGTGTGGTGCTTCATGGCTGCACTGCTATTCAAACAGGCAACTCCCATTGGACAGTTTCTAGCCAGAAACTGGCCAATGGGATTGTGCTGGGGGTGTGAGCAGCACTTGAAGCCTTCTCCCTCCCCTCCAGGGCTCAGAGCTTTAAATGGGAAAACACCCTGCAACTGCGTTTCTGAGCGTTGTGGGGTCAGGCGAAGCAAGTTGGGAAGCTGCCTGGGGCTCCCCGCAGCATCCGCAGGCTGGATCCGGTGGCTTGGTGGTTCGGATCTGGCCCAAGGGTGGTATTTTGCCCTGGCCTGTCTCAGATGAAGACTCAGAATTAAACAATGACAACTAGGAAACAACCTGGAGTCTCTCAGTATATAAAGTTTCCTTGGAAAGAGCAGTACTGCCACAAAACCTTTTTTTGGAAAGTTACACATAACCAAATTGTATTGCTATTAAAACCTTCCAAGAAGAAATATTGCTATAAATATCCAACCTACTGTCCTTCCAGACACTGACCTATTTATATACAGAAAGCTTTCAATTATCAATAATATTCTCTTCTAAGTTAGGGCTGTGAATTAATTGCAATTTAACTCATGCGATTAACTCAAAAAATTAATCATGATGAATTGCACTGTTACACAATAAAATACCAATAGAAATGTATTAAATATTTTGGATGTTTTTCTACATTTTCAAATATATCTATTTTTACTACCACAGAGAATATGACATGTACAGTGTTTACTTTATTATTTTTTATTACAAATATTTGGACTATGAAAATAATAGACAAAAGAAATAGTATTTTTCAGTTCACCTTCTATCAATACTGTAGTACTGCAATCTCTTTATCATGAAACTGCAAATGACAAATGCATCTTTTGTTGTTGTTGATACATAACTGCACTTAAAATCAAAACAATGCAAAATGTTAATACCTTTAGTCCACTCAGTCCTACTTCTTATTCAGCCAGTCACTAAAACAAACAAGTTTGTTTACATTTACAGGAGATAATTGTGTCCGCTTCTAAATTACTATGTTACCTGAAAGTGAGAACAGAAGCACATCACATGTTAGGTGGCACTGCAAAGTATTTATGTGCCGGATATGCTAAACATTTCTATGTCCTTTTATGCTTTGGCCACCATTCCAGATGATATGCTGACGATGCTAATTAAAAAATAATGCATTAATAAAAATTGTGACTGAACTTCTTAGGGGAGAATTGTATGTCTCCTGCTCTGTTTACTTGCATTATGCTATGTTATAGCAGTTTCGGATGAAGACCCAGTACTCGTTCATTTTAAGAACACTTTCACATCAGACTTGACAAAATGCAAAGAAGGTACGAATATGAGATTTCTAAAGAAAGCTACAGCAGTCAGTCCAAGGTTTAAGAACCTGAAGTGCTGTCCAAAATCTGAAAGGGACAAGATGTGGAGCATATTTTCAGATGTCTTAAAAGAACAATGCTGTGAAGCAGAAACTAAAGAACGAGAATCGTCAAAAAATAAAATCCGCTTTCTGCTGGTGGCATCTGACTCAGATGATGAAAATGAACATGTGTGAGTCTGATCTGCTTTGGATTATTATTGAGCAGAACCCGTCATCATCATGGACACGTGTCCTCTGAATGGTGCTTGAAGCATGAAGGGACATATGAATCTTTAGCACATCTGTCTGATAGGCATCTAGTGATGCTGGCTACAGCAATGCCATGTGAACACCTGTTCTCACTTTCAGGTGACACTGCAAACAAGAAAAGGGCAGCATTATCTCCTGCAAATTGTTACCAAACTTGTTTTGTCTGAGTGATTGGCTGAGCAGGAAATGGGCTGGAGTGGACTTGTAGGCTCTAAAGTTCTACAATGTTATAATTTTGAATGCAGTTTTTTTTATACAATTATGCATTTGTAAGTTCAACTTTTATGAGACAGAGATTGCACTACTGTGCTTGTATTAGGCGAATTAAAAAATACTAGGTCTTTAGTTCCTTACAGTGCAAATATTTTAATAAAAATAAATAGAAAGGGAACTGAATACTTTGTATTCTATGTTGTAATGGAAATCAATATATTTGAAAATGTAAAAAAAAAAACCCCTCGAAATATTTAAATGAATGGTATTTTCTTATTATTTAACTGAGTTATTAATCATGATTAATTTTTTTAATCATGCGATTAATAGCAATCAATTTTTAAAATTGCCTGACAGCCCTACTTTTAAGTCTGGTGGCATGGTATCAAGTGCATTCTTACCACATGTCTTTTGATGTTTGTTTTAAAAAATTACAGCATTTTCATAGTCTCTCATTTCTTCTTCAATGGTTACGCAGGATTTGACTGGAAAAAGTACCGAAGCTTGGATGCTTAATGAAAGAAACTCTGACTGAAGATTCTGTAGTTTCTAATGAAACCTTGTGAATGTTTTAATACGAATATATGTAACTACCATGTAGGATGTCCTGAGAGGCCACACTGGCTAACCTATGCAAAGAGAGGGATGGGAGACTGGAAGGGACTGTAGACTTGATACTACAATCTGAACTATGCAACGGGAATCCTTAACTTGTGCAAAGCCCCACTCAATGCCATGGGACTCTGTGCTGGTGAGCCCTTAGAACTGGCTGGTGGAGCACTGAAGCCAATTGAGCTCTGCACAAGTACAAGGGTTTCCTTTCATGCTTCAGATTGCAAGTTCAAGGCCTATTCTTAGGAAAAGAGCTTTTTCATGCGATTCAGATTTGTTCTCTTTACTCATGTTGCAGAATTGCTGTTGTGGTGGTGCCAGGGTGTGTGTGTGTGGGGGGGGAGGGGGCAATATAACCTCGAGGGGGGAATATAACCACTAGCAGCATCCCCTGTAGGCAAAAGCCAGGTTCTTGTGTTGAGTAAAAACAGTCTTTGTGTAATATAATGGATGGAAGAAGCCAAAGGTTAAATTATACTTGCTGACCCACATTTTTGCTGGCACAGTTTTACTTACACTATGGGATTAACAGTTTCCCTGATGGGGGGAGTTTGTGGACAAAAGAGCTCATTTGAGCATCTGAGTAATATACAAAATAACAGACTAACACGGTGCTCAGGACATATTTTCCATTTTTTCCTATTTTGTTTGTATTTTGGAAGGAAATATAAGAAAGTGTTAATTATTAATGAATAATTATGTATTAATTTATTAATTTATTTGTCTGGAAATTGGGAAAGGCTGGAGGTTTTGAGAAATATAAACCAGAGCCTGGTAGCAATACTATAAGCAATGCCACACATGGAGATGAAAGTAGAGAAAGGAGGTATAGGAAAGAAGAGAGAGAAATGTCTCTGACCACCATCGCCACCAAAACAGAAACAACCGCGGCTTTACTTAATTTCCAGGTGGCAAGGTCACATGCTGAATTAGCAGGTGCACATCTGAAAGTCAGTGATATTGATAGAGTCTCCTCTCAGTGAGTGCATCAGTGAACAACTTCAACACTGATCTTTGTGAATCAGCTTGAGCCCGGTTTGTGTAACTACCATCTCCCAAGATTAAAAGAGGAAGATACCACAATTTAATGATACCATAACTGGCTGGTGAGCAAAATAAAAACCTTAGAATCTTAGCTCCCAATGTCTGCTTTTCTGAAACTGTGGGGTGTGAGTTGGCACTTATGGGGGAATTATTAACTTGACTTTTTTGGTAATCTAGATGTCATAAATTGATTTGATCAATGCCTATAGTAAAATAAAGTTAATCCAACAGCTACTGTAGTTTGTTAGCTCAAATTAATTGATATGTTTGGTTATTTGATAATCTGCTGAAGTAAATCAGTCACCTCAGTTCAGTTTACAGCATTTGTTGGCAGTGAATGTTCCTGGCTGAATGGAGGTTTCTTTGGACCTCTCATGAAGTTCAGCAAAGACAAGTGCAAAGTCCTGCACTTGGGACGGAGGAATCCCAAGCACTGCTACAGCCTGGGGACCAAATGGCTAAGTAGCAGTGCAGCAGAAAAGGACCTGGAGATTACAGTGGATGAGAAGCTGGATGTGAGTCAACAGTGTGCTCTTGTAGCCAAGAAGGCTAGGAGGAGCATTGCCAGCAGATCTAGAGAAGTGATTATTCCACTTTATTCAGCACCGGTGAGGCCCCAACTGGAGTATTGCTTACAGATCTGGGTCCTCTACTACAGAAAGGATGTGGATGCATTACAGAGGATCCAGTGGAGGGCAACCAAAATGATTAGGGGCTGGAGCACATGACCCATGAGAAGAGGCTGAGGGAACTGGGCTTATTTAGTCTGCAGAAGGGAAGAGTGAGGGGAAATTTCATAGCAGTTTTTAACTACCTGAAGGGAGGTGCCAAAGAGGATGGAGAGAGGCTGTTCTCAGTAGTGTCGGATGGCAGAACAAGGAGCAATGGTCTCAAGTTGCAGTGGGGGAGGTATAGGTTGGATATTAGGAAGAACTGTTTCACTGGGAGGGTGGTGAAGCCTGGAATGGGTTACGCAGGGAAATGTTAGAATCTCCATCCCTAGAGATTTTTAAGTCCCGGCTTGACAATGCCCTGGCTGGGTTGATTTAGTTGGGATTGGTCCTGCTTTGGCCATGGGGCTGGACTCAATGACTTTGTGAGGTCTCTTCCAGCCCTAGGAGTCTATGATTCTATGAACTTTGTTATTCCATAGAAGTAGAAACAATGAGTCATAGGAAGAGACCACTCCTCAAGTTGGGAGCCTTGTTTCACATGGAGCTGGTATGGTCACCCTTTTTCAGATCATTTCTAATTGTGTATGAAATTAATTTTGTAATGCAATACAACCCTAACCTGGGACTAATTTCTTTTGTGTGCTTTTGAACTGGAAAACCAGCTCACCAGCTTACTGCCTCAGATTCTACATTGCAGAACTGACTGTGCAGAAGGGTGGATAATACCTCCAATATAGCTAAAAAATGAACATTAACAATAATGGCATTTTTATGGTGTTAATTTAGAAATATGAGTATTGCAGGATAGGCTGGCAATAGAAGCCTTCATGTTCTGTGCTGTTGTCCTTATTGAGGTCATCAGAAGTTCAGGAATGTAATATCAGCCTGGACAGCCCTGGGCAACTTTGGGCCATTTAGTGTGCCTACCTGTGGGTACTGGGTTAGAAAATGTGTCAGCATGTTTCCTTGGCTTCTGCTCAAAGTACTAATTCTGTGAGTAAAGGTAGAATCCATTCCTGCCACTCAATGTTTCAATTAACTGGCACCTGCTGTACCAATGGAAAGGTCACTATTGGGAAGAGAAGCTAGCAACAGGGAAATCTGAGATAATGGGCAACTTCATGATATCTTTTACAAAAGATTCTGCCTTTTGTGTCTTTAAGGATTTTTATTGCACATGAACATTAATTTTATTTGATACATGAATGTTGGTTTCTCCTTTAAGGAGTGGTATTTAAATACATTTACAAAAACAGTATTTTTTCAATTAGCATTTCATAAAATACTACAGTTAATTTATTGAGTTCTGTCTTTCACACACACGTTTTCTTCATTGTGCACTTCCACATTCCTGCTATTTCCATTTTATCTTCCTCAAATACATCACTGCTTCATTGCTTTCAATGAAGACTATATATTTGTATATGGGGGGTAGGGGGTGCGGATACTTCTCAGAATGTGCTCTATTTTTTCCCTTTTCAATTGTTTTGGATATTAGCACCTACTTGGGTATGACACACCAACCCAGCTACTTGTCAGGGAGTTCTCATTTCCATTGTAACTACCTTGGATGTGGTCTTCTATAAGTAGCGTTTAACTACTGGATTAGCCTTCATCAGAAATGCTTCCTTTTGTTGTTCCCTGATTGTGGAACAGTGGATTTCAGTTCTCTATTATGTATAATAACTCTAAGAATCTAATGGCAAAATAATTGAACATTTGACCTACCAAGAAATTCCTGAACTTTATTAGGCTAGTAGATGGAACAAGAGTTTCTAACTGGATTATGGGACCATAATACTGTACTGCATATCAATAGGAGTTTTCAGAATGCAGATAGTATGTGGCCCAAGCTGTTTATTTTAGCCCGTGTAATTTCACTGAGTTTCACTACATCATAAGCAAGTGATCAGCAGTTCCAATAGGCCTTTTTGAATAGGAAGAGAATACAGTACTTGCATGAACCGTTAGATCATTTAATAGTTCTAATTGGAATTTATTTTCTATCCAGAAAGTATCTGATGAGTACAAATGAGCTGTTGGTAGAGTGACTGAAAATTGGCAATTCACTAAAAGCTGACTAAAGTGTTTCAGGAGACTATCTTCTCCTCCTGTGAGCTGAGTCAGAGTTCCTTGTTCACATGTGCCTGAGCCATTCCTAGTAAAACAAACTTTAAAAGAATTTCTGAGACCGGGGAAGGACAGAGGACTGATTTTGTAAGCAACTGTGAGAGAGAAAGAGACATTGATTTAACAGGACTTCCCATTGAGATATTGAGAGGATTCTCATTCTTTCTGTATTTGGGAGAAATTAAACCAGCTGCCCATGTTAAACCAAAATGATAACTAGTCTTTTTATTTCTAAAAGGCTATTTGTGTATATTTTAAATGAAAAATAAGCTACATTGGTGTTTTCAGTGTGCATGTGGGAGGGAAGGACTACACAATAGGCTTTTCAGATACTTAAATCTGCCTCTGAGAACATTCCCTATTACTCCTGATAAAACTCTTACTTCTAGTAAAGGCATAGGGTGGATTAAATTCTCACTCTCAATTTTCCCTATTCCTTTGGCATACAGCTAGAATAAGGACAGATCACTTGAATTACTTTAGCCTCTGGAAACACAAGGCCAAAGCTATACATTTGGTTTTTATCACACTTTGTTTTGTTTTTTTTGGCTTCTGGTTATAGAATGAAGCAGACGTTTTTTAAGAAACAAAATGATCAATTCTCTATTTACAGAATGCAGATAAAAATTAGTAAAGTTTCTACATTTCTGCTGTAGCTATCTTTTTGAAAATAGAGCTGAAAAGGAATATGTTCCTACAAAATCTGATTTTGCCTCAACTTAAGTTTGAAGTATAAAATATTTGACAATTAATACTCGTGTGTACCTTTTGAAATAACTGACCTTTTGGGAGCTGACAGCACTATGAGATTAGCCTTTGTATGCTACTCTGGGTCTTTAACTCTCTGCCTTGTGGATCTAAGTTCAGTGGATACAGATCTGAAACTTGATTTCCTCAGTATAGCTACATTAGCATTCAGCTGTGGGTATGTAAGATAATAGTATTAAAAGCAACCTTCCATCCTGTTGTCATGGATGCAGCACAGCCCAATACTGGTAGCAGTACACCACTAGTCTTTGTACAATCTCATTTTTATCTACCAATTTTAATTTAATTACACCAGAAATTCTTAACTGCATATAAAATGTGATTTTATTTTCTGTTTTAGACATTACAATGTAAGAATTGAGCAGCAAATGTTCTTTGTCCAATGATCATTTTTTGTATTCCAAATATCTGTCAGTATTAGTTATGAGACTGTGTGAAATAAGTAGGCATGAAAGATGCCTGCTTTTATGACAGAATGAGTGGTTTCATGAATTTTAAAGGAGCGCATTTGTATTTTTTCTTCTTGAACTACATGAGGCTACTCACAAATAACTGACAAAAGATAATTGTTTGAGGAATTGTGATGCCTTTCAAGATTTTGTAGGATATTACTACTTTCATAATCTTTCACTTATCAGGTGATAATCCTGATTTATTTATGTATATAATTTGGAAATTAAAGTACTGCCATTCTGTCAACATAGGTACATGTTTTCTCAGGATAGCTCAAACTCCTGCTCACAAAAACAATGAATATGCTATTTTTTTTTTGTCAGTTACTAAAGAAATACAACCTTACTGGAGAACAGCCAAGTATTATTCCAGACCACATGAGACAATATGGAAATGTACATACTACTCTGTCAACATTTTAGGATTTCTGAAGAGCTAATTTCAATATGCGATAACACTAAAACATGTCACTAAGCATGTATGTACTGCTGCTTATTAAGATTTAAATGAATGCATTGCTAACCCTAACTTCAGTGGGGTTTTGTGTGAGTAAAGATTTGAGGCCTTTATTTGTCAAAGAAATCTCTTTAGTTGTGATTACAAGGACAGATTCTCAGCTGATGAGAACTGATATTGCTCCATTTGGTCAATATTTATACCAAAACTGAAGTCAACGGAGCAATACCATTTTATACTAGTTCAGTTTGTGGTCCGTGATTTTAAAAATATTTTTCTGTTTTGGTAGTTGAATGTTACAGTAGCCTATTTTATCAAAGATCTCTTTGACCTGTCTGTAAAATTGTAGTTAAAATCAAAAGTGATGATATCCTTAGACTGAAAAAAAAAACCCCATATTGCCTCTGTCATTAATTACTTTATTCTGTTACAAGGTTGTGTGTAGCAACCTAGCATTGTATGACAATTTATATTAAACAAATCAATCACACTTCTAAATAATTTTGCATTTATTGTAAAATTATCTTTTTATAATTAAAGAAGAGCTAAATTAGCCTTCTATAGATCGAACTTTTTCTATTTTAATCATGATAGATTCATGTTCTTCTTTTCGTAGTTTCCAGCTATGTCCCACCCATTAATAATAAGATATTGTTTTCTAATAGCAATATCTTAGTACGTTTGTACATAAAGGCTGATTATAATATCTTTATTTTGACTGAAAACCTCTAAATTCTATGCACACCCATAATTAAACTCCTATGCAGGCACATGCATCAGTCAGGCACGAACATTATGGAGTGAAAATTAAAGAAGCAAAACATCAGAGTGTCTACTGTATGTGCCTGCTGTTAGACACTCAAGCGTAGAGAACAGGATACACCTCTATGGATGGATAGGTTTCCTTATTAAAAAAACACAGTAGGACTCACAGTAGGGGTACATACTAAAACAAGGCTTTGTAGTAATTTCCTTGAAAGAAATTTCCCAAGATAGCAACTTGAAAAGCTTTTAATCTTATGACTGGCTATATAGTGAGTTTGACTGTAGGTGGTATAAAAAAGGCCATTAGATTATAGCTGATCTGGTAGAGTTGGTCCAAAATCTTGTCCCTTTTTTCCAACACAAGAAAGAAAACAATTTTAGCTCATGAAACTGCAGTAGAGTATGTCTATGAAAGTGCTGGTATCTTTGAGAGCTTTGGAATATTTTTTAAAATACATTTTTCTTTTGAATTAAAAATGCTATTAAACGGACACAATGCATTTACCGGGTGGAATAACAGACCTCCCTGGCATATTTGTTGCATTTGTGATATTGAGATCTTTCATCTGATGAACCAAATGTTTCATCAGGTGAATATTGAAAACAATGTTTCATCTTTTTTATTTTTAACTCCGATTTTTTCAGATGTTGTTGCATGTTGATGTTACAGTGTCCTTTTGCAATGTAATTTCTAACTGAGTCCTCTTCTGCTTGAAAGGAACACTGAAAATACTTCCCATAAACACTTGTGATCTCAAAGGGCTACTATTTGATATCCCATCATGCAGTGGCATTGTACATTAGAGTATATTAGCAGTGTTCTCATTAACTTGTCTCATTTATGTTTTCTATTGAACATAATTATTAAACCTCAAAACATTTTGAAAATTTCCTGTACAAATATTTTGGAATGCTGTTGAGCATTTTGTAGCCAATTGATGAAAGATGGTGAATAGCCCATGGTAATCTTACATCCCTGAAAGCTAGAGGATCGTCTTCTATGCCTCATAGAACAGTGTCTCTATTTATCTGTAAAGTGCCAGATCCTGTAGTCCTTTATCCCATTAGCTTCAGTGGAAGAACTGTAGAATTTGGCCCAAAGTGGGTGGGTTTTTTTCCCATTAAAATAATATGATGGTTTTAGTTACAGTGCCACGTGGAAGACAAGCTTAGGTCCTGTCCTCACAAAGTGATGAGTGCCTTCTGGTTAGGACTGACCACCCTCAAGTTAACTGAAATCATTTCCCATTTCCCATTCAATGCCTTGTGGACTTGAGCCAGAGTTGAAGAATATTAAACATCTTGTGAGCCACCAAAAACTAACAGGGAACAAACCTGCTTGATAATCTGTTTCACATTGAAATAATTAAATATAATTGTTGTTGCATGGAAATTTGTCTTTAAACATTAACCCTGACTTCTCAAGGAAAAACTGGCTTATTAAACAAGGGTTTTCAAAAATATTTTTCTAGTTATGCTAACTCAGATATTGGGAGAGTTTTTACATTGACGTTCATCTGTTTCAGCACCTTAGAAAGCAGGAATGTAGAGCTTTTATGTAGTGCTTATTTATGTGAGTAGTCCCATTTATTTTCAATGGGACTACTTGTAGGATTAAGGGTTTCAGGATCTGGGCCTTAAGAAGTAAGACATCAGTATTCTCCTAGCCTCTAGAATCTGCATTAGTAATTACTGGAATGCATCCTTCTAGTTTACATAATGTGATTTTACATAATGATGCCAAAAATAATACATTTACTTGTTATGGGGCATTAGAATATTTGAAAAAAGGTTAAATGTACATGAAAGTGGGACTGTTGCTGTTAAAATACTAAATATGACAATAGTACCTTTTTGTTAATTGTGGGAAAGTAAAGATAGAAATAGAGATAGGCATTTGGAAATGTTTGTTTTCATTATATCATTGGTAGAAACTTCTTATATGTCAAGCCAACATTATACAGCTTTATCATGTTGCACTAAAATAATTGAATTTCACCCCTTTTGTTTGATCAAAATTTGGGAAATCCAGTGGGGAGAAGTCCTGGATTTCTTTCAATTTGATCATTTTTCCAATCAATTTATTACTGCACTATTTATTTAAGTAGAGCAAAAAAGTGTCTAAAGTGACAGGATTATGCTTTTGAAGTTAAGACCACTTTTTATCTGTTTGATGTTGTTTGAACTGTCTAGAATTGTTTGTGGGATTTTATTTTTTATTTTTTGAAAAATCAGTTCTTTCTGTGTGCCTGCCTGTAAACATAGGGAATGCAGATAATTTTTCCCAACCATCATGGTTTAGGATTCCAAAATTCCCCTTCCTTAGGAATAGTTTGGTGGTATTTACATATTTTCATTTTGAATTCAGTAATTATTAAATGGAAATGCAAATTATTGAGATTCTGAAAAGTTTGCTGCTTTCAAATGATGCCATGTATGTAAACCTACAGCAAGAAAACAAAGTTCAGTGGGTAGGACTTGTGAAATATTTTTACTATTTGTGTTCTAAAACTCACGTTTGCATTTGCAGATCTTACATTTGGAGCTTGGTCATTCTATACCTGTTGATAATTTGATCCTCGGCTTGATCCTGACCTCCTTAATCATTCAATGGGAATTTGCTGGACTAAGAAGTGTAGATTCAGACATCTGTTTTCTCTCCTTAACAATGTTTAATAATGCATTGATTCAGGGCCCAATTCTGCAAGGTGCTGAGTACCCTCCACACACTGAAATAAATTATGGCAGAGGGCACTCAGCACTTCTTAAAATTGTTCACATTATTAGATAGAATTTTAAATAATTTTGCAGTCACAATATATTTGACACATTATGAAAAGGCATATACAATTCTTATTTTAAAACAGAAACAGAAGGAATAGTCATTAGGAGGTGTAACAATTATCATAAAGCTGACTGTATTTTATGTGTTACATATTTGTGCACTCTTGCTGGCTATTAAAGGCTCATTAAAAAATTAAAGTTTACAATTAAAATTTATGATATTTTCCAATGAAATAGCATGTTAACACCTTTCTTTAATCACCATGTAACTGTCAAGAGAAAGGACAATTCATGTAGTATATGCATATATTATAAAAATTATCAGATATGTTATTTGTTTTATATTCAGTTTTCTGAAGGAATTCCTGCAGGGAAATGGTTAATCTATTTTTAACTAAAGCTTACTTTTGTAATCTATCCAGTGCTTAGAGTTCTGTCATTGATCTATGATTTATGTGATTTAAACCACCTCTTGGCTGTAACATTGGTTGCTATCCAAGATGCTGAGCTGAATACTAATTACAAGATCAAATTTATGCTGTTGGGCTAAGCAGTTGAAGGAGCTTTCCATGCAGGACTCCCTTAAACCATTGAGGGAGCCTTAGTGGACTTTATTTTGGGGAAAATGCAAGAGGAAATGTTGAGGAAAAGAGAAACAATGTTACAGAAAAAATGTAGAATGTCCTTTGAAAGCTGTATTTTTAAGTGCACTACAGCAATACACAGAACTAATAGATATAGATCTGCAGTCTGAAGATGAGAATATGCACATATATATGTGTATGCATGTATTTACAGCAGAACCACACAATTTCACACTAATGGTTGGGAAACCCACTGAGGAGAACCAAATGGTAGGAGTGACCAAACAAGTGCATAATATTGGGGATAATTAATCCCAAAATGTATTTTGTGCCTTTATTTATATTATTTCATAGTATACTAGTAAATGCACGGTAGTATGCCACACCAGCTCTCTCCTGTAACATCTTTGCTGAGGAATGGTCTGAGACCACCAATTTTATAGAGACTATTATAAGTTTTATGGAAGAATGAGTAAGGTTCTTGAGTTTGTATGTGTATTATTACCTTGGTAGTGGTGTCTGGGAAGGAAGAGCTTGTCGAAAAATTTCAACGGAACAGTTTTCCACTGGAAAATGCAGTTTCACTGTAATTGAAATGTTTTGCAGAAATGTGTTGACTTTGACATTTTTTGACAGAAAAGTAACCTAATGAATTGGTTTTTACTTTCTCATTTTGATAATGTGAGTGTTTAATTTCATTTTGTGTAGACTTCTATATTTTAAATATTGTGTAGACTTCTATAATTTAAATATTGATTTTAAATTTACATTTGTGTTATATTCTTGAGATATTAACTATTTTATATTATGTTTTGACATTACCAAAACAAAATGATCTGATATCAAAATGAAATGTTTTTATAGGACTATGATGGATTATACAAACCTCACACTGGGAAGGAGGGGTTCAAGGACAGTACTGGGCCCAGCTAGTCCCACCCCTCCAGCCCTGCAGAGCATGCTGCAACTGGAGACAGAGTTGAAAAGGGAGTAATCCATCTTGGGAGGCTAGAGAGGAGGTCAGACTATCCCATAAGCTCCTGTCAACAGGGGCTAGAGTTGCCCTTCTGAAGTACTGGCTGTATGCAGAGCCCAGTTGGGGCTGATAGTTTGGTTTTCATTTCTTTACTATTTTTCCTTATCTGGGACCAAAAGCAGAGAGAAGCAGTGGTAGGAAGTGACCTGAGGATGGCATCTCTGAGGGTCCCCCCAGAAGTCAAATGTTTCTGGCTCTTCCAGAGCCCTAGGTCAGAGCCTGATGGAATGGGTGTTCCAGGCTCCCCTACAATAGAGTGGACACTAACCAATAGACCTCCCGGTGTACTGAGAACCCTATTACAGGGACATTGGGGGTTTTGTGGCTCTTGGTGATATTTTTGCCTTCTGCTTCAGCCTGGGATGCAGATTGTTTGCTATTTTCATCTCACCAAATGAATTCTTTACCATTGCAATGTCCTTGGGTAACTGATGCATCTCAGTCCCTCCTATTCTGTGTCTGGGGCAAACAATGGATTAGTCTCCCGAGGGCTGTTGTACTTTAATCTAATCCAGGATACTAGGCTCAATGCAGAGATAACTGGTGCAGGGCTTGCTGGCCTGTACTGTACAAGAGGACAAATTATCTAGATCAGGGTGGACAATAAGAGAATTGCTGTTCCTGGCTAATGGGAGCTGCGGCAAGCAGTCTCTCATGCTACGTCTAGACTACAGTCTTCTTTCGGAAGAACCTTTTTTCGGAAGAAATCTTCAAAAAAAAACTTCTTTCAAAAGAGAGGATCCACACTGAATGGATGCTATCTCGCATGTAAGCTATGATTACTATGGACAGAGTGGCCACCATGGCACCTGTGCTTTTTCCTCTTTCCTCTTCTTTTGAAAGAACTCCCTCTTCCCCTTCCACACACAGCTTTTTCCAAAAGAGATCTTTCAGAAAAAGGCTTTTTCCTCATAGAAAGAGGATTACCAATGCCGGAAAAACCCCTCTGTTCTTTCGATTTACTTTTGGAAGAATGCGATTGCAGTGTGGACGTAACTCAGGTTTTGTCGGAAAAAGTCTGTTTTTCTGACAAAACGCTGAAGTGTAGACATATCCTCAGTCTGTACCACTTCTTGCAGCTCCCATTGGCCAATGGGAGCTATGATCAGCCATACCTGCAGACTTGCAGGTAAATAAAGCATCTGGCAGCCCGCTAGGAACTAACCTTGGTAAATAGCGTATGGCCTGTGGGCCCCTTATATCCTGCCCCTGATCTAGATGATCTGCTAGTCCCTTCTGGCCTTGAATTGTATGAGTCTACAAAGATGCTTCGAAATAGAAAATTTTCAGAATTTCTGTTTTACAAAAAACTGCAACTTTTCATTCCAGTTTGGAACAGACCCAAATGTGGTCATTATTGGAATTTCCTGAGGAATGGAAATTCTGTTTTTCGGCCTATTGTATGATTTGGAATTTTTTTAAACCTTCAAACACTGGATCTCAGAGCCACTCAGAGATACTGAGGCATAATCCTAGCAAAAATGGATGAGGGAACAAAGGGCAGGTGGCATAGTCAACAGTGCTTGATGAAATGGAGTCCCAGATCTCTGGAATTATCACATTTGTAGAATAAGTTGTTTTGTATGTTTGTATAAGGAGATAGCATGCATAGAGGGATATGAAGGAAAAGAAATGACACTTCTGACTACATTCTTCCTGTTGAAACCCACATGTTAAATAAGGTGGGAAAGTTGGGTTTTTACTTGTGCAGTTTGTTTTAGCAGTGCCTTTATCTCACAATGAGATTACAACAGCAGCGTATGTTCTCATGAATCTGAGGCTCTGTTATTGTGATTTTGTGTCCATAATGGCCCACCAGCACTTGCAGCTTGTTGGAAATGCAGCAGCCCATTTTCAAACTGATTAGAGATATTTTAATTAGATTATGCCCACCTTGTGTTCTTCAGTGGCTGTACACAAAGTAGGGGGGTGACTTTAAATTAGCACTGACTACATGGGAGACCTATGTCTTGAGCCTTCACCTGCTGGATATATGTGCTCATGTGCCATCCATGTTCCACTGTTAAGGGTTACAGCATCATGCTTAAAATCAGCAGCCTATCACACTTTGGCTGCGGGAGGGCTCAATGGGGTAGAGCTTCTTTGAAATCAGTGTCTTTATATTCCTGCTCACTTTAAAAAAATGTCAAGTGCTTTTCCCCAAGGTGTTTTTAGAATGACCACATTGGCTTTCCTTTCTTCCCCCTTTCCTAAGGAGAAGCCCCACATTCATTTTTTAATTCCCATTCTTGGATTATTTACAATATATTTGGTTTGGTTTTGTTTGACAAAATCTTGAGTGTGTTTGTATGTGCATGCTTATAAATACATCAGAAATAAATACTATAATATGCATACACTGATATAAAATATACCTGCGTATGTGAATACATGTGTACAACAGAATTTGGGTGTGTTTCTTTTGTGCCAATGTTTCAAATGAGCCACAAGTCACAATTCCATTCTTCAGAAGCAATTCACTGTGGGCAATTATTCTAATATTTCAGTGGCTAAGTGACTGATTTGTGGGTGCATGTGGATAAATATCTAATGCTAGCATTTGCAGCCACAATGAATTGCTGGCACAACCTTGTACCTACAAAATGGAAGCAGTTTTTTTAGGAATCAGGTCCTAGATAAACCCATGCACATTCAAGAAACTACAAATCACAGCTATAATTTTAATAAGACCATCTTATTTACTTATTGTAACCCGTAACAAACACTACATTCTTATCCTGTATGTGTGACACCTGCTTTTTCACGGCTTATGCAAGAAAATTATTTGCACTGGCAACAGTTTGGTTTATCTTGAATAAAAAAAGTAACTAAAACAACAAAAGTGAAAAGGGTATTTAGTTAATCATTGCCTCACTCTGAAAGACTTTATTTGAAAGAATTTATTTGACCAAAACCTCATTAAACTTGCAGAATAATTTAATACTTCTTCCTCAACCAGTACTGTTCATTACAGTGGGCCCAGCATATTTTAGAAGGCATGCAAAAATAACAAAAAACAAAACACCCCAACCCAAACAAAACAAAAAACAAACAAAAAACAAGGGCGGGGGGAATACAACTTCTTCTGTGCATGAGATCTTTGTCCTTCAAATCCCACCATCAGCTATTCTTAGCCCACACTCACCCATCATCACCTGTGAACCCTTTCTTGCCACAGAGGTGGGTTGGTGCCAAAGTAGGAAACCCAACTGCTTCAAATCCATCTACCACTACACACAAATGCACAAGTATACCTGCCCCCTCACTCCTGGTGCTTCTGCCAGGTCACCCTTCTTCCTTCCCCTGCAGAACATTTTAGTGGTTAGCATTTTTAACTATTTCACTGCTGATTAGAGCAAGTCGGTAAGAAGGGTGATCATATTAGGAAGATCTATACAATTTGCTTTGAATATTCTGGTGCCAAACGTGAGTGATACCACTTATTTTCCTGTATGATCCATGGAGCTAACAAGCTAGAAGGGAGAAATTGATTGCAGGGAATCATCCAAGCATCACTAAGGGGAAGCCAACCCTACAGAGGCTAGCACGGTATCCAAAGCTTACTGAGAGGGAGCCAAGCCAAAATAGCTTAGCAGAGCTTCAGTACTCCACTAAAGAGGAGTTAAGCCCACTGAATAGGAGTTAAGTCTAGTAGAACAGGCAAGGTATTTGACGGGATGAACACAAACCTGACAAGTCCAAAGAGCATTCATGATCACATTTTGAACATTTGTATAACCTACTGTGTTAATATCTTGTTTTGGCTTCTCAAGTGGGAGGAGCTCCATTTGTGGGTGGAGTCTGGCAAAGTGCCACTGTACTTTTGTCCACATTTTGATTATTGGCAGAAGTTATTGAGGAAATGTCAGGGGAACTTCACTCCCCTCCTTCTTGACAAAGGGTGTAGCTGGTGCTACAGGCACTAACTTCATACTGGCAGTCTGCATCTCCTGGCACAGGTTCCCTTTATCTGATTCTGTTGCATCTTTGAAGTGGCCCATCCTAGGAGTGCTACGTGTCATCATAGATCTTGCCTCAACTGGCTTTTCTGCTCATCAAGCTATTTGTGCACTATTAGAACTTTTCTTGTACACAACAAGGGCCTGATTCTAAATTATACTAAGGCTTCTTTATAATACTCTGGCAACATAAAGGGGCACAGAATAGGATGGAAGTGTATATATGTATTGGACTTGTTAGGAACTTACACTAATATGTTTTTAATGGAAAATGAGTTTTTGATTAAATTGAATGTTTTCGTATTTTTTTCATTAGAATGTCAATGTTTGTGGAAAATTATGGGGGGATGTCAATAAACCTAAAAAATTCTGATGGTAAACGTTGATGATTTTGTTGTTGTTGTTGTTTTCAGTGAAATATTTTTGCAGGAAAAACAAACATTTGACAGCTGGCTCTAATATATATATATATATATATATATATATATATATATATATATAGCTGAGGAGCTGGATGACATGATCCTAAAGCACTTAATGTTTTGAAAGCCATTATGGCCAGCAATAACTCACCTATGTGTCTTGTCTTAGCTGAGTACTCTGAATAAAGTTTTATTACATTATTGTTAAAGGGAGATCTCAATGACTGGTGAAAGGGGTTCAGTTGAGGGAAAGGGGACGTGTTCAGGGTAAATCTTGGCTGCAGGAACAACTTGAGATTGGCTTGATGTAGAATGCAGGAGGATCAGAGCAGTTCAACAGGGCTTACAGCCAATTTTGCACATCATCTTCTGATTTGTCTCTCATAGTCCTGGACCACCCGGCAGGATCTGACGCAAATATTTTATGTGATTCCTTCCTTTCTCTAAAATTCTAGCACAATTTCCTTATACCCCTAGCCATGAGACCATGTTCTCAAACATAGCTATCTTCATGCAGCCCTAAACATAGTTGCAGAGCCTTGCAGAACTTCAGGTTATCAGTAGAAACAGCTGTAGTCTATGTGCTGCAGAATAATAGCCAGATGGGATAGTCCCTTCAAACTCATGGCTTTAGAGACTAGCAGACAGGAAACTGTGTTTCAGAAAACACTGCTGGGAAAACTGCCCCTCTCACTTCAGCAATGACCTTGCAGACTAAGTTCAAATGACCTAGTAATGAGTGCATTTATTTTAATGTACCTCTTGCTATTAGGGTCGCATGCCTCTGCAGCTTTTTGAAATGTTGGAGCTGTTGGAAAAGGAGGTAAAACCCAACCCTCACTGAATTATCATCATATGGTAAGAATAATATACTGGGGTTCTCTCTTCTGCTCTTGGGACAAGGGACCTTCAGCTTCTCAGCTGATTCTCATAATTTCTTCCATCATCCTTGATAGATAAAGGTGTTTGCTAATCCCACAAACATAAAGCTGTCTGAAGAGGGAAGGGTATGAAGTTTAACTCAGATTGCTGAGCACTAACTAATCAGTAAGAAAAAGGAAGTCACTCATAATAGAAGCAAAACAAAACAACAAACAAGCAAAAACAGCCCCTCCCATGGGAACCCAGTTACTAACCAAATGTTTTTCCTTGAATTTAAGCACTCAGCCTAACAAATGAAAACTAGAGAGGAATATAAACATTAAGCAACAGTAGAATTTTGGTGTTTGCCCTAAATGGTCTTGAAAATGCTATTTTATTTTTCTTGCACAAAGAGCATATGCCATGATGTAATATAGGGTTACACAAAAAGTATATAATTCCTATAATACAAATGAAAATTAATGTCTAGAACTAATCATTTTGATGAACGTGAGCACATAAAAGCGTATACATATTTGTTGACTGAGGGTGTGTCTAGACCACAGGGTTTTTTCAAAAAAAGTGGCCTTTTTTCGAAAAAACTTCCCCTGCGTCTAGACTGCTGCTGCGTTCTGTGGAAAGTAAATCGAAAGAATGCAGCAGTTTTTTCAACTGCAGAAAACCTCGTTTTACGAGGAATAATGCCTTTTTTCTAAAGTGCTCTTTCAAAAAAAGGCGCTATGTAATGCAAACTGTGCTTTTTCGAAAGTACTGATTGCGGTCTAGATGCTTTTTTTCGAAAGAGGCTTTTTCAAAAGCCTCTTTCGAAAAAGCCTCTTTCGAAAGAGGTTTGCAGTTTAGATGTACCCTGAGTGACATCACAGAGATGATGGATGATGATGGATCAGCACTCATCTGAACATGGATAAAACAACTGCAGCACAAAAGTTATTTCTGGAATGTGCTTGAAGTTCGAGAAAATATTGTCTGTTGCAGATTGTGATAACAATGACAAATGTTTGTTTATATTAAAGTGAAGTGTTATTTATCTGACTTCTGACATCTTTGGTTTAAAAAGCCAGTCAGATCTTAAAAAAAAAAAAAAAAAAAGAACATCTTGGTTTACCTAGAAAAGTCTATGCTACACTGGTGGTACAAGCAAAATTCCCACCCATCGCAGGAACACATGTAATGTCTGACACCGGGCTGTATTACTACTTGTGTGGGGCTTGTTCCAAACAAACCAGCATCCCAGATCTGAAGAGCTTGTGATGGGGGGATGCCCTAATGATGCTGCGTGACCATGTGGTAACTAATATTGATACATGTCACCACCCTGTGTACTTCAGGGTGCAGAGCATCTGCACTAGCCAGTCTCAAAATCAGAATGAATAAGGTGACTTTTTCTCTTTATTTTCTTATTGGAAACATTGTAACTCTATTAGTACCAGAACAGCCTGGTAAATGTTAAAATAGAACAATTCCGGATGTATCCTAGATAATTTAAAAACTGTAATTACACTCAGTTTTTAGAGTTTAGGATGACAATGATCATGGCTGGATATAGTGTTTGAACAAACAGCAACCACAGGAAATTCTATGGCTATGTCTAGTCTGTAGGCTTCTTTCGGAACAAGCTTTTCCGGAAGAGATCTTCCAAAAAAACTTCTTCTGAAAGAGAGTGTCCACACTGCCAAAGCGCATAGAAAAAGTTATCTGCTTTTTCAAAAGATTAGTGTGCACACTGAATGGACGCTATCTCGCATTTAAGCTGTGATTACTGTGGATGGAGTGGCCACCAGGGCACCTGTGCTTTTTCCTCTTTCCTCGTCTTTCGAAAGAACTCCCTCTTCCCCTCCCACACACGCCTTTTTCCGAAAGAGCTCTTTTGGAAAAAGGCTTCTTCCTCGTAGAAAGACGTTTACCAATGTTGGAAAAACCCCTTTGTTCTCTCGATTTTTTTTTTTCTGAAAGAACACGATTGCAGTGTGGATGTAAGTGAACTCGGTAGTGTAGACATAGCCTATGTCATTGTCTAGAACAGTGGTTCCCACACTTTTCAGCATCACGACCCCTTTTTGATTTTTGAGAAACCCTCACTTCCTTCCCCCCCCAAAACAGCCGCAAAACTTGTTGAGCAAAAAAAGAAAAAAAAACCACCCAGAACTGACCAGGGCCAAAAAACAAAAATAGCAGCAAAACTTGGGAGGGGGAATTGACGGGAGCGGCGGAGGGCCTGCATCGCCTCATGCCCCTCCCCCCCAGAATTTCTTCACACACCCCCAGTTTGGGAACCCATGGTCTAGAACATCCCAAGCCTGTCAGAAGGCTGGATTAGGTTTTGAGTTCAGCAGAGCTATGGCAATTTGCACTGATGTGCCACCCGGTGTTCAGATAGCTCATTGTTGGTACTCTGGATTATGAGGTCAATTTTTTTTGGTTGAGAATCCATTGATCCTGTAAGATGAGTTGTATCTCCCAAATTTAGATAATTCCATATATCTTCTAATTACTTTAAATCAACAGCAACAAAACCCATCCAGAAACTTGAAGAACATTGTGTGTGTAGAACATGTTATCTTTTGTGTCTCTGAACTTTTTTCATTATGTACATTTTCATGAAAACAGGAACTTTGAATATTGAAAGCTCATAAAATCATAGAACCATAGAGCTGAAAGAGACCTTAGGAGGTCATCAAGTCCAGCCCCCTGCCCAAGGCAGGACCAATCCCAATTAAATCAACCCAGTCAGAGCTTTGTCAAGCCGAGACTTAAATACCTCGAGGGATGGAGACTCCACTACTTCATTCCAGTGATTCACCACTCTCCTAGTGAAATAGTTTTTCCTAATATCCAACCTACACCTCTCCCACCACAACTTAAGACCATTGCTCCTTGTTCTGTCATCCGTCACTACTGAGAACAGCCTTTCTCCATCCTCTTTGGAACCTCCCTTCAGGAAGTTGAAGGCTGCTATCAAATCCCCCCTCACTCTTTGCTTCTGCAGATTAAACAGACCCAACTCCCTCAGCCTCTCCTCATAGGTCGTATGCTCCACCCCCTAATAATTTTGGTTGCCCTCTGCTGGACCCTCTCCAATGCGTCCACATCCTTTTTGTAGTGGGGGGCCCAGAACTGGACGCAATACTCCAGATGTGGCCTCACCAGAGCCGAATAAAGGGGAATAATCACATCTCTGGATCTGCTGGCAATGCTCCTCTTAAGGCATACTAATATGCCATTAGCCTTCTTGGCTACAAGGGTACACGGTTGACTCATATCCAGCTTCTCATCCACTGTAACCCCCAAGTCCTTTTCTGCAGAACTACTACTTAGCTGGTTGGTCCCCAGCCTGTAACAATGTTTGGGATTCTTCCGTCCCAAGTGCAGGACTCTGCACTTGTCCTTGTTGAACCTCATCAGATTTCTTGTGGCCCAATCCTCCAATTTGTCTAAGTCACTCTGGACTCTATCCCTGCCCTCCAGCGTATCTACCTCTCCCTCTAGCTTAGTGTCATTTGCGAACTTGCTGAGGGTGCAATCCATCCCCTCATCCAGGTCATTAATAAAGATATTGAACAAAACCGGTCCCAGAACTGAACCTTGGGGCACTCCGCTAGAAACCTACCACCATCCTGACATGGAGCCGTTGATCACTACCCGCTGGGCCCGGCCTTCTAGCCAGCTTTCTAGCCATCTTACCGTCCATTTATCCAATCCACATTCCCTTAACTTGCTGGCAAGAATATCGTGGGAGACCGTATGAAAAGCCTTGCTAAAGTCAAGGTATATCACATCCATTGACTTTACCATATCCACAGAGCCAGTTACCTCATCATAGAAGCGAATCAGATTGCTCAGGCACGACTTGCCCTTTGTGAATCCATGCTGACTATTCCTAATCACTTTCCTCTCCTCCAGGTGCCTCAAAATGGATTCCTTAAGGATCCCTTCCATGATTTTACCAGAAACCGAGGTAAGACTGACCAGCCTATAGTTCCCTGGATCGTCCTCCTTCCCTTTTTTGAAGATGGGCACTATATTTGCCTTTTTCCAATCATCCGGGATCTCTCCCGATCTCCACGACTTTTCAAAGATAATGGCCAAAGGCTCCTCAATGACATTTGCCAACTCCCTCAGTACCCTTGGATGCATTTAGTCTGGACCCATGGATTTGTGTATGTTTAGCTTTTCTAAATAGGTCCTAAAGAGTTCCTAACCTGTTCTTTACCCACTAAGGGCTGTCGATCTTCATCCCATCTTGCATCACTTAGCGCATAGTCCGGGAGCCCACCTTGTCCGTGAATACAGAAGCAAAGAAAGCATTGAGTACTTCAGCTTTCCCCACATCATCTGTCACTAGGTTACCTCCTTCATCCAGTAGGGGCCGCACACCCTCTCTGATCACCTTCTTCTTGTTAACATGCCTGTAGAAACCTTTCTTGTTATCCTTCACATCCTTAGCCAGTCGCAGTTCCATTTGCGCTTTCGCCTTCCTGATAACCCCCCGGCATTCTCGAGCTATACATTTAAACCCCTCCCTGCTCAATTGTCCAAGTTTCCACTTTTTGTAAGCTTCCTTTTTGTGCTTAAGTTCACCAAGGATTTCCCCTGTAAGCCAATCCAGTCTCCTACCATGTTTGCCTCTCTTGCTACGCATCAGGATGGTTTCTTTCTGTGCCTTCAATAAGGCTTCTTTAAAATACTGCCAGCTATCCTGGACTCCTTTCCCCTTCATGTTAGCATCCCAGGGGATTCTGCCCATCAGGTCTCTGAGGGAGTCAAAATCTGCTTTTCTGAAGTCCAAGGTGTGTATTTTACTACTCCCTTTTCTTCCTTTGGTCAGGATCCTGAAATCTACCATCTCATGATCACTGCTTCCCAGGTTGTCACCCACCTCTACTTCCCCTATTAGTTCCTCCCTGTTTGTGAGCAGAAGGTCAAGCTGCGCACGGCCCCTGGTCGGATCCTTCAGCACTTGTACCAAGAAGTTATCCCCAACATTCTCCAAAAAACTTCCTGGATTGCCTCTGTACTGCCGTATTGGTTTCCCAACAGATGTCAGGGTGATTAAAGTCCCCTACGAGAACCAGGGCCTGCGATCTGGAAGCTTCTCTCAGTTGTCCGAAGAAAGCCTCATCTACCTCATCCACCTGATTCGGTGGCCTATAGTAGACACCAACCACAACATCACTGCTGTTGTTTGCACCTCTAAACTTAACCCATAGACTCTCAACAGGTTTTTCTCCCTCTATATACTGGAGTCCAGAGCAATCATAGTGCTGTCTTACGTATAGTGCAACTCCTCCTCCTTTTCTCCCCTGCCTGTTCTTCCTGAACAGTCTATACCCTTCCATGACAGCGCTCCAGTCATGCGAGTCATCCCACCAACCCTCTGTTATCCCAATTAAATCATATTTCTTGGACTGGGCCAGGGCCTCCAGTTCTTCCTGTTTGTTGCCCAGGCTTCTCGCATTAGTGTACAAAGAGCTCAGATAACGAGATGATCGCCCCATCTTCTCCATTCAGATCAAGGGTCCTCTTTTCTTGTTCGTTCCTCTTTGCATACTTTCCCACTCCCCTCAGGGTGTTGGTCACCGTTACCCAACGAACCTAGTTTAAAGCCCTCCTCACTAGGTTTGCAAGCCTGCCCATGAAGATGCTCCTTCCTCTCTTCGTCAGGTGGATCCCGTCTCTTCCTAACAATCCTTATGCCCGGAACAGAGTCCCATGGTCGAAGAAACCAAAGCCTTCTCTGCGACACCACCTGCGCAACCACGCATTTACTTCCTCAATTCGACGATCCCTGCCCAGTCCTTTCCCTTCAACAGGGAGGATGGACGAGAACACCACTTGCGCTCCAAATTCTTGGGTCCTTCTTCCCAGCGCTACATAATCCGCAGTAACCCACTCAAGGTCATTCTTGGCCGTATCGTTAGTTCCCACACGGAGAAGCAGGAAGGGGTAGCGATCTGAAGGTTTGATCAGCTTGGTAAGCCTCTCAGTCACATCCTGAATTCGAGCTCCCAGTAAGCAGCACACCTCTCGAGATTCCAGTTCCGGACGGCAGATGGATGGCTCAGTCCCTCTTAGGAGGGAGTCCCCGACCACCACCACCCGTCGTCTTCTTTTGGGGTTGGTGGTCGTGGAACCCCCATCCCTAGGACTACGCATCCCATGCCTTCCAGTAGATGGTGTTCCCTTGCAAAGCATTCACCACCGCAGAGCCTGTGGAGAGAGCCTGAAAGCGATTACTTACCTCTATAGCATTGGGGGATTCCCGTGCTGGTCTTTTTCCCCTTCTAGAAGTTACATGCTGCCAGTTCTCTTCCTGATCCCGTACTGCTGTCTCTGGCTCTTCCGCCTGCCCTGCTTGTAGGATTAACCACTGCCTTCTATCGAGGAAGTCTTCATCCTCTCTGATCAAGCGTAGGGTCAACACTTGTGCCTCCAGTCCTCTAATTTTTTCTTCCAATATGGCAACCAGCTTGCACCTCGTGCAGATGAAATCCATTCTTTCTTCCAGGAGGAAGACAAACATGGCACACACTGTGCAGGTAACAACAGCAGACCTATCACCATCCATCCCTGCTGTCCTGGAAAAAGGATTTAAAAAAAAAAAAAAAAAGCAAGAGAACCTCGCATCCATCCTCCTCCCCTTCACAACTCCCTCTCTAAACTCCCTATTAGCACTCACCTGGTCGCTTGCCCACTGCCTTATAAAGACCTGGACTGTCTGAAAGTCCCTCCCCCTACCAAGGCTCAGCCAATCAGCAGAGGCTTCTAGAATTCAAACTTAATTAGAAGCCAACAGTTTCCACCTGCCACTCACAGCACACACTACATGAAGGACAGGGGAAGTGGAGAAAAAAAAAAGCCTCACTCCCAAACACAGGGGAAAAAACAAACAAACAAACAATCAAACAAAAAACACACCAACCCTCACTCACAACAGCAAGCTCATCACACACAGCGAGAAAGCCCCAAACACAACACTCACTTCCCTCAAGAGTCCTGTATCTCCTTCTCCTCTACCTGGAGAACTCCCTCTCTAAAGCCTCACTCACAACAACAGAAAAAAACAAAACAAACAAACAAAAACCCAGCACAACACCAGACAAACCACCACACACCAACCCTCACTCACAACAACAAGCTCAGCACACAGTAAGAAAGCCCCAGTAACAACACACACTTCCCTCAAGAGTCCTGTATCTGCTTCTCCTGTACCTGGAGAACTCCCTCTCTAAACTCCCTGTTAGCACTCACCTGCCTCATTGTTTGTAAACTGTTCATCCCATTCAGAGGTTAAAATTCTTGGGCTTTGGTACAAATGTTATGATTTATGACTTTATTTACCTGAATTTGGAGACAAGCAAGACTATTTGGTTGTTCTAAAGCTAACTCAGAGAAGCTGAGCAACTGTTGACTTAAATCAGTTTCTTAGTAACACTGGGAAGATGTATTGCATCTCTATTCCTTTGGCTGGGTGCTAAAATCTTTTATCCTCCCACCTCCTTTAAGCTCAAAATCAGTTATTTCTCCACTCAGCACCAACTAGTAATTATTCCCATTGACACGCTTTTCCTTCAAAAGCAAAGATTGTTGGACATACAGTGGAAAAAGAGGGAAAGTGAATAATCTGAAGTAGAATACTAACATGGCAAGACTAGACACCATGGTCAATGTTACATGCTTTAAATTTAATTAAAAAGAACTTTGATTAAGTTACCTGAAGATTTTATATATTGCCAAAATTTCTCTTTCTCAGCCTAGCAAGATGTCAGGTAGGGTTTCACCATCAGCCTGAAAGAATCATGTCTTTTATTCTCCAGAAAAAACTTACAAAACAACAAATAGTCTGATAGCAGTTTAAAGACTAACAAAATACATAGATGGTATTATGAGCTTTTGTGGGCACAGCCCACTTCTTCAGATGACCGTAGTGTTGAATGTTCAGTTAAATGAGCCTCTGATTTGGTGGCTGATGTGGTTGTCTCCATTGATGAATTCGCTTGTATAGATATGTGGGCAGAGTTGGCACCGGGGATGATTGCAGGGCTGGGTTCCTGAATGCTTATGATGTAGCTGTGTAGCATGGTTGCTGGAAAGAATTTATTTCAGGTTGGGGGGCTGTCTGTAAGCAAGAATAGGTTTATTCTCTGCCAGTGCCAACTGTGCCCACATATCTATACAAGCGAATTCATCACTGGAGCCAATCACATCAGCCACCAAATCAGAGGCTCATTTAACTGCACATCCACTAATGTGATCTATGCCAACAAATGCCAGCAATGCCCCCACTGCAATATACATTGGGCAAACTGGACAGTCCCTACGGGAAATAATTAATGGACACAAATCAGATATTCGTAAAGGGAACATCCAGAAATCTGTTGGTGAACACTTTAATCTACCTGGACACTCATTAAGAGATCTCAGCGTTGCTGTTTTGTTACAGACTAATTCTACTAGCCAAATACACAGAGAAGGATTGGAACTGCAGTTCATTCACAAATTTAATTCTCATGCTAATGGTTTAAATAGAGATACTGGATGGCTGGGACATTATCAACCAACCAAACAATGAAGGTGCCAGTGGTTCTTTGTGTCTGTGAGAATCTGGTTTTAGTTCTCTTCCTCTCTTTTGCTAACTAATGGTTCTTATCTGCCTCTTTTAACTATCTAGTTTTTAGGTGCTAATAGACTATCTGTTGTTTTCTAGTTTTTCCAGTTACATACATACTTGGCTTTCTCTTTGATACTTATCTAACCTCTGCCTCTTTCTGTTCCCTTTCCCCATTTTTTTCTTCTCCTCCCCCCCCCCTTTCCCCTTCTTCACCTATTTATTTTGGTTCTGGACATCCAACACTTCGGTCATCTGAGGAAGTGGGCTGTGCCCACTCATGATATCATCTACATATTTTGTTAGTCTTTGAAGTGCTACCAAACTATTTGTTGTTTTTTAAGTTTTTCCTGATACAGACTAACTCAGCTACCCCTCTGAAGCTTTTATTCTCCTGTCAGGAGTCAAGCTTATAAAGCTCAACCCTGACTGAAGTCAGTGGGCAAAGTACTTACAGACTTCAATGATGCAAGGTCAGGCCCATAGTCATATGAAGCTTTATGAGTTCAGTTTTCATTAGCATGTTGTAGGTTATCTCATCCTTTAGTTCAGGCATCAATTGCATTTCAAAGTTCTGGTATATTTGATTGGGTTCAATATTTCCATTCTTTGCATATATAAAATTATTTAACTGTCTTTTACAATTTATCTGAGTGCATATCATATCAATGTATGTCATGGGCTTTTCCCCCATTTCAGAACTTTCTGGACAGGTTTAAAGGATGGTCCTTCAACTGACTACAAAATCTTGTGCCTAAAAATTAATTACGCATGCCATGAAATTTATCTGTAACATTATTGCATCTTTCAGAGTCCTTTTTTTTTTTTTTCCGTATCTGAGCCCATTTCCGCATTGAAGCATCGGGTTAGCATGTTAAAGGAATACTGCCAACTTGAAATGTGGACAATTACAGAAAATGATTGAGTAACCTGCCAAATTTTGCACATACCATATACAGTAATTTTCTTATTTTCATTATCATGTCTTTCTTTCCCCTATTGCCTTGTGAAACTGCTGTTCAGTGGCAAATTGTGCAACTGATGATACAGAAAGGGCTATCAAATGCACAAGTGAACAAACAGGATTTTTTTCTTTCTTTTCTCTTTCATTTATAGTAATCGTTAAGTGTTATATCTCTGAACTTTTAAAAAACCTACTATTGATCCTAGAGTAATTTTTGTATAAGGCGGCTTTTAAATGTTTTAATGGACACTTCACCCTAGGGATTTTTTTTAATCACAATTTATATTAACAATGAGAAGTCCTGTGGCACCTTATAGACTAAAAGATTTATTGGAGCATAAGCTTTCATGAGCAAAAAAAAAAAAAAAAAAAAAATGCATCTGATAAAGTGGGTCTCTGCCCACGAAACCTTATGCTCCAATAAATCTTTTAGTCTGTAAGGTGCCACAGGACTTCTCATTGCTTATGCAGATTCAGACTCACATGGCTACCCCTCTGATAATTTATATTAAGGTTCCCTTTATAGAGAATTGATACATGATTAATTGATGTTCTATGCATGTTACACACATGTAGTATGTAATATAAATGGCTATCAGCACAGCAGTAGAAGGGATTATAGAAAGTTTTAAGCAGTCTACTAACCTGTTGGACTCTAACAACTGATTAATCATTTATAAGATTGCATATTAATATTGCATTAAGCCTTTTAAAACTATTTATAAATGGAAGCTGAATACAAAGTATGACTGGCTTTTTCTCTGATTTTTGGCTGCATGCACACTGAACAGTTGAATGTGCTGCTCTCATAGATATCCTTCATCTCAAATGGCAAGGCTAATTGGTCAGGTAAACCTTGTTCATATCTATACACCAATGAAGGCTGCCTGTTGCGATGAAAATCATTTTGATCAGATAGCAGGACCCTTTTCTTCCATCCATATCTATCCGCCAGAGAAGGGTGCTCAGTGTGGTGAGAATCAATTATACTAGCATGTCATTGCTACATCTATGCTTTCTTTTGTCACCTTGCTGAATGACATAGTTCATCTCATGACTGTCAGTCTCATTCTCTAGTTTGATGACAGAAGTGTGAGCATAGTAAGAAACAAGCTTTTCTGTGTACTAATACTTTTCCTTGTTTCATGCACAAGTGGGAATTGGCCAATGGGAGGTGGAGTGGTGGTGCCTATGGGTGAGAGAGGCATGCAGAGCTGCTTGCATGTCTCCACTTAGAAGCTAAACCTGTTGCTGGCCATTTCTGGGGTGTGGTGCAGTCTTCAGTGCCGACAAAGGCAGGAAGACTGACTTAACACTCCTGCTGCTCTGCTGACTAATTTGGCTAATTCTAGACTATGGTTTTTTTGTGGGATACCAGAGGTATCCCGCAAAAACCCACCCCGTCCAAGGAACGTGTTTGCTCTTCCGTTTTCTTTCATGGAAGAGCAAACACGCTCTTTTGGGGAGCACTGTATACCTCATTTCCTGAGGCATAAGAGTTCCGCCGAAAGAGGAGGCTTTTCCGCCATTTGGCCCCATCTAGACGGGGCCAAATGGCGGAAAAGCCTCTTCCAGAAAAGTTATCAGAAAAAGTTATGCAAATTGCGGAGCGCAATTTGTGTAGCTTTTTCCAATGAAGCCCCGTAGTCTAGACCTAGCCCTGCAGGAGTTGTAGGAGTTAAGTCCACATCCCTGAATCAGCCCTGATCCCCTCAAACTTGGAGCATGCTTCTGCATCCCAAACTCCTCATCCCCCGTCCCACTCCACAGCCCCCATTCTAGTAAAAAGATATAATTACGTTGGGTGGCAGGCATCACCAAGTTCCTTCAATTAGGTTGTGAGAAAAAAAAGATTGAAAACCACTGGCTTAATCCACTCAAGAGGAAAACTAACAACAGGTTTCTAGTGACAGACAAATTCTACCCTATAAACAACTCAGTGACTGCCTTTTGGGAAGTTGTGTTCAGGTGTCAGATCTGTATAATTAGGTAGAGACTAGTAGACTCTGGCCTAGCCCCTGGCCTTGGCCAGTGAACCAGTGGATGTGACACAAAGTGTGGACTGAATATTAATCTGTAATAATAGTTGGATCTATTATGTTGATTGGTTATTTATTACCGAAAAAACCCTATTGTGATACAAAAAGTTGATGACTGAAGTTAAACTATGGCTGGTTGAACTAAAGAGCTTCATTCATTCTAGTGGCCTGTTTCACAGATGGCAGAATACTTAGTGCCTGAAGTCTTAGTGCCAGACTCTCAAATATATTCTTGCCAAAATGAATCCAAGGCACCATATATGGTGATTTATTCTGCTTTGTGCTTTTTTTCACATGCAAAATGAATGAGAATCTCTAAAATGTGCTCTGAATTACATGTTGTACGTGCGTGTGCTATTTTGATCGTTTTCCAGCAAGACAATGTGGTAGGCCACAAGTGGAACTCTCATGTAACCAGCCACTGTTTAGATATTACTTACTCAGTGGTGACTATTCTCATCAGAATGTTGCCTTTTCTGCCGGCCTGGAATAAGAACTATATTGCTATATTGCAGTAATGCAATCACATGTCTGGTCCACAGAAAATGAACAGAGCTCCTTGAAACCAGCAGGCTATACTGTATATTCAAACTTCCTCAATTTCATTAATATTTTGTTAATGAAATAGTGCTTTGTCAAAGAGTCTTGAAAATTTAAAGGGGTATTTAAGCTTCTTCCATGAGTCAATACCATGTAATGTCAACATCGCCACCAGCAGATAATTCAGAGATGTCACACAAAGCATATTTTATACCATTTACAATCTAGCAAAACAGCTTCGTGTTTACGTTGTTTAATCCAGCTTTAAAAATCTTTTGTTCTGAAAAAGATGTAAATCTGTCTTGCTAGTATTTACTGATACACAGCTGATGTAATCACCGTGTCTCTGTTGCCTTCAGCAGAGAAGCAAAGAATTTACAGCATGTGAGGATCTAGCCCAGAATAGGTTTATAAAGAATTTCTTGACACCAAACTTTTCAGTAATATAATGATGAATGACACATTTCCTGCAAGTGACAAGATGGCCTTTAAAGTGAAGTAAATAGTCTGAATCATTAAAGGACAGCACAGAAACAAATGATAGAAATTATACAAAGATATATTTGACTCATAGAATCATAGAACACTACAACTGGAAGGGACCTTGAGAGGTCATCAAGTTCCATGCCCTGCACTCATGGCAGGTCCATCTATATCATTCCTGACAGATGATTGTCTAACCTGCCCTTAAAAATCTCAAATGATGGAGATTCCACAATCCCCCTAGCCAATTTATTCCAGTGCTTAATTTCACTGACAAGAAGTTTTTCCTAATGTCCAGGGTTCGACGATTGCGGCGAAAACCACTCGCCAGCCCCACACCGCGCATGTACGAGACCCGCCCTGCGCATGTGCGGACTGCTGGTGAACGGGACGACCGGCTGAAATCTACTCGGCATGGGCGAATAGATAAGTGTATTTGTTGAGCCCTGCTAATGTCCAATCTAAACCTCCCTTTCTACAATTTAAACCCATTGCTTCTTGTCTCAGCCTCAGAGGTTAAGGAGAATAATTTTTCTCTCTAATCCTTGTAGTAACCTTTTGGGCACTTGAAAGCTCCAATCATGTCCCTTCTCAGTCTTCTCTTTTCCAGAGTAAACAAACCCAATTCTTTCAATCTTCGCTCTAGACCTTTAATAATTTTTTTGTACTTCTCTGAACCTCCTCCAATTTCTCCACATCTTTCATGAAATTTGGTTCCCAGAACTAGACACAATAGTCCAGTTGAGGCCTAATCAGTGGAAAATAGAACAGAATTATTTCCTGTGTCTTGCTTACAACGCTTTTTGTAATGCATCCCAGAATTACGTTTGGTTTTTTTGCAACAACATGACATTGTTGACTCTTATTTACCATGTGGTCCATTCTGACCCCAGCTCCCTTTCTGAAGTACTCCTACAGTTACTTCCAGTGTTGTATGTATGAAATTGATTATTCCTTCCGAAGTGGAGTACTTTGTATTTGTTCTTATTGAATTTCATCCTATTTATCTCAGACCATTTCTCTAATTTGTTCAGATAATTTTGAATTATAATCCTATCCCCCAAAGCATTTGCAACCCCTCCCAGCTTGGTATCATCTGCAAACTTTTAAGTGCACTCTATGCCATTATCTAAATCATTGATGAAGATATTGAACAAAACTGGTCCCAAACCTGATCCCAGAGGAACCCCACTTGTTATGCCCTTCCAGCATGACTGTGAAGCATTGGCAACTACTCTCTGTGGGTATGTCTACACTAGCTCGTTAGTTCGAGCTAGGTAGTCTAATGAGGGCAACCGGAGTTGCAAATGAAGCCCGGGATTTAAATATCCCGCGCTTCATTTGCATGTTCCCGGGCGCCGCCATTTTTAAATCCCCCTTAGTCCGAACTAACTGCCCGCGGCTAGACGCAGCAGTTAAACGTTAATTTGAACTAACTCCTTAGTTCGAATTAACGTTTAACTGCCGCGTCTAGCCGCGGGCAGTTAGTTCGGACTAAGGGGGATTTAAAAATGGCGGCGCCCGGGAACATGCAAATGAAGCGTGGGATATTTAAATATTTAAATCCCGGGCTTCATTTGCAACTCCGGTTGCCCTCATTAGACTACCTAGCTCGAACTAACGAGCTAGTGTAGCCTTACCCTGAGAGCGGTTATCCAACCAGTTATGTATCCACCTTATAGTAACCCCATCTATGTTGTATTTTCATGGTTTATTTATAAGAAGGTCATGCAAGACTGTATCAAATGCTTTACTAAAGTCTAGGTGTACCACATCTACCACTTCCCCCTTATCCACAAAGTTTGTTATCCTACCAAAGAAAGCTACCAGGTTGGTTTGATATGATTTGTCTTTACAAATCCATGCTGTTACATATCTCCTTATTACCTTCTAGATGTATGCAAATGGATTCCTAAATTATCTGCTCCATTATTTTTCCTGGCACAGAAGTTAAGCTGATTCGTCTGCAAACATAATATATACTAAGTTTACATTTACCTTTGTACTTCATAATCATCTCACACTAATATTTTATATAATTATTGGTAGTCTAGAACAATTTTACTTAAAATAAGTAAACTAAAGGTTCATATGAAAAGGACATGGAATGCTTTTCTTCACACTTTGATTGACTGCAAAATACTTTTCTATGGTTATTTATTAGCTGATATTTATCTATTTCAATTTTAGATTCCCTGGACACAATCGATAATTGATGTACAATTCTTTTAAAAAGTATTTTTGTGCTTCTATGGTAAAGGCCTGTATTTCATTCACATTCAAGAATCTTTAACAAATAGGTAAACAGGCAACATGACAACAGAAAATGTCAGAGACTTGCTGAAGGATCCCAGCAGGAAAGAGTATCAACTCTACATAGACAATGTAAGTAAGGGGAAAATAGATCTAATGCCTTATTAGAGTTGGTGATCCAGGTACATTGAGTATCTTAGGTTTTTTGCACTAGAGGATGCTTTCTGGCTTCATTGCACACACAGTAGGAAGAAAAATAGTGTATTTCTCATCATTTGCAGTTTTATGTTGTTTTGCAACCTAGGAACCACATGGGGCGTAAATGGATAGCTCTTTTCTAAGGAGACATCAGAAGGCTTGCAATCTCATTGCTTAGAAGCGAGAACAAAATATGAATAGAAATCTATCTGTTGGGTGCAAACTAGAATAACTTGATACAGTGTGGTGTGTCCCAGCAGTATTAAAATAATTACATGATAATTATACAGCTTTCATGAAATATAAACTATATCTGATAGCAAGTGAACCAGTATATGGTAACAAAGTATATGTAGTGCCTACAGTGCATTATCCAGATATGCTGGAAGAAGGACAAGAGCCACCGAATACGGTTTGATTAGGCTGCAACTTTATTTCTAAATGTCTGGGAGGATCCTGTCGATGAAAGTGTACAGTGCAGATATTTATATATACCTGGCAGGGCTGTCAGCCCTCCCATTTTACCCCATCTTGGTTTCCAGCCAACCTGCTGCTAGGCCTTGCCCCACTCCCCACTCACATGAGGTTTAAAGGGGGGATTGTAAAGGAGGTGGTGGTTGACTCGCTGCTGTGCCAGTCATAGGAACCTCAACTCCCTTGCTCCAGTTTCTGTTCCTTAAAATCCATTGTCAATCCATTTTATGTGATCATGATTACCATATCACTTTCCTGTGGAAACCTGCATTGGACACCTGCGCCACTCTTACATGACAAGTTGCAACATCACAGCCAATCTCCCTTTTTGTGTCTGCCCCAACAAAGCCCCCAAACCACAGTGGCAAAGATGAACAATTCTCACTTCGATTTGGCCAATGTGATGGTGAGAGGGAAAAAATCCTTCCCAGTTCCCCCATGAAAGGGGAGATTACTATAAAGCACACAGTGGATCAGTTCACAACTTTGCTGGATGCAAAGGTGGGAGCTGCTCTGCCTGGTGCAGATAAAAGCTCTTCTTACACCTGTGTAAACAGTCCCTGGTCTCATCTTGTCACCTGGTGGGGGAAATGGGTCAGTGTCCACACTTGGACCCAGTATAGAGCTGACCCTGCTCTGGCTTTCTAGTCCTTAAAGAGGATCACATCTTCCATAAAACCTGATAGTGGTACCAACGAGTTAATGTGTGGGGAGGTCATTACAGTTCTGCTAAACAGTTGGAAGTGTCCCACAAGTCCTAGGATACTTGATAAATCAATTTAAAACCATAATAAATATATAATTCTAGAGGAAAACGAAAATTTGATAGAACCAAAGTTACACATGAAGAGGAAAAGGCCAGGCTGCATCCCAGCCCACTTTTAAAAACCCACCATTGAATCTGAAATGCCATAGTCAGCACTGAAGTAAAGTATATGGCAGTGCAAACAATGTTGAAGACTTACAAATGTTAATTGTAGAAAAAAAAAGTATTCCACACAAAGTATAGTTCAACTCTGTTGGTACATTGTCATTCAAGCAATGAGTATACCAAAGTATGTTTCAGATTTAAATTAAACGGTTGCAAGTAAGCATTAAATAACAACAGAGACAGAGGGAAATATAGAGTTATAGGAAAGCAAGAAAAGGATACTGTATATTTTAAAATGTGTTTTTATATGAGCAATTGAGAACAGAGAAGAAATGTCTAACATCACTTTTGATTTACTCTGTGTTTGAAAACAGGTTTCTAAAGACTGAAAGGCTACTGTACTTAGCTTACAGATACATACACCCAAACCCGGTAGATGTTTACTTCACCTTTTCTTTCAAATGTTTTGGTTAAAGTACTTGTTATTAAAACACTGAACTGGAAATCAGGAGATCTGATTTTGAATTCTGGTTTTGCCACAGACTTTCTTATATGCGCTTGAGCAAATAATGTAGGCCTTGCCTACACAAATAAGTTGCACTGGTTTAACTTATATTATGTATAAACCAATTTAGTTAAATTAATGCAAATACCTGGGTAGACACTCTAATTTCAGTTTTAGAGTGGTTTGTTTGGTTTAGCTTAAATCCGTATCCTATTGGCTTAAGCTAAATTAATATAAACCAGGTTTATATTGTTTTAAGAGTATTCACAGAGTCTTGTGTATTGGTTAACTAATTTGATATTAAATCATACCTATGGTTAAATTGGGGTAAATATGCAGGAAGACAAATCCTCAATCTCTATTTCTCATTTCCCCATGTATACTTTTATACCTCTGAATTACTGTCTTTATCAATTTAGATTGTAAAATTGTGGGAAAGAAACTATCTCTTAGGGTATGTCTACACAGCAGCATTATTTCGGAATACACTACAAGCCTTTATTTCGAAATAATGGCAAGCTGGAGAACTTCTTACTCCAACTCATGGCAACCCTTATTTCATGAGGAGTAAGGGAAGTCAAAGGAAGAGTGTTTTTCCTTCGACTTCCTGCTGTATTGACAGCGCCAAAAGCCAAATTAAGCTATATCGACTTAGTTGACGTAGCTGAAGTTGCGTAGCTTAATTCGACTTTAGCCCTGCTGTGTAGACATACCCTTACTGTGATTGTACAGCATCCAATACCAGAGACCCCGATCTAAATTATGGGCTCCTGATAATACTGTAATACAAATAGTAATGATAATTTAGGAACTATATGGAATATTTCTTTAATGTGTCATATTTTAAAATCAATTCTGTGCTTTAACTCACAGCTGAAATAACTTATAAAAAATCTATGGATTTCATATACACTTTCATACAGTTTTCTTGAAATTAAACCCCATTGCCTCATTCAATGTAATTTGAACAACAGAGCTGTGAAGTTCTCCAGCATACCTAAAACATTTACATTCATACCAAGTGGATATTTTTGGGAAGAAGATCAGCTGTCTAGAGCCCATTATGTCTCCTACCATTCGTATATATTTTTTGCAATGCTGTGTATGTGCCTGTGTGTGAGGGGAAGAAGGAGAACATTGCTTAGAGGCTTTGGTCATTACAGTGTATAACTCTCCCTTATTTCTAGTTGAATATCAGGTCCCGCTGCAGCTAGGAGCAGTGACCTTTTAGGCTTTGATTCTGCTCTTCTCTGGCAGATACAGGACTGAGACTTTGAAAGGGAACCCCCTCCTGTTCCATGTAAAACTCTTTGAATTGCCCCATCTATGCTTCTGAGGCTCCCCACTCATATGCCAGATGCTTTGAAGATGAATACTCCATCATAAGGAAAACATGAAACAAACCTCACTCCCTTATGTCAGGGAGTACTCAAAGCTGTTCTGTATGATGGTTGCTCTTTGGTGGGTGGGAGAACACAGGCAGGTTCAGCAGCCTGTCAAAGCATCAGAAAAAAAATTCACACCAGGGCTAAATGTTGGGTGTGTGTTAGCTAAAGAAAATGGATTTGCAATACCTAGAATATTCAAGTACAGCAACACCTAATTCAAGTGAACTTTGGTGTGAAATTGGTTTAACTAGCAGCTTTTATAATTTCTTCTCTTATTTATCGCAAAAGTTGTCTCACTCTTTAGGGACGTTGCACCAAATTTGCCCTTTCTGCCAAGGGTCTAGATGAACCTTTCACAGCAGGTATCACGGCAGAGATTTGGGGGGGGGGCAAATTTGGACGACTACACAGAGTTATGTACCCAAATCCACTCTCAGCCTTAGTTGCCAAGTGCAACAGCTGTTTGAGACGGGAATGGCCTGTTGAGTAACCATTGACTTGTTGATCCTCCATATAGGAGGATTCAGTTATAGGGCTGGAGTAGGTGTCTGCAGAACAGCTCAACTGCCGTTCCTTGCCTTGTTGTCTGGACTATTTTCCTCTGTCCCCATGGAAATCCTCAACAGCATGCTACAGCCAGGATTTTCTTTAATATTTTTAGTGCATCATTTATATTCTGAAGCAGGGAAGAGCTATTGAGTCTGAGGAGTTTGAAACTGGGAAAGGGACATGAAGTCTATCTAATCTTTCCATCTCTGTGTATTTGTTTGGTGCTCGTCATCAGAGTATCTGACTACATTGTTAAAATCTGTTAGTTAATTTCTTGTGGCCCAGGTGAGTGGTGAGCCACTGCCAAGTCATCATTGCCATCTGGTGATTGTTACAGGGCATGTGTGGAATGAATTGGTAGTTACATAATGAAAAAGTGATTGTCATGAACATGTTGTTTAAATTAATCCTGCTTTATCCAGAGTCAATGGCTAGTGATGGAACTGAGTGCAGGAACAGAAGGAGAGGAGAAACAGAGAGAGACACAAAATAAAAATATATCTTGCTTTGTGGAAAGTGATGTTAGCTTTCTGCAGCTAATCTGGCAATTTTTATGTGTAACTTTCCCTTTGTTCACACAACTCCTAAGTTTAAGGTAATTTCATCAGTCAAAATCAAACTTGCATAGACTAGAGACAGCAAGCAAGCCAGAGAGTGTATTTTTCTTCTAAATCAGAAACAAAACAATTGGAATTAGGGCATGTATTTCTGCTTTCTCTAGCTTGATTAAATGAGCTTCAATAATACAAGCTTGAAAACGTTCACATTTTAAAGTAGATGTTAATTTTTGACATGATAGATATGCGTCAAGTGACTATTAAAATAAACAAAATGAATGACTCCATTCCCACCTGTCCCAGAAAAGTATCACTTTTCTGTTAAATCATAGAAAGAATACAATCATGCCTATCTTACTCTATGTATCTACCTGCCCATCAGTCTACTGAGGAATATTGATGGTTGGAATTTTGGTATTCTTTTGTTTTCTCTGGGATGTTTTGACTTTCTTCACTGAGTCCTTTTCGGTTTTATTTGTGCCGTGATCTGGTGGTTTTAAAATTTACTAATTCTGGTGGAGCTGTCTGAGTGTGAAGAAGAGGCAGTATTTTGATTTGTTGTGCAAGTCATGTACTGGTATCGCTCTATTTATCTTTTCTAGTTGAAATATCTCAGTTGTTACTAGCTATATTTAGCAAGTGAACTCACTCTCTCTCCTCTATCTGTGTCTGGCTTCAAGGGCTGGTGGCACATACTACAGTGGATAAATGCAAGAAAATCTAATAATGTCTTTCTAGTACAAACATTTATCTAGTAATATGTTTTATTTTTACTGTTAAAACAAGTATATAATCTCTGCTCCATTGTTATAATTGGATTTAGAAGTGTATTTGTGCAGTTTCATTACATCTCTAGCATTTTGTAGATTTACTCAAGAGTATTTAATAATCTCATAATTTCTACTTGAAAGTATTTTTTCCAATGTGTGTTCACCTTTTGTCCTGGATACATTTACACTGATTTCCCACTGAAAGCTCAAGAGGGCTAGGTCTACACTACAGGGTTTTTGCACAAAAACCCGCAGAGCGTCCACGCCTCAAGAATGTTTTTGTGCAAAAAAAAAAAAAATACAGAAAATCGACAGGACAGAGAGTTTTTGCTGGTAGAGTTATTCCTCTCCCCACGAGGAATAACTCCCTTTTGTGCAAGAGTTCTTGTGCAAAAAGGTGTGTGTGAACGCTCTGCAGGGGTTTCTTGTGCAAAAGCAGCCTATCACAAAAAGCACAGGTTCTCTGATGGCCATTCTGTGAATGGCAATCAGAACTTTCTTGTGCAAGAGTGTCCATGCAGTGTGGACATTCTCTTGCGCAAAAGCACATCGCTTTTGTGATTTGCTTTTGAGGTGTAGACGTGCTTTTGCTCAAGTTTTTGCAGAAGATCTCTTCCGCAAAAAGCTTCTTGCGCAAAAACCCTGCAGTGTAGACAAAGCCAAGTAGACCATATTGTGGGGCATTTTTCTCCACTGAAAATGTGGTTGAGGATATACACTGTTTCTGCAGACAGGGCCTGATCCAGCTTCCACTGAAATTACTAGTCTTCTTTCTGTTGACTTCATGGGTCAGGCTAATAGGTTGTAAGTTGCACACAGTATTGTAATATTTTCTGTATGTAACATAAGAATCACTTTATCATTGAAGACACTGTATAACAAAACCCAGTGAAGGTAGATAAAGAATAGCTAATGGTTTCCAGTTTTTCAGGTTTGATAAATTTATAGATACGTTTATGAAACTTTAATATTTTCTATCTATGAAGTTAGGTCTCTGTACTGGTTTTTGACATATTGATTTTAACCAGCTCTTCTTGATAAATAGCAGAACAAGAAACTTCTAGTGAGTCTCTGTTACAGAGATTAAAGTGATGAATATTTCATGATTCCTATAAACAGATTATGGACATACAGCATATCCTGCTAAGCTACAACTGATAGAAAAATGGGGAAATGTTCATGAAAATGGTACCTTTTTAATTGTAAAATTGAAAAAGTAGAAAATTTTGGATTAGCTTAAGGGTAAATTCATTCACATTTACAATGAGCTATGGGTGTAAGCAATCCTCTTTCTCCCATGCACCCAAAACTAGAAAAACTTTCAATTTTAGTGGAATTGTCATCAGATTACATTTCTGTCTATTGACATATACAATATGTAGGTATTGCCAGTATCTTTCTTAATTTTGCAGTCACTGGATATCAATTACTCATTTGATATTAAATTCGTTTTAACTATCGTGGTTTACTTTTTAAGACATTATTTTTCCCTTCTGCAGGGCTGCCACTGTACTGATTAATGCTTTGCTGTTTTAGTGCAGTATATCTTCCCTTTAGGGGATTATTGATTACTGGAAAACCTCTAGCCTATCATGTTAGTGGAAGGTTATTGAGAGAGTGATGTGGGATCCGCTGTAATTGCTACTTAAGATTATGGGTGTCCTTGACGTCTAGTGGCCAGGTTTTAGATACGGGGTATTAGCATGGAGATGATGGTGTTGGGATCTATGGTTGAAGAGCTTCTTGTGTGTTAGCTACAGACACAGGTAGAGTGCCCATATTGGTTTGTTAGGTATATCAGCGATAGCAATGTCACTATTTCCAAAGTTTTGCTGATTCAACCAACTGAGTGAGATGAAAGTAGATGGAAATTATGTTGGAAAATAGGGACTGCTATACTGGATCAGACCAAAATTCCACCTAATCTTGGCTTCACAACATTTGGCATTTTTTCAATGACCTGGAAGAAAACTTAAACTCATCACTGATAAAGTTTGCAGATGAAAGAAAAATTGGAAGAGTGATAAATAATGAAAAGCTAATCAGTTGCTTGTTTTCCATATCAGTTAATTACCCCAAATTCCAGGTTTCTCTCAGTGGTTAGTTGTGTCCCACACCTCATTCGTTTTGGACTTTTTTCTTTCAGATTAATCCACTAAATATTAATCGAGAAACCTAAACCCTTCAGCGCCTAACTCCAACTTGTTCCAAAAACCTTTCAATACGTGCTTGCTCTGCCACTGCCTTTCTTTTAGGACTGTCTCTGTCAGCTCACAAATGATGACTATGTTTGGGGAAAGAATCTGAAGGGAACAGGTTAGTGTAGTAAGTGTGATATCTATTGAGGATACCCAGCCTTTGAGGGAGATTTTCAATGACACAAATAGTAGGTCCCCAACTTCCATTGAAAGTCAATTAGGTGCCTAACTCCTTTAAAAATCTGCGCTGTTGTCAATAAGGGTCAGCCTCAGAGTTGTGCTGGATTCAGCATTACTTCTGGAATCTCAAATGTCAGTTCTGGCACATAGTGCTGCTAAAGGTCTATGGCTGCCCCAGGGACTGTGACTTTCCTTTCTGATATTGACTTTGCATCAGCATGTAATGGATCATCATACTTTGTACCCTGAAGATTAAATTAATACAATGAACTCTATCTAGAATTATTATCCTTGAAAACACAGAGCTGGAACAAGCCACTATATTGTGCCTCTCTTAAATTGCCAATGCTCTATGCTGTGCTTTAGCTATGTGTTCACACTCCAAGGTGTTATCTGTGATCTGTAAAGCCTGGCATGGCCTGGGACCTCTAGCATAAAAAAATGCCCCTGTGACTGTAGCCCATTGCAGGAGTTACAATTGACACTGATTGCATTCACTGTCATTGCCTACATTTTAAATTGTTTGTGACCTGCAGCACAACACTCTTTTAGGATTTCGTTGAGTTTCAAGGCACAGCATAAGATGTAATTGTTTGCTGATGCTTTTCACTACAGGTAGGTGAGCCAAATAATTTATGACGGGAATTTAAGTCATTCCTGTAATGTGCAGAGTATTTTGTTATTGAACTTTCACTAAATATAAACTTTTCAAATTAATTTTGTAAATAATTTCCTTAAGAGGTAATGTAAAAGTGCCCAGATGCTGATATAAATGTCTAAATAAATGCAATTTTTGCTGAAGATGTGTATTTAATTAGCATTAAAATAGTATTCTTGCATCAAGGGGATATGCCTCATGAAAGGTGAAATTTTGGTTTTGGAAGCATATATGCAACTTCTGTTGAAGTTTTGTCAGAAATTAAGTACTATTTTGCCACTTTAAATGTGTGGAGACAGCACTACATTCTTTTAGAAATGATTCTGTGAATTAATTGCAAATTATTTATTAATGAAACAAATATTTAGCTGTCACATGGACCAAACAATCACATACACGTAATGATTTTTTTGAAAAAACATTTTAGTGTGTGTTTGATCCTCATGGCATTAGCAGCAGAAGAAAAGGAAAAAAAAGTATTTGGTGCCTGACTGGAAACTTGAAATGTCCGCACAATATCAGAAAAGAAGCATAAAATACCAAACGGCTGTAAAACTGGCAAAGAGATTGAAGAAACAGGAGAGTGCTGACGAGTCTGAAATAACCAAGAATGACTATGCAATAAAATATAAAACCTTTTGTTAGCGTGATGCTGAGGTTCCCAAGGGAAGTCATTTCAGATAAAAAAATCAGAAAGTGAAGGCTTTTATAGCAATGTTGACTCAGCCACACCCTGCACTCTGACAAAAGGATATGAATAGTAATAGAGAGGTAGCCGTGTTAGTCTGATCTTGCGAAAACAAAAGTTAAAGGAACATTTATAAAGGTCTTACAGTATTGCAAACACAAAGGCTACGGCTAGATTGTAGCCTTCTTCCGGAAGGCAAATGAAGCATGGCGTGCAATATCGCTGCGCTTCATTTGCATAATTAATTACAAGCCGCTTTTGCGCAAGAGGCATTTGCACAAAAAGGAGCTGTGTAAAAACCCTGTCTTGTGCAAGAGCCATTCTTCCTAATTTTTTCAGGAAGGACGGCTCTTGTGCAAGAGGGGGTTTTGCACAAAAAGGAGCCATCTACACAGCTCCTTTTTGCGCAAAAGCCTCTTGCGCAAAAGCGGCTGCCAATTGACTATGCAAATGAAGCACGGCAATGTTCCACGCTGTGCTTCATTTGCATAAGCTTTTCTGGAAGAAGACTACAGTATAGCCATAGCCAAAATGTTCTAAAACTGCAAAAGATTACTGGAGGGTAGGGTCATAATTCAAATCTGGACAAACCAGAAAAATGTTCTGAGGAAATAGGATGAAGTTCAATAAGACAAATGCAAAGTACTCCACTTAAGGAGGAACAATCATTTGCATGCATACAAAATGGGAAATGACTGTCTAGGAAGGAGTACTGCAGAAAGGGATCTAAAGGTCATAATGGACCACAAGCTAAATATGAGTAAAAAGAGGCGACACTGTTGAAAAAAAAACCCCAACCCGCTCAGCCCCCCAAAACCCACAAACATCATTTTGGGATGCATTAACAGAAGTTTTGAGAGCAAGACAAGAGAAGTCATTCTTCTGCTCTGCTCTATGCACTAATTAGGCCTCAGCTGGATATTGTGTCCAGTTCTGGGTACCACATTTCAGGAAAGATGCGCAGAAATTGGAAACGGTCCAGAGAAGAGCAGCAAAAATGATTACAGGTCTAGAAAACATAACCTGTGAGGGAAGACTGAATGAACTGGGTTTGTTTAGTCTGGAAAAGAGAAGACTGAGAGGAGACATAACAGCCTTCAAGTACCTAAAAGGATGTTACAAGGAGAAGGGAGAAAAATTATTCTCCTTAACCTCTGATGATAGGAAAAGAAGCAATGTGCTTAAATTGTAGCAAAGGAGATTTAGGTTGGACATTAGGAAAAACTTCCTAAATGTCAGGGTGGTTAAACACTGGAATAAATTGCCTAGGCGGGTTGGGAAATCTCCATCACTGCAGATATTTAAGAGCAGGATAGATAAACATCTAGCAGGGATGACCTAGATGGTGCTTTGTCCTGCTGTGAGGGCAGGGGACTGGACTTGACCTCTCAAGGTTCCTTCCAGTTCCAGTATTCTATGATTATTAATATTTTAAAAATAATAAGAAAAATAAATGCAGCCAATTTCCAATGTTATTTTTTCCACCAGATTCCTTCCGTTTCTGGACTCAGTCTTTGACAAAACCACTCTAACTCTGAACTTAAATACATAAAAATTCTCAGTGTGGGGCCTTGGTTTTTATCGCGTATAAATGGTTGAAGATTGGTGAGCTTAATGGAGCCCTACGGAGTGACTATAGTGAACCCAGTGGGACTTTCCCCCCAGAACTGGCAGACAGTAGGCTGAAGCTCTGCATTTTTTCCAGTTGTTCTCAGTTTCAAGGCCCAGATATGAATAGATAAATAATACCTTTGCTCTCTTTGCTACTGATGCCCTTTAAGAGATCAGAAACATGGTAGAATATGCATAAGGCTGGTTTACCTGAATTTGGAAGTTACAACACTAGGTGTCCTTGCGCTGTTGCTACTAAATTATTTACTATCCTGTATGTGCATATTTGCATGGGATGTTTTAAGAGGAGTCTCTGAGGTGAAACTCCTGCAGTTTACTCAGAGCTGACACTGGAATATTCATTGTCACATCACAGCTAAGCAAAGTTAAAATGAAGATTTCCATCGATGGAGTGCTAGTGCCCACACTGTGCTGGCAATCTTGTGTGACTGAGATGTGAAAAAGAAACTTAGTAAATGGAAACAGTGATCTTCATGGTAAGTCTAATTTCTTGAGAAGTATGAGTTGATAGGTTTAAAATTGTACTTAAATCTATCATACTTTATATAACTTTATAAATATCCAAAGTGATATGAAATTAGCTCAACCCCATAAGCACGATTCAAAATTTTCCATAAAATGAAAATTGCAGACTTGATTTCAAGAGATCAACACGTTTGTCTTAATATAAAATAAGTGTTATGTCCTCTTGAAGGCAGTTGTTCACATCATCACCAGGTGAAATAGAATAAACTCGCATGAGTATGTTCATGATGAGTATTCTGGATTGTAGGATAGGAAGTACGTTGCTAGGAACGGGCATAATTCTCTTTAAGTGCTGAGGGGAGCCTGTGCCAGTGGAAGGGGAGAATTGTGCATAAGCACATGCTGACTGCTCCCATGAGGCCCACTGAAGCGCCACTGTGGGGATTTGGAGAGACTGAGTGGGTAGGAAGCCATTTGTGCATCTCTGAATTCCCCCTTTCCCTCAAACCTATAGAACAGCATGGCTCAGGAATACAGCTTGAAGTTCTATTACTTAGCACTGTTCACTCTTCCTGGAGGGGTTCATGGGACAGACATGGTCAGTGAGCCTTTGGAAGTATGACTCAAAGCTCTCCGAGCCAGTGGAATGGGGCAATGGAGGGAAGCCAAGGGATATTAATGAAAGTGACCCCTGTCTCAGAGATTTTGAGGGTTCTAATAATGAAGGGAATTAAATCTTCTACTTCTTCCATGGTGGTGGCAATGGAGAAATGGGAAGGAAATGCATTTGACATTCATAGAACTTCCACTGCCTTGGGCAGGTTAATCCTATTCGGGAGACAGTGGGACACCCTGTATTCCCTTCAGGGTAAGTTTTGTCATAAATTAGGTGCAGACAAACAGTGGCACAGCTAAAACTGGTGATGCACACATAAATAAATGAGGGTGTATCTACACAGCAGCATTATTTCAGAATAATGGACGTTATTCCGAAATAACAATGTGAGCGTGTACACAGCAATTCCATTATTTCGAAATAAATTCAAAATAATGGATGGTGTATTCCAACTTCTGTAAACCTCATTCCATAAGGAATAATGCATCTTCCAAAACTGCTATTTCAAAATAGCTGTAGTGTGGATGTTCCACTGCTGCTATTTAGAAATAGCTCCTCCCCAGGGCCATTCAGAGTAATTACTCCGAAGTGCTTCCTGGGACTCTAAATTGAGGTAGTGTGTCCACATTAGGGAAGCCTGCCTTGGACTAATTTTAAGGCTGCCCTGTAGTGTAGATGCACTAATTCGAAAAATAAGCTATTTCAGAATATTTCTTCTGAAATTGCTTATTCTGAAATAAGTGTGCAGTGTAGACGTACCCTCATGAAAGAATAAAACCAGTTTCTGCTAGTGTTAAGAGTAGTTGCAATTAAAGCAAATGAAAATAATTAATTCCTAATTAGTGTTGTATTCAAATATGGAAATATGCAACTGAGGCTACATCTAGACTGCAGAGCTTTTCCAGAATACCACATCCAAGGAACACATCTATTTTTCTGAAAAAAATTGCGGAAAAGCAGACACGTTTTTTCAGTATCCCTATAAACATCATTTTATGAGGAAGAAGGGATGTTCCGAAAGAGGGTTTTTTCCCAACATTTGTCCCCATGTAGATGGGCCAAATGTCAGAAAAGCCTCTTTCTGAAGAAAAGCAGAAAAAGATACGCAAATTGCGGTTTGCAATTTGCGTATCTTTTTCTGATTTTTCTTTGTAGGGTAGACACAGTTTGATTGCAGCAGCACAAGGAATTTTACAGATGATAAAATTAATTTCCTGAGTCCTTTTAATAGTTTTAAAAGACATTCTATTCTGGTAAATTACAAAGTAACATTCTTAGATCTAATGGAACGCTTATTTAGTCATAACTGGCAATTGATACATTTTGAGCTGGAGCTACAGTACCTGGGTTGCGATGAAATCATAATTTTAGAGGGTGAGCGGTTTTTTTAAATAGAACAATGAAGATATTACATAACTCATTCTTTTTAAGATTCCTGTTTTCATCTTTAGCTATAAATGTACTTAGTAAGCATACATGCTTTATATATACATGTACCAAGCACCTTTAGCTTTCATTGAAGCTTGTACTGAAAAAGAAATGATCTGTAAGTAAAGTTTAGAGATAAATATGTTTAAAATATGTTTCCTCAACATTTCCTTAACATTTAAAGGAGGATTTACATGCGCCAAAAACATTCTCTTACATCATACTTAAAATTCACTCACCTGTTCTGTGCTGTTCATAGTTTGCCTTATCTCTCATGTCAATTAAACATGTTAAAACAGGATTTGGATCCCCAAGCCAATCTTCTCTTTCATTTTTAATCCTGTGTTGAAGCATGAATATGAAATCAATGCTATCCCAATAGTATTCCTTACAACACACTTTGATATCACATATCCAGGGATTATAACTTTTAATTCAGGTTCAAACACACACACACAGACACATACACACACACAGCTGGATGGACAGATTTTTTTTAAATGTCTAGTGCTATAGCAAGGGGAGTAGGAATAATGAGATCCAAACTAAATTCCTTCATTTGCATCCTATTGAAGTCAATGGGAGTCAGTGTAACTGTGTAGCTGGGCCCTAATGGACACACCCTTCTCCCATTCAAATCAGTTGCAAAGCTCCCACTGACTTCAATAGGAGCAGTATTCAATAAATGATCTTTTTACCAAGTTTGTTCCACTGTGAGAATAATCCTTCTAGTATTTTTAAAAATGGAATAGCATGAGGAGTTAAGAACTGGAGACTACATTTTTAGCGTATGTACCCTCATTAACATGGGCCTGAGTTGCCAGGTTAAATCCACATGTACTGAACTAAAAATCAGAAGCTTCAGGGGGTAGCCAAGTTAGTCTGTACAGGATAAACTTAAAAACAACAAATGGTCTGGTAGCACTTTATAGACTAACAAAACATGTAAATGGTATCATGAGCTCTATAAAGTGCTACCAGACCATTTGTTGTGAACTAAAAATGACACTCAGGGTGTCTTGATGTGCATCACCAACTTAAGGTTGAATCACAAAGTTTTATCTATGTAATTCTTTGTGCTCAGAAAATGAGGTCACATTAGTACAGTTACAACATAAATAGATGTATTTCGAAGTAGACTAATTTTCAGATTTTCTTTTGATGTTTGTAAGAATTCTCTCAAAGTTTTTAAATTCTTTCCTCTGTACTTAGACACTTTGCTAAAAGTTTATTTTTCATATACACCCCGCATAGTTTATTGTACAACTACTACTTAGTTCATGGCTCAATCCCCTTGATAGACCCTCCATAAAAACTACTTTGGGTATAGACTCCTCCATGTCATGCTTTTGTGGCTGCTGCACATATGTTTTAAATCCTCACGATAACTCCTGTAAAAGTTTTGTTTTTAAAAAGCCACTGGACAGCGGCAGTGGCTAACTTTTCAAATTCCGTTTCTTGACAATTTTTTAATTAAATGTAAAATGTGGTTATAAAACTATCCTAAAACAGAGTACCCTTGATGATGTTTCTGAGGCACATTAACTGAGGTCACAGAAATTATTCTTTTAATTTCCTAATAATACTTGCTCTGCTTTAAGGAAGATGAATAAATACCCTTTACTCCTACTTCCTTTGTTATAGAAATTCCACCCTGTCCAGTGTATGATGATCGTAAAACTTAGAAGTTCAGAAGATGTCATGCATCTGGAACTATAAAATTTTTTTTTACTGGTTTGGATACTGAAGTAGAGAGTATGCGTATAAAATTTGCAGATGACACCAGCCTGGGAAAGATTGTGAGCATTTTGGACATCAGGATTAGAGTTCAGACAACCTTGACAAATTAGAAAACTGGTCTGAAATTAACAAGATGAAATTAAGTGAAGACAAGTGCAAAGTGGTACACTTAGGAAGGAAAACTCAGCTACAAAATGGAGAATAACTGACTAGGTAGTACCATTGCTGAACAGATCTGGGGGTTATAGTGGATCACAAATAAATTATGAGTTAACAATGTGATGAGGTTGTGAAAAAGCCTAATACCATTCTGAGGTCTAAGAATGTATGACAAAATGAATCATCCTGTTCTACTCACCACTGGTGTCCAAATCTGGACACCACACTGTAAGAAAGATGTGGACAAACTGGAGAAAGTCCAGAAACAAGCAAAAATCTGTAAACCTCATTCTATCAGGAATAACACTTATTCCAAAAGAGCAATTTCAAAATAAGGCATATATAGATGTTCCACTGCTGCTATTTCAAAATAGCCCCTTACCAGGGCCATTCTAAGATATTCCTCCCCAGTGCCTCCTGGGGCTCTAAACTGAGATAGACTTCCCTAATGTAGACGTGCTGCCTTGGACTAATTTTGAGGCTTCCCTGCACTGTAGGTGTGCTATTTCGCAATAAGCTATTTCAGAATAACTATTCCAGAACAGCTTATTTTGAAATAAGCGTGCAGTGTAGACATAATACTTAATGTTATGGGCCTACACACAATGACCAGCAAGACTGACAGACCACACTAAGATATAACACAATACAAAACATGTAATGAAGAGTTGTGAGCATTTGAGGAGAAGGCAGGAAGACTTGGGTTTTAGGGAATGATTTGGTGGAGGAGAAAAGGTAGAGGGTGAATGAACCAGGCAGGAGATGACAGAAAGAGTGAGGACATAATATAGAGTGAGAGAGATAGCACTATTGAGAGGGGAGTAAGAGGAGTGTAAAAAGGAAGGGAGGGGAAAGAAAACAGAGTGTATAGTTGAGGTTGAAATTATGTTGACCCTTGTAGGATATTTAGATGATATTGACCTTTTAGCTGAAGGTGAGGAACTGAACTTTAATGGTGAAGGACAGTCAGTCAGTGAATGTATTTGAGAAGCAGGAAATACATGGTAAAAAGTGAGAGGTGGAAGATGACTTTCAAAGTGGTAGTTTGGATAGACTATATGGTATGGGAAAGCAGGAAGTTGGAAGGAAGAAGGTTACAGTAATCAAAGTGACTAATGTGTGGGCCAGGGCTTAGCAGTGGGAGAAGCTGAAGAAAGGGGTGGATTTAGCGAAGAAGGAGAAAAACAGCTCATCTTCCAAGATCCTCTGTGCCATAAAAATAGAGCGACAAGTAAAAGATTAAATAAAAAAACCCACAATGAAGACACATTAACATGTTTGCTTGAGTGTGTTTGTGTCTCTGGATATGTCTACACTGCAGAGTTTTTGTGCAAAAATGGCTGTTTTTGCGCAAATACTTGTGGAACGCCCATACTACAAGCGCATTTTTGCACAAGTAAATTTACAGTAAATCAGAAGAAGAGAGGGCTTTTTGAGCAAGAGATATTCCTCTTTCTACGAGGAATGAGCCTTTTTGTGCAAGAGCTCTTACGCAAAAAGGTGTGTGTGGATGGCAAATGGGTTTCCTGCACAAAAACAACCTATCAAAAGAAGCACAGGTACCCTGGTAGCCATTCTGTTAATGGCAATCAGAGCTTTCTTGCTCAAGAGAGTCCATGTAGTGTGGACATGTTCTTGCGCAATAAGTTTTTGCCCTTCCGCAAAAAGCTTCTTGAACAAGAAGCCTGCAGTGTAGACATACCCTCAGTGTGGTTCACATGCATGTACTTGTATCCTTTTTCCCGAGGAGTGTTCTCTTCTGAAATTAAAGACTCAGTCTGACAAATAGAAACTCTTTCTAGTTCATAAATAGATTATGGTACAGTTTATATTGGGTAATATAGAAAAGATTTTTAAAATAATGTCCTTTATTTATAGGATAAAGATAATTTTATATCAATAAGCTTAGTAGAACAAATCTGCTTACAAATATGTTGTAAGAAAGAATCCAACAAAATAGATCTATGCCATTCTTTCCATGGTCAATATGAAACAAATAATGGAGTGTAATAAGAGAGCAATGGACATGATCAGAGAAGAGGCAGAAGGGATATCGGTGCACGGGATGGGAATTAACAACTTGAGGTTCACGGATGATATAGTTATCATCAAGGAAGGTGAAGAAAAGTTAGGGAGAATGGTACAGGTGCTAAATGAAGAAGGGAAGCGGTATGGACTGATTATGAATATCGATAAAATGAAGACAATGGTATTTGGAGATAAGGAAATAGGAAGGAAGATCAGTGTAGATGGGATCGAACTAGAGAACATAGAGAAGTTCACGTATTTGGGGAGCAACAGGATGTATGGTCTAAACTGTAAGAAGGAAATAGCGACTAGAATAGGAAAAGCAAGAGTGAGTTTGAAGGCAATGGATAAGATCTGGAAAAGTAAAGTGATTAGCTTAGGAATGAAGCTAAGTGTCTTGAAAACGTGTGTATTTAGCAGCATGTTGTACGGGGTGAGACATGGGTGATAACGAAAGATTTGAAGAGAAGGATATTGGCATTCAAGAGGAGTTGTTATAGAAAGATCCTGAGAATAGGATGGATGCAGAAGGTCACCCATGAGGAATTATATAGGAAAATACAGCCAAAAGAGAATCTACTGCAGAATAAAAGTTACAGCTATTTGGGCATATCTGCAGAATGAACGACGAGCAAAAAGTTAAGACCCTGGTATTCGGCATAATAGATGGTCCGAACAGGAGAGGCAGACACCACAGAGAATGGGTAGATGATATAGTAGATTGGTGTGGAGCTAGTCTACAGAAACTAAGCCACTCCACACTGGACAGGGAAAGATGGAAGGAAATAGTTAGGGAGGCATTGGACACCAACAGGCATTGAGCCCCTGGTTGTTGTTGATGATGATGATGAATAATGGTGGTGATTAAGACACTGATCAGTTTTTCATGTGAAAGTACAAAATTTTAGTTCTTGATATTATGATGCACTGCACGTGGGCAGAGTCCCATTAAAGTCAGCGGGGCTCCATATAGGTGTAACCGTCTACCCATGTGCAGTACATTGCAAGATCAAGACCTTAAATATTTAGACTGAAAACTCTTTGGAACAGGCACTATTTCTTGTATTATGTTTGTGCACTGGTCATCACTGTGGGACACTGATCACTAACTGGGCCGCTTGATGTTAATATTACAAATAATAATAAAAAATAACAATATATTAATATTAAGTATTATTACTGATTTATTATTTTTAAAAATATTTCATCATTGGTGGTATCTGAATGTGACCCATTTCTAGTCAGATATAGAAGCTACAATTATATGGCTAAAAGTTCCTAAGCATCAGAAATAATCAGTCAAAGTTGTAAAGAAAATCAAGCTGAACACTGAGAAAAATTCAAAAAGATAAAAAAAGATTTCATTTTGGTAGTTCACTGTTTTTGCAGTTTGGCAGCTGTCAACATCTCAAAATATCATCTCACCCAAACTGTTGAAAGAAAGAAACCCTTTGATTTTTCCCTTGAGACTCTGAAGCTGAAAATGGACTCTTTGTAGTCTCAGCCTCATTTCAGACAGGTTTTTTTTTAACATTCTTGCTGGCAGGAACAAGTAATTCATAAGTGGAGCCTCTGTTAATTAAATATGTTTTATCATTTTAACTCCCCTTTTAAAATTAAAACCAGAAAGTAAATCTCTAACATTTTCTTCTTTATTACAAATCTTCAGAGATTAAACATCACATTTCTTGCATCATTAATAATGCAAATTAGTTTTTGTTTGGAGCTCTCATAAGTTTATAATTAGAAGTAAATATTTAATGCACAGATCAGCAAATCAAATCATATATGGAAGTATTGTATTGTCTAGTTATTGTAAGTTAATGTAGAAAGATTGCAAGTACTGTAGTTTTTGTTTATTTAACCTTTCTCGGGATTGCATTTCTTTCACCAGAATGCTCTGTAACTTGTCATTAAACACTATTATATTGCTTTAGTATCTGTTTTTCTATCTTTATAGTAGCCATAGCGTTAGGCATTTTCATAACATTATTAAGTAAGGGTTAAGCATATAGGTTAAGCATTTATCATGCTTATGGTTAAAAAAGTTCTTTAACTACATTTTGGTTTTGATTATTGGCAGGAAAGCCAGATAATTCTTTACAATAATATCTAGAAATTTGTTGATTTTGCATCAGTTGTTCTTACTTTGCTCTAAGAAGAAACAGATTGCCAAGAAAGATTAAACTTTGGTGATTAGTATAGAACTTCCTGTAGTTCCTTATGCAGGTAAGTGCAAGACAGTAATGAGAATCCCTGACTTATTTACTTACTAGCACAGGGATATGCTATAATTCATGGATGGATGGTATAATGTTGTATCCAGCCCTTTGTTTACTTGAGCACTTTCTCTTTGAACTTTATTTCCGGAAGTATTGTATCCCTTCAAAAAGATACTTCTGTTGCAGAGTAATAGTACAGCGCTGGACTGTATACAAGATAAACTCACTTGTGGAAGTGCTCACCCAAAACTTTTAGAAGTTCAACAGGATGAATGAAGCCTTATTTCCATATGATCATTGGGTGCACAAACGTTTGCTGTGTCCATGAGCACCCATCAATTTCTAATGATGCGACAGATCTGGAAATTCAGTTGTTGCTATTGTATGTTCTACAACATTTGATGGAACTATTTTATTTATCAGACTGAATTATACAATTATAATGCAGTTATACAGGTTTAACTCAGACTTGATATGTTATTGTTTTGAGTTAATAATAAATATAATCTCACTGCTATATCAATTGGGGTGGGTCCTCACTCCACACACAGACATGCTCGAACTCTGCAAGCCAAACACAACCACTCCACAGTGACATCTGTGCTTTCTATCACGACTCAATTTATTTTTATTGCAGGGATAACATAACAAAAATAATAAGTGTTATGTTATCTTGTGCATGAAATCTGATAGTGAAAAAAGACACAAGAAAAAGCGTTTTCCCATGATAAAAAATTTAAATAGATCCATTTATCAATGTGACAGAGAGAGCTGATTTGATCCGGGAGTTAAAACATTTGAAATTTGAGTGAGGTATTTTAAAGAAAGTAGAGAATGTGCTACAGATATGCTGATTTTTTTTGTAGAATATTAAACTGAAATAAAAGATATTGACAAAGCAATAAATTGTTATATCTTCAAATCTAGTTGATTCTGGAGAGTATTAAACACTTTATTTCCCCTTTTGTGGGAACCCCTTTCTTTTCTTGTGGCTTTTGCTATTCCATGCCAACAAATTCACTTTTATACAAGACCTTAATATTCAGATAACTTATGCCGACCAGCACAATGTAGAAACAGGACTGAGTGAATTGTTTGCTCACATAATAAATGAGAGTAGGGTAGTTTTAGCTGTTGAATTGTTCATATTGGACCTTAGGGTCCTAGTTAGAAGGGGCAGAGGACTCAAGTATCTCAGAAGCAAGCAAGCAAGGAAGAATTGCTTGTTCGAGTGTGTCCCTTTCCTCAGGTGGCAGTGGGAGGATTTCCATGCTTCGGATATGTAGGCTTTAGAAGGAGAAGGATAAATTGGGAGGATGGAGTCTGTGAGCAGCTGCTCTTCAGGACAGGCTCTCCTTAAACATAGGCAAGTTTTGGAGTGGGAAAACACATGGTAGTTAATGCTGCTTGCATAAAGCAGCCTAACTCTCTTGTGCAACTTCTATTTTTCTCAGAGGGGCAAGTTTGCAGCTGTAGGGGAGAAAGCCAAACAGCTGCATTTCCCCAGGGGAATGGTAAGGCTGGGCAGCAGTGCAGAGGGGAATATATATATATATATATATATATATATATATATACATATATATACATATATATATATACCCTCTTTACAAATGACCTAAGCAACAAGGTGCTGCAACTTGATTTTCCCCTGGCTCCTCAGACTGCATGTGGTTACAGGCCATATTCCCTTATGCAGCTTTTGTTTTTGTCTTGAAATGTACACAAATTTTGGACTATTTTCCTTCTTGTAGATTTTCCCCCAGAGAGGAGCATGTAGGACATTACTACTTATCGTCCACAGTATGTGCACACACATACTGGCTTTTCCAGCAAATAGCCTACCAGTTTGGAGGAAGGGGGAAACATTCCATTCAGAGTCTTATCTGGCCCCGGCTTTTCCCACTGTGACAATGCCTAGGGTATTTGCAGGCCCCCTCTAAGGGGAAATTATGCTGTGCAGTCACACATCTCCCCAACCAATATAACTGGGTTACTTCTATACCTTTTTACTCTGATTTACTCCCTTTCATGCTGTTGAGTTGATTATAGGGCCCACAGGCAAGGAAAGTTAACGTCGCTGTCAATGTGAGTAATGTGCAAGTATGGGGAGTGGGAACAGACCACAAGCCAAAGTAAGGAAAGAACACGTTAAAGAATATTTAGGTAAATTGGATGTATTCAAGTTGGCAGGACTCATTTTAGGGTGCCTAAGGAACTAGTTGCCCTAATCTCATAACTCTTAGCAATTATCTTTGAGACCTCATGAAGGATGGGTGAGGTCTGAGCCTGGAGAAGAGCAAACATAGTACGTTTTTTTTTTAAATTGGGGGACAAAGAGGACCTGGGGAATTATAGTTCAGTGAGCCTAACTTCAATGCCTGAATAGCTACTGGAACAAATTATTAGACAGCTTGTAAGCACCGAGAGGATGATGGGAGTATAAGGAATAACCAGCATGGATTAGCCAAAAACAAATCACAGTAAACTAGACTAATTTCCTTCTCTTACAGGGTAACTAGCCTACTGGGAAAGGGGAAGTGTTGTACATGACATAGCTCAATTTTAGTAAGACTTTTGACCCAGTTCCACATGACATTCTCATAAGCAAACTAGAAAAAAGTGGTCTAGATGAAATTACTATAAAAGTGGGCACAAAATTAGTTAAAAGTCCATATTCAATGTAGTAATCAATGGTATGCTATGAAACTGTGGGATGGGTGGGTCGACATATCTAGTGGAGGTCTATAGGGGTCTGTCCGGGGTTCAGTACTGTTTAATATTTTCATGAACAACTTGGATAATAGAATGGAGACTATGCTTACAAGATTTATGGTTGACATCAAGCTGAGAATAGTTGCAAGATTTGTCTAGGATAGGATTAGGAAAAACTTTCTAAGTATCAGGATTGTTAAACACCGGGGCTACGTCTACACTGCAGAGTTTTTGTGCAAAAAACCGGCTGTTTTTGCGCAAAAACTTGCAGAGCATCCACAATACAAGCACTTTCTTGTGCAAGAAAAAGTATAGTAAATCGTAAGAAGACAGGGCTTTTTGCACAAGAGTTATTCCTCTTTCTACGAGGAATAAGCCTTTTTGCGCAAGAGCTCTTGCGCAAAAAGGCATGTGTGGACGGGAACAGGGGTTTCTTGCTAAAATGGCCATCAGAGCTTTCTTGCACAAGAGAGCATCCACACTGCCATGGACGCTCTTGCGCAAAAGCACATCTCTTGCACAAGAAGCCTGCAGTGTAAACGTAGCCTGGGATACTTCCAATAGGCCGGACCTGCTGACATCTCAAGGTCTCTTCCAACCCAGAGGGCCCGATTTGATACTTCTGTGGCCCATGTCAACTTAGGAAGACTATAGAGAAACCTAACTAGAATTATCCATTTTGCCTTTAAACACTCTGACCCATGTCTCTGTCTAAGTATTTATCTCACAGTCATTACCATGGAATCTGAATACATGTTGAACCTCTCTAGTCCGGCACTCTCAAGACCTGACTGGTGTCAAACCAGAGAATTTGCCAAACCACGGGAGGTGAGTATTGTCTAGCAGCATTACCAACACTTCCACTGCTTACCGGGCTCTTAGAAGACATTTAGAGGTAAATTAGAGCTAAGCACAGAACATGGAGAACCAGGACTGGTGTCTGTAAACAAACTTAATGGGTCCATGGGAAACTTGGCTACATCCTTGATAAGTGGACATCCGTCTAACTAAAATTATTCCAGACCGCGGATATTGCCAGACCAGAGAGTGCTTGATTAAAGAGGTTCAACCTGTACCTTTCAATCTAGATATCATACCGCAGGTGAAATCTGACCCTGGGCAATGTGGAGGTGGGACCTCAGCTTTGGGCCTACTGGAGGGGGTGGAGCCTCAGGCAGAAGGGGTGCAGATAGGTTCAGCCAGCTCTCGGTGTTGCTGGACAGTACCATGCCTCCCCCATGCAGCTTTCAGCAGCGCCTGAATAGTGCTGCTCAGGGCTCTGGTGGCAATTTAAAGGGCCCAGGCTCTGGCTGCTTCTGCTGCCACAGTAGCGACAATGGTGGCCTGGAGCTCTGGCCCTTTTAAATCACCAGGCCCCAACGCAGCTGCCCCTTTTCTCCCCTGTAAGCAGCTCTGATCATATCTCCTATTCATAGGGTACAATACTGAAAAAATGTTCAAAGCAGATTTGCTGTAATATGATATTTTCAATTCCATAAGCCCTGATCCAGCAAAGCACTTAAGCATATGTATCATTTTATACATGTATGTAATCCCATTGAAGTAAATGGACTATTCACATACTTAAAATCACATATGTGCTTAAGTGCCTTGCTAGTTCAGGGTCATAAAGAGTTGGTGTTTAGACTGTGTATACTTTTTCAGAGACAGTTTGTTGCTAATTATGGAACTCTTATTATATTTTATATTACAGCAGGACCTAAAAGCTCCAGCCAAAAATGGTCCTCCACTAATACATGTATAATAAAAGACAGTCACTGCCCTAAAAAAGATTACAGAAAAATAGGCAGGACAGATAATAGGTGGAAGGAGAAACAGAGGCACAGCTGTGTGTGCAGTAACTAACTCAAGGTCACACAGATCAGTGACAGAGTCAGTAATGGAAAGCAGGTTTCCAGTATGGTTGCCATCCCTCCAGGATTGACCTTGAGTCTCCAGGAATTAATGATTCATTTTTAATAAAAGATGAAATCTCCAGGAATAAATCCAACCAAAACATCAACCCTAAGTTTCTAGTACCCTAACAATTAGACCACACTGCCTCTCTTTTTGTTTCCTGATTCCAAAATTAAAAAGTCTTAATTTAAAATTGACTCTTGATATGAAAAGGTGGCTGACAATTACAATAAAAATAAAAGTAAACTGTCAGGCCCAATTCAAATTGTGTTCTCTCAGCATCTTTGCAATCTGTCCAAATATGGGAGGAAAGACAAAGAACTCTGATTTCTCTTTAAAAATGTGGGCATACATTGGCCTAGATTTAAATTAGAATGATTTGCTTGTATTGTATGTAAAGTCAATCTTTGCAAATAACCCATGTCCACTAGGGCATGTGTATTTTGGGTCTTGTATAGTTTTCGTGTCTGCTAAATACAATGAAATTTGATAGCACACAGAAATACTCACATGGAATGTCACATTTTTTGTATGTACTTCTCAGATATCCATAAAAGAGTTTACACATTTCTAATTACTCATTCAAAAAGAGACTCTACAGCACTTTTAAAAGAGAGCCAATTTTTTCCCTGTGTGTTCTGTTTTTACAGCTTGTGGAAAGCTTATTTAATGAAAGTTAAAGTAAGCAGTGAAAGTCATTTCTGAGAAAAGACTGACAGATATGAAACCCCTTTTCACACTTCAGAAGAGGTGGAGATAGTAGACATAAAACCTTACAACTGAATAATACTCTATTCATCTTAAGCTATAGACTTCTTAGTGGCTGAACCATGCTATGCATTTTAAGGAGGCAAAGAAAAGTATTTTAAATTATTAAATCCATGTTTCATAGTTGTTATGTAAACTGTGTGAAAATGAAAAGGTTGGGGAATGTCAATGAGAAAACTGCCTGTATATTTCCATATAGAATTGACAATTCTTTTAAATTATTTGCTGGTAGCATTTGGAGCTGAGTTAGTTGGATGGTTAGCTGAATGGTGTATGAATAACATACTCTGCTGTTAGAGAGAATTCCTCTGGAAACAGGAGTATGAATCCTAGGTAGGCAAAAGAAGAAGCAGTGCATATCAGGTAAGAGATTAGTCTTAAGAAAAGAGAGCTGGTTCATCTTGTCTATCCCAAGTCCTCTAAATGCTATGAAGTGACCTAAAAGATTTGCTTTAATATGCAAACAAGGTATCAGTTACAAAAATCTTGGTGAAAACAGCAAGGCTGTGTCTAGACTGGCCAGTTTTTCCGGAAAATCAGCCGCTTTTCCGGAAAAGCTTGCCAGCTGTCTACACTGGCCGCTTGAATTTCCGCAAGAACACTGATGATCTCATGTAAGATTGTCAGTGTTCTTGTGGAAATACTATGCTGCTTCCGTTCGGGCAAAAGCCCTCTTGCGCAAATACTTTTGCGCAAGAGGGCCAGTGTAGACAACCCAGAATTGTTTTGCGCAAAAAAGCCCCGATGGCTAAAATGGCGATCGGGGCTTTCTTGCGCAAAAGTGCGTCTAGATTGGCCAGGGACACTTTTCCGCAAAAAGCGCTTTTGTGGAAAAGCGTTCATGCCAATCTAGACGCTCTTTTCCGCAAATGCTTTTAACGGAAAACTTTTCCGTTAAAAGCATTTCCGCAAAATCATGCCAGTCTAGATGCAGCCCAAGAGTACAGCTAAATTATGAAACTGAGAGGTTAACAAGAAATTGCAACTCTGGTTAATATAAATGTGTATGCTTCTTGCAGATAATAATAATCAGTCAAGTGTGCGTCTTAAATATTGTGAGGCACCAAGATGCTATGGCAATTGTTGCTATATACAAATGCTTATATCAGTGAATAAATAAGCAAAGAAAACAAAGTGAATTAAAGAATCTAAATGCTAAACTCTCTGCATTCTCTTGCCATTGCAGATTTTTCTTTATGCAGTTAGATCTAGCTAATTGCCCAGGAATGAACTGGAAAAGGTGGTAATCCTTTTGTATAGTGCTTTGTCCATAAGCACCAGACCCTATTCCTATTGAAGTTTTGCCATTGATTTCAATGGGAGAAGAGTAGGGCTGCTTATCTTCCCAATCAATGAGGGATCATTCATCCTAACTGTGGTAGACCTCTGTGTAACAGGCATGGTGAAGAAAAGTGACCAAGCCATTGTAGTTTACATCAAAATGCAGTTTAAATATGTGGCGCATAATATTTATATTTTTTATTCACTTTTATGTGACCCTAATACAACCAATCTCATAAAGCTCACTCCTGCACCAGATTAAAGTGGAGCCTTCATAGCATGTTGTAGTTGTTCATAAATCACAGTGACAGTTTGTTACTGTTCACATTCTGATTTTTATGTTAAAGGTTTCAGTCATTAAAATGCGCAGTGTTTTAGTCCTTGGCAAATTATGCTGCATGGTTCTTTTGTATATATATCATTTGTAGAAAATAGTGTGTGTGCAGTATGCTGATTGAAAGCTGATACACATGGTACCATTAACTAATATATTAACGAGCACTTTAGCTACATGCTACCTAATATACAAGAAATTCTCTTGTGTATTCACACAATGCAGCAAAAGTACTTATCACACAAGTTTGTGAATTCCCAATGTTTATCTTAGATGTCTACTTCATCTCAATTAAAGATATTCTGAATTGTGAATGTTTAGATTTCAGGTACAGATCTCAATGACATGGAAAGTGCCTTGATTTATCAAACTCTATAGACTCACAGCCTTGCTTGTATTATAAACAATTCCGAAATCTTATTCAGCTTGCTCTGCTGTTCCAAATGCATCCACTGATCCTGCATTCAAATAGTTAATTTGTACTATGTTCTGTTAAAGAAAAGGAAAACTGTCACCCTGTCATTTTAGAGTCTGACACTAAGCTTGTCAAAAGAGACAGCTGTTAAACTGAATTACTGTTGACATGCAGAGAAATGGCCCTTGCCAGATGTAAAGGACATCTGCAGCAATGAAGTGGTACAGGGTGGCTTTTAAAATGTGGTCATACTGGTATTTGAATAGAATGTCTATGGCATTAAAACATGGTCTTGACTCAGTTTAAGGCAACAAACCAGTGCCAGTGAGAATCACAAAGAAGTGCTGATCTGTTGCTATATCCATAACTTATGCATAAATATGAAAACAGTGCAATTTTAAAGCTATTAAGCTCTTATCTGGTATCCAGGAGGATGTGGGTTTAAAACACAGCAGGAAATATTTTATATTTCAGGCCTTTGAATATATGGATAGGTGAGGTATAAATTCATAAGGTGGATTATACAGAGAATGAATAGGAGTAAGTCCTCTTGTCTTCTGCTAACAACTGTTCAGACAGGAATTGCAAGGGGCATTACGCTCATGAAGAGTGTACTGGATATGTCTAGCCAACGTCTAAGATAAGGCTTCTTCTATGTATATGTGTATGGAGAGGTTAGGGGGAAGTTGTCTTTGTAGAGAAAAGCAAATAAATGGAAAAAAATATATGGGGAAGCCTGTACAATTTTGTCTGAATATTTTTAGAAGATCAGCACAAGAAAAAAGTTAGGATACCAAATTCATTTTGTAAAAAAGCAGATATATTATGAATATTTTATAATTTCATGATTGAACTAGCTGTGGGGAATTATGCACATCATATAAATCTGTGGTTCTTTGATTTGCATTAATTTAGGGCAGAAAGAAGACTGTTTGGGAAAAATGCATCAGTTAAGCAATTTCGCTAAATGTAGAAAAAATTAAATGTTGCAAGCTAACATTTACATTCATTATGAAATAAAATTGATGTTTGAAGCTTAAAAAAATGGAGGCCAAGCATCATCTGAATATGTTAACAGATCATATCTTGATGATTTATTTATATCTTTAGTGGTGGCAGAAACCAAAGAGTTTGCCATCTGCAAGGAAGAAGAAAAAACAACATTTCTAAACCAGATGGGAAAGGAGGAGAGGGAATTGCCTTCTTCCAGAAAAAAAACTTATGTTAGGGAGGAAAACTCCTCAGAGTGGGTTGTATGGGAGGAGATAGGTTTGGTTTTGTCATGGAAGAAGCAGAGAATTCTGTCCCCAAACTTCATAAGTTCCCATATACTTTGAAGGCACAGGGCTGTCCACACAGTGTGAAAGCCTGTAACCTGGAGACATCCACATCACATGCTGTCTATGCTACACTGGCATTTTTTTCAGAGGGGTAGCTGTATTAGTCTGTGTGAGCAAAAACACAGAGGTGTCTTGTGGCAGTTGGAAGAGTAGCAAATTCATTTGGGCATAAACTATTGTGGGCTGGAGTCCACTTCTCATATGCATAAAGTGAAAACTTCAGTTTGGCAGGGATATATACACATATCAAGAAGGGAGTGTGTATTAGTATGCGGAGGACGTGAGCTAATGAGGCCAATTCAGTCAGGGTAGATGTGGCCCACTCCCAACAGCTGATGAAAAGGTGAGAAAGCCAAAATGGGGCAGGGTGGGGGAAGGATAATTACTTTTTATAAAAACAACAAAGAGTATGGTGGCATCTAAAGACTAACAAATTTATTAGGGGACTAGAGAATAAGCTTTTGTGAGCTACAATTCACTTCCTAGGAAGGAAGGACGGAAGGAAGAGATGGGTGTGACACAACAGTGCTAATTAAATCAGAATGGAAGTAGCTCATCAAGAGTGGTGATCAAGTCATCTGATGAAGTTGGTTTTATCTAAGAAAGGTCATGACCTAATAAATTTGTTTTTAAGGGCTTGTCTACACTGGGGAGTTATTTCAGAATAATCCCCTTATTTCAAAATAACAAGGTGAGCATCCACACTACCAAGCCTGTTATTTTGCAGTAATGGGCTTGTTATTTCAAAATAATAACTCCTGGTTGTGAAGAGGAATAAACTTATTTCAAAATAGTTATTTTGGGAGTTGTTATTTCAAAATAACTTATTTTGAAATAATCTGGTAGCGTAGACAAAGCCTAAGGTGCCGCAGGATGGCTCCTTGGTTTTCAAGCTAAAATTAACATATCTACCCCTCCAAGCCTTTTTTGTGGTGAGAAGGTAAGAGTATCTGAAAGGGAAATTACCTATTGTCATGTGAGACCCACTCCATGTGTTTATTTAGATCTTGGATTGGGTGTCAAATTTGCATATGAATTCCAGATCAGCAGCTTTTCTCCTAGTTTGTTTTTGAAGTTTTTCTGTCTGAGAATGGCAGAAAGCTAGCCACTCCTAGTCTCTGTTCAAATCCAGTCTGATAGTGTCAAGTTTGCATATGATCTCCAGCTCTGGAGTAAGGGGGTTAACATGTAGGATAGGTTGTAGATCCCTGATGATGTGCTGAGCTGCAGAGGTTTTAGCTGGAGACTATAGGTAATGGCCAGGGGCATTCTGTTACTTTATTTGTTGAGTCTGTCCTATGGTACGTGCCTTCTGTGTACCCACCTGGCTCTATCAATCTGTTTCTTTACTTCCCCAGGTGGATACTGTAGTTTTAAGAACACTTGATCGAGATCCTCTAGGTGTGTGCCTCTCTCTGAGGGATTGGAGCAAATGCAGTGGTATCATCAAAGAATCATAGGGCTGGAGGAGACCTCAGGAGGTCATTAAGTCCAGCCCCCTGCCCAAAGCAGGACCAACCCAAACTAAATCATCCCAGTCAGAGCTTTGTCAAGCCAGGACTTAAAAACCTCTAGGGATGGAGATTTCACCACCTCCCTAGGTAACCCGTTCCAGTGCTTCACCACCCTCCTAGAGAAATAGTTTTTCCCAATAACCAACCTAGACCTCCTCCACTGCAACTTGAGACCATTGCTCCTTGTTCTGCCATCTGTCACTAATGAGAACAGCCTCTTTCTGTCCTCTTTGGAAACCCCCTTGAGGAAGTTGAAGGCTGCTGTCAAACAGGGCTGGCCTTACCATGAGGCGAACTGAGGCAGCTGCCTTAGGTGCCAGACGGTGGGGGGGCCCCACTAAGACCCAGAGTGTAGAAAATTGTGTCTGCTGCTGGTGCATATGTATTCTCTCTGTTCTAGATGCATGGTACCATGAGAGGAGTAGAAAAGGAATAAGGCAGAATTGAGACCTTTCCAAGTTTTGGCTCAAGCGAGCGGGTATGGGGGCATCATTTGAGCTCCCTGCCTCAGGTGCCAAAATTTTGTGGGCTGGCCCTGCTGTCAAATCCCCCCTCACTCTTCTCTTCTATAGACTAAATAAGCCCAAATCCCTCAACCCCTACTCGTGCTCTAGCCCCCTAATCATTTTTGTTGCCCTCCGCTGGACTTTCTCCAATGTGTCCACACCCTTTCTGTAATGGGGGCCCCAGAATTGGACACAATACTCCAGATGTCCACCAGTAATGAATAAAGGGGCATAATCACTTCTCTAGAGATGCTGGTAATGTTCCTTGTCGTATATCCTATTATGCCATTAGCTTGGCTACAAGGGCACACTGTTGACTCAAATCCAGCTTCCCATCCACTGCAATCCCCAGGTCTTTGTCTTCTGAATGATTTCTTAGCCAGTCAGTCCCCAGCCTGTACCAGTGGTTGGTGTAGTGAGGAGGATTTACTGTCATGGCGTTCAGACAGGTTGATGATGATAACCAGAAGGATGCTTGTGTGTGTGCTCAATGATGTGGGTCCAATGACCACAGTAGTCCCCGACAGGGCCCCCAAAGACCACAAATCAGATAAGGATTAAAGGTGCCCGGCCAGGTTTATTGTTAAATCAAGTACAGTAATAGTTGTCCGTAGACTCTGCCGAATTGCTACACACATGTACAAACAAGTTACACAGGTTGCCACCCTCTGATGTTATCAGGTTACCACCCTCTGATGCTTCTTAGATGCCACCCATCACCCTGTACCTTGCAATCTGATTAGAACATCTCTATCCATCATGTTGTCATTTTAGACCCTTTCCTGAACCTGGGTCAGTATCTGTAGGGAGCGGATACCACGGTCTTTTTTAATGAGCTAGTGGTACCATGTGCTTTCAACTTATGACCAGTACCAATTACTGTTCTACACCTGGGCCTATTACCATCTAGTGTTTTACACTCTCAGTCCTGTTTGTGCCAAGTTCTCTGAGCAGGGGCCTGCCTCTAGCTCACAGCTTAGCTTTGCTTTATGTTAGCCATGTTTTGTCTGTTGTTAGCTAGGCCTCAGGCCTCACACCAGGCCTGTGCTACCTGAGCTTTGGTTTTAGGCCTTCATCTTACTACACTTGGGATTCTTCCATCCCAAATACAGGACTCTGCCCTTGTCCTTGTTGAACCTTATCTTATGGATTGGCTGTAGACAATGGCTCATGTGATATGTTTTGGATGAAAGCTGGAAGCATTTACGTAAATATAGTAGTGTCATGGGATAGGCCCCCTGTTGTGGGGTAAGCCCCTCCCGCCATGGGATTAGTCCCAAAGTTTACCTCCCTTTATCAGGGCAAATACGGCTCTTGTGGGCTTAGTCACAAAGTTCAGTTCCCTCTATCAGGGTAAATATGGCCCCTCTGGGCCTAGTCACAAACACACTCTGGCCTAGAGGCCTAAGTCACTGGTGAGCTTTCCCCGGCTCTTAGAGTGCTGAACACCAGTTGGTGGGGAGGTAGGGGGACCTGGGCCCTTTCGCTCCAACCGGGTCCCAACCCAGGGCCCTGTTGGCAGTGGAGACTGTGCTGCCAGCTCAGCGGGGACTCCACCTGAAACGCGCTGAGCTCCATGAAGGATAACCCTCCACCCTGGGCCACTTCCTACTGTCTCAGGTATGCAGTTCAGTCCTCAGAGTGTTGCTTGGCGTACTCGAACCTTGTGACTGCCCTCCCCCTTAGTCGGGGTGGTCTCTGGGGCTGTGGCTGAAGCGGCAGTGGTGGGGAGCTGCTCAGGGGAGGCTGCAGTAGTGGAGGCTGCTTCCAGTGTTGCTGCTCCTGGGGTGGCTGCAGCTGCTGCCAGGGTTGCTGCTCTAAGGGTGGCTGCAATGACCAGGATAGCTCAGGAGCTCTGGCCTGAGCTCCCTCCCTGCTTGCAGTTCCCCTGACTAAGCTGTACCCAGGCCTTTTATACAATCCCCGCACCAGAAGCATGCCCAGTGGGTTAAAAGGGGAGGTACTTCCTCTGCCCACAGGTCTTTTACCCCCCTCCCTCTAGTGTGGGATATATCCACCCCATTACAAGCAATCAGTTGATTTCTGGGATAAGGTAGTGTTTATGTGATCATCACTTACTTGCACTGGACTGTCCAGGAAGTGGATCTCTTGTGTGGACTGGTCCAGCTGAGGTTAATAGTGGGGTGGAATTTGTTGAAATCCCCATGGAATTCTTCGAGGGTTTCCTCCCCATGAGTCCAGATGATGATGTCATCAGTGTAGCACAAGTAGAGGAAGGGCACTTAGAGGCAAGAGCTGATGAAGTGTTGTAAGTCATCTGTAAAAAAGTTGGCATACTCTAGGGCCATGCAGTTACCCATAGCAGTGCTGCTGACTTGAAGATATATATAATCTCCAAATCTGAAATGATTGTGGGTGAGAACAATGTCACGAAGTTCAGCCACCAGCTGTGCCATGACATTATTGGGGATTTTGTTCCTGATTGCTTGCAGTCCATTTTTGTATGGAATGTTGGTGTAGAGAGCTCCTACATCCACATTGGCCAGGATGGTGTTTTCAACTGCAGTTTCCTCATGAAGTCAGTGGTGTCTTGAAGATAGCTAGGAGTGCTGATAGCGTAGGGCCAGAGGAGAGAGTCCCAGATCCTTGTTCAGTCCACAATCTCCAGTGTAGGTACTGCAACACAGGTTTTGCTTACCCTAGCATTTCCCAAAGTGTGGTCTGCGGCCCAGTACCGGTCCTTAGAAAAATTATCGCTCACGATCCTATTAATCTGTGTGACGGGGTAGCAGCACCCCGCACTGCCAAGCGCGGTGGCATGGCCCTCTTGGGAGAGAGCCTGCCGCTGCAGCGTCTCTGCCGGGCATGCTCCCGGGCAGCGGGGTTAGATCTGGCGGGCGCTAAGACCCAGAGAAAAGGCCGGGCGCCGTGCACACTGACGCAGAACGCTTGGCACCAGACGCAGCCGGGGGAGCTGGTGCCGGCCAATAAAGCGGCCGGGATTAGGGCCAGGAGGGGGGCAGAACAACCCACCGGACAGGTTGGGCCAGTGACACAATTTATTTGCATATTCATCATTTGTTTAATAAATAGGCAAATATGCAGATAAATGTTACTGGTCTTCCAAAACCTTGTGAATGAATCATAGAATCATAGAACCATAGAGCTGGAAGAGACCTCAGAAGGTCATCAAGTCCAGCCCCCTGCCCTAGGCAGGACCAATCCCAAATAAATCAACCTAGCCAGGGCTTTGTCAAGCCGGGACTTAAAAATCTCTAGGGATGGAGACTCCACTACTTCCCTAGGTAACCCATTCCAGTGCTTCACCACTCTCCTAGTGAAATAGTTTTTCCTAATATCCAACCTGGACCTCTCCCACTGCAACTTGAGACCATTGTTCCTTGTTCTGCCATCTGTCACTACTGAGAACAGCCTTTCTCCAGCCTCTTTGGAAGCTCCCTTCAGGAAGTTGAAGGCTGCTATCAAATCCCCCCTCACTCTTCGCTTCTGCAGACTAAACAGACCCAACTCCCTCAGCCTCAACTTGTAGGCAGGGCCGGATTAAGGGGAGGACTAGCTGAGCAGCTACCCGGGGTACCAACCTATGGGGGGGTGCCTGATGGCAGCTGTAAGGGGTGCCATGTGCCCGGCCGTGCGGCACCCCTTAGAGCTGCCATCAGGTGCCACACGCCCGGGGCCAGGTGCCACGCGGCGCCCCTTAGGGCTGCCATCAGGTGCCACGTGCCTGATTGCAGCTGTAAGGTGCGCAGTGCACCGCGGGGTGGGGTCACGCATGCACCGCTCATGCGTTGTGTGCCCGCTGCCTGGGGCGCAGGAATGGCTCGAGCCGGCCCTGCTCGTAGGTCATATGCTCCAGCCCCCTAATAATTTTCGTTGCCCTCTGCTGGACCTTCTCCAATGCATCCACATCCTTTTTGTAGTGGGGGGCCCGGAACTGGACACAATACTCCAGATGTGGCCTCACCAGAGCCGAATAAAGGGGAATAATCACATCTCTGGATCTGCTGGCAATGCTCCTCCTAATGAAACCTAATATGCCATTAGCCTTCTTGGCTACAAGGGCACACCGTTGACTCATATCCAGCTTCTCATCCACTGTAATCCCCAGGTCCTGTTCTGCAAAACTACTACTTAGCTGGTTGGTCCCCAGCCTGTAACAATGCTTGGGATTCTTCCGTCCCAAGTGCAGAACTCTGCACTTGTCCTTGTTGAACCTCATCAGATTTCTTGTGGTTCAATCGTCCATTTTGTCGAAGTCACTTTGGACCCTATGTCTGCCCTCGAGTGTATCTACCTCTCCCCCTAGCTTAGTGTCATCTGCAAACTTGCTGAGGGTGCAATCCATCCCCTCATCCAGGTCATTAATAAAGATATTGAACAAAACTGGTCCTAGAACTGATCCTTGGGGCACTCCACTAGAAACCTACCGCCATCCTGACATCGAGCCATTGATCACTACCCTCTGGGCCCAACCTTCGAGTCAGCTTTCTATCCATCTTACCATCCATTTATCCAATCCACATTCCCTTAACTTGCTGGCAAGAATATTGTGGGAGACTATATCAAAAGCCTTGCTAAAGTCAAAGTATATCACATCCACTGACTTTCCCATGTCTACAGTTACCTCATCATAGAAGCTAATCAGATTGGTCAGGCATGACTTGCCCTTTGTGAATCCATGCTGACTATTCTTGATCACTTTCCCCCTTTCCAAGTGCCTCAAAATGGATTCCTTAAGGATCCCTTCCATGATTTTTCCAGGGACCAAGGTAAGACAGACCGGCCTATAGTTCCCTGCATTGTCCTTCCCTTTTTTGAGGATGGGCACTACATTTGCCTTTTTCCAATCATCCGGGATCTCTCCCAATCTCCACGACTTTTCAAAGATAATGGCCAAAGGCTCCTCAATGACATTTGCCAACTCCCTCAGTACCCTCGGATGCATTAAGTCCGGACCCATGGATTTGTGTACGTTTAGCTTTTCTAAATAGTTCCTAACCTGTTCTTTACCCACCAAGGGCTGTCCATCTTCATCCCATCTTGCGTCACTTAGCGCATTCGTCTGGGAGGTGACCTTGTCCATGAAGACAGAGGCAAAGAAAGCACTGAATACTTCAGCTTTCCCCACATCATTTGTCACTAGGTTACCTCCTTCATCCAGTAGGGGCCCCACACCCTCTCTGATCACCTTCTTCTTGTTAACATGCCTGTAGAAACCTCTCTTGTTATCCTTCACATCCTTTGCCAGTCGCAATTCCACTTGCGCTTTCGCCTTCCTGATAACCCCCTGGCTTTCTTGAGCTATACATTTGTAGCTCTCCCTGGTCATTTGTCCAAGTTTCCACTTTTTGTAAGCTCCCTTTTTGTGCTTAAGTTCACCAAAGATTTCCCCTGTAAGCCAATCCGGTCTTCTACCATGTTTGCTTCTCTTGCTATGCATCGGGATGGTTTCTTTCTGTGCGTTCAATAAGGCTTCTTTAAAATATTGCCAGCTGTCCTGGACTCCTTTCCCCTTCATGTTAGCATCCCAGGGGATTCTACCCATCAGGTCTCTGAGGGAGTCAAAGGCTGCTTTTCTGAAGTCCAAGGTGTGCATTTTACTACTCTTCTTTCTTCCTTTGGTCAGGATCCTGAAATCTACCATCTCATGATCACTGCTTCCCAGGTTGTCACCCACCTCTACTTCCCCTATTAGTTCCTCCCTGTTTGTGAGCAGAAGGTCAAGCTGCGCATGGCCCCTAGTCAGATCCTTCAGCACTTGTACCAAGAAGTTATCCCCAATATTCTCCAAAAACTTCCTGGATTGCCTGTGTACTGCCGTATTGATCTCCCAACAGAAGTCAGGGTGATTCAAGTCCCCCACGAGAACCAGCACCTGCGATCTGGAAGCTTCTCTCAGTTGTCCAAAGAAAGCCTCATCTACCTGATTCAGTGGCCTGTAGTAGACACCAACCACAACATCACTGCTGTTGTTTGCACCTCTAAACTTAACCCATAGACTCTCAACAGGCTTTTCTCCCTCTATATACTGGAGTTCTGAGCAATCATAGTGCAACTCCTCCTCCTTTTCTCCCCCACCTTCTTCCTGAACAGTTTATACCCTTCCATGACAGCTCTCCAGTCATGCGAGTCATCCCACCAAGTCTCTGTTATTCCAATTAAATCATATTTCTTGGACTGGGTTAGGGCCTCCAATTCTTCCTGTTTGCTGCCCAGGCTTCTCGCATTGGTGTACAAACACCTCAGATAACCAGTTGATCGCCCTACCTTCTCCATTCAAATCAGGGGTCCTCCTTTGTTGCTCGTTCCTCTTTGCATTTCTTCCCGGTATCCGACTTTCCCACTCACCTCAGGGTTTTGGTCACCGTCCCCCAATGAACCTAGTTTAAAGCCCTCCTCACTAGGTTTGCAAGCCTGCCCGCGAAGATGCTCCTTCCTCTCTTTGTTAGGTGGATCCCATCTCTTCCTAAGAATCCTTGTGCCTGGAACAGAGTCTCATCGTCAAAGAAACCAAAGCCCTCTCTCCGACACCCCCTGTGCAACCACGCATTTACTTCCTCAATTTGACAATCCCTGCTCAGTCCTTTCCCTTCAACAGGGAGGATGGATGAGAACACCATTTGTGCTCTGAATTCTTTGATCATTTTTCCCAGTGCTACATAATCTGCAGTAACCCGCTGAAGGTCATTCTTGGCCATATCGTTAGTTCCCACGTGGAGAAGCAGAAAGGGGTAGCGATCCGAAGGTTTGATCAGTTTTGTAAGTGTCTCACTCACATCCTGAATTCGAGCTCCCGTTAAGCAGCACACGTCTCGATATTCCAGGTCCAGACGGCAGATGGATGGCTCAGTCCCTCTTAGGAGGGAGTCCCCGTCCACCACCACCTGTCTTCTTTTGGGGGTGGTGGTCGTGGAACCCCCATCCCTTGGACTACGCATCCCATGCCTTCCAGTAGATGGTGTTACCTTCCGGTTTCTTCCTTGTGAGTTTCCTTCCAAAGCATTCTCCACCGCAGAGCCTGTGGAGAGAGCCTGAAAGTGATTAGCTCTATAGCATTGGGGGATTCCTGTGCTGGCCTTTTTCCCCTTCTAGAAGTTATATGCTGCCAGTTCTCTTCCTGGTCTTGTACTGCCCTCTCTGGCTCTTCCACCTGCCATGCTTGCAGGATTAAATGCTGCCTTCTATTGAGGAAGTCTTCATCCTCTCTGATCGAGCATAGGGTCGACAGTTGGGCCTCCAGTCCTCTAATTTTTTCTTCCAAAATGGCGACCAGCTTGCACTTAGTGCAGATGAAATCCATTCTTTCTTCCAGGAGGAAGACAAACATGGCACATGCTGTGCAGGTAACAACAGAAGATCTATAAGCATCCATACCTGCTGTCTTGGAAAAAGAATTTAAAAGAAAGGCAAGAGAATCTCGCACCCTTCCCTCTCCCCTTCCAGATGCCCTCTCTAAACTCCCTGTTCGCACTCACCTGTTCACACGCTCCTTGGTCACTTGCTCACTGCTTTATAAAGCCCTGGACTGCCTGAAAGTCCCTCCCCCTACCAAGGCTCAGCCAATCAGCAGAGACTTCTAGAATTCAAACTTTAATTAGAAGCCAACAGTTTCCAGCTGCCAGTCACAGCACACACTCCATGAAGGGGAAGGGGGGGGGGGGAGGGAAAAAACCTCACTCACAAACACAGAAGGAAAAAAAAAAACCTCACTCACAAACACAAGCTCAGCACACAGCAAGAAAGCCCCAAGCACAACACACACTGCAGACAGCCACTTCCCTCAAGAGTCCTGTATCTGCTTCTCCTTTACCTGGAGAATTCCCTCTCTAAACTCCCTGTTAGCACTCACCTGTTCTGGTTTACTGGTCCCCAGTATCAAAAAGATTGGGAACCACTGGCTTACCCCTTTCAGCATTTTGTGGGGGGGGTTGTCCCTTGGCATAAATGGCTGTCAGGACAGATGCTTCTGGTCAGCTTGGGCTGGGTTACCAGTCCTCCCTGGTTATCAGCTGGATTCTCTGATTGCTTGGGGAAGGGAGACCAAATGCTCCCTGTTGGAATTCCTCACCTTCCCCCTCCTTTGGCAGTGCTGCTGTCTCCTTGTCAGTGTCTCCCACTCTAACCTTATCAGTTGTAACTCCTCTCCCCAAATAAAAAAACACAGTAAGAGACCTAACAAAGAACCACCATGGCTAAACAGCCATGTTAAAAAGGCAGTGAGAGAGAAAAGGGCAGCTTTTAAAAAGTGGAAGTCAAATCCTAGTGAGGAAAATAGAAAGGAACATAAACACTCCCAAATTAAGTGTCATAATGTAGTAAGAAAAGCCAAAAAAGAGTTTGAGGAACAGCTAGCCAAAAATTCAAAAAATGATAGTAAAATATTTTTTAAATACATTAGAAGCAGGAAGCCCGCTAAAAAAGCAGTGGGGCCCTTGGATGATAAAGATATAAAAGGAGCGATCAAGGAAGACAGTGCCATTGCGGAGCGATTAAATGATTTCTTTGCTTCAGTCTTCACGGCTGAGGATGTTACAGAGGTTCCTAAATCTGAGCCAGCCTTTTTAGGTGACAAATCTGAGGAACTCACTCAGATTGAAGTGACATTAGAGGAGGTTATGGAATTAATTGATAAGCTGAATAGTAACAAGTCTCCGGGACCAGACGGCATTCACCCAAGGGTTCTGAAAGAACTCAAATGTGAAATTGCGGAGTTATTAACAGTGGTTTGTAACCTATCCTTTAAATCCACTTTGGTACCAAATGACTGGAAGATGGCCAATATAACACCAATATTTAAAAAAGGCTCTAGAGGAGATCCTGGCAATTATAGACCGATAAGTTTAACATCAGTACCAGGCAAATTAGTAGAAACACTAGTAAAGAGTAAAATTGCAAGGCACATAGAAGAGCACGAATTGTTGGGCAAAAGTCAGCATGGTTTCTGCAGAGGGAAGTCGTGTCTAACTAATCTGTTAGAATTCTTTGAAGGGGTTAATAAACATGCGGACAAGGGGCACCCAGTGGATATAATATACCTAGATTTCCAGAAAGCCTTTGACACGGTCCCACACCAAAGGCTTTTACGTAAATTAGGTGGTCATGGGATAGGAGGAAAGGTCCTTTCATGGATCAAGAATTGGTTAAAAGACAGAAAACAAAGGGTGGGAATAAATGGTAAATTTTCACAATGGAGGAGGGTAACTAGTGGTGTTCCCCAGGGGTCAGTACTGGGACCAATCCTGTTCAACTTGTTCATCAATGATCTAGAAAATGAGGTAAGCAGTGAGGTGGCCAAGTTTGCAGATGACACAAAGTTGTTCAGGACAGTCAAAAGCAAAAGGGATTGTGAAGAACTACAAAAAGATCTCAGCAAACTGAGTGATTGGGCAGCAAAATGGCAAATGAAATTTAATGTGGGTAAGTGTAAGGTAATGCATGTTGGAAAAAATAACCCAAATTACACGTACTACATGATGGGGTCAAATTTAGCTACGACAGATCAGGAAAGGGATCTTGGAGTTATAGTGGATAGTTCTATGAAGACATCCACGCAGTGTGCAGCGGCAGTTAGTAAGGCAAATAGGATGTTAGGAATTATTAAAAAAGGGATAGATAATAAGACAAAAGATATCATACTTCCCCTATATAAAACTATGGTACACCCACATCTCGAGTACTGCGTGCAGATGTGGTCTCCTCACCTCAAAAAAGATATATTGGCATTAGAAAAGGTTCAGAAAAGGGCGACTAAGATGATTAGGGGCTTGGAAAGGGTCCCATATGGGGAGAGGCTAGAGAGACTGGGACTTTTCAGTTTGGAAAAAAGGCGATTGAGGGGCGATATGATAGAGGTATATAAAATCATGAATGGTGTGGAGAAAGTGATTATAGAAAAATTATTTACCTTTTCCCATAATACAAGAACTAGGGGACACCAAATGAAATTGATGGGTAGTAGGTTCAAAACTAATAAAAGGAAATTTTTCTTCACACAGCGCACAGTCAACCTGTGGAACTCCTTGCCCGAGGAGGCTGTGAAGGCCAGGACTCTATTAGGGTTTAAAAAAGAGCTTGATAAATTTTTGCAGGTTAGGTCCATAAATGGCTATTAGCCAGGGATAAAGTATGGTGCCCTAGCCTTCATAACAAGGGCAGGAGATGGATGGCAGGAGATAAATCACTTGATCATTGTCTTCTGTTCTCCTTCTCTGGGGCACCTGGCATTGGCCACCGTCGGCAGATGGGATGCTGGGCTCGATGGACCTTTGGTCTGACCCAGTATGGCCATTCTTATGTTCTTATGTTCTTATGTTCTCTCCGCCTCCCTCCAAACTCCTCTTTCACTCTCCTCTTCACCCTCCCTGACAGGGAAGGCTTTTAAAGAGGTCCTGTGGCTGCCTGAAGTCAGCTCAGCTGGCCTTTATTTTCTTTAGCTTTCTAACCTGCCCTGTCACAATAGCCAGACAGTCCTGCTATAAAAAACAGGACTATGTAGCACTTTAAAGACTAACAAGATGGTTTATTAGGTGATGAACTTTCGTAGGCCAGATCCACTTCCTCCGATCAAATTGTGGAAGAAAATAGGTATGACCATATATACCAAAGGGATACAATCAAAAAAAGTGAACACATGTAAAAAGGACATGTGATAGTACTTACTGTCTTTTCTATGGTCTCCCTGGTCATGCTTTTTCCCACCTCTTGATCCCTCTCCTTTTCAGTAACAGTTGTGGTGTGAACAATTGGTGGCCTTTTTATAGTACAATACACTGTAATGGTGGGGTCATTAATATATGTAAAACCTTTCCATTGGGACAGCATTGATACCCACTACTGCTTACCAATGATTCAAGAGCATGCAAATGAAGGTTGATACCCTAGCCACACCTCTCTGATGTATGATGCAAACCTCATACTTGACAACTTTGGCATTGTATCTAAATAGCCCCAGTCCCATGAAGATCAGTTTCTGTCTCTACATAAGAAATATCTCACTGCTGTAGGTAGTGATGATGCTGATGCAACATTACCCTGAACTATGCCTTGCAGAGCAGGGACTCTGATTAGGGCAATTGCCTAAGGGAAGGGGTTCTCCAAAGCTGAGTGTGGACCCCATGTTAATAGATGAATTGTCTCACAGGCCATTTAATCTATTGGCCATCAAATAATTTCCCTCGGGCAATTATTGCTCACATGGAAAAACTCTGCTCAATCGTGTGACCAGCAGCCAGAAGTGCCCCAGGAATTATCCATAGCCCATAATTTGGGAACAGCTAGTCTCAGGGAGACATAAGAAGGACTAACATTAGAGAAATCACCAGGCCTACTACTCCCTGTGGTTCTGGCTTCTGTGCTGCAATTCCCAACATTTCATACAACATGAGCACTTGTGTCAGCAAATTGTCTGTGACCATATTGGGGTTAGTCTGTTTTTCTCCCTCCTGGATGCTGAGATTTCTCCCAAACTTTTATGACCTAAATCATCTCCTCTAAGGCTGCTCAAAGGTTTTTGAAGGGCCTGAGGCATGTTATTTTGAGCATTTGTTTTTACCACATGTAGGACAAAATCTTAAACCTCTTTTTCACTGAAGATGGTTTTATACTTTAGCAAAAACAGATTGAGGTTTGAAAGTTCATTCTTTATTAACTACACTTTGCTATAGCTCTTTGGTGTATGAGCTGTATTTTGCAAGATTCGTTAGTTATAGAAGCATAACTTTTCTTCCTTGCATTAATCCCATCAAATTGTGTCTGCTCTATCTACTGTTCTGTGCCATATTCTCTATCACTCTACATCAGTGGTTCTCAAACTTTTTGGCCCATGGCCCACCCTATTCAGAAAAGGGCAACAAAAATGCGTAGGGGTTTGGAATGGGTCCCATATGAAGAGAGATTAAAAAGACTTGGACTTTTCAGCTTAGAAAAGAGAAGAGTAAGGGGGGATATGATCGAGGTCTATAAAATCATGACTGGTATGGAAAAAGTGAATAAGGAAAAGTTATTTACTTATTCCCACAATATAAGAAGTAGGGGTCACCAAATGAAATTAATAGGCAGCAGGTTTAAAACAAACAAAAGGAAGTTTTTCTTCACTCAGCGTACAGTCAACCTGTGGAACTCCTTGCCAGAGGGTGCTGTGAAGGCTAGAACATTAACAGGGTTCAAAAAAGAGCTAGATAGATTTGTGGAGGTTAGGTTCATCAATGGCTATTAGCCAGGATGGGTAGGAATGGTGTCCCTAGCCTCTGTTTCTCTGAAGGTGGGTGACAGGGGAGGGATCACATGAGGATTACCTGTTATGATCCGTCTGTCTGGGGCATCTGGTATTGGCTACTGTCAGCAGACAGTTTATTGGGCTAGATGGATCTTTGGTCTGACCCAATATGGCTGCTCTTATGTTCTTATGTAATACAGACCTAGCAGCCAACCACCACGTATGTGATGACAAAATGGGTGCAGGAGAGGGTGGGGATGCGGGGTCTGATCAGGAGGTAAGGTGCATGAGCTGGGTGGGGGGAAGAGGGCCTTGCTGGGAGGGTGGGTACAGGAGTGGGGGTGGAAGTGGGGGGCTGGGAGGGAGTGTGCATGAGCAGTGTAGGGGTGGAAATGCAGGGTCCACACTGCAGGGGAGTGAGCCCCAAGCCCATGGACCACCTGCAAGGTGATTGCAGACCTCTAGTGGTCCACAGACAATACTTTGAGAGCCACTGCTCTACATTCAAATATGTGTTTCTTTATGGCATCTTCTTGGACCAGGTTCTCTGACTTTTCTTTTCAGTCATGAGCTGCTGGATTCTGTTACCCGCACAGAAGACCACACTACATCAACCTCCATTTCTTCATTTTTTCATTTATCAGTGTAAGTTTGAGCGTGTAGTTATAACTACAGAATAATTACTAACCCTGTACAATTAAGAATCATGTTCAAAATCTAGAAAAATGTATACAATTATATTATCAGATGACAATTTTCTCCTTGTTAGCAGCTATAATGTAATGAAGTTTTAAGTGTGTGTATAAATGACACTCATTAATATTATTAGTTCATTAATGCTTCTGGTGGAAAAATATATAGCTCCTATTTCACCTTTAAGAATGCATTTCAAGACTTTGATTGACACCAAAATAAAACAGCTAAATCTCAAATTATAAAAAGCAATGTAAATGTTGTAATAAGTAAATGTATTTGCAAGTCAATGCAAGAAGCATTTGTATCTATAATTAGTGAAGTATATACATTTTAAAAAAGTCTTCAGAACACAATATTTTAACAAGACACACAAGGAAGCAGAAGATGCATATAAATGCAGCCTCTTCCTCTGAGTATCCTCAGCACGTGCATTAGGTGCAGCCAACCAAGTAAATCAGAAGAAAAAAATTCAGCTGTGTGCATTCCATCATGTAATCAATCCCAGAGTGAAACTTGAAATTCAAAGTGTGTCACAAAAATGGACTTGGAATCTTGACTGATATCCACATAGAGCAAAATAAATAAATAAATAAATAAAAATTCAGTCTGATCCTGGACTGTAGGCACACGATGTAGCTCAGGAAGATGTGGGGTACAGAGGTGAGTTTGAGCCACATTTATGCCACCTTGCTATGGGGGCCATTCAGCGCCCAGGAAGTCCCTATAATAAATTACATTACCCTTGGAGCTGGTTTACTTTATGCCATTATATCATCCTGTCAGCTGAGAGCTCCCTGCACTGATGGATGAGATAGAAGCTGTAGTGGGCTGGTTTATTCGGAATCTTGCTCATAATCCTGAAGGTTGCCAGTGTAGGTCTCATTCACTTTCCCACTGGAACATCACCTCCAGTGTGATCAGACTGCATGACTCTTATGTGTGCAGATGGTCACAAAAACTGACGTGCCTTTGTCACAAGCCCTCCTGCATCAATCAAGAATTCCACTATGAAGGGCAGGGACCTCTGCTAGCTGGATTTGTAGCTGCTTTGTGCTGTAGGATTTGTGCAAAGGACCATTGTACTCTGGGCCATTACGAGACCAGTTTCACACTCTCAATTTTCTGTTGACTCATTGCATGTTTACCAAGAAAACTGAAAATGCAAAAATTTTAAAAAATACAGCTAGAATTGGGTGATTAATGGGAAAAAAATAATTGAATAATTTACTTGAAAAGCTATTGCCATATTCATCGTCCAAATGAGTCTATAAATATATTCCACTCAACTATATACCTAGGTGAATAACAGAAAAGTCACTTGTGAAATAATGTACTCAAAATATTGCAAAACGTGTTGAAGAAATTATTAGATGACTCGTATTCAACCCCTTTAAATACAGAGGGATAGTTTAGAGCTCAGTAACTCCCAGTCTCTACTGGTGTAACTCTATTGACTCCATCAGAGTGACTCCTGATTTATACAAATGAGTAAAAGCAGAATCAATCTAATTATATCCAACTTTTACTTCTACTGCATTATACAGTTAGAATTACAATATTATGTGTCATGTAGGATAGTGACTTGAAGGGCATATATACATGTGCTTGTTGGTCATAGGATGTGACACCATTCTGCTACTGAAACACATAGGCAAGGTGATAAGCCATATTCAAAATGTACTTTTCATTTCACTGATATGCATGTCTCATGTCACAAACTGCTGTAATCCATTGCACATGCAGGATAGGCATTTTCTGTTTTGTTGTATTGATTTAGTCATGGTGGTGGAAAGAACAAAACCTCACCCATTTGGTACAGAACTCTAATACTTTAAAGAAAGTTATCAGTGTATATGAGGGTATTTGTGGGCATGTGTGTAAACATACACTGCCCCCACTCATATAAATATGTCACCTAGGTCTCTATTTCTCATTATCTCCAAAATGAGAGATTATTTCTACCTTTTGAAATTTCAGATTGCTCATTGGAAGCTAATGGGACAGATCTTCCCCTGGTGTACACTGGCCTCATGCCATTATCCTTCACAAAGCTATGCTGACTTACACCAGCTGGGAACTGCCCCCAAAGGTGTCAGTTTGCCATTTAATAACACAAATAGTATGTGAACGAGATTATATTGGTCACATGAAAATTCTGTGTATTGGTTTCTTGTAATCCATTTCCTTAGGAGTCCAGTGTGCTCCAAGGAGTGCAACGGATCCAACATTTTGAATGAGGCTGTCTAATAAAGCAGGTGGCTATGCAAAATCATACATAGCCTGGTGGCTCCAAAATAACCAAATGGATGTGTAGTAAGGATGTGAATATTTAACCAGTTAACCAGTGAGCCTTAATGGGTGAGGCTTACTAGTTAAGGTTAACTGGTGGGGGCTGGAGCAACTCCTCACTGGCAGTAGGCAAGAAGCTGCTCTAGGCCCACAGGGGGCCCACTGCAGATGGAGCTGCTCTGGCTGGGACAGTGGAGTAGCCTTGTCTGTGGTGGGGAGTGTGCGTGTCACAGGCAGGGGCTGCTCTGGCCCAGCTGGTGCAGTCCCTGCCTGTGACGGGTGTATAGGGGGGTGTCTCTCCAGCCTAGTGGCGACCAGTGGGGCTACTCCAGTCAGACTGAAGCAGCCCCCCATCCACCTCCCTTTAACTGGTTAACCAGTTAACCAATTGAATGGGATTTTACATCCCTAATGTGTAGTCCTACATAACTGCAAGCTCTTCTGTCTAAGATCATCAATAACATAAACTCAGAGTTTTCTGTGTAAGGTCAATAGTTTAAACATATATTATTATTTGATGAGCACCATCAATGTGCTTGGTGCTCCACTGTACATGCCCATAGCATAGAGGAAGATGAGGGTCCTGCCCTTAGGAGGTTATAGACTAAAATAGCACCATTCACACTAGATCTGAGTGAATAATTATCCAGAGTAATTTACCTCATGAATTCATCCTCTTCCGCTGCTTGGAGACAAAGTGATTTCTTTGAATGTTATCAATGCAATGGAACTTGTAAAGATACAAGATTTTTGTTGTAAAGATACTCGATAAGATTTTTTGTGTCAATGTTTTCCCACTCTGAAGAATGAATGTGTGAATTTGATATTCATTATACGAGATGTATTAGGTAGTTGGTCAGTTAAGCGGTGTGCAGTCTCCATGAGAACTTGGAGTGTGTTTTTATGGCTGGTCCCTCTGCAAGGTCATGAAGTAATAAAAAGTTTTTTTATGCACCTTTCATTCCTCTTGCCCTCACTGGGGCCAGTGCCACCTGGCACTTCATTGATTGGACTTGGTGGGCCAAGATCTCCAGAGATACACATCCTGTGCAATCCCCTTAAGTTAAAAGGAGGTCTGTGGAGGGCACATCAGTGCAGAAACTGTCCCCATATTTCATCTTAATGGGATATTTCAATGTTTTTCTTGTTTTTCTTTGTCACTTGTTCATTAGAAATGAATGTGGCATTGCAAAAAGCCAGGTAACATCTCTAGCTGCATCACATGTCAACAAAAGATTTTAAAAGTCAGTTTCATGGGTACATCCTGCTTCTCTGAACATCAATCTGGGCATGTCCACACTAGGAAATTATTTCAAAATAACTTATTTTGAAATAATAATTCCCAAAATAAGAGTTATTATTTTAAAATCAGCTTATTCCCCAAGGAAAGCAGGAGTTATTATTTGAAAATAACCAGACCTTTATTTCGAAATAATGGGCTTGGTAGTGTGGACACTGCTTGTTATTTTGAAATAAGAAACATGGGCTCTTTTGGGGATTTAATAGTAAGCATGATCTATCCATTCACATTGCTTTTCTCTCATCTTAGAATTACTGGCCATGTGCTTATCACATTGACAGACCTATACTACTAAATACCAATTTTCTAAAAGTTAAATGGAATAGTCATATATTACCTATGCTTTATCGCATAAATTAGCTAAAATATTAGCTTCATGTGGGACATTGTCCCTGTGGTCTCTTATTGATTTAGCTTTTTTACAGTTGAACAATTCATGTTTTATATAAGCTATGAGTACAGGTAAAGATCAAGAATGAAAGTTGTAGATTTCTGACATACTATGATTAGACTAGCTACAGTAACTGATTTACAGGTATGGGTATCCCCTGGGACAGTCTTTCAACCAGATGACCAACATACCCTGCTTTTTGTTTATTTATCTTACTACTTAATACTTCTTACAACTCCTTTGATATGGAATAACTTATCCCATAAAACACGTTTTGCACTAACCAAAGTTCCATTGCATTGATAACATTGCAGGAAGGATTAATTAAATGAAAAGAACTTAAGAAGAATTTTCTAGTTTTGATTACTTGTGACCCAGATATTTAGTATTTCCTGAGTCCTTACATGTGACAGGAAAGATTTTTTACCTCGACAGGCAGGGCGTTCAGCTGGTTTAAACTGGAACAATATTTCTTATTCACACAACATTCAGTTCATTTATCATCAATATCCACAGGAAATAATAATCTCTTTATACATCACATTTCTCTGAGCTCCACAAGATTCTTGTTATGATTTCTTTCCAGCTGCTTTTCTCATCCTCACGAAAGAATTGCATGTGAAGTGTTGCTGCTTACCCATCAGTAATTCTAACAATTATGGACTGAGACCCACTGGTAATTCCAACCCTGACAGGTTTTGATAAGGATTTTATATAGTTCTGATGCTCTAAAATATTGTTTCATCCATGAAGGTCTTGAACTTTAAGTTGGGGGACTCCAACACAACCATATTTTCCAGAGAAAAAATAGAAAGAGGTTAATTATGTGGAACATCCAGTCTTTGCATTTATAGAACTGCAGAGAACCAGTTCAACACCCTTGCTTTATCTCGCTCTGGAGCAATTTGATACTGTTATATTTGTATAAGTGATGCCTGCCAATCAGACTGCTGTTCAGAAAGCAAGCAATTTGATAAAATGGGAAAAGCCATGAAGTGCCAGATATATTTCTTTCCCAAACGTCTTTCTGGAGATGTATTAATACAATACATTAAAGCAATTAAAGCACAAATGGGCCAAAATCTGAGGAGACATTTCTAAAATGCCTCCAAGTACAAGTCGGCACACATTTCATTTTGATTTTAATGCAATACAGAAAAAAAAAAAAGAATAAGCGAAGAGAGGAAAGGAATCCATGGCTCTGCTTCCAGGACAGCAAGAACTATAGTCATTGTAGCACAACAGAGCAGACAATAAATGTATCAAGGAGTTGTGAAGTGTGATATTATAGATCAGAGATTTTCCAAATCACTAGCGACCTGTGGGGATCTGGCACGTCACATGCTACTGGTTCCTCCTTGCTTCCAACTGTAAAATTTCATTAAAAGCAGCTAAAATAGATTAATTTCTTACAACTGTTTTTGCATGTAAGCAATTGTTGTAATTGGCACAGGGACATTATGCTATGTGGTATATTGGGTGAGAGGTGATGCTTGAGGTCCACGTGTAACCCTTCTGCCAGGTGGAGCCAGCAGCAGCCAGGGCCAGGTTCAATAACAAGGGGTTCCTCTCCATTCATCCAACACAGAACTAGCTTTAGCCACACCCTGTAACCTTGGAAATTCACACACTACCCCTGGGCACCCACTTGCAAGCATGGCGTCTGAGAGTAGAAAAGAAACTTTTAACAAAAGGAAAGGAAATAACTTGGCATTAATTTGGGAAAACACCACAAACAGGGTTCATAAGCATAAACCAGGAGTAAAAGTCCCACCCCAAGTAAGTTGGGCAGCCTCCTTTTCCTCTCAGGTTCTTAAGTCCAGCAATGTAAATGTCCCCTTCACATGCCCAACCCTTCTCTGTACCCCATTCACAGTTGCTGCCCTTGGGCAGGGCAGACAGAGTTCAGAGGGGCATCCACAGTGTTTACTTCCCATCTTCAGTGTGGGGAGGTAAAGAAGCATCTTACTCATTGCACTGGTCACCTCATCATCTGCCTGCTCACTGCTCTCTGCTACCACCCTGCTGGCCATTCAACTCCTCTCTCTGTGACCTCTCTGCTGGTCATTCATTATGCCTCTCTGAAGCTGCCCTGCTGGCCACTTGTAAGAATGCCATCATTCTGCTGACCGCTCGACGTATATCTCCGCTGCAACCTTCTTAGCCACACATCACATATATCCACCACCACCCTATTGGCTCCCACTCCTCACTTCTTGGCTGTGACTTCTGCCCATCAGTCTCAAAGGATTTCAACTTTAGCAAGTAGGCTAGAAGAAACACAACTCCAGCACCATTAATGTAAGAAAAGAGGCACCTAATGATGCCTATTTAGTTCTGTTCTTTAAACAGTGGTGGGGAGGGGAGAAAACAGGTCAAACCAGTCCAGGCAGGGGGAGCCATATAGCTCTCTGTCCAGAATAGCCTTCCCTTACGCCTCACAGAACTCTGAAAGTCAAACCCCTGCATTTGCAAGATTCTTTAAGCTAACTGTGAGCTCTTTCATTTGGAACAATTTATTACAGTCCTACTTTTCTGTATTCCCACAAAATTGCAAACATTGGCAATCATACTGTAACTCTCCCTGCATTTAATACAAACATGGCTGGTGTTGGGGCACAAATTAAATTGATTACAATGAGAAAAATACCACTCCATCTGCTCAATAGATAACAAATCTAAGCAAAACAGAGGTAAACTTTATTTACATTGACACACCCAAGGTTTCTCTCCCATTTCAGCTATCTCTAATGGAAGCATTCCTTCAGATCTTGCTTACATATACTATAGAAAAGATGAGGTCCACACTAGCACCTGTGAACCCCTGATATAGATGGTCCATGCTTTAAGTCCAATTCAAAATAAGAGGAATATCATTGCCATTCTAAACCTGGGGATTCTTGTCATTTGTCAGGTAGTCCAGTGATTCATTTGGGTTGCACATTTGGCTTTGACTTTAATTTTTCTCCTGTCAGCCCTTGTAAAACAATGGGTCCTAATGGGTGCTCACCACTTTTGAAAATCAGGTGCCTAAAGATGGTGCCTGAATGTGGCACATAATATGGCATAAATATTGCTTTAAGTTTCTAAATTTAGGCTCCATTTTTGGAAATTTTGCCCTAATATTATAGTAAGTACTCTGAAGACCCTAGGGAAAAATCAGCATTTAGTGTTATCCCTACTTTGGAGTACTGCTATTAGAGGGAACTTATTCCTGCAAAAGAAATTATGATTTGATCCAAAAATGGTTGTTTTATGAAATGGGGCATCAGATATGCTTTGATACTGTAAAAATATTACAGATACTGTAGTTTAATAATTTTAAAAACAAACAAAAACAGTACTTTGAACCTCAAAGGTCATCAATAAATGGCAGACACCAATAAGTGGGAAAGTAGAGCCAGCAGTAGAAAAATGTCAGTGGAAAAATGTGTATTGTGTTGAATGGGAGCAAGACAGGAACCCAATCACATAAAACTTAAGGATCATTTTCAGACATGATTTTAGCATGCCAGCAGAGAAAAAAGAACAAAAAGATCAAGAGACTTTTGGAAAATTCTTTGAAATTGGCAGAATAAAATATAATTTTTATCCCCAGGCAAACTAAGGACATGGTCCTGCCCTTTTGAAGTCAGTGAATCATTATGCCATTGATTGATGCTGGAGTAAGATTGGCCCTAATAGAAGAGTCAGAATCAAAGCATTTCAAAATATCTTGCAGTACTTAGAAGAAATGACAAATGGAGATTGCAGGAAAGATGGAGAAAGAAACAAGCAAAGAGAGACTGACAAAAGACCATTTTTCCCCCTGCTGATTGGTAAATCATGTAAAGTGTGATGAGCTGAAGAATGTCAACTTTTAAAGAAAAATTGGTTACACTGAAGATGAAGGGCAGTGACCTCCGAAACACACAAGCCCTGGATGATGCACAGACAGGTTGTTTAAAGCAGCCATCACTGGGCTTGCAACTGGACCACGTGGGAGTGAACAGCAAAGCCACCACAGCAAGACAGCAGAGACATTTGATATGTTTAGGTAGGAAAAAACAAAACAAAAACAAAAAACCAAAGCAAAACAGTGACCCCATGGGTAAAGAATACTCAGATACCTGTTATGACAGCAGTGGAGACTAAATACCCAGTGACCAGTGGAGAATTAGGAAATTTGCTTTTTTAACCATATATATGTGAACTTAACAAGAACATGAAATGATTTTGTTTGGTGTTACTGATAATGTGGTCTTGGCATCATGTCTCTGCCTTGGATTCAAAGCAATTACTTATGTAACACTGGATATATTAAATGGCAGGGAGGAGAGCGATGCACACGTGTCAATTTCTGGTTAAGAAGCAAAATTAAGCTATGTTTTCTATGACAGATTTATTGATTTACCATTTCTAATGCGAGGTAGCAAGAATATCTATCCTAAACTCTGGATGCTCCTTATAAAATGTAAAATGCACTATAATCCAGGAATCAGATCAAGCAACTTATTATGCACTACCAGCTGCAGTTTAAGTGGTAATACTTTGCTTTGTTACCTCACCTAATTTGCAGCCAGTTCTATCTCCAAGTTAAAGGATCATATTAGAGAGCACCAGCTCAAGTCCCTTTTGCTGACGACAAGTGCAGTTGTGAGGCACAAGAGAGGCAGTCTCTTAAGTAACCCAGATGCATATTATGTATGATATTAAAGGTCAGTACCAATACTTTGATTTCACCTGGAAACCTGTAGGTGACCAGTGAGGAAGAGTTAGCATCAGTTTCTGAACCATCACAAGTAGAACCATTTATTGCAATAGTCTCAGACCAAGGTGAGAAAGGCATGGATAAGTGTAGCATGATGCAGACCCAAAACCAGAGATTTATTCCATATACTTTGCTAAGTGCAGATGGAGAAATATACTCTTCAATACAGCTGCTCTCTGGACATCTAGGAGTAGCCATTGGTCTAATACAGCTTCTCTCATCCAGGACTCCTTGGTCCAGCAACATCCATGGTCCAGCATTATTGGGGATCTTGTGGGTGCTCCTGGGTTGAAGCACTCATGGGGAAAAACAGTGTAGCAGGACTACCGATATTGCCGGACCAGAGTGCCAGGCTGGTGGCTGAGGGGGGAGCCCCAGTGCCGGGAGCTGTTGGCTGGGGTCGGAGCTCAGCAATTGGGGCTGGGGGTCAGAGTCTGGCGGCAGGGACCGGATCCCAGAAAGTGGAGTTCAACAGCAGAGTGGCCAGTATTGACTTCCCCTGGTCTGGCAAACTTCCTGGTTCAGGTCCCGAGGGTGCCAGACCAGGGCAGTCCAACCAGTACAGACCCCTGTGCTATGAACCTGATTGACCAGTACTGACACTATATGCTGAGAATAACCTTTGGTTTTTTGCGGTATTTTGCAAGAGGGCCTGTGTGGAAGAACTTTGCATGCTAAGGAAGCCTTTACTGAGATGCGCATACCCAGTGGAGGCAGCCAAGCAGCACAAAGTACATTTAGAGAGAGCTGAAGCTGAGCCTCAGCAGCAGCATATTGTGCTTGCAGATCATCATGTATAAGGAATAAATTACAGTTGAGTTTGTCAACTAATTTGGTGGAGGTATGAATTCTTTATCTATTAATCAATGTAGAGAGGCATTGAAGCAGCTATAAACCATTCATCTCACTTTAGTTTCTTGTTTCAATTTAATTAGAGATGGCCTGAATTGATTGGAAAAATGTGAGGTATCTCTGAATTATAGAGGTGTCAAATGGAGTCTCATTGGCTTTGTGAGATCCCGGAAATAGCAGGTCAAGTAGCCTGGACTCTTTTCCAAAACTAATACTCATAAAAACCTCAAAGGCCCCACAGAGCAACCTTCTAATGGCTCTCAAAATGTGTTAGTTTGCTGTGGAATATAGAGTGAATAAATATGGCCCTCTTGTAGTGGGGCAAGCAGGTAGCCAATGTTATGTGTTTGGTTGAGTTGGTATGGATGTACAGTTAGTATTATACACCAAGCCCTCCTCCTAAAATAACTTCTCCAAGCGAGTTCTTCAAAGCAGGGAGGAGAGTTGTAACCTCCAAAAATCACAAAAGTCTCTCACACTTCTAGAAGCTTTTGATATGGTTTGAGGGGTGATCAAAGGTTTCAGATAGGGAAAAAACAAAAGGTTAAACATTTGTGTTTGGCTTGACAGTCATACCAAACTTCAGATGCTTTGCAAAACTGTTTGAACCTCGATGTTCTGTGTAGGAAGGTTAAAAATCAAGTATGTTGTTGGTTCCAGGTGTAAGTACTCGGTGGACAGTTTTTCTGTGGCATTTGACTAGGTCTGATTCCATTCCCAGTGTAGAAACAAGTGAAGAAAATGTATATCCACACATTTCAGAAAATCATAAGAGGTTTGGCTTGATTTTAGCTTGCATCTAAAAATGGGGAGAGGGCTTGGGATTGGAGTTAAAGGTGGGATTGGGAACCCATCAGTCACACCAATGTATACAATGTGCTTTGACTCTGGTTCTTAATATGAACTGGTTCACTCCTCTGTTGTCTCTACATCTTCTTTTCTTGTTAATCAGTTTTTCTGCCACTAATTACTAGGTATTTGTATAAGGGATGGAGGACAATTACAGTCTTCGGGAAACTGATATTTTTTCACTTTTTTGCATTATCCTGACTCTGTATCCACTAAAATGATGGTACAATTATCATTGACTTTAACAGGAACAGTGGTAGGCTGATACCAAACATTTTTAAAGATCCCATGCAGAATGTTTTATTTTTTCCCTGTTAAGCAGAATTTTGCAGGGGTTATAAATATACGTATAACAATTGTACACAGATACTGTAATTCATATTCTGTAATTTGTACAAAGCTTCAGTGGGTCATTTTGATTACTTCTTATTTTAACCAGAGAAATTACAATATAATATTTGAAAGAATAAAATGATAAATATTAGCTGCTTTACTTGCTGCAGCTAGGTGTTCTCTCAATAAAACATCAACAGCGTACAAGAGATCATATACTGAAATTCATATACAATGTCACCAAAATATTATGGGTAAATGTGGTTCTCTTATCCATTCCATAAAGATAATTATTTAATTGCTAGTGCCCCATATTTTTTATTTGCATGTACAGTTTTCAAGTTTTTTCATTGGTAGATTTTGACACAGTGTTCATATATCCTAGTTTTGAGATGTCTGGCTCTGAGATTTGTGAAAATATTTTTTTAAAACAAGCGTTTTGGTGGTACCTGTCTAACTCTCAGAATCATAGAATATGAGGGTTGGAAGATACCTCAGGAGGTCAAATAGTCCATCCCCCTGTAGCTGCTCAATCCAGGACCAAATCCAACATGTCCTATCTCAGTGGACAGGTGCCCATGGCATAAAAAAACATGATCCCATTTGGTACCACTTGGAAATGTATGTAAAAAAGCTGGAATTTGTGAGACAAAGAAACAAGACAATGCTCTTATTTCAAAAGTTGTTCTCTCCATGGCTATGCAGAAGCATACAAGTGAGATCGGGTGAGGGGACTTGCAAGGCTGATGCCTTTGCTGTTCCCAATCTGTAGCTAGGTAGAGGACTTCCAGTTTCAGGATAATTTAGTCTGGTATCCTTTAACCAGCATTAAAGCTCGCTGCAAAGCTCATCTTTCCATACAGACTTCCAGAATAGTTATGGATTGATGGACGAAGGCCTCCGTGGGTTTATGGTGAGGTTGCTGGGATGAGTTGGTTTTGATGGCTTGGAGAGGCCAGTAATTAATAATACAGTAGTTTCAAATGCAGTTTTAAAATGTTTTACTAGGTGTTTGTACAATGCAAATTGCTTAGAACTCAGGGCAGGCACCGTAACAGTCAAAATAAATAACATTCACAAACAAATGTAAGTCACTCATTATATTTTATGGTCTATATCTGCAGAGAGGGCCACCACGCTGTGGCGAACCATGTCAGTCTGATGCATGGTGCAGTGTGTTCACTAAGCACTTGCCTGTGCTATAGTCTCTCCTAGTGCCCTCTTGTGATGGCATAGTTCCGTGCTGCTTCCTCCACAGGGCTGTGGATTAAAAGACACAAGCCCAATGTAATGTGAAAACTTCTACTGAGACATCTGATGTCACAAGGAAGGTGTCTTAATAGCTATTTAAAAAATTCTGACCAATTTTGCCAGATATAAGCGGTGACGAGGAAATGTGATGGCAAATTGTAGAGCATAGATCAGATTTTCCTTTGGCGAATTCTTTGCTCTTATTGTCGCACAAAATGTCATTAGAAGTTGCCTCAGTTAGGTCTTTTTAATGTATTCATGTTGCTTACATAATGCATTTTAGTAGGAATATTTTCACTGCAGCAAATACCATAAACACTTTCCACACTACAGTATCTTATACTGCCACCAGAATTGGTTCTTCTGATGGTTCATTTCTTTTATGCTGAAAATTCGGGACCAATTCAGCTTGGTTTTATGCATCATTAGAGATTTACAATTACTTTGCTATAGTTTCTTTCTGGAAGCCTATCTCTCATGGTTAATGCTATGGATGTCCTGTTGTGTAGAGGCTGGTGTTAGCTACCTTATAGCAATAAAGTGTTTGAGAAGGATTTAGAATTATGAGTGGCAAAATTCCCCATGCAGTGACTGTAATACTGTTATCCCTTGCTGAGCTTGGGTTGAAATATTTCTTTTTCTGTACAAATTAGGAAAAAAATGCTGCTTCTTTAAGAGGTTTTGAGGCATTTACATATCATTTTTGCTGAATTACTGCAAGTGGAGATGAGAAAATTATGAAAAATTCCATTTGGGTTTCCTGATACTTAAAGTACAAGGCGGTTGTATTAGAATATGATAAACAGGAAGCCTGCCTCACTTTTGACCCAACCAGTTTGAAAGCAGGTAATGATTAGGACCTAATATTGTTTGAATTTACTTATGTTGCTAAGTTTCATAAAAAAACCTGTTAATCTAGCATGAAGTTAGAAAAAAAAAAGCCACGTTGAATGTATTGCAGGGCAGTGTTTTGGAAGAGTATGGAAGGTTGCATGGCGTCTTTTAACCCATGGTTATAACCCAGTAATCTTTCTTCTTTTACATAGAAGAACTTGGATCCCTAAGAGAATGAACAGAGCTGATTTACAAGAGTCTGATACCTGCTGGTCATGTAAGTGTGTATCTTTTGAGTATCCTTTAATTAAACCATTTTGGAACAAAGCTGAAAAAAGGCACCACACCTTTCTGATTAAGTAATTCAATCAATTATTGCTGTGTCTATACTTGATGGAACATATTTATACATCATATACCTTATATGAATATGATGTATACATATATTTCATAGCTAAATATGCCAGAATCCTACTGAGTTTAATGGTTGGATGGTTTGCAGAGTCTGATTCTTAATGAAATAAATGTTATATCATTCCTGCCCTTTTATTTATAGTTTTGCATAGTCACTGCATTTGCTCTTACCTTGCAATACTATATCATTTATTACCTACATTTTTGCTTATTTTTTTCCCACTGTCTTAAAATATTTGCTAACCATTTGGGTTCCTTTGTGTAGAGGTACAGAATCAGCCAATAGAAAGAATGTGCCTGTTCTTCTCTAAACATATGACATATTAGGAAATCATAAGAAAATGTTCTGATAAGTTAACAGTGGAAGTCTTTTATGAACAGTGTTTCCAGCGAAGTGTGTCTCCAAAAGGCCTCAATTCCCATGAAGTTATAAATGTCTGTAAATAGGCAATTCCCGTGTAAGTTTTATAGTAACCAGAGATTATTTTTTCATGTTCATTTCCAAATCTACCTTTTTCACCTCCTAGCAGGCAGCCCTATTTTGGTAATACACCAATTGCCCTAATACTATGAAAAACATTGTTGTGTGATAACCTTTGAATTGCCAAATGCTGAATCAAATTGAAACCTGAAGTAAATAGACGCAACTCCCATGAAAGTCTCTGGGAGAAATGCACCCAGAAATCTTCCAACATGGGGATCATTGTGTGGATCTTCAGTTGAGAGCCAACTGCTCATAGTTTGGGGAAGGTAGTTGGCAGAAGTTCTAATGAAGCCCATTGGCTTCTGCACAACAATAGGGAGGGCATATAGACCTTATTTTATCTTCTAGGTGCCATTCTACATTGGACCAGTAGTTCCCAATCTCTCACCCACACAATTAGTGTTGTTGGATCTGTTGTAGGCATAGTGCTAGTTGCCTCTGGGGACTGGGAAGGAATTTTGTGGGCATAGTGCTAGTTGCATCTCTGTCAGGTGGGGACATGGTGGGTACAACAAAGGAGGTAAGGTCCAAGTTGTCTCAGCTTGGCAGTGGCAGTGCAATGCAGGTGCAATACAGAGCAGATAATTGTTCAATAGGGATCTGTTCCCTGATAAACCAGATACGAAGTGAATTATGGGGAGGCTGGGGGAAGTGGCTGATGCTTTTAATGTGCCCCATCCCTTACTCTGGGTGATGGTATCCTGACAGTGCTCTGCCACCCGATGTGGGAGGAGTAGGGGGTTGACAGCAGCCCTCCATCAGGTGGAGTGTATTATTGAATGAAAGAATGACCTGCATTGTATGAGTTATTGCTGGATAATTCAGAGGAAAGGTAAGTTGATAAGATTGTGGCCAGTTAAACCACGTCCCTTGCGTCATCTTTCTTCTTTCATGTCCAGGATACTTCAGCAGTGGGATAAAGAGTATGTTAAGTGACAGTTATAGTATCAGTTTACACCATCTTGTTTTGATTGGCTCTCAGTCAAATGTAATGTATTAGTGATCACAAGAGTACATTTTGAGAAAGAGCAGCTTACAAGTGGCTAGTAAATTAAATACTCTTTGTCTTGGCAACAGAGATTTCTGAAGCATTGTGAAGTGCCCCTCCCTTTGCACCTTTGGCTAATGCAAGAGAGGGGATACTGAATAGGTGGACCACTGGTCTGATCCAGTATGGCAGTTGCTATGTATCAGTCCTCCACATGTCAGTATACAATATGAATTAATACAATATAATGTACAAATGTACAAGGAGTCAAAAATGCCTCTTATAACACAGTTATGTCCATTCTAGAACAGCGCAAAAATCAGCACTTGAGACTGCTTGGCTTTAATTGGGCAGTTCCAGGAAGGCAAAGTCCAGAGTGTTTTCCACATCCCATAATTCAAGAGTAAAATTCCAATTCCAATTACAATTGCAGCCATTTTTGGCCTTGAGAAACCTATGTTAATATTTATTATTATGTGATTGACCTATGATTTCTTCAACATTTACATTAGCAACCTAGGATATTCATAGTAACATCCTTTAAATCATGTAAGCAGAAGTCAACAGTGCACAGTGAAATCACATACTGCCATTTATTTATTTAGCTAGTACAATCTTTCTTGACAAGACAACCATATGAAATGCATCATCTCATTTCCATAGAGTCTCTAGAGGACATCAGGCACATATAATCATATAATACATTTTCTATAATCTCACAAAATGAGTCAATTCAATCCTAGGTACAAACAATAAAATAAAGCCAGTCTTTCAATACCAGCATTAACTGACATCATCTGTACATGCCAGGAACACACTGACTTAGCTCTTTAACAACATGTATCACCTTTACACATTTTTGGAAGGAATTCTGAGAGGAAAAATGGGGAAATTAATTTTCTTTATCCTCTTTCCTAATTTTGGAACTTTGATTTTAAAGAAATTGAAATTGAAATCAGTTTCTACAGATTTATAGGAATTTAAGATAGAAATCTTTGATCTCTTTATGGGGTTTTCTTGAATGATATGAAAATAGTATGCAAAAAAATCCTTTTATTGAATGGTCATTTAAGCTAATATGAGTTGCTCATTTATATCCAGAGGTAGAATCCGTTGCCTCTATTGCCATTTTCCAAACACGCTCCTTGCCAATGACTGAGGGATACTGAATTAATAGTTCTAGTTTTCAGTAAATATGCTCTTCTGATAATCTTTATTAATAGGTAAGTACTGCCTGAAAGTCTGGGATGTTGATCCTTTCTACATGATGCAGGAAAAGTGCATATATATGGGGTGTAGTACAGTGTGGTGGTTGTATTTGAAAATCAGAGCATCACCTCTGCCCACTGATAATAATTAACAGTAATATTCCTAGTACTCAACTTGTTTCATCCAGCAGCACTGTATTTAGTCTGACATAGTAGGTACCACCTTCTGTAAAATACTATAATTCTTATTAACTCGAAAAGAGCTTTTGTGTCTCTAGATTTTTATTAGTGTTTTTAGTCAGGAGAGGGAGGATATAAATGTGTGTCTTTGTTGCTTAGTATAAACATTTTTCACAGATTAGCATCCAGGCAAGCTGACAGTGGCAGCATATAGAAATGAAGATGGCAAGGGGAGGTGGCACTTGAATATGCAGGTGAGGATGCAAGATGAGTCTAGGGCTTGTCACATGACTTCAAAGATCGTAAATTGACTTGGATTTATCTTCTGGGTGAAGGTGGAAAATGTTTCACATATCACATTGCTGTGGATTTGTGGGAAATTTTCAGTCTTCCAGATGGATTAATAGCATGCCTCCTATTTGTGACCCCTCCAACCGAGTTTTTCCCACTGGAGGCCTCGACAGTGTATCTGTTAGAATCACCTGAGAAAATTTGTCCAATCTGTAAATAAGGACACATAAATGTGGCCTTAGAGCTGATTCTCTTTTGTGATTATTTTGTTTGGGTTAGATTTAAAATGTGCACTGTGAATGTTTGTAAACGTAAGGTTCACTTTCATGAGGGGCATGAATATTAAATGGACCGCCCCACTAAGTTAACATATAGTAAATGGCATGGCTAAATCCTTCTGTTTAGTTAGTTTGATTTATAAAATACATTTTAAAAGTGTCCACCCTGAGTTATTACTTAAAATTACAGAACTCTTGCATATCCAAGTGGCTTTACCTGTAATTTTAAAAACATCAGTCTTCAAAGAAAAATCAATACCCCACACTGCCTTTAGCCATACCCTCCCCCAATCAGAACCCTCCTCCTTCTCAAAAGCCAGAGAAATCAGGTGGGCCTTTTAGTTGGTACTGAAGGTCCACAAGTATGAGCTTTCTCAGACAATTTTGGACCAAGAGTAGAGAAATAGGTTCCAAAGTCAAGGGATCTCCCCAAGATTGTCCTGCCATTAGCCTCCTCCCTATTAATCAGCCTCCTCCCTTTTAATCTGGCACAAAGCACTGAGCATGTGATCTCTTTCTTAGATATTACTCAAGGTAAAATGGCCAGGACAGTACAGGACCATTGTCTTTCTGAGCAGTGGTGCTAGATTATAATAATGAACAATTGATGTAGTGCCGCACTGTACCAACACAGAGCCAAATGTACCATCTCAGAAGAAATTCTCATTGACCTGAATAATAACTTTTCATGAGCAATCTAATGGTTGGAGACTTATTAACAATATAGAAACTAATGTAAAGTCAGAAAAATAGACTTTCCAAAAGAGATGTTTAGTAGCAAAATTAGTTTTACAGATAGAAATAATTGTACCAAGGTGCAGCTGGCTGTGAATGTTACATGTTACCGATAAAGAAAAGTTATTTATTAATTCCCTAAATAGAAGAACTAGAGGACACCAAATGAAATTAATGGGTAGCAGGTTTAAAACTAATAAAAGAAAGTTCTTCTTCACACAGCGTGTAGTCAGCCTGTGGAACTCCTTTCCAGAGGAGGCTGTGAAGGCTAGGACTATAACAGAGTTTAAAGAGAAGCTAGATAATTTCATGGAGGTTAGGTCCATAAAAGGCTATTAGCCAGGGGATAAAATGGTGTCCTTGGCCTCTGTTTGTCAGAGGCTGGAGAGGGATGGCAGGAGACAAATCGCTTGATCATTTTCTTCGGTCCACGCTCTCTGGGGCACCTGGTTCTGGCCGCTGTTGGCAGACAGGCTACTGGGCTAGATGGACCTTTGGTCTGACCCAGTACGGCCATTCTTATGTTCTTATGTACCACCTCCTCATATCAAAACAATAAGCATAATACAGTAAAAGCTGTGTTATCTGGCACTTTATCAACCAGAAACCTATATTAACCAGCATTTCTCATACCTCCTAATACAAATCTTCAATCTAGCAACTGGGACTTGTATACTGACCTGGAGGTCATGCAATTGCACATTCTGCACTTTAGTTTTATGTAAAAGAGACAGAAGACAAGTAAGCAAGCTGAAATCAGGGACTTATTCAAAATCTTCTAGGGTGTGTCATAGGGTCATTACAGATTCACCCCAATTTCCTATAACTTCTACATCTATGAATGATAAGTGATGTGGATAATGATGACCCTGAGGCACTGCAAGATCCCAAAGTGCTTTTTGAATCATCAAAGAAAAATTAAATTATGTTCAGTGTTTAGTGATCTGGGTGTACAATGCCATGCACTGTCCATACTGATAGGTAATGTCATAAGATAACAAGCTGTACAGAAAACTGTACGTGTATATACTTACATTCTCCAAGAAATCAACCACTCTGCAAAGCAGTATTATTACTGGATTGGTGAGTTCCTGTATACTGTTTTATACATTATTCATTTTATCACATTCATTGAAATTGGTATTCCACTGTTAAGCACAACTCTTAGATAACCAGAATGTTTCATTGACCGACATCCCCCCCATTCCCTCAACATGCCAAATAACAAAGCTTTTACTATATATTTTGTGCTTTGTTTCTAAATTGCCCCTAGATTTTGTAAAACCTCTCGGAAAAGGCTGACTTTCAATCATTGCTCCTCTGTGCTTTCACTTCTCAGCTTCTTTCCATACTCTGCTATTGTCTTATTTTCCCTCTTTTTTTACTTTTAATAATATCATTTAGAGCATTACAAAATTCTCTTTTAACTGTAAATTCAGAGCCCTTACACAACTTAATTTTTTAAAAGTGCTTAAAAATTTTGTAAACTAAAACCTGAAAGAACTTTACAGCAGTCTGTAACAGCCAAATGTCCTGATGTTTGTTGCCTGAAAACAAATGTCAGTGAACCTAATAAGTTAACTGGACTCTGTCAGCTTGTCGGCATCTGTGAAACCTACTGCCCAGAAGTATACCCAAGAGGAAGAGAAGAAAGGGATGAGAAAATAAAAAACCCCGACCAGTATCCAGACAAGAGTTCTTGTCATTGTTCTTGCATTGTTTCTTTAGCTCAGATCATCAGCTAAAGGTATACATTGTCACAGATCCATTGACTTCACTTGAGATAGGAGAAGGTACATCATCTGACATCTTCCCCTTAGGTACATCTATGCTACAGAGAAGATGAAAGATGCCACTGTCAATTTTCCAGGGTTCGAATTAGTGGGTCTAGTGAAGACACACTAATTCAAACTGAGTGGGACACTCTGGTCGATGCCAGTAGTCCTGCTTCCATGAGGAGGAAGGGAAGTCAAAGAAAGAGTGTTCTCCCTTCGACTTCCTGCAGTGTGGACAGTGCCAAAAGTCATAAGAACATAAGAATGGCCATAATGGGTCAGACCAAAGGTCCATCCAGCCCAGTATCCTGTCTTCTGACAGTAGTCAATGCCAGATGCCCCAGAGGGAGTGAACAGGACAGGTAATCATCATGTGATCCCTTTCCTGTCATCCATTTCCAGCCTCTGACAAACAGAGGCTAGTGATACCATTCCTACCCATCCTGGCTAATAGCCATTGATGGTCCGAACCTCCATGAATTTATTTAATTCTTTTTTGAACCCTGTTAAAGTCCTGTCTTCACAACATCCTCTATCAAAGAGTTCCATGGGTTGACTGTGCACTGTGTGAAAAAAGCTTTGGTTTGTTTTAAACCAGCTACCTATTAATTTAATTTGGTGACCCTTGGTTATTATATTATGGGAACAAGTAAATAATTTTTCCTTCTTCACTTTTTCCACATCAGTCATGATTTTAGAGACCTCTATCATATCCCCCCTTAGTCTCCTCTTTTCTAAGCTGAAAAGTCCAAGTCTTTTTAATCTCTCTTCATATAGGACCTGTACAAAACCCTTATCATTCTTGTTGCCCTTTTCTGAATCTTTTCCAATGCCAATATATCTTTTTTGAGATGAAGTGACCACATCCATATGCAGTATTCAAGATGTGGGCATACCATGGTTTTATATAGAGGCAATAAGATATCCTCTGTCTTATTCTTTATCCCTTTTTAAATGATTCCTAACATTCTGTTTGCTTTTTTGACTGCCACTGCACATTGAGTGGATGTTTTCAAAGAACTATCCACAATGGTTTCAAGATCTCTCTCTTGAGTAGTTGTAGCTAAATTAATTCCCATCATATTGTATGTATAGTTGGGATTATTTTTTCCAATGTGAATTACTTTACATTTATCAACATTACATTTCATTCGCCATTTTGTTGCCCAATCACTTAGTGTGGTGAGAGCTTTTTGAAGCTTTTCACAGTCTGCTTTGGTCTTAACTACATTGAAGAGTTTAGTATCATCTGCAAATTTTGCCACCTCATTGTTTACCCTTTTTTCCAGATCATTTATAAATAGGTTGAATAGGATTGCTACCAGGACAGACTACTGGGGGATAACACTAGTTATCTCTCTCCATTCTGAAAACTTATAGTTTATTTCTACCCTTTGTTTCCTATCTTTTAACCAGTTATCAATCCATGAAAGGACCTTCCCTATTATCCCATGACAACTAACTTTTGTTAAGAGCCTTTGGAGAAGGACCTTGTTAAAGGCTTTCTGGAAATCTAAGTACACTAGATACATTGGATCCCCCTTTTCCACATGTTTGTTGACCTCCCCCCCACAAGAACTCTAGTAGACTAGTAAGGCATGATTTCCCTTTATAGAAACCATGTTGACTTTTCCCCAACAAATTATGTTCATCTATGTGTCTGGCAATTTTATTCTTTACTATAGTTTCAACTAATTTGCCTAGTACTGACATTAGACTTACTGGTCTGTAATTACCAGGATCACCTCTAGAGCCCTTTTAAAATATTGGTGTCAAGTTAACTATCTTCCAGTCATTAGGAACAGAAGCTGATTTAAATGATAGGTTACAAATCACAGTTAATAGTTCTGCAATTTCACATTTGAGTTCTTTCTTGGGTGAATGCTAACTGGTCCTGGTGACTTGTTACTGTTAAGTTTATCAATTTGTTCCAAAACCTCCTCTTATGACACCTCAATCTGGGACAATTCCTCAGATTTGTCACCTAAAAAGAATTGTTCAGGTTTGGGAATCTCCCTAACATCCCCTCATCCGTGAAGACTGAAGCAAAGAATACATTTAGTTTCTCTGCAATGACTTTATCGCCTTTGAGGGCTCCTTTGGCATCTCGATCATCTGGTTGTTTAGCCGGCTTCCTGCTTCTGATGTACTTAAAAAACATTCTGCTATTACTTTTTGAGTTTTTGACTAAGCTGTTCTTCTAACTCCTTTTTGGCTATTCTTATTATATTTTTACACTTAATTTTACAGAGTTTATGCTCTTTTCTATTTTCCTCGCTTGTATTCAACTTCCACTTTTTAAATGATGCCTTTTTATCTCTCATTGTTTCTTTTACTTGGTTGTTAAGCCACAGTGGAACTTTTTTGGTTCTCTTACCGTGTTTTTTAATTTGGGGCGTACATTTAAATTGGGCCTCTTTGAAAAGTTTCCATGCAGCTTGCAGGGATTTTATTTTGGTCACTGTACCTTTTAATTTCTGTTTAACTAACCTCCTCATTTTTGTGCAGTTTCCCTTTCTGTAATTAAATGCCACAGTGTTGGGCTGCTGAGTTGTTTTTCCCACCACAGGGATGTTAAATTTCATTACATTATGGTCACTATTTCTAAACAGTCCAGTTATATTTACCTCTTGGACCAGATCCTATGCTCCACTTAGGACTAAATCAAGAATAGCCTCTCCCCTTATGGGTTCCAGAACCAGCTGCTCCAAGAAGCAGTCATTTAAGGTATCAAGAAATCCCACAATATTATTGAGTTTTTTATTTTGATAGGCTCTCTAATCTCCCTTAGCATTTCATAGTCATTATCACTGTCTCGTGGTGGTTGACAATACATCCATACTTCTATATTCTTATTATTAGAGCATGGAATTACTATCCATAGAGATTCTATGGAATATTTTGGTTCATTTAAGATTTTTACTTCATTTGATTCTACATTTTCTTTCACGTATAGTGCCACTCCCCCACCAGTACGACCTGTACTGTCCTTCTGACATATTTTGTACCCTGGCATGACTGCGTCCCATTGATTGTCCTGATTCCACCAAGTTTCAATGATGCCTATTATATCAATATCCTCCTTTAATACGAGGCACTCTAGTTCACCCATCTTATTTAGACTTCTAGTGTTTGTGTATAATCACTCAAGTTAAGCTTCTTCGACTTCAGTTACTCAATTAACATAGCTGAAGTTGCATATCTTAATTCGACCTTGTCCCATAGTGTGGACATGCCCTTAGTTTTTTCTTTCTTTCATTCAACATTATCTATTAACCCAGGGCACGTCTAGACTTCATGGCTCCGTCGACGGAGCCATGTAGATTAGGGTTGTAGGCAAAGGGAAATGAAGCGGTGATTTAAATAATCGTCGCTTCATTTAAATTAAAATGGCTGCTGCGCTGTGCCGATCAGCTGTTTGTTGGCACAGCGCTGTAGCCTGGACGCTCTGCGGTCGACATCAAAGGCATTTGGCAACCTCCCCGTTATGCCTCGTGGGATGACGGAGCCATGTAGTCTAGACATGTCCCCAGAGTTGCTTTACTATCCAAATAAAGGCCCTAGTCCTAGTAGCACTGATTATCACACTCTGTGCTAAGAAGTTGTGCTTTCTAAAATGGTCACAGTAGGAACAGATTTTATTGTAGTTGCATTTACATTTTTGTTTTATATTTACAACAATAGCAAAAAAACCAAAACAAAGCAACATACAAACCCTTGCCAGCAGCAAATCCCTGAAACTGGGACCACATGAAAATCAACTGATATTATCATAAAAACAAAACAAAATAGATAAAATGAAGTGAGCAAGAAACCAATAATGAATTATATCTACATTTATGTCATTCAGTTTGAACCACTGATGAAGTTTTAATTTTTGATGTTTTTGATGTTTTTTCATATGGGAGAAACATGAAGCAAGGATGTATCTAAGAGGAACAGCAATATTACTGTTTACTGCCAGGTGTTCAGATGCAATGGTAATATAAATTTGAAATAGCGGGGTGCTTAATTCGAATTAGTTAAACCTCATTCTACGAGGAATAATGCCAAATTGGAAATAGCTAATTCGAAATAAGTGCTGTGTAAATGCTTATTTCAAAATAGGGGGCCTCCAGCCCTTCCCAGGGAGCCCTGGTGGCCACTCTGGGCCGAACCAGGAGAACTCCTCTCCTCTCCCTTAGCCCCGTAGCCCTTAAAGGGGTAGACTCTGGCCACACTGCATGTGCCAGCTACAGGCCTGCAAGCACAAAGCCAGCAATCACTGACCCTGACCCAGTGGCCGGAATATGAGCTGGGCAGCCAGATCCAGCCAGCCCTCTACCGCCCAGTCCCTCAGCTCACAGGAGCCAGCCAGGGGCCGAAGAAGGCAGGCACCATCCTGGACTAGTGCGGAGATCATGGACCTCATTGAAGTTTGGGGGGAGGCCTCCAACGTCCATGATCTCCGCACTAGACGGAGGAATGTGGCCATCTACAGCCGTGTCAGCGGGCGGGGGGGCTACCCCACCTGGGGTCCTTCAGTCCACTCCCTGCCCATGGCCCCACCGGGCCAAGTACCCTCTCTGTGCTCCCTGTCACCCGTGTCATCGACAGTTTGACGACGCCATCATCCCGAAATCCTCCGCCTCCCATCTGACTTTTGGCTAGTTGGCAGGGGAAGGTAGGGGGGCTCGGGCCCGCCCTCACTCTGAGCCCCGACCAAGGGCCCTAAGGACTGGGACCAGGGTCCCAGTTCCGGTTGGTGGGGGTTCCACCCCACAACGCACCAACCTCCCGGGTTGCTACCCTGCCCTGGGTCGCTTCCTACCTCCCTTGCTCTCGCACTGTGACTCAGGGTTGCCCCTCTGGTCTCCTCCCGGCAACGTCCGCTCCCACCGGCAGCACCTCTTTTGAACGTCCCGCCACTGGTGCATCCAACGTGAAGAGGAGGGGGGGCCACGTCAGCGTCCTTGGCTCCTCCCGCTCTCCCATTCCCTGCTGGCCCTTACCTGGGCTGGCATTGCCGACAAGCCCGGGCATGCACAGTCTCGGCTGCAGCCGGGATGCCTCCGCTGCTTCTTCCCCTTCCCCTTGGGTCCCGCTGGGCTCCATCGGGGAGTGTAGGGCTGCCTCTGTCGGCTCCCCAGCTATGGTGGAGCAGGCAGAGCACCGCTGAGGGCAGCGCGGAGCAGCCGCTTCTCCCCAGTATGCCGGGGACGGCACAGCAGCAGTGCGGGGTGGCGGAGCGGCCCTGTCACATACCCCCACCCTTAGATCCATCCCGGTCTTATTGTTCTTGGCGTCATGAATTCGGGAAAAGAAGTCAGCGTTCCCGTGCGCCTTACCCGGACGGTGTGCGACCTCAAATTGATAGGGTTGTAAGGCGAGGTACTACCTCATTACCCTGGCATGGGTGTCTTTCATCGTGTTGATCCAGCAGAATGGGGCGTGGTCAGTCACAAGTTTGAAGACACTGCCTAGGAGATAATACCTCAGAGAGTCAATTGCCCATTTCACTGCTAAGGCCTCTTTCTCTATTGTGGCATAATTTCATTCTCCCGCTATCAGTTTCCTGCTCAGGTAGAGGATGGGGTGTTCCTCCCCATCTACCTCCTGCGACAACACGGCGCCCAACCCCACCTTGGAGGCGTCCGTCTGCACTATAAAGAGCGTGGCAAAATCCGGGTGGACTAGGACGGGGGGATGGGTCAGCCGTTCTTTGAGGTCCCTGAATGCCCTCTCATACTGGGGGGACCACTGTACCCTAGTCAGTTGTGAACTCCGGGTCAGGTCGGTTAGCGGCGCGGTTATTGTCACAAAGTCTGGTACAAACTGCCAGTAGTAGCCAGCTAGCCCCAACAGCTGCCGGACCTGCTTCTTTGTTGTTGGGGTAGGGTAATCTCTCAACTCTCAGACCTTATCTATGAGGGGTCTCAAGGTCCCCCCCCCCTCGACCGTGTACCCGAGGTATGTTACCTCTCATCTCCCAAACCGGCACTTGCCTGGATTGGCCGCTAGTCCCACCTCTTGCAGGGCCTTTAGAACTGCCTCTATGTGGCGGAGATGGTCTGCCCAGGATCGACTAAAGATGGCTATATCATTGATATATGTGGTCACATACTGCTGGTAGTCTTTGAGTACTTTATCCATGAGCCTTTGAAATGTCGCAGCGGCCCCATGGAGGCCAAAGGGCATGGTCACGAATTGAAACAGACTGAAGGGGGTGTAAAAAGCAGTTTTCATCTTGGATGTGGGCGTGAGGGAGATTTGCCAATATCCCTTGGTTAAATCCAGGGTTGAGATGTACCGGGCCCCTCCTAGACGGTTTAGCAGTTCGTCTATTCGGGGCACAGGGTAGGCGTCAAAGCGGGAAAGGGCATTAACTTTCTGAAAGTCTATACAGAACCTCAGAGTCCCATTGGGTTTAGGAACGAGGACGATGGGGCTCTGCCACTCGCTATGCAACTCATCTATTACTCCCAATTCGAGCATAGACTGGACCTCCCCCCTTACGGTGTCCCACATTTTCCTGGGGAGAGGGCGAATCATGTTGCACACCTTCTTACCCGGGGTGGTAGCGATGTGGTGGCTCATCAACGGGGTTCTTCCCGGTTGGGTGGACAGCACGCTGGGGTATCTTTGGAGTAAGGAGCAGAGGTTGTTCTGTTGCCCCGGATGTAGGTCCTTGTTCACCTGGAGTGGTGCGGCCTGGCCCATATCGCCAGTGCATGGTCCAAGCTCCGACTCGGATCCCGCAGGGATCACAAGGAGTTGCTCCCGGGCTCGCCATCTTTTTAACAAGTTCACGTGATAAATTTGTGAGGTCCTTCACCTGCCCTCCAGCTGTACCTCATAGTCGACGTCCCCAACCAGCCATACTACTGTAAAAGGTCCCTGCCATTTGGCTAGCAGCTTGAATTCCTTGGACAGGAGTAACAGTAACACCTGGTCGCCCGGCTCAAAGGTCCACAGCATTGCTCCTTTGTTATAATGCTGGGCCTGCTTCTCCTGGGCTCTAGTGAGGTTAATTTGCGTGAATTCGGCTAGCCTCTGGAGCCTCTTCCTCAGCTGAACTATGTACTGCACCGAGCCGGCACCTTTTGGCTCCTGTTCCTCCCACATTTCCTGGAGGAGGTCTAGTATCCCGCGGGGTCTCCTCCCATAAAGGAGTTTGAAGGGGGAGAACCCAGCTGAAACCTGCGGGACTTCCCTGATCGCAAATAATAGGGCGGGGAGCAGTCTATCCCATTCCCGGCGGTCCTCGTCTACAAACCGGTGGAGGGTGCCACGGAGAGTGCCACGCCGGCCGGACCCCTGAGCTGTCCTAGCAGCGGGGTTGTCCGGGGAGGCCAGACCATGTAAGTGCCATCACTGTCCCCTTCCCGGAGGGGGTGGGGAGGGATACCAGGGACCGCACATGTGGGCCTTGCTTACCATGGATCACGCAGCAACCTGTGCATGTGCGATCACATGCCGTGCCACCCCTGGGCGGGTGGCTCCAGCTGTGTGCCACACGGGGGCCGTGGCCTGATAGCCACATGCGTGTGTGAAGAGACCTGACATGCTCCTGACCCCAGGGTGGGACACAGCAGGACGCCCTCCCTTCACAAGCCCCCTCTACACAGAGGCATGGGACATCTCCCCCCCACCTCGGCCACACTATACACAGCACAGGGGCATGGGTGAGGTCTCGGGGCAGCTCCCACTCCCGGGGATAGCCAGACAATCTGACCATGGCCTCTGTGCAAGCACATCGGCTCTGATGGTGCAGGGAACGGTCATCCTCACCTTGCAGAGGGGGACTGGGCTTCACCCACTGTGTCCCCAGGGAGAACTGACCACTTCTCTTCTTTCTCCACAGCCGCACCAGCTGCACATGCAGGGTGCACCACCCCACCCGGGACATGCTCCCGCACACAAGGGGTCCGCAGGAGGACCAGCCAAACACTGCAGGGGTACCAAAAGCAGCACCTGGGGGCACTGTGAGCCCTGCACCACACCCTCGACCGCTGGGTTGAATTAGATTTGGAGCTCTGGCAGGAGCAGCTTGCCCAGGGTCTTACCATCTGTGCCCATCTGCAGACCCTGGTGCAGAGCGTGCTGCCTCGTGCCACTCCAGCACCTGCTGCCTCCTCAGCTCCCACTCCTCCTTCCACTCCTTCTCCCCCTCCCGCCTCTCCCTCCTCAATCTCCACACCCCCCACCTCAACCTCCACACCCTCCTCCTCATTCCCCCTGGGAGGCCGAGGCCCCCGCACCCGCTGTGCTGAGAGACAGTTGGCCTGGCGAGACCCCCACCCCTGAGCCCTGAGCTTCCTGTCCTCCTTCTTCCCCTTGCTTCCCCCTTCAAGCTCCCTCCTCCAAGTCTTCCCCCTCCCCTCTCCCACCTTCTCTCCTCCTTTCCCCAGAGTTTCATACCCCCCCAGTTTTGTTAAATAAACAAAATTTATATTTTTGAAAATACGTGTATTTTATTTGACATCAGGAAGGGGGGCTAGGGAAGGGTAAATGGAAGGATGTGAGGATGGAATAAGGCACAAGGCCCCAGTGGGGCATGCCAAGGAGACTTCAGTCCTGTTCCATGTGGAAGCTCTCCCGCGGGGCCTCCTGGATATGGACAGTCCCGCGATGGGCCTCCCAGCTGGCAGCTGTGCGGGGCTGCGCATACAGGCCAGCCAAGTGGTTGGCTTCTGCCAGCCAGCCTGGCAGGAAAGCCTCCCCCTTCTGCTCACACAAATTGTGCAGCACACAGCACGCTGCCACCATGTGCGGAATATTCCTCTCAGAGAGGTCGAGGCGGGTGAGGAGGCATCGAAATCGGGCCTTCAGTCGGCTGAAGGCCCCCTCCACCACAATGCGGACCCTGCTGAGCCTGGGATTAAAGGCCTGCCGAGGGGGGTTGAGGTGTCCTGTGTAGGGCTTCATGAGCCAGAGTTGTAGCGGGTAGGCAGCATCCCCCACCAGGCACACAGGCATGTCCATGTCCCCAACCCTGATGTGGCGGTCGGGGAAGAAGGTCCCGATGTGCAGCCTCTGGCACATGGAGGAGTTGTGGTACACCTGTACGTCACATGCTTTGCTGGACCAGCCCACGTTGATGTCCAGGAAGCGGCCCCGGTGGTCAGACATGGCCTGTAGGATGACCGAGAATTACCCCTTCCGGTTAATGTAGAGGGAGGCCTGGTGTTCCGGGGCATGGATGGGGATGTGCGTCCTGTTGATTGCCCCCTCGCCCCCTGCAGTTGGGAAGCCCAGGGTGCCAAACCCCTCGATGACCGTGTCCAAATCCGTGAGGCGGACGACTCTGCGGAGCAGCACTCTGTTGATGGCTTTGACCACCTGCAGAGAGACACACAAAACCAAGAGTCACTGGGGTGCCAGGGTGGCTGACAGTGTTCCTTCCCCACCACTGCCCCGTGCCCCCACTCCCCAGGAGCAACCCCCCCCCCCCGCAATCCTGGCCACCATGGGCAGTCCGAAATGTGTCTAGGACAGAACAAACCCTCCCATGGAGGGGACTTGCACCCCCTCCGCCCCTTTTCCCTGGGGCAGCCCACCCACTCCTTGCCCTGCCCCCCCGGCACAATGGCTGGAGACCACCATACCTGGATGAGCACTGCTCTGACGGTGGATTTCCCCATGCCGAACTGGTTGCCGATGGATTGGTAGCTATCCGGTGTGGAGAGCTTCCAGATGGTGATGGCCACATGCTTGTGGAGGGGAATGGCGGGCCTCATGTGCATATCCCGTCGCTGCAAAGCAGGGATGAGCCACTCACACAGCTCGAGGAAGGTGTCCTTTTTTCATCCTGAAGTTCTGGGTCCACTGTTGGTCTCCCCAGCGCTCCAGGATGATGTGGTCCCACCCGTCACTGCTGGTGTCCAGGTGCCAGATGCGGCGGGGCACGCTGGCGTCCAGGCGCTGCTCCTCCATGGCCCCCAAGGGGTGTCTGGAAGAGGACCTGGGGGTTGGGCTGCCACAGATGGTGCCAGGCAGTCTCCAGCACTTGCTGCCAGGCTTGCAGCAAAACATCCAAAAGAAGCACCAGAGTGCCCAAGGGCGGCTCTGGCTCCATGCTGCCGAGTGCTGTGGTGTCCCGAGTGAGGGCAACCAAGCAGGCAGAGAGAAAAATGCTTTGCTGTCCCTCAGCGAGGTAGGCAAGCAAGCAGGGAAAGCTGAGAACCGGCTGTCCAGAGGGGTCCCTTTAAGCACAAGCCTCAGATCGCCTCAGACAGCAGCCACACAAAGCAACTACTGACCTGATGCCCTGCCGGAACTGGTTTCAGCTGGCCTTAAATGCGATTCAGCGTCCAATCAGTGTGGACGTGCTATTTTGATTTAGCAAAAAGCTATTTCGAATTGCATTTTGTGTATAGACGCATTATTTTGAAATAACTTATTTCGAATTAACTATTTCAAATTAAGATATTTCAAAATAATGCTGTAGTATAGACATACCCTCCTACTTTGATGCTGTGATGAACATACCTGGCCCATCCAAAACGAATCTCTTAACTTTGGACATCATCAATTATTTTTCCGAATGTTGCTACTCTGAAGAGTCAAGGTGAATGTGTTGTTAGATAATCTGACTATATTCTTTCCAACCCAATTTATGGCTATGTTGGTGACACTATTGGCTAAAAATGTATTGTACATATGATAAAAGAAATCTGAATTATACCCTTATTGTAAAGTGTCCAGAATTTTATAGGAAATTATAAACTTTCTATTGGTATTTAAAAATATTGTTTAGAATTTTATCGACAATCTTTTCCCTTATATAGGATTCTGTAGGATGGTTAAAACATAACAAATATCTAATTGTTTTTTATAGTCAATGGGGCCTTTTTAGAGTCGTTTCTATAAAACCATATGGTTTCATTTCTGTACAATTCTATAAGATTTTTTCCATGAAGACACAATTCAAAATTACAACAAAATCCAAATGTTATTATGAGTATAGTAATGGAAGAGGCAACAGTGATAAAGGACTAGTAAAAGTAATGAAGAAGAGAAAAAATGTGGGGACATAATGTAAAAATCAGGAAAGTAGGAATAAAATGAAGAATCTATGAGAACTACTTATTACAAGGGGCAAAGCGAGCCTTTACTTCTTCCCTTGTAAGCCTCACTGGTGTCAATGGAAATCCTGCATGAATTTGAAGGTAGATATTGGCCCCATGGAATGAGTTTCCAGGGAAGTCAATTGAAACAAAGTTCTATATTCTGCTATCATTTGGTACTCAGAACTTTCATTGAGGTCAGTGGGCATTAGAATGGCATCACTAAAAGGAAAGGCCCAAACAATGTAAAAGGGTTTAAGAGACACTTATCTTTCTTCCTTTTGAGTGAGAGGATGATGGGAAAAAAAAGCAGGTCAGATGGATTAAGAATACGAAAAAGGCAGATATTTTGGACAAGTGTGCATTCTAAAATGTCTTGGGTACTGAAAAGAAAAGCAAATGCACCATAGGCAGATCTGGTAGCAGCAAACACATTGCTCAGTGGATCTCTCTCAGAATTAAGATTTTGCAAGGCAAGGGGGAAAGGGGACAGAGTAGAAAAAATCAGACAAATAATGCTTGAATGCTAACAAAGTAGAACAATTGTACAACCCAGCAATCTCCTGTTGTAGCAACTGACCAACAAAACCAAGTCACAGCGGGTGGCCCTCTCATATAGCTTTTGTAAGAGAAACAAGGTGGGTGAAGCAATATCTTGGACCAACTTTGGTTAGTGAAAGAGATACATTTGAAAGCTCACCTCTTTCACCAGCTCATATTCTGGGACCACACAGCTATGCCAACATTATGTAAAAGAATTTTATACACACACAAGCAATAACCCACTTTTCAGCAGAATAATGGTAACTAGAAGGAAATGAAGAGTGAAATGATGAATTTCTTGAGTCTACTTTGAGCTGCTATTCAGTAGGAATCATGAGGTGAAATTACAGGGTTGTGGGATTGTACAGTTGGAAGACATGGAATCCATGATAACTCAGGGCCAGATTCTGCCACCTTTACTCATGTTGTTTCTCTGCAAGTAGTCCCATTCATATCCCTCAGCTAAAATAGCTGCCTTTCCCTATGCATCCCTGCTGATCTCTTTCCTTGCCCAGTCACCTTTGTGCCATTTAAGGGTAGATGAACTAAATTAGAAACAGAATCCTACTGAATAGACTAAATGTTAAACACCCTTGTCATTTTACTTCCATTTGCACATATGCCAGTCCTCACACAAAGTTCTCTGTCTCCATAGTTTGATGGAGATGTAGGATGCAGGAATGCACCTGTCAATCACTGAGTTCAGCCCTTAGAAAACCATGACAGAAAGTTCTGCCTGCAGTTTAAGTTTATTAAGATAACAGTTAACTAGCAAAAAATGCAAAGCTTAGGGAAGGACTTGTTTTGAAAAAAACGATCATTGGTTATTGTACTTGCTTATTACAATTAATTGCAGGCACTGCCCCTATCATTAAAACTTATATTTAAAAATGAAATATAATCTCAAATGCGCTTTTCATTTGCTGGCCATCCCCCAAATGACAGACAAGCTTCAGAAAGGGGAACTGCAGATAAGTAAGGCTATGTCTACGCTACAAAGGTATTTAGAAATAAGTTATTTTGGAAGAATAACTCCTGAAATAACTATTTCAAAATACCATGTCCACACTACAGGGAAGCCTCAAAATTAGTCTAAGACAGGCTCCCCTAATGTGGATGCACTACCTCTATTTAGTGCTCCAGGAAGCACTGGGGTGTAATTACTTTGAATGGCCCTGGGGAGGAGCCATTTTGAAATAGCAGAAGAGGAGCATCCACACCCCCGCTATTTCAAAACAGCAGTTTCAAAATAGGCATTATTCCTCACAAAATGAGGGTTTATTATTCCGGAATAAGAAGCATCTTATTTTGAAATCATTTTGAAATAATGGGCTTTCTATGTGAATGCTCATCTTTTCAAAATAATGTGAGATATTTCGAAATAATTCTGTAGTGTAGATGCCCTATTGTTGTCCCCCAGCTCCATGTGCAGAAAGGAAGAAACCTACAGGATTCATGTGGCAGATAAGAGACAAAGCCAGATTGCATATGAGTTGGCATGACATAGTAGAGACTTGCACATCTTTCTATATGAAGTACAGGTGCTGAAGAGTCTGGGAACATGTGGATTTTACAGTTTCAGTGCAGCAAACACATAGCAGGACCTGCTTTCCAGCCAAAAGGGAACTCATATTTTGTATTATTTCTGATTCATGAGTTATATTTGGTCTGAACATGGAAGCAGAGCTAAAAGGGGAGCATGATATTGCCTGCAGCATTCGACTGAGGTTATTCCACAAAACATTTGTTAGAGTGCCAAGGGGAGTGATGAAAGAGGAACAGCCTGTGACATATCAGCCATAGCAGGTTCACTCACATCACCAGCCATTCTTCAGTATCTACAGTTAGAAGTGGGGATATAAAGGGGGCTGGGCAAGCACTGATTTGCTCTAAAGCAGTCTGGCTAGAAAGCTGGAAACGAAGAGCAATAGTATTCCTTCCAATTCTCACAGGATCCCACCGCCACAGGCAACACCATTCACTGGGGCACTAACATAGTAGCACATTGTGCTGCATGATCCATCCTCTCAGATGCTCCTGTCTCTGAGATTGAGATAATTTGCGTTGGCAATAGAATAATTAAGAGAAGCAGAGCAGTGGTGCCAGTGTCCAACTTTTGCCAGAGCCCATTTAGAGTAAGAAAATATATTAGGATTTGTGATGGGTTTTATTGACATTTCGTATTTTTTCCATTTTTCTTTAGAAAAGTTCTATGGTGTCCTTTTAGGGTAGCATCCAATGAAAATGGAGCCTTACAGTGGTCACAGCTGCAGAAGGAGGTAAATAGCAGAGGCTTCTGACATGGTTGAACTGCTGCTGTCACCAAACAGGAAGAGGTTACAGTGATACCATTGATCAAACATCAGCCTTATGTTTTATGGGAGCTCAAGAAACTAACCATCAAACTTTTTGGACACAAATCGAGAAATGGAGACCATATAGAAATGAGGTGATCTAAAAATGACCAAGTGAAAAGACCAGAAGGAAAAGTCTGAGGAAGCTGACAAAAATGATATCATGACGTTCAGGTGAAAATTTTTGTTAGTTCTTTCCAGTCATTTCTCAGCTCAAATATTCATTTTAGCGATACTTTATAAAATTGATATTTTAGTGCTAAAAACCTGTAAGATTTTAAATTGTGCCTATTTTCAAATCAAATTTCAAAATTTTACTTAAAAATCATTAAAAAGACGCTATTTTTTTATTGAAATGTCCTGATGATAGAATGTATCAGGTAAGTTGTCACAGACAATAATGGCACGAGACTAACACGATGGTACTGTTTGTGATGTGATGTGGATGTGATGTTGACCACCAGCAATTGAACTAATAACACCAATGCCATTCATATAGGCCACAGGACTGCTTAATGTGTATTAGGGGCAAAATCCTGGCCTCCCAATGAAGTCAATGGAACCAGGATTTCACCATCAGTTAGCAGTCAGACTATCACTACTGAGATGGAAAACATTCAAATCAATGATGTTAAGATGAAAAAACTCCTAACTTCATACCCAAATCTATCACGAACCCAGCTTCCCAAATTTTACTTATTGATGTAAATAATCAGTGAGAATTACACTTGTTTATCTACTGTATTTTCATTGCAAATGTATCCATTATACTTGAATACCTTGTTTCCCAAAAGAAAGATTTAAATATTTGTCAAAAGAGACAAGTCATCTGAAGAAGACATTGCTGTGATGTTATGTTCTAAATGTGATTTGTGTTATAAATAAATTTGCATAAAAATATCTATCCCTGGATGTCATAGTTCTAGTTTATCTTTAATTCAGATGCTCAAGAAATGTAAATTATTTTTTCAGCTAAATAAAAGCTATACAAAGCTGCCAGGAAAGAATAATGAGACACACATTGTGTCATAGAGTTATGATAAATCCACCAGCACCGTGGTTACAGTAAAAATGTAAGGCCCCCCAGCTACAAGGGAATATGAACACATACAGATTTCTCTGACTAGCTTTAGCAAACTAATCTTAACTGGGGAAGCATGTCACACATGATATTAGGTCAGCAGCAGAAAATATTTACCTAAATGCTAGACAGTCACCCAATATGCAGAGTAACTGCTGGTATTTATACAAAGCTTTTATTATGAAATAAAAGTGTCTGTGTTCTGGGCTTTAGTGTGTGTGTGTTTGTGTGTGTGTGTGTGTGTTTGTGTGCACGCAACACACTCGCTTGTGTGTTTGTTAGAGAGAGAAATAATGATATCAGTATTCTTGTAGCATGGTAAGGTTTGCAATTGCTATTGGTGAGAATACTGATGTTAGGATAAAAAAGTATATAAAATATGAAGTGATCCTCAGGGTGGCACCAATGACATGCTTTTATTTAATTTTCTTTACTTGTGTGCCTCCATCTAGCTTCTTCACAGGCAAACAGCTCACAGTGAGAAAATCTAGCTGCATCTTCTTCAGCAGGGAGGTCTCATGGTACTAAAAATGTACCTTGCAAAAAATGCAATTGCTTTGGATTATGTCCTGTACTCCCATACACCTGTGTCAATCCAAAGTAACTTCAGTGGCATCACTCTGGATGGATGCTGGTATAGCTGAGATTAGAATTCGGACCGTCCTCTAAGGAAAAGTTAAAGTCTGTCTATATTTACAGAGACAGAAATAGAAATGTGACATGGGGACCTGCTGGTGATTCACTACTCTGTGAGAGCCATTCTTGCCAGGCCTGATGTATTCACTACACTTAATATACCATTGTCATGATATGTACTGCAAAGGAGTCATGTATTATGTCATTGGAACACTAATAAATCACTGATCATTACTATCCTTGTGTGATGGATGTATGGTCAAATACAAAGGATTATTCAGATGAGCTGGAATTATGATTTAAATGTGTTTAAACCATGCATGTGGGTTGATATACCATTTTTTCTGCCTCCTTAAATGTCTCCCCCAAATAAATTGAACAAGGTGTGACCAAAGACAAAAAGAACATATTTGTATTTAGATATCTAAATATATATAGTTAATATGTCCAATTTTGATGTCAAACTGGTTCTTTATAATATAGAATCCTATTGTTTAATTTTGAATTAGTTTTCTGTAAATATTACACTAAGGAAATGAGTACTAGAAATAGTCATTAAAATCTGGAGATGGCTAGATAATTATGGGGAAAGGGAACCTAAGGAACTTCAGCTGATATAAATTGAAACATACACTTGTCCAGATAAAAAGCATGGTGAATAGACAAAACACCCTTACTAGGTTAACAGTCATAGGGGGTAAATTGCATGGATGTGAAAAATGAGGGCAGAATTAGCTCCAGACACTCCATTTCCAGGATTCCATGTAATTGTGCAAGGGTGCAGATAGGATTGTTAATTCCCTGAGCTGTGCTATGCCAGCATTGCCTCTGGCTGAGTTTCCCAACAAGTAAAACTTCTTGTTGGATGTGGTAATCTCTAGCAAACAAGTACCCTCAGTTGCCCGTTTCTTAACAGGAAAAAAACAAAACAAAACCCAACGACTCTTCCCTGTTCTCTATCTGTAGTGTACAGTGCTACAGTTAAGCTGCTTCAAAAATTGTTGATCCTGCAGAGCCCAAGAAATAGGAACACCTGAAAAGTCTTTTGAAAAGAAGTACAAAAAATAGGGTCTGGCTAATTAGCGCAGTCACAATGCTTCTGAGAGCAATATATTTGCAAGGGATGCTTGGGAGGAAGTGGTCATACTACATTTCTGTCTCCCGGTAGTTTTTGAAATCACATATTTTCTTTGAAGCTATGGCAGCACATATACAGCACCTTGCTCTCGCTGCTTGCTGTATTGTTTCTAATATTGCAAGTGACCACATTGTGATCAATTCCCTAGTCTGTACTCTCTTTACGGTCTTCTCGCTACTTATGCAGTATCTTTCCGTTGCAGTTGTTCCTCAGTTTTGCAGAGCCTCTTAGGTCTGGTCCATAGCTCTCATCTAGGTCAATGGCCGTACTACCTACCTCCATCTCTTGCTTTCAGACACTCATTTTACTGGTGGAAATCAGTGACGTATATAAGAGACAAACTAAAACGTGAAGGGGAAAAAAAGGAGAGGAAGAGTGTGTGCAACCCAGCATAAAAAAGACATTTATCTTCTTGTTGATCTTGTAGCACTCTGAGGTTGCAAGTCAGGCTTGGAACCTGTTGTGTTAGGCACTGTCCATATAGATATGATAGCACAGGGATCACCCTGAAAAGTTAGTTGTATCCACATTCACACATGTGATGTGAAGGTTATTAGGAGAAAACTTACTGCATGTTTTCACACCATTCTCCCAGAAAGGTAGGTGCAAAGGTAGGTGCAAAGCTGCTCCCAGAAAGGTAGGTGCAAAGCTGCTGCTATTTTTCCTTCTCCTGACTTTTTTCCATTTTGATTAAACAGTGGAAAATAGAAATTAGATTCTTACTTTCAGATCACATTAATGGCCAGTTTCTAAAAATTACATGAACGGAGATGAATCCTGGAGGATGCTGAGATTCTTGAGGGGTGCTAAGTGTTCTCAGCTTCCATTGATTTCTGCAGGGGTGCATCTACACAGCACCCTAAACTCAAAATAACATATTTCGATTCTATTTTGAAATACCTTATCTTTAAATTTGGAACCTCTACACAGTGCCAAATTTTGAAATAACACACTATTTTGAGACCTCCCTTAGCCCTCGTGGAAGGAGGGTTACAGGGATACCGAAATAGTGCACCTGTTATTTCAAAAAACATTTCAAAATAATGGGCGACTTGTTAAGACACGGGATAGCTATTTTGGGATATCTGCGGCACAGTGTTGACATACCCTAGGAGTTGAGGGACCAGGATTAAGCTCGGAAGCCCCAATTTAGTAAAGCATGTAAAGCAGTTGTTACTTTTGAATAGGGGTTACCCATGTATTTAAAGCTGAGCTTATGCTTAAGTGCTTTGCAGAAGAGGGTCATCAAGCACATGTGGCAGTAATCCCATTGAGTCCAATGAAGCACTATCTGCTTAAAGTGTGCTCTTAAGCTCTTCACTAGGGGTATGTCTAGACTGCATCCCTCTGCCGACAGAGGGATGCAGATTAGGCAGGTCGACATTGCAAATGAGGCAGGGATTTAAAAATCCTGCACCTAATTTGCATAAAAATGGCCACCGTGTTTTGCTGACTCAGCACTTTGCCGGCATAAAGAGGCAGTCTAGAGGGGGATCTGTCGAGAAAGAAAGACTTTTTCGACAGATCCTGTAAACCTCCTTGCAGGAGGCATAAAGTTCTAGACCCTAGGTTGGGTCTAGAATGCACATCTCCAGTGTATGTGAAACATCCTTTGCTGTGCTTATTTTGTAATGTACCCAGGCAGCAGGCATCAAGAGCTCAGTTGTGTTCTTTGGAGAGGATTCCACCCCTCACTTTTTATTTTAAATGTGCAAATTGTCACTTGAAATAATATCTAGCTATCTAGCTATCAAATTCATCATGGCACTGAAAAATTTAAGAGCAATAAACCTCTTGCTTTTTTAATATTTTATATTTACAATGGCCAACCATTTAAAAAAGAATCAAATGATGCTGTTTAGAAACATTGAAAAGAGAAGTATCACTCTCAGCTGACGGCTCGTATGACAAGGTACTGTTCAGAGTGAATTTTTATGCTTGAGTAATAACCCTTGAAAAATGGGGACCCTAATGCAAAAGCTGACACAGCTTTAACCAAAGCAGCTCTAGTAAGTGCTGCTATAATTATTTGCTCATTAATTACAAATTTTGCAAGACGCGAGAGTAACACAAATTGGAAAATAGGAATAATTATCAGTAATAAAGCCACAGAAGCTGGACACATTGAAAGTATCTTCCTCTTTAAATTTAATAATAGCAAGACAGCTAGGAAATTAATAAGAAATACATAATTGAAAATTAACCTTGCAAATCTGCTTTTAATAAACCATGGTGCTCTTGCATTACAATAATTTTACAGAGCCCTTCATTTGCATTTGAAGTGCTATCCCAGGTAATACTTTATGTGTTGAGAAAGTCTATATGTGTTTGGGTTTTCAGATAAAATACAGAGTGTGCACTTTAACATAGTTAAAGCTTTTGGACCATGGTTTAATGTTTACTCTGTGTTCTGAATGCCCTAGGAAATGTATTTTTATAACCAGAATGACTGGAAGCCAAAAGTACAAAGGCAATCCTTGTGCCTGCCAGTATGCCTGAAAGCTGTGTTGTTGTGGGAGTGAATGCTGCTTTCATCCTCAGTTTGTTTTACATTTAAGTTAATCTTTCAGATGTCGTGATTAGACATATTGCGCTCTTTTGATGAAAATTCTATAGATATGGGATTTGATGATTGAGGCTGTGTCTTCACTATAGCGTTAACCTGGGTCTGGGAATCTGTGTTAGCCAAGCTCAGCTGTGAGCATCTGCACTTCTGAGTCACACCCAAGTAACCATGTCGACACTGATACTGCACTAAACTGGGTTAGGCACTAGGACTTCTGGGGGCATAGCTGGGGTTCTTTGGGCTGCTCTATAGTATAAGCCTCTGGACCCCTGTCAGCCTGCTGGGATGAGACTCTCTGAAATGGCATCAAGCACTGTGCAGAGTATCCATGTATCAGGCTGCATGGAATATAGGGTTTAAGTACTGACGTGGTGTTTATAGGTAACTTCTTGTGCTGAAGAAGAGAATAGAAAGAAGGACTGAAGAATATGGCTCAGTCAGAATTATGGGGAGGTATTAAAAACTATCAGCACCCATATTAAATAACTGAGATTTCCTGTATGGCAAGGAGGGTGGTTAGTGGCTCAAATTAAAATGGAGCCTGAGCGCTTCCCCACTCCCACCACCAAGCAAACTGTTTCAAAGCATGTCTGAACCTGGGGCAAGGGGTTCTCGTGTTTGGAAGAGGGTGGGATGAAGTGCTTCAATCCAGGTCAGAGCACAAGTTAACTCTGAAGTGAAAACTGGGGACACTTGTGAATGTGCAGTGAGTCAGTGGTAAGAAGCACAGTTTTTTTGTTGTTGCTGGGCTACAGGGGATGCTGTCATCACTGTATTTCTGGGTAGAGTGTGTACAATCTAGCAGACTGAGACAAGAGCTGGGTGTTCAGAACCCCTGGCCCAACTTCTCAGCTCCTCTAATTTAATGGAAACACACCAAATTACACTAGCCCAGAATCTGGAACATGAGTTCTACTCCCAGCTCTGGCAATGCCTCTCTGTCTCCAGGTCCAGGACACAGGGAAAATACGTATCTAGCTAATTCTTATGGCTGTTGTGTGACCATTAAATAGTTAATGTTTGTAAGTGTAAAGCACTATATGTTATACATCATTAGATCTGCTTTAAAGTTTCCATATAACAAGAGATTCCTCTTTAGTTTCAGACTGGAACTATTCATCCTATTATACTTTGCCAAATGGCCTTTGCATATACTGTGCTTTCTCACTAGGGCATTGTACTTTTCATACTGTGTATACATGGTGCACTTACACCTTTTTTGCCAAGAGTTTTGGGCAAAGGTGTACAGTGGATCAGACCTGTGCATTACTAACTGCTTTTTTATCAAAAAAAATTCTTTAGACATATAGTATTTAGCAGCCTAGAGGAAAAACTGTACAGAAACAACTGGGAGGAGAGAGTACATTCAAAACATGTTTTCTGCACAGTTCTAAGCACCACCACTGACTGCATGTAAAATGTTGGCTTCATTGTCCAAAACCACAAATCCTAGGGAAAAGGCCATTCAGGGTCAGTGATTCAGCTGTTCGTCTGTTCATTTTATGTAACAGGGTAGCAACAATGTGCTTTCTGTCCAAAGCCAGCAATAGCGGGAATACCTTGCCTCTGAAAAGTCTGGATCCCCTATTAGAACAGAGGATAGAAAGAAACCTAGAAGACAATCGCTGTCATACAGTCTTTGATTTGAACTCTTGTCCATTTAACTGCCACATACATTTGCTTGATACTGCAGATGACTTAAGGTCTTTGTCATTTCTTTCCACAATGTTCTGCATATTTCAGTGACTTCTTCAGTGCAGACATGTTTTTGCATTGGCCTGTGGTACAAGGGAGCTGCTTTAACTGCAACAATAATAGCATTATCTTCCACCAGAGGTGCGCAGAGTTCTTGAAGAAGATGAGTAAACTACAACTAAGATTAGCCCTGTGGGGTGGCTGCCTAGAGAGCTATGAAAAACTCAATACTTGCAGTTCACAGGAGCATGGAACGGGTTTGAATTTTGGTTGCCCTGTATACTGATGCTGTGAGGTACAAAACAACAGTTTGTCAGGGAATCCTGAGTCTATAAAACTGGAGAGTTGGCAATGTGTAGTTCGCACTCTTACAGATTTCCTGCAATTAGATACCTTAACAATGGGACAACTCTGGGAAAACCTGGTTATCTTACTGTTTACTTAATCCAAAACATCTCTCTGAGGGTATGTCTAGACTACATGGCTCCGTCGATGGACCCATGTAGATGAGGTTTCTAGACATAGGGAAATGAAGCAGCGATTTAAATAATCGCTGCTTCGTTTACATCAAAATGGCTGCCGCACTGTGCCAATCAGCTGTTTGGCGGCACAGCGCAGTAGTCTGGAAGCTCCACGTCGACAAGGGGAGCCCTTGTCGACTGCCCTGGTAAACCTCATTCCACGAGGCATAACGGGGCGGTCGACAAGGGCTTCCCTATATCTAGAAACCTCATCTACATGGCTCTGTCGATGGAGTCATGTAGTCTAGACATACCCTGAGAGCTGAATCTCAAAGTGAAAGATATCCATAGCTGCCAACTTGTTCCTAGTTTAGAACCAATGTAATCCACACACCTACTGGGTGAGGTTCACTGTCCCATGTAGTGGCACTTAAACGGTGAAAAAATGAGTTTCCTTTATGACCTTAGCCTGCCTCTCAGCTAAGGCCATAGAGGAAACTCATTCTTTCCATCTGTAAGTGGTCGAAGTGCCACGACACTGGACAGTGAACCACACTCAGTAGGTGTGTGGGTTACACCAAAACTATGCAACACCATAAATCCCTCCCTCATCCCTCCACCCCTAGCAGGATGAGGTACTTCTGCATGAAGCTCAATCTGGGTTCATCTCCCTCCATTCAACTGTGCCTAGTTTGGGCATTTCCTGAAATCTCAAACTAGATGAATTTCACTTGGTATGGAGGGTTTTGTTATGAAATTTTGTAGACCAAAATGTATGAGTCTTGGGCAGGGTGTGAATGCTGAAGCAGGGAGTATCAAAACCTGCTCATTAACAGCCTGGGGTTATCAGACACTCAGGTCCTGACCTTCAGTTGGTTGCACAGGCCTCTCTGGCCATTAAAAGCAGTAACCTTCCCATGGATTTTGGCAGGGAGCTCTGCTGAAGGTTGGCTGCGGTCAGCACCCTGCCATGGTAGGTCTGTTGACAGGAACTGCTTGAGTTGTGCATGTGCAATCAGCACAACTGGGGGAAGAGTCTTCCCTGCAGTCAGAAACCAGGAAAATATAAGCAGAACTGTGTGCCAAGGGCAGCAGAGGGGCTGATTGCCAAATGCTAAGAAGCAACTGTGTCAGGGAGGGCAGGGAGGTGGCAGAGCCATGGCTCCAGCCTCCCACTTGCTGTGCTGCACCCTGTAAAGAAGCACCACAGAATATACCTGCCTCAGCTGAAACAGGGGGCCTGCAAGAGGAATTATCCCTTTGTGGGGCACAAAGCATCCCAGTGCTCCTTGTAGGGAGAGTGACTGCACACAACCCCTGTTTAAGGAGCCAGGAATAAATGTTCCCAACAAGACAAGGAAATGGTGAGGTAGGTTCCACCATTCATACTCCAGTTGTGTAGACCCTGCCTCTTTGAGTAGCCCCAGTGATTTCAGTGGAGGTCCCTACAAAGTTAGGAGCTAGTCAGTGTGCCAGGGCAACATAACCTTGTCCTACATCTGACCTTGCTATTTTAGCGTCACAATCTGACGTCCTTTCTGACCTACAAAGGGACTGGGACTATTGGTGGTGCAAGGTACTATTCAGCATGAGCAAAGGTATCAAAATGTGGCCAGGAGGATCTGACAATCAGAGGTGCCACTCCTCCACAATCCCACTTGGCTTCAAACATGTTCATGCCACTTCTTATCTTTTTCACTGTAATATGTGAACAATTTTAAACTGCCGTCTAAAGTCATTGAGGTGCATTTTTAAAACACTAATAAGATACTGATCATTCAAACTGATGTAGGATTTAATAATGTTAATACCATTAATTGATCAAAGCTAATTCCCCAAAACAGAAATTCCTATGTTCCTACGTTTACTATTGTAGCCAAGTATAAATAGCGATATCATGGAGTCTGGCATCTGCCAAGCTGAGTTACACTACAGGAATGGCAATGGACTTATTTAAGCATGAGGGTTTCATTTAATAGTGTGTACTGTGTGAGAGTGCAACTTGTGAAATCAGTATAGAACAGATTCCGGTACAGAAAAACTTTGCAATTAAAGGAAATGTTTGTGACTGACATACTTACGGCATATACCAAAATTTCTTAAGGCATGTGGAAATCCTTTTAGAAAGAAAAACTACTCTGGAATAGCTTTTTATGAAACAAATGACTGGAACACCTTCAAAAGTTTTCCAGCATACAGCCTCTGAAAACCACTTGGATGGTGTGGAGAGAAAATAGAAATGTTTAGGGTCCTGAACCCATAAAAGGATTATCCTTATAATAATAATAATCATCATAATAAAAATGCATTGGGGACTATGGGTTATAAATATAGGTACTACCAGCAATAATTTTAGGTATTGAGTTGCTTTATAATAATGATGTCAAGCTAGCTTCAGTCCAGGCCCATCTACTTAGTGTAAGGCACAGCAGAATGCTCTGCTGTTCCTGATGTTCTGTTTGCTTTTAGTGGGTCTGGGGGGGGGGTGTGATGGGAAAAAGGGGATACTGTTTTCTTGCCCTATGAAGATACATTAAAACTGAAGTGAGGCATTGACTGTAACACAGTTCCCTGCATTCCCTTGAGAGCTGCAACATGGAAATCTGTTCCTGTGTGGAGCAGGAACCACTGATAAGAGATACCACAGAGCACACTTGGAGCTAGAGTGTCCTGGGGAAACTGACTCCATGGGATTTGGAACTGAAATCTCCAAATGAACCAGGAAAGGATGGGGGCACCATACATCTGAAAATGTAGTCTCAATATTTTTTTCATACCAAAATGGCCTTTGTCAGCATGAGGAACTAGTGATATCTTTGAAGTATTTAAGGTACAACACCACACGCAAATGCTTTAACCAATAAAAGTGTCTTTGGTGTGGTTGATGGAGTAGAAAGGAGGATTGTACATCAAGGATTTTAAAATGTCCAACTTATATAAACAAAAATGTCACTGCTTAGGTTTGTTTTCAATCAAAAATGGATTTCTAAAGTCCCTTAGTTCTATTAGATAATTTTATGATATTTCCCTCATAGTTAGTTTAAGCTATTAGAATCTAGCCTTTGTAGAATGATGGAAAACCAGTACACTGATCTCTTCCCATCCCTTAAATGCAATGGGAATAAATATAATGGAAGGATCTGAAATTCAGGCAAAGCAAGAACTATTAACAGAGTGTTTAAATTAGTAAGGTTTGAAGATTTTACTTGGAGTTTATTTGTTTAAAAAGTGTATTTTACTTTGTTTTTAGATGTTCTTCATTGTGTTGTTCATACTTACTACACAGGGAACAAGATTTTTCATATTACAGTAATATTTCTGATGCTGTTCCAAAAATCAACTAGAAACCATGAGATTCCAGTAACTGATTTCTCCCTCTGGTGGCTGCAGTTAGGAAATACAAAACTTAAAAGACAGGTCATGTTTCTTAAGCATAAAAGTACATATAAGGTAAAGGTAATTATAGCTGTTTCCAATTTAAAAGAAAAACCATTTGATGTTTTAAGTGTGATTTTTATAGTAATATCTGAATTTTTTCTGGGTTTCTTTAGTTATTGAGATACAAAACTGAGGTATGTAGATTTGGAGGTGGAATTTGACCCATTTATATTCAATTACTATTAAATCTAATATACAACTAAGTTTGGAAAACTAGTCAACACAAATGCAAATTAATTCAATTTACTATGGTGGATGTCTATTGAAAGAGAAGTAGCAGTGTTTGAAGGAGAATTATAGTATGTTTAATATTTCCTCATTTGATTTGGCAGCAGTGAGAATGGGAGGTTTATTGTTTATCTCCAATTTCAAGATCTGCTGGTACTGACATATCTACATTGTTTAAATACAGTGCTACCAACATAAGTTTTAGTAACTGTGCTAATCTCAGCCTTACACTGCCAGCGAAGTGTACTTGAGAATAATTGTCTGCTAGTACTCCACATGTACTCTCATAGGGTATGTCTACACTAGCCCCCTAGTTCGAACTAGGGAGGCTAATGTAGGCATTTGAACTTGCAAATGAAGCCCGGGATTTAAATATCCCGGGCTTCATTTGCATGTTCCCGGGTGGGCGCCATTTTTAAATCCCCCTAGTCCGAACTAACTGCCCGCGGCTACACACGGCAGTTAAAAGTTAATTCGAACTAAGTCCTTCGTTCAAATTAACTGTTACATTAACTGTAACGAGGTGTAACAGTTAATTTGAACTAAGGACTTAGTTCGAATTAACTTTTAACTGCCGCGTGTAGCCGCGGGCAGTTAGTTCGGACTAGGGGGATTTAAAAATGGCGCCCGCCCGGGAAAATGCAAATGAAGCCCAGGATATTTAACTCCCGGACTTCATTTGCAAGTTCGAATGCCTACATTAGCCTCCCTAGTTCGAACTAGGGGGCTAGTGTAGACATACCCTATAGGAATAGTGAGTACTTTCTGTAGCATAAGAGGATATATAAGGAGAAGAGTGAAGGGAAGGGATGGGTTATCTATGAAAAACATGAGATATTGTGGTTCATTTAAATTATATTTTGGGTTTAAACAAAAAAATAATTCTGTGAAACTTTTTCCTGTAATTAGCCTCTTTCAAATGTGATTGAATTACCAACCCCCTCTTTTTTTCCTAGCTAAAAGGAAAAGTGTGCTTTGTGTGAAGATTTGCAGAATCTGAGCCCCTTCTCCCTTTCAAACCCAGTAATGGTTGGGTCAAACAACAATAATGGAGTTGGCTCAAAGTAAGGTGAAATGAGTTCACATGCTCCTCTCTGTCAGCCAAACTTGGGCTGGCACAAGCAACATAAGTCCCATTGGCTTCAGTTTGAGTTGCACTTTCTTATGACAAGCTGAATTTGTTTTATTCCCTCTTCTCTTCCAGCACTTCCAGTCAAACAAATCTGGCACATTTCCTCTCTATCTAGCATACAGAATTTGACAAATGGGGAGAAATGAGAAAACACCAACCAGTGTTTCACAGATGAAAAGCGAGAAGTCCTCTTTTGCATTGGGGATGAATTGATAATAATTTTTGTTATTCTTGTAAGTTTCATACTGAGATGTAAGAAAGGAAGTTATTGGACTCAGTGAGATTATTCTATCCATCTTTCTTAAACACTACCCTGAACTAAATTGCAACCTAACATCACATAATCATCTATGAAATAAATGTACAGCTCCATGGAGATGTCTGAGCATGGGAAATTCATTAAGAAAAAACAACCAAACAATATGATGACTAGTTAGAACTGAAGGATTATACCATGACACTTTATGGCTCTCCACATATTCCAGCAGTGACAGGAAAAAATGTGTTTGAATACTCCTGGCTAGTGCTGTGCAAAACTGTCCAGTTTCATTTTGTATGTTTTCAGTTCTAGGCCCTTCTCAGATGAAAGGAGCCTTGTCAAGAAATTTTGACTCAGGGAGGAGAAAGAGAGAGAGATGCCACCTGTGAAGTTTGGATCCTTATTTGGATTCCAGACCCCTCCTTCAAAGGTTGTGGTTTTTTCAGATCCAGGATATCATCAGTGCAGGGCCATCTCTTCCTCTAAGTAAACTTCCACTTTCATCAAAAAGAAATGATGCGAGCCAAAACTAACTCAAGTGTGGGGAGGAGGTTTCTTCAGAGCTCTCCACTGCTGCAGGATGATGTGTTTGAGTGGAAATAGCATGCCAGACTTCTTTGAAAGAAAAATTTTAAGGGTGAGAAGAGACATTGTTAGCTAGAAGAAATTAAATTAAAAGCACATGTCATGACCTCTTCTGATAATCTGTCCCTGCCTCAAGTGTGAAACTTGTGTGCACAAGAGGTGTAGGAACCTGGGCCATGAATTTAGAGTTTGTTTACAGAAGAGACCAGGATGACCATAAACTTTAGTGACTGTGGAGCAAAATGCAAATTCCACTTTTCCCATGTGGGATTTTTCATTATCATTAAAATCAAGTTTATGATTTGGAGTTTCTTGGGTTATTTTTAGTGTTCTTTTTTAACATAGCTCTCATTAGCTCTGTCATGCACCAAAAATCATTATTACTCTTGGTTGTTTTCATTTGACTTTTGTTTTTTTATTACCTTTTTAGGGTTTGTGTTTTCAAACTTTTCTCTGCAACTGTGGACGCTAACTGCTTAATTTTTAAATGAAAGTTGAAATTCTCATGTACTCACATGATTCCAGTTCTTGGAGATTTAAGAGAAACATCAAATATTGTGAAATTTGCAATCAAATTGCAATATTTAGCAACACTACACCATTGGTACTTACCCCTTTGCCAAAGATTCTGGTACAGCATCACTTTTGCCATTTTAAAGGAATTTTAGTATAAATCCTATTTTGTCCTAAAACTTTCTGAAGTTCTTCTTACTGTAGTTCTTTCTGAATTCCTGACTCACTTTAAACCTTAATGCCACAATCTAATTCATGAGAGTAGATTCCTATGCCTGCATGGAGTTTCACCGATGTCTATGGGGTCTCTTTGGCCATAGGAGCCCAGTTCCATCAATCAGACTGCAGGATGGTATATTGTATAATGGTGTTCTATTCCAGGTTCAATTATAAATAATAATAAGTACATTACATTGTTAGACCTTGCCATAATAATTCTTCAGCTAATAAATCACTCTTCCTTTCCTCTAAGAAGTCCTGTCAATTGCTTTGCTGGCCTCTTGTTGTTTATGTACAGCACCTGAAAATTCTGTTATAATTTCATTTTATCCTCTTCTAAATGTTTCCTTTCATTCTGTGTTTTTTCTTTTCTTATCACTTTTTATGCTCTCTTAACTTCATTATGCATCATTCCTATCCTGCTCTGTATTTGATGTTTTATAACCCATGTCTGCATCTTTCTCACCCTTTATTACTTTTACATTTCTCTGTTCCTTCACACTTTAAAAAATTCCCTTGCAATTGTTACTAGATGGCGTGCATAACCCTTCAGCATACATTAAATTATCTTTGAACACTTTCTATTTCCCCTTTGTGTCCTTTTCCTCTACTGCTGTATCCTGTTCAATTTCACCCTGCACTTCCTGCGCTCTTCCAAATTTTGCTCTGCTGAAATCCAATCTTCCTGTTTTCTCAGTTTCCTAGTTGAACATTAATCCCAAAGAAATCCTTAACTAGATTTCAGGCCTAGTTGTTTAGATGGTTCTCTACCACTTCTGAATCACTAGTTATAGCACAATTATTCCATAAATCTAAATCTAGAATTATACCCTATTTAAGTCATATGCAAAAGCCACAAATTTGTTGCTCTTTTTTCTTTTTCAGTTTTAGTATCTCATTATGACCCTGGGCCTGTCCCAGAAAAGCACTTAAGCATGTGCTTAACATCAAACACATGAATAGTCCATGAATCATTTTATTAAAAACTTTTCTGGGATGGGGCCTAAGTTCAGGAAGTTAAGGTCTTTTACCAGTAGTGGCATGTGGATTTGTTTTCCTCCAGCCCTTTTGATTTCTTTTCTAGCTCTTCAATGTGATATTTTCCTTCTTTATGAACTGTTATAGCCTTGATTGTCTAAAGAAAAGGCAAAGCTATCTGTGAATCTATAGTGTGGGGAATAGGTTTCTTCAGTGCAGACACACTTTGGTCCCCCCTTCCATGTTGTATAGATTGCAGGAAATAATAGTTTGGAAGAGGCACCAGGAAGATAGTCTGTGTGTACAAGGCAGGAATGCTAGCTGCAGTTGTGGCATCTCTGAGAACACACCTTTTAATACAGAACAATTGTAGTTTTAGAATCATGGAGTCCTCACTTGTTCATTACCCAGCATGCAGCTCGTGAAACATATAATTAGTGATCTGCAGGCTTTCCTTTACATGTATATGATGATTTTTTATGTCTGATTCCTTTAAAAATTCTTAAATCATCTATCACCATCTGCATTGTGCAGACCCAAGTCAAAGTAACCATATCCTAGAGTCCCTAGCGCACCCACCACCCCAAATAATATGGCAGTCCCAACTACTGGAGTCAGCAACATGGAGGAGTCAGCTATGGAAGGATTTCTCTGGCTTGTGCTTTCACTCTTGTGGCAGGAAGCTGGCAGAGCATCTGTGCGGTGCTGGTGGACATTCTGGCAGCATTTACTGTTCCACCACAGGTTCCTGATGGATTTCCTGATGGAGCTGCAGGAGGAGGAAGCATCATAGACTACACTGGCAGATGCTGTTAGGTATGGCTGATGCCCCCTACACAGACTGCTGCTTTTGGTGCAGGGCCACATGCACAGAGTGGAGCAACCACTTCATCATGCAGAACTGCGATTGTGAGCAATGGATCCTGAACTTTCACATGAAGAAGGCTACATTTCTGGAAATTTTTGAGATACTTGCTCCACTAGCCAGCCTAAGAGATGCTGCAGAGGTCACCCTTATCACCCTTATAATGTCTGCAAGCTGGTTGCCCCTGACTGCGACAGTGCTGTTACCAACCAGTTTGGGGGTTGGAAAGTCGACTTTGGGTGATGTGCTGGTGGAGGTTTTTGAGGCAATCAGATGTGTGGTTTACCCCAACATGGCAGGCATTAAAGATATTCCTGAAGTAATTGCCGGCTTTGTGAGAATGGGTGTTTGTCACTGTGGCAAGGGCATTGATGCGACACATGTGCCCATAATTTGCCCTCCTCAAGGAGCACCTGAGCACATAAACTCCATTGTGATGCAGGCAGTAGTGAAGCACAGAGGCAGATTTATGAATGGCAATGTGGGCTGTCTAGGAAAAGTTCACCATGCCAGAGTTTTTGTCATATGGGAGTCTACATTCATAGACAGTCTGAGACACTATTGTCCCCACAATGATTTTGACATAGTGTCATAGTCCTCCCCCCCCCCATCATTCTGGGGGATCTTGTGTACCTCCTGTTGACTTAGCTTATGAAACCGTACCCTGATTTCAGAGGTCCTGGCAAAAAAGGCTTAATTTTACACTCTCAGCAGGTGTACCATGTTTGTTGAATCTCCTTTTGGCAGATTAAAATCATGTTGGATGTGTCTACAATCTCATCTAGTGTCATCAATGATGTCCACATAGTTGTGGCTTGCTGTGCTCTTCACAAACTTTGTGAAGCCAGGCATGAACCCTTGCCCCCTGAAAGAACCTGTGACAGTGAGGGGGGTTGCTGGATTCATACCCTCATCCACAAAGCGCAGTTACCACTGCAGGAGCCGACTGCACCAAGCAGCAGAAATCAGAGATACTTTATGTTTTCACATTGTGGACTCACAGGGCATGCCTATACTGCACACTCATTTTGGAATAAGCTATTTTGGAGGAAATACTCCAAAATAGTGTGTCTACACAGCTCAGAGCTATTTTGATGGGCATTTGCTATTTCAAAATAGAGTGTGCACACTCACTGGACACTGAATCGCACTTAAGGCCACCCGGAAGCTCTTCAGGTAGGGCATCAGGACAGCAGTCACTTCTTGGAGCTGCTGCCTGAGGCTGTCTGAGGCTTGAGCTTAAAGGGACCACCTGTACAGTCATGTCTCAGGCTCTTCTCCTTTGCCTACCTCCTTGAGGGACAGCAAAGCCTTTTCTTTGCCTGCTGTGGTTGCCCTTGTGGACACCTCAGCACTCCTGCCTCTGAGCAGTTGACAGCTCTTATATGTCTTCTTGCACCTCTTGCTGCAGTTTCTGTGGGCTGCTCTCATGTCCCTGCAGGAATAGGACCCCCCAGCTCCCTGTGGGACAATTCCTCACCTCTCTCTGAGCGTTGCTCATGTAGCTCTCCCCCAGCCATCCTCCCCTGCACACCATGCACCGCCGCTTCTGGTGACTGGACACCAGCTCCAACTGGTGGGACTGGATCATCCTTGAGTGGTGGGACAGCCAGAAGTTACTCCAGAATTTCCGTATGTGGAAGGACACCTTTCTGGAGCGATGTGAATGGCTCGCCTCTGCCCTCCAGTGATTGGACACCCATATGAGACCTGCTGTCTCCCTCCAGAAGGGGATAGCCATTGTCCTCTGGAAGCTCACCATGCTGGACAGCTACCGATGCATTGGAAATCAGTTTGGCATGGGGAGATCAACTACTTGGGCCGTGCTCTTGCAGGTATGGTGCTCTTGTGCTATTGTCCCAGGAGTGTGGTGAACTGCTGGAATGGGGTTCCCTAGGGATGGGAGGAGAGGGTGTGAAAGCCCCCTCCCTGGGAGGTTTTTCAGTCCCGCCTTCACAAAGCCCTTGGGGGGGGCGGATGAGGCAAGTTGGTGTTCCTCCTGGTGTGTGTGTGGGAAAGGCGAGGGGTTGGGCTCAGAGGCCTCCTGAGGTTCCTGGCAACCCTGTGATTCTCTGCTTGTTTGTCTCCTTCTACAGGTGGTGAGGGCCATTAACACTGTCCTGCAGTGCAGAGTCATCAGCCTGGGCGATGTGGACCCCATCGTCACTGGCTTTGCCACCATGGACTTCCCCAACTGCCGTGGGAGGTGGGACTACTGATGGCACCCACATCCCCATCTGGGCTCCTGATCACTGGGCATCTGAATATATTAACCAGAAGGGGTACTTTTCCTGCAGGCCCTCGTTGACCACCGCAGCCAGTTCACAGACCTCTACATCGTGTGGTCGGGGAAGGTGCAAGATACAAGTGTCTTTTGAAATTCCAGCCTCTTTCAGAAGCTGCACACCGGCATCTTTTTCCCCGACCGCACCATCAGGGTTGGGGACATGGATATGCCGATCTATATTGTAGGGGATGCAGCCTACCCTCTGCTCCCTGGCTAATGAATCCCTACACTGGACACGTGGACCAAAGCAAGGGATGCTTCAATGCCAGGCACAGCAGGGCCCGTATTGTTGAGGGTGTGTGCCTTTGGGAGTGTCAAGGGGAGGTTCCATTGCCTCCTCACCCTGTTGGATCTTGGTGAGCAGAACATCCCCCAGGTGGTGGCGGTGTGTTGTGTCCTTCACAATATTTGTGAAAGCAAGTGGGGGGGGGGGAGACATTCCTGGCAGGGTAGGCAGCAGAGGTCGAATGGATTGGCAGGGCCTTTGAGCAGCCATGCATGGCTGGTATCTAGCAAGGCTATCAGGGGGCTGGTGTATCTGTGAGGCCCTGAGGGAGAGTTTTGCACAAGGACCCCAGTGACACTCCTCACTGGGCCTCCCCACAAGAGGCCCACGTGTTGCCCTGTTTGCCTTTCCTCCCACACCCCTGCCTTCCCCTGCCCTCCCTTCCGCCTTCCCTCTCCCCCTCACCTCCCCTGCAGAGACAATAGACTACACTTTTTGTTTTGGAACAAGGAACAAGAAGAGATCTTCCAGAAAAACTTCTGGAAGAGAGCGTCCACACTGCAAAAGCGCATGGAAAAAGCAATCTGCTTTTTTGAAAGATAGTGTCCACACTGAATGGACGCTATCTCACATTTAAGCTGTGATTAGTATGGACGGAGCAGCCACCAGGGCACCTGTGCTTTTTCCTCTTTCCTCGTCTTTCAAAAGAACTCCCTCCTCCCTGTCCACACACGCCTTTTTCCAAAAGAGAGCTTTCGGAAAAAGGCTTCTTCCTCGTAGAATGAGGATCATCAGTGTCAGAACCCCTCCCCCCCGTTCTTTCGATTTTCTTTCAGAAGAACACGATTGCAGTGTGGACGTAATTGAAGTTTTTTTTTGAAAAACGGCCATTTTTTCCAAAAAAACTCTGTAGTGTAGACATACCCCAAGATCCTGAAGGGAAACCTACACTGTATGCAGCTGAAGTATTCAAATACATATAAATGTCTATATTCTGTGTGTCCCTAATCCAGGAATACCCGTGGTATGGAGGAGTAAGTGAATCTGTGTGTTTCCACTCCACCTCCCCTCCAGCTGGAAGAACGGCAACATGAAGAGCTGCTTCCCTTGAGGCTTTTCTCTATCACTCCCATAACAGCAGGAGGCAGTGCCTGGGAGAAGCAGGGAGCCACGTATGCCCCTGGGAGCGGGGCAGCAGATAAGCACCCCAAGCCCACCCCCTCGTTCCCAGACCTCACAACGTCTTTCCTGGCCCAGGAAAATCTTTAATTCAGCATACCCTATTTCCAAGGATTGCCATATTAAAGAGATTCAAGTGTAGTGAGCACATTTCTGAGTGGAGTGGACTAATCTATGGGGGCCTAGAAAATACAACCTCCTCTGCAATGTGACTGACTATCTAGAGTTCCTGCTTCAGGAAAAGTTTGCACCAATCAGCATTCAGGACTAGGTCAGAATCCAGGAGGGAATTAACATGATACTGGCTTAGCTCAGACGTGACTTTCCGACATTGCTGAATGCAAACACGCAGAAAACTGCAGCTGTACTCCACCTCAGCATGGATTGCCTCTAACTGACATAGACTGGATTTAGAAAAAGAAGACAGTTTCCCAAACACACACACTCAGGAAGTGACTATTAACTATGTACAGGTAGTGACATAGATCCAGCGGGTGTGATTACAGAGTGGCAAATTTCCAAACAATGAAAATAACCTGTTACAACTGTTTATGAACATTTGAAGTTCCAAGTTGCCATTTTGAACTCCACTTCATCAGGTGGGGGGGACACCCAGCTCTTGTGATACAAGCCATCATTACTGGCCAGACACCAGTAGCTGGGGCTTACAATTTTTGCATGGTTTCTTACAGCGGAAATCCTTCCTATTACTGTAATAATATACTTACTGGGTTCCAGAGCAGCTTCTGTTCCCACCAGGTTCTCTGTAGGCAGTGAGTTGTTTTTCAGATGGGGCTGAAATCAGACACGTCTTCTGAGCAGACACCAAGAATTTGCTGTTGATCCTGATCAGCAACTTCCTCTGGGACTAGTTTCATTAAAAGACTTGCTCCATGCTCCTGACTGAGGGCCTGCTACTGGCTCCCATCAGTCCCCATGCTGGGTTCAGGGCTCGTAGGGCACCATCCTAGCTCATGGGTCATCATGAAGTTCAACTGACTCTGCACTGGTCACCAAGCCCAGGACCCAGTCAAAGTCATCATAAAATGGGTGTGTCATTGGCAAGTTGCCAAGGCACAGTATAGTCCCTGGTTTTCTGGTATTGCCTCTTCAGCCTCTTAATACTCTCCCTGCATTTTGATCACTTGCCAAGAAATCTGCAGAGCTGTCAGCTTTTTAGCTGTCTGCTGGTATGCGAGGTCGTTCCTGGTGTGCTTTTGCTTGTAGCAGAGACTCACTGAAAACTGGCTGAGCTCCTCTGATTAGCAAGCATCTCTCTTGCAAAAAGCTTGATCAGTTCACTCCTTGATAGTGTGCACCCAGATAAGTCATCAAAAGTTAATGGGTTAACACTGACCTGCTGCTATTTGCAGAGGTGGGATGACTTCCCTTTTCAATAGAGTGGTTTGCAGATTGTTGAGATACAGAACTCTAAGAAAGCTGTCCTGTGGAATTGTGGGATACATCTGACTGACTCCCAGAACCAAAGTCAAATGAGGTTGCATCTACACTGCAAAGCAATAGGGCTCACATCCTGTGTCACAGCCTAACTTGCGCTTGGACCCTCCAACCGTGTACAATCCTGGAACCCTGGATCTGAGCTCTGGGTTAGCACAATTGCAGTATAGATGCAAAGGGGGTTAGGTTGGAGACCTGGCTCCAGTATGGGCTTTAGCTGCAGTGCAGGCATACCCTGAGGCTAGACTACACAGCAGTGTTATTTTGGAATAACGTCGGTTATTCTGAAATAACGTAGTGTGCATCTACACAGCAAGCCCATTTTTTCAAAATAAATTCGAAATAACAGGCTTCTTGCTCTAACTTCTGTAAACCTCATTTCATGAAGAGTAAGGGAAGTCACGGGAAAAGTGCTCTATTTCAAAATAACTGTTGTGTAGACAGTGCCAAAAGTTGAAATAAGCTATTTCAACTTAAACTACACAATTAGCATAGCTCAATTTGCATAGCTTATTTCTAATTTAGCCTTGCTGTGTAGATGTGCCCTGAAAGACAAAAGTCAAAACCAGTGACCCAAAAGCCGGAACAACTTTTGTTTTTTGTTTAATAAACGTTTTGGGGAAAAATCAACCCAGATGAACATTGTTCCGTTTTTGCTTCATTTGAAAACAGTTTTCACTTTTAAAATACTATCTAATTGCCAATGTTCATTCCAGCTCCAGTCACAGTCAATGTTCATGTTGTAGTTGGGACTGAATAACTTGTTTCCTCCAGTGTCCTACAAGAAGTACAGAAACAGAACTGTGTGTCTTTTCTTTATTTGATAAGATCTTAGGGTATGTCTACACTAGCCCCCTAGTTCGAACTAGGGAGGCTAATGTAGGCATTTGAAGTTACAAATCAAGCCCAGGATTTAAATATCCTGCTTGATTTGCATCTTGCGCTTGCATCTTCCTGGCCGGTCGCCTTTTTGAAATTTACAAGTCCGGATTAACTGCCCGCGTCTACACGCGGCAGGGACCCAGTATTTCGAATTAAAGCCCTAAATAGAACTACCTGTTAAACCTCCTGTTAAACCTCGATTTAGGGCTTTAATTCGAAATACCGGGTCCCTGCCGCGTGTAGATGTGGGCAGTTAGTCCGGACTTGTAAATTTAAAAAAAAAAAAAAAAAAATGGCAACCGGCCGGGAAGATGCAAATCAAGCGCGGGATATTTAAATCCCGGGCTTGATTTGTAATTTCGAATGCCTACATTAGCTTCCCTAGTTCGAACTAGGGGGCTAGTGTAGACATACCCTTACTTACAATCAATAATATTGTGCAGTAAAGCTTTTTAGCACAAAACATCCTTTCCCTTTCAGTGCTTTGATGATGACTCAGTTGAATGGGTTTATATTTTTAAAAATCATATGAGAACTTTGCCAAACTGCTGGCTAAAAGTGTGACATGACATATTAGTATTTTCTTCACTGGAGGAATTAGCACTCTCACTGATGGCTATAGGCTGTATATCTTCTGGTCATTAGCCAGCTCAGCCAGAGTATGCTGAGATTGAAATCTGTAACTTGACACTGTTAAAATATTCCCAGTTTTGGCTGCACTCTTGTGCTATTTCAATCCAGACCACCTTGTGTCATTTAATTCAGTAGGATTTCCAATTCCGACCACCATGTGTCATTTTAATTAGAAGATAAGAACAGGCAATTCAAAGCAGAGTCTGAGAGAAGATTGGAGAGGTACTCTATATATCTCTATGTATAAGGTCCTCTAAACAATAGCACAAAAGCTATAATTGGAAAAAAAGATTAAATAGTAAATGAAAACAAGCTTTGAGGGCAAGTTTTATGAAAAGACTGAGCAGATTATAGAAAGTAAAGTTATTTTCATTCCCAGTAAATCATAATTAGTCATTATAAATTTAAGGAAATAAATATGATTGTATCTGCAATATTAATTTGACTAGTATTAAAAATTTCCCAATTTAAGTATGTATATTTCCTAAAGGTCCTAATTGCCTCAAAGGGATGGCAAGCTTCTTCATAAGGTTTTGGAGTGTAGAAGGAAACCTCTATTATTATAATTAGTTTGTTCATTATTTTACTGATGCAAACACTGAGCCCCAGGCCTGGACCATGCACCTGTTGTGCTAGGTGCTGTACAAATGCAGACAAAAAGATGGTCCCTCTGCCCAATGATCTTACAGTCAAATGGACCCTGAGGGGTATTTGTGTTGGAACCTGTTCCAGCGCCACCATGTACATTATATTATGAAATAAACTTCATGACCAAGATTTTCAAAGATATCCAGTGATTTTAGGGGCCTCAGTGTTTGTGTGTCAGCATGAGATTCATTAAATGGGGCTGATTTTCAAAAGGTACATGCTCCAAAGTTTTGGAATATGAGTTCCCACTGAAAATCTTGGGACACAGCACTTTGTAAAATATTAGGGCCAGTAGGAATGGGGCACCCCCCTGAATTTACCCATCTGTATCTTTACACATGCAACTAACCCAAAGTAAGATGAGAAGTCAATGCAATTAAGATACTAAGTAGAATTTTAGATATCCCAGTGATTATCAGTTAAAGAAGAAAGGGGATGCTGACAGTGAAGTGAGAAAAAGCAGTGCTAATCATTTTGAATACACTTTTCTTTACAGACTTAGTTCTGCACTCCTGACTCAGGCAAAATCCCATTGGGTTAATGAGGAGCATTTAATATCAACCGGAAAAGGATCAATGGGAACATAAGTGGAGTCAGGTGTGCAGTACAAGGACCACCAGTATGGGAATATCACAACCCTCTAGAGATAGAGCAGCTTTCCAAATGCCAATAGAGAGATTTGGCTTCTGCAGTTTGGCTTTTATTCTGAGCACAATATTATTTAACAGACAGACTTTTAAAAAAAAGCCACAAAAATAGGGGAAGAAAGAGATAAAGGAACTGCAGCTTAAAACGTTGCAAGCTGCCCATGTAGGCGTCAAGTGCAGTAGCAACAAATAGGAGATATGCATAGATAATTGTTTTTATCAGACTATCTGGAAGAAATGCAAGAGAATTTTGAAGGAATAACAGCCTGACAGTCTGATTCTGCAGAGTCAAAGCTTGACTTACCACAACTGTATCATGAAATTCTGGAGCTCCTTTATAAATGGCTGATGATATACCCAGTTTATTGGCTTTCAATAAGTAGTATTATAATGACATCCTTTTTGCTATTTTGTTGCCATGTGACAATTATGGACAACCTTCATGCTGCACACATGCAATTTGGTCATCACTGAATTATCAAAGACACAAGTGGGGGTTTTTTTCTTATCGACAACAGTTGGCTTGAGTAATCGGTACACTTGCTGGCATTCCAGCAGTGAGAACTGGAGGAATGGACTGGTGAATCAGGCTCTGTTTGGACTGCTAGGAGCAGCAGAGCAGTGAAGACTTCATGTTAATGCCTTGGAGTGCCAACCTGCTCCCCTATCTATAAGAGGCAGTTTATGAAGAGAGGATCAGGGAGCAGCCAGCAGAACATTGAGGAGGGGACATTGCACTACCTGAGACAGATGCATTGAGAGAATGGGGAGGTAGCTAAGTGGATGGAGTGGGATGGAGATAGAAGGAGCACTGGGTTTCCACAGCTGCATGTTGACCTTTTTAAGCTCTTGTTGAACATGCAGATCAAGTAGCCAGCCCAGCAAGTTGTGAGGTGTCTGATGACTAATTGTTTATCCCCATCCTGTTGCAGTCCTCCTTAATGGGGTGCAATTTTGAGTTTTTTTTCTTTACTTAAAATTTTACAAGCAGAATTTCTTAGGGCTCAGAAAGAGTCTTGATGCAAAGGCCCCTCTGCATATTCCAGGACCCACGATCAGCATGAAAAAGGGTTTCATGAAGCCAATTTCCTGATGCCTAGGCTAGTTAAGTGTGAAGTCAAGAGCTATGCATTTCCACTGTATGTGAAGCACTGATGTCTGTGACTGTGAGCCATTTTGCAAAGAAACCACTCTTAATTAGGTTGTACATTTGAATATAACTTTTATTTTACATTCAAATCATCTCAGACGATAAGAAAGGAATGTGACTTCAACCTTTTTCTCCAATAATATGTGACAGTTACCAAGATGCAGCAGCCCCTGTTACGAGGCATACAGTGGAACTGCAACGTTATACATGAGGGAAATAGTGCAATTAATCTGAAAGTCATTCCAGCACTGCATTGTGTAGGTGGTATGACAGGCTAGAGTCTGCATAAAGAAGCAGTAATTTCTTCAGCGGAAACTCCCATAAGAAAGAAGTGAAAGTAGTTCTGGTTTTGTTCAGCCTTAAAGTTTTTTATGTCAGAGAATGTCTGAAAAGATCTCAGGTGTCATAGAAAGGTATTTTCTCTCAGGTTGGGTGCTTAATGTTGTAACATTCCTCTCCTCAGGAAATTAATAGCTAGATAGTGTGAAAAATATGTAGTGAACTAGACAGGGATCAGGAGCCAGGAGTAAAAGTCTGAAACTGTGGCCTAATCTAGTATTTTAAATTGAGCCAGTGAGTTGCTGCATCAGTCAATTCACAGCCTTCCCAAAACTGTCACTTTGTTTTGCATTTCTTAGCCTCTGTATTCTGCCAAGTTCCAAGTCAAACTTAGACTTGGAATAGATTCTGTTCTCTAGCCCTGCTTGTGTTAAACCTCTATGCTAACTATTGGAGCACTGCCAAGATTGACCATTGAGGTTATGAGATGTTTTTAAATTGTAACCTGCTGCTTTCTTTCTTCCACTAGCTCCTCTTCCCAGCCCAGGAAAGGATTGGCTACTTGGGAAACAGAAATTCAAATGTTCTTTGACATTTCTGTGGACTTGTTTCTTGATGTGATGAGCCATATTGCATTGTGCTGACTAGTCTTTCTCTCCCTGTCTCTCTCTCAACAACACAAACATTAAGATGTTTTATTTGCTTTTCACCTACAAAATCTAAGCTGGTCTTTTCGCTATGATAACCTAAAAACTCAATATCTGAAAGTCTTATTTTGAGCAGAAGCAATTGCAAAGATTTGCATTTTCCATTAAAAGATGGGTGACTTGTAGGAAAGAAATTCAGGGGGGGGAGGAGGGCAGGGTGTATGTGATAGTAATACCAGCCATCAGAATATTGACTGAGACCAGAGCAAGTTTTCTTCTTGAGAGAGACTTATGAATATAATCAATTAAAGAAGGAATCTGATTTGCTTGCAATTGTTTTTCTGTCTATATGAATGATGTACGGGTATATTGGAAGAATTTACTCTTTTCCAAAATAACAGGTTTACCAGTTGATTTATGGGTTTTTTTGTTTTGTTTTTGTTGTTCTGTCTGTAGGTGAGAAAAAGGTTAATTTGCTTGAGGAAATCATGTCTGTGCCAGAGAAGGTCAACTTGCTCCATCATCATGTACTGCCGACTGACGCTGGCCTGAACCCTCACAACTTGGTTGAATGGAATAATTAGACATTTTGATTTTTTCAGCATACTGCCTGCAAATTTCTGTTTTCTCCAAGGGCATTTACACCATTGCCGGAAAGGAAGGACTGTGTGACGCATTTCAGTTACTTGAATACTGTCTCACCTAGCTCAACATCAATAGCCTCGTCTTGTTCTGAACTACATTACATTTCTGATTGTTGATTGTTGCATTCTAAAACTAGGAATTGAATCCTAAATTGTGCCTTCTCCAATCCTGAGCTTGGGCCAAAACAACCCCTGGTGCAGCACAGAATAGCTGCTCTTAGTTGCTGTGGCTAGCACAGTCCCTAGGAACTATTCTGCTGGCCAATGATGCTCCAAGCTCACCACTCCTGCTCTTGCCATGCATGACACACCCCCCAAAAAGACTAAATACATGAAACTCAGAGTGTATAAATTCTGAAGTGCACCTCTCAGGATCTGCCCCCTTGTGATTTGATGGTATTAGAAATAGTAAATGATCAAGTGAAGAAGTACGATGGTCAGAGAAGAACGGAGACATTCCAAATGACACACTAACAGCAAATGCTCTAGACGTCTGTGGTCTAGATTTTGAAATAAGAACATGGCATCAAATGCAAATCTGAGTAACATAAAGAGCCAGATCCCATTAGCCTTACTCATAACTTCAATGGGATTATCCGTACAGAATAAGACCAGGAAGATTTGATCCAAAAATGATTTTGTGACACACTGGTGGAATCAATTACATGATAATAGCACTTTATAAAGAATTGCTTTTCCAACAGAACATGTTTATGTTAAATGTCACAGAAGCGGTAGGAATATTGAATGTATCTGTCTAGCTACATCTCTGTTATGCACCCAGCACCCATGATATCTGAACACAGCAACATGATTTAGCATACCGGCAAATTGAAAGACTGTATTCTCCATCTTTTACTTGTATGCTCTTTGGAGGTGTTCTTCACTTTTCCATCCTATATTTATGTATTTGTCTTTCCCCATGTCTATCTGTGTTCATGTACCATGACCATCCTATGACTTCTGAGCATCAATTTTGTATTTTATTCTATCTTCAGGAATGAGAGAGAATATAGGCTGCCCTTGGAATGTTACAGAGGAAAAGCTACTGGAAAGTGAGGTGATCAAATAGTGTAACAACATTTTTTTTTAGTTAATTACATTTTTCAGTTTTGTGTTGAGGTTAAAAGCTGGTGTTACCTAGGCATATTATGTATATCCTGCCCATATTCATTGTATTGACTATTTTAGTCATTTTATTATTGCTATGCAGCATTAAATTATGGCATTAGTGATATCACTATTATGTTCTGTTCCTCTTCTCAGGTGAGCAGTTGGGGGATAAATTATTTGATAATAATATTTTGCTTGGAGATAAAGCTCCACTCCTGCAAACCCTTATTTGTATGCTTAGCCATAAACTTGAACAGGGTGGGCAAATTTTCATGATAAACTTGCATGAATAAATTACTCGCATGAATATGCAGGATTGGTACCAAAGAATCTGTCTTATGAACCACATTTCTAAGACTTTTCTGGTAAAATGTGAGATATGATACAACATCCATAAACAACAATGTCCAGTCCAGTTATGTAAATTCATGCCTTAAGTGCAACTCATTCAAATAAGATGTTCAAGAGTATATTAGAACAGTTAAAATGTAAGGGAGATTCTAATATTCATATTACAATCCAATAACATTTTGGGTGCAGTTCATGCAAGTAAACTTACTGAGGGTAGAACTTAAGCACATTGTGGGATTTAAGTACATACTTAAGTGTTTTCCTGAATCAGGGCCTAGATGTTTTAATGAAGAGTGAACTTTTTCATCAGGGGGCACAAAGCATTGCATATTAAAAGGAAATTCATAAATATGGGGCTCATAAACTGTCAGGACTACTGTATTTTCTTATTGCCCTGAGTGATTAATACACACAATCCCATTAAGATCAATGGGATAACTGTATATTGATATATCTGTATATAAGCTAGAAGGGATACTTGCCAATACTCAGAAAGGTGGCTGCAGCTCCATTGTATTTCAGCATTATCTTAATTTTTGGAGGTGGTGATTGATTTCTGCTGCATTGTAGCTTGAGGACTAGAAATGCTGCTCATTGACCTCAGGCGTGGAAAGGCCCTCCTATGGTATGCGTACTTTTAACCATGAGTAGGGAGCAGGTCTAAAGGACTAGCTCCAACCTTGGCCTACCCATAAGCCTGAGACCCCAGTCTATGCAGTAACTTCGGATTTCCCTTGTCACACTGTGGCAATGCTTTCAAATACAAAGGGTTCATCAAAACCATAGTTTTTACAAGAATATTTTTGTTCTTTGACTTTTTTCTTATTCTAGGTCTAATTTACTGGTCTGGCTCTTTTATATGGTGTGCTGGTTGACACCAATAAAATACTTCACCAAACCTTTGCTTTGTTGCTGCCTTTTTATTGCCACTTACATATTTCAATAGAAGGTTTTGAAATAAAAGCTTTATTTATAAACAGGAGACTTCTAGAAAACCAGTGGCATTCTCTGGTGAGAGTTAAATGAGATTTTCTCAGGCATGCTGATGAGCATGACATAGTGACACCAATACCAATCCCACTTATACCAGTGCAAGTGTAAGGCTACATCTAGACTGCAGCTCTTTTCCGGGATCTCAGAGGTACCCCGGAAAAGCTATGCCGTATCCAAGGAATGCATCCGCTTTTCCGAAAAAAAAAAAAAAAATTGGAAAAGCGGACACGCTCTTTCACCATCTTTGTAAACCTAGTTTGACGAGGAAGAAGGGATGTGTTGAAAGAGGAGGTTGATCTGAAATTTGGTGCCATGTAGACACGCCAAATTTCAGAAAAGCCTCTTTTGAAAGAAAAGCGGAAAAAAATACGCAAATTGCAAACCGCAATTTGCGTATCTTTTTCCGACTTTTCTTTGTAGTGTAGACATAGCCTAACTCCATTAAATTCAGTGGAATTACACAATGCTCTACATTAGAGGGACACCCAGGTCCCTAAGTAGGTGTATAAGGCATCGTTCCTGCTCCCACCCAAGTCCTCCTACCATTTGCTTTTGGAGCTGGCTGAGGACACTGCCTCTGATGCTGCCTTATTTTACCCTCAGCTTGGGCAGGGAAGAAGAGGGCCTTAATTAGTCCTGCTTAATTAGTGCTCAGTCCAAGGAGATGGGATAAAGAGGTACACCTTCCTGCTGCCCCTCCCCTTTCCAGGTGGAAACGGGCCCCTTTTAATACGGCAGCTATTAGAGTTCCTTCCTTACCCCCTGCCCAGGAAGAGTTGGTGACAAGTCCTTGTTGCTGCTACCCCCTTCTCCAAGTCCTGATGGAGAAATGAAGCAGTCCAGGCTCTTGCTCATACTTTTGCCACAATGGGGCATGTCAGTAGCTGGGTGAAATAGATGGATGGTGAGCTCTAGATGGTGAACTCTGTAGAGTGGGCCAGAACTAACTGGGCAGTTCTGGGGAGGCAGGACTCGGTGTGGGTGGGGGGGAATTCTTTTATTAATGGGGAGGTCTGACTGTGCTTAACATCAGAATGGATAGTGAAGGCAGTTAGTTGAGGGGGCATTGATGGGTGCATGGGGGAGCAAAATTAATGGTGGACTGTATGTGTGGGGGCCACATGTGGAATTAGCCAAGAAATATGTGAGCTAAGGACTTAATTGAGTGGGCCTAAGTGTGTGTGGGGTGGGGGCACAAAAATTCAGCCCATTATGATTTATTCATATTTACAGAAGATAAATGTGCTCTTTTTTATGTTGGACTATATTGGCAAGTATGTCACTCAAAAGTACAAGGAAGCAAGTCTCCCAATTAATCTTTTTCAAATTTCTGGTTGGGAGATTTGACAAAATTGACTTTGTTTCAGATTGGGTTTAGACAAATTGGCATTTTTCTGCAAAAAATGACTTGCTGCAAAATTCCCTCACTGTTATACAGACTGTGCATTGTGTAGTATGAATAAGCAAGCAACAGTTACCAAGTCTATTTTCTTCTTTCTTCCTCAGTTTCATACTTTTTTTAACCAAATGCTCAGAATTTAAAAATTAAAGATCAGTTTGCATCAGTTATAATCAGCACTTCAGAGGCCAGAATAGGCCCAATTGTATTCTCTGGACTCGGATTTCACTGTGTTCTGAAAGCTGTAGTCAACTTTCTTTATAGATTAGTAAAACCACATTCAGGACATACCAGACCTGATAAGATATAAGTCCAGAGTAATTCCAATGAAATAAATAAAATAGCCAAAGCATAGAACTGGTGTAATGGATTGGCGCCATTGTTCCCTTGCAGCCAGTAGAAGTATATATATATTTTTAAAAACTGAGATAGCAACCATTTTTACAGAAATATTTGACAGAATTATTTTTAAAGCTTTGCTTTTTGAAATCCACACTAGTAAAGCACTTCTGGTAAATTGGCTTGAAAGTGTTTATTGTAGAAATTATTGCTTAAAGTTGAATTTATTGCTCCAGAAACGGACAGGACAGAAAACCATGGAAACTAAAGAGTGCTACTTATTCACAAAACAGGGATAGGCCATGCAGTTTCCTCCACTCTCTCCCAGTATGCCTCAGTCCTCACTTAGGCCTGGTCTGCACTACATGGGAAGGTCAAAGTAAGATACACAACTCCAGCTATGTAAATTACATAGCTGGAGTCAACATATCTGGCTTAATATGATTTACACTTGGATACAAGAATACTTACACACAAGAATGCTATTAAATATGCTTTTACTAACACTGTCATTAGTGAAACATATTTGATTAGTTTATGGTACTGATCTTGTGATGTTAGCTAAGATTCCCCAAGAAAATCAAGAGAGGTTTGAATTTTCCATTAAGTTGTCACTAAATAAATTTAAATCTAAGGGCTTTTATTTCTGTATGTCACAGTAGTGTCTTAGAATATCCTTCATAAAACCTGTAATAATAGCCAAGTTTATTGGACTTAGTGGAATCTCTGGTTCATATCTCTCTTTTCAAGGTAAAAACTGTGTGGCATGGGGATTTTTATTTTTGTGTGGCTAGATAGTGAGTCACAGGTTATTTTGGCTGGGGCGGTGGGGGGGAGGAAGGGGCGGGGAGCTGAGTTAGTGAAGGCAGAAGAGGTGTCAATGCTGCTAATGTTGTTCTTGTTTTGATAGAAAGGCTCTTTCCAAGTGCCAGTTATGTGCTAAAAGGAACACACATGGAAACAGCCTGCCAAGGAAATAAGAGTAGAGGCAATTCTAATTTTACCAGTGCTATGGTACGTTCTTCAAATCCCATACAAACATATACAACACTGACAATAAACGGGTGGAGGAGAATACTTGAGTAACAGCTTGAGTGAGGGGTTCACAATGTGGCTGAAGGTGATAGATCAGTTAGAATGATTCAACATACGCAGACAGATGAAAGATTTCAGGCCATTCTCCTTCTTTACTCAAGCAAAAGGCCCAATTCCCATTATTATTTGTCTTTTCAGGAAGACAGAAATAATTATTATGAGATGAAGATGGGAATTCCTCTTCAAAGATGTTTATTCATCAAGAGAACAATTAATGACAAGTCACTAATGGAGGCAACATTTTATTTTCTACTTTCAGTGGTATGTGTGGGCCCAGGCTTCTGAGTGCCTTGATGCTTCCTCCCAAGCCGCAATTACTTTGGCAAGGAATGACTGTGCTATAGGGACCATCCTTTCCTCAGGCAAGTGGATTCCCAGCCAAGAATGTGTTTTCAGGCTTTTGGCATTGAGGTAATGCATGAGTACCACTGGGTAGTAGAAACTACTGATTGTTTCCAGCAAAGGAATGGCTGTTGTCTAATTAATTACCACTGATGGAAAAAAGGAAACCAAGTATTTTGATTCCTGAGCACAGCAGATGTATTAGAGATGTTAATCATGCAAATATAGCTGAGCAAAGGGAAAAAATTAACAAGGAAATAAGATAATTTTTATTCTCCCTCACTCTAGTTTTCTAGTTATAGGGCTATATCCTCACTCTTTGTACTAAACTCCTGTTGCTACAAGGTGGATCAAGTTACTTTTCAAATAGATAAACATGATAGCTCTCATTCTCTTCTGCTCTGTGTTATTATTTACACCTGTCCAAAGTGAGTGTTGGATATGCATAAAATGCTACCAACATTAATTTGGCAGTGTTTTTCTACCTACTTTACATTTAGGCTGCGTCTAGATTGGCATGATTTTGCACAAAAGCAAGGCCGCTTTTGCGCAAAAACTTGCCAGCTGTCTACACTGGCCACTTGAATTTGCGCAAGAGCACTGACGTTCTTATGTAAGAAATCAGTGCTTCTTGCGCAAATACTTTGATGCTCCCGTTCCGGCAAAAGTCCTTTTGCGCAAAAGCTTTTGCGCAAAAGGGCCAGTGTAGACAGCTCAGATTTGTTTTGCGCAAAAAAGCCCCGATCGCGAAAATGGCGATTGGGGCTTTCTTGCGCAAAACCGCGTCTAGATTGGCACAGACACTTTTGCGCAAAAGCGTCCGTGCCAATCTAGACGCGCTTTTGCGTAAATGCTTTTAACGGAAAAACTTTTCCGTTAAAAGTATTTGCGCAAAATCATGCCAGTCTAGACGTAGCCTTACTGCGCACAGCTATAAATGACTTCCCAGAACATAAGATAATCAGGCCCATGGCTTTTAAAATGAAGCTAGTTTGTTTTTAAAATAGTTACAATCTAAGGCTAAAATTTTCAAAAGGACTAAGGTCAATAGGACATCAGTACTTAGATCTCTTGGACCCACTGAAAATCCCAGTCTGAATGTGTTGCATCTTATGACTCATAAAAGAATATGGCTAACGATGAAGTTAGTAACTGTAATAAGACGTAATATGTTTTGAAAGGGAGCAGAAGAGGTGCCGACAAATCAGTCATGAATATACATTTCTCTTGCTAATTTGTCATGTGTATTTTACTACAAATTTTATTACATTTTAAAAGGAGTAACACAGGCTATATCTACACTGCATGTTTATTTCAAAATAACTCATGTTATTTTGAAAAAATAGAGTGCACATCTACACAGCAAGCCCATTATTTTGAAATAATTTCAAAATAACAGGCTTCTTACTCCAACTTCTGTCACTCATGTTTCACAAGGAGTAAGGGAAGTCGAAGGAAGAGTGTTCTTCTTTCGACTTCCTGCTGTGTAGACAGCACCAGAAGTCAAATTAAGGTACTTCAACCTTAGCTACGCAATTGATATAGCTGAAGTTTTGAATCTTAACTCGACTTTAGCCCGCAGTGTAGATGTGCCCCCAAAGAGAGAACTTGAATCACTCAGACACTAGGAAACATCCCAAGTCAGCTTGTAACCTGAAAACCAATTGTGTTGTTCTAGCTTATTTATTTCTATGCCCTCTCTTTTTTGATGCTGCTATAATGTAACTGACATGAGAGGCTGAGGTGAGAGCCCGAGATCAGGAATGGACCTGGAACTCTTTTCCTTTATCACAACAAAGTGTTGCCGTATTATAAAGGAGACAATCTTTGGTGCCCACAAGATGGTTATTGGATTTAGCACTCACATGATTCCCCCTGCTGAGGAATTCTTTTAAACCACAGGAAAATGCCTTGATGGGTGATGGGTTTGCCGGGTATATTTCTAGCTGGAGTCAGACAACAGATGTCCAATGTTAGAATATGAATAACTGAGAAATATGAAAGAGAGGTAGAACTTAGAAAATGAAAGGAAAAACACAGCAATTAAATTCCTGCAACTCATAATGGAATTGGAATTTCATGGATGTGTTCACGTGAACTTCTCTGTAACTTTATTACAAATTCCCTTTCCCAGGCTTTCTTGCAGAATAAAAAATAGAATACTTTGGTTTAATCAGTTTTTCCATTATAAACTTATTTTTTTTACCGTATTTTGGAGCTATAGAAAAGCAGCAGCCAAAAAGTAACAATTTAAAAATAAAATAAAATGTGTAAGAAGTTAGTCCACCGTGTGAGTGGACTAGAGCGTTATAGAAACTATCAGAGAGAGCTCAGTGTTTTAACTATGAAAACTTGCTACTGAGCTTATTCAGTGGTTGACTTTTTTTAATATTTTAAGGCACACTTTGACATTGTCATAGCAAGGGATTCAGCTCATGAAATTACAATGTTAATTACACTATTAAGTGTCATTAGCAAAATATAGCTGAATTCTGATGGCAAAATATTAGTACAAATCTAGGAAGGTCAAAAATCAGAGTTAAATTTAAGCAGCATTAGTGCAAGTATGTGGAGACAATGTTGCACTCTCATAGGAAACACAGTTCAGGTAATTTATGTGCTAGGTAACCAATGAACCCTTTGTGACTAAGGGTAAGGATGTAGGGATTACAAGATGTATTTTAGAGCCAGGAACAGCAGATGTTCTGACAGTGCCACTGGGAGGTCATGCAGAGCCACAGCTGGGGAGCAATGTGGAGAATAGACGCCACAAGAAGTACCGTCCAAGAGAGTCAGAGTGACTGTACCCTGCAGCACTCTGACTGGCCCACCACTCAATTTAACCTTGATGTGTGTCCCAGGACATTGTCAGGGCAATAATACAGACTTGGGGCTTGCTGTGACTCTAGGCATCACCTTGCCTTCAATCCTAGTCTGAGTCTTGCCTGGTACTTCCTTTGATTTTTGGCTTGACTCTGACCTTGATTCCAGCCAGGCCTGACTTTGACACTAACTTTTACTAACTAAACCAGGTGCTAATGATTCCTCTTATCCCTGTATATTAACTGCCATCTCTAACAAATGGGCTCCAGCTTAGCCTGACTGACTGCTAGACCAGGCAACCTACATCCTGGGCCCTTACAATAAGTCCTCTATGGTAGGGCTTTTCCTCAATATCCAGTGATCACAGTGATCCAGTGATATTGATCACTGGAAAATATGTATGTTACCAAGGTGATCAAAATATTGCTACACCATTTTGTGCATCACCCATGCTATCGTTCTGAAGTGCTATGCAAGATATGCAGGGTTTCCAGAGTAGTTTATGAATATGGGATGTGATTTTTTTTTAAAGCACCTATGTGACAGGGATGCACAAGTCCCACTGATTTTTTAAAATCTGCCCCATTCTCCTTGGACATCCTCCACATCATTCTCTTCTTTGCCACCCAGAAATGGCAGATTACTACAGTGTCTAGAGGTACAGTACCCAGGAGATTGCACAGCTAGCAACTGAGGAGGATATTTTCAAAGAAATTAAGGAGAATTAGGCAGCCAGCTCCCATTGACTCCCCTTTTGAAAATCTCCCTTTTGTAAATAAAGAGGGAATAAATTCATATTCTGCTATGTACATGCTGTATGAAATACACTGCATTCTCACCCAAACAATGTACGTGCTGTGCCTATTCTGTGTCTAGTCTCCAGGGCTGTTGGTTTAGAAGTATTGTTTTAGAAGCATGGAGCACGCTGGACCAGAGGCTTGGCTGGTGTAAATTGGTGCAGGTCCTTTGAAATCAATGGAGCTATGCCAATGTACATCAGCTGAGGACCTGACCTAGAGTCCTCCAAAATACTGATCACTCTGACCTTCTCCAGGAAAGCATTTCATTTTAAGCCAATGAGTAGTCCCATTAACTTCAGTGAGGCTACTCACATCCTTTGCTGCCATAGGTCTCAACGATCAGCACCTAGCAGGGCAGAGTCCATAGTGCGTTGTGCAAATAACCCATTATTTTTGTTTAGGTTGTTAAAGGATTTTTGGCAATGTGTAATGTTCATTAGCGAGATCAATACAGATTTGAAACCATTTGACTGCACATCTTCAATGCAGCTATGAGTAGTGGAGACTTTCTAACATTTGAACATCCTCATTACCAGTGGTCATGCTAACTATGTGGTGTTACCATATATTTGTCATTCTCGCATTTACTTCAGTGGAAGAAATATTAAGCCAAACCTTAGGCTCTCTCTTTCATAAAGTATATTTCCTGGGTAGCATGTTGTGGCCAATTTTATTCAAGGACAATCTGGCCCTCTGTTTAGTGTTTGATTCAAAAGCAAAATATACCTGAGCAATTGGAGGCCATCCAAACTGCCCTTTCCCCACATTTTGAAGGTACATTTTTAACACACACTGATCTGAGATTCATTGAAAACCTCATGCTAAATTACTGGGAAGTCACTGTCATTTTTACCACTGTACCTCAAGTTTCAGAGAGATTGCCATGTTAGTCTGTGTCTGCAAAAACAACAAGGAGTCCTGTGGTGCCTTTAAGACTATGAGATTTGTTTGAGCATAAAAAGGGCTCTACCAAATTCACAGCCCTGCAAAAGGCATTATGGACCGTGAAATCTGGTGTCCTCCCATGAAATCTGGCCTTTCGTGTGCTTTTACCCTGTACTATACAGATTTCACAGGGGAGACCAGCATTTCTCAAATTGGCAGTCCTGACCCAAAAGGTTATTTTAGGAGGGTCATGGTATTGCCATCCTTACTTCTGCACTGCCTTCAGAGGTGGGCAACTGGACAGCAGTGGTTGTAATGTTGGCCAAAACCTGGCTCTGAAGACAACACCCTGCCAGTAGCAGTGCAGAAGTTAAGGGTGGTAATACCATATCCAGGGTGTCATTACTTCTGTACTGCTGGTTTCAGAGCTGGGTGACCAGAGAGTAGATGCTGCTGACTAAGGACCCAGCTCTGCAAGCAGCAGCGCAGAAGTAACGGTCGCAATACCTCACCATGTCATCCTTACATCTGTGCTGCTGCTAGCAGTAGCTCTGCCTTCAGAGCTCCATTCCTACCCAGCAGCCGCCGTTCTCCAGCTGCCCATATCTGAAGACAATGCTGCTAACAGCAACTGTGCAGAAGTAAGGGTAGCAATACTGCATCCCCCATACAATAACCTTGTAACCCCCACAATGTCTTTTTGTCAGGACCCCTACAATTACAACACCATGACATTTCAGATTTAAATACCTGAAATCATGAATTTTCCCATTTTTAAAATCTTGTGACTGTGAAATTGACTAAAATGGACTGTGAATTTGGCAGGCCTAGGCATAAGCTTTTGTGGGTAAAAACCACTTCATCAGATGCAACTAAGTGTTTTTTACCCACAAAAACTTATACCAAAATAAATCTGTTAATCTTTAAGGTGCCATTGTTCTTACTGTACCTCAAGTTTGCCAAACTAGTTGAGCTCTTCTCTATCTTCAAAGTAATTTGTGGTTCATATTTTCACTTTATGTCTATAGAAGGCGACCAGATGACCCAGAGGAAGTATCATTTTATCCTAGTTATGACAGTGGCCTACAATCTTTCATCTGCCTGGGTATGTTAAATTATTCAAAGTGATCTATCACCTTTGGCCAGATTGTGAATCCATTACTCATGCTCTTACTGGAGTAGTCTCCTTCATTCTAATGGGACTACTCAGGCATTGGTAATTAGTCACTATTATGAAGAAGGGGTTTACAGTCTGACACTGTGTAGATAAGCACTGTTTTTCCCTCTCTCTAACTTTTAGGATTGTCCAGTAACTATGACATTGGAAATCTAAATCACTGGCTAGAAATTTCTAACTTGAATTTGTCGGTTTATGTACTTTTCTTCTGGACTATAACATGACAACAAAGATTTCTACATACTGTATAAGCAGAAATGTCTGAGCAGGGATCAAATTTCCAGTATGAGTTGTTGGGTTTTGGGGGAGGGGGGAGTAGTAACTTGCTAGTTGCAAAAGCACATTGAATGTATTGATTGTGAAAATGCAAATATAAGAATAATATAGAGATCACTGGGTGAAATCTGGAAAATATGCCTAATACCAATAGGTCAAGTGAAGCAACATTTTGAAAAATAGCAATATAAGAATACATCTTCCTCTGCCTAAAATGGCTTCATATTTTAAGAAAACCAGACAGAAAACTAAACACAATTTCTCCCAACAGGAAATGGTAATGCAGCCATGAGGAATATCAAAGTACATAAATTGGTTACTATTAAAACCAACACATGACAACATCAGCCAAGGGCAAAACTGAAATCTTAACTTAGAAATTCTATGAGTTTGTAATTGCTAAAAACTGAATATGGAGAAAGATAGTAACAGAAATGCTAAACTCACATTTGCTTAGCCTTCTTGGGCCGCTAGCCCAAAATGTACCAGTAATAACTACCAGCTATGTAACTTTATTCCTTGTCAAGACACATTTTTCAGATCAGTTGAAATAATAGTTCTCCCTTTCAATAAAATCTGCAGTGTCTTAATGAATAATGGTCAAAATATATTTTTGTCCTTCTAATTATGCTTATAAACTCTCAAAAATATAAATGATGCATTCCACAAATTTTGTTATTTTATCATTTTAAAAATCAAATTACTTACTATTAGTGTAAGTAATGAATTATGGAAATGAAAAAGGAAGCAAAGTGCCACATGTACATTTCTTAATGTCTGTTTTTATCCCAGGATACTGAGCTTTGTTTGAATAAATTCAGCTTTTCATTTATTTAATACATCTGGTTATCTATTTAAATAATCACAGGTATCCCTGCCAACTGGCCCTCCCAACTGCGAACTGTCCCAGGATATGTTGGCGATACTAGTATAGAAAAATAACATACTTTTATAAAAGAGATGTTTTAAAACTTGTTTTTATCATATATTTAACTTATAGATATTTATTTTTTTGTTTTTACTGTGTAGCATGTACTTGACTACAAAGTATATCACAATAAATTAGCACAGCCCTTTGTACTCCAAAGGCAAAAGCTTCATCCACAGCTAAAGCATGTTTTTAAGTTAATTGAAAAGTCACTATATCTGCACAAAATTATTCCAGTCTCATTCTCACTTTGCTGATTTAAAATTACAAGTTGTCTTATTGTTGCAGTGAATGGGCTACAAGAATACTCTGAAGGCAGAATCTGCCAGTAAATACATAATTAAATTTCTAACCTGCATACAAGAAAGTTTATACATTGTACCCTGCAATAAAGTACAATATCCCTAAAGTATCTGAAAAACTATTAACCTTGTGTAATAAATATATTATTTGAATCTGCCTGTTAGCCTTTTGTAACTTAATTCTGAGTGAATATAACAAAAGCTCACAATTCAAGCATCACAGTTTATATGGCACTATAGTGCTGACTGAATTACATGCTCTCTGAGAAATTATCCTGGAATTTATTTTGTGATAATCACTATTGAAACTATTGTTAATCAGAAACTAATTTCCACATGCTACTAGGCACTACTTCTCATTATAACAACTGTTCTTTTATAAAAAAAAATTACTAGGGACTGGTGAATTGATTCAGAACACCTGTAAAGCACCGATAATTAGTTCCAACACTATTAGCTTAACTTGTATATTTACTTTCACATTTATTCAACCTTAATTGCTTTAAACCATAGTTCTTGATTCTGGAATATATCTGATACTGTGACTGCTAAATCCATATTTAGACACTCATGCAGTGAAGCATTGATCCTCTCATACCCTGATGGCTCTTAATCTACACTAGACAACTTTTAGATCATTAATAGTGGGGCCACTTCTCAGAACTTGTCTCAATGATGCTTTTAAATAATTTTGGTATTAAATTCATTATAACCCATGTCGTGGCCAAAGATGAATAGTAAAATCACCACTGAACCCACAGTGAAGTTATAAGATGTGCCTTTTCTGAATTATCTTCCCCTTCTGGAAAAAATAATATTACATATGAAATAGAAGCAATTTCCTGGAAAGATTAAATCAAAAGGTTCAAATAAATTCTTTAAAAACTCTGACATTCAAACTCAGCTTATCAGTATAAGTATAATTGTATGCATGTGCGTGTGCATGTGCGTGTGCGTGTGTGTGTGTGCACGTGCACAAGCATGCGCAAACTTGTTAAAATTACCCTGAATCAGTTTACAGTCATGTTAAAGAGTCTGGAATTAATTAGTATCCTCCCTTTTATAAGATAGTACTGAATCTAGCTCTCATTCACCAGGATAAGGAACACTTAAGTATATGATGTTAACGTCTATAAAGTTTTCTAGTACATCCAAAAAGCATTCTTGATCATTTGTAACTATATTTCAAAATTGTATGTATAGCTGCTAATTTTTAAAAAGTTTGATAATTATTTGCAAGTTACATGTGATTCTCAATAATTTCTATTTATTATAATCAAGACAAAAAACCTGCTGTTGGGAGTTAAAGCTGCTTTAGCAACTAAGACATGACTCAAAACTCTAAAAGACAGGGAACAAATTATCACAAGGCATATAAATGATACATTGTTAGCACTTCATTTAATTAAATATACCTTAAAAAAATTAAGAGCATTTAATGCACATTAGAGGAAAACCGATTTTAAGACAGTGAGCCTTTACTTTGGCTTATGATGAATCATTTTAAAACTTACTGTGACATCTACTCAGTATATACAAATTTATACAAAAATATAATATTGTTGCAAATATTTTCCTAGTTCAGTGGAACATATGGGGTGTATGTAATGCAATCATAATGTTTTCATTCTGAGTTTATTATTGTAAATTATTAAGGTTGAGATTGCCAAAGGACGGAACCTAAGGATTTGTCAACATTGCCCCACAGTTTGGTCTATGCAGGAGTTGAATCATATATGAAAGGGCTGCACTGTAGTTTCACCTGTGGGGGTATGTCTACACTGCATTCCTCTTTCGAGAGAGGAATGCAAATGCAGCCGAGCAAAATTGCAAATGAAGCACGGATTTGAATTTCCCGTGCTTCATTTGCATAATCGCGTCCGGCTGCTATTTCAAAATATCCTATTTCGAGATAAAAAATGCCGTGTAGACGCGGTTATTTTGAAAGAAACCCCTTCTTTCAAAATAACCCTTAAGTCTCAGTAAGGGTTATTTTGAAACCCATGTTAAGCACATTATCTGGAGTAGTTCCTAGGATTTATCCAGATGGCGAAAAAAATCTGGAAGAGCTAGTACAGTATAGAATAGCTATTCTGCACTAGCTCCTGGAGTGGACACTCTTATGCTGCATTGACTAGGTGGTGTGAGTCACTCCATGAGTTAATACATAATTATTATTATGCTTTAAACGAGCTATTTTGCAGTAACTTCTCTGTGAATTCCCTATATTGACAGGACTTTAGACTGAGTCCTCTCTTGGTGTATGTTTTATCCATCTAAATAATATAAATCACTCAAATATATTCACACCTATGCCCTCTGCTGGAAAAGTAAGAGGAAATCTTTGGGAATCTTTGGAAAGTGTTTTATACCTGAGCATTATGACTATAGGTCCTCACTGTGTCGTAATTGGTGAACTGGAGTCAGAGAGGTTTCCATGTTCCTTGGAGGGTCTGTTATTGAGGGGACATCAATGGAACAGGGAATGTGGGGAGGGAGATAGCCTGGAAGCACTCTAACCCCATGAACAGAGCTGTCCACATGGCCTCCTTTGCAGAAGTGCTGAGTAACTACAGTGTTTAAGACAAGCGGCAGGTAGCAGCAGCTGTTCACCATTTTGAAAAATGTGGCTATTAGCTCCCATACAGATGGTATGGGTGCTATTAAACAGATACTACATGGAAAAGTAGCCATGGGTATACTCCTCGGCACTTCATAGAGACAAAAGTTCACCCAAACACATGATATTGACAGTAGTTAAGCAGTTCCTTCCCCGCCCCCCACGGTCTTGGTGGGAGAGGTGATGGTATATTTATCACAACAGTGAGGAAATAAATGGTAGCCATTACTAAGGTGCATAATTCAGCAATTACAGTTATTTGTTTTTCTGACACCTTCTGCAAACAATTATCAAAAAAATCAAATATAATTTGATTTTTTTTTTGCACTGATACTGCACGTTGACAAAGCAAATAAAAGGGGGGGAGTGCAATCCCGAGTAATAAAGAAAACAGCAGCAAACTATTAATGCTCTTTGAAAAGAGTAGTTTTAACAAAGTAAGCAAGAATCATTTTCTTTGGTTGAGTGTTGATTCCCCAGTGTGCTCTCAGTAAGTAATTAGAATGGCCCAGTGAATGTCAGCATCAGCTTGTTTATTCTCATTATTTTATCATTTTAAAAACCCTCTAGGTGATGAGACATGCAGTATAGAACATAATTACCATTATTAGCATACTAATTGGACACAAAAATAGGCCAACTACAAGGTAGCCAACTGAATAATTTCACATTAATCAAACACCATAGTGAATAAGCCTATTGTTAAATTGACAGCTACCATAATTGGCAATATTTTCCCATGAAATATCAGAATTTCCTTGTAACATCTCTCTGATGCTATATAATTTAGTAATTTCCTATATTCCCATCTTTAAATTTATACACCTAGTTCAAGTTCAAGGAAACATCATGATAAGAATACTAGTCTATTAACAAGTGGACTAAATATATAAAGACCCGCTTGTTAGCATTCAGCAACAGATGTGTGTGATAAGAAAACAAAAGGGCTACCAATTTAGTTACTTGTTGCTTCAGCATTCCATTCAGCACTAAATACCTATAAAGACTCATGATAAAATTTTATTTAAAATCCTTCATATTGAAGTCTACTTCTCTGTCAAGGAAACATTGGAAAGATAGAAAAAAATAGGGTCTGCAAATTTCACGATATTGGACAATTTTTAGGATTAGGCTAATTCATTTTTAATCATGTATTTGTCATGGTGCTATACCAATCTTCCTTAAATGCAGAATAGAAGGCTGGAAACTCCCCACTAGAAGACAGAATTCCTAAAATGCTCCATCAGTACCAGCCAACATTGGAAAACTTCTGACCCAGCTACTCTCTGAAAGCCATTGGGAAATGGGAGAGGAAAGAGGAGCAGAAAACACAAAGGGAAGCAGAGAGAAGGATGTTATATGGGAAAAATATCAGGTGTTAGAACATTAGGATAAACACAGATGAGGGGAATAGAAGCAGTCAGTGAAACAAGAGGAACAGAGTAAAAAGAAGGAATGAAAATAAAGAGGGGATGAAAGAAACTGTTATAAAGAAAATAAGAGGGTAAAATGAGACGCAAGGAAAGCAATGCAGTTTTGGAATGCTACAAAACAATATTTGCTTAAATTAAATAGACAACAATATTATGGAAACTAACATGCTCTCCCCAAAAGGCTTTCAAATATGTGAAGACTGGAAAGAAAGCAGGCAAGGCAATAATACTGCTGCACATTTAAGTTAGTTTTCATTTATTTCAGTTAAATAAAAACATGGTTAAAGGATTTCATGAAAACTCCATTGTGTTTTACTCTCCTCACAATTTTTGCCATGTAAAATGTGGGCTTTCATGCATAAATGTTCACAGAGGCTGCAACATGTACATTGACATTAGACTTTAACATTTCCTTCAGACCAGGTACAAACTAGGGATGTGAAAAGACTAGTCAACAGGATAGTTGACTAGTTGCTTCCCACCTGCAACCCCCTTGCTGCCTCTATCTGATAGAGGTGTTTAATAATAACATAACGAAACATTGTACTCACAGACTATATTTAATGAGACTTCTGCTGCTGCTGGGGGTGCAGTTTGTGGATCTGGGGGTGCAGGAGTCAGGGTTGGGGTTTACAGGGGCTCAGGGCAAGGGGATGGGGTGTGTGGGAGGTGCAGGAGGCAGGGCAGGGAACTGGAGGTAGGAAGTAGAATTTGTGGGGGGGGGTCCTGGGGCTAGATTACCTGGCTGGGGCTGGGCTGCTGCACTTGGGCAGCAATGTCTGGAAGAGGGGCCAGACCCGGTTTGCCACAGCTGGATCATGGCCTCCCCTCATACCTATGCCATGGCAGGAGAGGGGGGCCACTGCTAGCCCTTCCTGCGGCCAAATGGGGCTGGTCCCCAATTGGGATCTTGTTGGCCAGGCAGCCATGGCCAGAGCCTGATCCGGGGCACCATGACCGGTACTTACCAGGGCGCACTCCCTTATTTTCACTTCTGGTTAAAGGTGAAATAGACATAAAAAGACCATCTTGACTTTATTAGGCCTTGTTTTAGGTATGGCCCCTTAACTGTCTCTTGCAATTGTCTTAAATGAAAGGTGTATTTGCACATCAGTCTGAAGAAGGTTTTAACTTAGCCCATAATGAGGTTTCAGCCAAAGCATAAAGGTAGAAAGACCCATCAGCATGAGTTGCTAATATGGCTAGAACTTTGGATCTTTAACCCTAAAACACAGATCTCTACCTCTTGAGCTTTATACAAACCACATCCTTCCATTAGCTAGTATCAGTAGTAGGCTTTTGTACTCTGTGTGGTACTAGGTGAATCCATGGCAAACTCACCAGTGCATTACAGAAGGATATGATCTGATTGTTAGCAAGGCAGGTTTTCTCGTCAAATCATTATTTGTCTACAAACATATGTTCATGCTTCATCCCATTCCAACAGCAATGGGCAAAGTTAAGGTCCTACAAATGTCACACCCTTTAGCCCTCCTACTAAAGAGCTAGTCTTTCTGACGAAAGCAGAAGTAGCTGCAACTTCAAAAGTTGCGCATTGGCCTTAAAGTTGTGCATTGGCCTTTATTCTATAGTTTTATTGAGAAAAGGTTTCATTTTTTATAGAAACTCCACAGAAGATTATGTTGAGATTTGACTGTTTAATACTGTGGGAAACCTACAGAAAAAGATGGCCCCATAAACAAAGAACGAATGAAAATGTCGATGTGGTTTTTGTTAATCAGATAATGAGCATCTTACAATTAATGCCTGGGGATGATAGCTGCTAATATACTGCAGATTGTCTAGGTTATTGATTAACCGATATGTTTCACTTTGCATTGCCTGTCCTTTTTTAAGGCAACCCAAAATATTTAAATATAAGAAAATTGCACATACGACAAATCGTGATACTGGTCAGAAACAAAATGGATTATTTAAAATATATAACATAGCAGATGCTTAGATGATTTGATGAATCAGGACCCAGATTCACAACCATTTATCAGGCAAGTATACTCAGTGTCTTAGGAGCTCTTTCCTTAGAAATTTATTTTTCTATAAATCATTCTAGCTAGCACTGTTCATCCATAGCTATTGAAGCTCTTTACAGGGATCTCATTATGCCCACGAGGTATCTTAGTCAGAAAATAGTGAAATGAGTTGCCTCAGGTCACATACCAGAACAAGGAATAGCAACTAGACCCACATTATTGCCACTTGGTCAGGCAGAATCGTCTCCAAAAGTCTTCCAGTTATTTCCACACACAAAGGAAACTAGAAAGAATATGTCTCTCTTAACACATTTGAAAGTAGTTTTACAGCAGAAGGCTTGACTTGGGATGAGACAGGCTAATCAGATATTGCATTGCTATAGGAAATATTAGTTTAGTAAAATGTATGCTCATGTTTCCCGGAATTAGTAGTACAGACCAAGAAAAACAATCTCAAACAGCACTTCTTCTTCTGTCATGTTTGCTGTTCCATGCTAACTCCAATTTTAGTCTTTGTAATCTTGCAGGCTGGGCAGCACTCTCCACCAGGATTGATGGTCAGTTCACCCAACATGTGCCTCATCTTCTTGTATATATTAGTTCCAACATCCAAGCTATTGCAAAAATATTGAGAAGAACTGTATTGATATACACACTAGATCCAAACTGGGTATAACCCTGCATATAATACAGTACATCCTAGTTATAAAACAATAGCATAAGTTATGGAAATACAGTAACAGCAGAATTTGTTGTTTTCTTGCTTCTGAAAGTGAGTGAATAATGAAAACAAATAAAATCAATGGAGCTATACTCATTTACAGCATCTGAGGAATTGGCTTCAAGTAACTTACATAATCACAACAATTGAGCCATAAAGGGAACCTCTAGGAAATGTAGTTGTTGAATACATTTGAATAACTAGTGCATTCAAGGAAATCCCAATCTTTCCTCAATAGAAAAAAAAATAAATTAATCAAATTGTTCCCTGGGAACTATTTGGTCAGCTCCACAATGTACTGTATCAGAAATGTTTCTAAAGAGTAAAGATTTTCTTTTCTTTTACAGAATGACTCAAGTAGACATGCACATTGCAGCCAAAAAGAGAGGTTAATGTATGAATTATATGTACCCTTTTTACTCAATGCTGCTGCTCCCTGTAGAGTAATAGCGGTGAGATTCATTCTGGTGTCGCCAGAAGTAAAACTGGAATAGAAGTACGTGAATAATTTGAATAATATGAATGCTTATTTTCTTATCAGTCATTCTCATAAATACTACTCTACTTTGCACCGAGCAGGTACTTTCCACCTATTGTTCTCAAAGGTGGGTGACTTTCTTCCCATTTTACAGATGGAGAAACTTAGGAACAGAGGTAGTAAGTGGGCATGCCGTCTGTTGCCGACTTGGGAGAAGTGTTCAGGTCCCCATGAAGAGTCATCCATGAAGTTTGGATTCAAAGGGGTCTAGATTAGAATGGTGTGATCTAAATGTGTATGTCTTACATTTAGGGTGCTGAAAGGAGGAGAAAGGATCTCAGGGCAAGTCTCCATTACAAAAGCTGCATGGACATCATCTTAATTGTTCCACCTCTGCAAGAGACAGTAGCTATGTTGGCTGGAGCTCTCCAACTGGCATAGCACTGTCTACGTAGGTTTTAAGGTCACTGTAAGTATGCTGCCTAGAAGTTTAATGTAGTTATACTAAAGGAAATGTGTAGTGTAGACCTGGCCTCAGCAAATATATTCACTCTTTCTCTTCATTTTGTGATAAAGGAATAAAGAGAATGCAAATAAGCTACTGATACTGCATCCCAATACTCTTTTCTCACTTGTTTTGCTCAATTCCTTTTCCTCAAATACACTTATTAATACAAATAAATGTATTGGTATTAATCTGTATGCTGATGCTTTAATTTTAATGAAGCAGAGGAGATTTACATATAATTGTGGCATGGAAAGAAGCTATTGTTCAATAACAGAGTAATTATTAACTCTAGTCTAATAGAGAGTAGAACTTGAATTTCATGCCTCCTTTTATGGGCTTTTTTCTATGTGAGTCATTTTTAAATGAATTTAGTCTGTAGAATTTGTATATTTGGTTTCAAGGATCTAAAATCTCAGTGAACTTTATTTCTTCAGAATGTAGATTAGCCTTTAATGAGATAAATGAGTAGTTGGTACTTGACTGGTCAAAATTGTAAATGTGTTGTTGCATTTCCTATTTACCCTGTGGCATTAGGATTTCTTTGTATTACTGCTAATGTGTTTGCATTCTATTAGCCTTCTATAAAATTTATGATCAGAAAGATATTGCACAAACAATACATAGAATAGACTTCTCAGCATTATTTTAAAAATAAAGCAGCTCCAAAAAATAATCTAAAGAGAAAAAAGATGTGGCACAAATAGGGTATTAACGTTGTTTAAAATATGGGGCAAATAAGGTATCGAAAATGTCTAAGCAGTAAGCAGTTGAGATCAGATTAATAAAAACAATACATTTGCCAACTCTAAAAGACTTGCAAATTTCCATAACATGTCAGAGATAGCAGAAATTAATATTGCTCCTTATGGTGATAGTAGGGGGAATCACAAATTATCTGAATAGCAAAGAACTATGGGTACGTCTACACAGCAGGACAAAAGTCAAATTAAGCTACACAACTTCAGCTACATCAATTGTGTAGCTAAAGTTGAAATAGCTTAATTTGGCTTTTGGCACTGACCACACAGCAGGAAGTCAAAGGAAGAACACTCTTCCTTCAACTTTCCTTACTCTTTGTGAAATAAGGGTTATCATGAGTCAGAGTAAGAAGTCCTCCAGCTCAACATTATTTCAAAATAAAGGCTTATCATGTAGAGTTGCACTATCTATTCCGAAATAACACTGCTGTGTAGGTGTACCCTATTAGAATAGTCTTGATTAGCCTAGAGGAAGAGTGGGAGGAAGGAACACACAGGTTCCTGAAAGTTGGAGCTGCAGGGAAGTTAACAAGGGATAATAAACTGGCCATCTGTGACTTTTGAAAGATTCTGAGATGACCAGTTCTGTTCTAATTCTTGGACTGTCTCATCATCATAGTATCTGAGCACCTTCCAGTTGTGCATTAAGCACTATGACTAACATCTGTCATGTGTGGATTGTTCTTGCTTTCATTCTGTTCTTGGGAGTAGGAGAAGGAAATTGTATTCAGTACAGCATTTTGGCTTGGTAAGTTATTTATTGCTTGTCTGTTTTTTATTATTTTATTAGGTATGTGCTACTTTGTGTTTATATTGGAGAAGGCAGGTTGAAGAAACACTCCTTGCAGTTGGATGGAATGTGGTGAAGTTTGTGATGGTACTTAGTTCCTGTGGAAGCTGATTCCACAGTCCTAGACCCAGACCCCTCAAGAAAGCTCTGTCTCCTGAGTTTTGTGTGGAGTTTTATAATGTAATTGAAGGTCCCATTCTGTCAGAGGAGTGATGATGCTGTAATGGACAGGAGGAGTGCTGACCAGCACCCAGTGACTAAGGGGTTAACTCAAGTAGCTAGCAAAGGTATTGTCCAGGGAACCTGGAGAACCAGTTGAGATAGAGAGATGACATTTGAATTGGCTATAGATTCCTTGCCTGCTTTCTTTGTCTGGAAGAGAAAAACCAGGAGTTGAGAGACACTGAATGATTTAAACCCAGATGGGACTACCATGTCTCCAAGGAATTTGGGGCATGGGAGTGGACTGAACAAAAAGAGAAAACTGAAGTAAGTAAAGGGAAAAGTGAATCTAGGCACGTTCAGGGTAATTTTTCTTTATTTTGTGATTTGGTGACTTAGGGTATGTCTACACTACAGCTCTATTTCGAAGTAACTTAATTCGAAATAACGCATCTAGATACAAAAACTAATTCGAAATAACACGTCCACACTGATTAGATGCTGGATTGCATTTAAGGGCAGCTGAAACCAATTCCAACAGGGTATCAGGTCAGTAGTTGCTTTGTGTGGCTGCTGTCTGAGACTATCTGAGGCTTGTGCTTAAAGGGACCCCCCCCGGACAGCCGGTTCTCAGATTTCCCACTTGCTTGCCTACCTCGCTGAGGGACAGCAAAGTGTTTTCCTCTCTGCCTGCTTTGTTCACTCTCATTTGGGACGCCACAGCACTCAGCACCATGGAGCCAGAGCCGCCCCTGGGCACTCTGGTGCTCATGTTGAACGTCTTGCTGCAAGCCTGGCAGCAATTGCTGAAGGCTGCCTGGCACCATCTGCTGCAGGCCAGCGCTCTGGCCCTCCCCCGCCCCGCTGGGGGCCGTGGAGGATTGGTGCCTGGATGCCAGCATGCCCCGCCACATCTGGCTTGCAACTGGCACAGGCACTGTGGCCACAGTCTGCCCCTTTAAGGGCTCTGGGGCTCGGCGGGAGCAGACGAGTTTTCCTGGTTGTGCCCAGAGTGGCCACCAGGGCTCCCTGGGAAGGGCTGGAGGCCCCCTATTTCAAATTAAGTGTCTACACAGCACTTAATTCGAATTACCTATTTCGAATTTGGCGTTACGCCTCGTAGAATGAGGTTTACCAAATTCGAAATAAGCACTCCGCTATTTTGATTTAAATTCGAAATAGTGGTTTGCATGTGTAGACTCTATTGAAGTTCATTCGAAATAATGGCTGTTATTTCGAATTAACTTTGTAGTGTAGACATACCCTCAGTGTTCTAGGGAAGCCACTATAGAGAGTGGAGGACAAATCTGATATGGTCGCGGTAGCCCTTGTTGATGAGGACTCTGAGGAATGGTTCCTTAGTTCTATACTAGCTGCAGTTACCTGATGGTTTCATGCCCAGGTATATTACATTACTGGATACTTGGGTGAAGACCAGCTGAAGGAGAGAGCAAAGAGGAAAGAGTGAAAAGCCCTCAGAGAAAATGTAAAAGATCTGAGAGATGTTGCAAGTAGAAGCCAAAAGGTCTGAAGGGACTGAGGATAGGCATTTGAAACAATTCTTAGAAAGAATAGAGAGGCTCCAGAAATGAGTGGAACATCATGTTTCAGAAAGCAATTGGAGGCCTAATGTGCAGATCAGTGGGTTGATTTTGTGTGTACCTATTTATTATGTTCTACTGAGTTTGCCTTTGGAGTGAGCAGTACATTGTAGCTCTAGAATTCTGCAACTCAGTCCCATTTCCAAATTGCTCTGTAATGGTGTTCTTTCCTGTGATACTGTCTGTGGAATGGTACGCAGCAGGTTGCGGTAAACCTAGCTTAACTGTTTGACTGACTCAGGCTATGTCTAGACTGCAGGCTTCTTTCGGAAGAAGCTTTTCTGGAAGAGATCTCCCCAAAAAATTTCTTCTGAAAGAGAGCGTCTACACAGCAAAAGTGCATCAAAAAAGTGATCTGCTTTTTCAGAAGATAGAGTCCACACTGAATGGACGCTATCTCACATTTAAGCTGTTATTACTACAGATGGAGTGGCCACCAGGGCACCTGTGCTTTTTCCTCTTTCCTCTGCTTTCAAAAGAACTCCCTCTTCCCTGTCTACACATGCCTTTTCCCAAAAGAGTTCTTTTGGAAAAAGGCTTCTTCCTCACAGAAAGAGGTTTACCAATGTTGGAAAAACCTCTCTGTTCTTTCGATTTTTTTTTTTTTTTTTTTACGAAAGAACATGATTGCAGTGTGGACGTAAGTGAAATTTTTTTGGAAAAACGGCTGTTTTTCCGAAAAAACTCTGCAGTGTAGACATAGCCTCAGTGACATAATTCCTGGAACTCCTCCTTCCCAGGTGAAATGCTTCTGTGACATATATCATAACATGGCAGTTCAAGGACTATGCAAACATACAGGTGGCAAGTACAGGATTTTTAATCCCAATCAAATATTAAAAACCATTTAAGCTGCTGAAGTTCAGAGTCCCCTATGATTGGAAGAAACACAGACACTTATTTCACTTCATCAATCAAACAAAGCTCAACGAAATCAACTTAGCAGGCAAATGCCACAGGATGTTATTGCACATATCATCTACAGCAGTGCTTCTGAAAGTGTTCCATGGAATCATTTTGAGAAACACATTAACTGGCCACCCCAGTTTGTTTATTTACTGGTGCCATGGCCACGGAGCCTCGCTGCTCCCATTGGCTCCGTTTCGCTCTTTGCAGCCAAGTGGAGCAGTGAGAAGTGGTGGCCCGGCCCACACTGCTTCCCACGGCTCCCCTTGGTTGCAAAGGACAAAATGGAGCCAATGGGAGCCATGAGGCTCCGTGGCCGTGGCACCGGTACATAAATAAACCAGGGCGGCCAGTTAAAGTGTTTCTCAAAGGGTATGTCTACACTGCAAAGTTAATTCGAAATAACAGCTGTTATTTCAAATTAACTTTAATAGCGTCTATACATGCAAACCGCTATTTCGAAATTAATTTGAAATAGTGGAGCGCTTAATTCGAATTTGGTAAACCTCATTCTACGAGGAGTAATGCCAAATTCGAAATAGCTATTTCGAATTAAGTGCTGTGTAGACACTTAATTTGAAATAGGGGGCCTCCAGCCCTTCACAGGGAGCCCTGGTGGCCACTCTGGGCACAACCAGGAAAACTTACTCTCCTCTCCCCCAGCCCCAGCGCCATTAAAGGGGTAGACCCTGGCCACAGTGCCTGTGCCAGCTCCAAGCCTGCCAGCCCAGAGCCAGCAGTGGCCACCGGGGCCCCTGACCCTGTGGCCCCAAAACACGAGCCAGCAAGCCACTGGCAGCCAGCCTCCACCACTCCCCAGGAGCAGTCTGCCAGCTCCCAGGAGCCTGACAGGGGCTGGAGAAGACGGGCGCCTTCCTGGTCCAGGGTGGAGATCATGGACCTTATTCAGGTTTGGGGGGGATGCCCCCAACGTCCATGATCTCCGCACTAAACAGAGGAATGCGGCCGTCTATGGCAGGATAGCTGCCAGTCTGGCCACCAAAGGCCACATGCGAACCCAGGAGCAGGTTTGCATGACAATCAGGTTGGTCCGGCGAGACCCCCAACCCTGAGCCCTGAGCTTCCCCTCCCCCTTCTTCCCCTTGCTTCCCCCTTCCAGTTCCCTCCTCCCAGGTTTCCCCCTCCCCTCTCCCACCCTCTCTCTTCCCCTCTCCCACTTCCTTTTCCCAGTCTCCCCAGAGGTTCATCCCACCCCCCAGTTTTGTTCAATAAACCCAGTTTCTATTTTTGAACATACGTGTCTTTTGTTTGACATCAGGAAGGGGGTCTAGGGAGGGGTAAGTGGAAGGACGTGAGGGAGGAATGGGGCACGAGCCCCCGGTGGGGAGGACCGGGGTGGCTCTGAGGGCTCCTCGGAGTGGACGCTCTCCCGCAGGGCCTCCTGGATCCTGACAGCCCCCCGATGGAACCCCCAGATGGCAGCCTACAGCAAGTGCAGCTGGGCTGATGGCAACGAACCCATGAGACACACCGGCATGCCCAGGGGCAGCTCTGGCTCCATGTGGCCGAGTGCTATGGTGTCCCGAGTGCGGGCACTCAGGGCACTCTAAGACAGGACTGCTTTGCTGTCCCTCATCGAGGTAGACAAGCAAGCAGGGAACCCTGAGAATTATCTGTCCGGGGTTGGGGTAGGGTCCCTTTAAGCATGGAGCTCATTAGCCTCGGGCAGCAGCCCTATACACTAAGTCCTAACCTGATGCCCTGACAGCACTGGTTCCGGCCAGCCTTAACTTTGGTTCAGGGTCCGCTCAGTGTGGACGCGCTATTTCAAAATAGCAAAACGCTATTTCGAAATAGGTTTTGAGTGTAGATGCGTTAATTTGAATTAGCTTAATTCTAATTAACTATTTCGAATTAAGTTAACTCGAATTAATGGTGTAGTGCAGACATACCCAAAGTGATTCTGTGGAACACTTTTAGAAACACTGATCTATAGGAAAGGAAACAGTGGTTGGGCATCATTATAAAAAGGATAACAAAGGGTGAGAAAGATAGCTCTGAGCAGAGAGGTCCAATGTCACTCAGAAGCAGGGACTGGTTAACATTAAATCAATGGTAAAAACAGAGGGACAGATTTTGGGGTATGTTATTGGCCATTGGTGCTTTTTCAGTGGTGCCAAGAGGCTCAAAACTGACTTAGCCAGTTTCCAGAGGAATACCCACACAGAAGAAAAATCCCTGAGGCTTGGTCTACACTAAAGGGTACTGTCGACTTAAGATACGTGACTCTAGCTATGTTAATTACGTAGCTGGAGTTGACGTATCTTAAATCACGTTTTGGCGGCATCCACACAGTGGAAGATCGACGGGAGCACATGCTCCCATCTACTTCCATTGCTCCTCATGAGCAGCAGGCCTACTGGACCCGACAGCAGTGCCCTCTCAGTTCAAATTGGCAGGTCTTCACCAGGGTTCCCTCTAAGGTACACGCCTGCATGGGCGCGCACCAAAAATTTCAGTCCCACCCACTTCCTCAGCAGAAGCTGTGGCTCCAGCTTCTATTTTTAGTACCATGGTCCCAGCCTCAGAGTCCCAGCAGCCGCCAGACAGCTGCAGCCCCAGCTGTTCCCGGGGGCAGGGCCGTGTGGTGGGTGGCTGCCCCACCCAGGAGCAGCTGGGCAACCACCACATGGCCCACGTGGCAGCTGCCGGAGATGGAGCCTGGGTGGCTGCACACCCAGCTGCAGACCCAGCACACGGGGCAGCCATGCCCCAGGGAGCAGCGGGGGCATAGATCAGCAAATTGAGCTACATCAATTGTGTAGCTTATTTCAAAATAGCTTATTTCGAAATTGGGAGCTTTTACACAGCACTTATTTCAAAATAGAGCACTCCTCCTCCAACTTTCCTTACTGTTCATAAAAATGAGGGTTACAGGAGTCGGAGTAAGAAATCTTCCAGCTTGACAGTATTTTGACATTATTTCGTAATAACTGCTTGCTGTGTAGACACAGACAAAGTTATTTCGAAATAACACTAGTTATTTCAAAATAATGTTTGAACCCTGGAAGATTGACTGCAGCAGTGTCAATCTTCTCCTTAGTGTAGACAAGTGCCGAGAAACACAGAGCTGCTGCAGTGATTCTATACCAACCCGTCTCCTGGTCCTCCACAGAGCAGGTCTGGCTAGGGTCAACATGTCACTGCACTCTCTGTCATAGCACTCCACAGCTGCTAGAATGGCCTCTTCGGGCCTTAGCTAGCCAGGCTTGATCCATAATGAGCTTGAAGGCTGCTCTAACTTCCACCAGCTGGCCATGGTCGAAAACCAACTCTACCTTTACTCTCTTCAGGCAGATCAGAGAATCTGGGCCACAGAATGTGGTTTTTTTACAAGCCAAATGAAGTAGATTAGAAGTTGAGAAGAGACGGAAAGGATATGAAGCTAACTACAAGCACTTAATATTTTGTACAGATTTGGGCTAATTTCTGCTTTTGGTGACACTGCTATAAACGTGAAGTAACTCCACTTTAATTAGTGATTTGCCCTGAATTTATTTTGTTTTATCTGTCCATTCTCCCTCCAAACATTATGGATTTCTATGTTTTATTTACCATTCTCCCTCCAAACATTATGGATTTCTATGCACCATTTCAGCATTATCCATCCATGTGTTCCATTTTATGCTCTTACCTGCATCCCCTCCTCTGTAAAGAGCAAACTCTACTGTGCCTTTTCCTTTCTTTAACAGACAATTACTGTGATTTCACAAATCTCTTGTTTAATAATCTGTCCTTCCATCCTTAAGTATCATCGTATTGCCAGATAAAACTGTTATTGTTCTTATTACATGAAAAATGAAATGGATATATATAAAATACAGAGACAGTCCCATTGTTCTTAGAGTCCATTTTAATGTAATGAAGTTCCACTCTTAATATTCTGTGATCTTCAATGTCCTTTACAAGTAACTTTTTATAAATTAATCTATAATAATCTAATTCAAGTCACTTAAAATGGATAACTATACTCCAATTATGATATTGGGAAGGGCTTTTACATAATATGAGCTTTTATATAGATGGTTAACACTCATACTGCAGTTTACAACATACTGTATGAATCACTAATTAAATGCCTAAGTAGCAATAATGGAAATGGAACTATCAATACAGAGGAGATATCAATGATGTAAGGCATTAATAAAACTTTATGATACCATTTAATCTTTTTTTATAGGTACTCCATTACATTGGTAAGAAGAACAGGCAAGAAAACAAAAAAGTGAGCTGTGGATCTTAAAGGAGGAAGGAGGTGAAAACTAAAACCTGTCTTTCATCTTTACCTTTTCAAGGAAACAGACTGTAGACAAGATGAGTGGGACAGAGCGCACATTTTTGTAAACGAACTTAGCATTTTTTCCTGTTTCATCAGTTCTATAATTCATTGTAAAATGTGTCCTCAATGGCTCTGAGGGTAAATGCTGTTTTAAAAACTGGCATTTTATGGAATATGTCAAGGGCAGCATAAATAATATCTTCAAAAAAAGGATATAAGTTTAGTAACATACTGACCAGAAAAGGAACAGATAAACTGTTGTGTTCCAGCTGTTGGCTAACCGAGAGGACTAGCAGAGTAAATATATAAACATTTATATTGGAAGTAAAAACTGTTAACAAAGGTATTTTATTTTTAAGCCAAAACACAAACTTGGCTTTCACTGCTGTCCAAGGACCATTCTAGCCATCTCAACTTCTATCCTGACAGGACATTTACTCTGTGTTCTTTGGACAGCTTCCAGTGTCCCCCCGCAGGAAAGCAATCTGCCAATTTGCATATCAAAGTAAAGGAATAAGCCAACCTCAATAGACTTCTAAGGGGAAGTGAGAGTATATGGGAATTTTTAGTTTTAACAACTCTTAAAAAAAATTAAGACCACCTCCATGCATTCCATGCAAAAATCACTTGAAATGCTTTTGCAACACATTTAAACAGAAACAAGAATTTAACACTTCACATTCTCTTTGATTATATCACAAGTATAGCAGTGTTTTAATAAGCAATCAGGGGGAAGATATCTAGATCATTTCTGCATGCACCATTTTGGAAATTATTGCACGAGACATCCTTTCACAGTTCTCAAATAGTACTTCAATAGCCAATCAAGCATTTTGTGTTCTGTGATGGTGAGATGACATGATATTTAATTCATACTTTTTAGTCTTGAGCATTTCTTGTAGCTTAATTAATGGCATCTGATACCATGTGTATTGGAGATCCTTGCTATGAACATCTGGGATAGAATTAGCATTGAACTCCACCCTAACTAAATGCCCATCAATGCCCAATTGCAGGGCAAAACAGAGCAGATGGAACTTGCTTGCTAGATTCTAAAAAAATAAAATAATAGAATAATAGAAAAGCAGGGCTGGAAAGGACCAGAAGAGGTTATCTAGACCACCACTACACCATGTTGATTAGGAATTTCTCTATGAATTCTTGTAAAACTATAAATTGAATATGAGTGTGCAATAAAAGTCTCTCTTCAATACTCTCTAGAGAGCCAAGAAGTAATCTTTTTTTGTGAAAATATATTTATTTTTCTTCTTGCTCATCAAATATTGCCCTTGACAACCTTCCACTATAACTGTAGAGAACCCTTTGATAGCCATAATTTTGGAAATTTAACAAATGAATCCAAATCAGTGTGCAGACTCCTCCTTTATTCCTGCATGTCACTTTACATTCCAGTTAGGATGTCAATTCACTTCAAATGTCTTTCAAAACTGGTGGGATTTTAATGGCAACTTCACTCTGAGGACTCTAGGTTTCAAAGCCAGTGTTACTTCCATAAACATTTTGGTAAACTTGTAAATAACATCAGATAGAATTGAAATTGACTGACAAAGATATTTCCTTCTTCCTATATCATTTAGCAAAATATGTCTCCAGTATCATAAATAATATCAAAGATAAATACAATTAATTAAAGATGTCTTTAAGGACTATGGATTTTCTTTCTTATTCCTATGCTGACTTCAAGTACCACATCTGGCATACATATTATCTTCAGAGGGCTCAGCGGTGGCACACATAATTTGAGCTCTTTTAGTCCTTGTAGTGTTGATTTTGTTCTAGGTGATGTGCAGCTGATCACCAACAGTTATCTCAGAACAATCATCATCCACTGGAACTAACATTCATCCACAGAACAGATGAAATCTTTAAAGATGTATCCATAATCTTACCTCTTTAGGGTCACTTTAGGATTCTCTAGACATTTCTGGGGCTTTTAATAGATGGGGTTATCTTGTAGTTGCTCTGCAATTAAATAGGAAGAGGTGATACCACTGGCTCTACATATCTTAGGTGTTTTGAATGTTTCAATAGCTTTTGGTATTTTCACAGGTTTTTCAGTGAAAAAGAAGGAAAGACCAATGAACGCTTGGTGTAGCTTAACAGTTTCAATTCCAAGTCCTCTGGTAGTCAACCACCATTATCTCTCCTACAGTATCTATCTGACATCATCACCATAATACCTGAGTGCCATATCTTATACAGGTTGGATCTGCCTGGTATGGCACCCCCTCCCCCCCGGGATCTGACCAGTCCAAAATGAAGGGATTTGCCAGACCAGGGGAGGTCCCCTGCCAATGGTCTCCCTAGCTGGGGCCCATGGCCCAGGCAGGAGCTACACAGCTGGGGCTGGAGCTCCCTGGCCACAGCTGGGGTTTGAGCTCCTTGGCTATAGCTGAAGCTGCCACTGGTACCAGAGCTCTGTGGCCACTTCTAGCCCCGCTACTGCTGGGGTGGAGCTCCCAGCTGCACTGCCTTGCCACAGGGCTTCCAGTCACGCTGCCAACCCCATGTGCCACGCTTCCAGCCCCACTGCCAGACCTCCCTGTTCCTGGATGTTGCCAGACCAGAAAGTCCCAGTTTAGGGTTGTACAACGTGTAGTAAATAAATTTTAGTATAATCTTGGGACAAAATCCTGCAGTCTTTCTGCCCAGAGAAATACAGAAAGGATGCTATAGGAAAATAAAATATCATTGGGAGCCACTGAGACTCATCCCAGTCAAAGTCAATGGGAAGTTTTGAGGTCAGTGCGTAAGAACAACATTGAGTTTTGGCCAACTGATTCCAAGCTTGCCATAGCTCATACCTGTACTATATAACAGCCTTAGGCTTATGTAAACAAAATAGTGACAGGCAAATACATTAAAGCAGGAAATTATGTCAAAACTAATGTCAAAGGGGAAACAACTCAGATCATGCTTCCACAAGACCTAAGATGACACCCTGTGGTGTTGTTATGCAATTTCCCTCATAATACTCCCATTTCTACTGGCTAAGTGAAGTAAGATGTGGACGTGTTGATCATTGAAGCATCAAAACTGTGTCATTGCTAGAGACAGAGTTCCACATGTGCTCAATGAAGTGTAATGGCTATCATGATGCTGAACACTTCTTATAACTTGCCAGTTCTCCTGAGGTTACCATCAGTTGTAAGCACAGTTACCAAACATTTGTCAAAACTATAGCTGACTAAGATAGCAACAGTTTTTATAACCTGAACTCCCAGCATTTTCTATTTGTTTTTGTTTTTGTTCTTGTTCCAGACAACATGACTCTCTTTAGGGCACAAGCATTTCAGGTAAAGAATATAACAGGAGATCAGAGTTTTGCCAGAGAAACACATCTTTGCTTGATTAAACCCTTAGGGGCAGATCCTCAGCTGGCTCTGGCATAACTCCATTGGCTTCAGTAAAGACACACTGATTTAAACCAGCTGATGAGCTGAAAATATGGCCTTCAGTCTGCATAAAGTTTTGTTTTAAACACTATCACTTGGTTGCATTACCACGAAGGATCATTCATTCTTCTCTTTTCTCTTATATGGGCTGGGATTTTTTTCTGCAGGTTCTCACTAAGGGGGGAATTCATGCAGAAACCAGGTTCCACTGGGACCAAAAAGTGCTTGGTGCTTTATTTTTTAATCTTGTTTGAGTTGCTTGGCTATACTGCATTTTCCTTTTCAACAGTCCCAGCACATTCAGGGTTGTCTCCTTTTGGTTTATTTTGCAATAAAAGATTCTATGTTTATTTTTATTTCTAGGTTTAATACTCAAAGTTTTCATATGTAACTTTACTTCCATAGAACAATAAGTTAGGAGAAATTTTAAGCTTTATTATTATCGCTGTTACTTGTATTGTGCCAACACCTAGCAGCCCCAGTCATGGACTTGAACCCCATGATACTAGATGCTGAATAAATACAGAACCAAAAGAGGGTCCCTACATCAAAGAGCTAAATCATCTCTGAGCAGTTGTTCTTCACACTTTCTCCAACACAGCATAGGTTGTTTTTGTTATTTTTAATGGTAAAAATAACTTTTGAAATGGTCTCTATTCTCTCTGTCTTGCTATCCCAAAAGTATTTTCATTCCAATTTGTCTCTTTCAAAAATGTCTAGTTTTCTTACAAGAATAATTCAGGTCAGGTCACTCAGCACTATAGAGCTATTTCTGAGGTAAAAGGACTCCTACTGACTTGAGTAAGCTTTAGATCAGGCCCTTAGGCCTGATTTTGGAACAATTCCAGATAAAGGTGAAAAAATGTTTTGAGAAGTTAGGTTTCTACCTTTTCCCTGTCACAGTGAGTCCTCAGTCTCTTCCTTGGCTGAATCAAGCTTCTCCATGTTAGTTTCTCCTCAATGTACCCTTTCTTTGTTACTAGAATTCCTTTCATTAGGCTGAAGGCTTTTTAACTTTTTGGTTCCCTGTGACAGGACGAGATCGCACTCAACCTGTGGCCACGCACGCACTTCTTGGGGTAAGCAGTGAGGCACAGGCCGCTTGCGCCCGATGTTCATGGGCCGCAGCACAGCTGTACGGTGCCAAGCGGTGCGGGGGGAGGGGAGGAGGACAGGTGACGTCACCAGAAGGCAACACAGGTAGGGGGATAAAAAGGGCGAGGTGGGCCCAGGTGGGAGGAGGGAGGGTGGGAGAATGCAAAGGGGGTGCAGTGGCGCTCCGACGCTAGCACCAGTGGGGTAGGAAGCAGCCCAGCCCAAGGCAGGGCGTTATAGGATTCACTGGCAGGATGGTGAGTTACGGGTGCTACCCCACCAGCCGGACAGGATGACAGTAGTGCCTGTCCTTAGGGCCCTGGGCTGGTACCCATGAGAGTGGGCAGGCCCGGGTCCCCCTACCCTGCCCAACTGTCGGTGGGGGGGAGAGGGGGGGAACTGTACTGTGGACACTATACTTGGAGCCACAGGACTGGACATTTCGGGAGAAGCTGCCCTCCCCGCTCCTATTTTTGTAGGGGAAACTGCAGGACCCCAAGGAGGGGGGGGGCAGTAGGCTACACTTGTACATTCCCCTATAGGGATGTATTAACTTTATTTGGTTCTGGGGAATTTAGGGGGCCAGACCAGCCTAATGCAACATCCCGTGCATTTCTTTCTCCCAAATCTATGTTCCTCACTACTTAATCAGGACTCTTGTAATTGCTTGTGACTCCTGTCTTAACACAGATATTTTCAGAATTCAAACTATGTCCAGTACCCCAAAACTATGGGGTGCAGTAATTTTAGGCCTAAGGAGCCCCTTTATTTTCTCATTATTCTAGTGAATTTGGTCTCAAGCTTCTTCTTTCTCTATGATTGCCTTCCTTCTGATCTCAGTTGGGTGCCAGACACTCTTTTTGCTCCTCTTTCTCTCGTGCAGCTTGTGGTGGTAAGTAAGGAAATCCGTCACTCTTGAGGTATGCAGAATTAGACCCTTGATGGGTCTGAATATTGTTCATTTCTTTTATTCCATGTAGATTCAACTTGCTGCACAATTTCTTCACATTAAATTACTCCATAAAACAATGGCACTTCAGGATATGTTTTAATCCCTCTTCCTAACACTGTTTATCTTTGTTGTGATTGAATCATATTCTCAATTCATCATTCAGGGTATGTCTAGACTACATGCCTCTGCTGACAGAGGCATGTAAAATAGTCTACCCAACATAGTCAATGAAGCGGGGATTTAAATATCCCCAGCTTCATTAAAATAAAAATGGCCACCGTGCTGTGCCGACTCATCTGATCGTCAGCACAGTGTGCGAGGTTTACAGGAGCGGTCGACAAAGGCTTCCCTTGTCGACCGATCTGCATCTTGACTCGTGCACTGTGCCGACGATCAGCTGAGCCTACTTTATATGCCTCTGTCGGCAGAGGCGTGTAATCTAGATGTACCCTCAGAGTCAGGAACCTTATGAGGCACATTCAGCCTATAAACAAAGAGTGATACAGCTTGCTACTAGCTAGCCATGAGCTCTATTTTTTCAGAGCACAGCCCCTGAAAGTTTCTCAGAAGGGAAAGAAGGTGAGATACAGCTATTGCCAACAAATACATTCAGTGAATGATACTAGGGACAACCATGTGAGGGGCACAAGGTGTGCAAAACTATTCATGTTAAATGTGGCATTATATGAAATCCTTCATAAAATAAATCCACCATCATATGCATATTTTTACCAGCACAAAGTATCTCCACAACAACTGGTTCATTTGGAAGCTTATAAAATTTCTTGTAGCTAATGGAGTTTGTGCTCTCCCCACACAGCTGCCATTCTAGCCTCTCCTCCCTGTCTGAGGTGCCCAGATACCTTTGAAGATCTGGGCCTTTGTGCCTGTATAAAATACCAGTGTTACTGAGGTAGGATCACAATGGTGTATGCCGAGGGCAAATTAAGCATGTTGAGAGTTAGATGCTGGAGTCTGCAGTAGAAGAAGGCCTTCTGTGATTTTCTTGTTTTATTTCTAGAAAATGTCAACAAGGCTAAACATGGTCAGTTTTGCATAGCCTGCAAAAATATTGCTCTCAGCCCAACTGGCTCTTTGTCCATCTCTGCATCTGCAAAGTACGTTCATCATTATGATTCTGAGGCATCCACAATTAAGTATATTAAGAGGGCTCATCCTTTCAGTAATGAGCAACTCGGCCTACATTATGTCTAATGGGGAAAAACAAAAGGACTTGAATTTTTGCTTCTGCTCCTAGAAAGTAGAGAATGTCTTTTGGAAATATTTGTTCATGAGTATTTTGAGGCTATTGACTGCTGGGCCATACGTGATGGTTAGAAGACTAATAAATAAAAAACTTATGTACAAGGGCATCCAAAGGACATACTTTGGGCATTACTGTACCATAGCATTTAGAAATGATACAGGGCCTGATTTCTGCTAAAGAAAATCTGATAAAATCAATATGGCCGTTGTTGGAGTATTTGAATGGAAAGAGACAGTAGTCCTATATACAGACCGGCTGATGGGGAGGGGACAAAGGGGATCTGGGGATTCAAAAGGACCCAGGACTCCTGGCCACTGACACCACTACTGCAGGAGAGGTGTCTGCTGGAGCTCTGGGCGGCACACTCCAGGTAGCAATCAGGGCTAGCACCACCCCAAAGCCCACATCCCTAGCCCAGAGGACATACCCCTCCCACACGCCATACCCCTTGAACCGATCCCTCACCCCAAACCAGTTATCCCTAGCCCCATCCCAGAGCCCACACCCCCAGCCAGAACTCTCACTTCCTCTCATACCCTAGGCTCCTGCCCCATTCCAGTGACAGTGAGCAAGTGTGGAGGAGAGTGAATGACAGAAGGAAGGTCGATGAAGAAAGAGGGGCAAGACCTTGGAGAAGGAGCAGGCAGGGGGGGACCTCTGGGCAAAGATGCTTGGTTTTTCCAATTTGAAAGTAAGCAGCCCTAAACTTCTCGTTCATCTTATATTCATGAAAATGAAAAATATTTTGTGGACTCAGATTTTTCACTGGTTTCTGGGAAAACAAAATCTTTTTGTATTGTTTTGAGAATCCTAAACATTCATTTCAGTTATGCGGTAATGTGGGTGGAAAGGAATCTAGAATACTGGTTAAACTTCTCACAGCATATATGTGTTTTGAGGGGTGGGGTGGGTGGAGAAGTGTAGAGTTCTAAGTGCAGATAATTGAAGGCAGTTAGATGCATAGCTCCCAGTTCAGCACCTGACTACTTTTGAGGATCTAGACCACAGTTCCTATTCAGGAAGGTAGGGAGAAGCAGGAGATGGGTGAAATGCCTTGGCTCTAGGGGTAGGCAAAAACTTTCCATCCAAAAAGATTTTTGAGTCTTTTTTTTGCCGGGGGGGGGAGGTTAATGGCATTTGCTTTCTGTGGAAAATATAGACTTTTCTTTGAAAAAGCTATACTCTCCCCTTCTAAATTGAAAACTTTCTGGCTCCAAACTGAAAAAAAAATCCAGCTAAAATGTTCAGGTTTTTGACAAAGCAGAGAAAATTTCTGCATGAAAAGAACCCATACAGCAACTACTTTTACTTGAAAAACAGTGACAGTTTTGGGGGAGTTCTGTATTCATAAATTGTGCATAGATAGTTTCATAGCAGTAACCTTCAGTTTGGGATGAAATTCCAAGGGGTAGTGATACAGGGTTCACAGCGGAGACTCTTTAAACTTTGATAATCTTTTATTTAAATAAAAACACCCTTGGACTAAGAAGGTAGCCAATCCAAGAAAACCAGTCTGTTCATGTAGCTGGTAATTAAGCAATGGAACAGCTAATGAAGCATCTCAAAAATTTGAGAGAGAAGGAAAGACAGAGACTCCATAATCTCACGCAAAAGCAATATCCAGGGTGGAAGGGCGAGAAGAAGTCTACTAAGAACACACTGACCCACAGTGAGGAAATGGGTGTAGGGTGAGAAAACTGAAGTTGGGATGGTAAATGGATGTTCTATTGTTTTGTCTAGATCTGTATATTTCTTGTGCTATCTAAAGTGAAGAATAATTACTTTACTATCCCTTTTGCATATAGTATGTACTTCAGGTATCACCTGAGTCAGGACCACAAAGTTGGAGCTTGGGGAAATATGTTCGTAAGCAATTGGGGTGTTCTGAAGTGTTAGCACTGGTCCTGGGGGCCCAAGGCAGTTGGACTGTGAGGATCTCAGAACTCAGATGCGGGTGCTAGGCAAAGACCAGTAGTGCCCTGAGAGCTTGCCAAAGCTAGAGACAGTGCTTGGATTCTGCTTGGCCTTAGGAAGCTTAAAAGCACACAGGTATGAAATGTGATTGTCCAATAGGAGGAGTTCCCCAGGGCAGTGATAAGTTCTTTCATTGCATTCTGTGGAGCTCTGGGGTTAAAGCAGAGCAGAATTTGACTTTTTATAAGACCATAATTCCAGTGTTCACCAGATTTTTGGTGTTAATTCTCCTCTTGACGCATGGGTCAAGCACTGTGGCCCACACCTGCACTCTCATTTTAAGCACGCTAGTGCTTGTGGAGACTGAAGGTGGGTTGAGGTTGTACTGTGACCAGAGAAGTTTTCCAGTCATGCATTTACTAATGCAGGCATGTAAAACTGTTTGTTGTTATAAAATTCTCTTGGGGGTAGAGAATGTAGAGTTCTAAAGGGTTGAAATGTACTGATTAAACAGATGTTTTGGCATGTTGCTTTACTCCTGGAATTGGATCAGAAATCCTCTGGCCTCGGTGGAATGAGTGAAATATCCACAGATTTTATGGGGTACCCAAAACATGTTTTCTTAACACTTATTGTGTGGGTAGCTTCTAATAATTTCCTTTAATTAGCATAAAAGGAAACAGGGGGACCAATGCGTGCAGTCCTTTGTCCCAAAGACAAAGCTGTCATTGGCTTCAAGAGTTCGGCCAGAGTAAAAATTTGGCACAGAACATCAATTGCCTCTCCCAGGAAACAAGAGAGATGGGTCTGGCTCTGACTGCAGGAAGACAGACTAACAGTAGGAATAGTCAAGCTTGCCTATGAGGCTAGGCCTGAAATCTGTTACATTGATATTTATCTTTTTTTAAAAAAATCAAACTCCAGGAAAAGACTGAGTTTGCTGAGAGTTGGGGAGAGGTGGATTTTTTGTGCTGATGAGAAGGTGTGGGGGCCTGTGGCATGCAGACACAGCCAGCCAGAGTGGAAAGAGAGTGCAGTAATTAGTACACTAGCCCAGGATGTGGGACGCCTGCATTCAATTCCCTGCTCTGACATAGTCTTCCTGAGCAACCTTGGGCATGTCCCTTAACTTCTGTGTGCCTCACTTCCCCCTCAGTAAAATGGGATTATTGTATTTTTCAGCCTCTTAGAGTTATCGTGAAGATCAATACATTACAATTGTGGGGTTCTCAGTTCTATTTTATTGTATATAAAATATGGCAAATTCCTGTAGCTGTGTACGGTGAGAGTATATATATATATATATATATATATATATAATAATGTGCTGCAGTCCTGTGTTGAGACTGCTGTGGAAATTGCCTGCTCTTTGCCAATGAACATTCTCCTTTTGGTGATTTTTGCAGTCTGTTTTGATTGACTATTGAACATGTGTACTTTCAATAGAACCCTGCAAGGCGTTTCTGCATCTGACTGAAAGACAAAGAGCCCAAAGGAGGGAAATCAAACATGTATCAGAGGAAAAGCAGGTTCAGAGCAGCTAAGGAACAGCCTATAATCAGAAAAGTCTAGTCACCTTCCTCCTGTGGCAAGTATACTTTACTGTCTCCTAATAAACCAGCTACGTGAACCGTGCAAATATCAACTGTGTGTGTGTACCCTACAAATAACGAGAAAAGAGTAAGAGCCTGATCCTGCAAAACTTCACTCACATTAGCAAAAATAGTTCACAGAGTTTTTCCCCACAAAATATATTCCTAGCAATTTTTTGCCTGGGTGTTTTTGCTTGGTATCTGCATATTTAAATTTCTTCATGGTGGAATCTAATGTTGCAATATGATTATATTGAGTAATCTATCAATGTGCCAAAAATATTCATATAGAGAATGAGTTAAAATATAAGTGGGTTGAATGAAGAGTCTATTAGCAGAACGTAGTGCTGTGTGCGTAATTGGCTGGCTTAGTGTGATCACATTTCCTTCTAGTGGCCGACTTGAGCAACCTAAAGCCTGCTACTTATTGCTAAATGAGTTCTCTGTTAGCTCAAATGGTAGATGCCTGTGCTGTTCATGCTGAATGTCCCATTTGGGTAAGATTTTAAATGAATTATGACATGAATGGGACTACATGTGCTTATGTGCTCATGTGCTTTGTATGTGGGCATTAGTTGGTATTGTGTCTTTCTCTTACGGGGAAAAAAATTCAGCAAAAATTTTCAAATCTGGGTCTGAAGAATTAAAGATTCCTTAATTCATATCAAGATACTTACACAGAAGATATTAAAGTGCCGGACTTTAGGCAGCAGGATTAGAAAATTTTGGCCAAAATATAGATAACCTTTTGAACAATAAGAAACCATTTCTTACAAGGAGGAATTTAATTATGTGCATGACATTAGTAATTTCTATTAAGATTAGTCATTTCTATTATGCCTGCTTTGCTATCTCTGTATGTTAAGAAGGTGATTCTCATTTGAAAATAATTCCAGCGTTTTTTCCCATTGGCAAGTTTGAAAGGGATTGATCAAAACTAAACCTTTTTTCAAATGAATGCACATAAAACAATCTCAGCCAGTAAACAGGGTGACATGGGGAATATATTCCTATTTAAAATTCTTCTCATTTGTTCTTCTCATTAAATGTTTATTATAAACTGATAATGTACCCTTAAAATGTGAATGCCAATAGTTGCTAAAAACACTAGTGGGTTTTTAATTTTAGAAATGTAATGATCTGTAACAAAAGCTTTTAAAAAGACCCTTTGTCATGTCAAAATAAAATATCGCTTTTTTCACTTCTGAAATCTATTCTGTTGTCTACCAGTTAAATTGGCCACACAATTGTTATTATTAATTTAAGTAATGAATGATCGAAATGTTAAAGGGAGAAAAAAAGCTGAATCCACTTTTTTTAGTCCAAGCTTGGGTAAGTAATTTTAGCTTTTATTAATTTATTTAATATATCTTAGATTGGTATCTGTTGAAGTCATAAGAGGTTACCTCTGCCAAGTTCCAACATGCAAGCGCTGTAGAATTTACTACAGTAAATTGCAGGCATGCTTCATGTATCCTTAATTTATTTTGAGAGATCTCATCTTTTATCTATAGAATCCTGCTCTCTCAGCAGGATGAATTTCTCTGTGAGAAAGTAAATTTGTTCTAATGTGGCAGAAGTCCCAGCATGCAGTGCTTATAATTATCAATTCTGATGTATCACACAAATGGTTGAAATAGTTGTGAGCCTTTAGTATAATCCATAATTATTCCTGGTCAATTGTCTCCAAATAGAAACTTTCATACCACTTATTTCATTTTATGGACTGAAGAGTGTTCATTGCTTTTTGCCAAAATTCAGATCTGCTGTTCACTATCGCAAAAAATTCACATGTGCTAATCTTGTAGAATGCTTTTATTTGTTTCCTTTTACGGGTTTTTTCAAAAACCTTTGTTTTCCAACCTGAAGCTAGCAGGGGTGTGCATTTCTAGAATCCTAGCATTGCCTGGTGACTTAGCAATTTAAATGCTCTTGATATTTAAAGGATGGTAATAATCCATCTGTATCAGTACATGCTCCTCAGCTTTCTAAACTTTCCAACAGACTAAAAAAAGTAAGCTTCAAGCACATGTCTGCTGTAATAAAACTAATCAAAATTAATAGCAGCAACATTATGTAGGACAAATGCTATGTATCTGCTTGTGAAACAGTTCATCTTTGTTAGTGGTGTGAATGCTCAATATGGAACAAGATTCTATATTGTCACTTATGTTTCCACATATATTTCTGCTTCATCCATCTGACAAAGTGGGCTCCAGCCCACGAAAGCTTATGCCCAAATAAATTTGTTAGTCTTCAAGGTGCTACAAGACTCCTCATTTTATTGTCACTGAAAAGATTCTAACAAATATAATAAATGGAAGATTTATTTTTAATAAAAAAAATTGGATGCACTGTGGTAAAAAGAATTGTGATTAACTAAGCTTGACAGACTATATATTTAGGTGCTTTAGTGAAGTAATATCCCAAGTGAAAGGTATATGGTTTGAGAATTGTCACTGCCATGTATCCAGGTAAACTACAGAGAAGAAACTCTTGATTTTACTTTGAATATCCCTGCATAATTGTTTATCAAGTCTAGAATTTTGTTCCCATTCATGTAAATGGGAGTCTCTCCATTCATTTTACTGGGAGAGAAAAAGGATCCCGGAGCCTGTTCTAGAATATGCTGATATTGGTCTAGAAGATTTTTCAATTAATGCAGTATTATTTTTACCTAAAATAATTATTGATTACTTTCATCTCAAGAAAATATTAGCATGCTGTTAGATAGTAAACATATGCTTTGAAGATTGATGTATTGGAAACTAGAATCTGCCCAAAAGCTTGTATGTTCCAGGAAATGTTTATCGTCACTATTGTAATTTCAATACAATTTGGCTTGGTACTTGGTTGTACATACATAACCAGTCTAGATTACTCCTGGCATGAGCTGGAGTCTGCTAGCTATGCTTTCATGAGAGTCTCAATTCACTATGGTTTTATAGTTAGACAGTTTAAAACACAAACCTCCCTGTGTACCAAGTGGAATTTTAGAGGGTACTAGCAAGAGTTACTTGGCGTTGCTTGGGAAAGTGGAGGAACAAAATTTAGAAAAACAGAAGTCCATTATTGTTTTTTGAATGGTAGAAAAGTTGCACTGAGTTCTATAGGGATTAAAATATATAGAAAAAAGTATAAAACAATCAATTTGACATGTTATCATCAAAAACTTTATTGTAAACTATATTTTTTGTTTCATTATTCTTAACAAATATGTACAAATTTTTTCCACTTCTAACTCTTGTACACGCAACATAAAGTTGTCCATGTGAAAAGCAAGATGTCTCCAAAACAATTCCAACTACTTTAAGTGACTGTCCTTGCGCTTTGTCAGTATACATTGTTGAAATATAAGTTGACAGTTGATATAACTGAGGTGAGGAGCCTGAGGGGAGGGAGGGCGAAGGGAGCCGCGTGCCTGCCGCCGGCGCCCGAGCCCGCTCTTTGTTTCCTTGTCCCTCTGCCGGCCTTAGTGAGTGACTGGCCCTGCCACTTCCCCTGGGAAGCCGCTTCTCCCCGAACTGCCAAGCTCTGTGCAGCCCCAGGGAGAGGCATCGGTCTCTCATCTCTACTCTCCCACAGTACCTTAAAACCTTCTCCTGGATAAAAGGTTATCCCATGCAAAGTTTGGTTGCTGTAGCTCTTATAGTGTCCAAGTTATTAGCGCACAAACATACAAACATTCTCCTTTATATATTAGATGTGTTTATTACTTGTTTAGCTTCTTGCTGAATGCTGAAAAGATTGGTGATTTTGCATTATAAGGGATTATCTGTAGGTCTTGATTAGTGCTCGTCAGGAACAGCAATGGATTTCACAAACCACAGAGAGGATTCTGATGGAACCCTCCTGCTTTCCTGCCATCCAGGTGCTTTTGTTAACTATGAAATGATTGTGTAGCTCTATGTGTTTCAGTTTAGTTTGTCTTGTAAATGAACTGTCTGTATAGATCAGTATTTAAAAAAAATATTATGCTCAATTATTCGTGCAGTAATTTGCGTGAATAATTCTTGTTCCACATCTTGTTCATGAGCAGTTCATTGGTAGCATTCAATATTCTAAACTCATGTTGTTTGGATTGGAGACAGAGGTCACATGCTATACTTCTGTTCCCTGGTTGGATGCGTTTATCCCTTTGAATTAGAGTTCCATTGTAAGTACTCGTGTTTTCTAATTCAAAATTCATTTTCGGCAATGTTCTCTTGAAATTTGTTTTTTCATTGAATATTCCTGCCATGAAGTAATTTGCTAGAATATTCAGAGAATGAGAAGAAAAGAGAAGACGAAAGTGAAACAACAGTTACTTTTTGCTCTGCAGCCACCCAGCTTCACGCTTCTACGGCAGTTTGTCCCCAAAGATTTCAAAGCATATGGCAGACAATATATGATCTAAACCTCAGTTCTCCTGAGGAAAAAGACAAGTAAGTGTGTGTGTGTGCGGGCATGACAGAGAAAGAGAGAATCATTTGGCCAGCATGACATTGTGACAGACAGCATGGCCTGATTAGAGGTTTTGTGACACAATCTCTCCCTGAGCTCCCCAGTGAATACAGGTTACATGAACTTTCTCCATCTGCTGCTCTTGACATGCTGTTAGGCCTAGTGTGAGAGAGGGCAAAGTACTGGCCCTGCCTTCTCCCTTCCCTCTTTCTGGTATCCTGCACACAGAGAAGCAGCTCTTCTGCTCCCACAAGGGCAAAGACTATAACTGTGGCAGCTGAGCCATTCCCATCCATGCGATGGATCAGAGCCACTGCCCCAGGTCCTGCGCTTTTGGGGGCCCTGGATGGGACTCCAGGATTACCTGGGGCCAGGTCTAGTGTGGTGGCAGCAGAGGTCGACACCCCCTATCCCTACACTCACTGCAGTGTTGGGAGCCAGAGCGAACCAGAAGCTTGCTCCACTCCCAGCCCTCTGCACTTGGCTCCTCAGCAGTGGCAAGAGTCAAAGTGCCCAGGCCTCAGGGTGTTCCGCTTCCTGCCACTGCAAAGAAATGGGGCACAGTGGGCCAGAAGGGGGACATGACAGAGCAGAGCAGGCTGCTGGGATGCTCCAGCTCATAATGCCCAGGTGAGTGTGGGGAGGGGAGTACTCACCTGTGCTGCTACCATGCCGACTTTGGCCCCAGGTAATCCATTCCTGGGGCCCCATCCATCCCTTGGGACAGCCCTCAGGCAGGTCCTTGGAGACTGCAGAAAGGAAGGGAGGGTCCTTGCAGTCCCCTTCCTGCCCAGATGTGTAAGAGTAGTTAGAGTTTGAAGCCACCAGCAACACAGCCCTGACTCTGTCCCCTGCTATAACCTACCAGGCTTTGAGAAGCATGTGCCTATTTCCTCTAAGTTCAGAATGGAACAGGAAAACAGGGTGCATTTTCATAGAAAAATCTTTCCACTGTTATAAGTCAAATCAACGGCCTTGCTGTAAGCATTCAAAGTAGTGATACAAAATAGTAATGTAAATAGTTGAATTTATCTGAGACTTAAATAACCCACAATTCATGAAAAGACACTTCAATATGCATTTTGAGGGAATCTTAGGAAGAGTTTATATGCTTATAGTAACATTTGATCTTCTATCATGCATTCTCATTACTTCACAAGGATTAATTGGCTGACAGTCATCTACATGTATGAATGGGTGCTGACTGTACTCTTTCAATAAAATCAGTATTTACTCTGACTGCCATATTGAAGATAAATACCTCATTTTACCATTAAATGGGTCTAAATGACACAGTTTTGCAACAAGGTACAATGGTGATAATATAATTCTATGTAGTAATGCTGTAATTTATTGGACAACTAATATTTAATAATAAACATAATATAAGTTGTTTTTCCTTAAGGTAATACTGCACCTCTACTTGGTATTGATACTTGATATGTGGTTTGAATATTAGGTTTTGTCAATTTTTGTTTTCTATTCAATTTCTACATTTTATAAAAGAAATTAAGCAGTAAAAATTTCATATTAAACACACATTTTTTTTTACATCTCCCCAGTTGTTAAAATATGGCACTGTCCATGCTACGTTTCCCTTCTAATTTTGTTTCCCTTTTATCCTTTTTTTATTTACTACTGAGAGAAGATGCTTTAAATGGTGCCTTCCCCATTCTCTGAGCTACTGTTATGGATGGTGGGTGACTTTAAGAGAGGGATCTGAGACAAACTTCAGCTTTATTTGTATCCTACCTGTGAGGAGAATGCTAAGTGCCACTGAGAGACTAAAAAGTTCATTCTCTCTAGCAAGGTTGCTCTTCCAGATGAGCATTAAAAGATAGCTTTAAGCCATTCACAATTATGACCTTGACTAGGAAAATGTAAGTTAATAAGGCTTCAACAAATTATGGCCTTTTTGGTCGATTTGCCTAGTGAACTGTTAATTGTAAAACTGAAAGACATTATGTTCAGCTTTCTCTATCACATCTTTTGTGTTTTAACAGTGACACTTCATTGAGTGCAATTAACAAAGCCTAGGAGATTTATTAACACACTTCTTCATGGCCAATGATCCATTCCACTTAAGACATAACACTGTAAAATGCACATTATCTCCTTTTGGCACTTACAATAATGCTTCATGAACTAGGAAGGCATATGTTAAAGCAGATAAAATAGCATTATTAGCTGACAAATCTTACAATTTATTAGACAGTTAATTTATCAGCTTAAAAGACACTTAAAACAGCTGTGCATTTAATGTCTTTTTAATGTATCCAGTAAAACTTGCATAATTGCCTGTAGTGCAATTTATTTTTAGCTATGTTGCAAAATGTCTGCGTTTACTGTTTACATCTTCTTTAATTTTTCCTGCAAGGCTCATCTCATCTAGGCACAAGCCCTAACAATGAGGGCAAATGATCAGATGATAAGACTTCTTGTACAAATGGCTACCCATGAATGAACTATTCAAAAGTGCATGCTGAGCTGGACCACCGAGTTTTAGCATTTTATCTCTACCCCAAGGGCAAAAGAGAGGGGGAAAAACAGGGGTGTCTCATACAGCACTGTAGTCATGGACTGCCAAACACGACACATCAGAGACTGACAATGTCTGCCTTTACTGGCATTAGCATTTGGAGCCCATTCTGAGCCACATGTCTGGGGTGTAAACTAACAAGGCTCCAAGACTACATTAGCAGAGGTGTTTCATTTTATAATTAAGGTAACTGCTCCCTGCAGATCAATTGTATCAGACATAAGTACTATCCATGAAGAAAGTGTCGGAGAGGATACAAATTTAATGACTCTGATGCATAAATTGCCTGTGTTTGTTTATTGCTCTCTAATTTAATGGAACCTTTGTTAAATGTTTCTGACTTTTTTTCTTTTTGAAACAGGCTCATAGTAATGATTTCTGTGGGACTGAAGGGTGCTTATTATGAAAATAAAAAGTTAAACATAGCAGTTTTCATTAATTAAATGTCAGATTAGTTTTCATCTTTTATAAATGTTGTATATAATCCACTTACAGCGAGAGACCAGGTCTGCAGATGATACCCTGTGTTGTCCGAGTGTTAAAAAGGGACATTTTCCCCTCCCTCTTGCAGAAATCAGACCTGGATGTGAACTTTGAAGATTTGGCCTGTTTTAATAGCTTACGGGAAAGAAGAGGATAGTCAATTTACCAGAAATAAAAGGATGGTTTTAGATAAAATATAAACCACCCCTTCTCTGAAATGACTCCTCTTTTTTGGCACCTGAACTTTTCTGAGGTTCTGTATTTTTCCCTAGATCTTTGTTGTGATAGAGACAGGAAGTGAAAGTGAAGAGCTTTTCTGTACTATTTCTGACCTGACCAGAAGGCAGCTGTGCCAGCCTGCTTGTGATTAAACTTGTTCGCTTAAGATTTCTAGCCTAGTTTTAAAGAATCTTGAGCCCTCAACAAGCAACCAAATCACTGGGTTTTTATCCAAACCAAAACCCAAGTTTGAGTCCTTTTGAGATCCCGCCCCCCCCTTCTGGAGAGAAACCTATTTGTTTTGAATTCTTAACGCAGTTATTAATCCAGAACTCTTGGTTGAGATCAATATTTAAAAAAGAATAAATCTTCTGCGTGCTCAGTATTTGATTCCTAGTCAACCTGAAAGTTACCAGCAATAACTTCTCCCTCCACCATAAGTCACTTCTGCTAGTTGGCAATCTGGCAACATGACACATTAATTATCCCACTGAATGCATATGAAAAGAATGGATGAATCACTGGAGTAAAGAATAATACTGGCACTTACATACCTATGTTCATTAAAACAAAGTTTTATCTATTACATTTTTAATTAAACCTAAACATATAATAGTGCATTATTCATGCAGAGATAGTCATCTAATGAGAACTGCTTTACAGTTTGATTAGTGCAGCATTGTTGACTATTTTATTGTTGTACAGTAAATTGTTGGAGAGTTGTCTTTGTCCCAATTACAGTTTAATTTTGATTAGTTCCATTTTCTTGTTGGTAGTAACCAAAGTGCCACTGCATGAATCTCAAATGAAGTTATTGGGCTCTTTATGGGCGTCTCTGAATGTTCGTTTTTTTGTTTTGTTAAAACTACGCTCCTTTCGGTTCTCTTCCCTGTGCTGAGAAGAAGCTTTCTTTTTATATTCTTACAATGTGCCATTAAAATACAAATTCTTAATGTTAAGAAAATGGAAATTAAAGGTAGAAAAGAAACCAGAGAGAAGTTTTGCTGCTTATTTCCACTAGTGTAAGCAATGCCACAGGGGGGAAACAGTTTCTTTGTATTTAAACCAGGATCTTGTAGCAAAGGGCAGTTTGTCCCTAAAATATCTGACATTCAACTACTCTACTACATTATTAATCTCTTATTTCATAGGCAAATCATATCCCATTTTCTGAGCAGATTGAAATACTCTCCTATAACATTAACACCTTTCTTCAAACCTATATGAATTCTTTTAAAAAGGTTCTCAAATGTGGAGAAATGATCATATAGTCCAAAGTGATGGGGAATTGGAGAGAATGTGCTTGCTAATCTGGTATGTGTTCCTCCTCTCTGTAAATAATAACAATATTCTATGATAGCGTATCTTAAAAACCAGGAGATATTCAAAACTAGGAGTCTGAGTGGCTGTTTATTGTCAAAGTGCTGAGCAGCCAACAAACTCCCATTCAACCTTACATTCATTGCTGGCTGCTGTATACTGCTGAAAATCAGGCCACTTATTTAGGGATCTAATTATGGACTGAGAAGTCCAACTGTCACAGCCCATTAGAAGAACTTTATATTTCAGGACTCAATTTACATGCAATGGCTTGTTTCCATCTAGCAAACTGCCAGTATATGTGTGTGTCGGGGAAGGGGGAGGGGACACATATGTTTTCCATAAACTCAGAATTCTCTCCAGTCTTATGTACCCAAAGCCACCTCTGATGTGGATGGCTGGGAATACAGATTCTGCAGTAGGTTGAACTTCTCTGCAGAAAGCTTATTCCAACAGAGAACACAAAGAACTCCCTTCATTCCAGAAGCTGTTGAGCAATTCAGGGGGAGGGACAGCTTCTATAACAAAGTCCCCTTCTTCCAGTCCTCCACAGCTCCCCATTCCTTAGTCTCCCTGCCTTTCTCAGGGAGACTCATGCTGTTTACAGGAGTTGTGTGTCCTGTGGATATTGTAAAAAACCAGTTTAAGAAAAAGTACTTAAAATGGGAGAGCTGTTTACCCCACACCTTGAAGAGGTGGCAGGGAGAGGGGCTGGCCCTCGAAATCTGGGTTTCATTGGGAGTGCCTGTTTTTCTCATAAAAATATTCTGAAGAACATAAAATCTTTTGAATGGTAGAATGACCTGGAAGAATAGTACATTAATATGTACAGAGTTTACAATACTCTCTCCCAGACAAGCCATAAATGGCTTGCAGGTAACACTGAATGGATACAGAATTGAAGGAGAAATGGGATATTGTTTTTAAACACACTGGCTCAAAAGTGAAGAATAGGGAAGAGATAATTCACATAAGGTAAAAGGTTTTAAGATGTTTGTAATCTCTGCTATTTCTGTGAATTACTGAGAGAAGGAGCATTTGCCACATACAATATTAGGGATAGTGATAATCTGTTCCATAAGGATTGTTCACCATTGGGATCATTAATATTTTAAATGTAAGTGACTGTGCTACAGTTCTCTTTTCTTTGATTTTCTGCTGTCCATTTCCATGCATCTGAGTTGGTTACTTCAGAAATTACTCTACGGAGCCTGATGAAGGATGAGCTGCAAGCCAGAGGTCAGTTTTGCTGCCTTTTGATAATATTTTATTTAAGATTATTATTAGAAAAGTATTTTCACTCTTTAATTTCAAAGTCACTCTGAAGCTATTGTGTCATTGGCTCTGCCAATCAGAATATACTGCTGGGGCATTGTTATTTATTTCTAAAATAATAGTTTGCATTCGTATTTAAGAAATAAAATACTGGCTGTAGCTTCTAGGAAGAACATACGCAGAGATCATAGAATCATAGAATACTAGAACTAGAAGGGACTGCCCTTACAGCAGAACCAAGCACTGACTAGATAATCCGTGATAAATGTCTGTCTAATTTTCTCTTAAATATCTCCAGTGATGGAGATTCCACAACTTCCCTAGGCAATTTATTCCAGTGTTTAACCAGCCTGACAGTTAGGAAGTTTTTCCTAATGTTCAACCTAAACCTCCCTTGCTTCAGTTTAAGCCCATTGCTTCTTGTCCTATCATCAGAGGCCAAGGAGAACAATTCTCTCCCCCTCCCCCCGTGACACCCTTTTAGATACATGAAAATTGCTATCATGTTCCCTCTCAGTCTTCGCTTTTCCAAACTAAACAAGCCCAGTTCCTTCAGCCTTGCCTTATAGCTCATGTTTTCTAGACCTTTAATCATTCTTGTTGCTCTTCTCTGGACTTTCTCCAATTTCTCCACATCTTTCTTGAAATGTGGTGCCCAGAACTGGACACAACACTCCAATTGAGGCCTAATCAGTGCAGAGTAGAGTGGAAGAATTAATTCTCATGTCTTGCTCACAACACTCCTGTTAATGCATCCCAGAATTATGTTTGCTTTTTTTACAACTGTTGACTCATATTTAGCTTGTGGTCCAGTATGACCCCTAGATCCCTTTCAGCTGTACTCCTTCCTAGACTGTCACTTCCCATTCTGTATGTGTGAAACAAACAGATTGCTCCTTCCTAAGTGGAGTACTTTGCATTTGTCCTTATTAAACTTCAGTTCATCCTATTTACCTCAGACCATTCTCCAGTTTGTCCAGATCATTTTGAATGATGACCCTATCCTCCAAAGCACTTGCAACTCCTCCCAGCTTCATATCATCTGCAAGAGATACCATTCAACAGAGATACAGTAGTGTGGACAATTTGTCCATCTCTATTAACTGTTACTGGCGATGTAAGTTTTCAGCAAGCAGACTTGTAAGAGATACGTGATATTGGAAAGCCAACTGGAGGCAGGGACATGTGTGTAGCAGGGCCATTCAAAAGCATTCATCTTTTGGCCTATCTCTGTTTTCACTGAAGGCAAACTTTAAAAAACTTCCCATTGACTTAACTGGGAACAGATCCCAGTGAAGATTCCATCCTAAGCCCCAAGTTCATAGTACAATATAGATAGATAGCTAAATATTACAGGAGGAATTGTGAGCCACGCTCTGAAATACTGGATGTCCTCTTTATGCTTTTGGGCCTCTTTTGCACTATTCTGTGCATTTAATCTGCCTTTATAAAATATAACCCTGCAGTTAAACCAGTTCTCAGATAACATTGTTTTTGCCCTCTATCAGATACCAGATGTTTGTGATGAAGAGGAAATTAATGGCCTAAATAATAACTATACTGGAGAACAACAGCCATGGTCTGTATGCTCTGTTAGGTCCTCTTCCTACTGAAGTTAAAATCAGGCTACATTTCAAATTCCTGATCAGGTTAGCTTATGTCCTGGGGAGACAATCACAGACATATTAGTAAATAGCAAGGAATGACAGTTAGTCTAAAGGATTAAAGGGTGCTGGTATTTTGCTGTCTGATACACTGCGTGTTATGGAGTGTGAGAATAAGCTGTTAAAAATAAAACATCTCACTTTTGTCCAGTTTCAGATCCAGGGTTTCTCGCTTTCTTTAAATATCTCTACTGCTCTGGCTGTCTCTGTCTCTGACAATAGAGCTACTGTCTAGTCTTGGGGGTTAGAGGGAGAGGGAGCCCAGATGATAGTGAACAAATGCTAGAAGATCAGATAAATGAGGCACAAAAGCATATCTTTAATACCATACTGTATCATCAATAAAAGTAATGAAGTCACGAGAACCAATTCAAACCAGCCCTATGGTCATTTTATATGTTGAAATAGCCACGTGGAAGAGGTGTTGTACCAGAAACTTGAGTACAAAGCCCTGACTTGCTTCCCTGCAAATATTTTTTATAGCAATTATAAATTCTCAAAGAAAGAAAGATCTTCCAAAACATTCAAGCCATTATTGCCTTGAGAATAAATGCTTTGTTTTAGATCTTATGCTCTTGCAACTACTTTGAAGCAGTACACTTAGGTCCTTCCCCAGTGAAATACAGCAATGATTTAGACATTAACTAGAATGGCAGTCAATATTCTGTTCTAAATCACACCTGGAATTCACATCCAACACTTCCTCTTTTGTCCTTGATCCAGTATTGCACCTGAATCCATGCCTCTGAAACTGCCAGCCTGATGGGATCTTATGCATTCCAACACATTTTCATCATTATTAGCCGGTGCATGGAGACATGGCATAAACCAGTGCCAGTTTAAGCAGAGAATCAGCTTTGAGGTCATACAGTTGATTACCCAAGTGATTACTCTGCTTCCTTTATTACAGAGCATCTGTATTTTAGCTCTCATAGCAGTAGTTCTGTCTCACTTTGGAATTAAATTACTATAGGCCAGGTACATGTAGTAGATTTAATTCACAGCGTGAAGGAATAAATTTGTTATTGCAAGAGTGACACTACACATAGAGTCAAATGGATGGGAAAGGGGAGATTCTAAATGTTATTCTTCCCCTAATACTCCAAGCACCTTTAGGTAATGAACACCCTAAAAAGGCAGAGGGACTACATTGCCAAACCTGGCATATACAGACATAAAAAGGATATATTTCCAGAGCTATATGGATAATGTCCTGAATTCCCAGAACAGATGGACAAAGTTCTGTGTTTTATCTATAAGCTGACAGACAATGGACATCTAACATAGAGAGATGTTAGATTCACAATATGCATTCAAAGTAAAACAAAAAATTAATGTGACTTTTGATTTAGAGCTCCTGGGAGAAAATCAGGAACATTGGATAGAACAAACAGGAGCATGCAGCTTTTCCCTTCTGTGAATAAGCAAACCAATTCACGAAGTAAGAGGACTGTAAATTACCTTTTCAGTTTCTAGTAACTGTTCTCCCCCCAGTATCCCTGGTGTAGAGGATTCCTATGTGTGTGAGTGAGAAACTGTTCTCTGGGGCTATTCCATTGTCCCCTAAGGGGCAGTGGATATCTGCTTGGATATCCATTTTTGGGTTCATACTGTATAATATATGGAATATGTTGCTGTCCTGTAGCTATTACACCAGGCATATATAAGCCCTACCACTGGTAAAAGCCTATGGAGAGTCTCCTCTAGAAGCCTTTTGAACCAGATGGTCTGAACTCTATCCCCAACATTGCATGAATGGTTGAGTTGCTGAAACGTTCATGAGGACAGGATTGTACTACAGGGGCTTAAAGGAAGCAGCATTTTCTGATTCTGTGCCTGCACCCCTTCCTATGCCAGTGGGGATTACTTATCTAGTGACAGCAAGAGTCACCTGGGAGGAGCCCAAAAGAACCAACAGGGGCTTTTCCTTTGGAGGACTGAAGGTTCCCACTTCACTATGAATGCTCAGGTTCATGCACCCCAGCTGCTCCCATCTAAAGGGTTAATCATTTAGAAATTCCTACAGGTCATCTTTAAAGAACTTCTGTGTCATTCCCTCCCATGTGTTTCTCCAGGGAGAAATACTAGTTCTAGATCTAGTTGCATTTCTCTTTCTTTGACTATGGGTAAGATTATTCCCTCAATTGTTTGTTAAACCAGATTGTTAAACTATGTCTAACTGTGAGAAATAATAAAATTAAAGGTTTAATACAGACTGAAAGAACTTAGGCTGTAGAGCTCATTTGTTCTTATCACTTACTGTAAGTGGTCTAAGTGCCACTACATGGGACAGTAAACCACACAAGGGCTACGTCTATACGGCACCCTTTTTCCGCAAAAGCTTATGCAAATGAAGCGCAGAGTAGAATATTGCCATGCTTCATTTGCATAATAAATTAGGATCGTTTTTGTGCAAGAGGGTTTTGCACAAAAAGGAACTGTGCAGATGGCTCCTTTATTCACAAAAACCCCCTCTTGCACAAGAGCCGTTCTTCCTCATTTTTTCAGGAACAACGGCTCTTGTGCAAAAATGGCTCTTAATTAATTATGCAAATGAAGTGCAGCGATATTCTACTCCGTGCTTCATTTGCATAAGCTTTTGCGGAAGAAGGTTGCAGTATAGACATAGTCTAGGTGTATGGATTATAGACACTCCACTTATTTTGAAATAAAGGGGTCTATTTCAAAATAAATCCCAAGTATAGACCAGGGCTAAGTGACAACTTGTCATTAGTTTTATATTCATATGATGAAATTTCACACCATAGTTTGACATCCAGGGGGGCAAGATCCCTCCTAGTGAATTAGTTACCATCCTAGTAAAATAGTTTTTCCTAATATCCAACTACCCCCCCCTCACACACACACAAATAACGTAAATAACATAGCTGGAGTCAGCGTACATTAAGCCTAATTTTTCCGGCAGCCCCACAGTGGTCAATGGGAGAAACTCTCCTGTTGACTTCTCTTACTCCTCACAGCTGCAAGGAGTTCTAGAGTTGATGTGGGGGCATCTCAGCTTTTGATTTAGCAGATTCTTACTAGACTCACTAAATTGAACACCCAGAAGATCGACCTTCACAGCCTCTGTTTAGCATAGACATGGTCTAAGTAGTGTTGATTAAAGAGTATTTACCGGGGAGCTGGCAGAATTTCCAGGTTCCTGGGAAAGGTGGGGAACAGCTCCGTGCTCTCTGAGAAGATGGGGCCTCTGGCTGAAGGGGCAATTAGTCCTCAGTGCCCCCCGGAGTGCACCATGCTTGCGCTCTCTTCCCAGCCCTCAGAGGTGCCTAGAGTACATGGAGTGGTTCTTTGGTGTTGATTTAAAGGCCCCAAGGCCCCAGCCACTGCTGTGGTAGTGGTGGTGGCTGGGAACCCCAGGCCCTTTTGAATTGTTGGGCCCCAAGGCAACTGCCCCCTTTGATGGGGACTAAATTAACTGTTACCATGCACGAGAGAGAACATCCCCACAATGCGTATCAGCAGCCAAAAAAAATTAAACAGAATGTTAGGAATCATTAAGAAAGGATGGAGACTTATGCAAAAAATATTTTATTACTTCTCTATAAATCCATGATATGCCCACATCTTGAATATTGCAGGTACATGTGATCATGTCATCTCAAAAAAGATATCTTTGCATGGGAAAAAGTTCAGAGAAGGACAACAGAAATTATTAGGGGAATGGAACAGCTCCCATATGAGGAGAGATAAATAATACTGGGACTTTTCAGCTTAGAAAAGATACAGCTGATAGAGTATATAGGTCTATAAAATCATGACTGGTGTGGTGTGACTCCTTCCCATAAACACAAGAACCAGGGGTCACCAAATGAAATTAATAGCTAGCAGGTTTAAAATAAACAAAAGGAAGTATTTATTCACGGAATGCACAGTCAACCTGTGAAACTCCTTGCCACTCCTTGTGAAGCCCAATACTATAACAGAGTTCAAAAAGAGCTAGATAAATTGATGGTGGTTATTAGCCAGGATGGCAGGAATGGTGTCCCTAGCCTCTGTTTGTCAAACCAAACCAGTATGGTGACAGTGATTGTGAAATGCTCAGGGAGAGTAGAGAGGCTACAAGAATATGAAACGCATTAACAGTGGAAGATTTCAAGTGTCCTCATATTGCCTGTGCATATGTCACCTCAGAACAGGATGGAGAGAGAAAAATTTCTCGACTCCATTAATGGCAGTTCTTGGAACCACTCATCCTGGAGCCTACAAGGGGAGAGCCATTTCTTGATTCAGTCCTAAGTGGTGCACAGGATCAAGTCCAGGAAATGAATAACGCTGAACCTCTTGGTAATAACAAAAATAATGAAAATTAAATGTATCATCCCTGTAGGAAGGAAAGAAACCCCCCGCAGAAGCATTTCACTTCATAAAGGAAAACTACACAAAAATGAGGAGGCTAATTAAATGGAAATTAAAAAGAATAGTCACAAGAGTGAAATTCCTGCAAACAGCATGGATAGTTAAAAAAACCCACCATAATAGTGGCTTAAACTACATGTATACCCCAACTAAAAAAAACCAATAAGAGGATAAAAAAGCCAGCATGTCTAAACAAAAATTAAAAGAGACAGAGACAAAAAGATATCCTTTAAAAATGGAACATCAAATCCTACTGACGAAAATAGAAAGGAACATAAACTCTTGCAAGTCAAGTATAAAAGTGTAATTTAGCAGGCCAAAAAAGAGAATGTGAAAGCAGCTAGCAAAAGACACCAACTAATAGCAATATATATACAGAAAGCCTGTCAAAACGATCAGGGGAAAGACGCACTGTCTGATTTATGTGCTACAGGTGTATTTAAGGAAGACAAAGCCATTGCAGACAAACTAAATGAAATCTTTGCATTGGTCTTCACTGCAGAGGATGTGAGAGAGATTCCCTCACCTGATTCATTCTTTTTAGGTGATGAATCTGAGGAACTGTTCAAGACTGAGGTGTCAGTAGAGGAGGTTTGGGGATAAATTGGTAAATTAAACAGTAACAAGACACCAGAACCAGCTCATATTCTCCCAGGAGTTCTGAGGGAATGCAAATATGAAATTGCAGAAGTACTAATAGTGCTATGTAGCCTATCACATAAATCAGTGTTTTTACCAGATGACTGGCAGATAGCTAATGTGATGTTGATTTTTTTTGTCTCCAAAAGAGATCCTGGTAATTACTGACTAGTAAGCCAAACTTCAGTATCAGGCAAATTGGTTGAAATTATCAGACACAAAGATAAACACAATTTGTTGGGGAGGAGTCAACATGGCTTTTGTAAAAGGAAATCATGCTTCACCGATGTATTAGAATTATTTTATGGTATCTACAAACATGTGGACAAGGGTGATCCAGTGGATATAGTGTACTTGGAATATGAGAATGTTTTTGATGAGGTCCCTCACCAAAGGCTTTTAAGCAAAACAAGGGCTGCGTCTAGACTGGAATGAATTTGCGCAAATGCTTTTAACGGAAAAGTTTTCCATTAAAAGTATTTGCGCAAGAGAGCATCTAGATTGGCACGGACGCTTTTGCGCAAAAGCACTTTTTGCGCAAAAGCATCCGTGGCCAATCTAGACGCGCTTTTGTGCAAGAAAGCCCCCATCGCCATTTTAGCCATCGGGGTTTTTTTGCACAAAACAAAACTGAGCTGTGTACACTGGCCCTTTTGCGCGAAAGGTTTTGCGCAAAAGGACTTTTGCCCGAACGGGAGCGTCAAAATATTTGCGCAAGAAGCACTGATTTCTTACATTAGAACGTCAGTGCTCTTGCGCATATTCAAGAGGCCAGTGTAGACAGCTGGCAAGTTTTTGCACAGAAGCGGCCGCTTTTGCGGAAAAACTGGCCAGTCTAGACACAGCCCAGGAGTAATAGAATAAGAGAGAAGGTCTCAGTAAATGGTTAAATGATAGGAAACAGAAGTTAGGAATAAATGCTCAGTTTTCACAGTTGGGAAAGTTAAATATTAGTGTCCCCCAAAGATCTGTATTGGAATCAGTGTTGTTCAACAAATTCATAAATGATCTGGAAAAAGATTAATAATAAGGTGGCAAAATTTTTCAATGATACACAATTACTCAAAATTACTCAAATCTAACTGCAAAGAGTTCCAAGTGGATCTGTGATGAATGAGGGGTAATACCTTTTTCTGAACATTCTGGCCATTCAGTTAACTAAAGTCTTTTCACAGTGGTTAACTCTTGAAACCTAACCTTAATTATCTTGCTTGCAAGGACTAAAACCATACCCAGTGGGTCCTAGAGAGTCCCCAGGAATGCTAAGGAATCAGGAAGTGAGTTGGCAGGAAGACAGGCGATCTAGTGGAAACTGTGGTTTTTTAGTTGGAAGCTGTGACCTTCCTGTCCCTGTTTGTGTGTGACCAGAGCAGAGCTGGGAGACCTGAATTGAGCCAGGGAGCAAGTTATGGAATAGCCAATGGCATCCATGTCTAGGGAAGGACTAAACCTTGGAACAACAGATATGTAAGTAGAAGAAGAAATGTTTAGTCAGATGCAATCATGGTTAGATGCAATCAGGGTGCTATTTTCTTTGTTTTGGGATTTGTTGGATTTCTCTATCCTGAGCACATGTAACTGCCCCCTTGCACTGTAATTTCCAAACTGAATCCTAGGGAAGCAATTTTCTCTGTTTTTAATCCTTTTTAAAGTTGCTCTTTAACATCTAACAACCAAACAATGTTTCACCAAATGTCTTTTCTTTGTTTTGTTAATAAAAATCACCCTTTTAAGACCATGATCTGACTCCTGTGACCAAGAAGGCAGAAGGTTCTACGTGCAGATGCCTAAGATTGTAAAGCCAGTTATTAAGAGAAATTACAGTTTTTCAAGTTCTCTTCAGAGGGAGGGTAAAAGAGCTTGAGGGAACTCCACAAGAAGAAATTCCCAAATGTGCTTTCCTGGGTTCACAAAGCGGTTTTTGCATTTGGGTAGTGGCAGCAATACCAATTAAAGGCCAGAGAATTTGTGACCTTGGGGAATTTTAACACAAGCCTTTAGCGGCATGGTATCTTTAAAGTCTCTTGTAGGCCCCCACCTTCTACACTTGAATACCAGAATGGGGAACAGCCATGACAGGCTCTCATTAAATTAGAGCAACAAAGTGACAATTGAACTTCAGTGTTGATTAATGCAAAGTAATGCGCATTGGAAAATATAATCCCAACTATAAATATAAAATGTTGGGGTCTAAATTAGCTATTGCCACTCATAAAAGAGGTTTTGGAGTCATTTTGGCTAGTTATCTGGAAACATTTACTCCATGTGCAGTGGCAGTCAAAAACTTAACAGTGTTAGGAACCATTAGGAAAGGCAGAGATAATAAGACAGAAAATATCATAATACCATTATATAAATCCATGCTATGCCTGTATCTTGAATGCTGCCTATAGTTCTGGTCTCCCCAGAACAAAAAAGTTCAGAGAAGGGCAATAAAAATGATTAAAGCTATAGAACAGGTTCCAGTTGAGGAGGAATTAATAAGACTGGAGCTATTCAAGTTGGAAACGAGAAGACTGAGGGGAGATGTGACAGAGGCCTATACAATCATAAATAGTATGGAGAAAGTGATTAGGGAAGTGTTATTTACCCCTTTCAATAACACATGAGCAAGCTGTCCCCCAATGAAATTAATAGGCAGCAACTTAAAACAAACATAAGGAAGTACTTATTCACACAATGCATGGTAAACCTATGGAACTCATTGCCACCAGATGTTTTGCACGCCAAAAGTGTAACTGGGTTCAGAAAAGATTTAGCTAAGTTCATGGAGGCTAGGGCCATTAATGGCCACTAGTTAAGATAATCACAGACACAACCCCATGTTCTGGATATCCCAAAACATTTGTCTGACAAAAAGCTGAGATTGGACAAACGGGAATGGAACTTGAAAAATTGCCCTGTTCTGGTCACCCCCTCTGAAGAATCTGGCATTGGCCATCATAGTCAGAAGACAGGATACTGAACTAGATTGTCTGACCCAGTATGACTATTCTTATACTCAAAATGGAAGCAAAATTTCAGTGACACACAAATCACATTTTCATGTAAAATTCTATGAGCAAAACCATTGCTTAATTATAATGTATAAAGGTGGATAGAAATAAATGTCTTTACTAGTGTGAGAAAAGTATTAGACACATACAAATATAAGATTTCAATGTATATAATGTACATTTACATTTTTGTTTAAAAACACAACAATTTCAAGAGTTCTGCCTGAGTAAAGGATTTCATTGTTTTATGTAATAGGAAAAGTAGTATGGCAATTCTGCAAAGATTTGGTCGACTGAAAATCAGAAGAAAAAGAGGTCTGCCTCCTATGGAGAGAAAATATTTTTATGCACCGGGTCAATGATCTGCAAACAAAAAAAAAATCTAAGTAGGTTTAGACACATTAGACCATAACCTCCTATGAAGACACTTCAGACGATTGGGTCAATGATCTAAGTCATCAAGATGCTTACATGCAGCCATACACATGGTAATGGCTCTGCTGAGCTTTCAAGGACTATTGAGTAAGCTATAGAATTCTTTTGAAAAGGCTTGCAATGAACTTTATTTCACAAACTTGCCATCAAGAAGATATGACAATCCCTGGAATGAAATTATGGCTGGTATTTGTCTTTTCTTGATACCATCCACTTGAAAAACCCAAACGTGTTATAGAAATTGAGAATTTAAGCTATAATGTAGGTCCTTATTCATGTTCTTGTACCTGTCCTCTGACCCCCATTTGGTACAATCAGCACCAGTGTGTCAGCCTAGATTTTCAGTCCATTTAATCATCTGCCTCTACCTCACCCCTTGTTTATTTCCATCTCTACACTAACAAGACTGCTTCTAAAATTTTATTGAATGGTTATTGAATCACCCTTAACAGTGATAAAATGGTTCTAAAAATGAAAACTGACTGAACACAAGCTCAGCCTTTGAACTGCAATGCCGTCGGCACATTTCTCTCTTCCAAACGCAAGTCTTTATCTTTGCCCTCAAACAATAATTTTACGAGACTAAACATACAGATATAGCAGGGGGAAGCCTTCCCAATGGGTAAAAGTATCAGCAAAATATAATGAAGTGTTCTCAGTAATACCTCTGGGCCCAAAATCACTGTAAAGTCCACTAGCTCCATTTTCTTCCCTCCTCACCTGCCCCCAAACATCTTCCATGTCTATGGGTGAGCTTCACCAGTATTCTGCAACTGCTCTCTGATAAAGCAAGGCAAGGCTAAATCTGACTTGGCCAGCCTGTTTAACGAGGTTTAAGCCAGCCTTGCATTACCAGAGTGGTACAAAGCAGTCAGAATATACAGCTGAAGCTGGCCCTATGGAAGTCATTATGTTAATTATTCACTAATTAGATTCTCATAATGTACCTGTCCTGTAGCCTGTTTGGAAGGGATGGTTGAAAGAAATACACAAGCACAACACCTTGACTTTCCCTGGCCAGGGTTCTCCTAGCTGTACAGAGCTCTTCCTAATCTTGATTTTATCCTCATCCCCCATTGGACTGAGCTTCTATGGCTGTCCAGCAGGCCTCTCAAAATAAGAGGAAAAGAATACTTGACTCCTTATACCCTCTCATATTTTCCAGGACATTGCTGCTGGTCCACCACGAAGGAGACCAAAAAAAAAAAAAAGCAGTCCCCCTTAATGGTCCTGTTGGAAACTGCACATCTCCTTTTGAACTTGTGCACTGAACAAAATGGACTTGAATGTTCTTTTAAATGTGTTTCGAGAATGACTATCACCTTTCTCCACATAAGCACCAGAACTGAAAACAAGGTATTGTTTTTTCACAGCCCTACTCTTGCAAATTGTGATCAGTGTTTCACCATTCCTCCCAATTACAGAAATTGTGCACTTTTTCCAAATTCATTTGATTCTGGATGGATACGTTATAATTAAATTTATAGACTATCCCTTTCTTTCCCTTTTTAAATCTGATGTAATGTTTTCCTTTTGGAACTTTGCAAGCTACTGTGATGCATAAAGGAGAGGTGTCTACACCTACTGAGGAAAATGATGAATATATGTATAACTGTAACACAAATACTGTAGAAAATTTCATTAATGTGTAAATCCCACAGAACTGCCCCAAGATTTTCTTTTTATGTATCAGGCACTTAATGAACACTGTAGCCTATGGCAAGTTAAATATCAAATAATTCTTTAAAGTACTAAGTGACATTTATAAGCATGGTAACTGGTATCTAACTAGCTAAAGTTCTCTTAATAAATGCATAGACATTCTTTATAATTGCAAAGTATTAATTACAGTAGCATATTTCCAATGATTTATTGTATTTATGTCAGTGTTTCCATTATAAACCTCCATGTGTGACACATCTCAAAGGTGCACAATGGTCCTGTAACAATAGTTATTCCCTGTCAAGCAGCAAACAGTAATTCAAAAATATTTTGCCAGGAGAGAAAAAAAAGGGCAAGGAGACATGAAACCCGCCCAAGAAGTATGGCATTGGCTCCACAGCATGCTTCCCCTCCTCTTTAAGCACATAGTACCTCTCAATATGAGCATCACAGGGCCAAGGTTCTGAAGATTAGGGCGAGGGTGCTGGATCTGAGGGAGGGTGAAGAGCACATACTGCACATCATGTTCCCATGAAGAAATCCATTCTGTGGTGCATGCTGCTCTGGGGCACAACCATGCTTCCTGACCTTTTAAAGGTCTTGAATTGTCTGAAAACTGCTCTCCTCTAAGATTTTCTAGGTGTTCCCTTCTCTCATAGATTTTTTTAAGGGGCATGGGAGAGAAATAGAGCACTTAACCTTTTTTTTTTTTTTTTTTTAAATGACTTACTAGCTCTCAGGTTTCAGGAGCATTTCAGGTTTCTTCATGCACCCAGGGTATTGAGCTTACATTGATTTTGTAAAAAATTGTTAAGTGAAGTTGTTAAGCCTCTTCCTAGGACCTACAGGGACCTTCTGGCCATTTCCTGGGTGCCACCAGACCCCACACCCCTCTCACACCCCTACACTGTCCCCTCACTGTCCCAACACTGAGCCCCTCCAACATTCTGAACCTCTCATCCCTGGACCCACCCAGAACTCACACCCCCAGCTGTACCCCTCATGCCTCACCTGCACCCCAACCCCTTCCCCAGAGCTGAACCCTCCTGCCCCCCAAGCCACTCCTCCCCATCTATACCCCAAAGCCTGCACCCTTAGCTGGAGCCCTCACCCCCCTCTTACACCCCAACCCTCTGCCCTAGCTTGGTGAAAATGAGGGAGGTGTATGCAGAATTTTATGTATATGTAAATGTCTTGATTATTATTATTATTATTACTATTATTGTATTTTAATAAGAGCAAATAATAAAGCCTGAGTTCATACGTTATCTGGCCACCTTATGTAAAGGAAACAGAAAGGAGAGCATTAGAATGAATTGAGATCAAATGTCAATCAATGAGGTTGTCAATCATTGTAAACTACCATAATGACACAATGTTTTGGCACGTAGCTCACGTATGTCACATCCACCAACTTACCTGTTGGAATTTGAAAGATAATGTATGCGCTTGTTATGATTCTCCTTAGCCAACCATTGTAAAGCTATGTAAATTAGCATTTTTGAATGAGCCAATTGATTTAAAGTGAAATATTATGAATATTCATGCGCCCATGTTATAAAAGCCTGTACCACGCAACAGTTGGGGTGGCGTCGGGTATCTGTGCGTCGGGTTAGGTATAGTGTAAGAGAGTGAGAGAGGTCCAAATCTTAGTCCTAGGTCAAGAGAATGTGTGAGGTCTAATACAGTCTTTAAGAATTAAGCAGGGCGGAAGGCTTTGTTTCTTTCTTTTTAGGTAGTGTTAGATTTAGTTAGCTAGTTTAGTATTTTAGAGTAGTTTAGCTTTCATCGTCGTGCTTGTTTGGCAGGCTGCGTCGCGGTACCGCTTATCGGCCGTCATCGCGTCTGTTCGACGGGTGCATCGGTGATTAGATTAGGGTTTTCTTTTAGGTTAGATAGGATAGGATTATTAGAGTCTAGCGTCCATCGTCTGCTCCGGCCGCAGCTGAAGAGCGGGAAGAGGTTCGAAGACCAGACGCATCTGCGGAAGGTAGATCGGCCGTCTTCGAAATCTTCCTCAGCGCTTCGAGGGATCGCACAGGCTGTTCCTCTCCAAGGGCTTCAAATTAGCCTAAGGATTGAGGTCGCCTGACCAATGACCCTGCCACCGAGGGACTCCTGGTTGTTCCTCGCCCGAGGCTCTCCATCAGCCAGAGGCTTGAGGTCACCAGCATCGCCACCATCGTCCTGTTTGCGCCGAGGACTCTGGTAATTATTATTAGGGGTAACCATAGGAGGACTGCCCTCCATGGTTATTCGATGTATGTTATTTAAATTTGCACTACAATATAGTCCTGTTGTTTAACTCTAACCACGTGCCAGTTTTTATTGACTGCGCCTAAAATCTACTGATATTACGACCGGTGATAGATCCGAGTAGTGAGGACCTTAGTCCATCCCACGAGGATGTGAATCAACTGTAGCTTCCCCGCTAACAGAGGGGGATGGAATGAGTGGATTGGGCCTCAGAAAAGGGGAAGAGTGGGGGTGGGGCCTTAGGAAAGGAATGGGGAAGGGGGCAGGACAAAGGTTTTGAGTTTTGTGTCATTAGTAAAATTGGCAACCGCAGAGCTCAGACACTGCTATAGTCAGCAGCCTCTTACTCAGTTGCAGAAGGGGGACAGGCTGTTTGAATGTCCCCCTTTGCAATATACAGCTGCCATATTTAGCTCACCCTCTTGCATCTAACTAAATTTCCCAGTAGTCTGAGGTGAGGAAGGAAAAGGTGACCACATCACACTTTAAGCAGAAGTCCTGTTGTTGGGCTTGCCGGTGGAAGGCATATACCATATTTTGGGAGGGCGGGTAGTGAGGCATAGACATTGCTGCTGACATGGAGCAGGCCAGCATGGTCACACGGACTCATCCCTCGAGGACTGGAAGAGAAGGGAGTTGAAAAAAGGGAAGCCTGGTTGGAGAAACCCCCTTTACCCAAATCATATGGAGCAGCACCCACTCCCTCACCCGTGGTAGTAGTGAAATACCAGGTTTAGTCAGGGTCCACAGTGGGCATGCGGAGAATAGGAAAGGTGAGGGGAAGCTAGGAAATAAATTTTCCCTCATGGCCAGATTGTCCAAGGCAGAATGGGATTTTTTCACTTTCTGCACAGTGGGTTTGGGGTGAACAGGGAACAGAAGTTAGACTGTGATGTCACAACTCATTATGTAAGTATAGGGTGAATGTCTAGTGCAGAATGATCAGAAAATTGGTTTTGTAAAGGACTGAAAGGAGGTGTTTGTTAAAGGAGCAGAAATCAGAGTTTGGGGAACCTATGACTGGCATGATAGGGAGCCAATACCTGTCCTTTATAGTCCACCTTGACCTTCATCCGAGGGGCAGGGATAGTAAGTGGATTGGCTGGAGTCCAGAATGAAAAAAGGAGAAGTTGGCTGAAGGAAGCCCCCAGGTAGACATTAAAATGATCATAGAGTTACTTGAATTGAACATGTGTATCTGCCAAACCACTAATAAAAAACTGTGGGCTAATTAAACTTTAATGCAGTGTCTTCTGTCCTTCTTCTGGGACAACCACACAAAAGGTTCATTGTATTTTGTTGTGTTATGTCACAACTTTAGTGCTGTTTCTAAAGTGGATTTTGCATTCAGTGATACATTTCTCCCTCCCACTCCAATAAGGTAATTGCATAACAACTAGATTAATATCGCTTCCATACTTATTAAACTCAATAAGTGGTCCTGTGCAAACAATTGCTATTTAATTAACATATTATCATCCTACTAAATTTTAATTACTGTTCATTTAAAAAACCTCATGTGTTAACATTCACATTAATGTGGATTTGTTTCTTTGTAAATGTACTTTAACTTTAGGTTGGAATAGACTGCAAAGCAATCAAGATTGTTTAGGGCTTAAAGTAGCAGTATCTTTCACAGTAGTTTATAAGGTATTGCAATGTAATATAGAATCATAGAATAATAGAACTGCAAGTAACTTCAAGAGATCATTAAATCCCATCCCCTGCATTCATAGAAGGGCCAAGCACAATCTAGACTACTGTGCCAGGTGTTTTTCTAACCTGCTCTTAAAAATCTCCATGATGGTGATTCCACAACATCCCTAGGCAATTTATTTCTGTGCTTAACCACCCTGACAGTGAGAGAGTTTTTCCAACCTCAGCCTCTCTTGCTGCAATTTAAATCCATTGCTTCTTATCCTATCAGAGGTTAAGAAGAATATTTTTCCTCCTTCTTCCTTGTAATAACTGTTTAGGTACTTGAAAACTGTTCTCATAACCCATCTCAGGGTACGTCTACACTGCACAGCTATTTTGGGATATCAGAGGTATCCCGAAATAGCTACCCTGCATCTACACAAGCCACCAGTTATTTCAAAGCATTTCTGAAATAACGGGCACACTATTTCAGCATCCTGGTCACCATCATTCCATGAGGGTTAAGGGATGTCTCAAAAATAGCATGTTATTTCCATATTTGGTGCTGTGTAGATGCACCAAATTTCAAAATAAGCTATTTCTAAATAGATTTGAAATAAGATACACAATTTGCATACCGCAAATTGCATGTCTTATTTCAGGTTCAGAGTGCTGTGTAGACACACCCTCAGTCTTTTCCAAATTTAACAAATCCAATTCTTTCAGTCTTCCCTCATAGATCATGTTTTATAGACTTTTAATCATTTTTGTTGCTCTTCTCTGGACCTTCCCCAATTTCTCCATATCTTTTCTGAAATGTGGTGCCTAGAACTGGACACAATACTCCAGTTCACATTTTTCAAACTTGGGTTATGGGGTCATAAGGGTAAGCCACTGGCAGGCCTGCACTACTTTGTATACTTTGTCCATAGCCACAGACTCACGCAGCTCTCCTTTGCTGAAAATGGTGAAATGCAGCCAATGGGAACGGTGAGGCTCTGTAGCTATGGACATGTTAAGTAAAGAAAGTGGCACGAGCCCACCAGCGCTTACCCTAGTGGCCCTGCACTCCAAGTCTGAAAAATGCTGCTCTGTTTGGGACCTAATCAGTGCAGAGCAGAGTGGAAGAATTATTTCTTGTGTCTTACTTACAACACTTCTGTTAATACATCCCAGAATGATGTTTACTTTTTTTTTGCAGCAGTGTTATGAATTAATACACTAATTAAAAATACAAATGCCATCCAACACAGCAAAAATAGTGTTGTACCAGCGCTTGGAACAGATTTAACTTACCATATATTTAAAAACTTCTTTTCAAACAAACCTCAACTCAGAAATCCAAATCACCAGAAAATAGTATTAAGTAGCCATGATTAAGATCATTTTTAAGAAACAGAGGAATTTAAAGCTTAAAGACACTTAAAGACAATGGACAAATGGATTAAAATCTCTATATTTACTTGTGTTTGACACTGCTCTTCCACTGATCATCATTTTCCCTTGTGACAATTGTCTGTTTTCTTGCCCTCATTTGTGAGTCATTTAATTACCCCTCAGATGCATCATTATTTTCTGTTGAAGGAAAAGACCCATGATAAGCAGGTTGTCAATTCCTGCAGCAGAGTGAAATGAGCATGCTCTCACAAGTGAAAGCAACTGCACTTTATTGGTCTTGCAATTTATTGATCTGTGATAGTCTGAGAGAAATGAGACCATTCTATATGTAAAGGTGCAGAAAAGTTCGGGGTCAGAAGGTTAAAGGTTGTGCAGGTATGTAAAGGTTGATGGCTCCAGGTTATCTTTGCTCTTTAATTCAAGCACTTTTGACAGTACCTTAAAGTCCTTTGTTGTGTCTCCCACAATGATGTGTCGGTCAATGAGGTGCAAATACCATCCCTGAAGACCTGCTGCTGGGATTTTGGTGCCTAACAAGTATGATGTGCACTAAACAGTCTGGGTGGACCATCTCATTTGCCCTATATGACTCCTCTATCTGGCAGAAATATCGTTGTACTCAAATAGCTGTGAAAGGCATATCAAAGCCAGGATGAGGGTAAACTCATGTTACTTTATTTTCCAGTTTTGCTGAAATGAGGCAGCATTCCAGGGCTGAACCACCATGGCAGATATTACCTCTTGATTTGTAAGCAGGACACCCATATTCCTTTGTAGCACAGTGAAGCACTGGTATTTCTGCACAAGCAAAACACCTTTCCTTCAAGAATACATCTACAACAATCCACCTAAGTTCAGGCAGCATTCTCAAAGCTTCTCCATATACCTCAGTTCCTCCCCCACCCCTGCCATATTATAGCAGGGTCTTCAAACTGGTCACTTTGGGTATGTCTACACAGCAAAGTTATTTTGAAATAACAGCCGTTATTTTGAAATAACTTTCCTAGCATCTACACAGCCAAACCACTATTTTGAAATTAATTTGAAATAGTGGAGCGCTTATTTCGAATTTGGTAAACCTCATTCTATGAGGAATAATGCCAAAATCAAAATAGCTATTTCAAAATAAGCGCTGTGTAGATGCTTATTGCAAAACTAGCCAATTAGTCCATCATAAGACGGGATTTTCAGGTCTCTCCTCCACGTTGGTCTTCTCTCCTGAGCCTCCGGTCTCTCGCTCTGTCTCCGTCTCCGTCTCTCTCTCCTCCTCCTCCTGCCTCCCCCTCTCTCTCTCAGCTCTCCTCCACCTTCTGCCTCTCTCTCTCTCTTTCTTTCTCTTCTCCCCTCCTGCCTCTCACTCTCCCTTTCTTTTCTCCTCCTCCTCCTGCCTCTCTCTCCGCTCCGTCTCTCTCCGCCCCCCTTTCCCTCCCACCATGGCGCTCGGCTGAGTGCTGCGCACTGAGCCGGGCTGCCGCGGGGAAAGGAGGGGGGCGGTGAAGTACATGGCCAGGGGGCGGGGCCATGTACATCACCACCCCACTCCCTTCCCCTCCCGCCCAGGCACTCGGCTGAGTGCTGCACGCTCAGCTGGGCTGCCGTGGGGGAGGGGGACGGGGCAGTGATGTACATGGCCAGGGAGCAGGGCTGTGTATGTCACCGCCCCGTCCCCCCTTCCTCTCCGCCGTGGCGCTCAGCTGAGTTCTGCGCCGCTCAGCTGGGCGGTGGCGGGAGAGCAAGCGGCGGCAAGCAGCCGTTAGGGGTCCGTGTTCCCCATGCAGCAGTGCTGCATGGGGAGCATGGACCCCAAATGGCAGCTTGTGCTGCTTGCTCCCCGCCGCCACCCAGCTGAGAAGCGCAGAACTCAGCTGAGCACCACGGCGGGAGGCAAGAGTGCCCCCCAGAGGCGAGTCTGTAATGCTACAGACTCTCAGACATTGGGCTACTATTTTCAAAATAGGGGGCCTCCAGCTCTTCCCAGGGTGCCCCGGTGGCCACTCTGGGCACAACCAGGAAAACTCTTCTCCTCCCCGCCCAGCCCCGGAGCCCTTAAAGGGGTAGACTCTGTTTGGCCACAGGGCCCGTGCCAGCTCTAGGCCTGCCAGCCCAGTGCCCGCAGGTGCTGCCCCTGACCCAGTTGCCAGCATGAGCGAGCCAGCCAGTGCCAGTCAGCCCTCCACCGCTCCCCAGGAGCAGTCTGGCAGCTCCGAGGAGCCTGCCAGGGGCAACAAAAGGCGGGCGCCTTCCTGGTCCAGTGCGGAGCTCATGGACCTAATTAAGGTTTGGGGGGAATCCTCCAGCGTCCATGATCTCCTCACTGGATGCAGGAACACGGCCATCTACAGATGAATGGCTGACAGCCTGGCCACCAAAGGCCACATGCGCAACCAGGAGCATGTGCACATGAAAATAAAGGAGCTGCGGCAGGCCTATCCCAGGGCCAGAAGGGGTAGCTCCCAACCAGGGGCAGACACAGACCTCTTCCCCTATTATGATGCCCTGGACCGCATCCTGGGGGGCTGGACAGTCCTTGCCCACCAGGTGGTCATCGACCCTGGGGCAGAGGGCCCTGACCAGGACACCATTGAGAACGATGGCCAGGAGTTGCAGGAGCCTGGAGGGAGCGTGTCACTCACCCAGAACCCCCAAGCCATCACAGCAGCCATTTGACCGCTGTCTTCCGAGGCTGGGGAGGCCTCAACATGTGAGTGCCATTCACTGTCCTCTTATGCGGGGCGGGGGGAGGGGAGAGGGAGCCCAGGGTGTGGGCCTTACTGATCACGGAGCACGCAGCAACCTGTGCATGTGCCCTGCCAGCCGGGGCATGTGGCTCCGGCTGGCTGCCACAGAGGGGCCCTGGCCTGTTACCCACACACATGTATGTATGAAGGCACATGACATGCTCCTGATCCCGGGGAGGGACACTGCACAATGCCCTCCCTCCAGAAGCCCCCTCTATGCAGAGGCAGGGCACATCTACCCTTCTCCCCCGCCCTCCACATCCACACTATATACAGCACAGTGGCATGGGTGCAGTCCCGGGCCAGCTCACACTCCCGGGGATAGCAGGACATGATGGTGTGGAGACCTGCCATCCTTGCCTTGCAGAGGGGGGCTGGGCTTCACCCACTGTGTCCCCAGAGATAACTGACCACTTCTCTTGTTTCTCCACAGCTGCACCAGCTGCGAGTGCAGGGCGCACCACCCCGCTGAAGACATCCTCCCGCACCCGGGCCAGCAGGCTCACCCGGAACCAGGAGTACCAGCGGCAGCACCTGGGGTTACTGCGAAGGCAGGTCTGCAGCCAGGAGTACTGGGTGCAGGAAGACCTCCAGCTGTGGCGGGAGAGTTGGCGGGACCTGCTTGACCAGGGCTGTGCAATCTGCGACCACCTACAGACCCTGGTGCAGAGATTGGTGCCTGCTGCCACTCCAGCCTCTGCGACCACCCCATCTATCGCTCCTCCTCCCACTCCTGCTCCCCCTCCCGCTTCTTCCTCCCCCTCGCCCCCACCCACACAACCCTCCATACCTGCTCCCCCCCCGGGGATGCCGAGGCCCCCGCAAGACCCCCAGCTCTGAGCTTCTCCTCCCCTTTCCGCCCCTTGCCTCCCCCTTCCAGCTCCCTCCTCCCAGATTTCCCTCTCCGAACCCTCATTCCCCCCCCCACCCCAGTTATGTTCAATAAAGAGAGTTTGTTTTTGGCAGCACGTATTTTTATTTGACATCAGGAAGGGGGCTTAGGGAAGGGGAAGTGGAAGGACGTGAGGGTGGAATAAGTCACAAGGCCGCAGTGGGGCATGCCAGGGAGACTTCACTCCCCCTCCGTCAGGAAGCTCTCCCGCAGAGAGAAGTATCCCTTTCAGTTTATGTATGGGGGGCCTGGTGTTCTGGGGCATGGATGGGGATGTGCGTCCTGTCGATTGCCCCCCCCCCCCCCGCAGTTGGGGAATCCCAGGCCACCAAACCCCTCGATCACCACATCCAAATCAGTGAGGCAGATGACTCTGAGGAGCAGCACTCTATTGATGGCCTTGACCACCTCCTGCAGAGGGACACACAAAACTGAGAGTCACTGGGGTGCCAGGGTGGCTGAGAGTGCTCCTTCCCCACCACTGCCCCATGCCCCCACTCCCCAGGAGCAACCCCCCCTGCAATCCTGGCCACTGCGGGCAATCCTTAGTGCGTCTGGGACAGAACAAACCCTCCCGTGGAGGGGACTTTCACCACCTCCCCACCTTTTCCCTAGGGCAGCCCATCCCCTGCTTGCACACACCCCTTCTGGCACAGTGGCCAGAGACTGCCATACTTGCATGAGCACTGCTCCGATGGTGGATCTCCCCACGCCAAATCGGTTTCCCACGGATCGGTAGCTATCCGGTGTGGAGGGCTTCCAGAGGGTGATGGCCACACGCTTGTGGAGTGGAATGGTGGGCCTCATGTGCGTGTCCCGTTGCCGCAGAGCAGGGGCAAGACACTCACAGAGCTCGAGGAAGGTGTCATTCTTCATCCTGAAGTTCTGGGTCCACTGTTGGTCTCCCCAGCGCTCCAGGATGATGTGATCCCACCAGTTGCTGCTGGTGTCCAGATGCCAGATGCGGCGGGGCACGCTGGCGTCTAGGCACTGCTGCTGCTCCTCCACATCCCCCAGGGGGGGTCTGGAAGAGGGCCTGGGGTTGGGCTGCAGCAGATGCTGCCAGGCAGTCTCCAGCAATTGCTGCCAGGCTTGCAGCAAGACATCCAAAATGAGCACCAGAGTGCCCAGGGGCAGTTCTGGCTCCATGGTGCCGTGTGCTGTGGTGTCCCAAGTCAGGGCAACCAAAGCAAGCAGAGAGAAAAATGCTTTGCTGTCCCTCAGCGAGGTAGGCAAGCAAGCAGGGAAAGCTGAGAACTGGCTGTCCAGGGGGGTCCCTTTAAGCACAAGCCTCAAATAACCTCAGGCGGCAGCCACACAAAGCAACTACTGACCTGATGCCCTGCTGGACCCGGTTTCAGCTGGCCTTAAATGCAATTCAGCATCCAATCAGTGTGGACGTGCTATTTCAAAATAGCAAAATGCTATTTTGAAATGCATTTTGTGTGTAGACGCGTTATTTTGAAATAACTTATTTCGAATTAACTATTTCGAAATAAGATATTTCAAAATAATGCTGTAGTGTAGACATACCCTTTTAGATCATGCCTGATTGCTCCCATTTCTTTTCTAAGTTCATTGTGAATTGCCAAATTTCAATCCAGGTTCATGGTAAAATTATCTTCTTCCAAAAGTGAATCAAATAAGAAAGAAGCTTAACAATTGTTGTAGCATAGAAAGAACTTTATCTGCAATGGTTTGGGAATTTTCCAGGAACTGCAGTTCCTTTTCTGTCTTTCTCTGAATCATCATTCAAAAAAGTTCTTGTAATTGTATTACAGTAGTGAAATTTACTGCAACCTGGGAATTTTCATAGACAGGCCAGTAATTGTGTGACCAAATCCCAGAAACTCCTGTAAAAACGTTATTGCCTGTCAGTGATATATCTAAAGGAAAGCCAATATGTTATATAGGTCCATTACTTTCCTAATAGATAAAGGTGACATCGAATGATATTAAATCAATTCTTTTCACCATATGAAACTTTATTGGCTAGCTGTTCTTTTAGAATCTGATCCAAAGGCCACTGAAATCAATGGAAAGACTCCCATTGACTTTCATAACCTTTGGATCAGTCCTTAGAGCTTGATACTGCAATGTACTCAACAGTTTGGGTCTGACCCTGCAAATCTCTTAAAGCTAAGAGCAGATTTAAGCCAAGAATTGTCCCTCTGAAGTCTGTCCTCCAGCCCAATTTAAGATGGTTATTTTTGAATGATAAAATACATTTAAAAGCATTTAAGAGAAATTAATGTATTGGTAAATAGAAATATTTAAAGAGCTGCAGGGGCAGTTGATTTTGTCTCAGTGAGGGTGTGTCTACGCTATGGGACAAAGTCGAATTAAGATACACAACTTCAGCTACGTTAATTGTGTAGCTGAAGTTGAAGTAGCTTAACTTGGCTTTTGGTGCTATCTGCACTACAGGAAGTTTCCCTTACTCCTTGTGAAAGCAGGGTTACCAGCACTGACCAGAGTGCCCCTCTCACTTCGAATTAGCTGTCTTAAGAAGACGGCTAATTCGAACCCTGGAAGATCGACAGCAGCAGCTTTGATCTTCTTCTGTAGTGTAGATGTACCCTGAGAGACAGATTTAAGCTGAGAGACGGGAAAAATGTGCACTTCTCAAGCCCTGCATGTTCCTGTGATGAAATAAAAAAAAATCTTGCATTACTGTTATAGATGTTTTGTATGAATTATAGAGAAACACATAATTAACTGGCATGGCCTTTGTTGTGCTTACCTACATCACGTGTTGGATTTTATCATCCGTATTCACTAAAATATTTTAGCTAAAAGAATGTATGTATCAAATAATATTAAATTACAACATTTAATTGCTTATAGGATATAGCTAGTACCCAGGAGGCTAATTTGTTTGCATTAGTTGGACGGGTCAACTGCTTCAAACATGCAGATTATAGAACTACTGGTAGATTGCATTACACCATTTAAATAAATAGTAGCAATTTGTCAATGTCATCTTTAGCTTCAACATTTTTCTTTTAAACCTCAGGAAATAGTAGTTCCAATTAAATTGACCTTTTCATTCTGAATATTGTTGTTATTAATAGATAATGCTCTGAAGACTTTTAGCAAGTAAAAAATAGCAATAAAAACACTTCTGAAGTAATTTTGCATTTACAGATGAACTTTCCAGTCACACTGCCATTCTTAATAAGTAAAAGAACCAAATTTAGTAGTCCTGTAAATTTGACAAAGCAGCTATAAAGATATGTCAGAAGTAGATTAAAACACACAATTGCTGTCTGTCAATGTTTAGTTCTTTTTCCTTTCTTTTGATTTTAGAAAGCTATTCTACATTTTGGTGTTTTGTAAAGCTTAAACCCCACAAAATGCATAAGACGGTATAATAAAAAATAAAAGAGATGAACAGTAGTATAAATTGCTGAGACAACATCTAAAAACAGATAATAAAATATTACCCTCAGGCTACCCCTGCACATTGCTCAAAGTATCCCCAACCTACACACCTGAGTACAGTTAAGTTCTATTACTTACTCTGCAAAGCAAACCAAGCCTGATCTAATTGAAGTCAATGTCTAAACTCCCATAACTTCAGAGGAAGTGAGATGAAGTCTAAGGATGTCTAGGCAGCACTTACAAACCCATGGCTAGCCCATTCCAGTTGCTTCAGACTCACAGAGCTTGGGCGAAGAAACTGGTTAACTGCAGTGTAGATTTTCGGACACAGGCGGTAGTCTCGGTGCCCAAGCCCTGTGAAGTGGGAAGGCACCAGAGCAGCCTGAGCCTGCACATGTATATTGCAATTAAACAGCCCCTTAGCCCAAGGCCCCTATGAGCCTGTCACCTGGCCTGGGATACCTGCAGGTTTTTAAATGCAGTGTGAGCGTACTCTAAAAGTCTGGGGTAAAAAACAAAAATTCAACAAAACTGAAACTAGTGAATAAGACTATCATAAGTGAATCCTTAACTCATCATGTTGTGCATAGGATTTTGACCATGCACGTCAAGCACATGTGCCTGCATACATTACTATCCTTATCTGATCAGTATTTTACTGTCTAGGGTATTCTAATCATCTGATGTCCTTCCATGAACATTAGTATTTAGGCCTGTAGCCACCCCAGTAGTACATCAGACGTGTTTTGGTGGTGCCACAATTTGTACTTTTATAGCCAAATCTTTCCAGCAGAAGATGCCTCCTACCTAGTGGCTACTATGTCAATCCCCTCCCAGTCCCTGGAGCAAAGGATGTGGCCTGGGGAAAGAGAACGTAACTATAATGCCCCATTTGGTGCTCCTATAGCCTGCCATGTCTCAGCTGCAGGAATAATTGCAAACCCCTGGTTCAGGAGAGTATCAAAGGAATTTAAAGCCCATTGGTTTCAGATCTGCTTCTTGTCTCATGGGAGTAATGTTTGACTGGATATGACGGTTGGGACCACAGAGTAAACTCTCTTCCCTTTTCAGCTGCCTCTGGCAAAACCCTTTAAAAATACAGCTCAGACATGAACTTGAATCACTTCTACAGAGTGGCAAGAGAAGCAATGATAGCCCAAGAAAAAATTTAAGCGAGGAATTGAGCACAGTTACTGTTGACTGGCTTTTCTCATCTTCTCTGTTGGAAGTTGGAAGCTACATGTTCTTTAATGTATTCCCTTTGGGACATGAGTGGACATGTCTTCCTTGCTTGTCGTTCTTATTCTGCTGCTACAACTGAGGCTGCATCTGCAGACTTTACATGAGCTCAGCATCTTGACTGGTGTCTTTCAGGTTGCTATATCACACGAGTGTCACTAAAAATGTAAATTAGCCAATTTTTTATGCTTCCCTTTGTCACACCTTCTGTTCAGGTCCTGCCTTTTTTCAGGAGTGTTAGGAGCATCCAGTAAAGCTTCTCACACTTCAACAGCTTGTGTAAAGGTAAAAGATAATGAATTTTATATATACGGTTAATAGGGGTGGCTTCAACGCGCTTCTGTTTAACCACATCCCCTCCAAATCCAAGGGTGCCTGAGCAGTGCTGTGACCCCATGTGCAGAATCCTGCAAATCTATGGATATCTGCTTTGTATCCACAGGGATCTGCATCTGCCCATGTGGGAGCAGATATCTGCCACTCATTTTTGTGGCTACACATTTTTTATCAAGAACTCTGCAAATTCGTGGATACCTGCTTTATATCTATGGGTAGCTGCATCTGGATGTCCATATCAGTGGATCATTTTGGCAGATGCAAATGTGGATACTAATTTTGTATCCATGCAGGGCTCTCCCTGTGTGATAGGTTACAACACTCAGAGTAAGGAGCAAGGTGTAGCCTGTGGGATATCAGCCACCACTGCGAATTATTTTGGGACGGGCTTGCTCTTCAGCCCCCTTTCTGGCCCCATAAGGCTTCCTACAGCCCCAGGCCAGGATTAGAGTTGTGGTACTGGGGTGGAGAGTATTGCTGCAGGTATTTATTGCAATACTATACATCAGAATTTGGTCATTACTAGTAGAGTATCATAATAATCATCCTCTCTTTTTATTTAGTTTTAATTTTGTTTCATACTGTAGTTATGCTCAAGTTTAGTATGGTTAGGGCCCTTCATTTTCAATTTTTATTGTATTTAATTTTCCTAGGTATTTATTGATGTTTATTACTCTAATACAGTGTTTTCCAAATGGTGTTCTGTGGAACCCCGGGATTCCGCGAAGTGACAAAAAGAGTTCTGTGAGAAAATTCCATTACAATAACATTTTATGATTTAAAAAAATTATTAATATTTAAGCATTTATGAATTGTATTGAAAACAATTTTCATTTGTGTTTGCCATGATGAGTGTCCCTGTGTAATGCCAGCTTACCCAGAGATTGGGGACGATGATGTCACTACTCAGCGCTGCATGTGCAGTCAGTCAATGGTGTAATCGCCTGTTATATACCACCGTAAATCCCCATACTCACTCTCAGGGAGTGTGGATCATGTGAATGACTGAATATGAATATACTAGCACCACATCAGACAAAAATCTACTTTTTCAGTTCCATATAGAAGACTGTTATTAGGGGTTCCACAAAATTATTTCGAGTTTAAAAGGGTTCCATGGCCAAATAAAATTAGGAAACACTGCTCGAATAGCAAAAACAGGTGAAAATGGGTGGAAAAAATTATTCATAATTTTCTGGGTAAATATTGAGGTTTCATTTGATGGACAGAAGGATACGGGGAAAAGTATTCAGTAGATTAATGTTTTGATTAATGGAATTGAATGTAGTTTGCTGTAGAACTAAGACAGAACTCAAAACACAATGGCACCTCTGAGTTTAGGAAAACAATGCATCTCTAATCCGCAAATATACTTTTCATTTGAATGAACAGTATACTGTTGTAGACTATAAATATTTACATTTAATAACTGGGCCACACCATTTTCAGTGCATACACTTAACTTCATCCTTTTCTCCTTTTTTAAAAAACTTTTGAATAACTCCTTGTGTTTCAAAATGTATTCTGATGTGGATTTTTGTTTTCTTCCCATTTTAGTGTGTCAGATTTTTAAATTGTTATCCGCTAATAGCTTGAAACATGTATGTGATAGGCATGAGATTCATCAGTATGTTCAGATGCACACACACTTCAGAGCTTTGCATACATGCCTATTTGTTTACTATGTGTATCTTCTAAACTAATACATAGTCTTACTTCAATAGACAGCTTTGTATATACACACAGGCTGATGTATTATCATAAAACAGATGGCTCATGCAATGTATTGTATTTTCCTAATAAAAAAGTTACTTTTGTATATTTGAATAATACACAAGTAGGGTGAAAATCAGAATAAAAGTAAATAATACTTTTTGCAAAACCTGGTATTTTTTGTAAAAATCCATTTAAATTAAAAATGAAAGGGTTTAAATATAGTATACCCACTGAATATGGAGTCTGCCAACTAATATATAAAAGTAGCTTTTTTTGTAATCTCAACATGTAAAAGTAGAGTGCTCAAGTGCTGAACCAATGATAAATTTACAGCTTAGAAACACTGAAGGTTTAATTTTATTACACTGAGCATTCTGTATACATAATTCAATAATAAGTGTCTGAAACAAGGCCATGAACCAAAAACACTTACTTCAATAATTTCACATGCAAGAAAAATGCTTAAAGCCTTGAAGAGCTAAAGCAGGGGTGGGGAACCTAAAGCCCAGTTTGCCTGAATCCAGCCCCCAAAGCTCAGGGGTCCCCCCAGCATTGGAGAGTCTATGCTGGTGCTCCAGCTCCCCATCACCCCACCACAGGGCTGGAGCAGACAAAATCTACCAGGCTGGACCCTCCTAGGCTCTCCTGTGTGAAGGGAATGTGAGGAGTGTGTTTCCCTTTCTCAGTTGGGGGGCCACAGGTGCTTCTCACTTGTGTGTAGCTCCCGACTGATTTTTCTGTGCGTGAGCAGACCCCAATCCAAAAAAGGTTCCCCACCCCTGAGCTAAAGATCTCTGGAAAGCTTGTGGTCTAAAACTGAACAAGACAGGTCAGCAGGCATCAAAACAAAAGCACTGCTTTCCCCTAGTTTAATGTATAATCATTCATATAGTAGTTTTTGGAGACATATATTCTAAACTAATCAAATTATGATGTCATTAAGATGAGTAGCCCATCTTCAGTATTGATCTGACATCTATAATAGCCATATAGATTAAGTTTATAGATTAAGAGTATATTGTTTGGCTTTATTTGTATTTATTTATATATTGAAATATTCTGATCCTTGGCTTTAAACCACTTTTCCACACCCCTCATCTGGAAAATGATCTCCAATGGGCCTATCCATGGGCACAAGTTGGAGGTGTGTAATGGCTGCTCTAACCTGTCACCTGCCGATGATACAAGGCACTAATATTCAATGAGGGACTTCTGGGGTGGGGAGATAGATGAGGGGAAGCATCACTGTCACTAACAGAATTTTAAAATGTTGTCTTAGAATTATACAGCACTTCTCCCTGAGAGGTCCCCTAGATCATGCATATGACAGATCGAGGGGAAATGTCCTATGATTTCAACTTCCCTAAGCTAAAATATATTGGGCCAGATCTTTGGCTAATGTAACTGCTCAGAGCTCTATCAACTACAGGTGAGGATCTGGCCCTTTATCTCTAGTTAAGACACCTGCAGGTTTTCTTGAAGAATTCCACTGGGGCTGGGGCACAGGAGATAAAAAACAAAACTTTTATCCCAATAAATTGCACCAAAGTGAGCAGACAAGGCATTTGTGACTATTGTCAGTGAGCTGCATCATAAACAACTGAATCAAGATTAGAGGTCATATGTAACAAAAAAACTACTCCAGGATTTATTTGAAGAATTTCCACTTGCCCACCATTGCTGTGAGACTTAATATTGAGGCTGATGTAAAACCTATCATAGTCTTCTGGTATTTTATTTTCTATGTGCATCAAGTAGTGAGTTCATGAGAACTTGACCTTTTCAGCCACAATCAACATTGGGAAGCTTCAGTTGTTTCCACATGCATTATTAAAGCAATGATAGTATTTTTATTTGCTCCTGGTTTTTAAGATTAAATAGAACTTTGCCTTCTTTGCAACTAATAACCTTAAGAGCTGGTTTTTCATAGGAGTAACATAAAATTGTTTTTTATTTCTTTTACAAGGTAGCAGTCATGGATTGACTCATAAGTAAGGAATGGGGGAGAGGATTCAGGACTCCAACAGAATCAAGCTTCGCAACAATCTGTATCATTGCAAGATAGCTACCATTTCTCTGTCCTGGTAGTCAAACACAGATTCTAGTGGAAGCTATGTTTAGTTCAGCTATCAACTGAACAATTTCAGTCAAGTATTCCAGAACAGCTCCGACAGATTATCAATGTCCTAGAGTTTTATGTATTTGCTATGGTCACTTTCAATAGTGGAATTTACTTTTAGCCCTGAATTTCTCTCTTCATTAACACATGAAGTCTCTGGCCTTGGATGTCTGATAAACTGACTTCAACACTCCATTGATTTTGATGGAGATAGGTTTGATTTACATTGGGGTACAATAGAAGAGTATTGGGCCCTATGCATACTGCCATAGCTTCATGCTGATTCTCTAACCCTTTATAATTAACTGGCCACAAAACAAAAATTCATATTGCAAGAGAGAATAAATCTATCTCAGATTAATATTTGATGTTCTCCAAAAATAATTTGGGGATAGTTTTGGAAGTTCCATAGTGATCAGCTATCTAGAGTATATTCTGTTTTATTAAGTATAGACAGTTTAAGACTGGAATTGAGTTGTAATTTAAATTTAATGGTAAATAGAAATTAGCAAGATGGAGTCACTAAACTAAATAAATAGAAACTTACCATTCATTTTCCATGTATGAATCTATGCCATATTTTTTAATTCTAGGATTAATGAAATCTTCTATATTCTCAATTTCTGTAGTCTCCTCCCACCCAAATAAAATGCACAATTATCTGTCATATATTGTACCAGTTTGAAAAGGAATTATTGTAAGACCTTTCTGGAAGCACATGGATTTATCGGTTCATTGTTTTTATATCTAACATTAAATACTGTGGTCCTTACTCGGGCAAAACTGTGATCAAATTCAATGGCTTTGTCTACAGACGGACTGAGTAAGTAATATGAGATTTGATCCTAAGGTCCTACATAATTCCATATAATGTTAATGTCTGTTAATATTAAAAACACTGGTACATAAAACAAACATTTACAGACAGACAAAATCATGAATACAGATTAAAATTTTCTTTTAATTTTCTTTGTTTTTCTTTACCTAGGTCAGAGATAGGGAACCTTTTTTTGGGTCGGGGGCCACTGACCCGCAGAAAAATCAGAGTCACACACAAGTGAGAAGCAGGGGGACTGGACCACCAGATCAGGCTTCTCAATGCTGGAGGAGGGGACCCTGAGCCTTGGGGGCCAGAATCAGGCAAGCTGGGGGCTGCATATGGCTCCCGGACCTTAGGTTCCCCACATCTGATCTAGGAGATAAATACCTCCCAGGTTACATCAGATTATTCCGTTTTTTTCTCTACTCCAATACATAAACTGCTCAAATGAAGAAATTTCTTCCATATCCAGTTTCTGATTTTAAATCTGGGACAAAAGAGCCTTCCCCATCTTCTGAGTATTTATAGCATGCTCTGCACAGTCATATTGAAGTGCCTCTAAAGATCAGTCTGCTTATACTACTTTATACAGGTTCATTCCATCAATATTATCAACAGATAGACACTTGTTTACCATGATTCCATAGATCAGCTGAGCTCCAGAGGTGATAAATTGTGTGTATGTGTGTAGGAGAATTTGGGAGGGTTTGAGTTTCTCCCTGGGTTTCTCCCATGAGTGCTGATAGAACATGAATGTTATAAGGCAGAACTAAGGTCTAGAGGGAGACCTGGTTGCCTGTAACAGGAAAGCAGTCTCTGACACACTTCAGGAACGTCTGCACTGCAAAGAAAAAGCCACCACACCAAATCTTGAGCCTGGGCTCCAGATTAAGTAAGAATACCTACACTGCTATTTTTAGCCCTGCTGTGTCAGCGCCACACACCCAAGTCAACTGACCCACACTTTGAGACTCTGTTACAGAGGTTTTTCTTCAAAGTGTAGACATATCCTTTATAAGAATATAGTGCTCTTCCGATGAGTCATAGTAGGAACAGATGCTAAAACCCTGCATTAAGTTGGAGGAAAATTATTGCTGAGTCATGCTAGCATATGGTCCCAACTACAGTCCAACCTATACATGAGACACTACATTTCCATGTGTATATAAACACATTATAAACTCTCTGATTTTAGAATGAGGCAGATTTTGGGAGTGGGTTTGTACATTAATGTAGGGTTTGTGCCCTCTGAGCATGGAATATAAACTAAATTTGTTCATAGCACTTACTAGCATTTTGTCTATGCCAATCCCAATGTTGCTCAAATATAATTACATAAATATATACATATACAAACAGATAATACAGATAAACACAGTGGTGCACAAACATGGGTTGATCTCTGGACTTTCTGTCGAAAAATCAGGCCCCAGGTGTTAAATCTATTAGATTGACATTATTTAATTCATAATCTTGTACCTTTCTATGATTAAAGTGATTGCCAAGCCTTATTTTTGAATTTCCTGGCTATGTTGGCTTCCGTTACTGTTCTGCATCTGTATGTAAATATATTGTAGGTTATATTTAACATTTGCATTGATTTTGTAAAGAGTGTGTCTATACACCTCATCATCCAAGCTGATACAAAAGCATAGTTACTCTAATAATGGCCTTTGAATGCTGCCCATTACACTTGGGCTGTGTCTACACTGGCGCGATCTTGTGCAAAAGCGGCCGCTCTTGCGCAAAAACTTGCTGCCTGTCTACACTGGCTGCGTGTTCTTGCGCAAGTAAACTGATGTTCTAATGTATAAAATCAGGGCTTCTTGCGCCAGAACTCTGACGCTCCCGCTCAGGAATAAGCCCTTTTGCGCAACTGTTCTTGTGCAAGAGGCCAGTATAGACAGGCAACATGAATTTCTTGTGCAAGAAAGCCCTATGGTTAAAATGGCCGTCTACACTGGCATGGATGCTCTTGCGCAAAAGCACATGCCAGTGTAGACGCTCTCTTCTGAAAGAGTTTTTGCAGAAGAACTCTTCCGCAAAAGAGTTTTTGCGTGAGAACACGCCAGTGTAGACGTAGCCTATGACATTGAAAGTGTTTACTGTGAATACACATTAAGTTTTTAATTAGAGATCAGATTTGTTTTCCTTGATGTGGCTCTTACAATAAATCATTCTAATCCAAAATAAATAAAAAGATGTAGATTTTATAATAAATTGTCTTGTAAATTCACTGATGTTTAGAAGAGCAATTGCTATTGTAGAAAAATGGTTACTTTTGAGTTTCTCCACTTTGGCCCTCAAGAGGGAAAAAAAACCTCTATTCACTGTGTATAAAACCTTTTGCACTTTGACATAAGTCCTTCCAGAAGAATCCCTTTTTTTATTGAAACAAACTTAAACCATATTTCATTTCACAGACGCAAAATGTGCTGAACATGTGGTTTTTAAAATAGAAGCATGTGCATCAACTGTTCTACAAGAAGATACTTTCTGTGAGAAGTCCCCTGGGAAGGTCTATTACTAAAAGCCAGTGAGTACAGGAAAAGAGTGCAACAGTATTAGATCAAGCTTTACTAAGTTGGATGTTCCAGGCTGTTGAAGAAGTGATATTTAATATGCAGACTATGGGGCTCCTGTTGAGTGCCCTGTTTGGTAACCCGGATCAGGATGCTTGTTTAGTGGATAAAAGTGTAACTTTAGAAATTGGCAGGAACTTTCTGTGCTTGGCCACCTGTATTCTCAGCCAGATATGGTATAAGGAGTCTCAGACAAGCACACTCTTCAAAGTTTGTTCTGTTTCACTTCCTTACAACTGCCAGGTTCAAAAGAACCATTTAAAAAAATCCACCACCCTTCATTCAAAGATGCATTTATTACACTAGCTGGTCTTTCTGATACTTTGTCTTCTCATTACTAAAATAATACTTTACTTTTTCTCCCTTTATTCTTTCCCTTGTTTTGCTGTGAAAACATAGCCATAAGGAAGGGTCTATCCATTTTATTTTCAAGAATGGCACAGTACAGTAAGTACTTACATAAACAGGAACTTTTGTTGGAGAATTTTTTATTTCAATGATAATAATACTTGGATAAAACTATGTATTTTCGTAACAGCCTGCACAGTCAATCAGCATGAAGTACTGGCACTTCTGAGACACAAGTCTCTGAGCTTTACAAGAGACTGGACTGAAAATTTTGACTTAAGAATATAAGATCTTCCTAAATCTCATTATACCCAAGTCCATTCAAAACCATCTGGGGCCCAAAGTTGTGAGAGCGTTGTGAATTTATAACCCTATAGATCTAACAACATCTCCTTAGCCATTCTGTTGGATTCGTAGAGTTACCGCTAATCCAAACACTGTGAGCAAAATTATGTCTTTACATCTGCAGTGCAGAACCCTGAAAATTATAGTAAGTTAAATGTTTGAAGTGTTGACAGCAGCTCCCAAGCTTCAGGCAGGATCTGCTGGCATTCTGCCATCATACCAAAAGTGCAGTTCCTCAGATCCACATGTCCTCTGCACTTGTGATGGCAGGTCCCCAGCAGAGCATGTGGTATAGCAAATAAAGGGAGTATTTAGCAAAATGTCACACGCTACTGTCCATTGCCATCATAAAGTCAAATTAGTCACATGCTACCATTTATAATAGGTGGATCCAAAAGCAGTTTAGTTCATATAAGATGCAGTTAGCATTGGAATGATGAATCTATGTTATTAAATTGCCTCAGTGTATAGTCAGTGGAGAATTACCTAGCTCTATGTAGTTCGCAGTGTATTTCAGCTAAACTGAAAATCCAGTGAAAAACTTTTTCTTTGCATTGAATTTTTTTATTTAGCTGAAATAACACCCTTTTCTTAACAGGCAGCCATGTGATCTTTCTGGAAAGGTTTGCATACCAGTCAGAAGTCAATGATTACACTAAACCCATAAACATGTTTTCTTTATTTCTGAAAGAATATTGATGGCATTCTTCATTTATTTTACATGTTACATGAGAGAATTAAACAATATAATTTTTGTAGATATAACTACCTGAGGATTTGAACCTGGGAACCTCTGGAGCTTAACAGAGGAGCTTCTACCCGTTGAGCTAAAAGCCAACTGGCTCTTATGCCATGCTGTAGAGGTCTTGTTCTTATCTGTTGCTGTGGTCTAGGTGCCACTGTGTGGAACAGTGAACCACACCAACACTAGGGGCCTCTTCTGCAAGAGGAAATGCAAATGGAGCACTCATATGCATATGTCGCGCTCTCATTTATGTTTCCTCTTTGGATCCCTTTTGTGCAAGAGGTTTTTGCACAAAAAAGCGCTGTGTAGATGGCTCCTTTTTGCGCAACAACCCTCTTTTGCGCAAGAGCTGTTCTTCCTCAGCCCCATGATGCTTTCACACAGGAATCCCTCAGTCGTTCTCATGAGGTTCCTAGAGAGGCCTGCCTTACTCCAGCCTCTGTGGTGGGATACCTTCCCACAACAAGGCAACACTAAGGAGTCTGGGGGTCATGAAACGACACAGCAGTGCCACACACAGTGCAGGGTCATGCCTCACTCAGGCAGCATCTGCTCCTGGTCAAGCACGGCAATGCGGAGGAGACTGATCCTGTGCATGGGAACCTGCTGCAGGGGAAGGAAGACGAGGTGAACTCAGTAGCACTTTCTCTGGCAAGGGATGTCTGCGCTCACACACACATCCCCCAACACTACCTCCCCCCCTCCAGCGGGCAGGGATAGAAGTTCACCCTCTGCAGGATGCCTCCAGTGCTAAATCGGCATGTGGAGGACACAGAAGGAGGTTGAGCCACCCTGTCTCCTCCGCCAACCCATGCCTGCTTGTCCCTGTGCTGTGGGTGTAGTGATGCCCCCCCCTCCCCGGGGTATCTGTGCTCCTGCAGAAAAGTGCCTATTGTTTAGGCAACATATGGCCTTGCTTGAAGTACGTCACCATCATCTGAACTGAGCCCTTTATTGTCAGCTCAGAGATTAGGGCTCAGCTTCATACACAGTGTCTCCAGTGAATACTGTTCTTTTAAATTTTCTTCAGAGCTGGGCCAGCTGTGAGCTTGGCTCTTCCTCCACCTCCCACACCATCTGCACGACTCCGCAGAATCCACAGGAGGAAACGCACCTGTGAGGACCTGATGTGCAAGCAGATGGCTTGCATGCAGGGGCTTGAGGAAGAGCTCCAGAAGCAGGCTGCCCGGGAAGTGCTGAGCTGACCAGGAACAATGGAAGGCCACCTGGGAGCAGCTGGCCAACCAGCATGATGCCATGTGCTCCTCCATCACTTCCATCATGGAGCACATGGCATCATGCATGAAGCAGGCTACCAAACCACCTGTCTCCCCCCATAGCTTCCCCTCATAGCCCCTGCAGGGGCCACTGGGGCCCCAGAACATGGGGCGGTGGGATCTCTCGGGCAGCTGAAGCCTCCTGATCACCCAAAGGTAAATGCCAGTACCAGACGTATCCCTAAGCCCCTTCACTCCTCCCTTTCTTTCCCATTTCAGGCTCTTTCCCCAGTCTCTCCCCTGTTCTATGACCCCCTGTTGTTTCAAGAAACATGTATTTATTATTTGATCTGCCAGGGAAGGGAGAGGTGGGGGAGGAAAGACACACATAGGGAATGCAGGGCTCCCTTGTAGAGAGGCATGGGGGAGAGTCTCACAACTGTCCTTGCATGAAACTCTCCCTCAAGGCCTCCCTGATGAGCACAGCCCTTTGATGTGCTCTCTTGATGGCGCTGGTGTCCAGATGTTGGTGAAACGCCTCTTGTGATCCATGAGGGCCTGCAGCACCACGGAGATGTATCCCTTCCTGTTGATGTAATCTAAGGAACTGTGGTCGGGACCAGGATGGGGATGTGTGTGTCGTCTATGGCAATGTTCCCTCTAAGATTTTCCAATTATGAGTGAAGTGAGTTTGGCTTGTGCACAAATATTGAGGCCGCTGCATTGGTTTGAATGTGTGCCACTGTGGCACCCAATCTATTAATACAGACATGTTCCCAGCCGCCGGAGCAGAACTCCCCCCCACACACACACACACCATGTGGCAGGTCCTGTTCCTGGCCCCCGCTGCCAGAACAGGCTCCAACCCCCACCGCCACATGGTAGCCCCAGCCACTGGAGCAGGCTTCTCTCCCTCCCCCCTGCCATGTGTCCACAGCAGGTCCCAGCCCCCTACCCCAGTGGCTCCCTCACCATGCTATCCCAGCTGGCCCCACCCACCGGAGCAGCTACCTGTGGCATAAGTGCCATTGCACAGTGCTCCAGAGGAAGTGGGTAGGGGAAAAATTTTTTGTGCGTGGTCACACAGGTGCACACCTTAGTAGGAACTATGGTCTAGGCCCTCTCCACAGTTGGGGAAGCCCATGGTGGCAAGCTGTCCATGATGCTGTCTACATTGCCCAGAGTGACGACCCTCTGTAGCATGACCTGGTTGAGTACCTTGGCTTCCTGCAGGAGCATGGCCCTGACTGTGGATATCCTCACGCCAAACTGTTTCCTGATAAAGCGGTAGCTGTCTGGTGTGATGAGCTTCCAGAGTGCAATGGTGATGCACTTCTGCACAGGGATGGCGGGTCGCATTTGGGTGTCTTGTCGAGCCACTCGCAGAGCTTGAGGAAGGTGGCCTTCTGCATGTGAAAGTTCTGCAGCCACTGCTGGTCATCCCATCACTGCATGGCCTGCATGAGGACGGCCTCCAGTCCATGCTGAGGTTCATCCTACAGGTTCTGGTCCTCGTCCTGCTGGAGCAACATGTGGGCAGTCTGGACGTACTGCACCATGAGGCACAGCATGAGGTCAGTGAGCCTAGCACTTCTTCACAGCGGCTCTGGCTCCATGGTGTGAGTGCAGTGGCATTCGCAAGGGCAACTAGAGCACACTGCGTCCCTTTTGTCTCCAATGAGGGAAGAGGCAGTGGAGGAGTGGTGTGTGAGATGCAGATTTAGAGAGGAGCCCCTGAAAGCACATGTCACAGCTTGCCTGGACACGCAGCCACAGGAAATATCCGGCCTTCTGGTGTCCTCCTCAGAGTGCTTCCAAGGGCTCTAAGTCCGAGACAGGCTCCAATCAGTGTAGACATGCTATTTCAGAATCATTTTAACTAATTCCAATGCTTCCCTGAGGGGGACACGCTATTTCGATTTTGTTAAATTGGGAGTTGTTATATTGATTTTAGTTTTTTCAAAATAATTTCCCAGTGTAGACATTCCCTTACAGCCCTATGCTTCTATAGTTCTAGGATACTTCTGAATCATGTAAATGGAATGTCAGAAGATGGCCTTTAGTATGGAAAACATTGCCAATATAACACTGCCACTTGAAAACACACTTTTAGCTTTTCTGGCATGCCACACACCAGGATATGTTATATTTTATACTGTAAATATATATAAAATAGATGGTAGTGTATAGCGTAAATGTTTTTCGAGGCATTAGGTGACTATGTTACTCACATGAGGCAAAGACAGAAATAAAATATGCACATTGCCCCACCTCTTTACCATTAACTTACCATTAACTTTACCATTAACTTTGATCAGTCCACATACTGTACAGAAATGTTGTTTTATAAATGTTTGTGGAATTTCTCAAAAAAGTGTGATCTATATTCTCGAACTTGTGAATCCAGCTTGTAGTAGAACCTTGAGTCTGTGCTGCCCCTGCAGGGAGAGAAAATTATAACTAATAATTTTTAGAAATATATAAATGGCTAAATGTCATATTTATGAATTTCAAAGTTGAGGGGGTTTTTTTAAGTGCGATGTCTCGATATCTTTAAGGGGCAGAAACAAATGCCTTTCTTTGTTCTAGTGGAAAAATAGGAATATCTCTTGACAGTTCAAACTGTTTTTTCCATCTGTGAGTGCTGCTAATATTTAACACAAGTCCAGGAGTGCATATTATCTATCCTACATCTCCCAGGTCTAATTCGGGGTGACAAATATTCGATACTTCTGTTGCAAATCATCTTTAATAAATGTTTGCTGCTGGAAACTGTTTCGACTGAGATTAGGAACTCTAGATATGCTGGTGAAGATAGGTTAGCGGGTACAATTCAGGCAAAGTTGCATGATTAATGCAATGAGTAACAAGTTACTGTACATAGGTAGCACCATTTCTTAAAAGGTGTGGGTAGATGGGTGGTGTATTGGATGCTGGGAAGGTGAAATCACAGTTTAAATGCTCACTTTTCAGGTGGATGCATCCCAAAAAACATTACCAATTTACTATCACACCCATGTGTTTTTACATTTCACTTATGTTACAAAATTGCTGTTTGAGAAATGTTTTAGTTTGGTTTTGTTTTTACTAATTAATGGAACAATGTTATGTGCCCATTCCTTGGTGATTTCCAATATGTGGGCCTCAGAGAGAGGAATATTAACAAATACATTCAAAACTCATCTAAACTTTATCTCAATTTTCAGCTCATGTTTCCAATCCTGATGATAAAATATTCAACCTTAAGCTCGTAATTGATGTTGGATTCCATATTGCCTGTCTGGCACCTGACACCACAATTCTGGGAAAAACTCCATATTCAGAGGAATGATGAAAACATTTCCTAGACAAAATGATTTTTAAATGGTTCTTCTTTGATGTTGCTCAGGAATTTGGAATGTTGGTAAGAGGGAGATGGCCAAGTGAACACAATAAATGCTGTTTTTCTTTTAGCATAACATTCTTTGTGATAAAGTAGTAAATGGCCAGATTTAAAGGGCAACACTGCCCATTCTGCAGAAATTCCTGGACTTAAATATGTTTGCCTGTGAAATTTTAGTTGAAGTTCAGTTTGTCCTCACATAGGACAAAAGCATCATATCTGGAAAGAAGAAAAATGTTTTGTTTTGTTTTTTTCCTTATGGACTATATTGCTGGGATTGTTTACAGGTAGTTATCCATACAATGGGAGCTGGTGCACATATGAGTTTTAACACCTTTGTGGTTTAATTCTTAGGTTGCCATGGTGTGACTTTTCAAATTCAAACAAATGAAAAACATCAGGAAGCCAAGTGAAATGGCTTTATTTTCTCAACTCATTGAGGCCCAAATATGGAACACAATATTCGAAATAAAAACAAAGTCATGCAACAAACTTGGAATCTGGAGATTTCTTCCTTTAATTTATTTAACATTTTCTTCTGACGTACTTCGTCATTTTTCTTATAGAAATTTATAATACTAAAACAAAATGGAGATAATGCTAGACTAGCATAAGTTGTATCAAACCTAACCAGGTTAGACTGAAGCATGTGTGTAATCTAGACACTTAAATACTTCAATTGCATAATGGGACTTCCTGTCTCCATAAACATGTGCTTAAGATCCTTGGTCTGTCTTCTTTTGGGACAACGAGGAGGACATGAATTTGACGATATAGATGGTTCCTGCCCATGCTGCCCCCATTTCAAGTGGTGTTCCCTCTTGCCCTCCAATTCAGCTAGTAGTGGCTGTGGCTACCTGAAGGCTCCACTGCTCCTGCTGTCCCATGGCCCCAGAAGGCCCTCACAGTTGCTGCTTCTCTACTGGCAGCTCCGGGTTTTTGCTCTTCTCTCTCTTTCCAAGGAGCAAACTCCAGACTCCTTTTCCAAAAAGCTGGCCACAAGGAATAAACACTTGTATTTGACTAGCCAAAAGCAGGAGCAGGGAGGGGGCTAGGAGATTGAGCTTGGGCATTTTCATATGTGGGAATAAGGGAGGGATGAGCAGTGAGAGCCCAGAAGCTCAGTGAGCGCTGTTTCCTCTCCCCCACTGTGACAATGCTGTTGGCTGAGCCTGCCCGTCACTCCCTCCTCCCCAGTCAGTCCCTGCAGATTTCTTCCTTTCCACCCAGACTCTTCTGCAGCATGGAGTGCTGGAGCTGCAGCCCACCTGCTTCCTGTCATGGAATTTCTGGACAACATAGTGTGGTGAGAAAGAGAGTCTGAAAGAAGCATATTGCAGCCTGTACCCACGAGGGCCCTACTTGTCGGTCATCCCATCTATCTTTTCCCCAATTCATTTAACAAGTGTTTTCCTCACTGATCTTTCATTATTTCCTTTCCTCATTATTTTCCATTCTTTTTATTTCTCCATTATATATTCCAACAATGCTGCTTAATATGTATCCCAGACATTTATTTTCTGGTTACTAAATGCATATATTTCTGGGGGGGGCCAATGGAATTACCCAGATGCTTTTGGATAATTTAGAGGAACTTGGGCAGGACAGGTATTTAAGTGTTTTTTAAGCCAGATTAATTAAAATTAATCACCAATATATATATATTTCAATATCCACTTTATCACATAAATAAACTCCAGATGAAAGAACCATCACAACCATGCCATGAAAATATTCAAGCCTACCTTGTCTGAGTAACACAGGGGGCACAGAAAAGAACAAACTAGTTATACATGCACAGAAAGTAGCAGGCTGAAAGTAATTGTGTATTCAGTTTTAATGGAGCTGAATCTCCTGCTGAGATTTCAATATCTGACAGCATTGCTTTCATTGCCCCAAATGCCCAACCTTTTTCTAATGTTTGACCTTGGGTATGATTATATTCCTCTATGTATCTCATGTGATGCAAAACCATTTGCCTTTATCAGTCATCTCTCACTGTCAATCCTGTTACCACTTACAGCAGAAGAAAACTAGCCTAAGCAACTAACTGCAGTTAAAATTAGGTTTAATAGATGTTTCTTTCTAACTTTTTTTTATTGATGAGGAAGAAAGGTATCTCTGATATCTATTATCAAAGTGACATACAATAAAAGAATAAAGGTACCCACTTAAACTCTATTACATTTCATTATTTCTCATTGTCTTACTTCCTTCATATGAGTACCATGACCTACAGAATAAAGGCATTGAGCTATGCTAATTTCCATTATTGATTACTTTCATTCCCTTTGAAATGGAGAGCATAGTCATTCAAGTGGAAACTCACTTCATCTGAACTCTGCTGGCCCTAAGAGTGGCCACCCCAACATATTAACTTACAAATGTGGGGTTGCTGTAAGTGCTGTGTTCAGTTTTGATAGCGGATTTAAGAGAGAAGATTCATCAGAGGAATTGCTTCCTTTAGGGCTTAGCTATTCTGCATCGCTGTCGCTCCTCTAGAAATAATGACATTGAGTTGAATGGAATTTACACTGAGCAGCACTGTAGATCTCTCAAATGGCTTTGGTTTTTTTTGTTTGTTTGGTTGGTTTTGTTCTGTATTTTTTACAGGAGAAGGTCATTGGCCCTCTCCCAACCAAAAGGACGAGTGGACTACTTTTAGTCTGGTTCCTGCCCTTTAACCTGTCTGGCATAGGTGACCATACCAGGATTAATACTTCTCTCAGCATAGCTCTCAGGGTCATAGGGGAAGAGAAGCCTTCTCACCACATCAAGGCACAGTCCATGGAGAAAATTACAACAACTGATAGGCAGGGTTCAAACAGAAGAAATCGTGCACAGGTCAAATAACCCTACTTAACAGAACTGCCAACTGAATGGCAGATAGAATTTAATAAATTTCCAAAATTCCTTGGACAGAGGGGATAGAACAGTCTTATAGAAGTTGCTATGCTGTTGTGGAATTCCCTAGAAATTTGTGATCATTTAGAGTTTTTATGAAAATATGACATGTCAAGTAATAGATAACAGTAAACTGATCAAGTCATTCAAGATTACTATGGGCCTCAGACAAGGATTGCTTACATCACCCATGATCTTTCTATGAGTAGCAGATTGGTTAATGAAAGAGATCACAGAACAACTAACAGGTATACAGTAGACTTTCACACAGAAGTTAAGTGACCTTGAGTTTGACGACATCAATTTGCTGTACCATACCCACAGAGATATGCAAACCAAAACAAATTATCTCTGGGCTTATGGACAGTTACTAAGGTTGAAAATCAGCATCAAGAAAACTAAAGCTTTGAGGTTAACACACAACAGGAAATACCAATAACACTTTCCTGGACAGACACAGAAGAGGTGCAACACTTCATGTATTTTGGCAACAGAGTAAACAAATCAGGTGGAATAGATGAAGACATTAAAGCCTGAATAGCAAAAGACCTTCATAACTCTGAAGTCAATTTGGAGACACAGATTTGTCCTCCAAACTAAAATTTGACTATTTAACAACATTGTAAATTCTGTTTTACTCTAAGATGCTCAAACTTAGAGGTTTAATGAGATCTTACTATTTAAACTCAGAGTCTTCATAACAGCTGTGTAAGACAAATCATTGACATCCGATGTCCTAAAACTTATCACAAGAAGAACTTGGGAGGAGGACAAAACAAACTATTAAGGCAGGAAACTGTGGAGCAACAACGGTGATGGCTAGGACACTCTGGGAGGAATGACCCGAAAAGCATAACAAAACAGACATTGCACTGGAATCCTTAGGACAAGAGACAATAAGGCAGAGTAAGGCCAACATGGAAATGTACAACATTGAAACTGAAATTCCGCAGAATGACATGGGAAGAAACCAACTGCAACAAGAGACAGTCAAAGATGGAGGGCTGTGCTGAAGGCCCTTGTGTGGAATAGAGAGGCATAAGTTAAGTCAGACAGGAATGACAGTGCCAGAATTTTCATCCAACATTTCAATGCCAGCTGCTTTCTCCTGTTTTATATCTTACAGCTCTACATACTCCAGCAGCAACTGTATCGCTGAAAAAATTTAGTCAGCATTTCTGACAGTTTCTTCACAAATATGACTCTGTTCTGGGTACTCAGGAAAACAATGCAGTGTGCCCTTTTCCAAAGGTCTAAAAGTGTTGTTGCAACTAGTGTTGATCTAACAGTGGATCCTGTGTCATTAGCACAATATTTCCTAGCAACCTCAATTAAGAATCATGGCTCTATTGTGCAAAACAATGTACAAATAACAGACAATTTTCTGCCCCTAAGGCCCACAATCTAAGAGACAGATGGGGTACAAGAGCTGGATGAAACACATAAATGAGGTGGTAGTAGAGGATTTGGGGATGAAATCACAATAAAAGTAACAGGTTTAACAGAAAAGCAGACGTCTGCTTGTTGTTAGGCATCATAACAGAGGTAAGCTTTAAAAGAGGTTACAGTACTGATTAGGAGGCAGCATGGTGAAAGTACAGAAAGAGGTTCAATACTTTCACTGTGATGCTCACAGCTGTAATCTGTGTTACAGGCACCAGGGACTGTTGCCCTATTATGAGAGAATCCCGAAGTAGCATCCTACTTAGATCTTTGTGGGTTCAAAAACATATTTTCATAAAAATATAGGAGTGTAGTGTCATAAATGTACTATTCACTCTTCCAATTAAGATATAGTTAAACTACCTGGCTTTGCTTTAACATACAGTAGGCAATGGTCACACTAATCTAGGATATGCACATTTGAAAAAGAACATGCAGCATGTTGTTTTCAGCTCTGGTCACAGAGTTTTCCTTGTGTCCAGGTTTTCTTTCTTTTTTTTTTTTTTTCCTGCTTTGCTTATATCTGGAATGCACACAAGGCTACAAGAGCTCTTTGAGGATACATAGCCTAACCACCAGGCGATGTAATTTATCCTATTTTCTTCCAGGGCACTGAATGCAACAGAGGTAAATTGCAACCACTATGTAAATTGCAACCACTATGCTTTACTCAGATTATAAAAAAGAGTACTATTTAGACATAAGTCAAATTGAAACTATGCAAACAGTCTTACTGGGATAGTAGTGTTTAAAATTTGGTTTAAGAATATAAGCAGTAACATAAATACATTAGTGCATGTAACTTTACAAAAAAAAGTGCAGTTTAAACACAAATGAAGAGTAAACAGTAGAAGCTAGAGAACAGATAAAGTGGCAAGATGTTAATTTCATCCTCATGATTAAATGTAAAGATACAGTGAGATCTAAAAAGGCACTATGTAAACAAATGAGTTTGGAGGTGTAGCTTGGTCCTTTTCTTAATTGCTTTGTCTGGATTACAAGGGCAGGGGGCTTTATCAGTCTCCATGTCAATGCAAAGTAGAATGCTAACAGCCATGTTGCTAATTATATACAAGCAATGTGGGTGTTAGATTTAGGATTCCTCTCTGAGTTTACATGGAGAGAATTTCATATTAATTATAGATCAACAGACAGTGGTAAATCCTAAATAGCTATCTGGTATAATATTCTGATGATTAGGTTACAATAACATAATTCCTATCTACTTAGGTCTATTCTATAGATCCTTTTAAAGTACTTATTCCTCTTATAGATTTCTTGAGATTCTGCTTTTCCAAAATGCCTGTATAATGTTGCCTACAGCACTGGATTGACAAGTAATAACCTTTGCTCTGTGGAAATGTCTGCATGCTCAGAGTGCCACCTCTCACCTAGTTAAAAATGAAACATATGCTAATCAGAACAGAGTGAATAATTCATTCCGATGAATTAGCCTCCCCCCCCTTTGTAAATTGTCCATGTGCAACTTACAGCTTTCTCAGATGTATTCGTTATTCAGACTTACACACTGAATAATTTAGGTCTGAAGTTTCTTCACACACAGTTCCTTGCTAATAATTAACACTGAAAACACAAGCTGCATTGGTTAGTTTTGATTGAATATATAGGTCACATGGTATAGTTTTGTTCTCTGACTCAGGCTGCAGTCCAATTGCTAACTCACTTTCTAGGTAGTGGATAACTGAAGTGTATTCAGGGTTTATTTATTTGAGTGAATATTAGTGAACACTTTTAAGGTAGCTCCTTTAAGGATGCATTGTTTGGAACCTGGTCTGAAGCACCTGGGAGAGCTGATGTTCCCACAGAACTACTGGGAGTTCATGCAAAGCCATTGTCAGGGAGCACTGTGAAGAGTTGATGCCAGTATGTCAGTACCCTCCAGCCCTTTGATTGGCCAAGCACCCTATTTAACATTGGCAGCTATACAGAATTAGGCCTGTTGTGTCCCAGACTTTGCTGTATCTCCCCTCTAGTCTCAGATCCCAGCTGACTCTGGGCTGGTACAATCTCAGACTCTGGCCTGACTCGGACCCTGATTTATGTTCCTGATTCTAGCCTGGTACTCCCTCTGGTCTCTCACATCAGCCTGACTCTGACCTTGACTCTTGCTTGCTGAATCTGGTTCTTGCAATTCCTCCAAATCCTTCTCAGTGACTCCTGTCCCTAACATGCAGACCACAGCCCAGATGTGACTGCTAGGCCAAACTGCCTAAGCCTCACCCCCTTATGTCTGCTTACCTCTAATTCTACTATTTCAGCCACATATCTACTGAACAAGCAGGCATATGTAAGCCCAACCCTATGTTGGGTTCTGTTAGCATTGACCCCTGCACTAATGAAGCATCCAACTGAGGTATAAATAAGGGCTTGTCCACAGAAACAGTTAGGTTGTGGCAATCTGGGATACGAATCCACCCCCACTAGCCAGCAACACACTGACTTTTCATGATGTGTATTAACAGTTCATTAGCGCAGTTTGATCTATTCCCATTTCAAAGTAAGTATTTATGTAGACAAGCCCTGAGACTATATAAATGCAGGAAGCAGTTCTAGGGGATTGCAATGCACGCATACTAGCTGAGGCCCCACAGACAAGATAGGTAGGCCATGCCAACACTGAGAATACCACTGAGGCTTTGGCAAGAGACAAGCATCTGGGCACTGGTTTGTGGCAGTAGTGCATGGGTCCAGCAGCAGAAACTTAGGTACCTATGGGGTTTATACAGCAAATATTTAGGCACTTCGGAAATTTAAGCAGAAGCTGAGAAGGGGTTTAGGAACATAAGTCCTTTTGTGAATCTGACCTATTTGTATCGTTAATGAAAACTGTCAAGTATGGATTTTTTTTTTAATATTTACTTTCAGCAAATTTGAATACACACATGCAGAAAGTAAATGTAAATCGTATACATACATTTGAATAATCATTTAAAATTTGAATGACTATTTAAAAAAATCACTATTTGTTCAGCTGCAACTGTTCATAACTGGAACTGCAATTGCTTCTTTCTCACTCGTATTAACATTAGTGGGAGAAAATTGCTGTACTTTTTGTGTCAAGAAATGGAAACGTTTGTCGGCCATATCTAAATATACTTGCAGCTATGCTACATGATAGGTAACTCTTACATGCAGGCCCATATAAAATAAATGACATTAGTGAAACCCTCCAGTTTTACATATACACTGGTATTCTGCAAATTTCTACAAACAATTTTGCTTCACTGCAGTGCATGTGGCTTTGTCTTATTTACGAAGGTATCTACATAATTTTAATTCAGTCCTGAAGGACTTTAACAGGCTGACAGATTTTAAACATATCTTATTATAATCAACACAAACTATTAGCTGAGACTATTCAATAACATAACACTGACAGACAGAATCCAATGACCCTCAGTAATAACAAATACAGTTTCATTGTATACAGTTATATTAGGACATGATTGTATTGTCTTGAGTTATGACAGATTGACTGCAATATGGTATTTTTTTCTTTTTTTTTTTAAGAATGCTTATTAACATTAATACAGGCTCTAAACTAAACTCCAAACTTTTTGTAATTAAAATTAAAGAGTAAATGGTATCTATACCTGAGAAAAAGAAATGTTAAATAATATTTTCATGTTGCTGAGTGTTTAGTCAACAAGGATAATTTCTATTAAGCGCATATCCCATCAAGAATCCAGATCCTCAGCAAGTACAAATTGACATTCAGTGGCTTCATTGATTTTAATGGAGATATGCAATTTGAGGACCTATCCCAGTGTGCCATAAACTGTCAGTGGGTGTACTGCAGTTTGAGGGTCAGTGTTGCAGCCTTCTAAAATGAAAGTTTTTCCAGAGTAGGGAGTTCAGGTTTGAATACACAGTGGTGGGAGTTCCAATGAGCTGAAAGGTGGGATTTTCAGAAGAGAATAAGTGACTTAAAAAACCCAAAACTCAATGACTTTTAATAGGACTCATACTTTCAGTACTACTTAAAATCCCAGCCAATCATCAAGATCTAATAGAGAGGTAGCTATGTTAGTCTGATCTTGCTAAAACAAAAGGAAAAACTGTGCAGCACTTTAAAGACTAACAAGATGGTTTAATAGGTGATGAGCTTTCGTGGGCCAGACCCACTTCCTCAGATCATATTCTGGAAGAGAATTGGCATGACTATATATACCAAAGGAATAGGTGATGGCCCACGAAAGCTCATCACCTATTAAACCATCTTGTTAGTCTTTAAAGTGCTACACAGTTTTTCCTTTTGTTTTAGCAAGATCTAATGTCTGTATTGAGAGGACGTCACTGCATATATACACTGTAACACCAACAAAAAGTTGGCCCACTCCCCCAAAGATTTTACAGGATAAGAGATGACTGAGAGATACATGCAGATGGGAAGGTACAAGGAAATAATGATACAAGATTGGTCAGCATAAAAGGCTATGGGGTCAGCAGAGCAGCAGCCTCACCACTGACAAGTTTTTTTTTGAAGGCATTATGGCAAAGGAGCGTTTCAAGGATGGGGCTGGAGGAGGAAAAGGAGTTATTTTTTCAGTTGGCTTTGGGGAGCTCCTTCCAAATGAGAGGGGTAGTATGGGGGGAGGGAAGTACAAATGTGTTTTTTTGAAAATTTAACAAGCAGGCAATCATGAGCCAGTCAAAGGTGGGAGTTGACATTTTGACAATGAATGAGATTCAATGGGCAGCTTTTGTAGGGAAGGAGGAACCAGTGGAAGGATGCAAAAAGGGACATGGTGAAAGTGACTGGCTAGGAAAATGATCTTTGCAGAAGCATTCTGAATGGATCTGAGTGGGGCAAGACTGCATTTGCCAAAGAGGGCTGTTGCAATAATTAAGATGTGAGATGAGAGCCTGGATAAGAGCTTTATCTGTGTGGGTAGATAAGAACGGCTCTGTCTTAAAAATATTATGCAGAAAGAATCTACAAGACTTGGACAAACCCTGGATGTGAGAACTCAGGTCTAAGTCAAAGATGATGCCCAAGTTATGGGTCTGAGTGACAGGCAGGATGATAGTGTTATCCACAGTGGTGGAGACAGGAGGTAACAGGGAGAGTTTGTTTGTGTGCTGGGAGAGGGGTGGATATTAAGAGCTTTGTTTAGCCATGTTGAGATTTAGCTGACAGCTAGACATCCACAAGGAGATGTCAAAGGCAGGCTGAGATTTTAGTTTGGACAGAGGAGACAGGTCTGCAGTGGAGAGCCATCAGTATGGGGCTCTCCAAACCTCAGAGTATGGTAGGCCTCTTGAAATTTTTCAGCAGTGGGAGCACAGGCAGGAGTAGAAAAGCCTTGTGCAGCTCCTCACAATATTTTGGCTAGGTACAAAGCAACTCATGGGTGAGCTCCTTCGGGATTCCTAGAGGAATCAATGGTGCAGACTAAACCCAGTGGGAATATGGACTGGCACTGAATACACAATGGTGGGAGATGAGTTACTGTGGTAACTACCAAGAAATGTTCAGAATCCCTAGGTTATTCTGACGTACCTAAGAGAAGACACAATTAACAGGTTTTCAGAGGGTGACTATTGTTTTGGTGAGTGTGTGAGTTCAATGATCTCTCTCACACACACACACACACACACATTCTAGGCCATGCTGAAATTTCATTACACACTCTGAATATGCTTTGCAACAGTATGCACCTCGCAGTTGTTTTTAACTCAGAGCTGTGTGTCTGAAAACTCCGTGCACGCTGTTCCGTGCCTTCGCATAAATATTCGCTCTTACCTCTGAAGTTTTCCTCATCTCCTACGACAGTGCTAGGGGTCAGACACACAAAGGTGCTGTCCCCTGATTGCAGCAAACACCGCCATGTGTTGTATGTTTGATGAATTAAAAGGATGCTGCCAACTTAATTACACTGTAACCCTTCAATAAAGGAAGGGCAGAGCTGATTAACTAGTGAATAATTGGGGGCTGATTGATGGCTTTCTCCCTCACTGCTAAAGGCTGTATATATAATTATTTTGCCTGTGGGCCTAATTTTGCCACTGTTAGCTTCCACTTTTGTCATCAGCTGTAATTTATGGATGGGGCCTGAAGCCTTAAAAAAGGCTAGAAAATGAAATAGCCCTGAATCCCCAGATATGTCACCTGCAAATGGCCAGCAGGCAGCCTCTAACATCAACATTTGCAGCCATTTAGCAGCACTAACACCTCATGTTTTGCAGGAAAATAATATTCTCATGTGTCAACAACTATCATCTTATAGATTTTTTTCTGACATGTAATAATGTTGCATCATCCACATCAATGATTTAATATATGTTTTAAATGCAAGATCAATTTATTGTAACTGAAGAGAAAATTCTTCTAGCAAGGTACTTAAAAAAAATCCTGGCAAATGAAGACCAAAATATCCTCACTGCTATTGTCAGGCTGACTGCAGCACTAGCGCATGTAACGCAAACCCAAATAATATTTAAAGACTAACGAATTTGTTCATTTTTTTTAATGCAGCATCTTTTTTCAGTAGTAATCTGAATAGAGTTTTCAACTGTGAAATCTTCAGTAGGGGGGTGAAAGAACAATGATGTTGCTGATCACTAGTAATATCCTCTCTACTCTGCAGAAACTCTGGACCAGATCCCCAGCTTCATTTCACTTGCTGGACGTGTGCTGCCAGGATCACATCCTTCACATTATAATTTAAAATATGTTCTCATAGTTTGCCAGGAAAACAGACATTTGCCATCCGTACAGCAAAATAATTGCAATAGGAAATCTGTTTTGAAGGACTGAATTACTCTAGTAGCAAAGAACAGAGATGCCCAAAATAAGAGAGGCAATATTGGGAATATAAACCATTCTGATTATAGCTGCTCTGCTAGCCAACTGCTAAGGAATACTATCTATTTTATATTCCAGGAAGAATTGTTCAATAAAGTAATAACAACTTATATCCATGGTTTTTATAGCTCATATTTAAACATTGCAGAGGGAAAGCTTCTAATTTATAAGCCTAGATATACAAATCCTATCTCTCAAATGTCTTCTGTTGTTTTGTCCTCACAGAGACCTCCCTTGCCTATGAATCACATAAAGATTTGAAGAACCTTTCACTCAAAACTCAGTAGTGTGCCAGTGGGCACTGGCCAGGAAAAAAAAGATTGATATTTGCCCTCTCTTCTTATCTGCACTTGATTTATAAGTCAGCATGAGTATGCAAGAGAAATAAAGGCAAAGACCTTGATGCCTCCCTGTGGAGAATATGCACCATTTGGATTGAAGGCATGAAAGAGGAGAAATTAATGGTAAGCTGTTCATCTGTCACTACTGCCAGCCTGATGGTTTTGCAGCGAAGGAGAGGACTCGATGACATGCCCTCCAGTCAAGGGCATGACTGCCCGCTGTTCTCATATTATAAACACAGTGCTTTGAGTTTCTAAGGGATTTACATTTAAATTATACTGTACTTTGGGTAGGCAAATCTTTACACAAGTTTATGTTCTTGAAGTATTAATATGTAGGATTTTGCTGGCTTTCAGTAAAAGAAAAATAAAAGTTAAATTTCCCTATTTGATAAAAAATATGTAGCATATCCTTAAAATGTCTCCATAGTTTGAAGCAGTGTGTTATAATGTAATGAGATTTAAACTTATATATGCATTGAAGAGTTAGGCACATGCATAAACTGATAAGCTTTAGTTATTCCACTCTGTGGCACACAGGGAAAGATTAAAAAGTTCAAAGTCTGAGCTGACTTTGTCTATTAAAATTGGCCTATGCCAACACTGCTGCTATCAATAGCGATGTTAGGGGACACAACCGGTAGCATAAAAAAACCCACAGCATTTTTATATTGTGCTAAAGGATCAGAAGAATGTACCTCCTGTTAAATTAAGAGCTTTATGTGGGTTGAAGTGCTTTATGTGAAAAAAGATCCTGTGCATTGACAGAAGAAATTAAAGCCCATGACCATCAAAACATTTAAGCATGTGCTTTAAGCGTGCAAGTAGACTCATTGACATCAATGGGATTAAGTATATGTGTAAAGTTAAGCATGTGCTTATGTTTTGCTGCATGGGGTCTCAGCTCTTAAATTTTAATTGGGAGGTTTCATAATACTTACACATTTTACGAATATTTAATAACTGAAGCTACAACAGGCAGTAGGGGTGAGATTCTCACCCCACCTAGTCTTTCCATACTGTGTACCAGGGCTGGAGCTGCATAAAGGAGTCCTAAAAGCACAGGTCGAGTTTGGGGCAGTGGACAGCTTGCAAAATTTGCCCCTGTTGTCCTGACTGGAACTGCTCTCCCTCCCCTCCTCCCCAAATATGAAAGACAAACTTTGTTTCTGTTGGTATTACAGTCACTTAGGAGCATGAAAAATCCACATCCCTAAGTGACATAGTTAAACCGACCCAACCTCCTGCCCCAGTGCAGACAGTGTTAGGACAATGGGAGAGCTTCTTCTGTCAAGACAGCTACCATCTCTTGGGAAGGTGGGCTAACTACACCGATAGGAGAGGCTTGCGCATCAGTGTAGGTGTATTTTCATTAAAGCGCTACAGTGGGGCAGCGGGATCAAGGCAGTTAAGTGTAAACCTGCCTTCCACTTTGACTTACAAAAGAAAGCAAGTTTCTAGTTCTTCTGCTTGTGGAGCAAAGCTTAATAATAGGATATGAATGCACTCTAAAAGCTCAGAACCAGAAGGCAAATAAAAAAACCCCTAATCTTGATTTCAGAGAGTTAGCCATGTTAGTCTGTATCTCTAAGAACGAGTAGTCCTTTTGCACCTAAGGGTATGTCTACACAGCAAAGTTATTTCAAAATAACAGCCCTTATTTCAAAATAACTTTCCTAGCGTCTACACAGCCAAACTGCTATTTCAAAATAAATTCGAAATAGCAGAGCGCTTATTTCGAATTTGGTAAACCTCATTCACATAAATAAGTGTAGACACTTATTTCAAAATAGCGGGCCTCCAGCCTTCCCAGGGTGCCCTGGTGGCCACTCCAGCCTCAAACAAGAACACTTATCTCCCTCCCGCCCTTCCCGGAGCCCTTAAAGGGGTAGACTCTGGCCACACTACCTGTGCCAGCTCCAAGCCTGCCAGCCCAGAGCCAGCAGTCACTGCCCCTGACCCAGTGGCCCAAAACATGAGCCAGCAAGCCACTGGCAGCCAACCCTCCACTGCTCCTCAGGAGCAGTCTGCCAGCTCCCACGAGCCTGACAGGGCCTGGAGAAGGTGGGCGCCTTCCTGGTCCAGGGTGAAGATCATGGATCTTATTTCAGGTTTCGTGGGGATACCCCCAACGTCCATGATCTCTGCACTAGATGGAGGAACGTGGCTGTCTATGGCAGGATAGCTGCCAGCCTGGCCACCAAAGGCCACATGCGAACCCAGGAGCAGGTTTGCATGACAATCAGGTTGGTCCGGCGAGACCCCCAACCCTGAGCCCTGAGCTTCCCCTCCCCCTTCTTCCCCTTGCTTCCCCCTTCCAGCTCCCTCCTCCCAGGTTTCCCCCTCCCCTCTCCCACCCTCTCTTCTCCCCTCTCCCGCCTCCTTTCCCCAGTCTCACCAGAGTTTCATTCCCTCCCCCTCCCCCAGTTTTGTTAAATAAAGAGAGTTTGTGTTCATGAAAATACATGTATTTTATTTTACATCAGGAAGGGGGGTTAGGGAGGAGTAAGTGGAAGGACGTGAGGGAGGAATGAGGCACAAGCTCCCAGTGGGGCAGACCAGGGAGGCTCTTAGTGCTCCTCAGGGTGGAAGCTCTCCTGCAGGGCCTCCTGGATCCTGACAGCCCCCCGATGGACCTCCCGGAGGGCAGCCTGCAGAAAGTGCAGCCAGGTTCACAGCAACCTTTCCAAGAGAAGCACCAGAGTGCCCAGGGGCAGCTCTGTCTCCATGTTGCAGAGTGCTGTGGTGTCCCAACTGAGGACAACCAGAGCACACAGAGACAAAATGCTTTGCTGTCCCTCATCGAGGTAGACAAGCAAGCAGGGAAACCTGATAACCAGCTGTCCAGGGGGGTCCCTTTAAGCACAGACCTCAGATAGCCTCAGGCAGCAACCCCACACAGTAAGTCCTGACCTGGTGCCCTGTTGCAACTGGTTCCAGACAGCATTTTGAAATGCATTTTGTATGTAGACGCGTTATTTCGAAATAAGCTATTTCGAAATAACTATTTTGAAAAAAGATATTTTGAAATAACACTGTAGTGTAGACATACCCTTAGAGACTAACATATAGATATAGATATAGATATAGATATATAAAATATCATGAGCTTTCATGAGGAAAACCCACCTCTTCAGATGAGCTGGAAAGGGATAACAGAAACTCAGAATTTATAACAGAAAATGAAGGGGGGAGGGGAAGGTACCTGTTAATTGTAGGACCAGTGCTAATGAGGCTAAGTAAGTGGGTTGGAAGTTTTCCATAGTTAGCTTTAGATGTAAAAATGAGGTGCTAAATGCAAAGAAGGCTGGCTTTTATAATGCAACATCCATTTAATGTCTTTGTTCAAGCTCAGGGAAATAGTGTCAAATTTGCAGATGAATGTCAGTTCTGTTCTCTCTTTCTGTAATTGGCTGGTCAAATTCCTTTGTAGAAGAATGACTACTTTTAAATGTATTAATGAGCGCCCAGGCAGGTTAAATGGTTCTCCTCCAGGTTTATGTATGTTACCTTTTCTGATGTCTGACTTGTGTCCATTTATCCTTTCTCATAGAGACTGTCCAGTTTGAACAATATACGTGGCAGAGGGGAATTTCTGGCATTTGATGGCTTATATCACATTAGAGCTAAGTATGGGACATGTCTAGCCCACTTAATTAGCCTCATTAGCACCTGTCCTATAATTGACAGGTACCTTCTCCCCCTCCCCTTTCTTTTTCTAGGTTTCTGTAATTCCTCTCCAGCCCATCTGATGAAGTGTGTTTTGCCCACGAAAGCACATGATACTATGTATATTTTTCTTAGTCATTAAGGTGCCACAGGACTACTCATTTCTAATCTTGATTTATTTGTTTATTTTTAAATACCATGATTTTAAAGTTAATCTGGTGATTTGGGGGGTCTGACTTGTGGCTTTTTATCTGCCAACATTGACAGTACTGTAGTCCCACAGATTAAAACTCTTCCCATTAGTAAACCCTACACTCAACAATGTTCACTTAGCGTGTCTCAGAATTATCAATTTGCACACCACTGCTCAGAGGTACAGATCATTTATAGAAGAAGATTCCACCTGCACTAAGCATGTTCCATCACCTCATAGTGTCCATGTGCTTGAGTGGTGTATGTATATGCCATCCCCACTCCGTGAACGAGCATGCTCCAGTTCAATGTATTTTTTTACTGTACACTAATAATAATGTTTCATTTTTTCCTCAGCAGCTTTCCTGTGGTGCTCTCATGATAACATATTAGTTTTGTACGAAGATTAATTAACTTAGTTTTGCAATACCTCTCTGAAGTGAGGCAGTAGCATTATCCCCATATGGCTATTTTACACATGGGGAGCTAAGGGAGATTAAAGTCTGAATTGTCATAAGAGCCAATGAATTTTGGATGCTCAGCTTGGGATATCTAGGGCTTGATGTTTCACTATATAGTATGTTGTATGTTCAGAGCAGACCTCTCAGCCCTGATCTACACTAGGGAGTTATTTTGATATAACTCTCCTTATTTCAAAATAACAAGCGGAGCATCCACTCTACCAAGCTCGTTATTTTGAAATAATGGGCTGGTTATTTGAAAATAATAACTCCTGCTTTCCACAAGCAAGAATGCTTATTTCGAAATAGTTATTTCAAAATAGTGTTAGTGAGAATGCCCCACCATTGCTATTTCAAAATAACTACACCCCAGAGTCATTCAAAATAATTACTCACCAGTGCTTCCTGGGGCTCTAAGTTGAGGTAGCATGTCCACATTAAGGGAGCCTGCCTCGGACTAATTTCGAGGCTTCCCTGTAGTGTGGACATGCTATTTCAAAATAGCTATTTCAAAACAATTTCCTAGTTTAGACATGCCCTCATTGTCCTCAGCTGAAATTATAAATAGAGTGGGGCGGGGGGGGGGAGGGAATTGGCTAAAAACTTTTTCACTGAAAGATGCAGATTTAAGCTGACCAAAATATTTCATGTATTTGTGTCAAATTTGCTAATTTGTTTCAATTGAAAAACCTGACAGCAACAAATGACTCCAAGAAACTGACATTTTATTCTGACATTTTTAAATGGATTGTTTTGACTTTTCTATTTGAAATTACTTTTTCATTTCAAATTTTACTTCAATTTTATTTTCCCAAAACAATTTATATTTTTTATTTTCACCAGTGAACCAAAAGATCAGTTATTAGTAGAGCTCTAGTTGTGAATTCTCAGCACTTTTACAAATCAGACCCCTGCTATCTCAAGTTAAGGATTCAGAAAATGAGGTACACATAGTGGGCATTTCTGAAAATGTTAAGTGACTTGTCTAGCATCATGCAGGAAATCTGTGACAGAGGCAGGGTGAGAATCTAACTGCCTTAGGCACAAGACCATCCTTGTTTTCCCCCATTATTAACCTTTGATCTCACTCCTGATCCTGTTTTCTCTTTTCTTGTCCCCTGAAATCAATAGTAATCTGGGCTCAGTTGTTCTGCCCCCTTAGCTGCAAGGCAGACTGTTCATTTTTGGCAGACTTGCATCTACCTGCTCCACTACTACTAACAGTACATACCCTCCAACTTATAGTCATGACAGACGACAGTCTAAATTACACCACCCGGATTCATTCCGAGAGCACTGTCTGTCCCACAGATTAAATGAGGCTGGGATTCCCTAGAAAAAATACTATGTAATAATGTAATTAAAGATGGTATCATAATGCATATCCACAGAGGGGACAAATTAAAGTTTCACAAGAAACCTTAATTCTGGCATTTCCTAGCCTTTTGAGTGCTTGAGTTTACAATCTTATGTCTGAAGTTTTGCTGAGGGAGTGTGTGTTATACATGGACCTATCAATGTTAAAATAAATGTTAAGCCCTCCATTCACAGGAATTATTCTGCATGAAATAGCTTGTGAATTTAGAACCCACCGTCCACTATTTTAGCAGAGTATCAATGGGTGGGAAATGGAAAGTAAAACAGCAACTGGTATAGACAGGGCCAGCCCGAGCCATTCATGTGCCCCAGGCCCCGGGAGCGCGGCACCGCCCCCAGGAGTGCAATGCACGCGCGGCCCCACCCCCGTGCGTGTGGCGCCCCCCACCCCCGGGTGCCCAGCACATACGCGGCCCCGCCCCAGGCGCATGGCACATTTGTGGCCCCGCCTCTGGGCACGCGGTACATGCATGGCCCCGTCCCCAGGTGCCCGGCAGCTCCGCGTGGCGCCCCTTACAATGGGGCGCCCCGGGCAGTAGCCCGGTCAGCCCGTAGCTTGGGCCGGCTCTAGGTATAGAGTGTGTTCTTGTGCTAAAATTGAAACATTGGTTTAAATTCAAATTGGGTGAAAGCCAGTGCAGTTCCTGAGAGCTGAATGAAGTTGCTGGTGTGACTCATTGGGAATAAGCACGGATACTGATATTAGACTGGGTAGCTATTTGAAGGCTGTGGACATGAAAACCTTGCTGTCAAAGGAGTTATAAGAATATCCAGATTCTGTTAAATACATTTTGGTTCATAGAACAATGTCCTGTGTGGTCTTAAATGAAAGCCAGGATCATTAATATGATTGTGAAATACAGGTACAGATACTGGGTAAAGAGCTATGCATGTATACTGAAAATATGGTCTTAGATTCTGTATCACAGCAGAGTTGGAGAAACAGGTTTCCAGTCAGATTAAAGATGTTTACACAATGGAGATATATTTTTACATACAAAGTCAACATGGAAGAAATGGAAAAAAGGTGATGTGAGGTTATACTATATGAGTACAGACAATGAACTTTGGGGATATAAGTAGAAGGCAAGGAAGACATCTCCTTATCCTGCACCTAGTAGGTAAACAGGCAACCAAATCAGCTCTAAATTGAAACAAAGCTCTTCCAATAAATTAATGAAAATGTATCCACTTACCTTTATAAGCAGGGAGACATATAAAAGAATCATCAAATAATAGTTTGCTTATGTTTCAAAGGGAGCTTTGACTAGCATCACTTTCAATCATCATCACCACCTGCCTGAGTGTAGGAACCTGAGTTTATCATTATTAAAACATCCAGTCATGGAAGTATATATTACAGAAGGCCAGCTCTGCTCTCATAGGCCTGATCTACACAACAACGGAAGGTCAAATAAAAATACACATCTACAGCTACGTTAATTATGTAGTTGGAGTCGACATATCTTAAATTGAGTTTCCACACTGTCCACACGGCGGGAGGTCGATGGGAGCAAATGCTCCCGTTGGCTTCCCTTACTCCTCATGAGGCATAGGAGTACCAGCACTGATCTTCTGTGTAGTGAAGAGATGGCCACAGAGTTTAACCATTTACTTCAGTGGGAACAGGATTGTGCTCACCATGTACAATGCACAATTTCACAGCTAATTACAAAAGGACTTGTTAATATTTTCTATAATTATTTTTCAATATCCGGACTGTATTGTATAATGTGTAGCAGCTTATTTTAGTATCACTTCACCTGGGCACTTGATTAAAATTTATTAAATAAATTCATTTTTAATTTTTTAATCTCCTAAAAATGATTATAAATGACCTTTGATAAAGAGTTAACAGAGAATATGTCAGGAAACAGCTCAGAAAGGAAAGATTAAAAGCAAACAGTCTAGAGAGGTGTTTAATTTCAGTTTTCTTTGTGATATAAGAAATCTGTAGATTTTAAAGCCATCACGCCATAGTTTCTTTTATCAGTAGAGCTCTTTTGTTTTGTTCTGCCAACTAATTCTTTTGATGACAATGAGTCCACAGTTTTCCAGTGACTGATTTCGATTTGCATGTTATTGTCAGTCTTTTATATTTTATCATATCTCCACTTTGGTTTTTATGCAGATCCTCACATCAAAACGCAAGGGCAGCTTCAGCTAAACAGCTGGCTGGATTTGCATGAAAATGGACTGCCCTTTCTCATTTGTTTGTTCTTTGGAAATTACAGTAGGTGAGTATCTGACTCAAAATTTCCAAACAAATAAAGATAAAACTTCACAGATATTAAACTGTGGAGCATTAAACTGTGTCATTTTACATATTAAAAGAAAAGAATTAGATTGTATTAGACTGTTGAGCTGACTGGTGAGAAACAATGCAAATGCCTGAAAATGAAAGATACAAAAGAAACATAGCAACTTCTGAAAGTCAAACCATTTCCTTTTTTAAAATTCAAATTATAAATAATGGCATAAGTATTTTCCCACAAACTTACAGCATTTTTGTGAGTAGAAAATCATAATCTGGTTTAAGCAGTCATATATTTAATGACATTAAAATGTCTTCTATACTCTGACTCATACAGGACTACCCCCTGAGCTTGGCATCCACTTACTTCACAACTCTGATTGTGGTATATCCAGAATCATGGTGAAAATGAGACCAAAGGGAGATGACACTGAAATGCCACAATTGTTTTACACAGATATTCAGAAGGGTGGACATAAAGGCCTCTAAACATGGTTTGGGAATGGAGTCTTTCATGCATCAGAAACCTGCACAGCCTTCCTATTTGCTTCTGGGTCTAGTTCAAGGTGTGTTCACTTGATCTTAATCCTGGCAACCCACAGACCACCTTTCTCCCTCTGTACAGCCATAGCAGATGGATTGTCTGAACCAACAGTTTCAAGATTTAAAAATCTGTGGTCATCAGATGGACATTCTTTGAATTTGCTCTGCCATTAACCTGAAAGTTGTGTCATAAAGGACTATTTTTATCTCAAGGGTTGTGTAGACAGAGAAGTGTTGCTTAAATTGAATATCTTCAGCTGGTGTGAATCAGCATATCTCCATTGTTGAGCTATGCAAATTTACACCAGTTCAGGACCTGACACATTACGTGGGTCTGACTAACAATAGAGCTCCTAAATTTTGCAGCAAGTGTTATTTGTATTTTAAATAAATGTATTTAAAAATACATTTTACATTGACTTCTTACAGTAGCTTCCTGTATAAATCCATGTACACAGACAACAGTAATTATAATTGTTGTGTTCCTAGTTTCAACTATTGTAATGACCATTTAACATTTATTGTCATGTATTGGGAACCATCATTTTAATCAAACCACCAAGATGCAGGGTCCGTGCCCCTAGAAACATGCTGTTCAGGGGTTAGATTAAGGCTTTCCTCCCCACTGTGATGTTAAGTAGCAATGGAGGTGTACCACACCAGTGGTGGTGTCTGACCTAAGAATTCTAACTGCAGAGAAGAGAAGGAAGATTCAGGGAGCAAAGGGAATAATCCACCATCTCTAAAGCACCAAATATTTTGGAAGGGGGCATAGCCATTGACAAATCTGTTCCACACATCCTTACCTCCCTTTATATTGTCTGCTGTGGCTCCTTCAACTTGTTTTTGGCACTGGGATTCTAAAAGCCCCCTGTGCAGGTTGCAGCCTAACCCCCATCTTGAACTTGCCCTGGAAAGCAGGCTCTAGGTTAGGCTTGATAATGTCAAAGTCACATAGGTATCCCTTTGTGCCCATCTGCCTGAGGGCAGGGGGGGAATAGCTGTTATCTATTACTTTTGCTTATTTTATTGAAAGAAGCATATCAGGGAGGTTGGATGTGGTATGGCTCTTACATTAATATTTAGCACATGCAACCATCACAATCTAGTTTTCCTCACAGTATGGCAAAGTAATGATCTCAATAAATTCTGGCCCTCTAAGCAGTTGGATTAATTGCATTTGTTTATATGACAGTGTTGTGTTTTTTAAACCTTTCGTAATACTGAGAGGACATCTTAAATTTCAACCAAGAAAAACAAATGTGGCTCTTTTATGTAAATATTTTGCATCTCAGTAGGTTTCATGTTAAACTCCTGTACATAGTTACTGTGTATTATTGATAACATGGAACTGGACTTGGTAGATTTTAATGTCTTATTTCATGTTTATAGGGAACATTTTGAAGCAGCAATTAAAATAATTAAGGAGGGTGAAAAAAATCTTTAGCATGCAACAAAGATTTCTGCAGAATGTTAATTTCTGTCAAATAAGTGAATATATGCACAGATGCCTCCTGACAGAGGCTGTGATTTCTGAGTGCTTTGCATGCCAAATAACTTGTTTACCCCCTCAATGTTTGCCAAGTTTACTGTCAATTTACAAATAATTTCCATTTTGCTGTTTATTCTGCTGCCTTTTGATGGATATGTCTTCCAGACTTTTATCTTGCATGTAGACAAACTAATTAATATTTTCCCTTCAGGCAAATATTTTTTCTTAGATCTAAATGTGGGTTAGATTCTTCTTCGTTCCATATGCTTTGTTCTGTCAATCATTTCTGTTCTGCGTTACTAAAAATGTACCTCAGTGGATGTCATTTCTCGTGTTTTACAGATCAATTTCACCTACATATATATGTGTATGTATGTGTGAGTGTGTTTAGAGAGAGAGTCAGCATATTAAAGAACAAATACCAATTTAAAATAACATCAGATTTGGGATTTAAGCCTTTAATATCTAGTACATTCCTTCTTGCTAGTTGCTACAGTGTCCTTAGTTTGACCTCATTGTTCCTAGGCATTGTTGTACATGTGGCACATAAGACGAACCACTGAGACACACTAATCTAAGGTCTCATATACCTCAATATCTAGGTATTTTGAAAGATATTCGACATATACATTTTAAAAATATTCAGGTTGTAAAGCATAAATGTAGACTTAACTAGAGAAAAAAATCCCACAGTTTATATAGGTTCCATGAAACCTTTAACAGACTATAAGAGAGTGTGATTGTTTTGGTTGTTCATTTAAAGTATTATACCTGTTTTATATAATAACCCTGTATATTAACTGCATGTCACGAAGAAAGAAAGAAAGAAAGAATTGTTAATTAGGTGTGAGCCTAGTGAGTACATTTTCAAAATTTATTACAATTATAGACATGTCTATACAAAATAACTGTGTACCAAGCTACTCTGTTTACAGAATGTTTGGAATTTCCTATATCTGGAAATATTCTAGTGATTGCTCCATTCACTGCGGTATAAAGAATGCAAATCTGGCTTGACTTCTTCTAACTTTTTTATAGGTTACAATCAGTTTGGTGGCCAAATCCTAAGGTTCTTAGGTTTTGTGTACCGATTCTGTGTATGCTTATCTTTATGCGTAAGAGTGACTGATTGGCTTTGCAGGATTGGGATAGTGGGACTGAGACTTTGTGGGAATTGAGGCAAAACTCCCAGAGTCAATGGGAGTTTTGCCAAAATAAGAAATGAGCAAGCATTACATTGTTTTGTCCAGGGTTCTCTTTTAATGTATTAATATAATTTTCTGTGTTTCTGCTGTATTTTTGAGCAGATAAATCTTTGGAGCAAAAGACATTTAAAAGTTAAATTCTATTTACCTCTCCCATCCTAAAATCATGTACAGAAAGTTGGAGTAGTAAAAATTAATAACTCCCAAATCTAGCACTGTTGCAAATACCTGAAATGAAGTTGAACCACTTTAGTTACCAGGTAAGTACTTGTCAACCACTGTCAGTTTTTTTGGCAAAATAGTGGCATTTTGAAAATGAAAAATTCACTGTTCAGTGATAGTGTAAACTCATAATACCACAGTGCCACAAACTATAAATGGGATGTCCGTATAGAAAATCACCCGCTATTAGAAACCTGCCCAACACTACAAGAAAAATAATCTACTGATAAGCAGAAAATCCATACCAAGCTGCTTCTGACTAATAGTATCTGAGATCTATAACAAAGGTACAGATTGTTTAGAACTATTCAAGCATGTCAGCAATACCCAAGAGTTGCATGATTAGAACTCAGAAAGAAGAGCTGAGGTAGCGACTCGAGTATCCCTTTGGTTCCCTCTGTTAAGGTTTTATGGACTCTCAGCTCTCTCCCTTTCATTTGCGGTTATACGGATAAATAATGTTTTATGTTTGATAACTGCTGTGGACTTAAAGGGACATATTTTTAAAATGTGGTCTTTTTTTCTGTACAACTTTGCACATTTTAGGCCTTTCCCATTTGTGTGCATACTTGAGGACATTTACATCGGAGCCCAGTACATAGGAGGAGAAAGAAGAGCAGCACAAGGAGCTGCTTTTTCTCCCCCCTGCCAGAAAGGGCTAGCCCAGAACTCAAGAGTTTTAGGGGCTGCAGCCCAGGGCTGCAGCCACTAAAGCCCCTTTCTGAATCCAGCCCTGACCACAGAATATTAGTCTTTTTCACAGTCACATTACATTGTTGACTCATAGTCAATTTGTGATCTACCATAGGCACCAAATGCTTTTCATCAGTGCTACCACTTTTGCCAGGTATTCACCATATTGTAGCTGTGCACTTGATTTTTTTTCTTCCTAAGTAGAATACTTGGCATTTGTCTTTACTGAATTTCACCTTGTTGAATACAGACCAGTTCTCCCATTAGAATCCAAAACAACCTTAACAAAGTGCTTCCACTCTCTCCCATGTTGGTGTTGTGCAAATTTTATAAGCCTATTCTTCATTTTACTAACCAAGTCATTAATAAAAACGTTGAATATTACTAAACTAGGGCTCACCTCTGCAGGACCCCCTAGATATGCCCTTCCAGCTTTCATTGAATCATTCTTGACTACTCTTTGAGTGGGGTCTTTAAACCAGTTGTGTACCCTCCTTAAAGTAATTTAATCTAGACCATATTTCCCAAACTATTTATGATAACATTATGTAACATTTAGTAAGCCTTACTAAAATCAAAATACATCACATATACTGTTCTCCCCAGACCCCTCAGTCTCGTAGGCCAGTAACACTGTCAAAGGAAATCAGGTTGGTTTGGGATTATTTGTTCTTGACAAATCCATACTGGCTAGTCCTTATAACCCTACTATCCTCCAGGTGCTCACAACCTGATAAATATTTGGTTCCCATATCTTTCTACGTAACAGGCTCCCTGATCTATAATTCTTACAGTCCCATTTGTTCCCATTTTAAAAAAAGGTAGTATGTTTGCCCACCTTCAGTCTTTTGGGACCTTACCTGCCGCCTTCCACGAATTCTCAAAGATCAATGAAATGATTCTGTGATTGCTTTAGCTAGTTTCTTAAGTATCCTAAAGTGAATTTCTTTGGGTCCTTGTGACTTAAGTTAGGTGTATTATCTAAATATTATGTAACCTGTTATATCCCTATGTTAGTTCGCATTCCTTCCCCTTTGTTGTTAATATTAAGTGTGTTGGGTTTCTCATCACCATAAATATTTTTAGTGAATCAAAATGGAAATTAAACATCTCAACTTTCTTGATGTTATCAGTTATTAGTTCTCCTCTGATAAGTAGACAACTTACACTTCCCTTCATTTTTCTCTTGTTCCTAGTGTATTCAAAAAACACGTATTGTCTTTTATGTTCCTTATTAGATGTAACTGATTTTGTTCCTCAGCCTTTCTGAAATTTTCCTGCATACTTGTGCTATTCTTTTGTATTGCTCATTAGCAGTTTGTCTATATTTCCATTTTTGTATGATTTCTTTTTGATCTTTCAGGTCATTTAGGGTGCATCTACACAGCAGGGCTTAACTCGAAATAAGCTACACAAATTGAGCTACATCAATTAAGTAGCTTATTTTGAAATAGCTTCTTTTGAAATTGGGAGCGTCTACACAGCACTTATTTCAAAATAGAGCACACTTCCTCCAACTTCCCTTACTCTTCGTACAAGGAGTCGGAGTAAGAAGTCCTCCAGCTTGACAGTATTTTGACATTATTTTGAAATAACTGCCTGCTGTGTAGATGTGGACTAAGTTATTTCGAAATAATGTTGCTGAGTAGATGTACCCTAAAGAACTCCAGATGGAGCAATATTGCCTCTTATCATTATTCCCACATTTCCAGGGCATCAGGATCATTTAATATTGTCTCCTTGAGAAACTGCCAGCTCACCGGAACTCCTATTCCTTTAGATATTCTTCCCATGAGACATTATTTGCCAGTTCTCTGAGATTGTTAGTCTTCTTTTTTTAAGCCCACTGTCCTTATTTTGCTGCTCTCACTCATTCCTTTCCTTAGAATCATGAGATCTATCACTTTCTGATCATTTTCACTCCAACTGTCTTCTAGCTTCAGATTTACTGCCAAATCCTCCTTGTTGGACAGTATCAAGTCTAAAATGGCTGTCCCTGGGTTACTTCCTCCTCTTTCTGGAACAAAAAGTTGTCCCCAATACATTCCCAAAACTCATTGAATATTTTGTGTTTCCCATATTACTTTTTGAACAGATGTCTGGGTAGTTAAAGTCTATAGTAGATTCCTACAATGCATCAGTTTTCCCTTTTATCTTTACCCAGAGATTCTCAGTGGTCTGTCTCCTGCCTCCTTCTGGACCTCAGGATAAGTGCATATATTCTCAGTGTATAGTGGAATACATCCTATATTCATAGTTTTTAAATTCTGTCCTTCCCAAACAAGCTATACCCCCCATGCCAATATTTACAGTCATGATGCTTATCCGCTAAGTCTATATAATGACAATTAAGTCATAATTTATATACTAATACTTATAGTTCTTCCCATTTATTCCTTTTAGATGTCCTTACATTTGTCCATAGACATCTAAAATGTTGATCAGACTCCCTCACAGATTTCCCTCTTATTCGTGGAAGTCACAGTAATAAAAATGGGCAAAAAATACACACAGGAGAGACCAGTTTGAAGCTCTTTGAACATACCTTACGGGGGCTCCTTTGATTGTACTGGCAACTTATGCCATTAGAAAACTGCATTCGAAATGCTAACTCTTCTCTACACAGTGATATTATCTAAAAAAATCACATTGTTTCTTTTCTAGCTGGAAAATGTCATACTTTATAACAGAATGCGGGGCATACCTGATACATCTGAATCTTTGATAGAGTCCTTCATCCAGCTTGTTCTCCTGCAGACAATCAAAGACCCACGCGAGTGCATTTTGGATGTAACAAAGTCCTCACAGATTTCAGGAACTTTCCACATGAGATGTAGTCTTTTAATTATTTAACTTACTTGAAATATTTAGAAGATCTGTGATTTCATCAATGTGGATTCTCTCACCACCGATGCAGATCACAACTTTTCCACACCGTCCTGTCTTGCGCGGCTCCTGTCCATGTCTTTCTGTGAATCCTCCATAAAGGATCCATCCAACGTGCTAGAGGCCTTCCTCTTGTTTTTTTCATGTCTCGTGGCTACCAATGGAGTGTACTCTCCATCCAACTGTTGTCTTTCATTATCACTAGATGGCCAGCCCTCCTCCTTTTCCAGTCATACATAACTTGGATGATATCGTTGACACTGCTTCTTGTGCGCAAATCGTTGATAGTAACATGCTGAAGCCTACTTATACCCACCATGTATCTTTCCATTGCTCTTTGGATGGTTTGCAGCTTTGATTCTTCTGTAAGCATTGTATTCCAGGTTTCACAGTCATACATCATTACTGGGAGGATACTGCTGTTAAAGAAATGGGCTTTCATGTCAATGGAAAGTTTGGAATCAGCAAAAACACTGCAGATTACCAAAGGCCATCCAACTCAACCTCCTCCTCCTGCCCAACTCTGGGCCCAACTTATTGTCCACCTGCAACGCTTGTCCAAGATATACATATTGATCCACCAGCTCAACGGACTGTCCATCCAGCTGCATGACATACTCTGAACAATATGTGTTTTTTATCCACTTTGTTTTTCCATTGTGGATGGTCAGGCCAATCTCCTTCATGTTCTTACTGATGTCACTGAGGAGGATTTGCAGTGTTTTGGGTTTTGACGCAATTTGAATGATGTCATCTGTGAAAAGGAGCATCTGAAGAACCTCACCATCAATTAGAAATCCTCCACAGGACATCTTCCAGAATGCTGGCAAACAGCTTCAGTAAACAAACATCCCCCTGCTTTATGCCTTGCTTAATTTCAATGATCAAGGGATCATCAAAAAAGCGTGATTTCCGTAGTTGTGTCCATCATGGAGTCTTGTATAATTATAACATACACAGGGGAAACACCCTGCGAAAGGAGAGTGTTTAGAGCTCCATTTTGTTCTACCAAGTCAAAGGCTTTTTTTAAAGTCAATGAACAAACATAGTGGGATCTTGTACTCTCCACACCTTTTGGTCAGCTGTGTGACCACAAAAGTGTGGTCCATCGTGAAGAATCTCCTATGAAAGCCTGCCTGTTCCCTTCTCATGTTTTCCTCAAGGACACCTTCAATATGGGCAGAGATCATTCTCATAAAGACTTTATAAAGATGAGAAAGGAGGCAGATGGGTTAATAGTTGCAAATGTCTTCTCAATTGCCTTTTTTTCATCAGGAAAACAGTTTATGATCTCTTCCAATCTTTCAGAATTCTCCCCTCTTTCACCTATCTTGAGAATCTCTCACTATGTGTATCAATTCCCGCAGAAAATTCTTCTACATGAACTTGGTCTAAACCTGCCAGTCTTCCCAACCTCATCTTCTGAAGGGCTGCTGCCACTTCTTCGCAGACCACATCAGGTTCGGGAGTGGCAGAGCCCAGATACAGTGGTTGATAAAAATAGTTCACTGTAAAAGCACCAGCAAATATGTTCCATTTCATGTCTGTTTGTCATTCTACTACCGTCTTTATCAACAAATGCGCTTGGAAGAGTTTGGCTTAGGTGGATTTCATACCAAGCTCTTTGCATATTTGTTTTCTCTTCAACTGCCTTTTGCTGTTTTGCAAGGCAATACATTTCATAATCATCTCATAATCTTATTTAACTATCAGCATTATTTTTCTGTCCAGGATCAGTCATTAAATTTTGTATTGGTAACATTGCTTAGTATGCCTCATGGCCATATGTTTCTCATGGGCCAAGAGTTCGATAACCTCCAGCCATATTGGCTCAGCATTATTTTTATTCTGGTACCAATGGTAGCCATATCTTCTTACATTATGTCAGAGTATAAAATGTAAAATGGATATTTTAAGTCACTGACATCATGATGGACACATGATCTTATTGTAAACAAGAAGCTCACTGGTTTGCAGGGTAAATGGTCATATCAACTGAATAGCATCTACAGACCCACATGGGCACTAAATCTGCAAATAAAACAGAGCTGCTTGGTCTGAAAAGTTCTCTGACCCATTCCACTATATTTTTCATTCATGGCCCTCATCCAAAGTTAATTTAAGTCAATGGAAAAATTGCCTCTAGCTCAAGCCCTAAAAGATCACTACGATGAGCACCCATTATTGGATAATTATGCATATTTATGAAGTCAGAGGTGACCAGGACCAACATAGGATCACAACAAGGTAAATTTTAAAAGCTGCAACTCCTGGCACATCAGCATTCCAACCATCATTTTCTTGAATAATATCATAGATTTTGTGTACCGTAGCATGATGTGCAATTAAATATTTATCCCCCAAAACAAGGCCAAATATGAGGAATTGTGTTGCTCCAACTTTGCTGGAATTTACTTTTGCAGCTAATCACTTGTAGGCTGTAGGCTCAATTCTGGACTGATTTACATACCATTGAAATTAATGTACTAAATGCATCCCTTCTCTATCTCCTCTTACTTCACAGAGCTTTCACCAGGTATGAATTAGACTCATTGATTTCACAAGGGCTATTCGTTATGATACAAACAAGCTCTTTCCCAGGCTATAAACATGAATACCTGTGTTGTCTGGAACACATACATATAAGAATCATTGGTCTCAAATGGAAGTTCTAGTTCTTGAAGTATCATCTAAGAAAACAATAGCAACCCTTGAAAAGCCGTTATTCAGCATGGTATTTTGCATAATTTGGTGCCAAGCAAAAACCAATAGATATTGAGTGGCTTTACAGATGGTGTCAGAGTGTTGTTTGTCCACTGCATGCTATTGATTATGAGTTTTACTCTAGCACCATTCATTTCATTATGGAAACCAAGTCTAAACAAAGCTGCAGACTTTTGGGAGATGATCACTAGGTTTGGGTCACAGAAGCATGATATCTTCAAGGCAGAGAACATGTTTTCATGTGCCCAGTTCCACTCAGTTTATACTACTATAACAGAAAGCATAATTTGGCAGATCCCATTTTTTCCCATATATAGAGCCAGCATCATTCTTTCCTGACAGGTCTTGCAGCTCTTTCTTCTCTCTTTATCTTTCAGATTTCTAACCTAGCCTTCCTGCATTCTCCTCTGTCCTCTCTCATAATTCAAACCTTCTGATACCTTTTCCATCCCTCTTAAAAACTCCCCTGCTTGTAAACCTTTGAAAGCTGCCAGGCCATCCAGCTGCTCTTAAGCATTTTCTGACAATCTGCAATCCTTCTGACCTCACAATATTCTTCCCTTTCCTCTATTCCAACATCCTCCTCAGCTGTTTTCCCCTTGCCCTATCCAACATTCCCCTGCCCCTAGTAGCCTTCTTCATTGCTTCTCAGAATCATTCACAGCTTCTTGCCAAAGTCCATGTAAAGATCCCCCAAGGAACCTCAGACTTCAGATGCTACAGCTAAAGTGCACAATGTCTAATGTAGAGGACTGTAAGGCCTTCTGTAGATAAGGTTGAACTTATTCAATCAATGTTTAGCACCTACTTTTGTAAAGTCGAAGGCGCATGTCCCCACAGTGTGCAAGAGTTTGCTGTAGTGCATCCCCATTAGGGTGGCTATTGTTGACTTTGACAGTGATGCACTGTGGGTAGCTATCCCACAGTTCCTGTTGCCTCTTTGCATTCTAGGTTAGGCTCCCAAAGCCTGATGGGACCAAAATGGTGCAGTGGGTGGTTCTGGGTACATGTCATCAGCATTCCATAATGATCTTATCTCCTCCCCAGCCCACTGCTTGAAAGCAACAGCAATCAATCTTTTTGCACCCTATTTTCCCTGGTTATCTGAGATTATGTAAACTCAATATTGTTATTAATAAGATATACCATGCAGTTCCCAACTGAGTGAAGTATACATCTTAAATGACAAAGAATTTTCATTTTATGTGCGCCAGTTTCCTGATTGATATACTTTCTCTTAAGTCCTGTTTTTGTTCAGCATTTCAAAATACTCTGTGCTTTCAAAATGTAATCAAATCTTGTTAGATTCTACCTAACCATGTTTGGCTGAATGAGAATATTAATGCCAGCTATTGGTATCTTTATGCTAAAATTTGATTTATTGAGCAAGTGGTGCATAATCTGTGGGGGGAATACCTAGCGATAACACCTTGAGATGATTAATTGTGTTTACAATGCATTTCTGTAATTATTTACAAGAACATTTATGCATGAGTTGCTGCCCTGGTTCAAAAGAATAACTCATCAGATTGTCAAGCTTTCTGCTCTTGAGTATTCTAGTTAATTGCTATCTCTGCTAGTTGGGTCTCATAAAACCTTCCTCCACAGAGCTGAAAGCAGAATTTTTGGATCTTAGTTTTACATGCAAAGATAATCCTCTAGCAATGGGAATGTCAGTTTCCCCATGCAAGTGGGAAAGCCAAAATAGTTTTGGGAATATGAAACCTACAATAGATTGATTTGATGTCACCAAAGGAGCTTTCTGGTGTCATCAAGTATAGCTTTTTAAATGAGCTAAAATGACAACGTACTAACAAAATCTATGTCAGATACACTGCAATTAATGTTATTGTTACCAAATAACATTAATTTCCTACATTTAAAATAGAGGTAATAAATCCCTTGTTATAATTGTTTGTATTTTTGTACTGCATTTTCATTTTTAAGCTAGTTATCAAATGGGAGTATAGTTTGAGAAATGTGTTCCTCACAACCATCTGTGCGTATTACCAAGCTAGTAATAATTGTTTAATTCAACCTTTTGGAATTAATTTGCCCTTACATAGTCTCACACATAGACATATTGCACAACCTGGTATGTTTGTTTGTTCAGCTGCTAATTTTGAGATTTAGTTATTTCATAACTGAGTTTACTGTAGGTATAGAATTAATATCCTTCCAGGAAGTAGTTGACAATGTCTAATAATTCCTGGGTTTATTTCTGTTCCAATCCACAATCATAATTATACATTTTTTCTGGTGATATTTTATAGTACAAATCCTTCTTTGCAATTTTTTTCTTGTTGACAGTATATTGGTCAGAATGCTAGAGAAATGAACCTATTTGCTAGTTTAATTAAAGATTCCAGTAAAATCCTTAAGGTTTGCCTGGGAAGGAGCACATTTACTTGCTGCCTTTATGCACATTGTGGGATTTAAACATTTTGAGAATTGCTTTGGTGATTTTTCCCAGGAGATAAAGGGATGGATTAAGTGAAGTAGTTTCTGACTATAATTGGTCTGGTTTAGACACTTAAAAATAACTTTAAGGAATAAAAAAAACACAAAACAAGTTTTGAAGTAGGGATTTAACATTTTTCCCTGGCTGTGTTTATTTCAGCTTTGGTGTCTCATTGTGAACTATCAAAGAGTACACACAAGGTAGTTTATATGTACTCTAGCTCCTCTGAACAGTGATCCAGGCAAAGAGGACAGATGTCTGACAGAGAAGAAACAAAAGGCCTAAATCTTAAAAAAAACAGTAGGGGAACAAGGAAGGGAGACAAGTTAAAAAAGGTTTTCAATCTTTTGATGAGTTATTTGTTCTTTTCAAACAAACTAAGCCGTATGTGATTGTAAACTTTCCCAATATTTTTGACCACCCCTTAATAAGCTGAGATATTCCAAAGAAAAGGCTCACACCACCTGTTGCTTAGGTGTTTCTGGCACAGTACCTTTGTCATTGGCATATTTGTGCTGCTCCTTTTAGTTGGTAAATTCAATCAGTAATACACATGGGGCATTACAGAAAAGCTGTTCTGTGTATTTTCTAGACAAACACATGGGATCTTCTTTTTGCCTCCCTTTGTTTCAGGATATGTGGCCAGCCAGTTGCAAGGAATTGCAGCCAAACGATTCATGTCAGATTCATTTAACAAGACAGAGGTAGTTTTGGCACAAATCAAAACCATTAGTCTCCTAGACCAGACCTAACCCTGTAACCTCCTAATGCTGTCAGCTCTTATCGTGCAGTTTATTGGGAGAATCCAAGGGTAAGCATTATCTAATGTTTCATAAAAATGTAGTAGGCATCTATTTAGCACTGCCCAGCTCTTGGATAAAGAGCTGGGCAGTGCTAAATTTTTGCTCGCAAATATACCCAATAATACCACAAATGAAGTGTCATCAGCAATAATAAAAACTGGACTCTAATCAAAGAAAATTTCTCTCTATATATCTATCATCTAACATAGGAGTGGGCAAGATACGCCCTGCAGGCCAGATCCAGCGCACAAAGCCTTTTAATCTGGCCCACTGCCCCTGAGGCACAGAACTGCCACTCAAAGCAGCTAGCTACTCCCTGTGACTGTCTATGCTGTGGGGGGCAAAGCAGGGAGGCTTCACATTCTGTCCCCACCCCTAGCAAAATCTCTCAGCTCCTATTGGCTGGAAACCAGAAGCCTCGCCCCAACAACACAGAGAGCCTGAAAGTGCTGCTACCTGGGAGCTGCTTAGGTAAGCACCTCCCAGCCAGAGTCTGCCTCTGGTACCCTATCCCCTTCTATTCCCCAACTCCCTCCCAGACACTGCACTCCCCACACAAAAATTCTTTTTGTCTAGAAGTTGCTGGGCTAGGCTGTTGGTTCCTCTGGTCCATAATTATAAAGGTATTTAGGCAGGTTTCCCTAGTGGGAATTATAGAAATTCCTAAGCAAATTTTGTGGCTAAGTCGCATGATTGTGGGAGTTAGGTATCTAAACACTTTAGATACTTTCATCAGTCTCACTATTCATAGCTTTGGATGCCTAAATACATCTGTAAATCTGACCTTTTGTGTTTTCCACAGTCTCTGTAAGAAAGCTTCTGAATGGACAGAAAAGGAGGAAAGAATAAAAGCTAGAATGATCTGTATTCTGAATCAGAACCTTGATGACCTGTGGCAAACTTTCTTGTCTTCCAAACACCATCCTCCCAGGACAATCATTTTTGACAACTAGATGGTGCAGTACTTTTCCAACTGGAATTTGAATTTCCAGGTGTTTCAAGAACATGTTCAGGAAAGCTGTGCGCAGACAGGTATTTCATATAACATACAGAGAGGTAATTCAATTTCACAAAGTATTTAGCTATTCTAAAGATTTTGTTTTATTCCTGTGAGAAACAAAAAAGAAAAAAATGCAAAAGAGAAGGTAGTCACTGCTCCAGGACAGTCTGCCTGGCTGGCTGTCCAGAGCAATAGATCTTGAAAGTCCTGGAGTTCTCTGTGTTCATGGGCAGTCTGCATGATTGGCTGCCCTGGAGTTGCAGAATCTGAGCTGCTGAGGAGCTGGGTAGGTGAGGTGTCAAGAAATCAAGTAGATTTCTGATGGAAAACTGCATGGTGGGCAGGGTTCTATTGGAACTCGATTAAACGGAGACACCTATATTAAACGTTCTAATGTCACTGATCTGGTACATTCTGATGCAACAATGTTGCATCTGAATTTTTCCAATCAACTCTGTGATAAGGCTGTTAAGTTGAATCATTCTCTCAGACACATGACAAAAAACTTAGACAAACTGATGCCACAGTACAAAGACCATTAGGATTTAAGTGGACTTGTTCCAGTTTATACCAGATTTGAATTGAACGCATAATTGTCCATTTTATTATTTTTAGCTGCGTACTGTACATTTTTAATTTTATAAAAGTGCCTAGAGCATGTATATTAAATCAAGGCTTAAATAAATGAATCTGTTTGAGCAGTGATAACAATTTTAATACGAGATCCTCACAATTAAAACCATATTTGAAGAAGACATGTTAAAATGTGCTGAAATGTTCTTGAAGGAATGCCACATGTTGCTGGGGGCAATAAAGAAACATTTGCATATAAAATTATACATAAACACACACAAAATATACACATATGCAAGCAGAATGAGTGTGTGAGTGATACAACAGTGAGGATTATTGGCAAGTGTTAATGTAAATGTAATTGAATTTAAAGTTTATCTCTTGGTCTTGAGTCCTATATACAAAGATGGATATATCAATCTCTATAACTCCAGAACAGTAAAAATGGATATGTATTCCATACATTTCAAAGATTGTAGGAGTTATTTATATGCACCACTTGATAATTATTTCCAGCAGAATTTCATAACTCAGTACAGCTGAGTTGCTGGTTTAAAATATTCCACTGTGAAATAAATATAAATTTCCTTAATCATACTGTATTCATTTTCGTATAAAATACTGTTTTCAACGCTGAGAAGGAAAATTTCAAAAATATGAAATTTGCAGTCCATATCTATGATATCTCACTTTTATATATATATATCTACCTGAAGCCTTGTGTGTTTTTGTCCACCTAATAGCTATATATTTCTGATTTTATACGTGTCTGTCTGTCTATCTAAAAATCTTTTGCAAAAATGCTTCCACAAAATCTCCATGGACAGTACACAAGATCATCAAAGACACGAGCCTATACAGATATAATTCTGGAATAAGAGTACTCTGTTTCTGGTTTGGAAATATGATAAAGCAGTCCACTAATTAATGGATTTTAGATCAGGTCCTCAAAGTTAATGGGGAAATTCTCACTACATTCACGGGTTTTGAATCAAGTTAAACATGAAAAGTTTGACTAATCTCCCAAAATTAGAAAAATTATGGAAAACTGCAGAGTCAAGAGCATAAACTGCCATGCTGATACAGATGGTTGATGTTTTACTGTTCAAAACTTCAAGGCTTTTTTTCTAAAATAATTTATGTATATCTTTTCTCAAAATATTTTAGGTGTTTTCTTTGGGTTTTTTTTCCCTCTTTACCCTCCTTTAAACAGAAGAAGGGAGAGTAAAAAAAGAGGGCAAGAGTGAAAACCAACCATCCATTTTGCCACTGAAAATTGAGTTGAGTGGAAGGAGAGAGATACTTACCATTTTTCAACCAGCTTTTAAAAACTGTGGGTGAACTCTGAAATGATAAATCATTTTTGAAGCTTGTTTCTGAATAGATCTGAGTTGTACAATCAAGTTCTCTCTTACGTCAATAGCTACAACAATTATTCTAGTAATCGTATGAACAGAGTTAACTTATATAGAAGTCAAGGATGTAATCCTGAAAGATGACAATACTTGTGATTCCCATTGAGAAATATGATTTTTTTTAAATAAATGAGAATATGAGGTGTTGTTTCACAGGCTCAGAAACTTGAACTCTCTGTTTGCATTTACTGGAACAACACGTTTACAACCATTCTGGCAAGGGAGATTAGGTAGTACTCCCATTCACTAGCTTCTTCCTTTCATGGTAAAGTTATTTGAATTACTAGCAAATTATTTTTTTATTTTAATCTAGCTAATAATGGACATTTGTCTACATCATACAACTATATCACCATTTCCCCCCAAATAAAGTGAAAACTAATAACAGAAGAATAAGTAAATGGTATCAATCAAGCTCTCCTGTTACCTACTTACATTATGTCCTCTCTGAGTGACATCAGGGTGTAACTTAAACTACAAATTCACAATTCAAAGTCCACTGATATTAGTAAAGTCTCCCAGCTACATGGTGGGCTTAGGATCTCCAGGCTCACCCACAGCAGCTCTAATCAACTTGTGCTCCAGTCCTCATGACCCACTGTGAACACAACCTATGGGAAATACTACCTCAAGAGGTTTCACAGGCAGCACCCTCATGGCTCCTGGCTGGCTCCCGCCCTATATAAACACAATGGAAATGTCCAGGAAACAGTACAGATTTCCTCTAACTGCCCTGACCATTCCTGTTTTCAAACTCCTGGCTTTGACCAAGGTTCCCTCTAAGCTGCGTGGCAGCACAGCCCCACAGCTATTTAATCAGCCACGTCCAGCCAGGGCCTCATGGCTCCACGCATGGAGCTGCCTGACTGGACAGGGCTGATTAAGCAGCTGCAGGGCTGTGCTGCCACACAAAATAGAGGGAATCTTGGCTTTGACCATGGTTTGCTTTGAACTTCACCTCCTGACCTGGACTCTGACTCACTCTGACCCGTATTATGACTACAAACTCTATGCCTCTCATTTGCCCCTGTTCTTATCCTTGGTCCTGACTGTCCTTGTTAGGATCATGACTCCCACTGATTTCAAGGAGTTTTGGGTTAGGTCCCAATTGCCTACATCTGTGTGTGAAAAAAGGAGGTGAGTGTTGGACTGGTCTGTACTAAATATACAAGATGAGCTAGTGCTAATTTATATCTGATGAGTAGCATGATGTTCTCTCTTCAGTCATTTGATGTATCTATGCTGACTGCAAAATAGCAATTGCTATATGCTGTAGTGGATATTTACACATGGGTTTGGCAGACATATAAACCCAGGGCTTAGAAGACAAAGGGTACTTCTGCAGTAGTGCTGTCAAAAAAACATGACCCTCAAGCTGCAGGTTTCACAATACAAAAAGCAGTCAGCAGAAATGAATTTATGTTGACAGTATTGTTTGATCTAAATTTCAAAGGGAAAATTGAAACCATGCTTGGGGTGCAAGGAGGGTCTGTAAACAAAATAATCCACACCATGTCATCTTCCTCCAAATCCTCTTTTCTTACTGCCATGTGAGATTATGAAGCAGTGCAGTAAATTAGACAAGTCAGTAAAATGAGCTCGTTCGCTCATTTAAAATATGAATGAGTTTCTTAGTGGGAGGAGAGAAGGAAAAACAATTTGAAATCAGGGTCTGTTGTCAGCCTATCTATTGTCTAAAGTGGGAGGCCCAATATCATGCTAATCCTCACTTGTAGGAAGCAATAGAGGAGTGTGGGATGTGAATTCTTCAGAGCTAATGGTAAAGAGGTGGAATAATTCTCTGTCTGTGACACAGCAGCGAAATACATGCAAACTAACAAAACTATAAAAGCACAGGAAGAAAAAAAATGCCCCCCAAAAGAAGGAAAGATGAGGATGTGGTGCTCTACAATTAGCATTTTACAACAGCAAATTCACTCATATTCACTTAAATGAAGTATGAGCTTCCAGAAATAAACCCTTTTCATTTCAGTAGGTGTGAATACCCAGTCATTGCTGTGAGGTGTTAACTTCCAAAGTTAAGCCTAGGAGTTGCTTCAGTTGTGGCTCCTTCCTTCCTCATAATCCTCTGCTTTGGTTAGACTTCAAGGAATTTTTAAGATCCTGTTTTCTGTATTTTTGCACCAGTGTAGCTACATCAATATTACTCACCGAGTTATCCAATTTAAAATATGAATGAGTTCCTGGTTGGGGGTGCAGGAGTGGAAGAACAATTGCAAACAAGGAAATGTTGCCACACTCACAAAATGTAAGTCCTGAGATCATGTTAATCATGGAATCATAGAACACCAGAACTGGCAGGGACCTCAAGAGGTCATTGAGTCCAGTCCCCTGCCCTCACGACAGGACCAAGCAGCGTCTAGACGAGTGGTGCACAATCCATGGGTTGCAACCCACAAGGGAGTTGCAGATGTCTTCCTGGGTCACCGTGCCATAGCCCCTGGCCGTCTGGATCTAAGCACTGCGCTGCGCAGCCACCAACGGCCAGGCACAGCCATGGGGGTCGTGGTTGAAAAAAGGTTGCACACCACTGGTCTAGACCATCCCGGACAGGTGTCTGTCTAACCTACTCTTAAATATCTCCAGTGATGGAGATTCCACAACCCCCCTAGACAATTTATTCCAGTGTGTAACCTCTCTGACAGGCAGGAAGATTTTCCTAATGTTCAACCTAAACCTCCCTTGCTGTGGTTTAAGCCCATTGCTACTTAAATGGTTTAAGCCCATTACTCTCAGATGCCAAGGAGAAATATTTTTCCCTCCTCCTTATAATACCCTTTTAGATACTTGAAAACCGCTATCACGTCCCCTCTCAGTCTTTTCTTTTCTAAACTAAACAAGCCCAGTTCTTTAAGTCTTCCCTCACAGGACATGTTTTCTAGACCTTTAATCCGCCCTTGTCAGAAGCAATAGAGCAGTGTGGGATGTAACTATGTCTGTGCATATTCTGGAGGATTCTCAGCATCTTGGGGTCTTCAAACTATTTGAGGGCTTCAATATCTGAGATATAGGGGTGAGGATTATTCTAGGAGTGGGTGGGTGAGATTATGCGGCCTGCATTGTGCGGGGGGTCAGACTAGATGATCATAATGGTCCCTTCTGACCTTAAAGTCTATGAGTCTATGAGTCTATGAGTCTTTGTAAGCCCCGATCTATATTAGGGCATTATTTCAAAATAACTCTCCTTAGGTCGAATTTATAAGTGGAGTGTCCACACCACCAAGCCTGTTATTTCAAAATAATGGGCTGCTTATTTTGAAATCTGTCCTCCTGCTTTCCTCAGTAATAGCACTAATTTTGAAATAGTTATTTTGAAATAGTATCAGTGTAGATGCTCTGGTGCTGCTAATTCAAAATAATTGGCCACACCTGGCATCTCCGGTGCTCCCTCCTCCTGTGGAGCTTAAAAGTCCCAGCAGCTGAAGGGCTTGTCCCATGTGGTAAGCTCTGAAAGCCCCATGAGACACAGCAGCAACTGAGGCAGGCGTGAATGGCCCCAACACTCCCTCAGAGCCTCCCATGGCTGCCAGCATTCTTGCTGCTCCCTCAGCTGTCACTGGTCAGGGATGCAGGAGAGCTCCAGACTGGATTGGTGCGGAGATCCTGGACCTGATCAAGGTCTATGGGAAGGAGGCAACCTCCAGGAAAAGGAATGCCAAAGTCTACAGCTGGATCACCGCCAGCCTGGCCAACAAAGGGCACACCACAGGCACTCAACCAATCCAGATGAAAATAAGAGCTCCAATAGGCCTACCACAAAGTCAGGGAGCAGAGTGGATGCTCTAGGCAGCACCACAAAGCTGCCATTACTACAAGCAGCTGGATGCCATCCTGGGAGGGGGGCGGGTCACATCTCCCATTGTCGTCATCGAGTCTGGCCAGGACAAGCCTGGTGTCAGCCTCCAGGAGGGTGGGGTGGCAGACAACAACAACGACAATGAGGAGGAGGCCAGCCAGGTTACCATGCCTGCCAGCCATGAGCTGCTCTTCACCCTGGAGCCGGTCCCTTCTTCCCAGGATGTCTCCCATGCTTCGGAGGAACCCAGGTAGAGCATTTCAGATGAGTTCTATAATTATCCCTATATACATGTGGGGACAGACAATGGGTTGTGAGGGGCTGTGCACTCCTCTCTCAGCCTACTCAGCCTGGGGGGTCAACATGTGGGTGCACATGCAGTGCCAGGCCTGAGCACTCAGCCCCATGATGCTCTCTCACAAGAACCCCATGCTCTTCTCACAAGTTTCCTGGGGAGGCCTGCCTTACTCCAGCCTCCATGATGGGACACCTTCCCACGACAAGCCACCACTAGTCTTAGCTCATGGAACCAAAGAGCAGCTCCACATATGGCACAGGGTCATGCCCACACTCAGTCAGCATTTACTCCCAATCAAGTGTGGTGATGCAAAGGAGACTGATCTCATTCACAGGAACCTGCCAGGGGTAGGACAAGGAGGAGAATCGAGTAGCACTCCCTCTGGCAAGCAGAGTCTGCCACTCACACACATCTCCCCCAACACCAACACCCAACACCAACACCCAACACCAACACCAACACCCCTCCAGTGGGCAGGGATAGAAGTTCTCTCTCTCTCTGTGGGATGCTGCCAGTACCGGAGCTGGAGTGTGCAGGACACAGTAGGAAGCCGAGCTGCCCCATCTCCCACCTGTCCCTGAGCCGTGGCTGTTGCAATGCTCCCCTGGGACATCTGTGCCCTTGCAGGAAAGTGCCCACTGTCTAGGCAACATATGGCCTTGCTCGAAGCACATCACCATAGTCTGAACTGAGACCTTCGGAATCAGCACAGAGATTAGGGCGAGGCTTCATACACGGTGTCTCCTGGGATGACTGACCCTGTAACTTTTCTTCACAGCTGGGCCAGCTGTGAGCTTGGCATTTCCCCCACCTCCCATGTCATCTACCTGACTCCGCAGGATCTTCAGAAGAAACACACTCAGGAGGCCCTGATGTGTGCACAGATGGCCTGTCTAAAATCCCTCATCCAGGGGCTCTAGGACAAGTGTCAGGAGTGGGCTGCCAACCAAGAGGAGCATTGGGCTGATCAGTTGGCGCACTGGGCCAACTGGGAGCAAAGGAAGGCCACCTGGGAACAGCTGGCACACCAGAATGATGCCTTGTGCTCCTCCCTCACCTCAATGATGGAGCACATGGTGTTGGTCATGGAGCAGGCCACCAGCCATCTCCCCCCTCCCTCCATCGCTTCCCCTCCAAGGCTCCCCAGGGACCACATGGCCCCAGAACATGGGGTGGTAGGACCTCTCGGGTAGCCAAAGCCTCCCAACCACCCAGAGGTAGGCACCATTCTTAGCTCCATCCCCTCACTGTTCCCCATTCCAGGTTCTTTACCCAGTCTCTCCCCTGTTCTATGCTCCCTCAATAAACAGTCCTGTTTTTGCAACAAATGTGTCTTTATTATTTGCCCTGCAGGGGAGTGGGAAAGTGGGAAGGGACTGCAGGAGAAGGGAAAGGTAGGGGATGAAAGGCACACAGAAGGAATTCAGGGGCCCCTTGTGGAAAGGCACAGGGGAGAGTTCACAACTGGCCTTGCACAAAGCTCTCCCTCAAGGCTGCTCTGTTGAGCAGAGCCCTTTGATGTGCTCACTGAATGGCCTTGGTGTCCGGCTGCTCAAATTCCCTGGCCAGCCATTCAGCCTCAGCCCCATACCCTGGCAGAGAAGTCTGCTCCTTTCTCTCACGTAGGTTGTGGAGCACACAGAAGGCCACCACCACAAAGGGGCTGTTGTGCTCTCTGAGGTCCAGATGGGTGAGTAGACTCCTGAACCTCTTTAAATGGCTTGATGCATATTCAACGACCATGAGGCACCTCCTCAACCTGGTGGTGAAGTGCTCCTTGCTGGGGTCCAGGCTGCCCGTGTAGGGCTTCATGAGCCAGGGGAACAAGAGGTAGGCTGCATCACCCAGGATCACTATGGGCATGTCCAACCCCCTGACTCTGATGGTGCAGTCAGGGGAAAAAGTGCCAGCGTGCATCTTTCAGAAGAGGCTGGAGTTCCAAAAGATGCGCCTTACCTGACCACCCAACGCTGATGTCCGTGAAGCATCCCATGAGGGCCTGCAGCACTATGGAGAAGTACCCCTTTCTGTTGATGAAGTCCGAGGCACAGTGGTCAGTGGCTTGGATGGGGATATGTGTGCCATCTTTGCCCCCCTCAGTTGGGGAAGCCCATGGCAGCAATGCCCTCAATGATGCTGCCCAGAGTGACAACCCTCCGTAGCAGCACATGGTTGATGGTCTTCGCTACTTGTATGAGCACGGCCTCGACTGTGGATTTCCCCAATCTGAACTGGTTCCTAACAGCAGTAGCAGCCTGGTGTGGTGATCTTCCACAGGGCAATGGCCACACGCTTCTGCATGGGGATGGCAGGTCACATGTGGGTGACCTGTCACCTGAGGGCAGGGGCGAGCCACTCACAGAGCTCAAGGAAGGTGGCCTTCTGAATGTGGAAGTTCTGCAGCCACTGCTGGTCGTCCTATACCTGCAAGACAATGCAGTCCCACCAGTTCGAGCTCGTCTCCTGCTGCCAGAAGCAGCATTCCACAGTGTACAGACAATTGAGGGGCATGAGCAGAAGCAGAAGCATCGGGATCTGGGTGAGCAGGGTCTGCGGGCCACACTGGGGTTCATCCTACAGGTTCTGGTCCTTGTCCTGCTGGAGCAACATGTGGGCAGTCTGGGTCTCCTGTGCCATGAGGCGCAGCACGAGGCCCACAAGCCTTGCACTGCTTTGCAGCAGCTCTGGCTCCATATTGTGAGTGCCGTGGCATCTTCAAGGGCAACCAGAGCACAAGAAGACACGTGTCCACTGCATCCCTTTTGTGTCTCATGAGGGGGAAGCAGAGGAGAAGAGGTGCGTGAGGTGCGGCCGTAGAGAAGAGCCCCTGAAAGCACGCACTGCAGCTTGCCTGACCAAGCAGCCACAGGAAGTATCCACCCTCCAGGTGCCCTCCCGAGAGTGCTTCTGGGGGCTCTAAGTCCGAGGCAGGCTCCAGTCAATGTGGACGTGCTATTTCAGAATAAATTCTAACTAATTTTGGTGCTTCTCCATAGTGAGGACACACTATTTCGATTTTGTTTAATCAGGAGTAGTTTAGTCAATTTCAGTAATTTTGAAATAATTTCCTAGTGTAGACATGCCCTACATGGGCTTCAGCAGTAAGGTGGGGTTTGAACCATAGCAGTTTCCTCCATGAAGTTTACACTGCCCTGTAACCTCCAGGGCAGGTTACACTAATGCAGTGTGTCTACATTAAGTGTACATTACACATAACTACACTGTTGTAGTTACAGCAATGCAAATCTTTCATCTAGATGAGCCTTAATTCACTTCACAGAGCATAAAGAAAAATTACCTTTAAACTGGTTCACCAGTTTTTTATTTGTAAGTTTGCCCATTGTGGAAATACCTGAAAATACCAGGCAAATAAATATAATGGTTTCACTTTCTGGTATATAATTGGAATTTTTTTCAAAGAAGCAAGTTCATTTGTTTGTTTCAGCCAGCTGCTATGTCTTGCCTTTAGCTTGTAAACTCATTGGGATGGCAGATGTCATTTACTGTGTTTGTACAGCATTCTGCAGAGCGGAGCCCAAAACTGGCTGAGACCTTCAGGTGCTACCACAGGATAAATGATAAAACTAAATCCAAAAACAACTGCAGTTTATGGCATGCTTTTGTCACCAATTGAAATTACTAGCCTGTTCCCAGTTTGTAAATTATTTTACTGCTACTTTGATATATCAGCTTGAGTGAGGGTAGGTCTCTGCACTCAGATTCAATCTAATCCCTCCTTGCTCAGATGGATGTAGGGCTGGCATGCTCTATAAAGAGTAAAACGGCATGCAAATTGGAATTTCCATCCTCTAGAAAATTCCTATACTGTATTTCAACATTTATTTCTGCCCCAAATTGGGATGAAAAGTTGAAATATTATTTTTTTTCACAGAATATAAAAGTTCAGGAAAATAATCCCTCAGGAAATGTCAACACATATTGGTTGGAATTCCTGACTCTAGACATTTTCTTTCACCACCTTGAATGGAATGAAATATTTTGTTTCAAAATGATGTGACATTAAACTAAGAGTTTCAGCTATAGTCAGAGGAGAGACCATAATACGTCCTACCTGGCTTGGCCCATAAGGAAGAATGGGGGCCTGAGGCACCTAAGCTACAATTCCCCTGACAACATAAGTTGATGCAATTTATTGTTAAATAAAATAAAATAAAATAACCAAACACTTCAATTTCTCACTGGGAAGATCAAAATAAAAAATGTTGGCGAAATCAAGATTTTCCCTCAGAAAAATTTGGGTTTTACGTATATTGAATTTTCTACGGAAAAAACATTTTCGTAGAAAATTCCCAACCAGCTCTAATAAAGAGCTCTAGCACTCCTGAATGACAGCTAGTTGCTCTTTGGCAGAACGTGTACTTGTGCTAAAACAGTTTATTAATAGCACCTCATCAAAATTAGCAACATTTAAATAACTAAAACTGACAAAGTTTTGTCAGCTCAAACAGCATGCATGAGAAAACATGCGGTTGATATTGTGACAGTTATTGAAAGGCTGCAATCAGTATCAATGACAAAGGGATACAATGATGTTACTAGTAATGTGAAGGTTTCTGTATCATGTTGAGAGGGGAGGGGAGAGCTACAACTGAACTTACCCTTCAATCTCTCCTGCCATGAGTCCTTATCACCTGCCATGGGTTCCCTATACCTCCAGTCTGCTAGTGTTCTGTCCCTACATCCCTGTAAAGCTATACTGATCAAAGTGGGCATGTCTACACTGGAGAGTTATTTCGAAAAAACAAGGTGAGCATCCACACTACCAAGCCTGTTATTTCGAAATAATGGGCTTGTTATTTCAAAACAGTAACTTGTGCTTATGAAGTTGAATAAGCTTATTTTGAAATAGTTATTTCAGGAGTTATTATTTTGAAATAACGTATTTCAAAATAACCTGGTAGTCTATACATAGCCAGTGAGACTAACTATGGATGCAGAGGATATTTGTTTTTAAATTCATTCCCCTAATGCTTTATTCCGTTAATTAAGGAGGCTGTTGGTCACAAGCTCCAAAATGGAGGAAACACAGTTGGATCTGCAGGGTACTACCAATTGATTAATACAGGGCAGTGGCACTAAATCCTGCTCTGAGACTGGAAGAGTCATGTGCTTTCCCCAGAGACAGGGAAGGACAAGAGGCCTAACTCAAGAGGATGTGAAGTCAGGTGGATCAGAAAGGGGAGCAGAGGTCTGCAAGCCCTGTAACCAGAATAGCTTTCCTAACAGTGACATAGACCCCAGAGAGGAGGACCTGCATGCGAGTTAAATACTTTCAAGCCTTCACTGTTGGTTTTTAATGCAGTATGGTGCCTTATGTAGACTCCCAGCACCCAAAATTGAGTGAAATCCTGGCCCCATTGAAATCAATGGCAAAACCCCCGTTGACTTCAGAGACTCCAGGATTTCACTTTTAACTTCAAATGACGGAGAATCAAAGCTTCCAATTGCTCATCTTATTACTGCGTCTTTGTGCTGGAAAGTCACCTCTGGGTTGTTTATATTCAGCTTATATCAGCTGAGCACAACATACAGAAATTACAAAACCATGCTGTGTATTCAATGACTTCTTATAATTGTAAAGCCTAGCTGATCACCTTGGCCTTATTGAAGACACTGGCTGGCTTCAGCACAATGCACTCAGCTGTTTGAAATTCATGCCACTGTCCAAATAACTTACCTGTCAGTACAGCAGAGATGGACTAGACATTACCTCCCCTGAAACACAACAGGAATAAAGAGATGTTTTAAGACTAACTGGAGGCTACTTTTTTTTTTCACTGTAGGCAAAGAATATTTCACTTACAAAATCGCCACTCTCTATTTTTTCATATTTATAGACTTTAGACTCTCCTATCTATTCCATCATTGCACTGAGTAAGGCTACTTGCATGCATAATGCTCTAGACATGCTTAGTGTTTGCTGGTTGAGGCCATAGTGTGACCTGCATCCAGCTGCTGCTATCAGGGCCATTCACTCTGGTGGCTATCATGGTTCAGGATGATAATTATAATGATTATTATTATATTGCAGTAAGACTTAGAAGCCTCATTCAGGTCAGGCCTACCCACTGTGGTAGGCATGATCCAAATATATAGTAAATTACAGTTTCTGACCCAATAAGTCTAAAATCCATAATATAATCTGGTGCAAAATGGTATTTAATCTTTGTACACTATGTCACCACTGAGAGCATTTCCTAAGCTTTAAAAATCTAATAAAGATGAATGCACAGGCAAAGGGCCTTCCTTATACAGCTCCTGGTTCACATGTAAACTCTATTTGATATCTGTTGAAGTTCTGGAGTATATCAAAGGTATATCATTTGGTCCTACACTGTGATTTCGTGTTGCTGTTTTATTACAAGACTGTGTTGCTATAAATCAAAGTCATAGCCTTCCAGTTCAAAACACCAAAAAGCAATACATCGAACTGCCCCGGAGTCAACATTTTTAATTAGGTGTAAAGCAAAGGAAGAGCCAACTCGGATTTCCAACTTTCTATTCACACAAAACTGAATGCCCTTGTTCCATCCTTGCTCAGGGCCCTGGGGCCCTGTCCCTAATCACTCCATTCCTCCTCCCTCTGTCTCTCACTCTCCACCACCCTCATTCATTTTTGCCATGCTGGGACAAGGATGAGGGCTCCAGCTGGGGGTGCAAACTCCTGGATGGAGTCAGAAATTAGGAGTTCAAGGTTAGGGAGGGGGCTCTGAGCTTGGGCAGGAAGTTGGAGGGGGGGGGCTTGAGGGCTCTGGCTGGGGCTGGGGTCTGCGGGGTGAGTCTGAGGATGAAGGTTTTGTGGTACAGAAGAGGGCTGCAGGCTGTGGCAGAGGGAGTTAACCTTTGCTGGAAGAATTTATTGCAGGTTAAACAAACATCTGTCAGGGATGAGCTAGATAATACTTAGTCCTGCCATGAGTGTCAGGGTCTGGCCTAAACAACCTGTCAGGATCCCTTCCAGTCCTATGAGTCTATGATTCTTGTCTGATGAGCCTTGGAACTGGCATAATCTTTGATTTTGGAATGCAAAGAACCATTAGGCCTTGTTTGCACTTGTGGCAGTATATAGGGCAGTGGTCACCAACCAGTAGATCGGGATCTACCGGTAGATCTTGGAGCCTCTGACAGGTTTGGCCAGGAAGCTATCAAGTGCTGTCACTTCAGTTACCTCTCCATCCACTGTCCTGCTACTCCTACCCCCTGCTTTGGAGCTGCCCCCTGGGAGCCTCCTGCTTGCTGTGCAGAGTGTAGGAGGGAGAAAAAGGGGGGCACTGATGGCAGGGTGTCCCTCCTCCCCCCATTTCTGTACCCTGTCTCCACATAGAGAGAAGGGGGTGGAGGGAGCTTGGCAATGCAAATCTCTGTCACTGTCACACACTGTGTGTTTCTCTGTCATTCTCACAAAACACACTGTCCTTCACTCTCATCCCCGACCCAACACATATGTGGGGGGTTGTTGTTACTACTTTTACTGCTTGCAAAGTCGGTTATTTTTGGTTTTTGACTGATCTGTGCATTTCATAATTTTTATGTCTCTCTTACGCTTACATTTAATTCTTTGAGTAGTGAATTCTAAAATGCCTAACCTGTCATTGCTGGAGTCATTATTCCTATGGTAATTGCTGCTCCTGGAAGTGCTTGGCATGTCCCTGCTGCCCTGAGAAAGGCAGAGTAGGGGGTCTCCACATGCTGTCCTTGCCTGCAGACTCCACTCCTGCAGCTCCCATTTATCAGTATTGGGGAACCGTGGCCCAACTGTGGGAAGCTGTGGATTCAGGGCCTGTAGATGAGGGGCAGCACATGGCGCCATGGAACATAACATAAGAACACAAGAACATAGGAACGGCCTTACTGGGTCAGACCAAAGGTCTATCCAGCCCAGTATCCTGTCTTCCAACTGTGGCCAATGCCAGATGCACCAGAGGAAGTAAACACAACAGGTAATCATCATGTTAACCCTCTCCTATCATCCATTTCCAGACAAACAAAGGCTAGGGACACCATTCCTACCCATACTGGCTAATAGCCATTGATGGACCTAATCTCCATGAATTTATCTAGCTCTTTTTTGAACCCTGTTAAAGTCCTAGTCTTCACAACATCCTCTGGCAAGGAGTTCCACAGGATGACTGTGCACTGGGTGAAGAACAACTTACTTTTGTTTGTTTTAAACCTCTAATCCCTATTAATTTCATTTTGGTGACCCCTAGTTCTAACTTTTTCCACACCAGTCATCATTTTATAGACCGCTATCGTATCCCACCCCCTTAGTCTCCTCTTTTCTAAGCTGAAAAGTCCTAGTCTTTTTAATCTCTCTTCATATGGGACCTGTTCCAAACCCATAATCATTCTTGTTGCCCTTTTCTGAACCTTTTCCAATGCCAATATATTCTTTTTGAGATGAGGTGACCATGTATGTACACAGTATCCAAGTTGTGGGTGTACCATGGTTTTATATAGATAGCTTGTTTATTTGTTTTTTGACTGCAGCTGCACACTGAGGCTACATCTACACTGCAGGTTTCTTGTGCAAGAAGCTTTTTGCAGAAAAGATCTTCCGCAAAAACTTCTTGTGCAACAGCACGTCCACGCTATAAAAGCACATCGCAAAAGTGATGAGCTTTTGCACAAGAGAGCGTCCAGACTGCATGGATGCTCTCTTGAAAGAAAGTTCTGATAGCTATTTACAGAATAGCCACCAGAGCACCTGTGCTTTTTTTAATTGGCTTTTTATGAAAAAACACCCTGTTGCCCATCCATACATACCTTTTTGCGCAAGAACTCTTGCGCAAAAAGGAGTTATTCCTCGTAGAAAGAGGAATACCTCTACCACAAAACCCCTCTGTTCTTTTGATTTACTGTAAATTTACTTGTGCAAAAACGCACTTGAGGTGTGGACACTCCACAGGTTTTAGCGCAAAAATGGCTGTTTTTGTGCAAAAACCCTGTAGTGTAGACATAGCCTGAGTGGATGTTTTCAGAGAACTATCCACAATGTCTACAAGATCTCTCTCTTGAGTAATTGCATCTAAATTTAGTCCCCATTATATTGTATGTATAGTTGGGAGCCATTGCTGTACATGCCAACTACTTTCAGGAGTGGTGCAGGGCCAGAGCAGGAGTAAGCCCACCTTAACCCCACTGCTCCACCACCCAGAAGCCATCTCAGTTAAACGGTGCTCAGCCAGAGCCTTCTTCCTGAACCTCTGTCCCAGCCCTGAACCTCCTCCTACACCCAACCTCCTGCCCCTGATGTGAGTCCCCCTGCACCCAAACTCCTTCCCAGAACTTGCACCCTGAAACCCCTTCTGGACCCCAATCCCCTGCCCTGGGCTAAGCCCGGATTCTCTCCCACAATCCAAACTCCTTTGGCCCAAGACCAGAGCCTGCACCCCAACCCTCTACCCCAGCCTTGTTAAAGTGAGTGAGAATGGGGGACCAGGCCCGGCCGAAGGGTTTGCGGGGCCCAACGCAGGACACTGGGAGCGGGGCCCTGGGCCCGGCCAGTGGATGGTGAATACTCAGTAGTGTGGGGCCTGAAAGCAGGGGGTGGGCCCAAGGCAGGACCCTGGAAGCGGGGCTCTGGGCCAGACTTGTGGATGGTGAATACTCAGTGGTGCAGAGCCCTGAAAGCGCGGGGCCTAAGGCATTTGCCTTGCTCTCCTTGGCCTAGGGCCAGGCCTGTGAGGGATCAAGGGGGATGGAGTGAGGCCTCAGAGAAGCGGGGGAAGGAGGCCAGGCAAAGGGTGCGAGGTAGATCTTACATTGCACTTAAATTGAAAAAGTGATCTTGTGGTTAAAAAGGTTGGAGACCACTGGTATAGGGTATGTATAACTACCTGCTGAAGTGAAAAACTTCCTGTGGCATGTAGCTACATGCGTCAATGAAAGACACGTGGAGCTACAGGAGCCATTCCCTGCTGCCAGAGCCATTGTCTATGGCAGGGAAAGGAAGGCTCAGGCAGCAGAATACCACATTGTTAAAAACAGCAGTGTAGATGTGGGAGGTTCTGCATGGGTGGGTAGAGAACTACACCCTTAGATTCTGAGAGGTCTTTATTAGCATAAGCTGTGCCTCCCCTTCTACACTGCTATTTATTCCCATGCTGGGGGGGACATGCAATGTACATACTCTACACAGCTCGCTAAGTGTAGACATAGCCATTGAGTATGTGAAGTGTAACAATGTGGAGGAGTAAACAGGGTGGGAAGGTGGTGATTGAAGCACAAGCTCAAGACAGGTGTAGTCTGTTCAAATCCAGCTCTAACACACACTTGTGTGATTTTGGACCTGTCACTTAAACCTTCAATGCCTCATCTATGAAGCTGAAACCATAAGAGAGATGCTATGAGGCTTTACTCAGTGACATTTGCAGGGTGCTTTGAGAATCGTGAGGGGTGTATTTAAATATCTTTGTATAGTTACTGAATATCAGTACCCACTTTAGCAAAATGAAATGCACTGGCAGACCAAGTCCTACATTCAAAGATAACAGGGGTAAAGATCTCAGTGGATCTAACTTAAATCACCCCTCAGAGGGGACTCAGAACCCCTCAGATCTGGTTTAGAAGCCTCAGACCTTGAGCTCTTGGCATCCTTTAACCAGTCAATTATAAGAACTATCAACACTTACACAATAAAAGAATTTAGAAAAACAGGGATGAATTTTTTTGAAGAAATGGTCTGATTTGGAACATTCACAGGGACTGAAGAGTGTGCAGCATTTTTAAGAAAAGGCGTATCAGATGCAAAGAACCCTGTGATGTCAGAGACACCTTTTAAAGCTCCATTTAATATGAAATAGGATCTTTATCATTGTTCTCTTTGTGGCCTGATGAAATCTGAATATTCAGGTGGAGAGATGCACATGTGCTAGCTAACATTTTTTCTGAAGCAGATTTGTTAGTCCTATTAAAATCTGAAATCTTATCCAGATGAGAGCAGCAAAAAGGATAAAACCACATTAGAGAGACAAGTTGGGTGAGGAATGAGACTGACTCAGACTCTGGAAGGACTGCCTCTACTTCTATTGATAGAACTGCCCATTCCACTCACTCTTGTCCATGTAGGAGGCATGAATAGGAAACATGGAATAGGCTTTGGGAATCCCTATGGCCCAGCAATCCCAGATGCCAGAATGGCCTTTTGGGGTTTTATGCAGCAAGTACAACTAAGAACAGCACTTCTGATGCTTTAATTTTTTCCACAGGGAATGACCTGGTGCTAATCAGCCCAAGATTTTGGGAGCACAGATGAGGTTTAAGTTGCACTATGTTTTCTTTGGTTACATCACAGGCTCTGTGTTTTAGACTTTAGCCCCAATTCCACCAGACTTCCAGTGTAATCTCTACATGTTATTTAGGTCAAGACACCTAAATCCATACTAGACACTTAAAGCAGTGGCAATTGGACATGAGTATGTTTTATTGGTGCCAAAGAGACTGAAAAATCAAGCAACTAATATAAGTTCCTCAATATCAAAATAGATGTTTAATTTTGAACACCCTCACATCCATATTCTTCGCTTCAGTTTCTTCATTTCTAAAGTGAGCATGTTAATGCCTGTCTCATAGCAATGGGCATGCAGCTTTTTTAGATCTTTGAATGGAAGGTGCTTTAGAAGCACAAATTATAATAATTTGACAGTGGCTGCACACCATATTCTTTTTGTTTATGTAAAATAATTGTGTTTAGCAGTGATTCTTTCTTCCCCTCAGTCTGCCTTCTCTCAGCCTGGCTATTGTTTTGTTAACTAGCAAATATTACCTAAGACACCTATGTTACACATAAAGACCACGTTATTATATGTAAGTGCCATTTCTGATCTATCTCATGGTGTTGCATAGGTTTAGTTGAGCTGTATAGGGATATTCTGTTTGAGACAAAATCCATCACACAGTTAAAAGAACAATTACGTTCTTTTGAATTTATTCCTTTGGCCTCATCTCCTTTTGTGTCAATAAATTTTTTTCTGTCCTGTTACAGCATCACTGCTGAGCGAAAATAAGAGCTTGGTGCAATCCCAAGTAATCAGTTTCATGTTCAGATACAAATGACACAAAACTGATTTGTGTATGGTGTTGGTGTGTGGGAGGGACCCAAGTGAGCTGTAAACCAACTTCGCAGCAAAGGCTGGATAGCAATCTCTCTAGGATAGGATATAATAAATCCTGTATCTTGGCAGGAGGTCAGACCTTGTTGCCCCTGCTAATCCTATGGTTCTATGATTCTAGATCATTCAGTCTATCTTGCTAGGGCAAGATTGTTTCCTGCAGTATATTTATTAGTGCTTTTTAAGTCTGCTTTTAATTGTCTTGTGATTAAACTTTCCTTACATTCCAAGATCTCACTTGTTTGGGAGGTTTTTTTCCTTACATTCTTCAGATAGTTTTCCTTTTTGAATTTAATTCCATTGTTTGTAATTTTATCTCCTTTTTTCTATCTGAAATCATCATTTACCCTTCTTTGGATTTTATGCCAGTGTTTCAAGTATTTGTAATATCTACTTTTATCACTTAGACAATTAGTGCATACTTAACTAATTTGTTTTTTCCTCAAAAATCAATACTCCAGTGCCCAAATTATGTTTTCTGGTAAACTTCCTACCATTTCTCAGTATTTCTCTGACAATTAGGTCCCCAAAACTAAACAATATATTCCAGGTGCTGTTTTATCAAATCTTTACAGAGATGGATTATTACCTCCCTACTTTGTGACATGGTCCTTCTGTGTAAGCAGACAAAAAAATGTTTTCTCTTTTGTTGCCATATTGCATTGCTAATTTACCATGTGTCATTTATTAGCTTTCCTTTCTTTGAACATTACTGTTTTTCAGTAATGTTTCAATCAATTTCCGATAAGAAATTGCATGAACAGTCAAACCAATTTTCAAATATTTTAAGAGGGCATGTTTTGAAATTTTCTCTATACACACTCCATGATGTCACTGTCCTCATCAATGTGTTTCTAGTACCTCTACTCAGCAGGGCCCGCAAGTTGTTCACACCTGTAGTACACACAAAGAGGGAAACTTCCTAGTTGATTAGCTCTGCAGCTCTTCCTTCAGCAACACCTCTGAGCTGAGCAAAGTAACAACACTTTGAATGTGTGACCTTCTGCTATTAAATGGCAAGAAAGAATACAGTAACCCTCCCACAGAGAGATAAGAGTAGGTGATTCACAGAAGCCTACTAGGGAGAATCAAGATGAGATTTTTAAATATTCTTTATGAACATCTGAACCCTGTGATCTTTAAGTGCTTTCTGGTTAGTGTGCCAAATTACAACCCTCCTGAAGTACCAATTCTTAGTGTGGCCTGAATAGTGTGTATGTACAACCAGAACATCACAGCTGCACTTCTTTTCTGTGTCTTGTCTCTGGTCCAGGTCTGTCCCCTTCACTGTTTTTAAACAAGTATCCAGAGTATCAACAGTCTGAGCTTTACAGCATTAATCTGAAAGTTGATGAAATCTTACACTATAATGTGAAAGAAACTATTTGCTGATGCCTGATACAAAGCCCTTTCAGATAAGTGGGAGTCTAAACACTGATTTCAGGAGGTTTGGATCAGTTTCAAAAAGAGCGAAGACTTGTTTCAAATAACGACACTTGAACAGGGATGTAAACCTATTAACCAAACTCTCCTCAACATTTCATTTTTAGTATCTAATTTATCAGTATACATAGTACCTTGCTGCTTAAAGCAGGGTAGATAACAACTTCATAATGGAAGAGCCTATAAGGATAATGAATGATTGTTGTCATACCTAATACTTATTGTTAATGTGTATTAAAATGTTATAAATGCAGCTAATTTATTTAATGTCAGTGCAAATACCTGGGGAAGTCCTATGAGTGCTGGCTCTAATAGTCTGCCAGAAGACTCCTGTCTGGTAAAAGAGAGATAGTGTCCTGAATGCAAGAAACAGCACTAAGACCATGTAGGGCATCTGGACTCTGTAGTGGAATGTGGTGGTGTAGTCTTAGAAGATACTTAGTGAAGGGAATATAAGAGGCAGAAAGTCTAATGCTACCTAACAAAAACCTGGCAAATCTCTAGCATTTTTTAAATTCAAAACTGGTGGTTACTTACCAGTTACTAAACCCTAATTCAAAATTTCCACCAGTTTTAGTTTTTTACATCAGAATCCAGATTGACAGCAGAACCAGGATTTGAAGTCAGTGTTGTCTTGATATATAGGAAACATTATTTCCCTGGAAAGTAGCAACTTGTCTTCAATCAGCAAAACTACTTTCTGTGGATTGATGCAGCCATACCAGTTTACGGTCTAAGTCCTCATACGGAACTGAATGCTGCCTAGGGACAAGGGTCCAAATTGGAGCAACAGTCTCTAAACTTTCAATTGATGTCTTCTCTAATGACATTTTATCTGCCATGGATAGGATGAAATATTCTTATTGATCGTCTTTTAATATGATTTAAATTCTATAAAGATAACAGGAATTTGATGAAGAGGTTACTTTTCTAAAAGTCTGATTCAAATATGTTTGTTTGATCATCTTGATGGCTGTACAGACAAGCACCAGCATGGTAACAAACATGATTATTCTTTAACATTTTAGAATTGTCTACTTCTGTTTTCCTTTTCTTTCAGTTGTGTTGGTTTGTTTAGTGTAAATGAATCATCCTTTACAGTTATTCTGTAGATTTGTGATGTTATTAAATTTGTATATGGAGATTTGATTTTTGTATATGTGACTATGTTTTGGAAATTACCACTAAAAATTCCTGTTAAAACCAAATTCCACCAATTTTTAATTCACTTTTATTTGAAGAAATTATCATTTAAATTCTTAAATATTAAATTATCTAATAGCAAGGAATTTCCCTTTGGGCATGACACAACACCGCTGAAACAATTGTCTTTGGAAAATGAATTGACTTCAAAGTCACATGAACTGTACTTACCAAATTGTCCTCTGTTCAGTTAGTCTGTTTTCCAGCCCTACTGATTTTACTTAAAAGCTCATACAGCATTGATCAGGTGACAATTCCTGGCTAATTATTGGCCCGTCTTTCCTTTGGCTTCTCTGGGTTTGGAGCAGGCCCCAAGTAAATTGTTGCAGTCAATGTAAATACTACAGTTTTCCCTAATTGCCTATATCAATTTTGTTTGACTTGTTTGTAACTTGCAAAAGAACTTGTGGGACCAAAACTTTACATCCCAGGATATATATTACCCTACCATGGATAGCCTCACATAAGAAATTATACAAATCCAAAGATCTGGTTTTGAATGGTCAGCTGTTTTGTATAGAGTACTTCTATTCCCTTCCCATTCCAAGTTGTCTTTGTATCTTTGCTCTACTCCATTGTGTTCTGTTCTGTTTGTGGACACTGCCAGGTGAAACTTACTCTGACACGGTAGTTGCTGGTGCACAAAAAACCCAGTTTTCATCAATAGATGTGTGCAAAATGTTTGCAACTAATCCCTTTGCCACATGAAAATTGGCCTGGTTTGGGGTTCTACCACATGCTTGAAATGTAGCAGGAACAATGAAAACGTTTGCTAAAGGTTTGCAGACATTTAGAGGAAACGTGGGCTCACTATCAAATGAACAAGGGCCTAAGTTGGACCAAAATTGGGCACCTCAATGGCTAAAACCACCCAATAATTAGTTTTTGAGGGTTTCTACATGAAATAAGGTGAAAACTGACAACTGCAAATGTGCTTCACTTGGCGCTTCAGGGATAGCCAGAGATAATACTAAAAAAGGGGGCTCCTCAGTGAGTTGGGGAGTTGTGGGAAACGCAGTTTGTACAGGGGGTACCTAAAAAAGGCAAGAAAGTTGTGCTATGTGAGCTGAATCAGCTGTGGGCCATCGACCTTTTATGTAGGGAGGCTATTTTCTGTGGCCCTGCACAAAGCCTGGGCCTGCTCTGATTTCAGGTACAGTTAAGGTGTTAATCAATATTGAATGCAGAATGTAATCAGATCCTCAAGCAATAAATAACAGAATTAAACGACTGCCAGTCAGCAACAAACTGGATTTTTACAATTTCTTCTGCAGAGAGACAAACCTACCTACAAGAAAAACAATCTAAGTGTCTATATTTTTCAGTCAAAAAAATTTAGTCAGAATATCTAGAAGTTCATAAACATCGTAAGTTAGGTTGCCATGTCAACTCTCAATAATGATTATATATCCCCAAATCTCAGAGATTTTTAAAGGATTGTAATGTGTCATTGGTAAATGTGATTTTAATATATAATTAAGAGCCAAGTATTATAACATATCCGGGCAAGTGGCTAATCAGACATCTGTTATGCAGTTCTGGATGATGTGTCAGCTAAACCAGCTGAGATAGGTGTGACTGAATATCATGATGAGCAAACTCTTAATTCTTACAGTATAATTTATGAGGCAGACCTAAAGTCAAACACATTGGGGATGGTCACGTGTTTTTCTAGGTCAAACAAGCCAGAAAGTAAGCTGTTGTTAAAAGTTATACAAAGACCTAGAAAATACATGTTGATTTTTAACTGCCCCTAATCAGTATAGCTAATGGAGTTCTTGCATATCATTTCAAAATGATGATGAGTGTTGTAAAATTAGATCTCATGTACTGAGTTCCTTCAGCTTTAAATATGTCATTTTGGTTCAATCTTGGTGACACTTTGCAAGAACATGGTTTTATGGTTAAAGGTATTTTCTGGAATGTGCAATAGCTATGTTGAGATGTTCTCACCACTAAAGTTTTATGGGTATACCCGAGATTTGGCTGTGTTAGAATAAGATGAATGTTGATGGATAAGTGTACCAGTACCCCATCGTTAAATAAAGGTTTAGATATAAAAGCACCTTTTTTTATCTCTAGCTCACTATATATGGTATGTGAATTCTCTTCAGGAAGGAAGAAAAGAGTTGGACCATTGGATTTCTCATTGTATGGGCAAGATTATTACTAGCTCTATATGCCTGGGCAACAGATTGAAGGGCACATTTTGTGCAGGCTGCCTATACCATAGGTTGCAAGTGGAGAAGAGTAGGACTGCAAAGCTGCTACTCTCCTGCCCTTGCAGAGACGGGGGTGGGGGAGAGGAAGATAGTTCTGCCAGTTACATCATGGGCTGTAAGCTGCCCTGGGCATACACCTGGCACAATTTGCTTCCTTCTCACAGCACCAGGGAGATCAAGAGGGAGACTGACTCTGAATTAATCTGCTTCCCATGTTGTGCTGGAGTAGGACATATATGTGCTGCCCCTGGCTCAAATCAGATTACACGTGACAACTGAGCCCTAAGAGTTTAGCCTATAAAGACTAAACAGATGTCAGTCTGATCAAACTGGTTTTTATCCTACCTCCAAGAAAATAAATGCAACTAATTTATTTGTTTTCCTGATCTATGAAAAATCTAATCAACCTTTTTAAGATTTACTATGTGACTTTTTAAAACAGTAACAGTCTTTATCACAAAGGCACTTTTATATTTTCTGTGCTTTTTTTCCCCCTGTGTTCGTACATTTTCAAACCAATCATTTTGTGAATTATTTCCCGACAGTATATCTTCCTCTTTTTTTTTTCCCAAAGATTCCATTTACATTAGTTGGAGAACAGTGCTTCCTACAAGAATGTGAAAATAGGTTTCATTTAATTAATGATCTGGAAATAGGGAGACATTACATAGTAAATGAGGTTTATATATGATAATGTTGGATTTGTCATGTAAAAGATTGCTTCCTTTCAGATCTCTGAAAGGACTAAATTTTGCTTTTGTACAGCTTGTACAATGCTAATAAAAAGAGAACACTCTATGGAAAGTATAACAATAAATGAAATCTATAATTCTAATGAGCAGAAAGATATGATGTTATTTTAATATACAATGTAGATCAGAGCTAGAAAAAAAGCTTTGAAAACCAAGGGTCTCAATCATGGTTTTTCTGCAGGTTCCACATATAGGGCAGTACATTAGTCCAGTAATTCATGTAGTGTACATAGCATGCTGCCTAGTGCAATCATGTTGGTAGGTGCATTTGGGTATGATCCAAGGCTTCCCACATTCCTCACCTCCTACCTGTCCACTCACATTCACATGTAATTAGGTCCAGCCCAGTTTACTTCCCCTACAGAGTGGCCCTGAAGAAACTATGTCCCATCCCCGCATCCCCGGCTTAGGCAGTTACCTCAGTATGGGTAGGTAGTGAGGGTAAAGAAGGCAGAGAGTGTTGCCCATACCCTTGTCTGTCCTCAGGAAGGAAGAGATTGAGAGGAAATGGTCTAAACTGCAGAAGTATTGTAGTTTTATCCATGTTCTTTCCATTGAGGCAAAGGTATGGAAAGCAAATTTTTTAAAAATGCTGTCTTTATCTCTATGTCTAACTAGTCATTGTCAAATCTTGTGATTTTTATCAGAAATCTAATATTTTGTTGTTTTTCCTGAAAGACCCACTTGTTGGATATAAAAGATTGCATGAGAATTTCACCTTTGGGTTTTAAAAATTAATTTTTTCTCACCCATATGGTTGCAGAGACATGCTCAAGAATGCAGTCTGAATGCATCACAAAAGCCCGGATACCAAAAACCACATAAAAATAAGCTAAAAATTATTTTTAAAGAAGTCTCATGATTTTAATCAATACGGCTATCTACCTCTCTGGGTATTTTATGTTTCTCATCACCATGGTATTTGAGCACATTCCAAAATTACAAAGAGTTTATGTAAATAGATTTTAGTTCTATCTTCCTGCAAGCCTCTAGGCCCTGGACATTTATTTTGTATGTCCAGTATGGCTCCATCTACAGTCTGAGGACAATGATTGAAACCGTATCAGCATGATCCCGCCACATCTGAAAGGCGACACAACGGGACTCACTGTATCAGTGGCTGTGCAGAGCAGTATGAGTGTGGCTTCTGATGCCCAAGAAGAGTTCATGCACCACTGTACCAGCTTTGTCCCTTTTCCTGAACTGAACCCTGATTGTATTTAGATGGAGTTTTAGTTGACCCTTGAGGAATTTCTCAGTCTGGAAGGCTAGATACAGGGTCCTAGCTGAAGAAATTTGTAGCATCAGGTATTGAAATTGGCAGCGTAATGGTGGTGTGATATCAGCATAGTAGATTTCCCTCCTCAGAAAAGATACTGATCTCAGTTAATAGGGATGCCAGTCCCAGGAGCCCCTGATTCTTTTACTGGTCAGGAACGATGGATCAGACAGAGTATAACGTGGTTTTCCTGCATTCTTTCTAGCACTTCCTGTTTTATGACGGAAGGTATTTAGAGAATGAGGCTACTGTGTTGTTGCATTAGGGATCATTTGTGTTACTCCTTGTATTACAAGAGGATATCTTGAATACAGGTGATTTCTAGTTCTAGTTCTGCCGAATGGGAGGGGTTGAGTTCTGGGATTGAGTAAAGGCATTCACTGATAACAAAGCGATTTATAGTGTAAAGTAGCTCAGTGGACTATAACTAGGTGGAAAAGGGGTGGGGATTCTTGGCTTCCTCCATGGCCACTCAGGCTGGCAAAAATTGCCTCTGTATTTTTTATATATTTTTAACATTTTTGTTGCCATGTTTTTCTTATGACAATAATCTTCAAATTTGCCTGGCATTTGTTTTCTGTGGCACTTTATTTTGAGACATCCCTTGAGCTTTTTAGTTTCCTATCAGTGAAGGAATAGATAGATGCGGGTATCTTTTATGACAAAAATAGAGTTTGAAAAAAGTAATTCTTTAAAGAGCCACACCTCTCTGAATTTACCACTCCTACATCCGCCTCCAATCAATCAGCATTCATAAGAACGTAAGAACATTCATACTAGGTCAGATCAAAGGTTCATCCAGCCCAGTATCCTGTCTGCCAACATTATCCAATACCAGATGTCCCAGAGGGAAGGAACACAACAGGTAATCATCACGTTAACCCTCTCCTATCATCCATTTCCAGACAAACAGAGGCTAGGGACACCATTCCTACCCATACTGGCTAATAGCACTGGTCTACAGTTTTTTAGAAGTCGTCTGCTTCAGAGATAAAATGTGCTATTTATTATGTATTTTGATGTGCTGAATTCAAATATGACAATTAAAACAACTGATTGGCTACTGTTTCCAAGATATTTAAGTTTTTACATTTTACGTCTATGTATATTGTGTAGATAGTAGAGTTTTAATCATAAATTGTAAACCTAGGTCTTTTCATGTGTTTATGGTTGCTTTACATGATAACATTTCACCTGTCCTGTTTATGTAACACTTTAAAAATCAGCAAAAGGGTTATATAAATAAAATTTATTATGAAACAAAAGGCAAAAAACTATTATGTACATAGTTTAGTCCTATTCAGTGTCTACTCGGCGCTTCTTGGCTTGTCTCTTTGTATTCATTAAATGGAGCATCTCTTGTCACTGTCCAGCAATAGTCTGCAAGCATTGATGGGCTCCATTTGCCCTGATAGCATTTCTCCATTGTTGCAATGTCCTGGTGAAATCACTCGCCGTGCTCGTCGCTCACTGCTCCGCAGTTTGGTGGAAAAAAATCTAGATGAGAGTGCAAAAAATGTATCTTTAGTGACATGTTGCAACCAAGGCTTTTGTATGCCTTGAGGAGGTTTTCCACCAACAACCTGTAGTTGTCTGCCTTGTTGTTTCCGAGAAAATTTATTGCCACTAACTAGAAGGCTTCCCATGCCGTCTTTTCCTTGCCACGCAGTGCATGGTCAAATGCATCATCTCGAAGAAGTTCACGAATCTGAGGACCAACAGAGACACCTTCCTTTATCTTAGCTTCACTTAACCTTGGAAATTTTCCACGGAGGTACTTGAAAGCTGCTTGTGTTTTGTCCATGGCCTTGACAAAGTTCTTCATCAGACCCAGCTTGATGTGTAAGGATGGTAACAAAATCTTCCTTGAGTCAACAAGTGGTGGATGCTGAACACTTTTCCTCCCAGGCTCCAATGACTGTCGGAGTGGCCAATCTATCTTGATGTAGTGGGAATCTCTTGTACGACTATCCCATTCACAGAGAAAACAGCAGTACTTTGTGTATCCAGTCTGCAGACCAAGCAAAAGAGCAACAACCTTCAAATCGCCACAAAGCTGCCATTGATGTTGGTCATAGTTTATGCACCTCAAAACTTGTTTCATGTTGTCATAGATTTCCTTCATATGGACTGCATGACCAACTGGAATTGATGGCAAAACATTGCCATTATGCAGCAAAACAGCTTTAAGACTCGTCTTCGATGAATCAATGAACAGTCTCCACTCATCTGGATCGTGAACGATGTTGAGGGCTGCCATCACACCATCGATGTTGTTGCAGGCTACAAGATCACCTTCCATGAAGAAGAATGGGACAAGATCCTTTTGACGGTCACGGAACATGGAAACCCTAACATCACCTGCCAGGAGATTCCACTGCTGTAGTCTGGAGCCCAACAGCTCTGCCTTACTCTTGGGTAGTTCCAAATCCCTGACAAGGTCATTCAGTTCACCTTGTGTTATGAGGTGTGGTTCAGAGGAGGAGGATGGGAGAAAATGTGGGTCCTGTGACACTGATGGTTCAGGACCAGAAGTTTCATCCTCTTCCTCTTCCTCGTCTGACTCAAGTGAGAATGATTCTGGTGCATCAAGAACCGGCAGTCCTTCTCCGTGGGGTACTGGGCGTATAGCTGATGGAATGTTTGGATAATGCACAGTCCGCTTTTTCTTCTTTGACATACCTTTCCCAACTGGAGGCACCATGCAGAAGTAACAATTGCTGGTATGATCTGTTGGCTCTCTCCAAATCATTGGCACTGCAAAAGGCATAGATTTCCTTTTCCTGTTCAACCACTGGCGAAGATTTGTTGCACAAGTGTTGCAGCATATGTGTGGGGCCCACCTCTTGTCCTGATCTCCAATTTTGCAGCCAAAATAAAGGTGATAGGCTTTCTTAACCATAGTGGTTATATTGCGCTTTTGTGATGCAAAAGTCACTTCACCACAAACATAGCAGAAGTTATCTGCACTGTTCACACAAGTACGAGGCATCTCTGCTCACTTTGGCTAAACAGAAATGTGTCCCTTTGCAAAATCAAACACTGACAAATAAGAGAGCACGACACTGTATGATTTCTAGAGCTGATATAGGGCAATTTGTTCAGCAGAGTGGTATAAGCTTCGTTATGATTGCATCATCCATGACTTCTAGGAATAACATGATGCAATTCATATCCTGTATGACACAATACCAGCTTCAGATTGCATCATTCATTGTTTTGCCTAAAAAGCAAGTACTGTCCAAACCCAGTCATAGATTTATTCATAGATCCAGTCAAAGATGTATTTTAGTCATTTCTGGTTTAAATTGAGATCCCTTCCCTTTATAACTCACTTATCCGCCGCCATTCCCAAGTCAAGGTTGTATATACTGACCCAATAGCATATCTTGAAAACTAGAGCCAATCAACAATTTTAAGCATCATTTTCGTTCTCAGTGACCCAGAATTAGTAAAGTTTGACTACATTTATTTCAGAAGCATTTTGGCTGTAGAGCAGTGTAGCCATTGATGGACCTAATCTCCATGAATTTATCTAGCTCCTTTTTGAACCCTGTTAAAGTCCTAGTCTTAACAACATCCTCTGGCAAGGAGTTCCACAGGATGACTGTGCACTGGGTGAAGAACAACTTACTTTTGTTTGTTTTAAACCTCTAATCCCTATTAATTTCATTTGGTGACCCCTAGTTCTAATATTATGGGAACAAGTAAATAACTTTTCCTTATTCACTTTTTCCACACCAGTCATGATTTTATAGACCTCTATCATATCCCATCCCCTCAAACTCCTCTTTTCTAAGCTGAAAAGTTCTAGTCTTTTTAACCTCTCTTCATATGGGACCTGTTCCAAACCCATAATCATTTTTGTTGCCCTTCTCTGAAACTTTTCCAATGCCATTATATTTTTTTTGAGGTGAGGCAACCACATCTATAAACAGTATTCAAGATGTGCATGTACCATGGTTTTATATTGAGGCAATAAGATATTTTCTGTCTTATTCTCTGTCCCTTTTAAAATTACTCCTAACATTCTGTTTGTTTTTTGACTGCTGCTGCACGCTGAGTGGATGTTTTCAGAGAACTATCCACAATGATTCCAAGGTCTCTCTCTTTGGTAGTTATAGCTAAATTAGTCCCCATCATACTGTATGTATAGTTGGGATTATTTTTTCCATTGTGCATTACTTTACATTTATCAACATTAAATTTCATTTGCCATTTTGTTGCCCAGTCACTTAGTTTGGTGAGATCTTTTTGAAGCTCTTCACAGTCTGCTTTGATCTTAACTATCTTGAGCAGTTTAGTATCATCTGCAAATTTTGCCACCTCTCTGTTTACACCTTTCTCCAGATCATTTATGAATAAGTTGAATAGGATCAGTCCCAGGACAGACCTTTGGGGGACACTACTAGTTACTTCTCTCCATTCTGAAAACTTACCATTTTTTCCTACCCTTGTTTCCTGTCTTTTAACCAGTTATCAGTCCATAAGAGTACCTTCCCTCTTATCCCATGACAACTTACTTTACGTTAGAGCCTTTGGTGAGGGAACTTGTCAAAGGCTTTCTGGAAACCTAAGTATACTATATCCACTGGATCCCCCTTGTCCACATGTTTGTTGAGCCCCTCAGAGAACTTGAGTAGATTAGTAAGCCATGATTTCCCTTTATAAATACTTTTATTGACTTTTCCCAACAAATTATGTTCATCTATGTGTCTGACAATTTTATTCTTTGCTATAGATTCAACTAATTTGACCGGTACTGACATTAGACTTACCAGTCTGGAATTGCCAGGATCACCTCTAGAGACCTTTTTAAATATTGGCATCACATTAGCTATCTTCCAATCATTAGGTACAAAAGCTGATTTAAAGGATAGGTTACAAACCACAGTTAATAGTTCCACAATTTCACATTTGAATTCTTTCAGAGCTCTTGGGTGAATGCCAACTGGTCCTGGTGACTTATTATTGTTATGTTTATCTATTTGTTACAAAACCTCCTTTAATGACACCTCAATCTGGAACAATTCCTCAGATTTGTCACCTAAAAAGAGTGGCTCATATTTGGGAATCTCCCTAACATCCTCAGCTGTGAAGACTGAATCAAAGAATTCATTTAGTTTGTCTGCAATGACTTTATCATCTTTGAGTGCTCCTTTAGCATCTTGATCGTCCAAGGGCCCCACTGGTTGTTTAGCAGGCTACATGCTTCTTATGTACTTAAAAACATTTGACTATTGCTTTTTGAGTTTTTGGCTGGCTGTTCTTCAAACTCCCTTTTGGCTATTCTTATTATATTTTTACACTTAATTTGACAGAGTTTATGCTCCTTTCTATTTTCCTCACTAGGATTTGACATCCACTTGTTAAAGATGTCTTTTTATCTCTCAGGGTATGTCTACACTACCACCCTAGTTCGAACTAGGGTGGCTAATGTAGGCATTCGAAGTTGCAAATAAAGCCTGGGATTTAAATATCCCGGGCTTCATTTGCATCTTGCCAGGCGGGCGCCATTTTTAAATCCCCTCGGGTCGAACTCCGTGCCCGCGGCTACACGCAGCACGGAGTAGGTAGTTCGAATTAGGATCTCTAATTCGAACTACCGTTACTCCTCGTGGAACGAGGAATTCGACCTAAGGGGATTTTAAAAATGGCGCCCGCCCGGCAAGATGCAAATGAAGCCCGGGATATTTAAATCCCAGGCTTTATTTGCAACTTCGAATGCCTACATTAGCCACCCTAGTTCGAACTAGGGTGGTAGTGTAGACATACCCTCACTGCTTCTTTTACTTGGTTGTTAAGCCATGGTAGCACTTTTTTTGGTTCTCTTACTGTATTTTTTAATTTGGTGTATACATTTAATTTGGGCCTCTATTATGGTGTCTTTGAAAAGTTTCCATGCAGCTTGCAGGGATTTTACTTTTGTCACTGTGCCTTTTAATTTCTGTTTAACTAACCTCCTCATTTTTGTGTAGTTCCCCTTTCTGAAATTAAATGCCACAGTATTGGGTTGCTGAGGTGTTTTTCCCATCCGTGGGATGTTAAATTTTATTACTTTATGGCCACTATTTCCAAGCGGTCCAGTTATATTTATGTCTTGGACCAGTTCCTGCACTCCACTTAGGACTAAATCAAGAATTGTCTCTCCCCTTGTGGGTTCCAGAACCAGCTACTCCAAGAAGTAGTTATTTAAGGTATCAAGAAATTTTATCTCTGCATCAGAGACAATAGATTTCAAAGAATGACAAGAACCTCATGCTGCAGTAAAAGATGCAAAGCAGATATAGAGGGAGAGCTCCATCTGCTAGTAGAAACTTTTAAAGTATAAGTAGAGGGTATTCTTTGGAAAGGATTTGCCTTTAGTGGAGGGAAGCACTCACAGTTCTTTTTTCAAAGCACGTATTTTGTCAAGAAGCCATTTCTGAATCTTAAAACTGAGATGCAGCATTTCATTCCTGTTCTTTTCTGATGGATGTTGCTATCATGATTTTTTAATAGTTGAAAAGTATCATGAAGATTCTGAGCAAAATTATATATTCCTTCAACAGATTATGCCAACCATAGTTCAAGTCAGAGCAATATTTCAAATATTTTTCCACATTAAGTTCAAGGATAAGAAAAAAAGCTTGAAGATTTGTTCAATTGATCTGTCCACACTATTTCTAATGGGTATAGCTTAAAGACATTTCTGTTGTTTTGCTAAATATATTTTGTTTTAATACAAAGAAAATGCATTAATTTAACAGGCTTAGAGTATTGACAAAGCCCTTGTTGGTATGGTTTGATTGGGTTCGGTTCTGCTTTGAGCAGGGGTAGGACTAGATGACCTGTTGAGGTCTCTTGCAACCCTAATCTTCTATGATTCTATTATTCCATTTTTAACAGATCGAATTTCCACTTTTGTATGTGTGTGCTATAGAAATATATTCCTTCAAAATCTTAAATTATTTATGGTATATTAATTTATGATTTATTAATTTAAAATAGCTATGCTGTTGATATATACCGTGCTTCACTGTATAGCTGTGCTATGGTCTGGTCATGAAAAATTGGTATGTATTCTTTATACAAGTTTATTTCATTAGGTTATAATACATCACTGTTTTATTAGTCAACCAAGACAAGGATTTTCTCATGATAGAAAGTTCATTTCTTTAACTTTTCTAAATTGGATATCCATGGTAAAAACATCTAATCCACAGGTTTCCCAGCAAACTCATTAATATATACCCATTTCTTTGCAGACCACCACATATCCAGTTTTCCATCGCACATTTATTGGACATTCAGCTGATGTAAATTCACCATTATTTTTGCCATCATAAAAAAATTGCTCCTCTGCAGAGCTGGTATGTAGCCAGCTCACTGCACACTGGAACTCATTTTCCATTGGGTTCCAGCTTGTGAAAATCAGACTTATGCAGATGAATACAAGGTAGGTGAAACAAAACAAACAAAACCCTCTACCATTCTGAACTGTAGTGTTCAGCATCCACTTTGAACTCTTTGGGGCTGATTAACCAATTTGTCTTTCACTGGAACAACAGTGGTGAACTGGGCCAATTTATCCAGGTATAAATGACAAGTTGCAAGGCACTGAAGTTGCAGGGTCCTCTGATTTCTACCTTTTTTCAGCAGATCCATTGCTGCCTAGTCTGTTCTCATCTATATGCTCTCTAGTTCTCAGCAGCTTGGCTAATATATAATCAGGTAGGTACTCTCCACAAATTTTCTGATGTCCAACAAGTTCTCTATAGGTTTGCTGATTCATGATTTGTGAGTTCAATTGCTGGTGAATATCCTGTTGCTGACCACATTTTTAACACGTTCATTTTGCAGCAGAAGCTCTGACACATAATCATTAATTAGGTTTGGAAAAATGGAATAATAACTTATTTTAAATCAATTTTCTTCAACAGTACTCTGTGCAATAGCTTTTGAACAGGACTATATTCATGATAACTTCAAAAGCCACACCATTTGAGTTCTCTCCCTCTGTGGCCCATAATAGTTTAGCTTCCTGAGGGCTCTAATGCCTTGGTCTAATTTCAGTTTTTGAATTCATTCTGAAGATGCTGGATAGTGTTAGTGGCCTCTGATATACACAGGAAGTCAGACTCAGTGATCTGGTAGGCTCTTCTGACCTTAAATTCTATTTCTGTGATTCCCACATAATTAAATACATTTTGTAAACATAAAAAATGTTATATTTTTGCTATGCAACACCTCCGGCTGTGCCGATTTGCATAAACTTTGATAAAATATTCTTCTGGCATGAAACAAGAAGAATCTCCAAACCAAAAGGCATTATTTGACAATTAAAAAGATCAAAAGTAAAAGTTGGGGCTGAAGCCAGGACCCACGCTCCATTATACTGTTTTCTTCATCCTCATGGATGATCAGTAGGAAATGGATTTAAGAGTGCCTTAAATTATTTCCCATCATTTACTGGTAATCTAACCAGCATGTACTGTATGTACCCTAAGTGCTGATTTTTTTTAAATATAAGAGGAAGAGCAAAGGAACTTTTTAGTCTAAGTCATTTCATAATTTACACATTTTTGTATCAACCCACTTACTAGTGCCATACATAAGTGTTTCCTCTGAACAGATTTAATTTTTAATTTTCCTGAATCAGTGTTAACCAGGAAAAAGGTAATTGTTGTCAAGAGTATTCAAACTGTCAGAATATCATTCAATCTAAAAGCTGTTAGAATCTGTGCAAAAGTAATTACTGAAACTCTATTCAACTGTAATAATAACCTGCCACTGATGACAGCAATTACTGGGAAAGTGTAATAGAAATCAAAGGCGCATTTTTCTCTGACAAGTACATTTCTAACTAAGGTTTACATTGGTTGAATAGTGTTGACAATGATGATGTGCTGTATCACTCTTAATCACGGTTGGCATGATGTTACAGTTTGAACTGTTCACTGTTCGAGGGAGACTAATTGCGTGTTTCATCTGACACTGTCCATGCTTTCTGTACATAGGAGTGTATATTAGAAAGGAGCAGAGCTCAAGTGTTGTGCTTCATTGCCTAGCTCACATCCTTTTTAAGTGTAGGGTATAAGTACCTTTGTACTTGAAATAGAGGCTTCTAAATAGAGCTGGGATGAACCGAGGTGAGGTAAACTTTTAGTACTTTCAAAACACAGAACTCTGGATAAAGTATAAAATGGAAGGCAACAAGAATCATCCCATTTGACACCTTCAGACTAATTAACGTTCTCATCTGAAATGTCTTCATTTCTGATTAAATCAACTTGAGAGGGAGGATGAGCCCTTAGAGGGAATGAGACTCGCGAAAGCTGTGGTCTTGACATATGCCAGTGAAAGCTGAGTACCAGTTTTTCTCCTGAAGTTAAATAAATAAGGGCCAGGACCTGGTGTAAATTAGTGTAACTCCTTTGTCTTTGCTGATGTTACACTGATCTATGCTAGCTGAGGATCTGTCCCTGAGTATCTAATTAAACGAGTTGGAGAGAAAAGGGTCTGAGCATCCCTTTCCCTGCAGTGATCACTCCACTTTTAATTCTTTTCATGATCCCATCTCAGAGCTACTTGAGGAGTTCCCTTCACAATTTTCTTCCGAGTCTGAGCATTCGTTATAGCAGTGCCCTGTCAAGGTGCCCCTTTAGATGTTCCTCACATGTGTCTCCCAGTAAGGCTTCCTGTTCAGAAGGGAAGCTAATAATAATTGATATTTGGGAGATATCTGTGGGCAAAGGAGAAGATATGATGGCACTGTCCAATCATTCCCCAACGTGACAAAATGTCACACAGGGAACTAATTTTAATAAGCTCATTTTGCTGATAGTTTCACTATCTTTGTCTGTATTAACCAAAGCAGCAAAATGCCAGTTTTGAGGCTTGCACACACAGAAAAGAATGTATAGAGTTCTATAGTTAAGCCAACTGAAAGCACTTTTGAAAATAAAAAATGATTTTTGATGGTCCAATTCTCATGCAAGGAACTAGGCCCATTTGACTAAGAGGGAAAGAAATGAAGACAATGAACAATTGGATGGCACTGTGTAGTTAATGATGTTCCTAGTGCAGTGGTCACCAACCAGTAGATCAGGATCTACTGGTAGACTTGGAGCCTCTGACAGGTGATCCTAACTGGTTTGGTGAAGAGGCCATCAAGTCCCGGCACTTCAGCTGCCCCTCTCCCCACTGCTGCACATTTCCTGCCCTTTGTCTTGGACCTGCCCCCTGTCGCCCCAGAAGCCTCCCGCTTGCTGTGCAAGGCAGGGGAGGGAGAGGAGAGGGGCTGATGTCAAGGTGCCCTCTCCCACCCTGTATCCTATCTCCACAGAGCAGAGTGGGGGAACAACAGGGCTTGGGATGGAGTTTGCTGGCTGCTTTTTGGGAGTGGTGCAGGGCCAGGGCAGGGATGAGTCTGCCTTAGCCCCACTGCACCGCCATCCAGGAGCCACCTGAGGTAAGCAGTGCCCATCTGAAGCCCACATCCCAACCCCCTACCCCATTCATGAACCCCTTCCTGCACCCCAAGCCCCTGCTCTAGCCCCGAATACCCCTGCATGCAAACACCCTCCCAGAGCCTGCATCTAGAAACTCCTACATCCCAACTGCCTGCCCCAAGCCCCTCTCACACTCCAAATCCCTTAACCCAAGTCCAGAGCCTGCACCCCAACCCTCTGCCCCAGCCTGGTGAAAGGGAAAGAGGATGGGGGCGGGAGGGAGGATGGAGTGAGCAGGGGCGGGGCCTCGGAGAAGGGGCACAAAGGAGGTGGGGCAGGGTATTTGGGTTTGAGGTAGATCCTGGATGCACTTAAATTCAAAAAGTGATCTTGTGCTTTAAAGGGTTGGAGAGCACTGTCCTAGTGTAAGAATTCTTTTGTCCTTGATACACTCCTACACTGCATGGGACTATGTTCACTATACCTAATGGGGTTTTATATAAACATTATACACATTATTATTGCATGACAGAGCCAGAAGACTTTATCCCCTGATTCTCAATGAAAACTTATTGTAGATGTGATCTGGGAGGAAAATATATGAACACACTAGTAAGCAATCATTTTGGACCACAAAACTGGTCTAGACCGCGGGGCTATTTCGAGATACTGGAGGTATCCCGAAATAGCTATTCCACTTCTTTTACACATGCCCGTTATTTTGAAATAGATTTTTAAATAATGGACATGCTATTCCAGCATCCCTGTAATCCTCATTCCATGAAGCTTAAGGGATGTCTCAAAATAGCTTGTTACTTTGAAATTTGGTGCTGTGTAGGCAGCGCCAAATTTCAAAATAAGCTATTTCAAAATAATTCAAAATAAGCTACGCAAATTGCATAGTGCAAATTGCGTAGCATATTCTGAAATAAGGATGCTGTGTAGATGCACCCCTCAAGACAGGCCTAACTACAGGGCTTCTTGCTACAATATTAAAACAAATACAAACTCCATTTCCTTCTACTGTTTCATTTTTACCATGAACCCTCTTCAGTGAATGAATCCACTGCTATAATGAACAATCTTCACTCATCCTAGGTTAATTTTAATGGTCATCATACCACTAAATAACCCACCAGCTGTTTCACCCTGTTATCATAAATGCTATCACCCCTTCTCCCCAGATTTTGCAGCAAAAAAAAGTATCTGAAATGCATAGAAACTATATGCTTCACTTTCAATTCACCATGCTTTTGTTAGGGCGCTGCTACATCTGTCAACTTTACTGATGTGAAGCCTGTCCCTGGGAGAGCAATCGGAACCCCCTTCAAATGCTGACTCGGCAATGTGGTGACAGAAACGGAAGCATCAAAACAAACCTCTTTCCCCTTCTCCTTTCCCAGGAAAAGCAGCTATTCAGGGAATTGTGCACATATGTTAAAACATCAAAAAGGGCAGCTTTAGGCCAGTAGTTCTTGGTGAAAAAAGATTAGATGCCAAAGTTAGCAGTTTAGCTAAGAGGACATAGGGATTAAAACAGGAGCTCAGAGAGACTGAGCATCTGAGATAGACAGACAGACAAAGGCAATACTGGCCCGTCCAAGAACGGTACCTGGGATCCCCAGGCAAGCACTGCATGCACAGGGTGCTTGGACCAGCTCCAGTCCAGCTGACAGCAATGGGTCATGCAAGTCCCACAATGGCATTGATAGGCCCCCATCTCAGGGGACAGGCTGCTTGCTACCAAAATAGCAAGGATGCTGGCAGGACACTAACTCACATTAGTGGAAACTGAGTCCTAAATTACAAGGATTTTACTCCCTTGCCAAGGGATGTTGTGATGTCCAAACCTATAACTGGGTTCAAAAAAGAAGTAGGTAAGCTCATGGAGGATAGGTCCATCAATGGCTATTAGCCAAGATGGTCAGGAACACAACCATACACTGTCTCCCAGAAGCTGGGAGGAGAAGTTGGGGGTGGATCAGTCCAAAATTGTCCTTTGTTGTACACTGCCCTTGAAGCTTTGGTACTGGCCACTGTCAGAGCCAGCATACAGAGCTAGATGGACCACTGTATGACCCAGTATGACAGATGCAGTTCTTACATCCTTACCCAGCTATCTCCACTGCTCATCTTACTCAGCACCAGAGCCTCCTCTGCCCCACGCTGGGGGGAGTGGGCTCTGTTCAGCTCCACCAAGCCAGCATGGTGCTTTTTACTTAGTGTACCTGAGGGTACCACATAGAATGGCTCTAATGGAGTGCATTATTAATGAACCCTTGCTCTCTTATAATTCACTGATGTCAAAGGTAACGTAGCCTGCTTAAGGAGTGCATAAGAGGGGAATGACAATTTGGCCCATTTAAGTCACACACACTCCAATGGCACTGGGCATTCACATCAGTCTTTAGGAGTAAAACCCATTACCTGCTCTTTATGTTGTTAGGGAGATGAGACTAATAATCACAGGCCAAGAATGGGGCCAATGCTCAGGAAAGGGAAAACCTAGAAATAGCCAATGGGAAGGATCCCTGCGAGAAGTGTAGTTTCAGGAGAGATTTGAAGACAGAGAAGGAAACTCTTCAGCAGCAGAGCTTGCACTTGATGATTAGTGGACTGGTGGGGAGAACCAGTATGTAAATGTGTCTATGAATTAGTTGCCGCTTTATGGATGGCAGCATGTGACACAAGGGTTAGCATCCGTCCTCAAGGAATGTTGGCTAAGGACTTATAAGCACATTTATAATTGCAAAGAGACATTGAATGGATCCCAGTTCTTCCACCCTTGTTACCTGCATCCCTGCCTTTCTGCATCTTCTCTTTGTTTCCTAGACTTCTCTAGTGTGAGTTGCCTAAGATTATGTTTCAATGCACATCCACACATGCACATGGATAGATACATCATTAGAACAAAAGAGGAAAGACAAATAGATGGAGATGCAAGAGATACTGGTGGGATCTTTGCAACATCTTTTTGTGTGAAGGTAGATATTCAGTGTATGGATTTCATAGATGGCAGTGGAGTTGACACACAGCAGGTCTGACATCCACTGCGGGCTCCAAGTCCAGGTGTGTGTGGGGGAGCAGCTCTGCTTCACCGGGAAGGGGCAGGGCCAAAGGTGTAAGGGGCGGGGCCCATGGCATTCAGTGTTTAGTGCCACCCAAACCACAGTGCACCTCTCCTCCAGCCCTCAGAAACACATGGAGCAGCACTCTGGCGTGCCCATGGCAATTCAAAGGGGCCCAGAGCTCCTGGCCACCACTGCAGTAGCAGCAACAGTGGCCAGGAGGTCTGGGCCCCTTTGAATTTCTGGACCCCAGAGCAATTGCTTATGCCCCTCCCCCAAACCGGCACAGCAATTTTCACCTGAAAAACCTCCAATAAACATCTGTGTTTAAGGACCTGGGTCTCTCACAGAGCAGTCAATTGCATGTTCAGGTCCCCTATTTGTTCTGTATTTAAATGATCAACTATAGAGGCAGGACTCAAACTTACCATTTGAACTCAAAGGTCACATGGGCCCCAGGCTAAATGTCTTGTATTGAGAAAAAGGAACTCATGTTCTTTATGAAGGGGAATTTGTTCCTCTAATGGTAGCAAGCAAGAATGGGCCAGTGTGTCGGGAGCTAACCTGGAACTTGGAAGAACAGGCGTCTATTCCCTGCTCTGCTACAGATTTTGTGCATGAGCTTGGTGAATTCACTTAGAATCTCTGTGTCCCGTTCCTCATCTGTAAAGTAGGGCAGTGTTTCTCTACGTTAAAGGGGTGTTGTATAGATAAATACAGTGAAGACTGTGGGATGTTCAGACACTATGGTACTGGGCACTGTGTAAGTATGATAGATAATAGGAATGAAGTGTTGACTAACCAACTCAACCACTTATTATGCCGACTTGTCTTCGTGACTTTGTGGCCTTCTCCTAGGGCACTATATGATCATGTTGGTTTCCTTTGAGCTGAGCAGACAAATGGGCTTTTTAGCCATTCTGACCTATCTGCCCTGAATCCTGACTAGTTTTGTCCTGGCTTTCCTTCTGGATCCAGGGAGACCCTACACCAGCCAGGAATTCTCTGGGCATGGCAGATGGTGCTGAAGCTCCATCACTTGTTGTCTCACTAGAGATGTGTTTAGCTAACTGGTACAGGACATTTTCAAAGCAACTAAGTGACTCAGCAGGCCTATTAAAAGTCAATAGGATTTAGACAACTGAGGCAGGTAGGCTCAGATCCTCACAGGCATTTAGGCTTCCAACTTCCACTGGTTTCAATGGGTGATTCACTAGGTGCCTAAGTACTTCTGAGGCTTTATGTCTTAGATGCTTTAGAAAATGTTACCCAGCATTTAGGATGCTAGGTCCTTTCACTTGCAGTGATCTGCCTTATGGGTGAAAAAATCCCTTTAATGCACTTGGTAGAGCTTCACTTTTTATCCTCTGGGGCCCTGCTCTGACACTGGGTTCTGGGAAGAGGCTGAGGTCTCATGCAGGTTTGCTCTCAAGCACGCACACAAGTGCAAAGCTAACACAAAGGTGAGAACCCTGCTTACTGTCTGGGTTTGCTCACCAGACTTGGTTGTCTCCTTAACTTGAAGCATATTTTGGCCCTTTTGTTAGGATCAAAGGTAATCTCCCTTTCCTATCCCATAATATCTTTCCTAATTGGGGATTCTACATTGTTCTAGCAGGGGGTAGTACTTAGCAGTCTAACATATAATTTCCAGCATCTTAACTATTTGTGTTCTGCAGTATGTTATGCATCTTGTATTCCCCCCCATCCCCACCCCCTTGCTTTTCCCTAGATTGTTGATAGCACCAGGCCTGCAAGGTTTCCTCCGACCGTGGAGATGTGATCATCATCGGACATGCCTAACTTGATGTTCACACAATCTCTCATATGCCACCCCTCTTCTCCCACCCCAAAATAAGAATAACAATTAATAATCCCACAGTAACCACCTGAAAAGCAAGGGGTGGGGTGGAGAATGTAAAATCAGTTTCAATGGAAGTAGAGATCAGTTGCATTTCAAGCATGCACGAGAATAAATGACAACAGCCTGTGTGTTCTGCATGGCTGGGAAGAGCATCGCTGCCTTAAAGTACCTTCCAAAGGCAGGTTTCCACAACTGGATGTACCCAGGAAGGGGACTTTCCCTCTGGCATGCTGAACTTCAGACTGTCAAGAGTAATGTATAACATCCCTGCTGTATTTCATAAATATAATCTCAATATATTTAAAGCCAGACTCAGCCTAAATTACTTTCAGTGGTGTTTGAAAAATCTTCTGTCATATCCCAAAGGCTAATGCAAACGCAGTAGGAAAATATTACGCTGAATTCTACTCACACTTATATTCTATTCAGCCTCAGCAGACTGGAAGGAATAGAAGCAGGGTATGCTTGTTTTAGCAATGAAGAAGCAGGGTATGCTGAGGGCCCACTCCAGAAACCTCTGCATCGTGCAGCACACTGAATAATTTCATGTTCTTGAATATGACAACTGTCTTCAGAGAAAGCAACTTCCATGTTTGATCTCTGTGACTAAGCTACAGGATCCCACCTCTGAGAAGTAGCTCCATTTAAGAGTTTGATCCAAAGCCCTTTAAAGTCAGAGGAAAGAAAACCATTAACTCACTGGGCTTTGGATTGGCCCCTAATTGCAAACTCATCCTGGGTGGCAATTCATTGGTCAGATGGGTTACATGAGTTTAGCTCTTGGGGCATGTCTACACTAGAAAATTAATTCAAAATAACTCAATTCAAAATAATAACTCCCAAAATAACTATTTCGAAATAAGCTTATCCCCCGAGGAAAGCAGGAGTACAGATTTTGAAATAACCAGCCCGTTATTTCAAAATAACAAGCTTGATAGTGTGGACGCTCCGCTTATTATTTTGAAAAAAGGGGGGTATTTCAAAATAACTCCTTAGTGTAGACCATTGCTTGGTGTTCTATGCCTTACCTATCACCTGCAAACAATATACCATTATTCTGTGTAAGCAATTCTCTTTCATCACAGGCTTAGCCAGGAATTTCATCATTGATCTTCTACTGCCCATAGCTTACAGAGGTCCAGCCTGGATGCACTGTGGGCATTAGTGGTAACCCAAGAGCTAGAGAACCTTCACATATTAGGCACATATCTGGTGGTGATCACCAGGATGAATGTAGATGCCGGAAGTGTAATGTTTAAATGTTGTCAGGCATCCAAGCTAAAAAATCATTTAAAATCACAAAAAGAGCCATAAATCATAGAAACATAGTTTAATTTTTATTAAAATTGGCAGAATGTTTCTAAATAGAACTAATAATGTATGCAAGTATGTACTTTAAATAGTACTGTTTTGGAAAGTTTGGGAATTCATTAGGATTAAGTGATATATTTTATTTATTTTCCCATACTTTTTTTTGCCTTTGGATAAAGCAAAAGTATGCAGTCACATGACAGTATGAGCTTGTTTGTACCACATAATATATCAAAGTATATTGTTATTTGTAAAATGGATTAATTTGAGAAAAGGGTTTCTGTCTGCTATTGTTTTGAAGTTATGCGGATAAGACCCCAACCACCCAATTATATGGCCAGAGATTTAAGTCTAAAGCACACATTGTACAACTGCAATCATCTTCTTATTATCACTAAATACATTGACAGTACATGTAAACTACTTATATAATCTTTAGTAGGAGGGGTATAAAACATCTTGTATGAATGTATCACTTGAATAACAAAGTACAAGCATGTGCTCTTATGTAATATCTACATATAACTATGAGCTACTCAGTATTTAAAGCAACACCCCCCTTCAAGATATAGCTACTCATAAAATACTCCCAGTAGTTGAAACACTTCTATTCCCCCTTAGAAGCTGTCTGATGTGATCGATAATCTGTTGCTGAACTCATCACTGCCACAGTTGCGTGCATCACAGCACATCAAATCTTCCCTGCGACATTTGCATCTCCCTGTTGAACAGATATGCTCACAGCCACAATGCAAAGGTGAGATAGCTTCTGGAATAGGTGGCAGCACCATCATTTTAGGAACAAGATATCCCATGCTAACTATCACCCATCCATTGTTGACAGGGAACACTTGAAGACACTGAATTGTGTGGTTCCAGGTGTATGAGTGAGAATGGTCACATTTCAGATGCTGCCTGAAGGAGGTGATTGTCAGTGGAAGGTTCTCACATACTTTGTTCTCAGCAATCAATGTATGCATACATTATGTGGAGATACTTCTCACTGCAGCATAATCAAGATACCAGGATTGTTTCTGAGATGGGAAGAAATCACATTTCTTTTGCACAAAGATAGGTGGAAAATGAGCAGTGTTAAGAACATAAGAACATAGGAACTGGTCAGACCAATGGTCCATCCAGCCCAGTATCCTGTCTGCTGACAGTGGCCAATAGCAGATGCCCCAGAAGGAGGGAATACAACAGGTACATGATCCTTCCCCTGTCACCCGCCTCCAGAAAAACAGAGGCTAGGAACACCATTCCTACCCATCCTGGCTCATACCCATTGATGGACCTAACCTCCATGAATCTATCTATCTCTTTTTTGAACCTTGTTAAAGTCCTAGACTTCACCACATCCTCTGGCAAGGAGTTCCACAGGTTGACTGTGAGCTAAGTGAAGAAAAACTTCCTTTTGTTTGTTTTAAACCTGCTGCCTATTAATTTCATTTAGTGATCCCTAGTTCTTATATTGTGGGAATAAGTAAATAACTTCTCCTTATTCACTTTTTCCACACCAGTCATGATTTTATACACCTCTATTATATCCCCCCTTAGTTTCCTCTTTTCTAAGCTGAAAAGTCCAAGTCTTTTTAATCTCTCTTCATATGGGACCCATTCCAAACCTGTTTTTACACAGAATGTATCTCATTAGCCTTCTGTTGAGCAGATGAACACACAGCTCCACAGCCCAACAACCCAGTGCTATGAGCCTTTCACTTTGATTCTACAAAGTGGTGCCATTCTGAGCAAGACATGGACTGCCAACAGGTACAAGTGACCTACAAGGCATGCAGAAGCATTTCTGTTTAAAGGTATACTTTCAAAGTGCACTAATGTCCTTAGACAAGTCAGATGTTCTGGGGAATGTGTATGCTAGGAGAAGGCCGGGGATATCATTTGTGGTGTAATTTGGGGGTAATGGGTAAGTGGCTCCTGAGAGACAGTTCCCTTCCTCTTGCAGCAAATGACCTGTGTTTAATTTGAAAGTACTAAGAAATACAGAGCCAGATTGGCTTGCACACTCTGTACCAGATGAAAACCCAAAATCATGCCTGCAGCACAGGTGTGGAGTCTTTGGTGACTAGACCCTCCCTTTTCCACAATCTCCTTTTACAATGGGACAGACTACTCACTCCAGCAGAGTTTTAGGCACAGATAGCATTGATGAAGTAGCATGCTATGATGAGAGGGGTCACTGAATGGAGAATGAGTGTACTCACTGGCTACATCTACATTGCGCATTCTTGCTCAAGAAGATATGCAAATGAGGCAGGGCAATGAATGTTGCCGTGCCTCATTTGCATATCTTCTTGCACAAGAATGCACAGTGTAGACGTAGCCACTACATTTCATAGACCCACAACATAGGGGAACTAACAATGGGCATACTCAGTCCTCACCGTGGATAAACAAAGCCAGATCCAGAAAGGGACCTCTGTGCCTTAGTCCCAGGATTAGGCACTTCTGGGTCTGCAAAACCAGGATTCAGTTGCCACTCAACCCCGAGTAGACACCTAAACTTTCTTGTCACCTAAGGTTTTGCCCCAAAACCTCCCTAGGTGCCTATGTTTCTGCATCTAAGCATGTGTAGTGCTACCTGACTTCAGGCAGGGCAGATTTTCAGACTGGGGCATGAAATGTCAGAATTCTTCTTGAGAAGACTGTGATGGGGCGTCTGCCCCGCACTGACCCTTTAAGGGTAAAACCCAGCCCTGGGAGAGGGTTGAGAGCAAAGCCTACAGCTCAAGCAGATACTGCCAGTTAGGGCCCAGCTGGGGACTGTATAAATAAGGGCTCTGGGAGGGAAGTCAGAACAGACTTACTCTTGCTCTAGCTGAGGAGCAGGAGGGATCTAGCTGCCAGGAAAGCTGGAGACTTCCTGACTTAATGCAGGGCTGGGGGAAAAGCAGGCAGAGCTGGGGAAGTTCTGGCCAGGCAAGCTCCCCGGCTGCAGGGCCTGAAACAAGGCTTGAGGGTATTTAGGGACATAGCCAGGGGAGGCAAAGGCAGCAGGTCCGCACCCCCTTGCCAATGATGAATGGCCATTTCAGACTGCAGTTTGCCTTAGTGGCAGGGGCTAGATGAAGACTGGCAGTGGGTCACTGAGGCAAGGTGGGCATTGGAGGATCCCTGGGAGGGGAGGACCCCAGAGTGCAGATAATCCACCCCCCAGAAGGGGGACAGAGAGAAAACTGTAGTGGGCACTGCCGGATGGCAGTATCCTGAAGGGGACACCGTGGTCTGGGAGCAACATGGGTCCAGAACTGGAATGTGGAGTGAGGACATGGGGAGACACCAGCCAGAGGAAGGCGCCCTGGTGACGAGCTAATTCCCAGTGCTACTGGTAGGAGGCACTGTGGCAGTGAGAACACCCCATGACAATGACCAATGACCAAAGAACAGAACAAGGAATAGCCCTTATTGCCAAAATACAGAAGAGGTGTAGTGTAAACATCACTTCCCTCAGGCTACGTCTACACTGCAGTGCTATTTCGGAATACCGGAAGTATCCCAAAATAGCTATTCCATGTCTTCTGAGCACACCCATTATTTCAAAATATAATGGGCTCACTATTCTGACATTCCTGTAAACCTCGTTCCATGAGGTGTAAGGGACATTTCAGAATAGCAATTTATTTCAAAATAAGTGCTGTGTAGACAGTGCCAAATTTCAAAATAAGTTATTTCAAAATTATCTCAAAATAAGCTACATAATTTGCATAACTCAAATTGTATAGCTTATTTCGATCTATGGGTACAGTGTAGAGGCA